>CM051824.1:104431412-105745162 GCA_028451465.1 Erethizon dorsatum
AGCATATGTTAGATTCACAGATTTTCATTATCTGAATAATGTTCCCAGTAAGAAAACACAAAATGTGCCTCTAAGCTTACTTTCAAAACATCAGTTGGATTAGCAATGGCTGAGGATATGACTCCAGAGAGAATCCCACATATGACATTGATCAGCAAGGTTTCATCTGTAAATAGACATATTATTTTACTTTTAATACAGATAGAGTTCTTCCTGTAACTCAAAATATTAAATTAGTGTTACTCATTTATGTGCTATTTAATTATTCCTTTTTTTTTTTTTCCCAGACAGGGTTTCACTATGCAGTTCAGGCTGGCCTCAAACTCACGGCAATCCTCCTGCCTCAGCCTCCTGAGTGCTGGGATTATAGATGTGCACCACCAACCTGGCTTTAATTTATTCTTTATAAATAAAGCAATTTTTCCTGCCAGGTGTGATGGTACACACTTCTAATCCTAGCATTTGGGAGGCTGATGCATGAGGAATGCCATGAGTCCACAACAGCCTGGGCTACATAGTGAGACCCTGTCTCAAAACAAACAAACAAAAACCAAGCAAGTTTTAAAAGGAATTCTGTTGGCTAAAGGGATTTTGCTTAGCAAAATTTCTTGGTATCTAAAAAATAAATATGAATCATCCTGTAACATGAGTAATTATCTACCAATTGAGTTTTGTGTGCAAACTCAGACCATTGTAATTAAGATGAGGTATATCTGTTAGGAGAATTAAAAAGATGAGATAACATGGAGATTTATTTGCCATAGAAAGTTTTGAAAGCATATGTATTCAGTTTGAAATATAATGAAGTATGTTAGAAGCATCTTTCAAAGCTCTTGTTCACCACTTATGCACCAGTGACTGGTGCTCATCCCATTGAGGTGGGGGAGATAATTCGATGGATTAAACGAAGTCACAGAACCAACTGGCCACAGAGTCATAGGACTTAGAGCTCTTAACACTAAGAAACGTACTCAGTGCTTTTCTAAAAAACGGGTAATAATTCACATGACTTTAAGTTGGATTAAATGGTAACAAAATACCCTCTAGTCCAGCATTTTAGATGAGGAAAATTAATTAAAATGTTTGTAGAGATGGTACTTTGTATGCGATACTCCTCTCAATTCAGCTGATATCTACGTAAAATTCATTTACACTCAGACTTCTCCTTAGCTGTAGTAAAGTCAAAAATAAGCTGAAGGAAATTTGCTCCAAAACCTCTTGAATTAAAAGACCAACAAGGTAAGGAAGCTGTATCCCCAGTATTCTCAGTAAGGTTAATGTGTTATATCAAATTACAATAAATAAATATTTTCATTTGTATGACCTAACGTAAAAATGATGAGTAAGAAAATGTGTTCAGAAATAATTACTAGTGAAAAAAAGAAATAATTACTAATGAGCACCCTAGATTTGAGTAAAACTTGTAGTCCATCTATTTTTAAGGAACCCACATAACAAGGGACATTTTCTATGGAGAGGTAAATGAAATGCATCTAAGTCTAAATTTTTTTCTGCTCAATCACCAAAATCCAAGTGGAAAACAGACTCACCACTCACCTTCAGGGCGTTCAACGAACAATCGCTTCAAGCTTTGGTAAGTGCCAATCTTGATGGTGCCATAGGAAGCCTGGCGCAGCATTGCAGGGGCAATCCTGTTAAACCAAAATGCAAGGGGACAAAACAACCTCAAAGTAACTCCAAATCCACAGAGGACCATATGCAAGACAAATCAAACTACACTGAAATCATTTCTTAAAATACAAAATCCAACAAAAATACAAGTGGGTTCAGTGAAATTTGTGCCAATTATTAGTTCACTAAGTGGGAGATTAGCCTCATATTTATGCTCAGTGAAAGTGTAAATGAACAGAATCCATTTGCCCATTCACGTTTTCTTTAATTTTTATTTTCAATGATCACATGTTTGTAGTATGTAATGATTACATTCACCACAGGAAGACAGAACATGTACATAACATCTTAATTTTTTTAATGCTCACTTACATTAAAATGCAAGGGCTTTCCTGTCTCAGTGGCTGGGAAAACTAGCCCAAGCAAGGCACAACATAAGCACCTGTAATTCTCCCACTATGGAATTCATCTACTAACTCCTTGAACTACCTAGTTCAAGTTATTTCCTCTCCCTAAAAGCTTTGCCATCACAATACTGAAACAAGTTCAACACAGAATCAGAAAAAACAAGCCAACTTCCCTCCATCCTACCTGCCACCCCCATCAACAATCCTCCCCACCAATAACCACCCCGTGCTGTTTACACCCCCAGCTCTTTTTGCACCTCCCACCTCCCTCTACAATTATAATCTCTACCCTCTCCTTCAATTCCCCCCTCACCAAGGTGACCAAATGGCAATTTTGTTGCTAAATTAAATGGTGCTTTTCAGGTAGTGGTTGTATAACCTCTGTAGTGTTTGCTCCTGGCCACTCATGGCCCTCTGGCAGCTCTCTCCTGACAGGCAGCGGCACCACCCTCTCCCAATTCTTTTCCCTAAGCATCCCAGCTGTGTCCTCTGGGGATCTCCAGAATTCTACCCTACCCTCTCTCCTCACTCTACACAGCCCCTGCCTAAGCTCATCATGCACAACCATGGCTTCAACTAGCATTTAACACTGATGACTCCAAAATCCGTTTCCAACACTGACCCAACACATTACCGCTTTCCTATGTTCTCAATTTAGACAACCTACATATACCCCCAGGTCAAATGTCCCACACTGAAGTAATTATCTTTCTCCTCCCAGAGAATGAACTATCACTTTCCATTTCCTAAACCAGGGACTGGAACCTCCAGCTCCACACTGGTCAAAACCAGAAGTCCATCAGCCCTGTTTCCTCCTTCCACACTATGCCTCATATATGGGGACCACATAAGAGATTTCATAATCCTATTGACCTACATCCTAAACAGTTTTCTAGTCTGCCTTCTTCCTGCCCACCCCCCAAAATAATATCTCAGTTCAGATTCTCATCTTTTCTGCTTCCAACATGACAGCTCTGCGTCTAGAGCTACCTATCGCCTCTTCTTCCCCATGGCAACCAGGCAACTTTTAAATGGAAATCTGATCTTGTCAGTCCTCCTACTTAAAACCCCCAATGAATATATTTATTACACATCAAAAACATAATAAAACAAGGAAAAAAGGAAAAAACCTTCAATGGCTTCAGTCTGTAACAGGCATAACAAACTCAAATGCTTACAGATACAGGCTGATGTGAGCGAGGAAGCAGGCTCAGTCAGTCCAACTGCACACAAACGTTCTGTGTGTCAGAGGTCTTACAAGACAGAGAAAGCATACTTCACTCTATCACTATCATATGTGAGTGAATGTGGGTATGATGTTGATTTTTCTTGAGAACATGGAATCCCAGAATTTTATGTGCAATTTCTCATTTTTAATATATTGGCTCGGTCAACCATGATGGCATGAATATATAATTTTGCTAGTCAGGAGGATGAGGCAGGAGGATTGCTTGAGTCCAGAAGCTCAAGGCCAGCCTAGGTAACAGAGAGACCCTGTTTCAATCAATCAAATATCAGCTCAACTGAAAAATAAAAACGTTTGGAATCCCAGCACGTGGGAGGCTAAGGCAGGAGGAGCACCACAAGGTTGAGGCCAGCCTGGGCTTCGTAGTGAGTTCAAGGTTCAAGGCCAGCCTGGACTACATAGGAGACCCTGTCTCAAAAAAAAAAAAAAAAAAAAAAAGAAGAAGAAGGTAAAATATTGTTTCCAAAAGCATTTCAAGATTGAAAAAAAAAAAAAAAAAGAAAACAAAAAACTTTGGGACTGGTGGCTCCATGAAGGGGCTGTGAGCCACAAATACAAGTTTGGGACCTGTGTTTGGCACAGCATGAGGTTGTCCATGTCCTCATTACCCCTTAATACCCCTTATTAACACTCCAGCTCAATCTCTTGCTACTCACCAACTCCTAAATTACTGAATTACTTGCAGTTCCTAGAATGTACCATGCTCTCTTGCACATACTCCTGGCCCTGTATGAATATCATTCCCCTCTAATTTCACCCAGCTAACTGTTCTTGATTCTTCAAGGTCTGATCCAGGGCCTCTTAGTCCAAGCTTTCCTAAAAACAACCAACTGTCTTTCCCCTAGTCTGGGACTGATGCCCCCTTCTCCCTACCATTTCCACATCTTCGTTCCCGTCAATTCCATAAGGATAGTGTGATGCTGTTGATCCTCATTTGCTGTCGAAGATCCTTGCTCACCCTTCTCTGTCCCCTAAGAGGCTGACATTATGTACTACATAACTTAGGCTCCCTTGCCAGCTGACTTCCAGGGGATTCAGCCAGTAAGACAAGAGAGAGAGGAGAAGAAAAAGGCAAAGGACTTTTTCCTCCTCTCTGGGTATTACTAAAGCATTCCTTGACAACTACTGTCCTTTGCTTAGAGGCTCCAGCTCTCTTGGGGTCTGGTAACACTATCTTGCCCCTGCCCCCGGTCCTCTACGGTTGGTAACAATTTCTTATCTTGCTAGTTTCTAAGTACCTCAATATCTACCCTCCATTTTTCCCCTTGACCTTTAATTTCCCTTGACTATTTATTTATTTATGTATTTATTTATTTTGAGACAGGGTCTTGCTATGTAGTTCAGGCTGCCTTGAACTCACTATGTAGCCCAGGTTGGCCTTGAACTCACAGTGATCTCCTGCCTCAGCCTCCCAAGTGCTGGGATTACAGGCATGCGCCACCACACCCAGCTGACTCTTCATTTAAACCATCTAGTGAAGTCTATTTTACTCACCCTCCCACCCAGAGCCTACAGAACACTGTCTGTTAAACACTGTTCATTAAATGCTGAGTTCCATGCAACTCTTACCCATACTACATCATTTTCATTACAGCAAAAACTTCCATAATTCAGAATAGCTAAGGCAAAAAGTTATGCTTTCAAAGAGTGAGAAAATGAAAAACAGGATGTTTTAAACTATTTTTGTATTACTATTTGTACTTATATAAATAAAAGCAGTATCATTAAAACAATATGCTATACAAAATACATATTCAGGAAAGTTGGAATCAAAATCTATTGTGCTAATTGCTCTTTTCAGATATAAATCAAATGTTTACATTTTCTCTATGAAGGCTTAGGGTTAAGTCTATTTTTTTGAAAGAGTCGACAGTGAAACACAAAGGTTACTCACCCTGAATACAGTGCCTTCAGCCCTTCTTCTCTGCCTATCCTTACTAACGCGTGCAGCATTCCTCGATACCTGACTTCTCTGAAGTTTGCATCATTCCTCTGGCCTTGTATCTGGAGCCGTGTCTTGGTTAAATCAATTGGAAATGTGCCTTAAAATATTTTTAAAAAGGAGTACTTCACTTAATAAAAAGAAATTCAGTAAGTACATAGAACAATATATTACTAAGGAAGCATTCAAACTATAATGTAAAACAAGAAACATTAAGAAATGGCAAGAACTGTGCAATCTTTTTTCTATTAAAAAATTAAGGGGCAAAAAGATTAACAAAAGCAAAAAATGCATAAATGTATTTTTCTTCCTTTACATTTTTATGTATACATTTTTATGTATACATCATCTTATTCTATAAAGGATTTAAGGAGGCTGCAATGCTATAGAAAATAAATAGATTTACACAAATAGGAAATCCACTTAAAAACCAGTTACTATTCTGTATGAATATGAAGACTAAAATTTAATGCAGCTGAAGAGAGGTAAGTTCATTTTCTAAAGGAATTTCTCACTTAGGAAAGAGTGTTTTATAGTCTATAATTAAATCTGATAATGCAGGTAGAGATGTTTAATATAGTACCTAACCCAAACATATAAATATGTATTAATATATATATATAATATGTATTGAAATATATATATATATATATATATATATATATCTCCCCAAATATATAAAACCTATCCCCAAACAGTAACTTTGATTCTTGAATCAAGGTTAATTATTCTTGAGAGAATCATTCATTGAAATTTATCAATTCATTCCCTGAAAGCCCACCAGCATAGAGAACCCAAGCCAGCAGGTGAGTGGTTAACAGGCCTTGGAAAGCAACTGAGCAAATGAAGTATCCAGCCCAGCACTGGTGCTCAGAAGTTGCTCAATCAAGGTATGCTGCATGAATGATGTGAGAATAAACAGGGTCAAGATACCAAAAGAATATGGACAATATACAAAAATTAGAAAGTGATTTAGTAAGTATAGGCAATCTAATCTGGCTCAGGGAAGATGCTTGAGCTTTTCAAACCTCTTTACCACCAAATGGTTAACAGTGGCAAAGTGGGGAAAAGGACAAGGAAAACAGGGAGAGATGCAATCCAAACAGGATTCATAACTTTTATTTCGTCAACAGGCTCAACTTTCTCCCCCTGTACTTTGAACTGCTAGTAAGCAGCCAAAATGACTATTCTGTCTTAAAAACATACCAAAAGAAGGCATTTCTGAATTCTGAGATTGTTTTGTAACAATCTACACTTGAACAACACTCATATTAAATGCCAAATGGAAGCCTTAATAAGTTTCACCACCAAACTTCAGTACCCTGGGCTGCTTACCACATTCGGCTGTGATGGAGGCCAGCCCTCCGTAGACAAAGGGCTTCCAGTTGAGGGCTGACATTCCGTCACTTCTCCTTAGAATCATACAAGCATTGTCTCCAACAGGGTTTTCTCCTGGACACCAGAAGATAATTACTCAAAGTTATGATTTGGCACACAGGATGCTTCTTAATGCCCTGGTTTTTAGAGAATGCCATCGGGGCTGTCACTGAAGCCCCCTGCAATAATCCTCAACATGAAGTGCCCTTAATTTTCAGGCCTCAAGAAGCCTCGTGCTGGGCTGACACTGTTCTGTGTACATGCGTTCAGTGTAGTGTGGCGGGTGGGTGTTTCCTAGATAGTCTGTTTTATCTTAGATCGTTCTTCTTCCTGACATAAATATTTGCTATTCAGCTGCCACTGTCTTAGTGAGTCCCTAAGGAGAGGCATCAGGTACACTGGAGCAGAAAAATGTTACAAACCTGCATCATCACAGTAAGGTGCCAACTACTTCAAATTACCACAATCTACTTCTAGTGTACGCTCTGAAAATGTCAGCTCTCTTCTCTTAGCCATATTATGTCACTAACTGGAAGGCAGCTTAGCATGCAGGAAATACGCTGACCTGGGTCACAGCCAAGTATCTCCTTCAGGAAGCTCCTGTTAACCATAAATGTAGGTATTTTCACCAAGAATCATCATCAAAATAGCTAACACAACCAATTATGGTAGTGCACATGTTTTTATTCACTAAGAGAAATGAACTACCTAGCTTTATGGGCCAGTGATATAGCTCAGCAGCATAAGCGCCTGCCTGGCAAGCACGAGGTCCTGAGTTTGACTCCCAGTACCCACATAAAAAAAAAAAAAAAAAAAAACCTAGCTTTAGGCCTATTGTAGGGATCAAATATTAAATATATTAAAGACACTCGATAAATGTCTTCAAATTTTCTCTCCTTCACGGTCCTCCCTCACTGTGATACACACTCACATGACACAGCCCAGCCTTCCCATTCGTGATACATATGTTCCACAGTTGTATGTGATCTGATTAGTAAATCTGGCCTTGTGCCCATTAACAGGAAACACAAATTAATACAGTTCTGTATATATAAAGTCGACAAGATTGTCAGTTTTAAATAAAATTTCTAATTTACTATAGTAATTTTTGTAAAAAATATGCCCAATGTTTTTCTTTTGCATGTGTTTAGGAATCTCCCAAGTCTGCACTTCCCAGAAGCCTATCACACATCACTGTTGCCCAGAATGCCAGTTCTCAGCAAGCCCAGGGAGCTTGCTGAAGCTAAGAGGACATACAAGGAGCCCAGAGAGGACGCTATGTAATTCTAACAACAGTTACTCCTTATTTGCAGATCTTAACCAAATTCAGAGTAGTTACAAATGAGTGGGGTAGAAGGTTCCCTCAGCACAGAACCTGAAGATCATCAAATGTTTTATGAATTTCAGTACCAAAAAAAGCAAGCCTTGCCTCCTAAATTCCTTTCATTATCCATGAAAACATGCATAACTCCTCTTACTATCCTGGAAAACATTCAATACCTATACTTAACTCTTAGCCTTACTAAATTCATAACTAATATAATGATTAACACCATAAGTTATAGACTGCAGGAACATATTAATAGTAAATTTAGGTCCAGGCGTGATAGCACACACCTGTAATCCCAGCACTCGTGAGGCTGAGGCAGGAGGATCACTGTGAGTTCAAGGCCAAGCTGGGCTACACAGTGAACTCAAGGCCAGCCTAGGCTACAGAGCGAGACCCTGTCTCAATTAAAAAAAAAAAAATCAGAGAGCAGTTTCTGTAGTGTAGTGGTTATCACGTTCACCTCGCATATTAATACTAAGTATAATAATTAATTTACTACCCACTAGCAAATTCCTCAACCCATTTTTGGCTTTTGATTGCTGAGTTAAGTAACAAAACAATGATTACCTAACAGTGATATGTGGATACTAATAAGTGTCTTGTATAAGTGATTCAGTGGCTCTCCCCAAAAACTTGGGATAGGAAGTCAAATACTACCATTCTCATAAACGGACTATAAAATCCAGTCACACCAAGGTATCCTGCCTCAGGCCACACAGCTGATGGGGACAGAGCCGTGCTCACAACCTGGTGTTCTGACTCCAAGTGCAACATTCTTTCTGCTACAACCTAAGGCTGGACATTATCATAAAATACTGAGAACATTTTAAAAATAAAGAACCCATAAGAAGGTTGTGATGATTAAAGATATTCTATTAATTTTAATAAGAAAGACGTGAAGCAGAACCAAAAAGGTACTGTTAATAGGATGCATCTTATAAACAATAAAAATGTGCTTAAGAGAAAATAAATAAAATAAAATATTCAGAAGGTAGTCATTCTAAAGAGCAATAATTTATTTTCCCAATAAATAGTACATAAAAATAGTGTTCTTGCAATCTTTTATCCCAAGTTTTTTAGTGAAGTGAAATTTATACAATATAAAACCACTTTAAAGTGAACTATTGAGTGGCACTTAGTATATCCACTGTGTTGTATAACCACTAATCTAGTCCCAAAACATTCTCATCATCCCAGGAGGAAGTCATTAGCAGTTGTTGCCACTTCCCCTACCCTTACTTCCTATAAGATTCTTATTTTGGGTGACACTACATATTCTCAAGCACCTGTGTGGAACATGGGATTCCTAGGCGTTCTTAACCTGGTTGCAGAGCTTCTCAAAAGTAGACACCAGGACCCCAGTGACAGAATGAGGATTGCAGGGATGCAGCCCAAGCATCTGTGCCACTACCGAAAATCACCAAATTACAAACATGATAACCACAGTGTACCATGGGACACTATGACCATTTAAATCACTCTTTTAAGTAGTTACTTTTCAATGATGACATTATAGCTGATCTTTCTATTCACCTTATTCAGAAGTGACTTTTTTTAAACAATGAATAGATATGCACCATGTGGACATACACACACACATACCCACACAAGACAGCCTCCAAAATGTCAGCAGAAGTTTATGGGAAATAAGATTATAACCGATTTTGGGTTGTTTTTTTTAAGAAAGGGTCTCATTATGTAGTCCAGGTTGATCTGGCACTCAAAACAATCCTCCTGCCTCATCCTCCCAAATGCTGGGATTACAGGTGTGCACCACCACACCCAGCATAATCAATCTTTAATTTAAAAAAATTAATTCTACTGCCATATAACCTCATCCCAGCTCATTAATTTTCTAGTTTTACGTCACTATTTTCTGGCCTTCACCTCTGTCAGTTTTGGTATTAAGTTTTTAGTTATTTAGATTAAATTCCAAAGGCTCTGGATTAATCATGAAATTCTCAACTGTAACAATTTTGTAATTGCCTCCTCATCCTTTCGAATCACATGGGATGGATCACATACTTATTAGCTTTCAGATGTACCGCCAAAATAAAACTTATCTTCCACAAATGACTGCTCACTCCTGCAGCAGCATTCCTGGCCACACTATAAAAATACTTTCTATTCAATTACAATACTTAAAAGCTGTCCAGTAAGGGGCCGGTGAGATGGCTCAGCGGCTTAAGCGCCTGCCCAGCAAGCGCGAGGGCCGGAGTTCGACTCCCGGAGCCCACATACGAAAAAGGGGCCGGTGATATCGCTCAGCGGCACAGGCGCCTGCTGGCGCGCGAGGTCCTCAGGTCGACCCCCTGGTAACCACCAAAAAAAAAAAAAAAAAAAAAGTTGTCCAGTAAGGAAGTTAAAAACAACTTTTTGGCTCTTCTGCTTTCCTTTCCAAACACTAACATTAGATCCCTAAGCAGTTACGATCACTGGGCCTTCTTCCCAAATCAATGTTTGCAGAGTAAAAGAAGGATTTGGCTAACACAAGAATCAGGAAGCCTCAGGAGATGGAAGAACATCCAATCAAGAGGAGGTTCTAGTTAGGATTATGTGAGCCTGTGTCCACTAAATTGTACAGTTCCCAGCAAGCTGTGACAGGGCTTCAGTTACCCTGGGCGGTAATCCCTGTTCAGTAAACTAACCTGTTTTTTTGCTTTTAGCTGTCTTTAGAGGGCTCGTACTAACGTCCAAGCAGCTTTTTGGAAAAAAACTCAACTGTACTAAAATGCCAAGACTTACAGGCCAGGACAGTCAGATGGATGGGTCCTTAGCATCAACTGCCTGGGTAGCATCTCAGCAAGAGATGGTTACAGGGAATAGATAACAACTTTACAGAATTCAGAGTCAGGCAACAACTGGATCATTTCCCACTATACCCTACTCTTTGGCCATACTTTAAGTCAGACTAAAATCAGTGACCACTTCTCTTTGCTGCATTATGAATACAATACTAACAGCAGCTGTCATTATTGAATACCTGATGATAGGTTTTGCTATAAATTTCCCAGGAGGATTTGATTTAATCCTTACAACCCTATGAAATAAGCATCATCCAGATTTCACAACTGAAGCAACACAACCTCAGAGAAGTGACTTTCCTTAGTCACAGCTATGGGGCATTCAAATTAATGTTTCTCTGAAGGACTGCATGATCTTTCCATTGTAGCCAAACACTACCTTCAAAGCTGTTTAAAAAAAAAAAAAAAATCCTGGGATCTGAAGTTATAGCTCAGTTGTACAGTGCTTGCCTAGCATGTACAAGGCCCCCTAGAATCAATCCCCAGTACTGTGTCATACACACACACACGCACACGGGGGGAGGGGGGTCCTACATATCCCGAATAAATGTAAAATTTTTCTGCGAGAGACACAAAACTATTTTTAATAAAAGTGTTTTCTGAACGTAAATGTCTATATAAATTAAGAATTCCAAAATTTCTCCCTATATTTTAGGTGTATGTTGTTACCCGTCCTTTCTACTATATTATCTCATATATTTACCTAATATTTATTTTCACCTGATCTTACTTGTTGATCTGTAAAGAGAGCTAAGTAAATACAGCACTTGCTACTAGTACTTGTGGAAGCTTTCCAAGTTTCTCTTATATAATTAATTCTTTTTTTTTTTTTTTTTTTTTTTGGTGGGTACCGGGGGTCGACCTCAGGACCTGGCGCGCCAGCAGGCGTCCGTGCCGCTGAGTGATATCACCGGCCCTTTTTTCGTATGTGGGTACCAGGAGTCGAACTCAGGACCTCGCGCTTGCCAAGCAGGCGCTTATGCCGCTGAGCTATCTCACCGGCCCCTATAATTAATTCTTGATAAATTCTTTCAGTTTTACTTGGCGCTCCCTTTTCAGTCTGCGGTCTTAAACTGCAATCAATCCCTAAACTTACGTGCTCTCATAAATCTTTGTTCCCTGCTGGATTGCCCTTTCATGAACTCTATTTCCTATAAGAGTGCAGGATGAAAAATAAGCTCAGCACAAACTTATGAAACGTAGGCTTTGAAAAAGAATCCTAGAAATCCTACCTCATTTCACATGAATTAACAGAGCCCATGTTCACGAAGGTTAACAGCAGCAAAACCAAGCCCGAAATTTATGCCTTTCAACTTTCTCATTACGTAAGTAGGACAAACGTAGACTCTGCAGGGTACTTCCAACATTGTTTTGCCATTCTTGCGCAGAAGCAATACTTCTGATCGTTGTGACTGCTTTATATGAAATTACACTTAGAAAACCCAGAGCTACGTTAACTTTAAAAGCCAATTCATTCGATCGATTCTTGCAAACATGAGCCAACCCGGCTTGTTCCACGAGCAAGTCAAAGGCTAGCGTGCGCTTCTCCGGGGTGCGCGGCTGGCGGATGCTGAGTCGCTCAGCCTGAATGAGCCCACTCGTGGGGGAGGAAAGACGTGCCGGCAGCAAGAACGAACTGCGGCAGCGCGGGTCCCAGGATGAGCTTCACGCGTGCATCCCAACTACGCAGAAAAAGGAATCACCACAGTTACAGCGCCTCCTACGGAGCCTGCCGGACCCCGGAGCAGCAGCGGGTTAGGGGCCCAGTCCCGGAACCTCGCGTCCCACGGAGCCGGCCCTGAATGCGAACCCGGGAGCACCATCGCCCCGAGCACGCTCGGCCCTGTCGGCTCTCCGGAGACCGTGGCCCCAACCGCACCTCCCACCAAGGACTCCGGCTGCTTCCGGGAAAGCGGGGCACTGGGAAGAGGCGCGGGTCAGTCGCTCACCTGCGGCGGCGGCCCTCCACCTTCCCCAACCCAGGACCAGCCGGAGCCTGACTGGAACGCCACTCGGGCGAAAAAAGGCCGCCTGGCAGCGGGGGTGGCCCAGGAGCCAGCTCGCAGACCCGCCCCGCCGCTCGCTGTTCCGCCCACAACGTCGGCTCCCATTGGTCGCTATTGCACAGTCCCGCCCAGGCCACGCCCACGGCGGCCCGTGCGCCTGCTTCTGCGGGGCGGAGCTCGTGCCGAATACCAAAAGGGGTGTCCGGCTCCGCCGGTACGAGGAAGCTGCGTCCTCGTGGTGATGGACCCACGGTTTGGGGTCTCGAGTCCGCGGCGAAAGAAGCTTCAGGAAGTCCCGAGCTATGGAAAAGGAGCCTTCTCAGGGTTGTCCGTGCCCACGTGAATCTTGACTGTCGGAAGGAAGTAAATTTGCATTTGTTTTTTGTACCCTAGCTTTTTAGTTTGAAAATTATCAAGATAGCAGTGGTACAGAAGTATGAGAAATAGTTTTATGGAAATGTTGCTTTGGGCAGTTTTCTTGGTTCCATGTGCTTTGTTAAGAATGCATATTTAGCTGGGCACAATGACATGCACCTGTAGTCCCAGCACTTGCAGGCTGAGGTGGGGGAATTACTTGAGGCCAGCCTGGGCAACAAAGTGAGACACCGTCTGAAAAAAAAAAAAAAAAAAGGAAGGAAGAAAGGAGGGAGAAAAAAACCTGGAAGCACGAAGACATGTTTTATGTGCATCAGCAAGCGAAATGTGCGCCTTCCATGTGCATCCATGCAGATACCGTATCAGAATAGACAACCGCGCTTCAATAGAAAGGGCGTTTTTCCTGTCCTTCTAAGCAGACAATAAGCTCCTCAGGGTAGAGATCCAGTCTAGCTCACTGCTATATTCCTAGTGCTTAATATAGCGCCTGGCATGATCCACACCCAATAAACACAAGCACATTTAATGTCTACAAAATTTGGGAGCCGGTAGGGACAAGGCCAGGATGCAGGGTTTTTCAAATGGTCTGTCCCTCCCTCACTGATGTCACCACCACTGTGATCTGCTTGCTTGTGTGTCCTCCATAGAGAAAATGGGAAGAACAGTAGTGCAGGGAATCAATCCCATGCAAACCTAGACATCTAGTTTAATTTCTTTTTACTCCATGCATTTACTTCTTTTAACATCTGCCCTTGTTTTCTGTTGCCAATAATAGTTACACAATAATAATAATAATAGTAATAGTTACACAGATTGGATGAGTTATAATGAGAGGAAGTTTATTTTGACTCAGTTTGGGAGGTACAAGATCTATGGGCAGTGTCTGGTGATGGCACTCTTTATTTTTGTGGTACTGTGGGTTGAACCCAGGGCCTTCCCACTGAGCTACATCCCCAGCCCATTTTATTTTTTATTTTGAGATAGGATCTCACTGATAGGGCTAAAGTGACTCCATTTTCTTTCTTTAGACTCCAGCTTGTCTTCACTTAACCCCTAGATGCACTCACTCCCCAACCCTGTTAGATATTAAGGCACTAACCCATAGATAAACTCACTCCTCAGACCCCTTCCCAGTTAACCATAAAACCCATAAAAGGAGAAACAAACAGTTTTAGCCCAAGTTGGTCAAACTGACCCTTGCCCCATCCTGTGTGTCAATTAACCTGATGTTTTGAGAAGGACCTTGTGACATTCCAAAGAAATGATGTAGTGAAGATGTGGTCTCCATGGCCCCAAGGAATTTTGTAAAACCCCCAAATGTATATTTAAAGAGCTGTGAAGCAAAGGCTCAGGGTCAGCAGACTGAACTCCTATGAGTGACCTGCTGGCCACCGGCTTCTTTTTAATAAAAGAACTCACTTGTTTCTAGATCTCGTTTTCCTATGAATATATGCTTTTGCTTCTGCCGTACCATCACTAAGTCACTAAGTTGCTCAGGCTCAGCTCGAACTTGTTATCATCCAGCCTCAGCCTCCCAAAGGGCTAGGACTACAGGGATGCGTTAGTGATGGCCTTCTTGCTGGCAGCATCCCAAAGCAGTACAGGGCACCACATGGCAAGAGACTGGAAGCATGTGTGTCTCTGGTCTCTCTCCCTTCTCTTATGAAACTATCAGGATTCAGTTGTGGGAATATTACCATAATGATCTTCTCTAGTCCTAATCACCTCCCGAAGGCCCCACTTCTAAACACATAACAGATTAAGTGTCCACCCCCTTAACACCTCACAATGGGGCTTACATTTCAACATATGATGCACTGGGGGACACTCAGCCATATATAAACAGTAACTACATCCTTTTAGTTTTTGTGCCCAGGGGTCAGCAAATTATAGTTCACAGGCCAAGTCCATCTGGTTATTATTTTTATACAGTCCTAGAACTAAGGATAATTTATTTATATATATATATATATATTTTTTTTTTTTTTTTTTTTTTTTTTTTGGGTACCGGGGGGTCGACCTCAGGACCTCGCGCGCCAGCAGGTGCCCGTGCTGCTGAGTAATATCACCGGCCCTTTTTTCATATGTGGGTTCCGGGAGTTGAACTCGGGCCCTTGCACTTGCCAGGCAGGCGCTTAAGCCACTGAGCCATCTCACCAGCCCAATTTTTTTTTTTTTTTTTTTTTTTTTTTTTTTGTGGGTACCGGGGGGACGACCTCAGGACCTCGCGCGCCAACAGGCACCCATGCCGCTGAGCGATATCACCGGCCCCTTTTTCGTATGTGGGATCCGGGAGTCGAACTCGGGCCTTCGCGCTTGCAAGGCAGGCGCTTAAGCCGCTGAGCCGTCTCACCGGCCCGACCAGCCCAATTTTTATATTTTTAATAATTACATTTTAAGTGATTATGTAGCTCTTTATGTAATATTCTGGATTTTGCCTCCTGGCCTGCCTTCATATTTATAATCTGATCCTTTACAGAAAATGTTTTATTGGTTTTCAGAATCCCTCAGCTAGTCTTTAGCAAAATTCACTTTAAAGTGTTCCAGTTTGGTCTCCACTGTGCATACGCTAGTGCATCCTCACTTGGGGGCGGATTTGGTGCAGGGGGAGTAGCTTAGTCTTGTAACAGCCAGTGGTAGCAGAGTGACCATTAGGAGACCCCAGGAAGACTTCCTGGCAGTTCCACTGGCAACGCGATTCTCTTACTACTATCAATACAGTTTATACATTTAGCCAAATCCTCTTACACTTTCTACTTAAAAGCACAAGTGCATCAATTGCACATTTCAAACTGAAATCACAGAGTAACATGCCAGATTCTCTAAACAGGATAATTCCCATTTCTGCTATTACACTTCAGATAAGTAACAAACCCATGCAGATTGTCTTACATTTAATGGCTAGAGCTAAAAATATTAGTACTATGAGTTTTATTTAGCTCATCATTTCTATATTTAATCTCAAATCTTTCTGAGGTTATATAATCCTATAACTACCAACAGATTTTTCCAGCTCAAATTAGCTGAGTAAATGGGGAATGGAAAATATCAGGACATAGAAAAGACTATCTTTATGAAAATCAAGACTAGGGTCCAGGACATGGGAGCCACACTACTGTGTGTCCCCTTTATATAGAAGAACATGCCTGATACATCAGCAGGGACCACTGGTTAAATCTTTCAGTTGGAGTTTAGTTTTTCTACTTTCATTCCTGGGCACACCACCCCACTGTCTTACCGAATTTGTTTGTATCCTGTTGTAAATTTTCTAGCTGAATTTAAGTGGAGAGAGATGGAGTAGGGGACAGAAAAAGAGAGAAACAGATCACATTTAAAGGATTAAAAACAATAATAACTTCAGGCCAGGCATAGTGGCACATACCTGTAATCCCAGCACTCAGGCAGAGGCAGGAAGATCACTGCAAGTTCAAGGTCAGCCTGGCCTACATAGCAAGACCCTGTCTCAAAAATAAATCAATCAATAAATAAATAATAACTTCAAACTTCTCAGCAACAGTGCTGGAAGCTAGAAAACAATGAAACAATGTCTTAAATTTGAGGATAATTTATTGCCAAACTGTAATACCTACCTAACCAAACTTCATAGGAGAATTAAAAAGTTAGAGATATGCAAGTTCTTAAAGAATTGACCACTCATGCATGGGTCCTCAGGCAAGGCTGATGGAAGATATGCTTCCCCCAAACCAAAGAATAAACTGAAAGCAGGAAGACGTGGAACCCAGGAAATAGGAGACCAGCACAGGAGGGTAGGGAAAGAAGTCCTAAAGATAACAGCAACAAGAAATCTTAGGACAACAGCAACCAGTCCAGACTGGAGCAGGAGTACAAAGAGATCCCGGAAATACACTGCCAAGGGGGAAAAAAAAGAAAAACACGCGCATTAACTGATGTTTGTGAAGAAATTGATAGGAGGCTTTATACTGCCAATGGGGAGTTTGGGGATGTTAGAAATAGGAGCCCAGAAAATTAAACCTCCCCAAATTTTTTAAATGAAGGCAATTTTAAATTACAAAGGGAAAACAAACAAACAAATATATATGACACATATCCCAGTGTGGTGGCACACACCTGTAATTCCAGCACTCTGAGAGGCCACACAGGAGGATGGGAATTTTGAGCCCAGCCTGGGCAACTCAGACTTAGCAAGACTCTGTCTCCAAAAAAAAAAAAAAAAAAAAGGATGTAGGTCAGTGGGAAGGCTCTGGGTTCAATTCCCAGTACTATCAAAAAAAAAAAAAAAAAAAAAAAGAAAAGAAAAAAGAAAAAACAGGTATGATAATGCATACCTGTAATCCCAACACTCAGGAAGCTGAAGCAGGAGGATCATCATGAGTTCGAGGCCAGCCTGGGCTATGTAGTGAGTTCAAAGCCAGTCAGGACTACATAGCAAGACCCTGTCCACCACCACCCCAACAAGAAAGGAACATAATCATAGTGTACTATGACACGGCTCAACTATGAGAAATATTTAGAAGTCTATGTAATGAAAATGCTGCAATTGATTTAAACAAAAATTATGAAGTACAGATGCTCCTCAACTTACAATGGGGTTACATTTCCAAAACTCATTGTATATTGAAAATACTGTACTGTAAGTCAAAAATGCATTTAATACATCTGACCTACTAAACATTGCAGCTTAGCCCAGCCTACCTTAAATGCACTCAGAACACTTGCATTAGCTTATAATCAGGCAAAATCATCTAACACACAAAGCCTGTTTCATAATAAAGGGTTGAATATCTCATGTAATCTATCGAATACTTGTGTTAAAAAAAAATGCTGCCAACAGCACAGGGTAGAGCACAGATTGTCTCCCCTCACGATCATGTGGCTGGCTGACCGGGAGCTGAGGTTCACTGCTGCTGCCCAACATCAGGAGAAAGTGTGATACTACTAGCTTGGGAAAAGATAAGAATACAAAGTACAGTTCCTGCCAGGCGTGATGCCACAGTCCTATAATCCAGACACTTGGGAGGCAGGAGGGTCGCTGTGAGTGCGAGGCCAACCTGGGCTACATAGTGAGTTCAAAGTCAGCTGAACTACATAGTGGGACTCTGTCACAAAAACAAAAAAAGAAAACAGTACAGTTCCTGTTGAATTGCATCACTTGCACACCATCATAAAGTTGAAAGAGCACAAGTTAAGTTATCGCAAATTAGGACCATCTGCAATTGTAAGGACAGTGGAACACTGTTTGTGTGTGTGTGTGTGTGTGTGTGTGTGTGTGTGTGTGTGTGTGTGTATCTGTACACATGAGCACATGTGATGGTGACAGTGAGTAGGCTTAAAGAAAAATTGTCTTCAGTGGAAGGAGGTCTATAGATACCAAGAGAAAAATCAAGAAATTGCAACCTGCTTTGGGTGGTGCACACCTGTAATCCCAGCACTCTGGGAGGCTGAGGCAGGAGGATTGCCAAAAGTTCGAGGCCAGCTGGGCTACACAGTGAGTTCAAGACCAGCCTGAACTACATAGCGAGACCCTGTCTCAAAAAAAAAAAAAAAAAAAAAAGTTATTTTTACTGATGAGAGAGATATTCTCCTCATGCTCTTTCTTGGCCCTCGTCCCTTCTCAGTCTCCTTCCCTGGCTTCTCCTCTCTACAGATATCTAATTATTAGAATGTTTCGGGACTCCCTTCTGAGCCCCTTCTCTCAAATACCCTCTCTTCCTAATGGTCTCTTCTAGTCCTGTGGTTCTAAATACACCAAACAATGGCATAATAACACCCAGCCCTGCTCTGTTAGCTGCTTCACTCCCAATCCATCTGCCCATTTGACCTCTCCTCATAGGTGTAAATAACCACCTCAAACCTGACACACCTAAGAGATTCTCCTTGTTGGTTTTGTCCCTGAAACCTGTTCCTCCCTACTCTTTCTCTTAACAGATGTCATCAACACCCACTCAAGCTCAAACTCCAAACCCAAATGTCCTCCTTCATGTTTTCCTTTGCTCTCATCTTCATTATCCACACAGTATATCCTGCTGTCTCCTCCTTAAATTGCATCTCAAATCTAGTCATTTTATTCCACCAATGCTGCCACCAACCTATGCCAGGCCACCAGAATTAGCTAGGCTTTTGCAATAGCCATCTCCCTGCTTCTGTGACTCCTCCCCTCAGAGGAGCCTGTGTCTGTGCTTCTGATTCCAGCCACACTGGCCACATTTGTCCTACCAGCATGTCACATACTTTCCCATTCAGGCTTTTTTCATTTATTAATTCCTTTACCCAGAAAGTGCTTCCCTGCCTCTTCTTGTAGCTTCTGCTTCCCCTCTTCCAGGTCTCCATCGGGAATGCTTTTCATGGTACTCTGTTTGTTTCATTATTTGTTTTTGAGATAGAGTCTTGCTAAGTTGCCCAGGCTGGCCTCAAACTTGAGATCATCCTGCCTCAGCCTTCTCAGTGCAGGGATTAGAAGTGTGCATCACCACACCTAGCTTCATCAGGACTATTTTTGTAGTAGCCTCTGAAATTAATTCAACAGCTACTAGATGATGCAAAGAAGAATAACATAAGATTGATTGGAGTCAATGAAAAAGCAGGAGATAGCACAAATGATATAAAAACCTGTTCACAGACATCATGGCAGAAAACTTCCCAAACATAGACAAAGAATTTGACATACAGATAAGTGAGGCATATAGAACTCCAATTAGCCATGATAAAAAAAAAATCTATAGCCAGGCATATCATAGTCAAGATTCCAGAAATTCAACACAAGAACAGAAAATTAAAAGCTGTTAGAGAAGAGAAACTAATCACCTATAAAGGAAAGCCCATCAGAATCACAGCTGACTTCTTTTTTTTTTTTTTTTTTTTTTTTTTTGTGGGTACCGGGGGGTCGACCTCAGGACCTCGCGCGCCAGCAGGCGCCCGTGCCGCTGAGTGATATCACCGGCCCCTTTTTCATATGTGGGATCCGGGAGTCAAACTCGGGCCCTCGCGCTTGCCGGGCAGGCGCTTAAGCCGCTGAGCCATCTCACCGGCCCCAACACAGCTGACTTCTTAACACAAACCTTCAAGTCAAGGAGAGCTTGGAGTGAAGTATTTCAAGCCCTAAAAGAAAACAACCTCCAATCCAGATTGATATACTCCACAAAAGTATCTTTCAAATTCAATGGAGAGGGCCGGGGAGATAGCTCAGCAGCACAGCGCCTGGCTGGCAAGTGTGAGGTTGTGAGTTTGATTCCTGGTACCAAAAAAAAAAAAAAAAAAAAATTGATGGAGAAATAAAATACTTCCATGACAAAGAACAACTGAGGAAATTCATGAACACTCCAAACTAACACTCCAAAATGTTCTGAAGGACATTCTGAAAAGAGATAAAAAGGACTACAACTCCATGAACCCCAACAGAAGGAATCTACCAGGCAAGGCAAACAATTAAATGGGGGTGGGGGAAGGGAGCCAACAACAGGAAAATAACATGACAAGGATAAGTCAATACATATCAGTTATAACCATCTATGTTAATGCTCTCAATTCACCAATCAAAAGAAACAGATTGGCAGAATGTAGTAGCCTGTCTTCTAATTATTCTCCCTCATTTTATACCTTTACTTCCTTTGTGGAATTTACTAAGACTCAAATTATCTTGTTCATTTATTTTTCTGTTTGCTTGTGTATTACTCAGGGTTAACTACTGGTAACAGACAATTCCAAAGTCTCAGTGGCTTAATACAGTGAAATGTATTGCTCCCTCTCACCCATATCAATCAGAATAGCAATAGAACTCTGCTCCACAGTGTTGTTTAGGGACCCAGACTCCTGCCTTTTTGTAATGCAGCTATCCATACATGGCATCCAAGATCTCCACAGAAAAAAAAGAAAAAGAGCACTGAGCAGGCATACTTGCTCTTTTTCCACCTCTGCTCACAATCCATTGGCAAAAATTTGCCATAAAGCCTCATTTAAATAAAAGATACTTATAGTTTAGATCTAAAATGTCCCCCAAAGTTTCATGTTTGGTGGTGGGGCCTATTTGGAAGGAGAGGTCACTGGAGCATGACTTGGAAGGATGTATTCTCCTCCCAAGCTCTTCCCCTTTCTCTCTACTTCCTGAAGACCATGATGTGAGCAGCTTTCCTCTGCTGGGCCCTTCCACCATGCCATTTCTGTCTTCTAACTGGATGACCATGGACTGAACCCACTGAAACTGTGAACCAAAATAAACCTCTCTTCTTTCAAATAGCAAATGTTTGATACTTTGTTTCAGTGATGGTAAAGTGACTAGTACAGGAAATTGGTACCAGGAGAGGGGCCATTGTTGTGACTACATGACTACATGGTACAAAAGTCTTTGGAACTGGTTTGCAGCAGGAGTTTGGAAAGGCTTGGAGATGCCAGCTGGAGAAGTCCCAGAATATTGTGAGCAGTGCTTGATGTGTGATACTGGTCAGAGCTCAAAAGAGTAGACTGCTCAAAAGAGGGATGCAGACAGTAAAGGCCTGGCTCAGGAGATCTCAGTTGGGAAAAAGGACTCCATTTGACTATAAGCTATATGTGTGTTATGCTCTTGCAAGAAATTTGTCTACATTTGGCCCATATATTGAGATATTGAGATACACAGATATTGAGATTAAGGGTAGTGGACTAATTAACCTGGTGGGGGTAATTTCAAGGCAGCCTAGCATTCAGGCTGCAGCATAGATACTGCTGGCTCCTTTTGGTCCAAACTAACATAAAAATCATGAAGAAATGCAAAGCTGAATCATTTGAAAAGTTTGCAGCTTTGCCAGAAAGGAAACACCTGCAAAGTTGGGAAACAGGAGAGCATGGTGGCTGAAAAGATTATCATTAAAAAGAAGCCAAATATTCTGTACAGGGACAAGAAGAAAGATACTTTAATGGCATCTCAGAAATTAGTAAAACCTAACTGCAGGCTCAAGCATACGAAACTGTAAATCTTTTATTGTAAAAAAGAGTGGCATCCAGGGCTGCCTAGGGAAGTGTTCAACCATCCAGACACTCAGAAGATTCTGCAGCCATGATCCAAGGGGCTCTAGCTATTGCTCAAACTGGCAGCTGACCTTGGCATCATCCATGTCATACTAGTTTTTCAGGCATGCAGAATGCAAGAGTTATGAGGTCACAGAGTCTTCCACCCAGATTTCAGGAAGGCTGGGAGGCCAGGCAAAAATGTCTGACAGGGTCACAGTCCCTGCCAGGTCCCATGAAAGGGCAGTGCATGAAGCTGTGAGAGTGAAGCCAAAGTTGCGATGGAGCCTCTGGCACACTGAAGATGCCAAGAATATGGACCATCTACTGAGGAAACCTGCAGGCAGTAGATGTAGCCAGCATAAGCAAGAGCCATGTAGGCTGCAACCAGCAAGGCCATATGGATAAGGCTTCCCAAGTCCTTCAGAGCTCACATTCCACCACAACCTGCCCTGGGTGCTAGAAATAGAACTACAGGATTTAATCTTTGTTCTGCTGTGTTTTGGTATTGCTTTGATATGATTTCTATCTATTTCCTATTCTTCCCTTTTAGAATGGCAATGCTTAACCTGTGCCATTGTATGTTAGAAATATTTAACTTTCCTTTTTATTTTTACAGGGGCTCACAGCTAAGAGTTTGCCTGGAGTCTTAGAGGAGACTTTGAACTTGGACTTTTCAGCAATGCTGAAACTATTGAGACTTTGATGACTCTTAGACATGGACTCAATACATTTTTCCTTACTGAGATGGACATGAGTATCTTGCAGGAGGGGTGAAATGTTGTTATGGTTTAGATCTAAACTGTCCCCCAAAAGTCTTATGTTCAGAGTTGGGGCTTTGGGAAGGTTGTTGGATGATGGGGGGGCACTATGCTCATCAGTGGGTTAATCCACTGAGTGTACTGTTAGGAAGTGAGACCTGGTCAGAGGAGGCGGTCAGTGGGGGCATGACTTGGAATGGTATATTCTTGTCCCTGGCTCCTCCTCTTTCTCTCTGGCCTCCATAGCATGAGCAGCTTTCCTCCACAGGGCCCTTCCACCATGATATTTCTGCCTTGGAGTAGGTCGACCATGTACAAGACCCACTGAAATTGAGCCAAAATAAACCTCCTTTAAGTTGTGGGTGTTAGGTATTTTGTCCTAGTGACAAGGCAAATAACTAACACAGTGCTGGAAAAGGGTGATTTAACTGTTATTTAGGGAAAGGAATGGAGTTTTAAACTGCCATTTTCTGTCCAACAAGAGCAGATATATGATGGAAACTACTCACCCATTCCGCTCTTGACTGCCTACCCATCTCCACAGAGCAGAGCAATCAAATCAAACCTTCCTGCTGCTTAAGAGCCTTTAATAACTTTCTAATTGTACTTACTATAAAACCCTAAATCCTCAACATGACCTGGGAGGCTGTCTGGTCTGGATGCTCTTGCCGATGTCCCCTTTTCACATTGCAAACTCCAGCTATGGGCTAACTCTCAATTCCTTGGGTGTGCCAACCTCTTCACCTCGCCAGGTCCTGCACAGGTTAGTCTCTCTGCTTGAAACACCACTTTTCCAGCTCACAGCCTGGCGTTTATTCATGGACAGAAAGCAGAATTACAGCTCCAAAGGTGTCTGTGTGACAGTCTCCAATCCTATGACCCCATTAGGTTGGATGGCAAAAGAAATTAAGGGCACAAAAGGAAATATGGTTGCAAATCAGCTGACCTTAAAGTAGGGGGATGACCCCTGGATTATTCAGTGGGTCCCATGTACTTATAAGTGTCCTTATTAGTGGAGGAAGGAAGCAGAAGAGTTGGAGAAGGGAATATGACTGTGGACTCAGGTTAGAGTGATTTGTTGTTAAAAAAAAAAAATCAACTTGCCAGTGTTACATTTGAAGGTGGAAGGGAGCCACAAGACAAATAATGTAGGCAACCTCTAGAAGCTGGAAAAATCAAAGAAACAGGTTCCCCCTAGACCTACCAAAAAGAAGCACAGCCCTGCTGGCACCTAGATTTTAGCTCAGTGAGTCCCATTTCAGATTTCTGACCTCTAGAACTAAAAGAAAATAAATGTGTGTCATTTATTATTAATTTTGTGGAAATTTGTTATTAGCAGCAATAGGAAACTAATCACCTTTCCTGACTCCCCAACTCCCCACCTCTGTACCGCATTAACTGGGGCCCCATCTTCTTTTCTTTGTGATTTTCCCCTTGCAGCCCTGGCTTTCAGGCAGTCATACACCTGTGCCTTCTGGGGCAGGAATCTGACCTTTACCTTCACTTTACCCATATGAAATAAATGGCTTTTTCCATGAAAAAGAATTTGGGGACCTGTAACTGATCTGAGATGTCCTATGCTGAAAGGCACAAGAGTAAAAGGAACCAGTCAGCTGTCTCATTGGGGTAATTTTAGCAGCCTGCTCTGCTGCATGCCTCTAGGGAGGGCAAAGGAGGTCAGTCCTCTGGCCTGTGGCTGCACAAATGCCCTGGAATGTTTAAGTATGTTCACAGAATAGCCAGGGACAGCACAGCCAGAAATCATACAGTTTTAACAATTGGAAAATTGAAAGATTGCACGACCCTACAAGGGCTGTCTTCTCAGTTATTGGAACTTGCTCTAGGATCACACGTCATGCTCAGTTTTCATCCCTGATAAAGAATGAGCATGAGCTTTGCATGGGGAGTCTGAGCACAGTCATATCGTGGCCATCCTAGTACTATTTGAAGGGTCAGGTAGAAGGCTGAGGCCTGAGGCTGGCAATGAAGAAACGTCTGAGTGGTTCTGACCAGAACATCACCATTTATGTCCATGGCTTTCTACTGGTTAAACTGTAGCCTACAATATGACACATCATAACCCAATTCAAACACAATCACACACATACACACGTGCTACTGAGGCAGTCATTTCAGGAAGGACACTTACTGGTTATCAAGCACTTTGCTATTATTCTATTCTGTCCTATATTGTTTTTTGTTCCTACTATTCACAACCCACTAAACTGAAAATCCAGAGTTTGAAAAGTTCTAGTTATAAAAGTCCAATCAAACCATACTCTTGCTGGGGCAGGGGGGTGCAGTTCAGTGGTAGAGCACGTGGTTAGCATATTGAGGCACTGGGTTCAATCCCCAGCATAGGGAGAGGGGCGCCACACTCTTGCTGAGCTATTCTGTAACATAATGGCCCTCCTCATCTCTGTAGAGTTAGAGAAGGCGAGTAGGAAATAGGGGGGCAGCCACTGTTAGACTGTGACCAATGCTTAAGACCTGTTTCCTCCTCCAATAAGATGCCAGGACCCAATGGACAGTTCTGTGACAGTGCTATGGAAAGACGAAGTGCTTTGCAAGTAAAAGTTGTTAGTGTCAAGTGGCAGCTGCCTCTGCTAATTCATCTTTAGGTCTTAAACTGGAAAATCCCTCTTCCCCTGTGAGTCAAAAGAAGGTTCTGTTTTCACGTCAGGTCAGACGCAGCCACCCACGAAATCGATGCTGCCTCACTTTGATTGTCCTTCAGCTTGCTTTTGTGTAAACTTAACTTATCAAAGCTGCTGTAAAATGGTCAAACAACAAATGCTCAACAAATAGTGTCTCTCTGCAAGTTCTGCCGCTGAGGGACATTTTAAAATGGAGAACAAGAGGTTTTTGAGATTTAGGAGAGCGGCCCTGTAACATTTGCTCATGAAGATATCTTTCTTCTGTGTAAACTTGATAAAGAGGGTTAGTTACAGCTGGGCATGGTGGTCCACACCTGTAATCCCAACACTCTGGGAGGGTGAGGCAAGATGGTGAGTTCAAGTCCCACGTGGGCAATTTACAATTAATGAGACTCTGTCTCAAAATAAAAAAAAATTGGGCCGGTGAGATGGCTCAGCGGCGTAAGCGCCTGCCTGGCAAGCGCGAGGGCCTGAGTTCGACTCCCGGATCCCACATATGAAAAAGGGGCCGGTAATATCGCTCAGCGGCATGGGTGCCTGTTGGCACGCGAGGTCCTGAGGTCGACACCCCGGTACCCACAAAAAAAAAATAAATAAATAAAAAAAAATTAAAAAAAAATTTTTTTTAAAGGGCTGGGGATGTAGCTCAGTGCAAAAGCCCTGGGTTCAATCCCCAGAACTAGGGGTAGGGGGTTCCCAGGATTCTGGCCACACCTTGATTCCCTAATGAAGAATTTGGCAGTGACTTTCTAGATGTTATTGGTAGGGCAGCTCATTCCTGATCACCACCTTCAATTTTGTATTTATAAAACATGTAAATTTATATTTGTAAAACACCAAATTCTTTCCCAGCCCTTCTTGTAATGTAGCACAGCCAAGTGACAAGTTCTGCCCAGTGAGATAAAAGTGAAATATTTGGGGAAATGTTAGAGGTAGTGTTTGAAAAAACTACACTGATGGTACCTGGAACAGCTGCTGCCATTTTTATTTTCACAAAGTAACAAGCATGTTACAAAGTCCCACATACTAAGAAGGGCAGGACCAAAAGAGAGAGTCAAGGTCCTTATTGACATGTTTGAGCACCTAAAGGAACAACAGCAACTTCCAATGTTCAGACTTCTTGTTCCATGAGAAAACTACCATTTTAACTGGGTATTGTAAGCTTTCAGTTTTCCTGATACTACTGTATGGTAAAACTAATAAAATATGTATCATAAATTTATAATGTCCCTAAGGAAATTTTGAGCAATTCATATTTTGTTCATTCCACAACAGGATTAAGTCACTGTCATTATTTCCTATGTAACATTAAATTTTAAAAATATTTATAGGTTAAAAAGACAAATTGAAGTATAATATGTACAGGTACAAATTTCCTATGATGAATGTGATCATTATATATGCCTAAATTGTACCAATAAATTTATTTAAATTTTTTAAAAATCACTGTAGACTTTGTAAAGGAGATACATGAAGGGAACCAACCAACCCTTGCATAAACCAATGCAGATACACCTGAAAAGGAATGACTTTGATTTGTCTGTGCCTCCTCTTGCACAGACCCTAGTCATGTGACCTGGGAAACACAGCATCATGCAAAAAGAATGTGAAAATCTGAGTCATCTACACAATGAAACACATTTTATCATTGTCTGTTTGAGAGAGAGCAACCATAGAATCAATGCAGTTCTACATGGACATGTTAGGAGATTTTTTTTTCTTTTTTTTTTTTTTTTTTGAGACAGGGTCTCACTCTATAGTTCAGGCTGTCCTTGAACTCACTATGGGATTACAGATACACATCCCATGCCCTGCCAAGGGATGATTTACAGCTGTATGGGTAGACCTGAAAGAAATTATGCTAAGTGAAATTAGTTAGAGAAAGACAAATTCTACATGATTCCACTTATAAGAACTGTCTACTGTAATAAAATTTACAAGAGCAGAAAACAGAAAGGAGACTGTCAAGGAGTAGGGGATGGTAGAAATGGGGAGTTGTTTGATGGGCATAAAGTTACAGTTAAACAAAATGGTCAAGTTCTAGAGATCTATTATACAATATAGTGCCTATCCTTAACAATACAATTTTGTAGTCTGGCATGGTGGCACACACCTGTAATCCTAGCACTTGGGAGGCTGAGGCAGAGGGATCACCGTAAGTTCAAGGCCAGCATGGGCTACATAGTGAGTTCGAGGCCAACGTGGGCTACAAAGTGAGACCCTGTCTCAAAAAAAAAAAAAAAAAAAAAAAAAGTTGTACACTTAAACTATTAAGACAGTAGAACCATGTTAAGTATTTTTAATCTGTATACACAAATACACAAAATACGTCATGCAAAAGGATGCAGAGAAACTTTTGGAGATGGTGGATATATTTTTTATTAAATTTATTGGTACATGTCAAATATACATAATGATCACTTTCATCATAGGGACTTTGTACCTGTACATGACTTATCTCAATTCCTATTTATCCCCCTATTCCATTATCCTCCCTTCAATCTCTCTTCCCCTCCATATTTACAAAAGCTTTGTTTCCATTTTTTCTTCTTTTCTCATTTTTTCTTTTCCCTTCCTTCCTTTCCCCCTCCCTCCTCCCTAGTTACCCATCCCAATTAAAAATTTTCTTTCTATTTCATATATCTATTGCACATTCTAGTCCTTATTTACACTTTTGGTTTCTCACATCAGAGAAACAACTCAATATATATATACATGTGTGTTCAATTTATTTACTTAAGAGTATGGTCTCAAGTTTCATCCATTTAGTACTGACTGTTTTAAATTATCCTTCTTTATGGCTGAGTAGTACTCTCTTGTATAAAAAAACCACACATTTTCTTTATCCATTCATCTGTTGATGTACATTTGGGCTGTTTCCAAGGTTTAGCTGTTACAAACTGTGCTGCTATAAACACAGGTGTGCATACATCACTGCAGTATGATGTTTTTAATTCTTTCAGGAAGATATCAAGAAAGGGAATAGCTGGGTCAAATACAACCTCTAGTTTTAGCTTTTTGAGGAATTGCCACACTGATTTCCACAGTGGTTGCAACAGTCTACATTCCTACCAACAATGAAGAATTGTTCCTTTTCCCCCAGAGCCCCTCCAGCATTTGTTATTGGTGATTTCTTGATGATAGCCATTCTTTCTGGAGTGAGCTGGAATCTCAGCATTGTTTTAATTTGCATCTCTTGAATGACCAGTGATGTTGAACATTTTTTCATATATTTATTTGTCATTTCTACTTCTTCATCTGAGAAGTATCTAATTCATTTCAGATGCCCATTTTTGGATTGGGTCTTTAAATTATGGGAGTCTGATTTTTTTGAGTTCTTTATATATTCTAGATATTAGTCCCTTGTCTGAGGAAGAGCTGGCAAAAAATATTTCCCATTCTGTGAGTTGTCTCTTCACTGTATTGGTGATTGCTTTTGCTGTGCGAAAGCTTTTTAATAAGGTGATATCCCAGTTGTTGATTACTTGTAATATTTCCCTTATGGTCTAGGTTTTTTCATAAAGACTCAGCCTACTCCTATGTCTTCAAGAAGTCTACCTATTGTATCTTCCAACAGATTTAGTGTTTCTGTCTTAATATTTAGATCTTTGATCCATTTTGATTTTAGTTTAGTGCATGGTGAGAGACGTGGGTCTAATTCTTGTCTTCGGCATGTGGAAAGTCAGTTTCTCCAGCACAATTTATCTTTCTTCTAGTGAGGGTGTTTGGTCCCTTTATAGAAGATAAAGTGGTTGTGTTTGGAGTTATTTCTGCACGATCTAATGTAGTCCATTGAATCTCAGGTCTCTATGTTGTGTGTGTTTTGTTTTTTTCTGTTTTGTTTTGTTTTATTTTTTGCCAGTACCGTGCTGTTTTTATCACAGTAGCTTTGTAGTATGATTTAAAGTCAGGGATTGTGATGCCTCCTGATATGCCTTTTTGCTCAGAAATGTTGTTGCTATTCTAGGTCTGTTCTGGTTCCAAATAAATTTGAGGATAGTTTTTTCTAATTCTGTGAGGTATGCTATTGGTATTTTCATTGGGACTGCATTAAATCTGTATAACAATTTTGGGAATATGGCCATTTTCACTATGTTGCCTCTTTCTAGCCAAGAACAAGGAATATCTTTCCATTTTGTGATATCCTTTTTGATCTCCTTTTTCAGAGTACTATAGTTTTCAGTGTAAAGATATTTTACTTCCTTTGTTAGATTGATTCCTAAGTATTTCTCTCTTTTTTTGATGCTATTGTGAAAAACATGGTTTCTCTAATTTCTCTCTCAGTGAGTTTGTTGTTCGTGTACAGGAATGCTATCAATTTTTGAGTGTTGAATTTGTATTCAGCTATGCCACTGAATTTGGTTACTAAATCTAGAAGTCTTTTTGTTATCTTTTGTGTAGAGTATTATGTCATCTGCAAATAACGATAATTTAACTTCTTAACTTTCCTATCTTTATTCCTTTTATTTCTTTCTCTTGTTTAATTGCTCTGGCTAATTTTTCCAGAACTATAATGAATAAGAGTGGTGATAGTGGACATCCTTGTCTTGTTCCTAACTTTAGAGTGAAAGCTTTTAGTTTTTTACCATTTAGTATGATGTTGGGTATTGGTTTGTCATAGATGGCTCTAATCAGATTGAGATAAAGACCATCTATTCTAATTTTTTGTAGGGTTTTTATCACGAATGGGTGCTGGACTTTGTCAAATGCTTTTTCTGCATCTATTGAGATGATCATGTGGTTTTCATCTTTGGCTCTGTTGATATGGTATATTACATCAATATTACATATTGATTTGCATATGTTGAACCACCCCTGCATACCTGGGATGAATCTTACTTGGTCATGGTATATAATCTTCTTGATGATTTGCTGCATTTTGTTTGCCAGTATCTTATTGAGGATTTTTGTGTCTATGCTCATTAGGGAGATTGACCTGTAGTTCTGTTTTTTGGTTGGATCCTTTTCTGGTTTTGGTATCAAGGTATTACTTGCTTCCAGGAATGACTTAGGGAGTATTGCTTCCCTTTCAATTTCATTAAAGAATTTGAGGCATAATGGCATTAACTCTTCTCTAAATTTCTTGTAGAATTCAGCAGTGAATCCCTCAAGACCTGGGCTTTTCTTTGTTGGAAAGTTTTTAATTACATTTTAAATTTCATTGACTGATATTGCCTTATTTAGAATTTTTATATCTTCTTGATTCAACTTTGGTAATTCACATGTATGTAGGACTCTGTCCATTTCTTTTGTGTTTTCTATCTTATTAGAATCCAGGTTCTTATAGTAGGTATTGATCTTCTGGATTTCTGCAGGATCTGTTGTGATTTCACCCTTTTCATTCTGTTTTTTTTTTTTTTGTGGGTACCGGGGGCCGACCTCAGGACCTCATGCACCAGCAGGCGCCCATGCCACTGAGTGATATCACCAACCCTTTTTTTCATATGTGGGTACCGGGAGTCGAACTCAGGACCTCGTGCTTGCCAGGTAGGGGCTCATGCCGCTGAGCTATCTCACCAGCCACCCTTTTCATTCTTAATTACATAATTTGAGTCTTCTCTTTCCTTTTTTTGATAAGGTTAGCTAAGGGTTTATCAATTTTATTTCATCTTTCAAAGAACCAACTCTTTGATTCATTGATTCTTTATATTGTGTTCTTAGTCTCTATTGCATTAATTTTTGCTCTGATCTTTATAATTTCCTTCCTTGTACAGGCTTTGGGCTTGATTTGTTCTTCTTTTTTGAGAAGACTGAGGTTGGACATTAGGTTGTTTATTTGAGTTTGTTCTGATTTGCTGGCATGATAATTCACTGCTATAAATTTCCCTCTTAGGGCTGCTTTCATTGCATTCCATAAGTTCTAGTATGTTTTATCAGCATTATCATTTAATTGTCGATTTTCTCCTTTAATTCCAACTGTGACCCATTGGTTCTTCAGGAGAGTGTTAATTTGCATGTGTTTGTGGAGTTTTTGTGGTTTCTTTTGCCATTGATTTCCAATTTCATTACACTATGATCTGATAATATGCATGGGATAATTTCAATTCCTTTGCACTTTCTTAAGCATGTTCTATCAGCCAGTATGTGGTCTATTTTGGAGAATGTCCCACATGCACCTGAGAAGAATATGTATTCTAATGTGGGGTGGAACACTCTATAGACATCTACTAAGTCCATTTGTTCACAGATTTGGCTCAGTTCTGATATTTCTTTGTTGATTTTTTGTGTAGTTGATCTATTTGTGACAGTGGGGTATTAAGGTCCCCCATTATAATTGTGTTAGTGCTTATTTGATCTTTCATGTCCATTAATATTTGTTTCATATAGTTGGGTGGGACGGTATTTGGTGTGTATCTATTTATGATTATTATCTCTTCCTCTTGGAATCTTTCCTTAGCAAGTATGTAGTGACCTTCCTTATCTCTTTTGATCAGTCTTGGCTTAAAGTTCACGTTTTCTGCAATTAGAATAACTACCCCTGTTTTTTTTCTGGGTTCCTATCACATGAAGTATTGTTTTCCATCCTTTGATTTTCAGTCTATGAATTTCTTTTTGAGTTAAATGTGTTTCTTTTATGCAGTATATTGTTGGGTATTGTTTCTTGATCCATTCTGCCAGTCATTTCTTTTGATTGGTGAATTGAGACTATTAATCTTGATGGTTATAACTGATATGTATTGATTTATCCTTGTCATGTTATTTTCTTTTTGTTGGCTCCCTTTTCCCCCCTGTATAATTGCTTGCCTTGTCTGGTAGATTCATCCTGTTGGGGTTCATAGAGTTGTAATACTTGTTATCTCTTTCCAGAATATCTTTCAGAACATTTTGGAGTGCTAGTTTGGTGTTAATGAATTTCTTTGTGTGTTCTTTGTCATGGAAGCATCTTATTTCTCCATTGATTTTGAAAGATAGTTTTGTAGGGTACATCAATCTGGGTTGGAGGCTGTTCTCCTTTGAGACCCAAAAAAAGACTCACTCCAAGCTCTCCATGACTCAAGGGTTTGGTTGAGAAGTCTGCTGTGATTCTGATGGGCTTTCCTTTATAGGTGATTTGTTTCTTTTCTCTAACAGCTTTTAATATTCTGTTCTAGTGTTGAATTTCTAGAATCTCAATTATTATATGCCTTGGTGTAGATTTATTTTGGTCATGGCTAATTGGAGTTCTATATGCCTCACTTATTTGTATGTCAATTTCTTTTTCCATGTTTGGGAAGTTATCTGCCATTACTTCTGTGAACATGTTTTTTATGGCATTTGTGCTGTCTCCTGCTTTATCACTGACTCCAGTCAATCTTATGTTATTCTTCTTTACATCATCTTGCAGTCATTGATTTTTCATAGTCTCTTGCTATTTTTAAGAAATCTTTCTTTTTGTCATCACTAACCATAATCTTGTCTTCTAGGTCTGATATTCTGTCCTCATCTTTTTTCAATTGGCTGAGTATACTTTCAATAAAATTTTTAATCTGGATATCTGTTTGAATCTGTTTCATGTATTCCATTTCTTTCCTATGTTGGGCATTCATGGTTTCCATCATTTTCCTAAGCTCCTTTATTGTTTTTATCTGTTTCTACTCTAGATTCACTGAACAGCTCCTTCATTTTGATTGCCATCTCTTTTTTCATCTGAGAGATTATTTCTAATCTGATTTTCTCTATAATCTCATTCTTTTTTTTTTTTTTTTACTTCTGCTGCTATCATTTCAGCATGTTCAGGTGGATGGCTTCTGATTTAATCTATCTCGTTGTCCGCTGGACTTATCCTGGGTGGTCTGAAGGTCTGGGGTTGCATTTTGCTTCTGCGTCTTGTCATTTTCTATTTTTTAATTTTAATTTGTTTCCTGTGTTGATGCTTGTAAATTGCCTATGGTAGGTAGCTTTATCACTAGTATCAAGGCTTCCCTAGGAAATGTCTATTCCTCCGAGATATCTTCTATATGTAGCTATCTCTTAGTCTTTGTGTCTGTTCCAAGGTCCTACCTTCCCAATTTATTAGGGCTGAGTAGTGGTATCTATTTGTCTCACCACTCAGTCCTTTGGTACTGGACTACGGTGATGGTTAAGACCCCAAACAATCACACTGTTGTCATACAAGGGAGAACAACTGATTACAACAGGGATGAAACTCTGGTTAAAGTAGTACAATTAGCAATAACAGTAACATTAAGCATAGCCTAGAAACTGACAGACTGCGGTAACTATTAATTTGGTACCTTTTACCATAAGAGAAGATCTAAAGTTATATAACAAAATTCATCCTAATCCAAGAACTTGTATGCAGTGAGTTTTCCCTTAGATGAGTGATTTTACCCTGTGGAGAAGGGGAGATTTAAGAGGGATGGGGGACAAAACAGAAAGATAAGAGAAATACAGTAGAAGCAAGGCTGTAGGACAAAGGATGATCACCCAAGCTTTGGGAAACTGGAGAAGAGGAAAGGAGAGTAAGAATGAAGGAGAAAGCAAAAGAATATTGAAGCAACCAGAAAGACTAAAGATGGTGTTCACTTACTTGAAAATATCAAAAAATCAAGAAAGTTGAGGGAAGAGAGAGCAGAGGATAGCAAAACAAACAATAAAAAAAGAAACAAGAAAACAATCAGACAGAAAAAGGAAAATGAAAGAAACAAAGAGAAACACAAAAATAATAATAATAAAGTTCCTCTGGTACTCCACAGTTCTGTGATAGTGTCCAAGTTACCCAGATCTGTGCTGGGTAAACCCACAAGCCTGCAGTACGATTAGTGCTGGGTGCGGGGCTGACCTTGGCCTCTGGGTGTGAGGGCTGGGGCTAGAGTCTTCAGCCAGTAACTTTCTGTATGTCTCTCCGTGGTCCATCCACTCCTTACCCTCTTTGTCTCTGCATCTCTCTCCCAGTTGCTATGGTGCCCACAGACAGAGACAGCCCAGGGCTGTTCCCAGTCCCTTGTACAGTTGGCTCTTCCTGGTCCTTGCACAGCCTCCTCTATTCCACTTCCACTGGCACTTCTCTGTCCTCTCATGCCACTTGTTGCAGGGTGGGGTGAGGTGGGGTGCTGTGCACTGACTCTCTGTTCCTGTCGCTGCCACAGAGATAGCCCAAGACTGCTCAGTCCCACTTTGATCTCTCCCATGAGGGGAATGCCAACTTCCCACTGGTTGCTGTGTCACAGTGCAAGGCTGCTTAAATCCTAGGCATCAGGTTCACTTTCTCAAGCTGCTGATCATGGGGCGAGAGGGGTCATGCTGCTCCACTCACTACCTTCACTGCCACCACCGCCACCACTGCAGTCCCTAACCTTGCTGACTCACTGCTTCTGCTGCCACCACGGAGTCAGCCCAGAGCTGCTTGGTACCACTTCAGTCTCTTCTCCCACAGGGGGAGAGCCAACCTCCCACTCCTTGCTGCACCATGGCACAAGGCTGCTAAAATCCCGTGTTGGCATCCCTCTCTCAAGATACTGGTAATGGAGCAGGAGGGGTTGTGCTGTTCCATTCACTACCTTGACCACTGCCATTGCTGCAGTACCTAACCTTGTTGTCCTAGAGGTTCCTGTTAGCTGCTCTGGTGCACGACAAAAACAACAACAACCTGGTGGCCCATTGGGGAGGAAGCACTTCCCTGGTCACTGGCCCCTGTGTGTGCTGTCAGGCTGCAGCATCCTCTGTTTGGAGGAAGGTAAAAGAGGCAGGGTGCCTTACATCTCAAGTCTATCGTGTGTGGCTTGAGTTAGCTGCACTATTTCAGTCTATCCGGTTTGTCTTTGTTGTTGTTGTTTTCTTAAACTTCCCAGTATGGCGGTCCTGCTCTGCCCTCAGGTGGGAGACCCACCAGCAGCCCTGTGGCCTGGATCGCCATTTTATTGAGTCCTATGTCTGTTTTTCTTCATCTTCAAGTCTCTTATTTCAGACTGACTTTGGCATCAGGATGTATTTCTCTCCCTTTCTTTCGATTACCTGTGCTTTTTAGTTGATTTTCTCCAAGTAGCTCCAAAGTGGCTCCTCCTCTATTCAGTATTGTTGAAAAGGTGGATATGTTTGTTACCTTGATTGTGGCAGTGGTATCACAGGTATATGCATTATGTCCAAAATCATCAATTTGTATACATTAATTATGTACAGTTTTTGTACATTAATTATACCACAAGAAAGCTATCAAAAATTAAAACACTAGGGCCAGTGAGATGGCTCAGTGGCATACGTGCCTGCCTGGCAAGCGCGAGGGCCTGAGTTCGACTCCTAGAACCCACATAGGAAAAAAGGGCCGGTGATATCGCTCAGCGGCACAGGCACCTGCTGGTGCGCGAGGTCCTGAGGTTGACCCCCGGTACCAACAACAACAACAAAAAATTAAAACACTATAGATTAGAAAAAAAGAAAAGGACTGTGAAGGGTCTAATATGTATATCATACAGATAAGATTATCAGAAGATAACTCTCAGAGAAATACAGTCATCCATATCAACATCTACCCCAAATGCTCAATATATTTATGGCCTGAAGAGCTCATATTTCAGAGCTCTAACTAGATCAGCCACTCAACAAATGCTGGTTAACTAACAAATTCCTCTGCAGAGGGCAACTCAAGCAGCAGACATAATTCAACCTGTGCTAAATCTGGAGCTGATAACAGCATTGTGCTGAGTTTCTGTCCTCGTCACATCCTTCTGCACAGTCAAGGCCAGTGCTCACTCGATGGTTTGGGTCACAGGGACATGCATTCCTCTTAGGGGGGACAAATACTAAAGTTGTCCTATGGACACCACAAAAGGGTTTTTAATGGATAGAGGTATACATGACCAGGAACCCCTGCCCTAAATATGGATTTTTCAATAGTTTAGAGAGAAATTTTCAGCCAGAGCTATAAGTGCACACATTACCACTGTCACTCTTTCACCTACTTACCTAAAAATGTGATAACAAGACCTTGGCTTGGGCTTATTGATCTAATTCAGATACTGCCCATATACTTTGACACAGTGTCTGTTTCCCAAATAATAAAAAAAAAACCTGTAAAAATAAATAGGATGGCCGGTGAGATGGCTCAGCGGCTTAAGCGCCTGCCCGGCAAGCGCGAGGGCCTGAGTTCGACTCCCGGAACCCACATACGAAAAAGGGGCCGGTGATATCGCTCAGCGGCACGGGCGCCTGCTGGCCCGCGAGGTCCTGAGGTCGACCCCCCGGTACCCACAAAAAAAAATAAATAAAAATAAATAAATAAATAAATAGGATGACCTTTTCCCCTAAATGTTTCCTTTAGTCAAAGTCCACTGAAAGATAAAAGCTAAAGAGGACACACATGTGATCCCTGTCTCTTGTCGCGCAATGCCCTGAGCAACCTCCAGACTCTGCCAGCATGAAGGACATCCCCAGATGCAGCCCTCTAGACCTTTCACCTCCAGAACAATGAGCCAAAATAAACCTCTTCTTCACAAGGTAAAATAAAGAAACTAAAGAGGATTTGACAAAGTGATTTGTGTGTGATGTTTATTGTCTTCTTTCAATTTATACTAAAAAAAATTTTTATTGGTGGGAAGATGGCTTTTCTAGTTATGATTCTATCACATTAATAAATGTTAGGTAAACGACAGTCAGTAAAGCCAATCTGGAAATGTACAAGATTCAGCTGAGAATTGTTCTCTAGTTCTTGGTTTTCTGTGAGAATACCACAAGAACATCATCACCATCAGGATTTGTCCATAATGAATGTTATGGTTTCAATATAAAATATCCTCCAAAGTTTCATGTTCAGAAGTGGTGCTTTTGGAAGGTGATTGGATCATGAGGGCACTAATCTCATTAATGGACTGATTCATTGATGAGTTCATAGCTGAATTGGTTGTAAGGGGGTGGGGCCAATTTGGAAGAGGTGGATCTCTGGGGTGCAGCTTTATAGGGTATATCTCTTGTTCTGGTTCATACCCTTTCTTTCTCCTTCCTGGCTGCCATAGATTGAGCAGCTTTCCTTCACCATTCCCTTTTGCCGTGATGTTTCTGTCTTGGAGGAAGCCTATCATGGAATGAAACCTCTGTAAATATGAGCCAAAATAAACATCTTCATTGGGTGTGGTGGCATACTCCCATAATCCCAGCACTTGGGAGGCTGAGGCGGGAGGATCGGCTTGAGTTCAAAGCCAGCCTGGGCTACACAAGCAAGTTCGAGGCCAGTCTGGACTATATAGTGAGACCCTGTCTCAAAAAAGCAAAAAGCAAAAAACAAACATTTTCTCCTTTAATTTTTGTCTGTGAGGCAATTGGTCTCAGCAATGGAAAAGCTAATACAATAAATGTCTCCAACTTTAGACTTTAGCACATGCTCTCACCTACATCGCTGAGAGGGCAGTGCCTTAAAGCCAAGAAGGGAGGGCCAAGATATTACATATCAAAAGAACTGCTTTGGACTGAATGTTTCTCTCCCTACCAAGTGTTTATGTTGAAACCCTAATCCCAATGTGATAGTATTAGGAGATGGGCCCTTTGGAATGGTGATTAAGTCATGAGCACTCTCCTCTGAATGGGATTAGTGCTCTTCCAATAGATGTTAAAGGATGTGCTCTATTCCCCCTTGCCCTTCCATGTCTTCCACTATGTGAAGACAGCATTCATTCTCTCCAGCAGATGCTGCAACAAGGTGCCATCTTTGGAAGCAGACAGCAGCCCTCACCAGACATGGAATCTGCAGACGCCTTGATCTTGCACTTCCAAACTCCAGAACTGTGGGAAATAAATTTCTGCTATAAAATACCCAGTTTGTGTTGACAAGATTATCTAGGACAGTCTGTAGCACACACCACATTAGGACTTGAACAACAAAACATTTCTACAAAAGACAGGGAAACATGGAAGAAATGAAAGCCAGCTCTGTCACAAACAGGCTGGATAATGCTGTACGGTGATGAGTCTGGGTGACTTTTAAGTTTCCATCTTCCTCTACAAGATTGGACTCCCTTAATGCTATGCTGCCCTAGCCCTTTCTCCATCAGCCTTCTCAAAGCCGAGACAGGTCCCATGAGCCCTGGGGGAATCAATCTTACCAGGTGCAGTGGTGGGAGGGATGAGATCTATTCATATGGGTCTACACTCCTGTAGGACCTGAAGCTCCTGCTGTCCTGATTGTAACAGGAAGACCCTCCTCAGTTCAGCAGGGCCTCTGACTCCATAGTTAGAACCAAAGTACTTGGGAGTGTGAGTCACGGCTGGCTCAGGCCTATGGTTATTTGTTTACAAAGCTGCAGAGGAGCTGGCTTCACACAGAGGTGCGTCAGTTTCCACATTGCATGCAGCTTTCATACTGTGCCCCAAGCTTGGCCCCGACCTTTATCTTGTACATCATGCCAGGTTCTAGCACATCTGAGATTTTTTCTGACCAGAAAGCAAAAGCAACTGACTTTATTTTGGAGATCTCAGAATTGCTCTGCTAAAAATCAGGGTTCTTAACAATTTCCTTTCATTTTGGCTATTAAAAAGGATCCAGGTCTAGTTGATCCAATTGGAAGAAATTATGCAAATTATTTACTCACAGTCCCACGAATGCATCTTGGAATTTAGTTAACACCATCGAATTCTTCTTTTTTCATATAACTGAAGACCTGACCAAATCTTTAGAAACCCTCATTAAATGGTTGTTTACCAAAAAACATGGATTCTAATGTTGCCATCCAACCTGGGTTAATGTCTCACAAAGTCAAAGAATGAAATCATGGGCAAAGGAGGAAGTTACGGGGAGCATTTATTGGAAGAATAACAAGAAAGAAAGCTACCAGTTGAGAAGGGTCCTGAGAGGGTCTCCAGAAGAGCTCTTTGTCTAGGGTCTTTTATGGATAAGCAGAGCTTAGGAATTTACCCAGTGTCTAGTAGTCAGCTATTACAGGTGGCCCAGTGGGTTTAAAATAACTAAGACTCAGGCTTTCTATGCAAAAAATAAAAATAAAATAAATAAAAAAAAAATAAAACCCAGTTACTCACTGTCTTTGAATTCCTCAAAACCCAACTCCCAGCCCAGATGTAGGGAGAGATTGTTAACTTGGTACATTCCATTCTGCCTAAGGAGATTTTTGGGGGCTTTCTCCTGAAGCAAAGTCTTTCACTTTTGCAGTTTTGAGGCTGTAAGGGGTGGAGACTTGCTGCTTCTCATGATGCCCCTCAGGCCATCTTTTATATTCTCCTGTCCCTTCTCAATAATTGAGATCTCCTCACCTCTATCTTTGTAATCCGCAGCTTTACTGGGGCTTCCTTTCTGGCCAAACTCACAATGTTTTAAATCATCCTGCTGGGCTCTTTGCTCTTGATTCTCAACATAAATCTGGCTAAAAGCCCCCGACAGTAGCCATGTCACTACTTCACACTGCCTTGAAATTTCTTCTGCCGGATTAATTAGTCTGCCGCCCTTAATCTCAGTCTCAGGCAAAATCTCTGGACACAGCAAAATGCAGACCAACTTTTTGCCAAGCCATAACACACATCGTTTGGAGTCCAGCAGCCAATGCAGTCCTTCTTCCCAGCAGAAACCTCTCGAGCCTGGTCTTTACTTGCCGGATTTCTTTCAACCTTCTGGTTTTCTGAGCTCTGACCAGAATCTCCCATACAGAACAGCCTAAGGCGACATCTCCAAACCTTTCCAAACTCTTCCCACAAGCCATTCCCAAAGGCTCCTGAACCACATGGTCAGGTATAGTCACAGCAACGACTCCACTTCTCTGGTACCAAATTCTGTCTTGGTTACTTTTCTCTTGTTGCTGAGACAAAATACCCGACACCCAAAAGTAAGGAAGGAAAGGTTTATTTAGCTCACAGCTTGTAGAGGTTTCTGTCCATAATCAGCTGGCTCCAAGGCAGGGTGGCGTGGCAGAGGAGCAACAGTTCATGGCGGCAGAAGACAGCAAAGCAATAAGAGCAAAAAGGAGGAGCACCAGAGAGGACCCTTTCTGTCCCTTATATTGTGTGTAGGCTACCAACCCTAGGGTGGGTGTAGCATTCACACCCATAATCCCAGCACTAGGCAATGAATCATTCACAAACTCTAGATTCAGCTGCCTCTGAAAAGCAACACCCCATGACTGCATGAGGCTTTGGGGGGACATCCAGACACAAACCATTTCACTTGTTGAATGCAGAAGGTAGAATTTTGCCATAGGTTTTACTTCCCCTCAACTTCCTCCAGACTCAGCCTTATACTAAACCTGTGACGTACATGCTACCCCTCTAGCAAACTTTCTCTTCTCCAGAAAAACCCAGGACTGTCCAGAGAAAACAGCAAGACGCAGAAAGGGCGGTTAAATGGAACAAAGATTCCCTGGCGAAACATTTCAGATGACAAGAAAATAGACTGAGAGTAATTCTTCCGAATTTAGAAAGTCCTAAGGCCAAACAACTACTCTGTACTGTAAATTAAAGCCTGAGGCACTGTTATCTGGGAGGTGATCTTGACATTAAGTAGTGACAGCTGACAAAGGCAATAAAATACAAAAGCTACAGTGGCATTCATCTCAAGAGAATATTCTTGGGGCCGGTGAGATGGCTCAGCGGCTTAAGCGCCTGCCCGGCAAGCGCGAGGGCCCGAGTTCGACTCCCGGATCCCACATACGAAAAAGGGGCCGGTGATATCGCTCAGTGGCACGGGCGCCTGTTGGCGCGCGAGGTCCTGAGGTCGACCCCCCGGTACCCACAAAAAAAAAAAAAAAAAAGAGAATATTCTTTAATGTTTGCCAGGAACTTACCAGAAAATAGGTGAGATCATACAATTTTAAAGGCTTAGTACCAACAACAAAAACACTACACCAATCTAAATGTTAACTCAGGGAGGACTTCACAGGGTAGCTTTGATGGGTTTATGTGTCTTTTCTTATGTATTGCCTTTGTTAGATACTTCAGAATTAACCTTGGCCAGAATCCAATTTTTCTGACTTATGAGCTAATCAGGCTTCTGCACTAACTGAAGAATGCAGTTAACCGACATAGCTAATTTATATTAATTATAAAATTATACATAGTGGGGGCCGGTGAGATGGCTCAGCGGTTTAAGCGCCTGCCCGGCAAGCGCGAGGGCCCGAGTTCGACTCCCGGAACCCACATACAAAAAAAGGGGCCGGTGATATCGCTCAGTGGCACGGGCGCCTGCTGGCGCACGAGGTCCTGAGGTCGACCCCCCGGTACCCCCCAAAAAAAAAAAATTATACATAGTGTATTCAGTTTAAAATGTATTTCAGTAATTAATTCTTGGTCTTGTGGCATCTATATTAATGTTTATGCACTATATATACCACATATTTTATTTTGTTTATACCTAGTAACAACTCACAGGAGATATTCCAGGAACTGAAGGCTCAGAAGAAGGCTTTACAAAGCACCCTGAGGGTCATTCAACACCATGTATAGCATTGCTTATTGGGAAAGAATAGTCTGAGAAGTGACTACATATTTCCATTACTCAGAACTATGCTAATTCCAATCAGTGGACTAATTTAGTGCCACACAGCCTTAATCCCAGTATCACATGCCCTTGATCCAGCCTGCTCTGAAAAGCTCCACCTAGGAGTTCATGAGGCTTTGGGAAGACAACTAGATACAAGCAATAACAGGCTGGCATTGAACTCACAGTGATCCTTCCTGCCTCAGCCTTCTTAGTGCTGGGATTATATGTGTGTGCACCACCACACCTAGCAGGAATATCCTAATCTTAATTTCCTTTCCTTAGCTGCTGACCATGAAACCTCATTTCTCAACCTATCATCACCCCTTCAATTCTGTTCCTCATGTTGCCCAAGTCAGAGCTCAAGTGTCTTCTTTAACCCACCTTCTCCCTCAACACCATCACCAAGTTTTCTCTAGTCTTCCTCGATATTACCTGCGTCCATCCACTGTATCCCCTTTCCACATGTCCTTCCATCGGGCCACCATCATCTCCTGCTACAGCCCACCTGTACCCTCTGGTCTCCCACCTCTCTACCTGCCTGGATTACTCTCCTCCACATCCTAGGAGGTCTTTCAAAATGAAAATCTGCTCATCATCCTCCCCTTTGTGGTTTGCTGCTACCTTCCAAGCAAAATCTGTGTGCCCTAGCAAGGCACCCAAGAGCCTTCTTGACCAAGCCTTTGTCTCTGTCTTCAACCTGAGTTTCAGCTCTTGTAAAGCAAGAGCAGTCTGTCAAATTTGTGCTTCATGTTCTTCCCAGTCTTTGCACTCTGAGTGCTTTCTCCGGGGCCTCCCCCATTCCTTTGTTCTAGCAAACTTCTTGCTAGATTATTTGTACTAACTGCCCCAATCATTCCTCTCTTGGGCTTCATCACCTTTACAAGGCATCTCTGCTGCTTCTGTCAAGAGATGGAGTCTGTTTGCTCCTGCTGAGTCTGGACTAACCTAGCCTGTTCCACGGGAGTGAGCCGGAAGTCCACTGTGTGGGCTCTGAACTGAGCTTCGGGACACTGGCAGCTACTGGGCACTCATTTGGATTCTTTCTTAGCTACTGTGTGAAGCTGAACTTCATTTTTGGATATAAATGAAATAACATAGCGAAGATTTTTGGAGGTCAGATTGAAAGGGAAAAATTACAAATATTAAATAGAAGCCTGCCAGAGTGCTCACCAAGACCAAGGGGATGTGTCTGGACAAACCTGATAACAGAACGTTCCCTTTTTGTGCAAGCTTGTCTAACAGGTGGCCTTACAATATAACTTCAACTGTTCCTTTGTATAACCCGTATTTACTGCCTTTGTATAACTAGTGCCCTTGTAATGTAATTTAAAATGTAACATTTCTTCCTCTGTATAACCCATGCTTTGTGTAACTGACAGCCTTATGAGGTAACGTGAAATGGTTAAACTCCCTTAGCAACCCATGATGTTACACAGCCCGCCAATTGTATGCACCAAATTTGCCTTTGTCCCTCCCTGCTTACTTTCCCTTTAAAAGCCCTGACTCTTTGGGAGAGATCGTACGCAGAAGCCCACTAGTGTAATAAACTGCCTCCTTAACGTCCTTGGTGCCATTTCTTTCTGTGTGTGCTCTGTTTTCCACAAGATAACCTGATTCTATCTGGACAGGCCGTTTATTTTACCCAGTCTGTGCTTCCTTTTGTGCTGGCTATATCCATCTGGTTCTAAAGGAATAACTTCCTTGGTTTCTAATTATAGGTTAGAGTTTAATACAACCAATTTCATATTTATTCTCCTTTATAACCTTATTTTATGACTCATAGGAAATTCACCAGGCATGGAGGAAAGAAACTGAATGCAGGTCAGCAGATTACCTAGGTCTCATTTTCTCAATACTTTATTCTCATAAAGTCTTATTTGTGACTTAAACAAATTTAAATATGTAGAATGCAAAAAAATTATGATAAAAACCTAAAGTATCCATTTACTTATGATTTCAAAATGTACATTGTTAGAATATGCACTCAGTCAATGCATATTTGCCAACTACTATGATAGGCACGGTGCAAGCAGTGAGGAATACTTCAAAGTCCTTTTCCTCTTGAACTTCACCCTATATTTAGGAGGAGACAGATAATAAACAAACATAAGTAAATATCGCCAAGTGAAACATACTCTACAGAAAAATAAATGCTAAGCACATGTCACATACCTGAGGTCTCAGCATCAAGAGGATTGCGTGAGCCCAGGAGTTCAAGACCAGCCTGGGCAACATAGTGAGACCTCATCTGAAAAAGAGAAAGGAGGAAAGAGAGAGAGAGAGAGAGAAAGAAAGAAAGAGCGAGAAAGAAAGAAAGGAAAAAGAAAAGAGAAAAGGAAAGGAAAGGAAAGCAGAGTAGAAAGGAGAGTGATGGGGTGGCACCATGGGGGGGTGAGATGGTCCTATGTTGGACAGGTTGTGGGATGGGATGGCCAGTGAAAGGCTCATCTAAGTCAGACATGGTGACACATGCCCATTATTCCAGCACTCGAGAGGCTGATGCAGGATGATTGCAAATTCAAGGCCAACTTGAGCTACCTAACAAGCTTAAGTTTGGCCTGGACTATATAGCAAGACTCTGTCTCAAAAAAAAAAAAAAAAAAAAAAAGCAAAAACAAAAGGCATGTCTGAGAGGAGACTGAATAAAATGAGAGCACAAACTTGTAAACAAGCCAGGATAAGAGCAAAGGGAACAACATAGCCAAGAACTGAAACATGGGCACCTGGAAATGCGCTGGCCCTGAACCAAGTGTGCTTGGGTTGTCTGAGGAGTAGCAAGAGGGCCAAGATGCCTAAAACCAGAGTGAGTGATGGCCACTCTGGCCAGATAGGTAGCTGGAGAAAGCTCACATAGGCATTTTTATTCTTTAAACTAATATTATCCTAAGCTCTCTTGGTTTAAAATTTCTTTAGTGTGCCCAGACATTTTTTTTTTATCACAATCCACAGGTTCAACAGTAGGAAGTGTGGAAGGATTGTGTTGGTAAACGTATTCATCCCCTTTCTGTTGTTTTCTTTTCTTTTTTTTTTGGTGGGTACCGGGGGTCGACCTCAGGACCTTGCGCGCCAGCAGGCACCCATGCCACTGAGCGATATCACCGGCCCTTTTTTCGTATGTGGGTTCCAGGAGTCGAACTCAGGCCCTCGCGCTTGCCAGGCAGGCGCTTACACCGCTGAGCCATCTCACCAGCCCCCCTTTCTGTTGTTAAGACAAAATACCTGACATGTACAACATAGGGAAGAAAAGGTTTATTTTAGCTCATACTCTCAGAGGCTTCAGTCCATGGTCGGCTGGCTCCAAGGCACAAACAACATGGTGGAAGGGCCTGGCAGAAAAAGCTGCTGAACCCACGGCTGCCAGGAAGCAGAGAGAGAGCAGGTGAGCCAGAGAGAGGCTACACACACAAAGGCCTGCCCACAGTGATGCACTTCCGCCAGTTAGGCCCCACCTCCTAAAAGCCCATTCAGCTAAGAGCCATTGGTTGATCCATGGATGAGGTTAGTGCCCTCATTCTCCAACCACATTCCCAAAACCTTACTTATGAACACCTGACACTTTGGGGAGGCATTTGAGATCCAAATCTAAAATAGGACAAGTGGGCCAGGGATGTAGCTCAGTGGCACAGTGCCTGCCTAGCAAGCGCAAGGCCCTGAGTTAGATTTCTGGTACCAAAAAAGAAAAATAAATAAATAAAATGTGACAGGTTGTAACATTAACATGTTTGGGTTCATTTCAGATGGTCTTTTTATTATCTCTTGTCTCACTGCCTTGCTATGTCTGTGCATGGAGTTATATGGACATGTGTCACCTATGCTCTACCGCCTGCGACTGTGCGCTCTTTCAGGCAGCACTGCATCTGCTCACATGAGCACCCTTATCACCTGACACTAGGCTGCTGGAGCTAAGCTCTAGTGGTGGGCTAAAAAGTGAAACAGCCAGCTGTGGTGGCACACGCCTGTAATTCCAACATTCAGGAGGCTGAGACAAGAGGATCACCGTGAGTTCAAGGGCAGCCTTGGCTACATAGTTTAAGGCCAGGCTGTCTCAAAAAAAAAAAAAAAAGTGTGAAATATCACACTCAACTTCTCCCAGCTGTGCTGTCATGAACCAAATGACAGCGCGGAACAGGGGTCTTCAGAGTTTCAGGGAATCCTACGGTCTGAGAGCACAGTAGGACACAGGGAACATTTCTCCCATCAGGGAGCCCTCGGCCACTGGGAAAGCAGGGTTGCAGAAAAGGTCTCTTTAGAAGGTGCTTCCAGCAAGAGAATCAGATCAACATGATGCAGAAAGGTAGAGTGGGGAGACTAGAGGTTATAAAATTGAGCCGTCACAAATAAATATACAAAAAAATGTGCAACATCACTAGTCATTCGAGAGATGCAAATTAAAACAACACTGAGATACCATCTCACCCCAGAAAGAATGGCTATTATCAAGAAATCAACTAATAACAAATGCTGGAGGAGCTGTGGGGAAAAAGGAACCCTTCTTCACTGCTGGTGGGAGTGTCGACTGGTACAGCCACTGTGGAAGTCAGTGTGGAGATTCCTCAAAAAACTAGGGTTGGAGGTCCCATTTGACCCAGCTATTCCCCTTCTGGGTATTTTCCCAGAAGAATTAAAAACATCGTACCACAGCAATATATGTGCACCCATGTTTATAGCAGCACAATTTGTAATAGCCAGATCTTGGAAACAACTCAAATGCCCATCAACTGAGGAATGGATAAAAAAGATGTGGTATTTTTATACAGTGGAGTACTATTCAGCCATGAAGAAGGATAAACTGGAGACTTTTATAAGTAAATGGATGCAACTCGAGAAAATACTCATAAGTGAAATAAACCATATGTACATGTGTAAGCATTGTATTGTCTCCCTAGTATGAGAAACTGAAAGAGTAAATAAGATCCAAAATGTACAATAGACATGGTGAATCAAAAAGAAACTGGTCAAAAGGAAAGAGAGACTGGGATGGGGGAATGGGGAAAAGAAAAAAAAATTGTATTTATATATAAGATGGTTAAGATAGATACACTACTAATTTTACTTAGTTCATTGAAGAGTAAGGTTTGTGCCAGTAATGTTTGGACAATTGAATGCTAATATCTGGTACCCTGAATAACTAACTTAAAGATAACAATACATAATGTATTAACCATTGTTACCCTCCTATTATGGTGTTTTGAAATTTTGTTCTTTTTTGACTTGTTTCATTTTGTTTTTTCTTCTCTTTAAAAAAAAAAAAAAATTGAGCCGTCATAAGAAATCACAGCCAGGGCCGGTGAGATGGCTCAGCGGCATAAGCGCCTGCCTTGCAAGCGCGACGGCCCGAGTTCGACTCCCGGATCCCACATACGAAAAAGGGGCCGGTGATATCGCTCAGCGGCACGGGCGCCTGCTGGTGAGCGAGGTCCTGAGGTCGACCCCCCGGTACCCACAAAAAAAAAAAAAAAAAGAAATCACAGCCAGAGGTCACCAGAGGGGTCAGAGTGTTGCTCAGTGGTAGAGCACCTCACTAGCACACACAAAGCCAGCACCACACCCCAAACAAACAAAAAGATAACAGAACCTACCCACGGTGGTCATTAGAGAAAACAAATCTCTACTCACACCCAATCATCCTCTAAAATGCTGAGTTGCTCTGGAAGAGGTTGAACCTAATTTTATTTTGCTATTCATTAAACAGCAAGACAGGAACACCCCAAGAACTGCTTCCTGAATTACAAGCTTGTTTGTTTATTGGCTTTGGGAGACAAATTGGGAGACAAGGAGAAGCTAAAATAAGTGTTACTGAGTGGGTTTGAATCCCACTTCTGCCACTTAATATGGGCAATTAAATGCCTGAGGTTCAATTGCTTCATCCGTAAAATGGGAAAGATAACAATACCTATAAGATAAGAATGCTCCGAAATAACAAACGTTAATTGTACAGTGATTACATAGGTACACAGTGAGCAATTATTATTTGCTATTTGTTTAAAAAAATACATAAGCAAGATAGGCAAAGCTTTGTAATTCTTCAAATTACTTGTAGTTCTTCAACCATGCTGCTTCACACCTGCGTGCTTTCACTCCTTCTACTCCCTTGGTTTGGAATATTCCTCTCCCACTCCAAATTTCTTTCTTTCTCTTTTTTTTTTTTTTTTTTTTTTGTTTTGTTTTGTTTTGTTTTGAGACAAGGTTTGCTCTTCAGTTCAGGCTGGCCTCAAACTCACTATGTAGCACAGTCTGGCCTCAGACTCATGATGATCCTCCTGCCTCAGCCTCCTGAGTGCATGCACCACCAGGACCAGCTTCACACCCCAAGTTTCCATCCATCTGACCTTTCAATCAGCTCAGGTGTCACCTGCCTGTGGCTACTTCACAGACCCCAGACAACAGAATTACTTACTAACTCTTTCTATCCTTTTTCTTCTTCTTCAGTATTAGGGATTAGAACCCAGGGCCTCACACATGCTAGGCAAGAGCTCAACCACAGATCTACTGACCCTCCTTGTCTCAGCCTGCTGAGTATCTAGAATTATAGATGTGCACCACCATACCTAGTTTCTTTGTATAGTTTCTATGTTTTCTCTTTCTGGTTTTGCGTGGAGTATGTTTGCTTATGTTAGGGTGGGAAGGGGGAGTAATCCTTTTCTCTTTCTCACTCATCACAAAAGGAACATAGCCAACATCCATTGTTAAAGGACAGGTTTGCATGCCTGTAATCGCAGCACTTGGGAGGCTGAGGAAGGATTGCTGTGAGTTCGAGGCCGGCCTGGGTGACATAAGTGAGTTCAAGGCCAGTCTACACTACACAGTGAGACCCTGTCTCAAAAACACAAAAACAAAAAAATTATATATGATAGGGGAAACTTCAGACTGAAGACCCAAGACGTACGGTGAATTATGCGTCCTATGCTTAGGTTTGATGAAGTGTGGACAGCTGTGTGGAAAAGTGATCGGAAAAGTGTGCAGCCCAGATGCTTCTCGGGACCTCTGCACAGCATTTCTTCCTAACCCTTTCTAGAGTGGGGGTCATATGACCTACAGTCACAAACGGTAGGTCAGAGTATTGCTTCGGGGACAGCTTTTATACAGAATGGCAGGGGAAAGTTAGGGTAATATTTTTTTGTTTTGTTTTGTTGTACTGGAAATTGAACTCAGGACCTTGTGCTTGCTAGGCAGGCGCTGTGCCACTGAGCTATATCCTGGGCCTATTTTTAGGTTTTATGGTTACTTTGGGGGAAAATAAAGTGTTCTGGTGTCTAAGATCTGTCTCAGGAAAGAGGAATTCTAGTTTCTGCGGCTTGCCTGAGGAAAGACTGCGGGGTTAGAGACAGGAAGGCAGGAAAAGGTCAGAGAGAAAGTTTGCCTCTGAGGCTGCTTCTGAGGACTTCCCTCTGGGGTAAGTCTCCCTTCCTGAAGACCCAAGCTCCTATCTGGCATCATTTCCATCATCCTGAAAAGCATCCCTTAACAGTTACTTCTTATACGACAGGTTTCCTGGTGAGGTATAGACATCTTAGCTTTCTTTTATATGAAAATGTCTTTATTTCACCTTCAGGCTAGAAGGTGAGTCACTCAGGATAGGATTCTGGGTTGACAGTTTCTCTGCTTTGTATTTAGTACTTTAAGGGGGTTATGGTTTAGCTCTAGGATGTCCTCCTAAAGGCTCATGTGTTGATGTTGAACCTTTGGAAGATAACTGGATCGTGGGGGCAGTCTTAGTTACTTTCCTCATTGCTAAGACAAAATACCCAACACCCTCAAGTTAAGGGAGGAAAGGTTTATTTGCTCACAATTTGTAGAGGTTTTAGCCCACAGTTCACTGACTCCAAGGCAGGGGGCATAGCAGAGAGGAAACAATTCACAGCAGGGCAGTCAGGCAACAGCAAGCCACGGTGAAGTAGAAGAGCAGCTTCTTTCTATCCCTTTACATTCCATGCAGGCTACCCACGTTTTGGGTGTTGCCATCCACAGCCAGGGCAGGTAACCCTTAATCCCAGCATCCCAGACCCTACTCCACCCACCTTTGAAACTCCTCACCTATGAGTGCATGAGGCTTTGGGGGATATCTAGTTAGAAGCCATAACAGGGGCCAAATGTGGTAAATGTGGCTTGATGTGCTGTTAGGAGGTGGGTGGGGTCTGGTTGGAAGAGTTGGGTCACTGGGCGTGTGACCTGGAAGGGTCCCTCTCCCTCCCTGGCTCCTCTCTTCTCTTTCTGCTTCCTGGCCACCATGATGTCAGCAGCTTTCCACCATCAAACCCTTCCACCACGTCCTTTCTACCTTGGAGCCAGCCGACTATGGAATGAATCCTCTAAAAACCATGAGCCAAAGTAAACCTCTCCTCGTGTAAGTTGTTGGTGTCAAGTATTCTGATTCAGTGACAAGAAAGTGACAAAGACAAAGAGTGTCGTTCTACTATGTTCTGGCTATTTCTCCAGAAAAATAAAAGAACTCTCAAATCATTGTTTGAAATTTTAGCCCATAGTTCACTTATAGTTTATATATTGTTTTCCAATATGTAAAGTAACATATTGCCCTGACTACTTTCAATTTTTTTCTTTATTTTTGGTTTTTAGGAATTTGACTATTGTATTAGTCCATTTTCTGTTACTATGATGAAATGCCTGAGCCTGGGTACTTTTTTTATTTGTTTAAATTTTTCACAGTGCTAAGGATGGAACCCAGGGCCTCACACATGGTAGGCAGCTTGGGGTACTTGATTTTAAAAAGAGGTTTATTCAGCTTATTGTTCTGCAGGTTCGAGGGCATGGCACCAGTATCTGCTTGGCTCTAGTGGGAACACGTGCAAAAGAAATCAGATGAAGAGACAGGAAGCCAGAGTGGGGAGGGCAGTCTTATTCTCTTTGTAACAATCCCAGGAACTAATTCAGTGTCCCGGGAGAGCGACCTTCCTCCCTTTCAAGGATGCTGCTCCCTATGAACTGCTGACCTCCCTCCCACTAGGCCCCGCCTTCTGAGGGTCCCCCTCTCTCTACATTGCCACACTGAGGACGAAACCTCCAACACACCAACCTCTGGGGAATAAACCACATCTAAGCCACAGCACCATGATGTGGGCATGGTTTGCTTCATATGTATTCTATAGTGTCATTCAGCTTATTGCATAATACATAACTCTCATCAAATTTTGGACATTTTTCAACCATTATTTCAACTACTTTTGCAGTATCACTTGTCTCTCCTTCTAGCATTCCTAATACCATATGTCCTCAGTTTAAAAGCCTTAAACAGGGGAAACTCACCCTTATTCCAAGCATTGACTTCTTTGCAGAATCTTTTACTTTTTTTTTTTTCACTCCCAGTGCTTTCAAGTAGTTCCTATGCAAACATCACGCACACATACACATGCAAGGTTAGAATTGTTATCTACAGGTCAGTCACCAGAAGTGAACTTTGTTTAGAGGAGACCATTTATCACCCACCAACTGCTCCTCCTCACTTCCCTCTGGCCTCCCAGGAAGTTCACAGTTGGTAGAAAAACAGGACTTCTCTACCTGAGAAGTTCCAATCTGCACAGTGGTTATGCAATTTATATGTCAATCTTATTGAGAAATTAATGGACCAGTTTATAAAAAAGCCAAGTCCTAAATTCACTCATTCTAAAGTCCAAAGGATTAAGATTCCAGAGCAATTAAAAACAGAGTCACAATGCCTGGATTAGGCTCGGTTCTTCCAGGAAATAACTGTGTGACCTTGAACAAATCACTTTCCTTTTTTGGAAACAACATACAAGGAGCCCATCATACCCTCCCCTACACACTCCACCTGCTCCACAGGTTGGTTATGTAGAGCAAAGGAGACAGCACATGTGAAGGCTGTTGGAGACTGTGTCCAGCACGGTGACTCCCCTGTGACTCCCCTGTGACTCTGTAAAGTGTAGACCTAATTATAGCCCCAGGGCTTGGCACGTGGGAGGGCCTTATGTAATCTATGAATGAGTGGTGCAAATCTGATCAGATTCTTTTCCAGAGAGTATCTACAAACTGTGTGAGGGAAATGACCACTTAGCTAAGTCCCAAGGGGGGAGAGGGCTGCTTTCTTTCCCTTAGAACCCAAACGCTGAAAACATGTATTCGTAAAATCCAGAATGAAACATAACCCCAATTTACTTTTGTCACTAGATATGCTGCTCAGGACTCCTCACTGGTCCTTGGGAAGTCTTCCAAGGGGAAACATGAGCCCACAGTCAACTGGGAAGCTGGATGATGTCACTTAAACAGAAGAGCCCAGGCATAAAGTAATGATAGACTTTTACACAAAAGGAAGCTGTGCCCAGTTTCAATAGTAATAGAAACCCAATTCAGAGCTGCAGGGAAAGGTCAGCACAGAGCTGAGAGGCTGGCAAGAGAGGAGGTGCCTGAGACCAGGGGAGGGCAGGGTTGGCTGAGTGCTTGGAGGGCGCTGAGAGGTGGAAGGCAGCCAGGGAAACAGGACAGAAGGAAATCGAGATGGAAGCACTATTCAGCCTGCCCTGCCTTGGTGCCTTGGGTGTGAAATGAGCTAAATAATGCCCACTCAATAAAGCTGTACAGTTATTTTCCACCACCGCCACCCAAGTCCTGTCTGCCTCTGTTATTTTCCCAGGGAGGGGAAAGTCGCTGTCTATGGCAGGGTAAAGCCTGGGCCAGAGCCAGACTGGCAGGCTTGACCAGCCTGGATCTGCTCTCCCTGCATCCAGCTGCAACCCCAGCTGTTTCCCGTCTCCCTGGCACATTCAGACCTTTCCTCTCTCACTGTGCCAGCTGTACTAGCCTCCTTCCAGTTCCTTTGAACACACCAAACGTACCTTCTCGGGCTTTTCAGCCTAGAAAGCTATCTTCCCAGATCTTGGTGTGGTCCATGCTTTCTCATTGTCCAGGTACAGTATCTGCTCGAATATCATCTTGGTGAAACGCATCCTCAGTCCTTCTTACCAAACAAATTCTATCACATCAACACATTCTGGGTTTCTCAAAGTTCTCACTACTATTGTTATGATTTGGATCAAAAATGACCCCCAAAAAGTTCAGGGGTTCAGAGGTGGGGATTTCGGAAGTGATTACAGCATGGAGCAATGGATCAATCCATTCATGAGTTCAAAGCTGAATGTGCTGTTAGATGGGGCCTGGTTGGAGGAAACAGGTCACTGGGACTGAGACTTGGAAGGGATATTCTTGTCCCCAGCACCTTCCTTTTCTCTGGCTCTTTCTTGCTCTCTGCTTCCCAGCTGCCATGAACTGAGCGGCTTTCCTCCACCACGCCCTTTCCACCACGCTGTTTCTGCCTAGGAGCTGCAACCTCTTAACACTGTGAGTTAAATAAACCTTTTCTCCTCTAGGTTGTGTACCTAGATATTTTGTCCCAGCAACAGAAAGGTAACTAACATAATTACCCAAAATTATCTTGTTCACTTGTATATTTGTGACTGTCAGCCTTGTGATGGCTCCCATAGCTACACAGCTACTAGTTGCATAGTTACTAGCTACATAGTTACTGGACAATAGAAAAATACCACTGAGGAAGTGTATCTAAACTGCATACCAAAAGTGGACAAAAAACTTGCTGTTCTATTCTTTCATAATAGCTAGGTACCTTTGTAAGTTCCTTATGCAAAAGCCAATGTACCGTAACCATTATTCGCTCTGCCGAGAATAGTTGATTTCTGTTCCAATTAGGATGTGGTTTTTGCTTTAAATTCTGTGTGTTAAACAGACCTGGTGCTGATCTGTGATCTCCCTGCGTGGAGTGCACAGGTCAGTCAGCTGGCCAGCTTAATAAAGGCTCATCAAAATTCTAGATTGGGGGCCGGTGAGATGGCTCAGCGGCGTAAGCGCCTACCCGGCAAGCGCGAGGGCCCGAGTTCGACTCCCGGAACCCACATACGAAAAAGGGGCCGGTGATATCGCTCAGCGGCACGGGTGCCTGCTGGTGCGCGAGGTCCTGAGGTCGACCCCCGGTACCCACAAAAAAAAAAAAAAAAAAAAAAATTCTAGATTGGCTGTCTGGCTTTCTATTATGAGTTTGAACTCATAACAAGCCTCTCTCCACCACAGTGCGTCTTTGCAGTGTCCCTGGTGCCTAAAACCCTTTAAAGTCTTAATAACTACTGATGAGTGAACCAATGGATAGGATAAGGTGAGGCTTACATGATGATAACTTGTGTCTGTTACTCTTATCCCTTTTAAGTCTGATCTGTTTGATAAAGCAGTACAAGTGGACCTCCTGCCCCCAAATGAGAGCAGGAATCACTAATTTTTTCAAGAAAGCCATCTTTATTTCATCTAGAGGACAAGAAGACTCAGATTCATCACCAAACCTTTCTGGGAACAGTGTGTGCTGGTGAGATCACAGTCCTACAGCTTCATGCCAACCAGTCTCGACCTTTCTAAATTGGTGTCCTCCTTTAAGAAATAATAGTGGGGGAAGGTGGGACTGCAGTGCACTCCCGTAACCCTAACACTGGCAAGGGAGAGGCAGGAGGATCACGAGTTGGAGGCCAACTTGGACTTCATAGTGAGAATTTGTCTCAAGAAAAAGAAAAAAAAAATTCTCTTTAAAGGGTTGGAGATGTAGCCTAGTGGAAAGGTCCTGGGTTTAATCCCTAGTACCACCAGAGAAGAAGAAAGAAGAAGGAAGAAGAAGAGCAGGAGGAGGAGGAGGAGGAAAAAAGAAGAAAGAAGAAGAGGGATGGGGAGGGGGAAAGAAAAAAATACAGTGGGGATCTGGAGGTGTAGCTCAGTAGCACAGCACTTGCCTAACAGGTAGAAGGTTCGATTCCCAGCACCACAAAAAGTAAAGATTTACAAGAAAAGCAAAGCATGTAATGCATCCACTAGCTGCTGGGTAAAATCCCTTCTAATTAGAAACTTCCATCTCCTACAGTTCTTGCCTGCCTCCTACAGGAAAAGCTAAGAAACTATGAAGTTACGCAGAGGCAGCTGAACCAAACACTCTCAGTTCCCAGAGGGCCAGACGGGCCAGTATCCTCCTCCACAGCAGTGCAGAGACCAACTGATGGTCCAGAAACCGTCCTCCGCCCTTTTTTTTTTTTTTTTTTTTTTTTTTTGTCTTTTTGAGACAGGGTTTCGCTATGCAGTTCAGGCTGGCCTTGAACTCACTTTGTAGCCCAGGCTGGGCTCGAACTCGCAGCGATCCTCCTGCCTCAGCCTCCCGAGTGCTGGGATTATAGGCGTGTGCCACCACACGCAGCCTACCTGACGAACTTTTCTGTTGTACGGGGAACCGAACTGACGCTCTCCTGCTTGCCAGGCAGGAGCTGTGCCGCTCTATATCCCCGGCCCCTGACCAGCTTTTAACACTGACGCCAGCAGCTTTACGCGGGAACCGTACGAGGCAGGCACCACGGCTCCATCATTAACTCCATTCTGGTGGGCGCAGGAGGATACACCGAAAGTTCACGCGGCGAAAAAGCAACACGGTGGGGAGCGCGTACCGGGTGCCCCTCCTCTCCCTTGCTCCCAGACCCGCCCTAGGGGATTCCCATCAATGGGTCCCGAGCCTCCAGACCATCACAATCAGCGGGACCGTCTTTAAAACAGGCCCCAGCGCCCGCCCAGTCCCGGTTGAACCAGAATCTTTGGGTAGGGCCCCTAGAAATCCGTCTTTTTCAAAAGCCTCCGCATTTCACCTGGCCTTGACGCCACCTCGCAGCCGGAAAGCGTCCAGCAGACGCTAACGTCGTAGTCCGGGAATACGTCATTCCACTTTCGCCGGACCCGCTCCGCTCTGCGCCTGCGCCCCGCGGCAGCCCCGTCTCGGCAGCGCCCTCTGCCGGACACGCCGCGAAACTTAAACAGCGGCGAGGAAGCGTAAGGCCTTCAGGTAGCGCAGCTCAATCTTTGTGAACTTGCACAATGCAGTGCAAATCCCCACCGCGCTGTGGAGGTGAGTACTAAGAATCCACTGAAAAATTCAGCACGCAAATAAAAAACACATACCAATAAATGAACAAATAAATTAAGAATTTCGTTTCGGCTGGGGGTGTAGCTCAGTGGTAGAATGCTTGCTTAATTTACATGATGGGCAGAGTTCAACCCCCCAAATATATATGAAAAAGAAAAGAAAGAGAAAAAACGAATTTGCTCTTAATTAGAATAGTACTAGTAAAATACTTGGGGGGAAAAGGCAAGTACATACATGGCATATTCAGTAGTTTGGGTCACCGGAGAATTGATTCCCTAGAAGTTGCCCAGACTTGGTTTTATTAATTTACTCATTCAGTTTTTCAACAAGTATTTCTTGTTTTTGTTTTGTGGTCCTGGAGACTGAAGCCAGGGCCTCTTGCATGCAAGTGCTGCACCACTGAGCTGCACAGTATTTCTTGTGTGCCTGGTAAATAAAATACCAAGCACTCTTCTGTCGGTAAAACCAAGACAAGGCATTCTCACCTGGGGAGTGACAGAGGCAGGTATGAGACAGATAAATATCTATGTAAAAATGGTGGTCAGTGCTATGAAGGAAAAGACCAGGTTTTTGAGGGCCCTGATTTAGGAAGGATGGTCAAGGATGGCCTCTCTCTGGAGCTGACTTGAAGCCAGAAACAGAAATCTGACACAGAACTAGTTGTGGGAAACAAGGAGAGGTTCCTGGTGGCGCAGAGTTCTCATTTGAGGCACTTAGTGTGGCTGGAGTGCCAGGAAAAGGAGCGTAGAGACTGAGACGAGGGTGAAGAGGTAGAGGTTAACCATAAGTGCCAATCCTGCAGTGGGCACATTCCCCCGCTCTATGTGCATTATCCCGCTTGATGCCATCACTCATCCTCTTAAGAAGCCAGTGACAGTCTCATTCTATGCATTTTACAGATGATGAAATTGAGGCACAGATGAATGACTTTGCCTCAAATTCTATAGATGGAAGATAACAAAACTAGGATGTAAACCTGAGCAGTCCGGCTTCAGCACCCAAACTCAACACTCTACTTTGCCTTCGAGGCATTGCTAAGAAGCTTGAGTTTTGTTGAACGTACAATGAGACATCTTTTTTGGCTTTCAAGCGGGGGATCCATGTGATCTCTTTCGTGTGAGCAAGATGGTGCTAGATGGATAGTAGATTATAGAGAGGCCAAAGTAGGACAGGATGGCAGGCAAGTGTTGAAGTCCAGACAGGAGAGGATGGTGGCTTAGACAAGGGTAGAGCAGTAGAGATGGGAGAGAGGTGGACAAATTTAAGCAGAAGACGAGACTGCTAATGGGTTAGTGAGGAAATGTGGGAGAGGAAGCTGTCAAAGACAGCACCCAGGCCAAGGAAACTGGGTTGTGTGGACCATGGGCTGAAACGGGAGGGGAGCAAGTTTAGGAGAGTGGAGGGATTCAACAGAACACACATGGAGTTTGAGATACACTGAAGTGAAAAACCAAGGAGACTGTGGGATAAATGACCAGCGTCTGAAACTTAACATGTGTGAAGGTGAACTCTTCATTTACATCGTTGTGAGGTTCAGAGATATCTAGGCTAGAAATGGAACTGTACTGTTTTTAGCATTATGGATGCCATTTAAGTCACAGAAATGGTTACTATAAAGGAGAACATGTAAAGATAGAGGAAAGAGTTCAGAGGACGAAGCCTTAAGAAACCTCCAGCACTTAGAGCTTGAATCTGAGAAGACGGGGGAGAGAAAGAGACCGAGCACTGTCATCTGAGGAGAGCCAATAAGGAAGGAAGAAATCACAAGACAGCCTGGGACTGTGAACATATTGTTCTCTGCAGAGGAGACAGCTCATTCCGGTTTCCTTTCATGTGGGAGGAATTGGCCCAGACTCATAAAGTTTCAGTGACAAAGTCTAGGCTAGGATATAGGGAGCCCATATGCCTGTCTCAGTGTAGACTAGAAAGTAATAGGCATACCCCGGAACAGAAGAGGCCTCAACGCGGTCAACTCCTCACGGAAGTGAATGGACAGGCTGAGTCAGCGCAGGCGCAGATGCCTGCAGGCTTTTGAGAGAGAGAGGATCCACTCTGTGGATGGGTAGGTGGGGCTAAGGCTTTATGACTCATGTTCTTGCTGTCATTTCCTGCATTGCTTCTCTTTTTGTAAATCTCTCCCTGGAACTACCTCTGACTGCACCCACTTCTCCTTATTATAGGCAGCTGAAAGCCTAGAGCCCATGGCAATGTCCTCCATGAGTCCAGCTGGAGGCCTAGAGCCCACAACAATGTGTCATGCAAGTCTGTATCAAAGATCTGCGCTGGGATGCCCCAAAGGTCAGTGGCGGAAGCTAGAAAGTCTGTGCTAGTGGGATGAAGGATCAGTGCCAGCAGGCTAACGGACCTGCACTGGAGCCAGAAAGTGATGCTCAAAGTAAGGACCAGAGCTTGCCAGAAGAGGACCACAGCCATCCTCGGTGACAGTGAGGACCCGAGCTTCTCCGATGATGAGAACAGCCAAGTTCATATCAGGAAAGCCAGGGTGACAAGCTTCTCCAGAAGAATCCACAGCACACCATCTTCCCCTACAGTTCTCTTTTCATGCTGTTGGCAACAAACCTCAGTTGGGCCTTCCATACCCAGCACCAGGCTGATTCAGTTCAGCTGGGTGTTGCAAGTTAACCATTTGTTAATCCACCACACTGGGGAAGTTTTGCCATTAAAAAAAACTACTATTTTCCTAATTACAAATTTTGTTTTAGAATTGAACTTCTTAAAGTGTAATGAGCATAGGAGTCATCTCGGACCTTATTAAAATACAGTGGGAACTGGGCATGGTGGAACACACCTTTAGTCCCAGCACTCTGGGAAACTGAGGCAGGAGGGTCACAAGCCTGGACAGTTTAGTGATTTAGCAAGGCCCTGTCCCAAAATGAAAAATAAAAAAAGGGCTGGGGATATAGCCCAGTGAGAGGGCCCTGGGTTCAATCTCCAGTACCACAATAGAACAAAAACAACAACAAAAGAACAATGGGGAGGACTTGCTGCATTTCCAGCAAGCTCCCAGGTAAGGGAGCCAAGGAAGCACAAGCTGAATATCAAGGATTTGGCAAATGGATAAAAAGTAGCTAGGATGAACAAGCGCCAGCTAGGAACGTGTTTCCTCAGTGGAACAATTCTACTGCTGTTTCCCCTCCTGCAGCTCCCCAGCAGCACCTGCAGCACCTAGAGAGGAGACAGGCCAAGAAGGGAATGCGAAGTTGCTAGGAGGCTGGAGGCCGTGTGGAAGAGCTAGCTGAGGAGTGGGGAGGAGGTGGCCAGGGAGGTGGCCCACACCTAGCGTAACATCTTTTGTGTGTGTGTGTGTGTGTGTGTGTGTGTGTGTGTGTGTGTGTGTAGGTACCAGGGGTTGACCTCAGGACCTCGCGCGCCAGCAGGCACCCGTGCCGCTGAGTGATATCACCGGCCCTTTTTTCATATGTGGGTACCGGGAGTCAAACTCGGGCCCTCACGTTGCCAGGCAGGCGCTTATGCCGCTGAGCTATCTCACCGGCCCAACATCTTTTGTTGGAAAACAAATAACATGCATGCCATAGATTTGCCACCACTGGTCCATACCTTTGAAGTACAACTTTAGTTACAATGTAGGTGTTCCTGAGAAGTCAACAAGGAACAGGATTCCCTGCAAAATGCATTTCTGACATATCTCCATTTGCTGACTGAGACCTTTTCCCACATCTGGAATCACCAAACTCACCAGGCATGGGGGAGCATGCCTGTAATCCCAGCACTTGGGAGGCTGAGGCAGGAGGATTGCCATGAGTTCAAGGCCAGCCTGAGCTACACAGTAAACTCAAAGCCAATCTGAACTACATAGCAAGACCCTGACTCAAAAACAACAACCTCTCTGGGTGTCTTGGTGCATGCCTGAAGTCCCAGCACTGGGGAGGCTGAGGCAGGAGGAGGACAAGTTTGAGCCCAGTCTGGGTAACTTAATGACTTAGTGAGACCATGTATCAAAAATAAAAAGGGCCAGGATGGAACTCAGTGTCGCTGGGTCCAATCCCCAGTATTGTATAAATAAACAAAAGAATACCTCTTCCCCTGACAGCTGGATGCCTCTCTTGGAAATTCAAGTGCCCACTGTCCCTCTTGACAGCATATTCTGATTTGAATAAACTCTCATCTTTTCTTATTCTGATCTTGGTAAATTATTATTACCACCTGTGTCTCTCATGGCATCACTGACCAAGGTCCCCTCTGCTGCCAGCACTCCAAGTGAATGTGTCCTGTGCCCTTACACAGGCAGGGTTGGGGGAGAGCAGAGGCTGGCAGCAGGAAGGCCAAAGGGGCCTCCAGGACATGGCAGAGGAAGTGACACCTCCCTGCCAGGCGGGACCACCACCTTAGTTATTCTTCACCTTGACAAGGGCTTGGAGGGGTGGGGGTGGGGTGGGGTGGGGAGGGTACCCACAGAAAGAAAGTAGAACAGATGCAGAAAGAAGAATGAACATACGGAACAATGAAGAGTTAGTATTTAACTGGTACAGAGTTTCTAGAAATGGGGAGTGGTGATGTTTGCACAATGTTATGAATGTACTTAATGCCACTGAGCTGTAGTCTTAAAAATAGTAACATGGTATTATGTTACACATATTTTACCATAATTTTTTAAAATAGAAGAAAAGAAAAGAAAAGAAGAGAAAAGGCAGCAGGCTGGATTTGGCCCACGGGCCACAGTTTGCCAATTCCTCGTCTAGTCAGTTCCTTAAGTCTAAGTTGTCTAGACTTGTGGTTGAAATCCCTCTAGGGATGCATCACCAAATACTGTAAATAAAAGCTAGAGTAATGGAAAATAATGACCCTCAAGAGGAAAAGCTGTTACATCTGTATTTTTAATATTGTTGAGGTAATTATATCTCAAAAATAGCGGGAATCCTACAGTGTTTATTTGTGGTATTCTTGGTGCACTGTTGGCAGGAAGACACTGTGCTGACCGCTTAGGTCACCAGTAGGGGCACCTGCTGGCTGCAGCAGGGACTCACCTCTGACCTGCAGACAGGAAGGCGCGCCCTCTGGTCTCTTTCTCAGAGTCCCCTCGGCGGTTGGGAGGAGGGAGCCCCTGTGCAGCAGCAGAGACCTCATTGCACCCATAGGAGGAGATGGAACGCAACCAGTTCGGCCCTCGGACAAGGTAAGATTGCCCTGGGGACAGCCCTCTGTCAATTTATTAGTTTCCATCCCCTGTGTGGGATGATGGAGGCCCTGATCAAGCCTTGCCTGCATTAGTCAGGATGGTCAGTTTCAGTTTCTGTTTAAGTTTCAGTTTCAGTCAGACCTTTGCCCCTGGGGGTTGGGGACTGGAATGTATTAGCCTCTGTGTGCCTGCGTGTAAATGTGTGGACTGAGTGTGAACAGACGATGTAAGCAATAGGCTGTTCCATCTGTGCTCCATGACAAAAGCCCCAAGGGGGCTCACAGTTATAGAACTTGATTGGGTCAGATTTCTGTGATACCGTAGTCTCGTCCAAAGGGCTAAGTGGTGACTCCACCTCTGTAATGGGGGTCTGACCTGGACGGACCTGTGTCCCCTCGAGGGGAGTGCCAGAGCTGACAAGCATTTGATTTCTCATTTGAGGAACACCCATCCTTTGTCTGTCTTGACACCATTCAAGGGTGCAATACCCACACCATAGGGAGCTAATATGGGTGCAAGCCAGAGTAAGCCCACTGTCTTAGGCTGCATGATCAAGAACTTTAAGAAAGGCTTCTCAGATGACTATGGAGTAAAAGTAAAACCTCAGCAATTTCATGCCTTCTTCGAGACTGACTGGCCACATCCATGCCCCTCTTGGCCACCAGAGGGAACGCTATACTTAGAAATCGTCCACCAAGTCTGGGACAAAGTAACAGACTCTGACTCCCTGCTGGACAGCCACCCTGATCAATTTCCTTACATTGATTCATGGCTAGGACTGTGTCAAAATCCCCTACCATGACTCCATGTCTGTGCTTGTGAGGAAAAGGGAACTGTCCTGGTAGTTAGAGCTAGTTGGCCAGCTCACAGACCCTCTAAGAAAGCAACCAAAAAGACTGAGAAGATTTATACCATTCTGCTTGATGATACTGATGACGACTTCCCTCCCCCATACATAGGTAACAACCCGAACCTGCTGGGGCCTCTGCTGCCCCCAGAAGTGGCTCCCAACCAGCCATCTGCCATTCACCCAGACTCCACTGCACAATCTCCATCAACTGCGCCACCTCTGATGCTGCCTAGCCCCCAAGAGCCACCTGAGCAAAGCCCTCCTATTAGCAGCCAGCTCTGCTAGACTCATCTACAAATGTCTCTCCAGGGATATCCTGGTGGCCCAGGGCCAAATCAGCAACCCACTCTGTACTATCAGCATTTCAGCTCCATTGATCTTCCCAACTGGAAACGTCATACTCCCTCTTACTCAGAAAAGGCCCAAGCCATGATTGATTTTCTGACCTTGAGCTTTCAGACCCATCAGCCTACCTGGGATGATTGCCAAGAGATCCTTCTGACTCTCTTCAGCACTGAAGAACATGTCTGAATTTTTGAGGGAGGACAAATCTGACTAAAGACTAGAGTTCCAGCCTCTGCTGTTAACCCCGATGCCCGGGTGAACACAGCCTTTCCTAATGCCCGGCCAGATTGGGACTTCAAAACTGCAGAAGGCCATGATGCCTTGGGACTGTACCATTAGGCCCTCCTGGCAGGAATAAAGGAGGGAGGAAAGAAACCTATTAACATGTCCAAAATTGCTGAAGTTATCCAAGAACCTAATGAAAGCCCTGCTAAGTTCTGTGAGAGACTATGTGAAGCATACTGACCTTATTCCCCATTTGATCCTGAGGCCCCAACAAATCAGCAGATGATAAACTCAGTTTTTGTGACACAGTGTGCTTCTGACACCCAAAGGAAAATTCAAAAGATTGATGGATTTGCCAGCATGAATGCCAGCCAGTTGCTTCAGATAGCTCAAAAGGTTTTTACAAACCAGGAGAGAGAAGAAAAAAGGAACATAAACGTCACCAGACTGCCCTTTTGGGTGCAATTGCAGCAAAGCCACTCTCCAAGAAATCCCAGATGAATCGACCTCATTACTGGGACCAAGACAACAATAAGGCCTCTCGGGGACCCCAGCTCAAAATAGGTGGTTGTCCCTATGCCTTGGCCCCAAACCAATGTGCTTGATATAAACAACTGGGACATTGGAAAGACAAATGCCCTCTCTACCTGAAAGATCAAAAAGCCTCTGGAGAGCCGAGCCTGCAGCCACCTGAATCCTTACTCCTGCTTTTCAGTGATGATGAATAGGAAAGACTGAGTGCCATAAGATTGGGCCCCCGGGAGCCCACAGTCATTGCCACATTCGGGGGAAAACCAGTGACTTTTATGGTGGACAGTGGGGCCAAACATTCCATCATCACCAAACCTGTAGCCCCTTTGACTTTCCAACAAATTCAAGTGATGGGGGCTACTGGCACCCACATCGAGAAGAGGTTCTGTCAAAGCAGATCCTGTGAGATTGGTGGACATTTTATTAAACATGAATTCCTATATATGCCTGAGTGCCCTATTCCACTTCTGGGATGAGACCTTTTTTCAAAATTAGGAGTGACTATTCCCTTTGCTCCTAATCAGCCTGCCACCCTCACCCTTGGGTCCCCAACTGTAGACTTGATATTGACTCTGACTGTGCCCTGAGAAGAAGAACGGTGACTCTATCAAACAGAAATGCCCAAAGACTGTAACCCTGAGGTTCTAAAAACCATGTTTCCAGGTATATGGGCAGAGGACTCACCACTGGGGCTGGCTGTTAACCATGCCCCTTTGGTAACTGAACTCAAACTGGGTGCCACTCCTGTTGCTGTCAGACAGTACCCCATGTCACAAGAGGCACACCTGGGGATCCTGCCCCACATTTCCAGACTGAAACAGACTGGAATCCTAATAGACTGTCAGTCACCTTGGAACACCACCCCCCGTTCCCAGCAAAGAAACCAAATAGAGAATTCCTCCCAGGGCAAGTCCTCCGTGCCATCATTGTGGCCACTGTGACCTTACACCCAACAGTCCCAAACCTGTACACTCTCCTGGGCCTGCTTCCTCCTGATGTTGCCAGGTTCACCTGCGTGGACTTAAAAGATGCTTCCTTTTGCCTGTGAGTGGCCCCTGTCAGCCAACTCCTTTTCACCTTTGAATGGGAGGACCCTAACACAGGATGAAAGGGACAACTCACATGGACTCGCCTCCCATAAGGTTTTAAGAATTCTCCCACATTGTTTGGGGAAGCCCTGGCTGCTGATCTGGCCAGGTTCCCCGATGGAAAGTACAGCTGCATGCTCCTGCAGTACATTGATGGTATCCTAATTGGGAGCCCCACAGAAAAGGATTGTTGGAGGGGAACTCGGGCCCTCCTTTGTCACTTGTGTGATACCAGATACAAAGTCTCCTGGAGAAAGGCTCAAATTTGCAAACAAAAATTCAGATATTTAGGGTTTGACTTAAAAAAGGGGCTCCAACACCTAGACCAAAAAGAAAAAAGTCATCTGCTCCATCCCACAGCCTGACTGCAAAAGAGAACTTGGAGAGTTTTTAGGGGCAGCTAGTTTCTGCCAAATCTGGATATCCAGATATGCTAAAAAGGCCAGGCTGCTTTATGACATGTTAAAAGGACCCACGACAAAAAGAGATAATAATTAAATGGAATTTAGAAAAAAAATGAAAGCAGTCAAACAAATCAAAAGGGCTTTAGCCTCAGCTCCAGATCTAAAAAAATCCCAGATGTGACCTGCCCTTTCAACCTGTTCATCGGTGAAAGATGATATGTGGCCTCAGCAGTTTTAACTCAAATGGTGGGACCCTGGGAGAGACTAGTTGCCTACTTGTCTATGACTCTAGATTCAGTGTCAAAAGGATGGCCTCCCTGTTTGCAGGCACTCAGTGCTACAGCTCTCCTAATCAGGGAAGCAGACAAATTAACTTCGGGATAAAATCTGACTGTCCAGGTGCCACATGCTGTTCTTGAGCTCCTCAACAGTCAAGGACACCACTGGCTCTCGAACAGCCACATCACCCAGTACCAAGGACTGCTTGTCAGAAATCCCTGACTCATGTTCTAGCCAGTCAAAGCCTTGAACCCAGCCACCTATTTGCCCAGAGAGTGCGGACAGCCAGACCACAATTGTCTTACATTGACTGATGAACTGTTTGCCAGCCAACCTGACCTACAAATGGAACCACTGCCCAGTACAGATTACACCCTGTTCATGGATGGAAGTAGCTCGGTCAAAAACAGGAAACGTCAGGCTGGCTGTGCAGTTGTCACCACTGAAGAGGTGCTCCTAGCCAGACCTCTTTCCCAAAACTGGTCAGCTCAACGGGCTGGACTATGGGCACTAATACAAGCCCTCAACTGGGCAGAAGACAAAAAGGTGAACATTTATACAGATTCCAGGTACACTTATGCCACAGTTCATGTCCACAGGATGCTATACAAGGAATGTGGCCTTCTGACAGCTGAAGGAAAACAAATTAAAAATAGAGAGAAATCTTACAGCTTTTGGCTGTTCACTGCAGAGGACATCAAAAGGTAAAAGACTCCATCACCCTGGGGAACCAAAAAACAGATGAAGCTGCTAAGATGGTCGCTGAGGGCTCTACCTGGACAGACAATGACTTGGTGCAGGGTCTGAAGCTCTACATGAAATACCACCAAAAACTGTTCTCAGTCTCCAGCAAGGACCTCTTCACTATACTCAAGAGGAAATAAAATGGGTGAAACAAGAAGGAGCTCATGCAGACCCAAATGGTGTCTGGGCCCTACTGGACAATCGGACGATCATTCCAAAGGAGCTAGCTTATAGCTGGGTAAAACGCCACCATGACATCACCCATGGGAGAAAGACTGCCATGGCCCAGCTTCTAAGTCGCTATTATTATATCCCCAAATTCACAGTGATCTGTGCAGCCATCAGCCAGAGATGCCAGACCTGTGCAAAAACTAAGGCCTCAACCCCCACCTGGAATTCAACATACAAGACTCTCTCAATTCGAGGACCTCCAAATAGACTTCACTGAACTCAAACCATGCCAGGGCTACAAATACTTACTGGTTGTTGTTTGCACTTATTCCGGGTGGCCAGAGGCATCCCCTACCAGGACTGAAAAGGCTTCTCAAGTATGCAGAGTACTGTTGAGAGAAATTATCCCCAGGTATGGGCTGCCCCAGCCTACAGGCAGTGACAATGGACCATCACTTGTGGCAAAAATGACCCAACTCCTGCCTAAAGAATTAAAAATTAAATGAAATCTTCACAATGCCTATAGGCCCCAGAGTTCCAGCAAAGGTGAATGGATGGGGCCGGTGAGATAGCTCAGTGGCACAAGCGCCTGCCTGGCAAGCATGAGGTCCTGAGGTCGACTCCCGGTACCCACATTAAAAAAAAAAAAAAAGATGAATGGATGAACAGAACCCTGAAATCAATATTAACTAAATACTACCAAAAGACTCAGGCACCATGGGTGGACTTGCTCCCCATGGCCCTCCTGAAAGTTAGAACATCACCAGGACCCACTGGGTACACTCCTTTTGAAGTCCTGTTTGGAAGACCCCCACCTATAATAAAAGGCCTCCAGGAGGACCTGTGCCAGTTGGGAAATATCGTCTTATAGGGACAGCTCATTCAGTTAGGAAAAACTTTCTCCCAGATACATAAAAACAGCAGAGAGGGCACCCCTTCCCACTGACACCCCTGCTCATACCCATAGTCCAGGTGACATGGTCTGGGTTAAAGACTGAAAAAAGGACCCCCATCCCCTGCCTGGAGGGGCCCCTACCTAATTATTTTGAGTACTCCCACTGCAGTAAAGGTGGCAAAGATCCACCCCTGGATTCATCACTTCAGAGTCAAGTGGGCTCATCCTGATGACTGCTGGAAGGCCTACCCTGATGAGTCGGCCCCCTTAAAGAACATCCTGAAGAGACAACAGACTCAAAGCCCTGCTCTCATCACTTGGGAAGCTGACGAGTCAACATACAGCTGAAGATTGAACGGACATCGTACACAGGAGCACCTGCTCTAATTGACTCATGTTCTGTTACCCAGTTTGGTTCTTAGTCATTTTTCTCTTGTTGACCTTGGTGCTTGCTACAGGGCTCTGGGCTGTGTCCCCAGAGGACTGGAAGGTTCCCCACAAGGTTACCTTTGTCCTTTTCTATATTGATGTAACTATTGGACTGAGTACCCTCAACTGTTTCTCTGAGGCTTAAAGTGACCATTATTTCCCTCCTGTCTTCATTTTCACTGGTTGCTTAGTTTAACTCTTATTAAGCTGCCATACATTAGGTCAGTCACTAGCTCCAATGTGCTGTTACTGTGTTTGGTTCCTAATTCCTTTTCTCCTGTTGGTCACAGTGTTCGTTTTCATTCTCTGGGCCACAACTCCAAAAAATTAGGAAACCCACAAAAAGGCTGTTTTTATTCTCTGCTACATAAATATAGTTCTTGGGTTGCTTCTTTTTAGCTGCCTAAACCTAAATTAAAATGACTCTCCCATGGGTAATATATCTATACCTGAGCCTTCTGGAAATTAATTGGAAAGGATATTGGGAGTTCCAAGTCTGCTTGGGAGGCACTCCAAATTTCCTCAACCACACTAAATGGAACCCACGCTGTCTTCCAACAGGTTGATCCTGCCCTGGGAAAAGACTGCTGGCTTTGCATGCCTCTTATTGCCCTGTCACACTGGGCTTTGGGGCTGACTCCAAATGTATCCAGATTTAATGTGACCCAGTCCTCAGCAGCCTTGCTCCAAGCCTCCCCAACCCAAATAATGGGAGACTCCACTTGCTTCCTGGGGAATAAAAACACTCAAAATGTGTCAGCTGACTGTGCCTCCATAACCTAGCCCAACTCCTCACTTCAGGCAGATGAGAGAATATTCTTTATATGCTTTATGGGGTCTACCATGTGTTTTCCCCACAAGACATGGGCCTCTGTGGTGTTGCTTTCCTAGCCCCAGATCTGAATTTTACCCCGGTGACCAGGGTCCTCTGGCTTCCTTTGAATCCTGTCAGAAGCAGGACCCCATGTTCCTGCCTAACCTGGCTGGTATAGCAATAGCAGGAGGCCTAGCTATGGGCAGAATAGCCCTTGGGTTAGGACAGCCAATACACATAACTGACCAACCAAATAATGGGAGACTTTGAGGGTGTCCAAGACTCTATTGATACCCTCAGAGAACAAACTGATTCTTTAGCCATGGTTGTCTTACAAAACCAAAGGGCTTTAGATCTCCTGACAGCCCAACAAGGGGGAAGCTGCCTCTTCTTACAGGAAAAATGCTGTTATTATGCTAACAAGTCAGGAATAATCAAAGAGAATTCCTGCCAGCTGCAGAAGTGTCGCAAGCAGAAAACTAGAACTATGATAAATGTTTCTGCCTGGTGGGGATCCCTAGACTTTCTTCCCTCATGGACGGGAGCCTTACTTGGACCTTTAATGGCCCTCCTGTCAGTCCTCCTTCTGGGTCCCTGTGTAATCCACATCCTGACCGGATTTCTGTCTGAACTCTTTGAGGCCTTGCATCAGCAGCTCCTCCTCAAAAATGCTCCCACCTACCAACTTCTTAAAACTGATGAAGAAGAATCATCTATATAAAAAGGGGGGTAGAATGTGAGGGAAGTTTTAGGGTTAACAGCCTGACACTATGTTAAGATGGGATGTGCAAGCACAGCTGTCTCAGGGTTAAACTGTCAGACTCAGTCAGCCCTAAAACACTATGTTGTTTTTACAACTTAGACATAACTTAGCCCAGCTGCACTACTCAGCCTGTGAATGTATCTTGTTTCAAGGACTTTCTGCTCAGGACAGACTAGCCAGCCAGTCAAGGACATGTTTGGTTTTTCTCACCCACTCAGCTCAGCTCCCTTCCTAAATTTGCCCAGGACAAAACTGCCTAACAACAAATGACCAAATGTATGTAACCAATTATAAAATAACCTATTATCCACTCTTGTACTTTGTATATAAGTCTTTGTTTTACTTTGACCCAGGGGTGATGTTTTTGGAACAGTAAAGTTCCCATCAGCCCACTGGCATTAAAATAAAGTTGCCTTCCAATCTCCTCGGTGCAGAGGGTCTTCCATCCAGTTTGGTATCAGATTTCTGCAATAGTATGACTTATCATTGAGGTGCAATGATGCTCTGAATTACTAGCTATGCTGGCTGCTATGCCATTAGGCTTCCAGACATGCTGTCAAGTGAATTTGGTTTTTTTTGGTTTTTTTTTGTTTTTTTTGTGGGTACCAGGGGGTCGACCTCAGGACCTCGTGCACCAACAGGCACCCGTGCCGCTGAGCGATATCACCAGCCCCTTTTTCGTATGTGGGCTCCGGGAGTCGAACTCGGGCCTTCGCGCTTGCAAGGCAGGCGCTTACGCCACTGAGCCATCTCACCGGCCCCATTACTAAATTTTCTGAAGGGCTTTTTTTTTTTTTTTTTTTTGTGGGCACCAGGGGTCGACCTCAGGACCTCGCGCGCCAGTAGGCGCCCGTGCCGCTGAGTGATATCACCGGCCCTTTTTTCATATGTGGGTTCCAGAAGTTGAACTCGGGCCCTCGCGCTTGCCAGGCAGGCGCTTATGCCGCTGAGCCATCTTACCGGCCCCTGAAGGGCCTTTTTTCTTGAAATAATCACATGATTAGGGCTCAAGGGAAAAACACCTTGAGTGTCTATCAAATACTAAAAAAAGATTTTTTTTCCTAGAATATTTACATTTACTTAAAATGATAGTGAATCTTATACCTAATTCTATTCCCCCTTCATTTTGGTTGCTAACTGGAGCCTGCCTATACCAACTCTACGAGACTTGATGACACCGAGTTTGCATCCCTACTCTTGCCTTGTCTTGCTGTCTCATTTGCATTTTTGGTTTGCACCAGTTCTCATTAATTTTTGAAGGAGGCTGTGCTACATAGAACTTTTAAAAGCTGCCACCAATAATTTTTCCAGCAGGGCACAGAGTAATGAAAAAGAAATTCGTAAGCTTTCAAATTATGTTATCTCTAATTCCCATGACAGCGTGCTCTTTATTTGAAAGAGTGGCAAGTAGAAGATAAGCTATTTTCCTCCTGCGGCGAGGTGGGAAGCATTTGCCACTCCCTTCTTCACTACTGCCTAAGAAGTCCTTGCTACCCCTTTTAGCACAATAATGGGTCAGTTTTTCAGATCAAAATCATGTTAATTCACCCACACATGCATGCACACATCCACGCAACATACATGTACTATGACTGTAAAGTGTAGCCAGACTGGCCTCAGAAGTTCCATTACCTCCCAGCCACACAATTTAGATACAGAACTCCTGTAGCTTTTCTCAGGTATATATGCTTATTTCTCCAGGGCGTTTTCCTTATAAATTGTCTATGCATAATATATGTGTACTTCCCCATCCTTTACTTGCATTATTATGTTTGCATCTACGAGAAAAATGTTTTTTAGAAATTAAATGTGCAAATATCGGGGTAAATATCCAGGCACTTTGATTAGTGCTAAAGTTCTTCCTGTCCACAAGCTCCCCACCAGCCCAGCCACCTCCTGGAGTTAGTCACTGTCACCAGTCCTTCATGTCCTTCCAGGCTCTCCTGTATGCTTTTGCAAATATATGTGTTATCTACAGCAATATATTGCTTTTATGTTTGTTTGAGGCTTTGTGCATGTGTATGTGCATGCACACATTTTGTTTACTTGTCTAGCTAGTTTTTTTAAAGACTGGGTCTTGCTGTGTAGCCCAGGCTGGCCTTGAACTCACTATGTAGCCAGACTGGCCTCAATCTGCCATCCTCCTGCCTCAGCCTCCCACTGATGGGATTAATATATTGTTTTTATTGTGTGTGACTGTGTCTTAAGGGGTGCTGTACAGGTTGTGCTATTGTACACCTTGCTTTTTTTACTTAATAGTGTTTCTTAGAGGACTTTTCTCCCTCCAAGGGAAAAGCTCTTTTCTATATAAACTTATCCAGACAGCATCTTTTGATGCCAGCTAATGTTCCTCCATCTTTATTTTTCAGATAAAGAACTGCAAGAAAACTTAAGTTACAGGTCATGAAGGAATTCAGAAAGTCCGGTTACACAAATATGACTACTTCATAGGGTTTCTGTGCTCATCCAATATTGCTATTCTTAGTCTTGGTCTGAAGTTCATTCACTTACCAGCCATTGTTCCAGTCCCTAGGGACACAGCTGTGAACAAAAAGACAATCTCCACCTCTATAGCATTCATATTATCTTGAAGGGAGACTCAATAAAACATATAAGGGGAAGCATGTTGTTTGATGATAAGTGATGCAAAGAAAAATTAGAGAAAAGAAGAACAGGTGTTTCAAAGAGGAGGCCAGAGATTATAATTTTGTTACTGTTCTCTTTTTTCAGGGAAGGCAACTTTAAATGGTGGTCATAGATGGTCTATGGAGAAGGCAACAATTTGAACCAAGTCTACGCCTTTTATTTCCATACTAAATTAATCAGTAGCATCTTTTTCAGAGGATAAACGGGTAAGATATTTTCAGAAATTTCTTTCTCACAATTCAGCCCTCAACAGTTCGCTCAGCCTCTAAAACCTGGCTAGTGAATAATTTCCTACTCAGAGAGGGTCAGGATGATCACACTTGTGGCAGTCTACACACACTGATCAACTTAATCATTTACGTGTGTGTGTGTGTGTGTGTGTGTGTGTGTGTGTGTGTGTGTGTGTGTGTGTGTTTTGCTAGGAGTTGAACCCAGGGTCTTCACACTGGACTACATCCCCCACCCTTTGAATTTGGGATCCTCTTGCCTCAACCCACCAGAGTCCTAGGATTACAGGCATGTACCACCATGCCCAGCCCAATTTTTTTTTTTTTTTTTTTTGAGACAGCATCTCACTGTGTACCTCAGGCTTACCTGGTACTCTCAGTCCTCCTGCTTCAGCCTCCTCAGTGCTGAGATTACAGGCATGTGCCTCCATGCCTGTCTTATATTTCATTTTTAATAAAGCTGTTGTCTTAACCCTCAATTTAAAAAGCACGGTGATACTAGATTTTGGATATAAAATGAATACAATTAATTAAGGCGTTAGATAGGTGGGTATGGTGGCACATACCCATCATCCTAGCACTCAGGAGGCTGAGGCAGGAGAGTCATGAGTTCAAGGCCACGATGAGCTACACAGCAAGACCCTGTCTCAAAACAAAACAACTACTGAGTTGTGTCTCCCTGTTAAATTATACTGCAATTAACAAAATAAAGTCCCTAGCTGAGTGCGGTGGTACACTCCTGTGATCCCAGCACTCTGGGAGACTGAAGCAGGAGGATTCAAGTTTGAGCCCAGCCTTGGCAAGTCGGTGACTTAGCAAGGCACTGTCTTAAAAAAGGTGAGGGTGGCACCTAGGCATGCAGCTCAGCACGAAGGCCCTGGGTTCATTCCCCAGTACTATTTTTTTTTCTTTTTTTTTCCCAGTACTATTAAAAAAACAAAACAAACAAACAAAAACCCTGAAGTGCCTGATTTCATTGAGTTTACATTATATAGTTGTGCTATCCAATACAGCTACTAGACATGCCTATTTAAATTTAAAATAATTAAACATTCAGTTCCACAGTCAGACTAGCCTCAGTTCAAGTGCTCTGTAGCCACTTGGGCGAGTGGCTAGTGGACTGGACAGAACAGATATGGGACATTTCCATCTCCATAGAAAATTACTTTGGGAAGCTCTGCTGTATGGGAAGAAATAATACCTTGTAACTTGCCTAAAGTAATGATTTGTTGACAGTACGTAAAGTCTAGGAAAAAAAGAGTGGTAAGAATTCATTCACATATCTTAATATGAAGGGATTCAGACTACACACCAGATATAGTACAGCGTGGCGAGTTTATTCCTAACCACCTTTTGACACAATCATGTATTGCATCCCCAACCTCTCTGCCTAATTCCCTATTAATCAAACCACAGTCTGAATAACTTCACTTTCTACAATCCAGCAAAGCGGCTAGGAATTTCTCATCATAAACGAATGACAAAAAAATATAAATAAATAAAATAAATGAGAGTCTCATTTGCAAATAAGTCTCTTATGAGTTTGGTAAAAATAAGTCAGTTTCCCTGATCCTGACCCCCAGTGAGCAAAGTGATCACCTCCAAGCTGAGAACCAGATCCTTTGCACTGTGAACTCAGCAGGGACTGCCAGCTGTCTGTGTTCTTCCTTGATGACAAAATCTTGATTTTATTTAGTGTGGCAATGAGCCAACAATAATGAACTATAAGACTACAGTTTGCTGCCTTCCATGGAACCACATGCCTCCTTGTAATTGTTCAGCGGAGCCCTAGGAGAGCTCCTCAGAAGGGAGAAACACAGCTGGAACGGCACACTTTGGTCCTTCCCTTCTTGTTGCTGCCTACAAGAAGGATGTGATGGCTGGAGTTCTAGCATCTGCCACACACCACATGGAGAACGGGGAAGAAAGAAAGAACATGGGTCTCTGTTGCACACAGAGAAGCCATATCCTTGAATTTCTTTTCAGTACCAAGGATTAAACCCAGGGCCTTTACACTGAGCTAAACCTCCAGCCTCTCTCCTTTCCTTCCTTTCTTTTTGAGACAGGATCTTGCTAAGTTATGAAATTGCCCAAGCTGGGCTCAAACTTGTGATCCTCCTGCCTTAGCCTCCCAGTGATGGGGTTATAGGTATGTGCTACCATGCCCAGTGACTGAATTTTTACATATGAGACTAAACCCTTATGTGCTTAAGCCACCACAGTCAGTCCCTAACTGATGAAATGGTAAGGGAACTTGCAGGGACAGTGGTTTTGAAGATGAAAGCATGAGGCTTCAATAACTGAAAATAGATAAGCAGAGAACACTCCTGGAGAGAAAGAAGAGAAAGAAGCACTTTGAGCCACTCATGGTCCAGTGAAACCTAGAAGCCAGGCCATGTCAGCTAAATTCAACAGGTTATGAGAAGCACATGCCTTTGGAGAACCTCGGACTCCTGGAAAGAATGTCATCCTACATGGCACTGGTGGTCTGGCTGTCTTCCTAAAGCAAGATGCTCGTGATCTAGAAACCAAACTTCATGTTCTCTCCGTAGGCTCCTCTGCAGAGGATGATACTGAGTGTAATACTGATGGAGAAGGCACCTTCGATTCTGCTTACAAGCCAGACCTTTAGGAAATTCTCTAAAAACATGGCATCTCAGGTAGTTTGAACTTTGACGAAGAGAAGACTGATGATGAGGAAGAAGGAAAAAAATTAAGTTCTCAATCACCATATTCAGAAACAGAAAGACCTAATTCTGCATCCAACCAGAAATCAACCACAGGTACAGGAGCTTCTGGCACTGAAGCCCAGCAGGGTGAGAACCAGCTGGGGGAAAAAGAGAGGGAGGGTGGAGGGAGGGAGGAAGGAGAGAGAGAGAGACAGAGACAGAGAGAGAACCAGTGGGAGAAGTGGAGAACTTAGAGGACTTTGCATATAGTCCTGCCTCCCCAAGGTATCACAGTAGTGTCAGATAACCATAGATTAAAAAGGAATGGATCAGGGTCTCTTCCCCACATACCTTATACACTTAGAAAAAGATGAAAATCAAAAGGTATTTTTTCTTGCATGTAGAAAACAGAAAAAAAGAACAAAACATCCAATTACTTGATTTCTACTGAGCCAGAGGATTTACCTATCTCAAGAAGGTGAAAGTTACATAGGCAAACTCAAAATCCAACCTCATGGGGACCAAGTTCACAGCACCATGGTGCCAACCTAGTCAAGGCCCAGGGTCTCGTGGAGAAGGCCCAGCATCTGTTAATACAAATGTACCTGAATTTAAAGGTCGTAAGAGAAAGTCTGTGATTATTCCAGGGATGGATAGAAATCATGAATGGATACCATTTCAGCCACAAGGTGACCATGAAAGCTTGCTTTCCAAATGGCAAAACAAAACCATGCAGAACTTGATTGAACTGCACAAGGCCCTTGGTCTAGAATGACGACACTCATTTCTGTGCCCTGAACTTTCACGGCCAGTTACTCAGGCTTCTGTGAAGAACTTTCAGAAATTCCATAAAAATGACCCTGACAGGCCCGGGGATGTAGCTCAGTGGCACAGCACCTGCCTGGCAAGCGCAAGGCCCTGAGTTCGAGTCCCAGCACAAAAAAAAAAAAAATGACCCTGACTACACAGTCATACAGTTTGGATGTGTGACAGATGGCATGTTCACACTGGACTACAGTTACCCTGCTGTGTGCACTTCAGGCCTTTGCCATTTACAACTTTCCAACTTTGACAGCAAGCTACCAAGTGAATGAGAGAAGTAGCAAGCAGAGCCTGGCTTCCTCACTAGAGAGCTTTCAGGAGCAGGTTATCTTGCCCTATGTTGTAGTTACTTTATCATCACTGAGACACCATACCTGACACTAACAACTTAAAGGAGAACAGACTGGGGGAAAAAAAAAAGAATGACTGTCATAAGGGTACAAGTTGAATCCTTTTAGCAATTCACTATTAGGATGTGATGAAACAAGATGTCTTTATTTTATTTATTTATTTGGTACTGGGACTTGAACTCAGGACTTCGTGCTTGCTAGACAGGCGCTGTGCTGCTGAGCTATATCCCTGGCCCAACAGGATGTCTTTAGTACAACACATATCAACTAAGTCCCCCAAATACTTCCATATAGAGTACTTGAGTTAATAGTTTCAGGAATATTTTGAACAGTAATAAAACCTGGGAAGAAATATGCATCCAAAATCTACCAGTATTTATTGATCAATTGTTGAGTATGCTAGGTATTTTCTCATCTCATTTAACTCACAAAAACTCCACTTTATAATTGAGGCTCAGGGAGGCTGACTTTCCCAAGGTCTAGTAACAGATAAAGTCAAAATTTCAACTTGGGGTGCCTTGGACTCAAGTACCTTTTTCACCATGGCTATTGTTTATATATTATTTTAAAAATGCTTTTATTTGGACATAAAACTGGAGAGGAGCGAATATGAGGGTTCTATGTAAATGAATAGGAATATTTTTTAATAATCTGAAAATGCTAAACCTGAAAAATAATTGTCATATGCCTGGTATAATAACCTGTTCACATAATAATGTGGAATAATCCACATACCTCAGAAATAAGAGGTTTGAGAGATCCCTCACTGACCATCCAACCGATGTCTATTTGTTTTCAAATCCTTTTTTTGCTTCCTCCCACTTATCCTGCGTCTAAGTGTCCAGTGAAGAAGCCCCACACTATCCCATCTTCCTAGCTTTCCATTTCTTAGGTTTTTGCCATTTTGACTTCATCCCAGTACTGTTTTGTGCCCTGTTCTTTAACAAGGCTTAATCTTACTCTGATGAATGCATAAAAAATTTTAACATATAATAAGTTCGTGCTTCTCTGACTTACTAGAATGAAAATTTCTAGGAGGGTAGAAATGGATCTAACTTGTTCGTAATTGGGACCAGCAGACAAATCCCAGCGCTAGGAATACAGCAGAGCACAAAAATATTTGTAGAACTGAACAAGCTCTCAGGTTTTATCCTGGCATACCTGTTTGCCTCAAAGTAAAGAAGTGACAAAAAGTTTTTTTTTCTTTTTTTTTTTGACTTAGTAATTGGGTCTAAAGTCCTTCAAATAACACTTTGGAACGTGGGAGGCTTCCTATTTTTGTTTGGTTAACTCTCTAGCACCAGGGTAAAATTTCGACTTCACCTTAAAGTGACAACATATCCCTTTTTAAACAAAAGACTTGAAAACCAAGCGCAAGGGTCGGTGAGATGGCTCAGCGGCGTAAGTGCCTTCCTGGCAAGCGCGAGGGCCCCAGTTCGACTCCCGGATCCCACATACGAAAAAAGGGCCGGTGATATCGCTCAGCAGCAGGGGCGCCTGCTGGTGCGCGAGGTCCTGAGGTCGACCCCCGGTACCCACAAAAAAAAAAAAAAAAAAAAAAAACCAAGCGCAAAACAGTGACGAGCTCTTTAGCCATCTGCCACAGATACATCACAAGCATTTAAATACGGAACCAAATTGAAAGGGATGGGAAAGCAATGTACTGTACATTCCTGACACCCTCCTTCCTCCGCGGGCTCCTGGCTACAGACCCTCTGCCCGCCACGATCCTTCCCCGGGCCGGGTGGAGCGAGGGGCCTGGGTCCCAGCACCGCACTCAGTTCTGCTCCAAAAGGCGTCCGAGAAGTGCGGCTTGGGCAGCCGCTGAAAAGTTCTCTGAGGCCCCGGAGATCCGAGAAGCTAGACTAGAGCCCAGCTCCATGCAGAGCCCCGCGGTCTCCTGTAGAGCTTAAGGGCCGGATCACACACCCCTCCCCCCGCAAACGGAGTCACCCTACAGCTGACACATCTGCTCCAGAAAAAGGGTGGGAACTTGAGCAGAGGAAGCGTGGGCCGGAAGCATGAAGAGATTTCATCTAAGCTCCACCCGAGCCCGGCACCTCCCCAGACGGCTCCACGGCGTAAGGAAAGGGAGAAGGCCACCCGGCGCTACATCAGCCACCCAGGGCCTGGAACAAACCTCAAGCCCTTTCTCAGTCTCCCCCAGCCTCACAAAACGCACCCCGCCGAGCGCTGCACCCTGTCTCGGCGCCAAGCGCCCGGATGCTCCCCTCCCTCCGGCCGCTCAGTGGCCCCGCCCCTGCGTGTCTCTACGTGCCCACGCCACCGCTTACGGCGCTTCCGGAGGCGCAGCGCGCGGTGACGTAAGAGCCGTGCCCTCTATATGAGGTTGGGGAGCGGCTGAGTCGGCCTTTTCCGCCCGCTCCCCCCTCCCCCTGAGTGCCGCTGGGGCTGCACCGCGCTCGCCCTGAGCTCCCGGCTCCTGCTAAGCTAGCGCGGCCGCCGTCTCCCTTCAGCCACCATCATGATTATCTATCGGGACCTCATCAGCCGTGAGTCTTGACTACACTACCCCTGTTACCGCACTTGGGAGACGAGGGTCAAGTGGGGTGGGGAAGGTGCCCGGGCCGGGTCCTAGGCCCGGGGGACGCCGGCGGCCTCTTGGGGGCGGGCAGGGGTCGGGGCTTGGGGCGCGCGCCCGGGGCTGGGCGGGGCGGGGGCCGCGTGCGCCCGGCCGGCGCGGGAAATGGCGGAGCCCAGGCGTCCGGCGCCCCGTGACGGCCGGCTCTCTGTCCGCGAGCAGACGATGAGATGTTCTCCGACATTTACAAGATCCGGGAGATCGCGGACGGGCTGTGCCTGGAGGTGGAGGGCAAGGTGAGTCGGTCGAGGCGCCGCGTGGGGGAGGCAGGGCCGGGCAGGCGGGCTCGGGTTTCCGCCGCTCCCCCGCCCCGGGTTGTGCAATCCTCTCCGCCGCCTCCTGGCGGAGGAGACGCTCTTCGGGCTTGGGTTTTTCTAGAAAAGTGAAGGCGGAGCTGAGCCTGGAAATAGGTCCGACGCCTCGGCGCCCATCCTCCTTCCGGGCTGTCGGAGACGTCCCGGATTGGAGCCCTAAGCCCTTCAGCGTGTGCCCTGTTGTTACTTGACCCGTGACAACCCGAGGGCTCACAACTGTGAATGGGCGCCACTTTGTTGTAGTGACCTTATTTTCGTTAAGGTCAGCAATTCTTGTTGGGTCAGGTGGTTTTCTGGGAAAACTGGATTTCAACAAGAACTAAGAACATTGGGTGAGAACACGACGTGTACAGAGCGTGAACTGCTAGTATAAGAGATATTTTGGGGTGTTCTTTTTTTTTTTGGTCTGTCTTGCAAGTAATCTATTTTTTCTTAATACAGATGGTCAGTAGAACAGAGGGTAGCATTGATGACTCGCTCATTGGTGGAAATGCCTCCGCTGAAGGCCCGGAGGGCGAAGGCACCGAAAGCACAGTAGTCACTGGTGTTGATATTGTCATGAACCATCACTTGCAGGAAACCAGCTTCACAAAAGAGGCCTACAAGAAGTACATCAAAGATTATATGAAATCGTAAGTGGCGTTGACAATGCTTAGCTGATGTCTAGGATCTTAGAGGTTTTAGGGATTGGCATGTTAGTTCCAGCAGGAGAGGTTCTTGGGAGAGGCTTTTTTTTTTTTTTTTTTTTTAACTCAAAGATGGTTGCTTTTTAGTAACAATCTGACATGAGCATACAGGAGTATGCAGTCTGATTATGATATTTGGGCTTGTAAGCGATTGTTGAAAAGTCCATTCTGCGAACTAGTAATTGTGCGATATTATTCTGCTCATTGACAGCTGGTTGGCCTTTAAAGCTGTGACTTTGTTTTTTACTTAACTAAAAAGATTGATTCTGTTCAAAATCCAATACTTTAGTAACCTGTTAACAAAATACTGTTTTAGAATCAAAGGCAAACTTGAAGAACAAAGACCAGAAAGAGTAAAACCGTTTATGACAGGGGCTGCAGAACAAATCAAGCACATCCTTGCTAATTTCAAAAACTATCAGGTAAATACTTCAGTATATGGATCAAAGGTTATGGAGTTTTAAGAATATAAGTGTTCTGTAATAGATTTTATTCTGTAACAATAAAAGCTTTGTTTCTCAATTAGCCTGTAATTAAATTGGCTTTATAGACTCAAATGGAGTCCAGGAAGACAAAATGGTCTGCTGCTTTTAAGATCTTATGTTTTGATTTTTCTTTTTTTTTTTTAAATCCCCACTGGCTTCTGAAATGACAGTTCTCAGTTCTTCCTCTCTCAGATTACTTAACCTTCTTAGTAGCCCAACTTTGTTTACAATTGATTGTGTGTCATTGCTTGCCACCGGTGTTCCTGCTACATCTGAGCTTGTTTAGTCCTAATACTGGAAAACTTAAGTGACATCCTCTCATCTATAAGTTTTGATTTTTTTTTTTTTAAACTACATAGCACAGTCTTTTCAAATTTCTAGCTTTAGTGTATCTCTTGGCTATAAGAGCACTTCCCCATGTGATACACTTTATTGACAGCTTTATGTTCCCAGCATTAGATATGTAAGCAGGTAGGGTTTGGAAATGTTTGTGTGTGGGATTGAGAAAATGAAAATTTCTAGAAAACCTAAAGTGTTGCTGCATTGCACTGTACTATTTTGGCTGTTACTGGTGGTTTGATCAATCTGAACTGGTGTTTGAGCATTAATCTTAGGCATCAAAGCTTGTACTTGCTGAAATTTCTTGATTTTTCTGTGTTCTGACTCCTTTGTTGTGTTGCAGTTTGCTCTGAGATGATTCATATTTTTATATAATGGTCTAATTCTGAGTATTTGTTTCCCAAGTTCTATATTGGTGCAAACATGAATCCAGATGGCATGGTTGCTCTCCTGGACTACCGTGAGGATGGTGTGACCCCATTTATGATTTTCTTTAAGGATGGTTTAGAAATGGAAAAATGTGTAAGTATCAGGAAGTGGTTTGAAAAAAGTAATGTAAATATGGAGGTATTTCAGGTTTAGTTGTTTTTTGTGACTAGGGTAGTTGCCCGGGTAGTTTTAAAACATGGCATCTAGTTTTTTATGGCTTTTTGTTTGCTCTATGGGGTTGTAAAGAGGGTTGTAATTCACATGTAAGAGACTCACAGTATAAAAAGCCATCTTGGTTATCTAGAGAAAACTGAGTAAATGGTGTAAAGCATGGTTTAAATACTGAACTGGAGATTAGAAATAGCACTCTACATTGACCCTTCTTCCCCTTTTGGCCTCAAATTCATGATTCTTATTATGCATGAGGATCAGACTTTTTTTCACTTAGATTTACTCGTAATTGGCAGCTGATCATTGAAAGCTTTAGGACATTTAGCTTCTAGTAAATAGTTAGAGCTGACTAACTGATGCAAATTGTTTTAGTAAAATTAAATACATTCAGTAAAAATGTCAGGCTGCTGCAGGCTGTGTGAAAACAAAGGCACTCATTATCCTAGCCTTAGGGCCGTCTAAGTTGGAAGAAACACTTTTAAGGTTATACTGAATGAAATTAGAGTCAACAGTGGGCAAAAATTAGGACAAGGTGACTTGCCCAAGGTGGTTATTCTTTTTTTTTTTTTTTTTTTTTTTTGTGGGTACCGGGGGGTCTACCTCAGGACCTCGCGCGCCAACAGGCACCCGTGCCGCTGAGCGATATCACCGGCCCCTTTTTCGTATGTGGGATCCGGGAGTTGAACTCGGGCCCTCGCGCTTGCAAGGCAGGCGCTTACGCCGCTGAGCCATCTCACCGGCCCCCAAGGTGGTTATTCTACCAGTATTTGAAGTTTTTGTTGGTAGAACCTGATGCAGGATGAGACTTCCAGAAAATACTCTCTCTCTGATTGCATAAGGATGTCCTGCATCCACTGATAGACCTTGAACAATTTGTTGTTCTTTTGGTTTGCACTAGGATGCTAAAGGAAGAATCCCTGCGCTTTCTGTCTGTCTTTATGGCAGCCCAGATTGAATTGGGGAGTACATCTGTATGGTACGAAAGTTTAGTGCTCTTAATTGGGAAAAACGTTAATGTAATCTTCCTTGTTTTTACAGTAATGGATTCGGTGGTTACCTTGGATCTATCACTTGTCATAACTGGCTGCTGCTTGTCATCCACACAACACCAGGATTTTAGACGAATGGGACTGATGTCATCTTGAACATTTCGTTTATTTTGACCGTGATTTATTTGGAGTGGAGGCATTGTTTTTTAGGGAAAAAACACATGTCATGTAGGTTGTCTAAAAATAAAGTGCATTTAAACTCATTTGAGAGAATGCCTCTTAGTTTAATATGTGTATAAACTAAATCCATTATAGTGTTCATGGAGAAGACAGACCCTTGTCACAGACCACTGCTGAAAAGCATAAGACTGTCTTCAGATAACTTCTGCAGTGGAAACTACTTCAGAGACTGGAATATAAGACAAGAATCAAAGTTTTAATTCTGAGTTGCAGTGAAGGGAAAAAAGACTATATTCATAGCAGTGCCAACATTTGAAGTGGAGCCTTACATATTTCATCACCTACAGTGGAAGTAGTTAACCCTGGAAGAGATTGCCAAAAGAATAAAAAGACTTAACTCAATTGGAAGCAAAGTATTGTCTGGGCTTATTTAATATAAATCAAGTAGAACCAAGTCTGGAATGGATGTCGAACTCCCTGGTAATCAGAATGGGGGTTGGCAAACAGGCCTGTCTGCCACCTCTTTTGTACAACTGAGGTGGTCATAGTTTTAAAAGGCTGGAGGGAAATCCGAAGAGTGCTTCATGTGACATGCAATTTGAGTTTGTGTTCAGTTTGTTGGAACACTGCCATGCTCATTAGTATGGTTTGACTGGCTTTTTGCATTGCAGGAACAGTGTAACAGGCCTACAAGTCCTAAAATAGCCATGGATCCTTTTGTGAAGATTGTCAGCCTCTGCTTTAAAAGATAAAGATGATAGCTGTTACACAGAGGGGAAAAAGGTTCATGTTGTCCAAGAAGTCCATGTATATAAATGAATATGAAATGTATTTAACTGGAGCAGTTATCTGCTGTTAAGGTGCGGTTAAGGTTTCCACTACAGGTGGAAGAAAAATGCCCTGTGTTTTCTGATTGTGGCAGCCAGGATTTCATAAAGGCATACATGTCTAATATGTGTTTACAGTATTGGGGATTAAATCCAGGGCCTCGTGAACCAGGCAAGTGTTCTACTGAGTGAACCACATTCCCATCTTCATTTGGTCTGCTAACTGGAACATGTGAGCCCAGTGATTAGCAATCAAATTTGCCCTGGTGCCTTCACAGTTCATAGTGTGGTCATAGGGTGCAGGTAGCTATTAGGTTAGTAGTGCCCTCTGCTATCAGTGAGAGCAAACTCATACTGTACTAGGTAGAAATTTGCAACAGCAGATAACAAACATTGTGATTTGTGACTTTAAAATGAGAAAGTGCTAGCTTGATGTAGGAGGCAGCTTCCTGGCTCAAACATGCCAGCCTGAAAATTGTCAAACAGTAGTCAATGCTATCAAAACCAGAACAGTCTGATACTGGGGAAGGCCTTGAAATCACACATAACTTGAAATCCAGCTGATAAACCAGCCCTGAAAAAGTCTGAAAGCGAATAGGACAAAGCAAAGGCTTTCCTGCGGTGGTGAGCCTGGCTGCCCTGTCCTAACTTATTTTGAAGATTTTCAAGTATATAAATCCTAATTTTCCTGGTCCGCAATGTTTGTTTTTGAGATTGACTTCCTATGTGTTCAGTCTGGTCTTGAACTTGCTGTCTTGCCTCAGCTATTCCATGTACTGGGATTCCATACATGTACCACTGGTTTGTTTTGTTTTGTTTTTTCTGGTACCAGGAATTGAACTCAACCTTGCATTTGCCAGTCACCAGTTGTCTTTATAGCTATATCTACTCCCCATCCAGATCCAATGTAGGTTTGTACGTTGCATTTTATTGTGTATATTTCAGAAATGACTATTATAAAAACCTTGAGAAATTCAGGTAGTTGTCTAAAGACTGCCTCTTTATTTTGGATCTTTTTCTGGTTATTCCTAGAGTTAGGTTCTTTTTGATAAAAGTAACAAGTGATGCGTGCTTACTGCACACAGCAGAGGCACACGTCACTTTGACTTGGTGGTGGAAAGTTTGACACAGGCCTGGGCTGTAGTAGGCTATGGGCCTTGGGCTTGTAGCATGTGTAGAGAACAACAGAGTAGAAAAAGAACTTTCATAGTGTTGTCTGAGAAGGCCTCTGTAACATGCCATTTGGATACAAATGCAAAGGTGTGGAAGTAGGCCATGTGGATACCCAGGGGCAAGAGAACACATTTGGGAATAAGGTGGCCACTGTGCTGACCCAAGAAGGCAAAGAAAAGAGGCAGAGAGAGATGATTGTACAGGGAAAAAAGCCGAAGAGTTACGTGATGACTTCATTTTTCAAAGGATCACTTTGGTTACTGGGTAGCAGGGTAAAAAGCAAAGAGAAATTACGTATATACAAGCATATATTATATGTGTGTACTTGTAGGTGAGGAATGGTGGTAGTGGTAGAAGTAGTTGGAAATAAAGGTAAGAGTCAATAGGATGTACTCATGGGTTAGATGAAGGTGAGAGGATGGATTGAAGTGTCATGCCAAGTATCTTGGCCTGAGCATCTAAAAAGGAGCTAACATGGAGACGAGAAGACTGAAGATACTTTTAAGATTTTAAGCTACATCTGAGATGCTGACCCTTTGTTCAAGTGAGTTGGATAGAAATTTAGGATTTGAGTGAAGAGCAGACTTCTAAACTGGAGGACTCAACATAGTGGGGAAATCTCAGTAGATGACATGTGGAGCCACAACTCTGGGTAGGATCACTGAGGAGAGACGAGAGTCCTCAACAGAGATTGGTGGGCATGATGAACCAAGAAAGGTGATTTAAAGAGCCAAGAGAGGGCTCCTGGAGGTCAGATGAGAGCATATTTTGGGAAGGCAGAAGCAGTCCAATAAAGTTACCTGATACAAATTGGTCTCGTAGGATGAGGGCTGAGAGTGGAAAGCTTGACAACTGTCAGATTTCAGCAGTGGGAAGAAAGCCTAATTAAAATGGACTCGAGAACAGCACACACAGGCAGCGCATGGCCCGTGAAATGTCATAGTATAAGTACGTGCTTCTCTGTTGTTACATTGCATCTGCTTAAGCAAAAGGTGTGTGAATGACTCACATTTGAGTCATTAGGAATTTTTCTTAAAAGTTATATTACTAGATTTGTGTTGCTGTGACTTCCATTATTCCAAACTCAAGTTAGCTAATAACTCACCATAAACTAAACTGGTGATGTTGGCAGTTATTGTAAAACTGCAAAAAGGGCAGTCACAAACCTGAACCAACTTGAAAAAATGTAGCAAACCATCCTTTCAGGTTCTGTTACGGCTGGTGTCTAGATGTTCCCCCAAGGCCTCATGTGCTCATATGTAGGGCTTTTCAGAGGTGGCTGCGACTAAGGTGTGTGAAGATGGATTAAAGGTGTGTGATAACTGAATTAGTCCACGGATTGCTTTAGCATAGTTCTGGGTGCGGATAATGGGAATCCCACCCTGGGTGTGGGTGGCACCAAGCAATAGGCTTGTAGCCTGAATAGAATAAAGGGAAAAGGAGGTTCGATGCTGCTGCTTGCTGCTTTCTGCCTGGCCTGCCACGAACTGTTTCTCTTCTGCTATGCTCCTTTGCCATCCTGCCCTGCCTTGGAGTTGGCCAACTATGGAGTGAAACCTCTACAAATTGTGAGCCAAAATAAACCTTTCCTCCTTTAACTTGTGAGTGTTGGGTATTTTGTCCCAGCAATGAGGAAAGTAGGACAGGTTACATGAGCGCACATATGGTGTGGAACAACCTTGGTTGACAGAATACCCAGTAAAATGGAACTAAACCCAGAAGAATTTGAATTAATGGATACCACTCTTAGTGATTGGTGATTTATAATTAGTAGGTCACTACTGCACATACAACTCTTAATCCTAAAGTAAGCAGCTCTGGCTTTGTTTGCAGTTAGTGTGTTTCTAGAGATTTTGCCCATATGAACTGGGGGTGCAACTTGATGTTTTGGAAACATTCCATTATTAGAATGAAAAGTCTTTCAAGTGTTCACGTACACAAGAAAAAAAATGTGCTGGATTCTTTAAACTTGGAGTTTGCAGATATGTTAAAAAGCATAATGTTGATAGTTATTATTTATCTCACTGGATCCTTAGTCTTGGCAGCATTGATATACATCAACTGCAGTGCACACTAGCAGTGCAAAACAGGTCTTTGCTGTTGTGGAACATGTTTTTACCTACTGGAGTAGCCACATTTATTTCTCAAGAGCCTGTGGGTTGTGAACCGCTGTCACACGTGGGTTCATATAACTGAGCCCAGAGATCAACATTTATGATCCCTCCATACACTGGATCATAAAATCTGGCGTGGATGCAGTTTTAGCTGGGGTCAATACATTTTAGTGAGAAAGAAGTCAAATATGAGCCTGGTCAAGGACTTTCCTCAAAGGAACTTGTTCATTGATGATTTCCTCAAGTACTGCCTTTTTCCCTCCTGGAATACACTTGGCTTCTCCACTCATTTATATGTTCATTGTGCTCTTCTGAGCTTAGATAGGGCAGGGAGCACCAAAAGAGAACACTATGTAGAGTTTTCGCCTGTATTAGTCATAAATTACAAAAATGGAAATTGAGACATTGGGTGACTCACTGGAGGGGGTCCTCAGAGAGAGGACACAAGGATCACAATTGTTAGTCAATAGTTAAAGTACATGGCTTTTTGTTTCACATTTTGATTTGTTTTTTCTGTGCAGGGGATTGAACCCAGGGCCTCACACATGCTAAGCAAGTACCACTGAGTTGCATTCTCAGCCCCTAAGCACAGTGTTTTTACAATAGTACTGTAGAGAGGCTAGGCCTCATTCAGTCCTGTGTTCCTAACTTTCATTTAGATACTAGAAATCTAATCATCTACTTGGTGACTTTCCTCATGTGTAAAGGTGGCAGATAAGCCCTAATTTATTATCAAATGCAGCTTGCACATGGCTTCATCTAAGCACAGGGTTATAAAATTATTCTAACTGTTGCATAATCTACCATTGCCTAAGCAGCTGGCAGAGATATAGCAAATTGCGGAAAAAGTTGTTTTCTAGACATTTACTTAAAACCAAGCTCTACATGTAATTAACTTTTCCTTGAGTACATTAATTTGGGAGTTTTCCTTAAGAACTATCAATTTGTCATGTAAGTAAATGCCCAAATATTTAACCTGGGAGTAAAAGTGGCCAGTTAAAGAGGAAAATTATTGCACATGAAATTAACAATAAAAATGAATGCCTTGGGCCGGTGAGAAAGCTCAGCTGTGTAAGCGTCTGCCTGGCAAGCATGAGGGCCCGAGTTCGACTCCCAGAACCCACATACGAAGAAAGGGCCGGTGATATCGCTCAGCGGCACGGGCGCCTGCTGGCGCGTGAGGTCCTGAGGTCGACCTCCGGTACCCACAAAAAAAAAAAAAAAGAATGCCTTAGGGCCGGTGAGATAGCTCAGCGGCATAAGCGCCTGCCTGGCAAGCGCGAGGTCCTGAGTTCGACTCTCGGTACCCACATACAAAAAAAAGGGCTGGTGATATCGCTCAGTGGCACGGGCGCCTGCTGGCTCGCGAGGTGCTGAGTTTGACTCCTGGTATCCACAAAAAAAAAAAAAAAAAAATGCCTTGACTATCTCAGAGGTGGAATAATGTGTATCAACAGATGGTGAGTATAAAATGAGAAGCTAAGTCAACCCCAGTCCTGGCGTGCTGCAACGTAACCTTTCCACAGCACATTCCGAGCACGTCACCCTTCCTAAGCTACCTTCATTGTCTAAACAGGAGGGGAATTCACAGGGATGGGTTTTGCCAGGTGGAACACAGGCTGGGTGACTGCCATAACGTGGGTGTGACAGTAACACCAACTGCCAACATCTATTAAAAGTGAAAGTGACTAAGCTCTGAAATGTGGTTAAGTAATGCGCAACCTGTTCTGCTCTGCCCCAGACACAAGGGAAGGGGCGGGCTGGGGCTGAGTGTCAGGGCAGCGGAGACCGTAGTTCAGGCAGGAAAGATGTCTTTCCACACCATCACCAGGTTCACCGCCGTGGCCCCTCTAACAAAAGACAAATTAACTAGGAAAAAAGAATGCACATTTTAAAAATACAAGCTTTATGTGACACAGGGGATTTCACAAGGATAATGAGGACCCAAAGAAACAGGTAAACTTATGTATATTTTGCTTGTAGTTTTTTCCCCCCTGAAATATACTTCAATCTTCCATGCTTAGGTTTGGTGAAGCATGTATTGCGACCTGCTTCAGGGGAGAAGGGTGAAGGAAAAATAAAAGTGTCCTTCCTGTTATTTCTCCTTTGTTAAATACCAACGTGACATCATTTGGGGTCCTGAACCCCATCATTAGCATTCCAAGAGCAACATGGAGGCTCCTTTTTCCAAGGCATTCACTAAGTCCTATGTGAATAGGATGTGTGAATTGTGCAAATCTTCCAACTACCGCTTCCTGCATCAAGAGCCTATGTTAATTTTGCTGAATATTCTTCACTTCTAGTTGGCCTGTCTGTCTCACGCCATTTTCTTCTCCCCCATACAACCTCCTACCTGTGTTCACGTGACCTTAATCCACATGCCGAAACAACTCACCACTCCCCGTGTTCCTGTTTAACAGCGCAGGCAGGGCCACTTCTTACGCAGACAATTTGTGCTGTTGCCCCCACTCAGAAGGCCTGTGTGCTGGGTTTAAGGCTCTGCTTTCACCATCCTGAATTATTTTTATTTTTATTTATTTATTTTTTTGAAACAGGGTTTTGCTAAGTCTCTAGTTTGCCCTGGGGGTGGGGGTTGAACTTGTGATCCTCCCAGCCTCCCATAGTGCTGGGATTACAGGTGTGCAACACCACACCTGGCTAAATTTGTTCTTTTGACTGGATAACAGGAAACTGGCCAAAATATAATCTTTTTTTTTTTTTTTGGAGACAGGGTCTTGCTATATAGTTCAGGCTGGCCTCCAACTCCAGGCATCCTTCTGCCTTAGTCTCCTGAGTGCTGGGATTATAGGGGTACACCACCACACCCAGCTGGCCAATGTATAATCTAACCCATTTATTTCTACTAGAAGTGCAGATAAAAGCCATGAATATATAGATTTTAATATTGGACTCTTCTCCAGAAAAGTAAGAGAATAACTGAGCTCACTCTAGCAAGACTTTACCATCCCAGAGTTTTTTCTAAATCATAGCTAAGGTTTCTGAGTGCACAGCCCAGGAGTGGTTCATTTCATGGAATGACCATTGTAGTAGGGGTGGTTTATCCAGATGGGCACTGTGTGTCGAGTATCTACTTTGTATCTGCTATAGAATTTGGGAAGGGACAAATGAAAAGCTTTTTTTTTTTTTTTTTTTTAAAGAAACTATTTCCTTCCATATACATGTAAATGTACAATGAATTCTACTCAAACCCTTTCATACCTGGGCCATTTGCCTCCTGTTCAGCATTGCCTGCTCTCCCTCCTTCTGTCCCACCCGAAGCTGCCAGGTGTAACATACACACCCTGACCCTGTCTCTGAAAGAGGCTCTGTTCTTTTCCACTAATCCTCTGACACTTGCTCCCATTCATCTTTTTTTTAGGGGGGTGTGTATACAGTCTTGCTAAATTGCTAAATTGCTCAGGTTGGGCTCAAACTTGCAGTATTCCTGCCTCAGCCTCCCAGAGTGCTGGGATTACAGGAGTGCACCACCACACCTGACCTCTACTTCATTTTACCTTGGAAGAGTTTACAGATTCCTCCAGCCATCCTCCTTGCCCTCCCACATAAGTGAGGTAAGCCCTCTTCTCCATGACAGAAATGAGTTTCCTATCTTTGGGTCACTGTTATTCCAGAAATAAGGAATACTAATACAGCCTAGCAGGTATTCAGCAAGGATTTTCTGTGGACCAACAGTGAGCCTTCAGCACTCCCCGAAATGCTTTAGGCCTGTATTTCTTCCTAGGTTGCTCTTGTTCTTTTCAGTGGCAGTCACTAGATTTGGAGAAAGTGGACAATCAGGTAGATGAGGAACCAAGTGCCTTCCACACCAGCCCTTAGTCCTGATGACACTAACAGAGTTAGGTTAGGACACCTCATCTAACTGCTTCTCCTCTATCTTAATTATGCATAGATATTTTTCAAAGCACTTAATGTCTATAAATGTTTAACTTTACCCTCAGCATCTAAAGTTAATTGTAAAATTCTTCAACTACATGTTAGGTTTTATTTATTTATTTTTATCCTACTCCACATTCCAGAGTTAGGTCCAATGTGTGACTCCACAGTGGGAGATGAGGTATTTTGCTGAATCTTGAAGAATGTAGCACCCTGGTCTCATCCCTGGCTGTACTTCAGAACTAACTGGAATGATTTTCTAAAAAATACAGGTGGAATTTTTTGCAATCCACATTACAGAGGGCTTTTGTATGTTAAATCAGAAGCTGAAAAGGGTCTGAGATTTTACACTATTTGCAAGCCAGCAAATTAGCTTACTGTGATAGCTAATTGTGATGTCCACTTGAATGGATTAGGAAATGCCTATGAGATTAGTGGCTCACAGTTCTGGGTGTGTCCATACATGACTGCCATGTGGGCCTCAGGCTGAAGAGGGTAGACCCACTCTGGATGTGGGTGCAACCAATTAATGGGCTTGTGACCTGGGTGGAATGAAAAGGGGGAAAAGGAGAAGCCTTCCCTTTTGCTTCTTTGGAGGAGGTCCAGCCTTTGGACACTGGTTTCCATTTCCTTCAGGCTTCCAATGCAAGCTCTTCAGCCTCCAGCACAGACCCTTCAGCTTTGCAATTTTGACGCACACCGGACTCCGCGGTGAGCTCCAGGCCTTCGACTTCTGACTGGATCCTCTGGCTCTCCAAGGTGCAGTTGGCCGTTTGGTATTCTTCCACCTGCTGGTGGCCATTGTAAGCCTACCTTGTAAATCCTTTCTATATCATATAGTGAACCCTAACTGATACACTTACCATATTCTGAAGGAAGACACAGACCTCTGGGTCAAAAATATAGGTGGTTTGTTGATCACACAAAAATAATAGCCAGAGCATCACGGTGCACTGATCCCCAGTACCCAGAGGGTGCCATGAGGGCCAACTGCCACTGCACACGCAGTGGGTTGTACTGTAGGAGAGGATCCTCCAAATTAAGAGGCTCTGAGCTTTTATAAGGCTGCTAGCACACCTGACTTGCTGTCCTCTTGATAGGGACATCACTCACTCCCCCGAAGTGTACACTAATCTCTGGGGAAAGAGGAGACTGTAGGTTTCCTACCCCAAGACCTCTCTGCAGAGGTCCAACTGTGAATCTCTCTGGAAGGATGTGCTAACTTCCGAAGCTGTGCACTATTCAAATACTCTTTGTCCATTGTTCAGAGGGCCCAGACCATGCAGGAACATGAGAAAGTCCCAGAGGATTGTCTCCGAACACCACAGATCAATAAGAAAAAGACTGGCAGCTTATGGAAAAACGGGCAAGGGCTATAATCAGAGAGCTCACGCAGCAGAAGGAACTATAAGCGATTGAGAAACGTATGAAGAGATGCTCAGCCTCACTTGTAAGAGACACAAACTAAAGTTGCACTCTGATACACTTCTCAGCTATCAGATGGGCAGGAAAAATATTTTGCTACCTGCTGCTGTGGGTCTGCAGGGAATCCAGCTGTCCCAGATGTGGGCAGAGATCCTGAAGGGGACAAAAGTGTCACAAGTGCACAGAACCATTGACCTAGCCCTTCTTTTTTTGTTTGTTCAGCTTTAATTAAATTAATTAATTTCTTTTTTGAGGCACGTTCTCACTATGTAGTTCAGGCTGGCCTTGAACTCACTGTAGCCCAGTGCAGTCTTGAACTCGCAACAAACCTCCTGCTTCAGCCTTCCAAGTGCTGGGATTACAGGCATGTATCACTATGCCCAGCTGGACAATGTTTCTGTTTCTGGAACTCTGTTCTACAGCTATGATTGCAAATGAATTGATATATATAGAAAGTTATTTTTTACAGGATAGTTTGTGACAGCAAAAGATTAAAGATACATGTTTATCAACAGAGAGCTATTTGAATAAATCATGGTATTGTGCAGATTGAGATATTCTGTACAATGAAATATGCAGCTATAAAAGTGAAGAACTCCATATATACTGAATGAAATAATCACCAAAATATATTTTATATAAAAAGTCAAGGTGCAGAGTAGTATTTTGAAAACAAAAAGAGCTAATTTGCTAGTCTGTCCGGAATGTCTCTAGAAAGATACCACATGACTGAAAATCTCTGGAAGGAAATTAGAAATACCCCAGGGAACTTTTCCTTCTGTACTTCTTCTTTTTTTTTTATTTTTTTTTTAAAGACAACAAGTAAACATTCTCATGTATTAACAAACTCAAGCATTAGAGAATGTACAAATACCTTTTGGAGAAAAATATTACTCAGTATAAGATTAAGCCATGTAAAAGCTAGGTAAAAATAGAAGACTAAGGAATGGAATAGTCACAGTGAAATTGCATTTTCATACTAGGGAGACAATATGATGTTTACAAATGTGCATCTGGTTTATTTCGCTTGTGAGTATTTTCTCGAGTTGCATCCATTTACCAATAAAAGTTTCCAGTTTATCTTTCTTTATGGCTGAGTAGTACTCCATTGTATAGAAATACCACATCTTTTTTTATCCATTCCTCAGTTAATGGGCATTTGGGTTGTTTCCACGATCTAGCTATTACAAATTGTGCTGCTATCAACATAGGTGCACATATATCGCTGTGGTACGATGTTTTTAATTCTTCTGGGAAGATACCCAGAAGAGGACTAGCTGGGTCAAATGGGACCTCCAACCCTAGTTTTTTGAGGAGTCTCCACATGGATTTCCACAGTGGCTGCACCAGTCGACACTCCCACCAACAGTGGAGAAGGGTTCCTTTTTCCCCACAGCCCCTCCGGCATTTGTTATTAGTTGACTTCTTGATAATAACCATTCTTTCTGGGGTGAGATGGAATCTCAGTGTTGTTTTCATTTGCATCTCTTGAATGACTAGTGATGTTGAACATTTTTTCATATATTTATTTGCCATTTGTATTTCTTCATCTGAGAAGTGTTTATTCATCTCAGATGCCCATTTTTGGATTGGGTCTTTAAATTTGGGAGGTCTAATTTTTTTGAGTTCTTTGTATGTTCTCAATAGTAATCCTTTGTCTGAGGAACAGCTGGCAAACAGTTTTTCCCACGTTGTGGGTTGTCTCTTCACTCTGTTGGTGGTTTCTCTTGCTGTGCAAAAGCTTTTTAATAACATGAGATCCCAGTTGTTGATTCTTTGTGATACTTCCTGTGCGATGGGGGTTTTATTCATAAAGTCTTTGCCTACACCAATGTCTTCAAGAGTTTTACCTATTCTATTTTCCAGGAGATTTAATGTTTCTGTTTTAATATTTAGTTCTTTGATCCATTTTGAATTTAGTTTAGTGCACGGTGAAAGATATGGGTCTAATTTTAATCTTCGGCATGTGTAGAGCCAGTTTTTCCAGCACCATTTATTAAAGAGGCTATCTTTCTTCCAGTGAATGTGTTTGGCACCTTTGTCAAAGATAAGGTGGCTTAGTATGTCTGGAGTTGTTTCTGCATCTTCTATTCTATTCCATTGATCTTTGGGTCTTTTTTTTTGCCAATACCATGCTGTTTTTATCACAGTAGCTTTATAGTATAATTTCAAATCAGGGATTGTGATGCCCCCTGCCTTGCCTTTGTTGCCCAGAATTGCCTTTGCTATTCTAGTTCTCTTCTGGTTCCAGATGAATTTTAGGATTGTTTTCTCTAATTCTGTAAGATATGTTGTTGGAATTTTGATCGGAATTGCATTAAATCTGTATAACAGTTTTGGAAGTATGGCCATTTTCACTATATTGGTTCTTCCAACCCAAGAGCAAGGGATATCTTTCCATTTTCTGATATCCTCTTCAATCTCCTTCTTCAGAGTACTGTAGTTTTCAGTGTAGAGGTCTTTTACTTCCTTTGTGAGATTGATTCCTAGGTATTTCATTTTTTTAGATGTGATTATGAAAGGTGTTGTTTCCCTAATTTCTCTCTCTTTGAGTTTGTTATTGGTGTACAGGAAGGCTATTGATTTTTGAGTGTTGACTTTGTATCCAGCTACACTACTGAATTTGCTTATTAAATCTAGCAATTTTTTAGTGGAGTTTTTGGGGTCTTCTACGTAGAGTATCATGTCATCTGCAAATAATGATAATTTAACTTCTTCCTTTCCAATCATAATTCCTTTTATTTCTTTCTCTTGTCTAATTGCTCTGGCTAAAGTTTCCAGGACTATGTTGAATAAGAGTGGGACAGTGGACATCCTTGTCTTGTTCCTGATTTTAGAGAGAAGGCTTTCAGTTTTTGTCAATTTAGTATGATACTGGCTGTTGGTTTGTCATAGATAGCTTTTATCAGATTGAGATAAAGACCATCTATTCCAATTTTCTGTAGGGTTTTGATCATGAATGGGTGCTGGACTTTGTCAAAAGCTTTTTCTGCATCTATTGAGACGATCATATGATTTTTGTCCTTGGTTCTGTTAATATGGTGTATTACATTTACTGATTTATGTATGTTGAACCATCCCTGCATCCCTGGGATGAATCCAACTTGGTCATGGTATATAATCTTCTTGATGATTTGCTGCATTCTGTTTGCCAGTATCTTATTGAGGATTTTTGTATCTATGTTCATTAGGGAGATTGGTCTGTAGTTCTCTTTCTTAGTTGGGTCCTTCTGTGGTTTTGGTATCAGGGTAATGCTTGCTTCCAGGAATGAATTTGGGAGTATTGCTTCCCTTTCAATTTCATTAAAGAGTTTGAGAAGTAGTGGTATTAGGTCTTCTCTAAATTTCTTGTAGAGGGCCAGTGAGATGGCTCAGCGGCCTATGCGTCTGCCTGGCAAACGCGAGGGCCCGAGTTCGACTCCCGGATCCCACATACGAAAAAAGGGGCCAGTGATATCGCTCAGCGGCACGGGCGCCTACTGGCGCGCAAGGTCCTGAGGTCGACCCCCAGTACCCACAAAAAAAAAAAAAAAAATTTCTTGTAGAATTCAGCAGTGAATCCATCAGGGCCTGGGCTTTTCTTTGTTGGGAAGTTTTTAATTACATCTTCGACTTCATTGATTGTTATTGGTTTATTTAGAATTTTTATATCTTCTTGGTTGAGCTTTGGTAATTCATATGTATCTAGGAATCTGTCCATTTCTTCTGCATTTTCCATCTTATTAGAATACAAGTTTTCAAAGTAGGTATAGATGATCTTCTGGATTTCTGCAGGGTCCATTGTGATATCACCCTTTCATTCTTTTTTTTTTTTTTTTTTTTTTTTTGTGGGTACCGGGGGGACGACCTCAGGACCTCGCACGCCAGCAGGCGCCCGTGTCACTGAGCGATATCACCGGCCCCTTTTTCGTATGTGGGATCCGGGAGTCGAACTCGGGCCCTCGCGCTTGCCGGGCAGGCGCTTAAGCCACTGAGCCATCTCACCGGCCCCACCCTTTCATTCTTAATTGCGTGGATTTGAGTACTTTCTTTCCTTTTTTTAATAAGGTTGGATAAGGGTTTGTCAATTTTATTTAATCTTTCAAAGAACCAACTCTTTGATTCGTTGATTCTTTGTATTGTTTTTTTAGTCTCCAATACATTAATTTCTGCTCTGATCTTTATAATTTCCTCCCTTGTACGAGCTTTTGGCTTAGCCTGCTCTTCATGTTCTAGAAGTTTGAGGTTCACCATTAGGTTATTTATTTGTGCTTGCTCTGTTTTCCTGATATAGGAATTTAATGCTATAAATTTCCCTCTTAGGACTGCTTTCATTGTATCCCATAAGTTCCGGTATGTTGTACTGTCGTTATCATTCAGTTGCGGAAACTGTCTAATTTCTTCTTTAATTTCATCTGTGACCCATTGGTTGTTCAGTAGGGTGCTATTTAATTTCCATGTGTTTAGCAAATTCTTGTGGTTTCTTTTGCCATTGATTTCCAATTTCATTGCACTATGGTCTGATCATATACATGGGATAATTTCAATTCCTTTGCATTTACTTAAGCAGGTTCTATGAGCTAGTATGTGGTCTATTTTGGAGAACGTCCCATGTGCAGCTGAGAAGTATGTGTATTCTGATGTTGTGGGGTGGAACACTCTGTAGACATCTACTAAGTCCATTTGTTCCAAAGTTTGGTTCAGTTGTAATATTTCATTGTTGATTTTTTGTCTAGTTGATCTGTCTTTTTGTGACAGTGGAGTATTGAGATCCCCCAATACAATTGTATTAGTGGTTATTTGATTTTTCATGTCCATTAATATTTGTTTTATATAGTTGGGTGCACTGGTATTTGTTGCATATATATTTATGATTGTTATCTCTTCCTCTTGGATTGTTCCCTTTACAAGGATGTAGTGACCTTCTTTATCTCTCTGAATCATTCTTGGCATGATATTCACTTTGTCTGAGAAAAGAATAGCTACCCCTGCTTTTTTCTGGGATCCTGTCGCATGGAGTATTGTTTTCCATCCTTTGACTTTCAGTCTATGAATTTCTTTTTGAATTAAATGTGTTTCTTGTATACAGCATATTGTTGGATCTTGCTTCTTGATCCAATTTGCCAGTCTGTGTCTTTTGATTGGTGAATTGAGACCATTAACATTAATGGTTAAAACTGATATGTATTGACTTATCCTTGTCATGTTATTTTCTTGTTGTTGGCTCCCCCTCTTTTAATTTTTGTTTTCCCTCCCTCTCTTTAATCATTTGCTCTGCCTGGTGGATTCCTTCTGTTGGGGTTTCTGGAGTTGTAGTACTTGTTATCCCTTTCTAGAATGTCCTTGAGGACATTTTGGAGTGCTGGTTTGGTGGTTATAAATTTTCTCAGATGTTCTTTGTCATGGAAGTATTTTATTTCTCCATCAGTTTTGAAAGATAGTTTTGTGGGGTACATCAATCTGGGTTGAAGATTATTTTCCTTTAGAACTTGAAATACATCATTCCAAGGTCTTCTTGACTTGAGGGTTTGTGCTGAAAAGTCCGCTGTGATTCTGATGGGCTTTCCTTTATAGGTGATTTGTCTTTTCTCTAAGAGCTTTTAAGATTCTACTCTTATGTTGAATTTCTGGAATCTTGACTATGATATGCCTGGCTGAAGATTTTTTTTGATCGTGGCTAATTGGAGTTCTATAAGCCTCACTTATCTGAACATCAAATTCTTTTTCTCTACCAGGGAAATTTTCTGTGATAATGTCTGTGAACAGTGTTCTGGTGTCATTTATGCTATCTCCTGCTTTTTCACTGACTCCAGTCAATCTTAAGTTATTCTTCTTTGCATCATCTAGCAGCTGCTGGATTGGTTTTTCATTGTCCCTTGCTATTTTTAAGAATTCTTTCTTTTCATGATCACTAATTGCAAGCCTGTCTTCTATATCTGAGATCCTGTCCTCACATTGGCTTAATCTGCTACAAATACTTTCAATGGAATTTTTGTTCTCTTGGATATCTGCTTGAATCTGCTTTATGGAGTCCATTTCTTTCCTATGCTGAGCATTCATGGCTTCCATCATTTTCTTAAGCGCATCTATTTTTTTGTCTGTGTCTGCTCTAGAGTCCTTAAGCATGGTCTTCATTGTGGACATTATCTCTGCAGTTATCTGAGAAATTATTTCTGATTTAAATTTTTCCAGAGCCTTATTCAACTGTTTTGTTGTTACCACTTCAGAGATGTCAGGTGGGTGGCTTTCGGTTTGTCCCACCTCACTGCCCCCTGGGTTTGCCTTTGGTGAACTGGATGTGTGGGGTTGCATCTTGTTTAAGTGTCGTCTCATTTTCTTTTCTTTCTTTAGTTTAATTCCTGGGTTGCTATTTGTAAATTGCTATGGTAGGTTGCTTTATTGCTAGTATTTCAAACTCTTAGGAGATTCTTGGAATACCAGGAAGAAAAGCACCAGTCAGTGTGTCCTTCACAGCCGCCACTTCTCTGTACCGCGGCGTCTTGCGTTCCTCCGCAGAGGTCCCCGCTGGAGCCGTGGATGGAGTGGCGGCCACCCTGAGTTCCAAGTTTAGCTGCTGCCCCCCCACAATGGCGCCCGGCTAGTCGCTCTCTCGCGCGGGACGGCTGGGCGTCAGCACTCACCGCCAGTCAGTGTGTCCTTCATGGCCGCTGCTCCTCTGCACCGATGCTTCTCGCGTTCCTCCGTGGAGGCCCCCAGGGGCACCGGCACTCACCGCGTGTCTGCAGATTTGAACCGCTTCAGTCGCGTCAGTATTCCTGACACAGGGAAATGGCGCCAGAGGCCACCTCCTTCTTCTTTGTTGGAGTTTCTCTCTTCACTTTCTCCGTGGGCCCCAAACTGCGCTTCAGATCTTTCCTGGGTCCATGGGAGCCACTTCCCTCTTTCTTGTCCTCTTCCAGTCACTATATTTCAGTGTCCGGATGGCAACTTTTGGAGAGGTTCACTGCCTGCTTCTTACAGATCCGCCATCTTTTTTTTCTCCCTTTCTGTACTTCTTATAATTTTTTTTCCCCCTTTTTTTGAGACAGGGTTTCACTATGTAGTTCAGGCTGGACTTGAACTCACCATGTAGGCCAGGCTGGCCTAGAACTTGCAGCAATCCTACTGCCTCAGCCTCCCAAGTGCTGGGATTATAGGCATGCACCACCACACCCAGCTCGCTTTTTATATATATATATATATATAAAAATTTTTTTTTTTTTTTTTTTTTTTTTTTTTTGGTACTGGGCATTGAACTCAGGACCCTGCTCTTGCCAGGCAGGCACTGTGCCACTGAGCTATATCCCAGGCTCCCAGTTTTTATAATTTTTGAATCATGTGAATACATTAGCTATTCATTAAATAAAGTCCGTTTTTTAAAATGCTGAATGCCATACTACATCTGCTATGTTTTTGATAACTCCCTAAAGGACCATAAAGAATTGGTCCCCAGGGTGACAGTATTGGGAAGGATGGTAAACTGATAAAATTGGTAGCTCTAGAGGCCTCCTTCTATCCCTGTCCTTGGCAATGTGGCCTTGTAGCTACTCCCACCAAGACATGAGATCTATTTCTCATCCCTTCACCACCGGCCTGGGACTTGTTTCGACCACAAGAATTAGAAGTGCTGATGTGACGGCTCCAGGTCTGGGCTTCAGGAGGTCTTTGCGCCCCGCTACTCTCTCTCTCCAAGCGCTGCCTCCCCCAGGAGAACCCCTGGGAGGGGAGGGGACAGCAAGTGAAGAGGACAGCAGTGACTTCCCTGAGGTCACCTGAGAGCAGCCCCAGCCCGGCAGCTGCCAGGCCGCAGAGGCAGGAAGTGCCTGCCACAAGTAAGCCACAGTCAGGACTGCCCAGCGGTGCTTGGCCTGCACTGTTCATCCACAGATTCTTAAACCAAACAGATGGTGTTGTTTTCAACCATTAAGTTTTGGGGTGGATTATCACACAGCATTTTTTTCATAATGGGTAACTCTTTCAGGAGAAGATGATGGTTCTGATCATCAGAACTGCAGTGATAGCCACACCCGTGTCACCAGTCACTTGTGGAGAGCAAGGAGATGGCCACTGGCAAGCCAGGAAAAGAATCATTGGCAGGACCTCAGCCTGCAGCACTGTAAGCTAGGAATTTGTAAGCCAACAGTGCAGGCTATAGGATACATCTGGAGCTGATTTTGAGAGTAAAATAAATGTCTAACAAAGTAGAGAGGAGAAGGCACCATGGATATTCAAGAATGAAAGGAAAATAAATTTTAGAGAGAAGAGCTATGGGGAACCAAGGAGGAGGAGGAGGAAGGGGGAGGGGAGATTGGGATTCTGTATGGGGGAAATAATAAAAATAAAAAGCTGGGCATAGTGGTGCACACCTGTAATCCCAGCACTCTGGGAAGCTGAGGCAGGAGGATTACAAGTTTGAGCTCAGCCTGGGCAATTCAGTGATTTAGACCCTGTCTCAATATGAAAAATTAAAAATCGCTGGGGATGTAGCTCAGTGCCACTGCCCTGGGTTCAAGCCCAGAAAAAAAAAAAAAATCTCAAGTGCTTTCCCAACTGACCACCTCCATAGACTGAGGCAGGACCTGGGCAAACTCGGAAGCTGGAGTCATAGGTACCAGCCCTGAGGTAATCTGCTCCCAGCCGTAAAAGGACTGTTTCTCACTGAGTATTTTCTTGCCTAGAGAAGCCATCAGCGCTCCTGCTTCTCAGTGCGTCCTGCACCACCTCTGCAGGTCGTTACTGCTGCTGAAGGCTCAGAGGGAGGCTATGCTGTATAACAACACAGTGTGCACTGTCGGGCACAAAGCTCGAACTCCGTCACCTGCCCCACATGGGAGTTCTTACATGGTGACATCCCTGCAATGTCTTGTAACATTAGATTCTCCTTTTCTTTTTTAGATTTCTTTAAAGCATTTTCCTTATGGATAATGATTGTTTACAACATCTGAAAGTAGCTCTTGTTTTAAGTTATAGCAGGAGGTTAGCAAAAAAAGAAGAAAGCTTCGATTTCCCTTCCACTGTTTTGTCCCTCTTTCTTTAATAGCAGCCTCGTTAAATCTGTATACAGTGCAGGGTTCTGGACCACAGCAGGAGTTTGGACCCCGTGGTGCTGCTGTGACACTGTCACTTTACAACAGTCACTTCCCCTGGCTGCCAACTCTTTCCGCATTTCCACTCCTTAGGCAAACCTCAAGGTTCTTAAAGTCCACTGTTTTTCCTGGAGCTACATTCACAGCCCTTTTTTTACTTTTTATTTTGAGACAGGCTCTCACTAAGCTGCAAAATTGCCCAGGCTGGGCTTGAATTTATGATCTTCCTGTCTCAGCCTCCTAGAGTGTAGGGATTGTAGGTGTGCGCCACCAAGACAGGTCTTAGAATGGATTGACCTGCTTGCAGACCTGAATTCCATGACTGATCATCTATGTCTATCTAGGTGTTGTCAATGATTAGTAACATCACAAAAAAGAAAGACAACTAGGTATTCATTGCATATCTCCCGATGCAGAACACAGCAGCACGGAGGCACCGGTCTTGTCAAAGAAAAGATCTAACCTGATCCCTATCCACATCCAAATGTCAAATTATAGCAACTGGCTTGATGACATCACCAAAGTCTTAAATCTGGAAATTCAAAAGGACAAACAACTTGGCTTGTTTTTAACAAATAAATCGAGAAAAAGTAAAACGGAAAGGTACAGATTAAAAGACTTAAAAGTCAGGTTAACCAATTGCAATGTATGGGTTTTATTTAGCTCTTGATTGAAACAAACTGTACAAAAATTATGACATTGGTGATACTATGGAGGTTTTCATTTTTTTATAGTCTTAATCTGTCAGACAACAATATTTCTGAGATTTGTTTTGAAACAATACGGAAAAAGGAGAAGCGAATGGTGACATGGATGAAATCAGGTTAGGTCCGCATTGATAATTATTGAAGCTGGAGGAAGGGTAAAGGTACCTTATATTATTGAAATTTGCCATAATTAAAAATTAAAAATGGCCAGGTGTTGTACCACATCCCTGTAATCCCAGAACTGTGAGGGGCTGAGGGTGTGGCTGGGTTCAGTCTCCAGTACCACAAGACAAAAACAGCAAAAAATGAAACCAACCAACCAACCAACCAACCAACCAAACAAACAAACAAACAGAAATAACCCAAGGCTGAGGTGTACCTCAGCATGAAAGTCCTGGGTTAAATCTCCAGTACCGCAAAAAATAAAAAAATAAAATAAAATAAAACTACTATTCAGCCACATCTTCTGGCTCCAAAAGGCCTTTTCAAAAATGTTAGCACTCCCAGCGTGCTAACATATTAACAAATGATTAACCATTAACGTCTTAGTCCTTGCCAGTTTCCAGGAGCGAGGTGAATCGCCCACCTTCCGCAGCCCAGCCACCAGGTCTCGCTCGCCCGCTGCTCAGGACGCTTCGCCCGCCACGTGCTAGGGGGCGCCCCACCGCGGAGACCCCGGACCCCAGCCTGCACCTCGGTAAACGCCCCCAGAAATGGGGCTGTCCCGCCTTCCTCAGTCGGAACAAACGATGGCACCTTTGATCCTCACACCGGAGCTTTGGTTACAGTGCTCTATCTGTGTGCTCAGCACCTGGCTGTGTTAATCTTATTAATGAGTATTGTGGGTGTTTCTCCAACTTAAATTAAGATGGATGTGTTTGGCAGTTCAACTATTTGGGTTTGTGGATTCTAGCTGATCTCAGTGAGGACGGGAGGACCTTCACTGAGGCACTCTGAAAGCAGGTCTTTGGGCCTCAGAAAACAGCGCACTCAGTTTTGGTGGATTGCAGGGCTGCAGACCTTAGGAGCCCGTGGTGCCAGCAGGTCTGCAGCAGACGAGCCGGCCGGGGGCCACGGCAAGGTGGAGAAGACACCCCTGGGGACAGCGTGCTCACCACCTGGCCCTGGAACACTGGTCCTGAGCCGGCTGAGCGCCCCACATAGTCAGGTCTTCTGACTCTTCAGCAAAAGCTAGGGCTCATGCCTGAGTCCTTCCGAGGCCAAAAGTTAGTGTAAAACTTGCAAAAGAAAGATATATCTGTAATTGTTTAAGACTGCTGTGTCTTTCTACTTTGATTTCCTCTCTATTGTAAGGGGGCTTACAGGCTAGGCCTTCAGGATGGGTAATTAAAACAGGACAGGGCCGGTGAGATGGCTCAGCGGCATAAGCGCCTGCCTGGCAAGCGCAAGGTCCTGAGTTCGACTCCCAGAACCCACATACGAAAAAAGGGCCGGTGATATCACTCAGCAGCACGGGCGCCTGCTGGCGCGCGAGGTCCTGAGGTCGACCCCCGGTACCCACAAAAACAAACAAACAAACAAAAAAAAAACCACAGGACAAGCGTGGCCCCTCTGCCTTCTTTGTACATGTCTCCCTTGTTATTTTAAAACTGTGGGTCAGATCCCTGCTCAGCTCCACATGTAGGCACGTTGGCCACTTACAAAGTTCAGTAACCCTAAATTTACCCAGGCTATCTTATCCTGCTTCAAGACTGAGGATGCCAAGGGAAGAGTGAAGTAATTTTCAGGATTTGCAGAGGCATCTAATTGCCAGCTTTTAAAGCATCCGGTTCGAGAAGCCCTGGAGCGACCTCTAGAAGTGTCCAGTCCTTGTCCTAAACCTGCAGCTGCCTGGGATTCTGGGAAAAGTAGAGCCTGGAAGACTGGAGGATGGGGCCACACCCACCCCAAATTACCCCAGGATGGGAAACAAGGCTGCCCAACAAACCACAGGCAGTCATCTCCATTGCATTTCTTCCTTACTCTATAGAATTGACTTATTTTATTTTTATTAGTACATGCGTGCAGTATATAATGATTTCATTCATTGTGGGGAGTTGCTGCATGTACATAACACACCTGAATTATTTTTACTTCCCCTTCTCCTCCCTACCCTCTCTGCCCTTCTTCTACCTCATAGTCCCCTTTCCATCTGTAAAAGATCTATCTCGTTTCCTATTATCTATCTTTTGTTTTGCTCTTTAATTTATTTATACTTTGAGTTTCTCAAAGTAAGAGAAACTATGAGATATTTAAGGTTGTGTGTTTGATTTATTTCACTTGACATCATGGTCTCAAGGTGCATCCATTTTCATACAAACAACTCAAATTTATCCCTATTTATCATTTTTATGTATATAAATACCACATTTTCTTTATCCATTCATCTGTTGATGGACATCATCAACGTATATGTAGGTTGCTTCCAAGATTTAGCTATTATGAGTTGTGCTGCTATAAACCTGGGTACACACACATCATTGTAATATGATGTTTTTAACTCTTTTGGGCAGATACCTAGAAGGGAAATAGCGGGGTGAAACGGAATTTCTACTTTTTGTTTTTTGTGGACTCTCCACACAAATTTCTGTAGTGGTCGTACCAGTTTACACTTCCACCAGCAATGGAGAAGGATTTCCTCCACCTGCCTCCCACAGCCTCGCCAGCATTTGTTATTACTTAATTTCTTCAAAATTGCCATTCTTTCTGGGGTAAGATGGAATTCTCAGTATTATTTTAATTTGCATTTTTTTTTGGCCAGAGATGCTGAACTTTTTTTTTTCATGCATTTATTGGCCATTTGTACTTCTTCTGAAATGTGTCTGTTCATTTCAGTTGCCCATTTTTTAAATTGGTCTTTTATTTTTGGGGGGATTTATTTTTTTGAGTTCTTTATATATTGTAGATATTAGTCCTCTGTGTGAGGACTAGCTGTCAAAAATGTTTTCCCATTCTGTAGGTTGTCTCTTCACTTTCTTGGTTGTTTCATTGCTGTGCAGAGTCTTTACTTTTGTATAATCTCATTTGTTGATTCTTGATGTTTCTTGTCAATTAGGGCTCTGTTCAGAAAGTCCTTGGCTATACCTATGTCTGCAAGAACTTTACTAATTGGGCGAGCGGTGTAGCTCAGTGGTAGAGCTGTGAGATGCAGAAACAACCATTCTGCATCTGAGATCCTGAGTTTAACCCTCCACACCACATGCACAAACGCACACACAGAGTTTTACCTATTTTATCTTCTAGCCAATTATTTCTGTTTTAATATTCAGATCTTCGATCCATTTTGATTTTAGTTTAGTACATGGTGAGAGATACAGGTCTAGATTCAATCTTCTGCAAGTGCATAGCCAGTTTCTCCAGCAACATTTGTTAAAGAGGCTACATTTCCTCCAAAGTATGTTTGTGGCCTCTTTGTGTCAAAAATCAGATAGCTGAATGGGCCTGGGGTTGTTTCTGCATCCTCTATTCTATTGTATTGATCCACGTGTCTGTGTTTGTGCCAGTATTATGCTGTTTTTATCATTGTAGCTTTGTAATATAATTTGAAATCAGAGATTCACACCTCATGATGGGAACCAAATTGCCTCCTCAGTGATGATGGCTCTCCCAGGACCTCATCAACCAGTCCTGAGACACCGATCAACCAGACCCCGACTGGACCAGGATCACCTGCACTGAGAGATGCAAACCCCCAGCCCTTGCCTTTGCTCTTCTATTCTATAAAATCCCGAAGCTTCTGTTAGCACCTGCAAAACCGATCCTGACCCCCTTTATCTGTGCTTTCCAACACAGCCATGCTGATTAAAGCTCCTTTCCTGCCCTTCGCCTCTGCTCTTCTCCTTGACTGGTGTTGGGGGTAGGCGGCTGAACCCAGTCTTTTGCGACCCCCCCCCATAACACTGTATCTATTGCTCTTCCTTTTGGATCGGGTGACACTAAAGTGCCTACAAGAATTTCTGGTGGTCAGCTCAAAGGAAGTTAAATTGGGGTACATTTCATTTGTGCTTAGTGGGATATGAGTGACTTCCAGAAGGCTTCCTGCCACCCAGAATGATGGCTTGTGACATAGAAGGTCATATCGTGCTACACGAGGGTACTTCCAGTGCCCAGTGTAGGAGGTACAGAGGTGGTGGAGGGGAAACAAGTGAACAGTACTTGGAAGACAGCGTACAGAAAAGCCAGACTACACTGTGTTATAATCGTTTTACATGGTACTGGGACGAGGGCCCAGCACTGCCAGATCCTTTTGATTTTTCAGGGAAGCTGGAACCCCTCTTGCATGGCCCATATGTTTTTGTAAATATCTGTAGAATGAAGAGGTGGCCAAGCAGTTTGCAATTAAAAGCTAGGGGAAAATATTGAGATGTGGCAGACAATTCATAAAAATATTATGTTATTTTTCTGGATATCCATTAGATTTTTAAAATTTGAACTTTTTTGTGTGTGATTTATTCTCATTTAAATCAAGGGGTTTTAACCCTGTTTTTTTTGCGGTGGACCTCTGCAGCAGTCTGGTGAAACCTAGAAACCTTTTCTCAAGAAAACGTTTTGTTTTGTTTTGTTTTGTTCGTGGTACTGGAGATTAAGCCCAGGGCTTTTGCACTGGACTACATCCCCTACTCCATTTTTATTTTTTATTTTGAAACAGGTTCTTACTAAGTTGCCCGGGTAGAACTCAGACTTGCAATTCTCCTGCCTTAGCCTCCCAGACTGCTGGGGTTAGAGCTGTGCACCACTGTGTTTCTGAATGTTTCTAAATGTATTAAATAAAGTACATATGACTGCAAAAGATACCAATTATGTTAAAATATCATTATCGGGCCGGTGAGATGGCTCAGCGGCTTAAGCGCCTGCCCGGCAAGCGCGAGGGCCCGAGTTCGACTCCCGGATCCCACATACGAAAAAGGGGCCGGTGATATCGCTCAGCGGCACTGGCGCCTGCTGGCACGCGAGGTCCTGAGGTCGACCCCCCGGTACCCACAAAAAAAAAAAAAAAAATATATCATTATCATATTGTTGAAGAAAGTTATGACATACTAATGAGTGTGCTTCTTAGTGCATTAAATAGGAAGGCCCATGGCAGGCCCAATAAACCACTGAGATGTTGACGAGGTGATGAGTGTTAATGATATCCTGAGATATCTGTACAATTATATTGTCATATGTGACCTCCACTGGGGACAAAGTCACAGGTACCACTCCTACTATAGTGTGCTGTTTACATTCATGGAAATCAATGTGCAATTTCTATTAGAGGAAAATGAAAATAAAGATGCATCTTCCTACTCAAGGGCACTCCTCCTGAGTTTTACCTGTAAGAGGTAGGAAGGGAGGACACAGACCCCAGGTTAAGATTTCCTTTCAATATGTACTGTCATACCTAACTTTGGATTCATAGTTTTATATTACTTTCCTTAAATAGGGCTTCCCAAATTATATCAGACTGTGGCCCTAGGAAACTTGCATCTCTCTTCAAAATATACCCTGGCAGTGATCTCTTGTTGTTACCTTCACTGCTGGTATGGTTTAGATCTAAAATGTCCCCCTAAAGTCTCATGTGTTCAGAGGCGGGGCTTTGGGAAGGGGATTGGATCACAGAGATGCTGTATTCATCCGTGGATTCATCCATTAATGAATTTATAGTTGAATGTGCTGTTAGAAGGTGGGGCCTGGTTGGAGGTGGGTCACACGGGGTGTGACCTAGAAGGGTGTATTCTTGTTCCTTTTCACTCTCTGTTTCTGGGCTACCATGGATTGAGCAGCTTCCCTCCACCATGAGCTTCCATCATGCCATTTCTGCCTTGGAGCCAGATAACTATGGACTGAACCTCTGAAACTGTGAGCTAAAATAAATCTCTTTTTACATTGCAGGTGTTGGGTATCGTGTCCTGCCAGGGAAAGCTGACTAATGCAACTGCTAAGCTATGGTCATTTTTCACCTGGACTAAGCTGCCTCATTGCTTCAGCTTGCCTCCTGGAACTTTACTCTCCATTCAGCAGGCGGAGTGAGCCTTTAAAGGCAAGTTCCATCATGCCGCTCCTCTGGTCACATCCTCCTGCAGCTTCCCATCTCACTTCCTGCCAGGCCCAGCATGCTGTGGTGCCCTCTTCCTCCTTGCTCATTTCATCTCATAGGCTTTCTCCTGGGCCAAATGTTACTCAGGCTCTTCTGACTCCTCTTCACAATGAGGCCTTGGCCGTCAGTTTCCATCCTTGTCAGGCCTGCTTAGCCCAATTTTGGCAAAAACCCTAAGTCAATTTAGTCAGAACCCAACGCTCACCCCCATATCTGATCAGTACTCCCCAGGTGATTTTTTTTTTTTTTTTTTTTTTGTGGGTACCAGGGGGACGACCTCAGGACCTCGCGCGCCAACAGGCACCCGTGCCACTGAGCGATATCACCGGCCCCTTTTTTCGTATGTGGGTTCCGGGAGTCGAACTCGGGCCCTCGCGCTTGCAAGGCAGGGGCTTACGCCGCTGAGCCATCTCACCGGCCCTCCCCAGGTGATATTTGATGGCCCTGGAGTCCATTTAGCGGAACACTGTCTTTCCCTTTGCTGTGGTTTGGAAGTGTTCCCTATGGTCACATGTGTTAAAGGCTTGGTCCCCAGCCCATTGCGCTATGGGCAGGTGTGAAAGCGTCAGGAGGTGGGACCTAGTGAAGGTTGCTGGGGGTCTGCCCTTAGTGTAGATCCTGGGTCCCCACCCCCTCCTCTCCTCTCTTTGCTTCCTGGCCACCATGAAGTGAGTAGTTTGCTCCACTGTGTGCTCCCACCATGACGTGCTGCCACACCGCAGGCCCAAAAACAATGGATCAACTAACTATGGACTGAAGCCTCATGGCTGTGAGCCAAAATAAACCTTTCCTCTTTATAAGTTTGTCACTTCAGGTATTGTGTCACAGCAACAGGAAGCCAACACATCCCTGCTCTTTCTTCTTCATCTTCTCCTATAGATTGGCCCCCACCCAGCTCCTTGGCCATACATTCCCACTTTTCCTGTCGTGTTTGGGGTGGAGCCCAGCCTCTCTCCGCTGCTGTAACACCCCATCAGGGCAGTCCCTGTTCTCATGGCAATGGTCTGGCTGGCGAAAGTCTACCTTTCTGTTTTAACAAGTGACATGAACACTTTTTTCTTTATTTTGTTTTTGGTTCATTTATTTTAAAATGTGTATTATACATGCTTGTAGCACATAATGATTGCATCTCCTTCTCGTTCCCTCTCCCTCAGATTCGAGGCTCACCCCCTCCTCAGCAGCCCTCCAGCATTCCCATCACACTCCTGGCCTTACACTTGCTCTGCCCTAGATTTCCTCATAGCTTGCGCTCTCAGTTCTTTCAAGGGAGAAAACTCAGGGCCTCACACACACTAGGTAAGCAGTCTACCATTGAGTTACACCCTAGATAGTCAGTTTACCAGAACCTCACCCCACCCCCATATCTAGTTATCCTCAGGTTTGTTTTTTTTTTTTTTTTTTGGTGGGTACCGGGGATCGACCTCAGGACCTCGCGCGCCAGCAGGCGCCAGTGCCGCTGAGCGATATCACCGGCCCTTTTTTTCATATGTGGGTTCTGGGAGTTGAACTCGGGCCCTTGAGCTTGCCAGGCAGGCGCTTATGCTGCTGAGCCATCTCACTGGCCCCGATCCTCAGTTCTTAAGCTCTCCTCTGTCCAAGAGGCCTTTCCTAATCAACCATCTAAAACAGCAGTTCTGTCTCCCTTCTCCCTACTGTGCCTGACATATGATCACCTCCTCCCTGCACCCATTAATATGTAAGCTCCTGGAAAGCAGGGACAGGGGCTTTGTTGTAGCTTTCCTTCCTAGACTACAGTGGTGGTGTAATCCCAGGTACTCAGGCAGCTGAGGCAGGAGGATGGCAAGTTTTTGTTTTTGTTTTTGTCTTTTTGAGACACTGTGCAGTTCAGGCTGGCCTTGAACTCACTTTGTATCACAGGCTGGCCTGGAACTTGCAGTGATCCTCCTGCTTCAGTCTCCCGAGTGCTGGGATTACAGGTGTGTGCCACCATGCTTGGCTCAGGAGGATGGCAAGTTTGAAGCCGGGCTGGACAAATTAGTGCGATCCTGTCTCAAAGGATAAGAAGTGCTAAGAACGTAGCTCAGTGCTCTCGGGGTTCAATCCCCAGTACTGCAACAAAAACAGACAAAAAAACACTGGTAGATACTTCATTGTGGAAAACAAAAATTAGGAAAAAAATATGGGCTCAGGCCGGTGAGATGGCTCAGCGGCGTAAGTGCCTGCCTGACAAGCGCGAGGTCCTGAGTTCGACTCCCGGAACCCACATACGAAAAAAGGGCCGTGATATCGCTCAGTGGCATGGGCGCCTGCTGGCCCACGAGGTCCTGAGTTTGACGCCCGGTACCACCAAAAAAAAAAGAAAAGAAAAAAAAAAATATATATATAGGCTTAACATCTAACACAGGCAAAAATTTCCTCCTCTGAAAAAAGACCTGCCAGGAAAGGCCTAAGGTGGAAAATCCACAACTGTAGAGAGCAGGCATCCCACTACCCGCTTTCCGAAGGGTAAAAGGCCAAAAGGGCTGTTTCCCTGGCCCATGGGCGCTCGCCAGGAGACCCCATCTCAAGACTGCCTAGAAACAATCAGTACACTGCAGAGGTGTCTGCTCACGCAGGGCATGGTGAGGCACTACTGCAATCCACCACTCTGGGAAGCTGAGGCAGGAAGACGGCAAATTAGTGAGACTGTCTTAACAAGCAACATCAACAAAGAAGGATTTACCCGTTGCTTTTGGCTGTTTGGCACAGTGTCATACAATGAACCCACACAGGGTTTTGGGAGTGACTTGTGGCTTAGACCCCAGTGGCTCTCTCTGGAGAGAAATCTAAGATCATTGTTGAGAGCCACTCCCACAGATCTGGGGAAGAAGAGCAGATATCTGTCTGAAGGCCCAGCGAGCCTTGGAAGTGCCTTAGCCAGAGGCCCGGCGGCTGTCTCCTCCGCAGTCCGGGCGTCCTGCTCGGTGCGCGCTGCGCTCCTCGGCGAGGCTGGATCCGGCAGCAGGACCCCAGGAGACCGCGGCCCGGGGCGGAGCGCGCGGCCCGGCCAGGCACAGGGGGTGCTGCGCGGTGACCCCCGCTTTCCAGCTCCTCTCCGCTGCCTTTCCTAGCGGAGTTTACTGAAAAGAGTCCAAGTGAAAAAAAAAAAAAAAGCCAGCAACTCATCGGCATCATCCAACTCCTCCTCCCCCTCCTCCACCCTATTTTCGGGGACCATGACAAGAAGCAGTGGCATTTTCTGATGACGGTGTGGGCCACTGCAGTCGCAGCTATTTTAATATCCAAACTGCTGCTCGCTTTAATCTGGTGAAATAACAATCAGCTCCTCCAAGACGACTTGTGGTTCGTAGCACGGCCTGCAGGGGGCGCTGCTGCGCGCGTGGCTGGGAGCTGGGTTAGGCCGAGTCTGCGCGCCCTGGGAGCGGCCCGGGAAGAAGGGGAGCGGAGAGGCCCGGAGAAAACGGCTCCACCAAGCATCTTGGTGCGCAGTCAAGTTTCCTTCCCAGCCGGGAGAAGGAGGCAGACGGGCGCAGAGCCTGGGAGAAGCCCAGCCTCGGCTCGTTGCTTAGCAACGCAAATCGGAGCGTTAATTAAAGCAGATCAGGTGAAAAACACAGTGCGAGGCAGGTGGTACAGCGCGCGGGAGGCCGCACCTCATTACCGGAGCGCCTGGGAGGGCGGCCTTGCTTCCAGCTGTGTCTTTGCGGAGACGCAGAACGTTCCCGGGGAATGGCGATGGCGCTGTGAGGACATCAAGCTCAGGCCGAGCCGGCTCGAGGCGGTCAGAGTGGTCGGCATGGGTGTAGCACGAATCCGTTCTTCAGCAGAGATCAAGGACTCAACTGTATTTTGTCGTGACTACCTTGCGGTCTCTGTTACTGCCCTTTCCTAACCCCTAAGGCAAAAAGCAGGGAAACCGATAACACGGTGGGACGGTAATTGGGAGTCACCACCTGAAATCATGCCCCAAGGGTCTCTGAAACCAGCAACATGAAAGCGTAAGGGATGAATCACTTATTGGTATTCTTGATCTCGAGCAAATCTAACAGACTTTGCAATCACTTCGCCCAGGCCTCCCAGGAGAATTAAATTGGGTAATTAGTCTGTAGTGATCTTACTAAATTTTGTATCGCCAACAACCATAACTCATTAGTTGCACTCTACTAGGGTGTAGAGAAATGTGGTAAGGAATGAAAAAATATGTGACACTAGTTTAAAAAGTACACAGGTAAAGTGTTTTTTTCTCTTTGGACATCATACTGCTGCGTGTACTATATATAGAAAACAGACTTCATTAACTTATTTGTGGCTTACCTATTTAAAATAAAGGGCGCTGGCCCTTTGGGTGCTGTAGTTCATTGAAAAACCACCAGAGGGAGCCCAAGTTTGTCTCCCATTGAACTCCTGGGGTAAATTGCAGTTCCAAGGACTTGGACTTAGCTAGGACCATTTCTCTGGCTGGAGGACCTGTTGCCGGAAAGTAGGAAACGCGGATAACCTCAGGACCACTGGTGTGAAACGGAAGATGGCTGGGATAGTGCTCACTGTTGGATTCTAAATTCTTGATTTGTTGTCAGGTGCAGGTTGCTGCTGCTTAGTAAGGAGGCCCTCGCCCCTCCCTCTCTACTTGTCCACCCCTCTGGGGATTCTTACACTGTACAGTGACAGTCACCGGAATTGTGTAATTCAGCCTAATGAACAGATCGGTGTGAATGGGGAAATGTGTGCACTGATAGAGAATACTGAGTGAAATAAGCCCTACTTAATCGAAAGATTATGTTGCCATGTGTTGTCAAGTTCAACATTCTGAGTAGATACTGGATTCTTTATTTCAAAATTTATATATGAATCTCCTCTTGTTGACTATGACTCACTGTTTTAATTATTGCTATGTTGCAAATGACCCCTGAATGTAGTTTTTAAAGCAGCATTAAACATTTGTATCTCAAAGTTTCAGCAGGTGGAGAACCCAGGAGCAATTCAGCCAGGTGGTTTAGCTTGGCGTTCCCTCACCAGGTTGCTGTGAAAATGCCAGCCATGTTCCTAATCATCTGAACCCATGACTGGACTGAGAATCCACTTCCCAGATGCTCATGTACATGTTTGTTGGTGGGAGCCCCAGTCTCTCACTCCTAGATCTCATCCTAGAGCTGCCCCATGTCCCTACCATGGTCTATAGCAGCTGGCTTCTCCCAGAGTAAGAGAACTTACAGAAAGCGAGGCAGGTGGGGTGCGTTGTGCATGCCTGTAATCCCAGCTACAAAAGGCCAAGGCAGGAGGATCTCAAGTTCAAGGCCAGCCTGGGCAACTTAGTGAAACGCTGTCTCAAATTTTTAAAAAATATTTAAGAGGGCTGATGATGTATGAGGGTGTAGCACAGTGATACAGAATTTCCCAAGTATGTGTGAGGCCTTGAGTTCAAAACCCAGTTCTGAAAAAAAAAAACAAACTTTTTTTACGGCCTAGCTTTGGAAGTCACAGTTCCCTCAACATCCCAATAGTTCCATGGTCAGCCCTGCTGAATGTGAGAGAGATGCCAGGGGACAACAGGGGACCCTCTCTGACCACTCACATTGTTTTTATAATGCATGCTTGTCTTCTTTCAAATGTACAACTTACCTTGTGTAATGTGATTTTTCCTGTGGTAAGAATGTATACTTGAGGGGACCAAGAGGTGGAGGGAGGGAAAGGGCAGGAGAGGGAGTGGGAGGGGAATTAAAAGAATTAAGATGTGCTATGTACATGCACCAACTCCTTATGATGAATATAATCGTTATGTACTGGAAACATGTGCTAGTAAAAATAAAAATTAAATAAAAATGAGAACGTAAAAAAGAATGTATACCTGAATCACTTTTTAAAAAAATTTATTGGTACATTTTAGATGTACATAATAACATTCATCATAGGGAATTTGTACCTGTACATGATATATCTTGCTTCTTCTTTTCTGAATCACTTTTAAAATGTATACCAGAACTTAATTTTCTTTTAAGTACAAAGTCTTGCCTCTGTGGATCAGAAAATAATTTATGAAGCGGTGTGCTGGAGGGGCATGTCCTATCGTTAATAAAGTTTATATTATTAAATATATATATATCTTTCACAACTGTAAAATTGATTTAAGAAGAAATTGCCCAACTTGTGGTTGGGGATATCTTCCTCATTTCTTTCTGCATGCTGATTTTTTCTAGCAAATGGTGAGTTATATTAAATAATAAAATCAATAAAAGTCAGCTATGGAATGACTTTAATTTATATTTAACAATCCCAAACCTTGCCTTGTATGACCTAACACTAGATGTCCCTGAAAGACAGCTGGAATGAGTCTTACAGTCTCTTTTTACAAGGACTCTAAGGCAAAACTTCTCAAGCAACCTCAAACTCAGCATTCTAACCTATCGAGTGACCTCGGGTGGCACTTTAAAAAGAGACGAGGGAGGCTCTGACAATTGCTCAGCAGAGGCCCTCCACTTCTGTCAACAGCAGAGGCAGTGCCTGGGCATCAAATAGCTGTCGTCAATCCCAACACAATACGCACACGGCAACAATTCCAAAAGTGAAGCGCTGGCTTTGGGAACATAGGAGTGTGATGCCCTCTGCAATGACCTTTGTGGGAAAAAGCTTCAAAGGCGAAGGCCAAGCCAAGAGCTTCTCTTTGTGTTAAGAAAGTCAAGACCATGTTCACTTGGGCAGCATGGATACTAAAATAGTAATCATACAGAGATGATCAGCAAGGTCCCTGCACAGGGATCAAATAAAAACTCATACAGTGTTCCATATATTTTTTTTAAGTCAAACTTAACAAACGTAGAGGGAATCTGGTTGATGAAGATGAAAAGAAGCCTCAATAGTGGCTAAAAAGGAAGTGACCCTCTGAATCTAATGTATTTCTATATACAAGCATTAACAAGAAGCTTCCCTTGGGGTGGGAGATGGGAAGTCAAGTTCTACCAAGCCAGCTGCCCGTGACCAGTGCCCAGGAAATACAGGGCAGTTATCATAACGGCGAGGGGTGCGTAGCTTGTGGAGTTGGAGAGACTTGAGATTAAACTCTCCCTTCATTTCTCTTTGGCTGTGTGACCCTGGACACTGTATTTAAGCTTTCTAAGGCTCAGTGGACTCCTGTGGACTATGGAGATAAGTGTACCTCCCTGGGAAGTTGGGAGACGATCTACGCGTACATTAATATAGCTGATGCTCCATATAAAGTAACCACCAGGCTAGTGGGGGCCATGTGAGGCATCAGTGTATAGCGACTGTGACCGAAGAAAGCAGCAGAAAGGATTGCAAAGGTGATCTACGGTCAGGCCAAACAGTATAAAATACTATAATTGCTATTTTTCTTTTTAAAAAGCTGAAGGAACTCTCTGAGGACAATTAGTGAGTGCGAATGTGTGATGGCCCACATCTGGTCCTGCACATGCTGGCATTTCAGGATCCCCAGAGCCACAGCCAGGTTCCCACGGTTCAGCCTAAAATAAAGTCTGCCGGTGATTACCCCCCCTCCCCCTGGAGCTCCTCACCAAACACCTGATCTCTTTGTTTGGAGAATGTGGACTAATAGGCAAGAATCATCCACAAAGCTTTCAGCACGAAAGAGGAGGACCAAGATGAACAAACAGAAAACAGACATTATTCAGGGGACACAGGGAACGACAACCTCTAATTAGTATTCTCCGAGAAATCCACAAAGGTAGGGCACTTACAAAGTAAGGAAAATGAAAGAACAAGAGCTCTTGGAAATGGAAACATTTAATTAAATTTTTTTAATGGAAAGGATTGAAAGGTAAACATAAATAAATTTCTCAGAACAAAATGTTTTAAAAGGCAAAGGAAAAAAAAAATAAATAAAAAAAAAAATAAAAAAAATAAAAGGCAAAGGAAGAAATTGAAAGAAAAGGTCAGACACTTAAAGAATCAATCTAGGAACCAACCTCTGACTAACGGTAGTTTAAGAGAGAAGACGTGAGGGCAGCCAACTCAGAGTGTGCGCTTAGCACGGCCCTGGGGGAGGGGAGATTATATATATGAAAAACCTGTCCCTCAAAATGAAGATATGGCTTCGAACTAAATGCGACATTGACTATTCAGCCTGTAAATGTCTTTTATTTAATTTTTAATTTTAGTTTATTAGTACATGTGTGTAGTACATAATGTTTACACTCCTTGTGTGGAGTTGGTCCATATGCATAACACACCCCAATTCCTTTTTTCATCCCCTCCTCTCCCCTGCTCCTCCCTCATCTGTTGATTCCTTTCTCCTTTGAGAACAATCTATCTCCCTACTTCTGATTATCTATCTTTTACTTTGCTCTTTATTTTTACTTTGGGTTTCTCATATAAGGGAAACCATGTGCTATTTAGGTTTGTGTGTCTGATTTATTTCACTTAACATTATGGTTTCAAGGTGCATCCATTTTCCTACAGATGACTCAATCTCTCCTTCTTTACGGCAGAGTAGTACTCCATTGTGTGTAAATACCACATTTTCTTTATCCATTCATCTGTTAATGGACATATGGGCTTCTTCCAAGATGTAGCCACTAATGTGTTGTGCTTTTATAAACAGTATCCCTGTAATATGATGTCTTTAACTCTTCTGGGAAGATACTTAGAAGGGGCACAGAAGGGTTAAATGGAATTTCCAGTTTTAGTTTTTTGAGGACTCTCTATATTGATTTCCATAGTGGTTGTACTAGTTTACATTCCCACCAACAATGTAGGAGTGTTCCTTTTCCCCCCACAACCTCTCCACCATTTTTTATTATTTGATTTCTTGATGATGGCCATTCTTTCTGGGGTAAGATGGAATTTCAGTATTGTTTTAATTTGTATTTCTTAAATGGCCAGTGATACTGAGCACTTCTTCACGTATTTATTGACCATTTGTACTCCTGTGTCTATTCATTTCACTTGCCCATTTTTTGATTGGGTCTAACTTTTTTGAGTTCTTTATGTATTCTAGATATGAGTCCTCTGTCTGAGGAACAGCCTAGTGAATGTCAAAAGACGTATATTAGGACACAATCAGGTATTTCATCCTTGTGAAATATCAGTTTACTAAAGATAAAGAAAAATTAAAATGTACAAGGAAGAAAAATAATATAACCCCAGTAACCCTCCTAAGCACTATTGCTTTATTAACTCATTTAATCCTCACAACAGCCCTATGAATAGGCAATGGTATTAGCATTCTTATTTCCCAGACAAGGAAACTAAGGTCACCAAGCCAGGAAACAGTAACAGAGCCAGGCAAGCCAGTGTTATAGGCAGTGATACACATACTGCCCTCAACAAGGAAAAGATGCAGACTTCTCCAGCAGTACTGGAAGCCAAATAGAAATGGCTCAATGTCTTAGTATTTCTTTTCTTTTCTAAGACACACACACACACACACACACACACACACAGACTGACTAGAGATTGAATCTCCACATCCCAGTTACAGCCCCACCCTTTTAAACTTTTTATTTTTAATTTGAAACAGGGTCTCCCTTAATTTCCCAAGCTGGCCTCTTGTAACCCTCTGCTCCAGCCTCCTTAGTAGCTGGGACTACATGGGTGTGCCACCACGCCAAACCTCAATACCTTACTATTTCTGAGGAAAATTACTTCAACCGGAAATTCTGTCTGAAGCCAAATTATCAATGAAGCATGAGGGACAATAAAGACCTTTTTGATTAGTATCGAGAACATATAAAGAACTCAAAAAAGTCAGACCTCCCTAATTTAAAGGCCCAATCCAAAAAATGGGCATCTGAGATAAATACACACTTCTCAGATGAAGAAATACAAATGGCAAATAAATACATGAAAAAATGTTCAACATCATTGATCATTTGAGAAATGCAAATTAAAGCAACACTGAGATTTCATCTCACTCCAGAAAGAATGGCTGTCATCAAGAAATCAACCAATAATCAGTTGGTGAATGGATAAAGAAGATGTGGATTTTTTTTTATACAGTGGAGTACTACTTTGCTATAAAAAAGGATAAGCTTGAGACATTCCTAGGTAAATGGATCCCCCTTGAGACAAACTGGACACACATGTGTAAATACCACATTGTTTCTCTGAGAAACTGAAATTGTAAATAAGGCCCAAAATGTATAACAGGTATTGTGAAATAGGAAGAAAATGTTCAAATAGGGAGGGGAACAAGGGATGGGGGAGGGAAAAGTATAAAAAGTGAGAAAAGAAGGAAAAAATGGAAACAAAGATTTTGTAAATGGGGAGGGGAGAAGAGGTTGAAGGGGAGGGTAGGGGAATGGGGGAAAAAAGAATCAAGTTATATCATGTACAGGTACAAATTCCCTATGATGAATGAGATCATTATGTATATCTCAAATGTACCAATAAAACCTGATTTAAAAAAAAAGAATAAAGACCTTTTCAGATATTTAAAACTTAACAGTGCTTACTTTCCATATTCCTTTCTTAGGAAGTTACTTGAGGGTGTATTCCTCAACAGCAAGGGAGAGAACAATAACAACAAAAAGGGTAAAAAGCGATAAGAGAACTCTCAGGAAAACAGATGTGCAATCCATTTTGGAGAAAGATGACTGAAAGTTTCAGCAAGGAGGACTCTATGGAATTATCAGAATTACTGAGAACTGGTAAAACTTGAAGGCATGATAAAGATATACAGAAGAAAGAAAGAAAAAAACTGTTTCAAATTCAGGAAAAGAAAAGACCACAGAAGAAAGTCAGGGTCTGGAGAGAGTTTGGAAGGGGGTGTGTAGGGATGGTGTCGCGACTGTGCTTTTCTTCATGAGCCTCTGTGTGCCAGTTGATTTCTCAGTCACAGATGTGATGCTCTGATGTCAGGATTTGTATCTATATCTAGGTTTGATTTTTTTTTTAAGGGAGTGATGCATTCATAGCTGAGTGGGTTGAAATAAGGGGAAGCCAATTTCTTCCTGCAGAAGTTGGTCCCAGAACAAGATTCTGAAGCAAAGCAAAGGAAAAACATGAACAGGCAGGAACAGGGAGACTTTGGGCATATTTAAACTTGGAAAGAAAAGAGTTTAAATATACTCAAAGAAAATATAAAAAATCTATTTAAGAAGTAAAAGCCTAGTGGAAGAAAGATAGCCTCTTTAATAAATGGTGCTGGAAAAATTGGCTCTACACATGCCAAAGATTAAAACTAGACCCATATCTTTCACCATGCACTAAACTAAATTCAAAATGGATCAGAGATCTAAATATTAAAACAGAAACATTAAATCTGCTGGAAGGTAGGATAGGTAAATCCCTTGAAGACATTGGTGTAGGCAAAGACTTTATGAATAAAACCTCAACCGCAAGGGAACTATCCCAAAGAATCAATAACTGGGATCTCATCTTATTAAAAAGCTTTTGCACAGCAAGAGAAACCACCAACAGAGTGAAAAGACAACCCACAACGTGGGAAAAAATGTTTGTCAGCTGTTCCTCAGACAAAGGGTTACTATCGAGAACATATAAAGAACTCAAAAAAATCAGACCTCCCAAATTTAAAGACCCACTCCAAAAATGGGCATCTGAGATGAATACACATTTCTCAGATGAAGAAATACTAATGGCAAATAAATATACAAAAAAATGTGCAACATCACTAGTCATTCGAGAGATGCAAATTAAAACAACACTGAGATACCATCTCACCCCTGAAAGAATGGCTACTATAAAGAAATCAACTAATAACAAATGCTGGAGGGGCTGTGGGGAAAAAGGAACCCTTCTTCACTGTTGGTGGGAGTGTCGACTGGTACAGCCACTGTGGAAGTCAGTGTGGAGATTCCTCAAAAAACTAGGGTTGGAGGTCCCATTTGACCCAGCTATTCCCCTTCTGGGCATCTTCCCAGAAGAATTAAAAACATCGTACCACAGCGATATATGTGCACCCATGTTTATAGCAGCACAATTTGTAATAGCCAGATCTTGGAAACAACCCAAATGCCCATCAACTGAGGAATGGATAAGAAAGATGTGGTATTTTTATACAATGGAGTACTATTCAGCCATAAAGAAGGATAAACTGGACACTTTTATAGGTAAATGGATGCAACTCGAGAAAATACTCATAAGTGAAATAAACCAGATGCACATGTGTAAGCATCGTATTGTCTCCCTAGTATGAGAAACTGAAAGAGTAAATAAGATCCAAAATGTACAATAGACACGGTGAATCAAAAAGAAACTGGTCAATAAGAAAGAGAGACTGGAATAGGGAAAAGAAAGAAGGGAAAGGGAAAAAATTGTATATATATATATAAGATGGTTAAGATAGATACACTACCAATTTTACTTAGTTCACTGAAGAGTAAGGTTTGAGCCAATAATGTTTGGACAATTGAATGCTAATGTCTGGTATCCTGAATAACTAACTTAAAGATAATAATATGTAATGCATTGACCATTGTTACCCTTATATTATGTTGTTTTGAAAATTTGTTCTTTTTTTGATTTGTTTTGTTTTTTCTTCTCTTTAAAAAAAAAAAAAGAAGTAAAAGCCTGACTGTGAACAGGCAAAATGAAATCTATGAAGCTATCAGAAAACTTTCTTTTTTTTTTTTTTTTTTTTTTGTGGGTACCAGGGGGTCGACCTCAGGACCTCGCGCGCCAGCAGGCGCCCGTGCCGCTGAGCGATATCACCGGCCCCTTTTTCGTATGTGGGTTCCGGGAGTCGAACTCGGGCCCTCGCGCTTGCAAGGCAGGCGCTTACGCCGCTGAGCCATCTCACCGGCCCAGAAAACTTTCTTTAAAGGCATAGAAAGTTTACTACCTGCACATTGGAGGTAAAAATAGGCAAAACAGGGGTTGGAAGGCTAATAATTCCTAGTGCTTATGGAAACTCAGCCAGCAGATTTTTCCTAGCAGATCTGCAAGCTATTAAGACTCTAGCTCCTGAAGTGTGGTAGAGTTAAGCTAGCACTAAGGTCTGGCCTTGCAGTGACTGCCACTGTCTGATGCTCATGGGGAAACTGGCCCCTTCCTCAAGGAGAGCAAAAATGATGCAGTCACACAAAGCACAGAGTTCTGTCCAAATACATTCATGAGCATTGTTTATAAAGCAAAGTAAAACAAAAAGAGAACTAAGCTGGGAAACACCATAAATGTAGAGTAATAGGGGACCACTTAAATAAATTATGGCACATCTATATAACAAATCGTATAATGGCTGTTGAAAAGAATAAGGCTGAATTATACGAAGGAATATAGAAAGAGAGTAAGTGTAGTGGGGCATGTTGGCACATGCCTGTAATCCCAGCACTTGGGAGGCTGAGGCAGGAGTATCACCATGAGTTCAAGGCCAGCCTGAACTACATAGTGAGACTCTCTCAAAAACAGCCCCCACAAAAGATAGTAAATTAAAAAAGCAATTTACAGAACAGTATGTATGCTATGAGTCTATTTGTATTAAACACATGTACAGTATACAGTGGATCCTCAAGTTATGACCAGCCTCACACATGAACAACTTGAGTTACAACCAAAATTTTAGGTTTAACTTACAACCAAAGTCTTGAGTTACATCCCAAGTGCTGGCTGCTTGAATGGTTGTAAACAAAGACTCACAATGCCAGGAAAGTGTATGTAAGTATACCTAAACATCAGTCTGAGCCCAGATGTGTGTGTTTGTGGATGTGATTTTGATCAGTGCTTTATATAATTGCTATGATTACCACTATCAAAATGGCCCCCACAAAGCTAGAAAAGAAGCTAAGGAAGGAAGGAAAGGTAAAGTAAGTGATCACAATTGAAAAAGAAGAAAATTGTGGAGAAATATGAGAGTAGCGTTTATGTGACCAATCTCACTAATGTGTACAGCATATCGAAATCCACCATCTGACACTCTTACAGAGAAAAAATTTGTATAAGGAAGCTAGTGTTGCTAAAGGTGTTACTCAAATTATTAAGTCACAATCAACAGTGTTAGATGAGGTAGAAAGGCTGTTATTAGTGTGGATAAATGAAAGGCAGATGGCAGGTTATACCCTGAGTCTATAATTTGTGAAAAAGCTAGGGCATTTGTAATGCAGATCTCATAAAAGATAATCCATCAATGAGTGATAATGGGGAAACATTTCATGCCAGTAAGGGATGGTTTCACAATTTTAAAGTGAGAACTGGGGTTCATAAGGTAACTAGGCATGATGAAGGAGCCAGTGCTGATAAAAGGGCTGCTGAAATTACATACACCATTTCAAAATGATGACACAGAGAAATGACTTTTGTTCTCATCAAGTTTTCAATTGTGATGAAACTGGGCTTTTCTGGAAGAAAATGCCAGGAGAACATACATTACCCAGGAAGAGAAGAAAGTGCCGAGCCACAAGCCTATGAAGAATAGGCTAAACTTATTGCTATGTGCCAATTCGAGTGGTGACCTCAAGATAAAGCCTCTCTTGGTTTATCACTCTGAGACCTCTAGAGTGTTCAGAAAACATAAAGTCGTGAAGAGTAGGCTAGGGGTCACGTGGAGATCTAATGCAAAATCCTGGGTAACAAGGGTATTTTTCTTGAGTGGATCAGGGAGGCTTTCTGTCTTACTGTTAAGAAATATCTGGAGGACAAAGGTTTACCACTCAAGGCGCTCCTCATCATGGACAGTGCTCCTGCTCACCCATGATATTTGGAAGAACTGGCTGAAGAATTCCCATGACTCTCTGTTGAGTTCCTCCCACCTAATTCAACTCCTCTACTGCAGCCTATGGACCAGCAGGTTATAGGTAACTTTACGAAGCTGTACACCAAGGAACTGTCCTGAAGTGCTTCCAGATGGTCTCAGATACAGATTTAGCCCTTAAAGAGTTCTGGAAGGAACATTACAGCATCCTTTCCTGTGTGGGGTTAACTGAGAAATCCTTGGCCAGTGTCTCTCTAACGACTCTGAGATCTGGAAGAAAGTGTGGCCTAAAATTATGCAGGAGAAAGACTTTGAAGGCTGTGTAGAGAAGCCTGAGTCTTAACTGACCTGTGGTCGATGACACTGTCACTACAGCAGAGTCCATGGGCTTGCAGGTAGACAGTGGCTATGCTGAGGAACTGGTGGAGGAACACGCAGGGGAGCTGTCTACAGAGGAACTTCAGCAACTTCTCGCTGAGCCACAGAGAATAGCAGCTAAGGAGCTTTCTGAAGAGGAGGGGGAGTATCAGCAATCAGTGCAGCAAAGTTCTTCTTCTTCTTCTTCTTTTTTTTTTTTTTCATGTGGGTACCGGGAGTGGAACTCAGGACCTCGCGCTTGCCAGGCAGGCGCTTGTGCCGCTGAGCTATCTCGCCGGCCCCAAAGTTCTTCTTAAATAAAGTAAATGCTGAAAAAATGAACAGAGCTACAAACATTTGCAGAGAAGACCCACCCAGACAGAGGAAAAGCCAATCATGCATTCACTTGCTCAATGACAATGTCATGTCATACTACAGAAGAGTGTTAAAGAAAAGACAGAAACAGACAACCTTAGACCAGTCGTTAGTTCTGAAAAGGTTGAGACCTAGGGAGCCAGAAGCAGGTGCTAGTGGGTTACAGACTCTCCCAAGGAGAGAAAGGACACCTGAGAGCAGGATTCCTGATGTTCTTATGGAAGGGGACTCTCCTTCCAAGCAATAACCGCCTTCCATTTCATCCTCCCTTCCTGCAAGCCAAAGATGTCAACTTGAATGGTGAGTACATATGAAATTGTTGTTTCTGGTAAACTAGGCACATAACTTTTTGGTGAACACACTAGGAAAATTATTGGTGTTTCTGATAAAGTACACATATTATACAACTCTTTTTTATTATGAAAATGTTAGTTAAGGGGTGCTTTGGGAGGTTCAGAATGCATTATAGGTATCTCTATTATTTCTTATGGGAAAATAGTCTTGACTTACAACCGACTTCAGTTACAACCAGCCTTTGTGAACAAATTGGGTTTGTAAGTCAAGGATCCACTGTACACATATTGCAAAATATACCTTTATAATAAAAAACACTAGTTAGTAAAATAAAACACTAGCGAGAAACCTGTCTACTCTTTCTTTCTAACCTGCTTCTTTGGGGGAGTGAAGGAGGGAGCCAGAGAAGCAGTGAGGGAAGCTTCCAAGGGCAGGGAGGGCCTGCAGATGAACCAGGAACGAACTTGGTGGCAGGACTAGCAGTGAAGTTCAGTGGTCTGACAGAAGGAGCAAAGGAAAGGCTTCAAGGAGCAATATGTCCTCAGGGAGGCCACCAGCACGGTGGGACCCAAATCCTACTTGTGCAGCTTTTGTTGGGAACTTGTTCAAACAAATCCAGAGGTGTCCTAACAGCACCTGCAGCACAGGCTGAGAACATCTGTAACTACAGGGCAGCCAGCTGGCAGCCAGGTCGCTACAACTTGCAGGATAGACGCTCCTATGGGTGCTGGACAGTGCACGATAGTGTCTGAAAAAGCTTTGAGTACTGAGCATCTCATGATAACATCTACCACTCAATTAATGCCAGTGCCTGGCATCTATTGAGCCCTATTTGTGGTGTAAGTATTAGCTCATTTTATTCTCAGATACAAGATAGATGCAAATATCACTACCACGTAGATAGGAACCTCAGGCTTGGTGAGGGGAGGTAACTGCTCTCAGGTTACATAGGTAAATAAGACACAGAGCCCAAAAACAGACAGGGTCTTGTTAAGTTGCCCAGGCTAGGCCCTAAACTCCTGGGCTCAAAGGATCATGCCAGGACTATAGGCACATGCCACTGCATCTAGCTGAACATGTTTTTTTTTTAATCTTTTATTTTTCTGAGACAGGGTCTCGTTTCATAATTCAGGCTGGTCTTGAACTTATTATGTAACCCAGGCTGGCCTGAACTTGCAGTGATCCTCCTGCCTCAGCCTTCCAAGTGCTGGGATTACAGACATGCACTACCATACCTGGCTTTGACATGTATTCTTGATTGGCAGGGTTCAGACATCAATTTAAGAATTATAGATAGTGCCAAGCATGGTAGCTGAGTAGTACAGTGCCCCTGGATTTGATCCCCAGTACTGGGAAAAAAGTTAAAGAGTATATCCCAGTAAGTTTGAAGCAGGGGAGGTCCTGGGTGGGAAAGTTTTTCCAGGTGGCTGAGTTCACCAGGGTTGAACATGGTGAGAGAGAGAACTGGGGAGTGCAGGGGCCACTGAGGCAGGGGAGAAGAAGTTGGGCACAGATGCTGAAGGAGGAAGCTTGGAGGAGCTCAGGGCAAGCAAGGGAGCGAGGAAGGATTTCAGTCATGGCCCCGTTGCCCCTGCTAGAAGCCGCCTATGACAGTGGCCACCTGCTGGCCGTCACTATGTCTTCCAGTTCAGAGACTGCCGGGCAGGCAGCTGGGAAGGACTTGCCTCCCTCGGGGGGCCTCAGTTTCGTTCAGTAAGTCAAGAATTAACCTTCTACAAGACCTGAGAATGAAACTGGATTTTAATACTTTAATCTGCAGGAGAAGCCTCCAACTCCCTTACCCAGGAAACACCGCAGGCCCAGGCTCCTGAAGCTGTGCTGGAGAAAAGGATTTGTTCTTCCCAGAAACACATCTTCCTGCCTCTGAGGCTGAAGAGGGTGTGGGGCACTGTAACGCCTGTGCACAGCTCTGCTGCTTGGCTGGGGCAGGCGGCAAACCCAGGGGAGTCTTTCAGAAGGGGTGCAGGTGCGTTTCTGCTCTGTGCCCAGGGGCCCACGGTGCCCGGGTCTGTAAAACACGGAGAGCATCCCCCTCCTCCACAATAACATCTGCTCACAGCTTCTGTTTACTGCCTGTCTCGTGCCCCACCCTGACTCTTCTGACTCTCCAGACCTCACGCTTCTGGCCAAGAACTGTCATCAGCTGCATAATCACCCTTCGCTCCGGACTCCAGGCGCCAGCACCACACACTCTAGTGCTCTCGGCGGAACTGTACTCCTTACCTGCAAGTGGAAGTGGTCAATGCTTCCCTATGACAACGTCAGATATTAACAAATACAAACATCATTCAGCGTTAGCTCTTTGTGCTCCTCTCACATATGCGTGATTCACTCTGGTCATTCCTTGCATTGGAACATCTTTGTTCTGCCCTTCCTGTCTATTTCCATCTTTGTTATTTATTGGAGTACTCACTTAGCAACTATTTACCACATGTAAATACTTGGACATCAAGCATTGGGCTAAAGGAAACAAATACTAATTCCGAGTTCTGAGTAAGAGGAGTTCAGTTTAGTGGGGGTGACACACATCCGTGGGCTCCCCACACAGCAGCACAGTGTCTCCCCTCCATCTTCCCAGCTCCTGCCCTGTGCTACCTGCCAGGCCTTCTCAGACTTGAGAGCAAATAGCTCCCATCACATAAATTCTTCCTCAGGGCCTGTGAGTTGTAGTGGTGCCCCTACTTCATAATTCTTTTTTTTTTTTTTTTTTTTTTTTTTTTTTTGTGGGTACCGGGGGGTCGACCTCAGGACCTTGCGCGCCAACAGGCACCCTTGCCGCTGAGCGATATCACCAGCCCCTTTTTCGTATGTGGGATCCGGGAGTTGACCTCGGGCCCTCGCGCTTGCAAGGCAGGCGCTTATGCCGCTGAGCCATCTCACCGGCCCCCTACTTCATAATTCTCAATTTCCTCATAACCTGTTACTCTAGTGCTATTTCTTACAGAAGGAAATTTAAAATATCAGTCAGAAGAATTCTCCTGAGCCCCCTTCCTGCAGAGTTGCTGCTGGCAGGGTGACATCACTGGGGAGGGCAGGGCTGTCAAAGCACAGAGGGTGCTGATTGGGGGGGATGTGTTAGGGACTAGGCCTGGAGTCCTCCCCAGCTCAGGGCTTGATCAGATCTCTCAGGGTGTGCGGGAAAGCTCAGCTCCATCCCTTATTGATGAGCTGTCACCAAGTTGCAGGGCAGTGGAATAAGGGCTCAAACCTGCGGCTATAGATCATTTGCCCCTTGTATATATGGGATCTACTTTTTGTTTAAGTGAGTTTGAATTTCTGTCATTTGCAGTTCAAAGGACCCACACTAATAAAAGTAAACAACACATAGCATTTGCATGCTACTTTACAGCACACTAGTTTGTACCTTTTATAAAAAAAGAGAAAACTCGGGAGACAGAGGCTGTCCCCAAACAGCTGCAGTGTGAGCCAGTGTCCCTCAGCCACGCCCCTCCACGCTGCTCCCTTCTGCTGCACAGCAAGGTTCTGTTTTTTCACCAAGTTTTAAGTGTTCTCAATTTTTTTCTGAGGATAGGTGTGGTTCACATTGTTTATCCATAACGAACTGAAGTACTGCTAGTGTTAGGAGTTAGGTTTCTAATAATTGTTAAATTGATTATTTCCAGTATAATTTCTTTAAGCCTTCCTAATTTCCTTCAAATTCTGGATCCTGGGGTCTGAACTAAACAGTAATTTTGTGAGATTCCAAACTTCCCTTTACACAAATAGTCAAAAGCCTTAGAGGAACCACTAATTCTTGGCCTAGTGCTTCCCTCCTTCCCTGCCTCCCAACTCCAGAAGGAGCGATTTCTTCACCTATTAAGTCTGCCTGAAGACAAGCAAGGAGACAGTGTCAAGTGTCAGGAAAACTACACGAAACTCCTGCAGGTCTGACTGACAGAGCTTCTAAATTTCCTTTGTCAGACACTTGAACACAATGCTTAGAGAGACAGCCCCTGGGTGACCCTGCTGCTTGTTCTCAACTGGATAATGCTATTTTTCGCCACTCAAGCTCAGGGTTAGTTTAAGTGATTTTAGCTCACAGGCTAGAACTGCTACTCAACCCAATTTAAATCAGCAACTCAGTCTTCATGAGCGGTGTGGCATTAACCACCCTCTTCCATGCCCAAAAGTAGATCCTGTGTAGGTGTAGCCTCTCCTTTGAAAAATAACAGAATTGTGCATTCATTTTGGCTGAGGATGGAAGACAGCAAATAGTTGTTTTCAAAATAAGTTATTTTCAAAATATTAATCGTTTTAAAAAAGGAAGAAGTTCTTATACAAAGCTCCTTCAAGGTATGAGAAACCAATTGGTACAGAGTGAATGTTTATTTGCTTTCAAATTCATGTTGAGATCCTCACCTCCAAAGTCAGGAGGGTGGAGTCTTCATGAATGGGGTTAGTGGACCCCAGATGTTATCTCCTGCCCTCTACCCACCATGTGAGGCACAAAGAGAAGTATGCAGTCTGCAGAACAGAAGAGCCTTACCAGAACCAACCGTAATGGCACTCTGATCGTGGACTTCCGGTCTCTAGACTGTAAGAAACAGATTCCTGTTGTTTATAAGCCTCAGAGTCCACGGTGCTTTGTCATAGCAGCTGACTCCATTAGGACATCGAGTGTTGCACCAAAACTAAATGTGCCCAGACTCCTTGTGATGCTATGAGTCGAAGGTCTCACCAGCTCGGAGATATTGTATGTCGAAAATGCGAAGGTACACTCCTGGCGAGAACTCTGAGCATCACACAAAGCACCCAAAGTGCCTGCAAAGTGCAGAGGACCTAATGCTGTGACTGGAAATACTTGCCTTCCTAGGAGTGACCTCGAAGAGGACTTTGCTCCCTCTACTCCCAGGGCTCTTATCTCCTCACATGCAGAAGTCAGACCTTCAAGAGCAAGGAATTTGCAGTAGACACTGTAAGAGAAGGAACCTGAAAGCCCAAATGACAAGACCAGTACTTTGGCCTTGTGTGTGAGGCAGAAGAGACCTGACCTTGGAGCACCTGAACTCACAGACGTCTAAACAGTGAGCAGGGGCCCAGGGCCAGTCAGTAGGAACCTGTGTTTCAACCCAAACTGGAGTTACTATTCAGTCTGTTTGGTAATTACCATAAAGCAATATATTTCCTTGGTTTTTGGCTTTTCATCTGTTAATGTTTTTTTTGGCCATTTTCTGTGAAGTGGCTAGAAATGAAACTAATGAACTGCAGGTTACCTTTATTATTCAGTGACAGAAAGCAAACCCTACAATAATCATTGACTGAACACCTACCATGTGGCAGGCACTGAGCGCACTTCACGCTCGCTCACTCCTAGCACTGTGGGAACAGGTACGAAACAGTCCTGCACTGGTGATGGTTTGACTTCATGAATTTTTCACTTTATAAGGGCGAGAAAGTGGTGCACATTCAGCAGAAACTGCATTTATTTATTTATTTATTTTTAGTACCGGGAATGGAACTCAGGACCTTGTGCTTGCCAGGCAGGCGCTGTGCCTCTGAGCTATATCCCTGGTCCAGAAACTGCACTTTAAATTCAGGTATTTTCCGGGGCTAGTGCTACACAGTATTATATTGTCTCTTGATGCTGGGCAGCAACAGCAGCGAGTGCAGTGTCCAGGCAGCCACTGGACGCTGAGGGGAAACAACGGACACTGGAGTGCACTGTGCTGCCAAGCTACGAATGGTCACAGGTGAGGTGGTCCTTTCCACTTGCGGTGGGTTTATCAGGGTATGACGCCGTCATCTGCTGAGGAGCATCTGTATTCTCATCTTCGGTTTTCAGGTGAGAACTGGAGGCCCGTTAAGGTGTGTGGTCCACACTGCCGGCGTGGACTCATCCTGCAGTCCTCAGGGCAGGCTGTGGTGCCATATGGAACAGGTGGGACGCCACCATGCTTTTTTCCTACAAGCTGCTCATGGTTAGGAAAATGCAACCATCAAAGGGCCCTTTTATTAGTTTTCTAGTTGGAATGTATGAGTTCAATTGTTTTCAGTCCTGGCTGATCATCAAAAATAACTGGAACTTTATAAATATGCAGAGCTGGGGCCGCTGCCCAGAGATGCGTCTGTTGCTCTCAGGCAGTGCCCGGTCCTCTGTACACCGTGGCCCTGATGACTGGGGGGGCAGAGTATCCCAGGTCAAAGCAGAGGCTGTGGCACTGGGCCAAGTGCATGCAGCCCCTCCTGACTCCTAGTAGGTGGTGTGGTGTGAACGCTTTAGCTGGTGTGCCTTTGTTTCAGTGTCTATAGAATGGGGACAGAAACAGCTGTCACACTCTCGAGATGCTAAACGTGCTTTATCATGCACACTAGCAATGTGGGAGGTGTCACCTCAACCTGGCCAGAAATGGGGGTCCATAAAAAAAAAGAAATGGGGGTCAAATACTGTTAAATTGTAGCTAATAACTCGTGTGAATCATGGATTATGGTGGCTCTCACTGGAATTTAGGTTTTTATTATATACCCAACAGGTAAATCCTTCAGCTGGCTGAATATATATGTAAGCTTCTCCATTCTACAGATTGCATACTTTTTAAAATTGTGGTACTGCAGATTGCATTTAGAGCCTCCATGCCCAGCTCTTTTTTTGAGACAGAGTCTCACTAAGTTGCCCTGCCTGGTCTTGAACTTGCAATCCTCCTGCCTCAGCCTCCCAGAGTGTGGGGATTACAGGTGTGAGCCACCATGCCTAGTTTGGACATCTTTCTTACAGCTGAGAGCCTTGGGCAGGACAGAACTGGGAAAGAGTTGGGGGACAGAGAAGCTTTTTGAGGTGCACAAGTGTGCGGAAGCAGGTAGGCCCGCAGAGGGGAAGGTGATGGCACAAAGCCAGGCGGGAATGGTCCTCCCAAGAACACACCTGCCTGCCCAGAGCCTGCAACCTGACTGCAGTGGGACGCTGATGTGTAAAACAGCCTGAGTGTCACAGCGGGGCTTCTGCCGTGTGAGCCTGGGGTGAGGACAGTTTATCAGGCCCCTCTCCTGCCAGGCCCACAGTTTAAAACTGCAGAATCTTAAAACTGAGGGGTGTTGCAGGTTATCTTTGCTGGCTTCTCACCCCTATAAAGATACCCTTTTCCGTTTGCCAGTCCTCTCCAACCACTTCTCCTAAACCAGCAGAAGTTTCTCCATCCTCCGTTACAAGTGTTAGCTATGACAGACAACACGTAACGCTGGCCCTAATGTCCTGGCTTCCTTTCCAGCATGTGATACCCTACCCTTGGACAACACATATGCTTTTTTTCCCTCAGGAGGAAATCAACCGATTGAGCCCAAATAAAGAGATTTGTTGTCTTCTTAAAATAATCCTGCATGCTGGAAATGTAGATCATGGTAGAGGGCACGTTTAGCATGTGGAAGGCCCTGGGTTCACTCCCCAGTACTGCAAATTAAAAACAAAAACCAAACCACAGACACACCCACACCCATACGCTCTTACACAAAGTGTGGCGGTGGCTTGTGCCTGCAGTCCCAGCCACTTGGGAGGTTAATGCAGGAGGATTTCTTAAGCCCAGGAGTTTAGGGCCAGCCTGGGCAACACAAGATTGTCTCAAAAAATAAACCAAACCAAAAAAATCCAGTTTTACTTTTCTGTCCTTTCCTAGTAGATTCCTTGATATCATTTACAGTATCAGTATATACCACTTAAGAAGTCCATACCGGGAAGTGTTTTATCTCAATTTATGAAGCTTGCAGGCCAACGCTTGTGGGGCTTTCCGAGGACCCCTGGTGTAGGTGGTTAACAGAAGGTGATGTCCGAGCAGGCTGTCCCAGGCTGTCACGGCTCCACTCGCCAATGCTGTCTAGAGGCGACGAAGAATTCTATTTTCAAAACGGACAGAAAGCTTGGAGAGTAATTAATGACTTATCCCCCAAAGCTACAGTTGGACAGGGAAGGCCTCCTGCAGCTGTTCTTGGTCCTCCTTTCATGCAGGATCAACTTCCCGTGACGGAGACGTCCTTTGCAGGGGCTACAGCAAGGTTGGCCCACACCAAGCATGAAGCCTGGGAAGGAAACCGGCACTGCCTTGTTCTCAGATGTCTGGCTCCAGGAGGAAAAAGATGTTGCTCAAAGGCAGGAGAAGCGAGAGAGGGGATGCAGTAAGCCAGCAATTCAGCAGAAGCTGCACTGGTTTGCTTCCCCTTCTTCAGTGACTCATTTCCCAAATCTACCATGGGCAGATCAATGCCTTCTCCACTGCTGGCCTTCTTCAAGTCTCTCCCAGTGGACGTCATTCGAGGCTTCTGCTGCTGTTTGGACCAGGCTCTCTCTGCTCTCTGTGAGGTGGAATTTGCCAGCATTAATCCTAGGAGAATTTGTCAAGGCAACAGAGCATGCCGGTTCAGAACAGAAACACTGTGGAAACAGACCTGCCTGCTTCTCTCGTCCCTTCCTGCACCATCTGCAGACTTCTGGCCATGTGTGTGATTCACTGAATGTCTGATGAACCATGTCTGTCTTCACCCCTCCCCCCCTTTAGTCCTCTAGGGCCTGCTTCTTCCTTGATCACAGGATTTCAGGTATGCTTTAGCCTTGAAGCCCAGTGGGGCACAGTTGGAGCAGCATAGATACCCTGGAATAGCCTTAAGTAATTTACTTCATCAAAGGAATGCTCCCATTTTGGGATTATCTAAATATCTCTCCCCCAACCATTCTCTCTGCCTCTAAACTATCTATAATAATATCTCCCCAAGCGATTCATGTATTCTCATTGTAAACACACACACAAAGCCAAATTCCTTGTCTTGCTTCCTACTCAAGTCTCTTCCCCAGAGGTAACACTACAAGAATTTGGTGTTTCCTTTTTGCTGTGTGTTTATATACATACATGCTTGTGTAGAAATACTTTTTTATTACTATGAAGGGAAGCTTACTATTGTTTTGAGCCAGGCGTGGTGGTGCACACCTATAATCCCAGCTTGGGAGGCGGAGATAGGAGGATCCAGAGAGTTCAAGGCCAGCCCAGGCTACATAAGGAATTCAAGGCCAGCCTGAACTACACAGTGAGACCCTGCTTCAAAACAAAACAAAAAGCTCCCATTGTTTTGAAACTTGCTTTTTGTACATAAACATATGCAGCTCTTTCCATGTCAGTACATGCTGATCTTATTTTTGACTGTTGTAGACAGCTATTTCATAACACAGACTATATAGTCACTGAGGTTTTTTTTTTTTTTTTTTGTGGGTATTGGGAGTCGAACTCAGGACCTCGCGCTTGCCAGCAGATGCTTGTGCCACTGAGCAATATCACTGGCCTTTTTTTTTTTTCCCTTTATGTGGGTACCAGGAGTCAAACTCAGGATCTTGCGCTTGCCAGGCAGGCGCTTATGCCACAGAGCTATCTCACTGGCCCTCACTGAGTTTTTTTTTAAGCTTTCCCTGTTAACTGAATTTGTTTCCAGTTTCTAACTCATTTAACGTTTTAAAGCTGGGTCGAGATATACCTCTATGCAGTAAAATTTGGCTTTTTGAATGTACAGATGAAGTTTTCACACACACCATGTTATCACCACCACAATCAAGATTTCCACCCCCCACCCCCAAATTCCCTTGTCTTTCTCTGTAGCCAGTCTCTCCCTGCGCTCCAGCCCCGGGTAAACACTGATATCTGACTGACGCAACTGTGTCCTGGAGATGAGGTCACTGGTGGTTAGAGGGAATTCTAGGTAGGCAGCAGGCTGACCTACAGAAGGGACTCATGTAAGATTTGGTAGTGTGCTACCATCCAATAATCTGTGCCTTGTTCAAAGCCCATCTTTTCCATCTCACCAAGCTAAGGAAAATCCCTTGATGATGTATCAAATAGTGCTGACACGGGTGCCTCTCCCTTTCCCATCCTGTGTGTCCTGTGTTCTTGAACAGGGTTCACTCCCCAGGGCGTTGTCCTGCCTCTTGGAAGTCCAGCTGCCCCAGGCTTCTCACTGCAAGTGTGGGCCAACCAGCCTCTGGTGACCCCTGGTGACACTGCCCACCTTAAGCCTCAGCTCTCAGCTAGGTTTCCCAGTTCAGCTAGAAGCCACTGGGTCTCCATACCAAAGTGAATCATTTGGCCTCTGTTATGGTTTGTGTCTAGATGTCCCCCCAAAGCCTCATGTGGTCATAGGTGGGGCTTTTTGGAGGTGGCTGGATCCAGGGTGTGTGACGCTGGGATCAAGAATGTGACGCTGGGATTCATGGTATAATGCTAGGATTAAGGGTGTGAGTGCTGCATGCCCTAAGGGTGGGTAGCCTGGATGAAATATGAGGGGCTGCATTTGTCGTTGCTTGTCACTTATTGCTGCTGCTGTCTTCTGCCTGCTCTGTGATGCCCCTCTGTCATGCCACCCTGCCTTGGAGCCAGCCAATTACAGACTAAAACCTCTACAAACTGTGAGCTAAGTAAACCTTTCCACCTTTAACTTTGGGTGTCGGGTATTTTGTCTCAGCAATGAGAAAAGTAAGACAGCCCCCTTTTGCTCCCGCTCCCTATGTAATGACTAGAGTTTGTGGTGGTGGAGGGGCAAGTGACTCTAACACATAATTCTCTAAGGTGGCTTTTGACTTCTCCTGCAAATGAATCATACTAAAGCAACGTGTTCAGAGATGAATCAAAGACAAAAGTTCTGCTGCAAAGAAGGGAGTAATGGAGTCGTTTCTATCAGTCTGAATTCTAATACACATTTGAAGGTTAGCCCTGCCCAGCTCCGCATCTATTCCACTTGGGTCCATGGTGCAACCAGAGCCTCGAGCCCTTCCATCAGACTGAAACTGGACTCAACCTGTCTAGCCACAATCCTTATGACCCTGCCGTGTCTGCAAGCACAGTGACAGTGTATGTGGGGTCTCGCTCCGCCCATATTATGAGGGGAGGCTGTTCTACTGCCCTTATAGACGTTTTCTTTTTTTTTCTTTTTTGTGGGTACCGGGGGGTCGACCTCAGGACCTCGCGCACCAACAGGCGCCCGTGCCGCTGAGCGATATCACTGGCCCCTTTTTCGTATGTGGGATCCGGGAGTTGAACTCGGGCCCTCGCGCTTGCAAGGCAGGCGCTTACGCCGCTGAGCCATCTCACCGGCCCCTTATAGACGTTTTCTATTTCCTGCTCTCTGACCTGCTAAGCTCCTAGCCTCTTTAAGGCAGGACCTGTTTTATTTGTTCATCTCTGTATCCATATCACTTGGACAGCTTAAGCCACAGACTTCCTTTGTGCTCTCCAGGTCATGGAAGAGATCCCCAACTGTGCCCAGCCAAGCCAGCAATTTTCTCATGAGCCCAACACTGAAGCATCACCTGGTGATCTGGGATGCAAGTAAATCAAATACACTGGCCACTGGTAGTCATTCCTGAGAAGTATCTTCTCTTCTGAGTCTACTGAGGAAAAAGGGGACATCATTCCCCAAGCAAGAAACTCCATGACTGGGCCGGTGAGATGGCTCAGCGGCATACACACCTGCCTGGCAAGCACGACGGCCCGAGTTCGACTCCCGGATCCCACATACGAAAAAGGGGCCGGTGATATCGCTCAGCGGCACGGGCGCCTGCTGGCGTGCAAGGTCCTGAGGTCGAACCCCGGTACCCCCCAAAAAAAGAAACTCCACGACTAAGAATTGGAAACCAAATCTCTAGAAGTGAAAGAATTGGGGCAGCACCCAGAAGTAATTATTTTTGCTAAGGAGAGAATTCTTGAGACTTTGCCCCCATGAGTGAGGAGAAAGCAAAGCCGAGAGCCTGCGCAGGCAAATTACAGCTGTGGACAACAGGCAGTGTGGTGCTGCTGTCCACACGCCACGGTGACCAGGAGCCTGCACCCAGCATTCGGTTCTGGGATGTGAATCTGGCCCTCCCCGGGCTACGGTATGACCCCAGGCAGGTTCTTTAACCTCTCAGAGCCAGGGGATTCACATCTATAGAACAAGGATAAGAGGGCCGTGTTACAGGGCCGTCTGTGGTGAGGACTGAGTTCCAAGAGTCAAATGCTGACCCAGTGCCTGGCATGTAGTACAGGTCCAATACACACGAGCTACTGTTCTTCCTGGTTATTCAGTAATGTGGGCAGACAGCTGGTAGGACGTGAGGCACGTTACCACAAACACCTGTCACCTCCACCCTTGGTGCTCGGCACAGGCAGGCAGCAACAGCTTTTCACTGACTGACTGAAGGGCGCGGTGGCTAGTGAGCTGCTGAAGGAGACACTGGAGTGGCAGTCAGAAGTGAGGCTTAAATGTCAAAGGACCAGCTCAGCGAACTCCTGACTCCAGCACTGGATTAAAGAGATTGTAGGATTACAGACATACACCGTGGGTTCGTAAAAATCAGGCTGAGGCACTGTACAAACCCTTTTGTCTTGGGAATTGTCAATGTTTACATTATATTCAATAAAACTTTAAAATTAAGCATACTAAGTATATATAAAAGTATATTAAGTATACATATATATATATTATAATTACATACATTACTGCACTCAAATGCTTCAAAAATTAGAAATCCACATACAGCGTAAGGGACAACAATGAACTAACGGGAGTATCCTGGTTGACAGGAGCAGTCTGCTCGTGCCTTGTTCACCTTCTCTGCTCCCGCTGGACTGTGAAGGTGTCTTAGGCCCAGCACCGCCAGGGACGGAGTCATGCTTAGTCAAACTTGCCAAATTAGTAGAAGGCTACTCTGTTTGATGACCACTCCAGGCTACAGTTTCTGGTTTGGTGACACACTCTTTCGGTGAATTTATATATCCACAACACAATAAAAACATGTATCTTCTTAAGATAGTTTAAATATAAATTTCAACATTTTAAGATATGGTATACTTTAATACCAGTAATAATTATTACTTTTTTGTGGTACTGGGTACTGAACCAGGGCTTTCACACTGAGTTACATCCCCAGCTCAATTTTTGAGACAGGATCTTGCTAAGTTGCTAAATTGCCCAGGTTGGGCTTGAATATGTGATCCTCCTGCCTCAGCCTCCCAGAGTGCTAGGGTTATATGTGTGTGCCAACACACCCAGTGAGAATATTCTTAAAAAGTCTTAGAATTTAAGACTAAATGACTTAACTGAATCCAGTTTAAATTGGAAGCTAAAGCATCTGAATAGTCCTTTTAATCAGATAAAAGTCAATTTTTAAAAAATAGTAAACTATTAAAAGGCTTACATCCCTCGTAGTACCTACTTGAAGGGGTAGGAAGAAAAACAGAATAGGAAAGTGAGGTTAAAAGTGGTATCTGAGGCTGGGTGTGCAGTCCTCCTGCCTCAGCCTTCCAAGTGCTAGGATCACTGGCATGTGCCACCACACCCAGCTTCTGATACCTTAAGTCTATGAAAACACCTCCTATGCTTAGGAACCTGCTCTGGACTCACATCAGAAAGAGAGCGGAACAGCAGAGAGCTGGTTTCCTGATTCTTGGACTCTTGCAGTTAACTGAGGGAAAACAGCCAGCACCTCTAGGAGCCAGCGCCTGACAGCAGCGGCAGCTCAGTGTAGGTCCAGGCCCACTCCTGTCTGCACAGGGCGCCTGTGCGTTCACTCAGACAGGTGCTGAGCCCTTGTGGGGCTGCTCTCAAGGCACACCTTCCACAGAGGCACCTGACACAGAACAGGGATCAGAACCTTAGCAAAAGGACCTTGAATTTAAAGGTGGAAGTTTACTCTTCATCCTCTGAGAAGGGGATCTAGGTGCCCGGATTCAAGTATGGATGCCAAGGACAAACTCCCTGTTTTTTGAGAATCTGCCTGGGGTCAGCCCCATTTTCTTGGCTTGGAGGTGGGATGAGGTGGCGGGAAACAAATTTTGGGAAAGCACACTGATTTTGCCCCATGGGTAGAATTCCCCCAGAGAGAGAGAACTATGCATGATATGTTGGGCAGCAGATAGTTCCATAAAATAGCCATTACCTACTTCTCAGTAGTATTTCTGAGGATTAAATGAGATAGTACCCCCCCCATTTAACACACTACTAGGCACAAAGGGCCTTGTGTCGACTATCATTTCAACAATGAAAATAAATTTCCAAAGAAATCACAGACCTTTAGAATAACTGCAACTCACTGAAATACTTAAGAGCTGCTCATAATATAATGCAGCAATACATCCTTTAAAAAAGACTTATCACTTTAGAAACTACTGTGGCAACATGGAATTTCAAGTCTTTCCAATGCCTGGCGACCATAATCTTACATTTTGTCAGCTAAGACATCCCCTGAGTGTGTGTACAAGTTGGATTTAGTAATCTTATCTATTAAATACGGCCTTGCTGTCCTCTTCCCATGACATGTTGCCAGAGATGCTATCTCCCTCATTCGCCTTCCTCTCAATCTCAGTGCTTTTTATGGGTTTAGGATTCCAGTTCTTGATCCCTGGCTGTCAAAGCATGTTTATCAGAGCACGAGAGTCTTGAAATTAAATACAGGAACCCAAGGGTCAAGGAGGTCTTCATGACGGACAGCCAAATGTTAATAAGAAATCGGAAAGTAAAAAGCAATCTGGAATGGCACCAGTCTACCATTAAGGTGCGTCCAACCTGTGGGCCAAAGCTGCCTGAGCCACATGGAGTGAAGAGAATTGCCCTGGGCTGCAAATAAAATATATAAATATAGTCAATGGATATAAGAAATGAAACTTCTTATATTTTTAATATTTTTCATTATAACACAGGTGTGTCCAATCTGTGGGCTGCAGGCTGGATATGTTTGATACATGAACTATTCTACTTGCAGAGATAAATGATTAAGTGACTCAAGTGGGTGCTATCAGGTGTGATGAGGTAAAAGGTTACTAAAAGAGGCTGAAGAAACCTGGTTTACAAAAATACCAAAGCACAACTTCAAACAAGACATAGCTCTGCCCTAGAACTCTACCGGCAGAGCTACCAAGTTCCACCTGGCAGTCACTGTCAGCACAAAAGCAAAATATGGGCAGAGGAAGCATATTTGTTTTAGTGCAGGACCACATAGCAAAAACGACAAGTTTTGAGGGAAGATACATACACGTGGTAATATACCAAGCACATGGGAGATATCCAGAATTCTTAGCTCAGTATGCAGCCATTATACCACTATCTGCAGGCTCCCAGACACTGGACCTCCCTATCTGGTTCCGACACAAGAACAAGACAGAATAAGGCAACTGAGGTGGGGCGCTGAATGAGACCATGCTCCTTTATCAGAATTGTACTGATAATGCAAAGATAAAATTTTTTTAGTACAGTGGTACTTAACCTCAGAATTACAGTCTGCTGCTAAAACAAAAAATACAAGGAATTATTTCAGTGGATAGATATTTCTTTGCTTTAATTATGTAATACCTTAAATCTGTGGCATTTGGTATTTCTTGGTGCAAGCATTCAGAAGCTGATGACAAAATAAGTGTTTTGAACACCTTTTCAGTGTGCTTAGCTTCTTTTGTTTTGGTGGTCTTGTTTATGGTGTGATTTTGAATAGCCTAATATTATAATAACATTCTGTGCCAGAAAAGCTTTCATCATGTACATGTAAGGCTTTCATTTAAAAATTAACTAAAGAGAAAGATAGGACATATTTTCACAGACAGTGTTTTCTGTCTCAGCCCTAGAAACTGACAGTTTTCTGTCTCAGCCGCACCCCTACAGCCCGCCTGTAGGTAGCAGTGTCACTTGTCATACGAGCATCAACACAGGCCTGCTGAGTGGGCAGTAAAACTCTGGGGGCAAAGCTGGTCTTTGTGAAGGTTGTAATCTGGTTAGGGGAGCTATTTCTTGAAATTCTCGATAGGTATTTAATTTTCAATTATTTTAAAAGCAAACAAAAGAAACATTAATTGACCATGATTGTCTTTATTTCTCTTATCAATTACCACCAGGGTAAAAATACGCTAATGATGAAAATTCCCATTTCACTACAAACTAAAATGTTCTCCTTTATTAACACGTTTGAATGTGAAACATGATCATCTGTTAAAAAAGACATTCTTCGACAATTTCAGAAAAAGAAACTTCGTTTTTTTTATTCCTTTTAATAGTTTCTGCGACTGACCTTTTTTCCCTGTGTTATGCCATTCACTATGGATCTGCATTCCCTCAGCTCCTCAGAGACACAGTAAGGACAGAGTCTTCGTTTAGGAAACATTTCTTAATTTTACATTTTAAAAGTTAACGCTTAAAAAAGAGAAGCCCTTTCAATCCCCCAGCCCCTATTTCCACTGTGAGTTGAGCACAAGTTAAGTCTATAAATAAATCTGTCCTTTCTTCTCAAAAATCACTTAAGATCCTTTTAGACTTTTAGGTCAAAACATTTTTACTGAGTCTGGGCATGGTGGCGCACACCTGGTATCCCAGCATTTCGGAGGCTGAGGCAGGAGGACTGCTGTGAGTTCAAGGCCAGCCTGGGCTAGTGAGTCAAGACTAGCCTGAACTGCATAGTGAGAACCTGCCTCCAAAAAAAAAATTTTTGTTTTTACTGAGAAAAATTAAGGTACCAGTCATTTTACTCCTATGAACACAGGGTGGCCAAGTATCCTGGTATGGATGTTGTTTGCGCAGAGCTGCCTGTGAGTTGTTCCATCTGCAGGCAGATAAAGACCCTCTTAATCATTCTTTTCTTCTCCTTGATAATGCCTATATTCTGGCTTCAGCTCCCATGTGTTTTTGTGGATGCCTTTTACATTCTGAATACCAATTTCTTTCAAGATTTCCTTCAGGTATCCCTAAAAACAAAAACAAAAACAAAAAATCTCAATAGATGAGATTATGAAGGCAGAAAATAAAATTTAAAATAAAATACACCAAAGCACATTTAATAACAAAAATTATGATCCTATGAGTTCAGCAAAATTTTCCTTCTAAGAGGTTCAATAAACTGCCTTGATTCTTCTACACAGCAATACATAACCTCATTAAATAAATGAGCATTTGCATCAAAGGGGTTGGAAGTCCTCAATGCCAACAATTTGAAAGCTTAAAAAAAAGGCTAGAGGAAAATAGAAATGACTGGTGCTCGATGTTTATTAACATGATCCAGCACACCAAGTGTAATTCGCCCTTGAGTTGTGTAGCTTCAAGGACTCAGCTTACAATTAGACTGGAGCCAGTAATTTCAGGAGTAGTAGTGTGTATCAAAAATGACAAATATTTTTGGGATGGGAAGTTAGTATTCAATGAAGCAAGCACATGACAGGTATCCAGAATTCTCAGGTTTAAGGTGTCTCAAAGTTGTGTATCACACCACTCATTTTTCCTACATAATAAGGAAAGTTATTATTTGTGTTTACTACTATACTGCTCAAGCTTGCCATAGATAGTGAGGAATAAATAGTGATAAGACACGCTAAAAACCACCAGGCTGCAGCTTCTGTGTACCTGGCTCCTGTTATGGTTTGTGTTTGGATGTCCCCCCAAAGCCTCATGCAGTCATGGGGGGCGGGCTTTTCAGAGGTGGCTGAATCTAGTTTGTGACTGATTCATGGTCCAAAGCTGGGATTAAGGGTGAGAATGCTACATCCACCCTAGGGTGGGTAGGCTGCATATAATAAAGGGACAGAAAGAGGCTTGTCCCTTCTCTTCTCTCTTGTCACTTTTGCTGTCTTCCCCTGCCATGAACTGTGCCACCCTGCCTTGGCAGTCAGCCAATTATGGACTGAAACCTCTACAAACTGTGAGCTAAGTAAACCTTCCCTCCTTTAACTTTGGGTGCTGGATATTTTGTCTCAGCAACAAGAAAAGTAACTAAGACAGCTCCCCAGAGGGAAGTATCCCTATTGTGGTATTTTTGATCCCTGAAAATTCAATAAACACGATCATTACTAGAGTAATGGAAGTGGTGGCTATGTTAAATATAATACTAAACCTTACCTCTGCTTTCCAATGCTCAAGGACTAAAGCATCCACTATAAACTGACCAATATAAATTATAGTACAGTACTTTTTTCTTGGAGGAGAAAAAAAGAGTTAATTCCTTAAAAGTGACATTTTTTCCCCTGCAGAACAAACCAATGAAACAATTTTTGAGTGTACGACTCAAAGAACCAGTTGCAGTATTAAGATGACTCATCCCATTGATGGAAGATGTAATTGTTCTTTATAAATTAAAATACGCTAATTAGAAAAATGCTTGAGAAGCTTTTGCCTAGATAACATTTAAGGCAGTGCTTCTAATGGGTGAATCAAGACTACCTGTATCAGAACCTGATATGATGCTATAGTAAGCCTCACTTTGTGCCCAGGAATCTGCATTTTAACAAGCCCTTACATGACTCATTTAACTAAAGTTCCACTATACCTCCTTTAAGGAATTCCAGTTCTGCTACTATAGGATCTTTGAGTCCCCGATATGTTCGAGCCTCACCACTGTGGAACATTATGTATTATCAACATGACCTAATGGCACCTCACACTGATTGGGATAATGCTGTATAATGCCAAAATCCTTTTAGTTGGTCATCTAGAAATATAATAGTTTAAGGCTGGGGAGACAGCTCACTGGGAGAGTGTTTGATCAGCATGTGCAAGGCCCTGGATCTGAACCCTAGTATCACTACAGAAAGGAAAAAGTAGAAATATGACAGCTGATTAGCACCGACTACACAAAGGTTGTTTAGAAAGCCTTGGAAGGCTTAGCTCTTTCCCTTGTGCAGCCTTCCCAGTCTCGCAGCCAGGCCCCAGCAGGTGGCAGCAATGAACCAAGTGAGCCCTAGGCTCCCCCGGGTGGCCGCCTGCCTCCCACACTTTCTACAGAGTGGGCTTCGCTGAAGGACCGCTGGGAGCGAGTGAGCACAGAGGCGGAGGCATCCAGGTGACATGAACGTCTGCTGTCAGTTACTTTAGATTACATTTAAAAGTCGGACACTGTTCATAATCTACTTTCTAATTAAACTGAATTCACAAATGGAAAATGATGGGTTAGGCACAAATGATTTTGTTTTAGGTGCCAAGAATGACATCTTTGTAAAATTCCAAAGAATAGTTTATTGTGAAGCTGGCTAAGATCCTGTTGCACAAACAATCATACAATTGTGGACGCACTGCAATGGATCAAAAATGAAAAGAGCAATTGCTATGAGCATTTTGGCATCCCGAGAGAAAAGACATTCTCTGACACCACCCCATGTGCCTATTTACAATCTAGACTCGGAAAATGAAAAGACCAAAAAAGGTTAAAAACAAAATATTAAAGTCTCTTTTTGCTTTTTAATACAGCGTCTCACTAAGAGCTCAGGCTGGCCTTGAACTTGTGATCCTTCTGCCTCAGCCTCCTGAGTGCTAGGAGTATAGGCATGTCATACTATACCTGGTTTAAGGAAGTCTTAGTGTATAAATTGAATTGCTTTCACATGTAGTCCACTCTCATTTTGGCAATCTAGTATAATATTTGGGATAACTTTTATACATGAAGATGCCACTCTCTTCCTTTAACAGCAAGAAGGGGAAGAGATAATCATAGCCTGTTGATTTGTCACGTGAACAAAACAGGATCAGGGCCACGATGTCTATAGTACACATTTGGGTGGGGGAGGTTTTCAAATGTCCTGGATTTTAGGGTATTTCATATCACAATCATAGACCATTTTACTCTAACCAAATTAAGTAGCTTGGCAAGGGAGTAGGCACAAAGCACTAGAAGAAAAACTTGGAGTGATGATAGGGAAAAACAAGGCAAAAAAAAAAAAATCTCTGAAGACAAGAAATAAATAATGAACAGTGAGATCAGGGCATACCTCTGAGATGTTTCAGTGGCTTCTCCTCCGGCCTACAACTGAGGTTCCAAACCCCTTTATAGGTATCCATGCAGGCCTGCTTTCCCCCTCTGGCCTCCCTTGTGATACTCTCCTTTACACACACTTGCCAATTCTCTATCTGCATGCTTTTGGGGTTTCACATCCCCCCCCCAAATACAGTTCCCATTCTCTGTAATGCTTATCTCCTTCCTTCAAATCTGAACCTCACCGGACATGGTGGCACATGCCATTAATCGCAGCACTTGGGGGGTTGAAGTGGGAGGATCATGAGTTCAAGAATAACCTGGGGTATCTAGTGAATTCAAGGCCCTCCTGGACTGCATAGTAAGACCCTACCTCAAAGAACAAAACCCAAAATATATCTGAACCTCTCATCCTTAAAAGTAGGCTCAAATGTTGCTCTCAGAGAAACTTTCCCTAACGGCCTCACCCCTTAGATTTACATTTCACACATGGTACACACTTCAATGACAACACTTATCATACTGTATTCTAATCCTTTATTTACATGCCCCTCTCTCCTCTCAAACCACATGTTCTTATTACAGTGCCTGACTGCACATCAAGAGCCTGAGTGTACTTCCTTGGGGTGAACAAGGTCTGCTTAAAAGTGACCGGGCAGCTAAGAGGACCAGGTGGCGAGGGGAGAGCACAGAGAAGGTCCACAGGAATAAACTATGCAATACCAGTTCTTCTACAACTTAGGTGGTGACCCAGTTTTTGAAACAAAACTTGTCTGGCAAACTATATTGTCTGCATTTGAATGTCACTTATTAAAATCAGCATTGTAGTGCTAAAGTAATGTTGGAGACAAAGCCAATTTAAGTTGAAAATTTTAACGGTTCTAGCAGGATTAAAAATTAATTGGTAATCTCATTTTCCCTTTGTTATTCATACTTTTCACGCACACACATATTTACTCCAGCACCGCCTATGTTTCAGGTGAAGTGGTATACAGTTATTCTTTTTCCTCCTCCCAGAGTTCATAGTTTAAGAGTGGGGTGGAGACAAAGACACATAAGCAGGCAAGTATAGTAATAAAGACACACGAACACGGTATCTGTGGGAGGACCGGAGGGGGCCACTGACCCAACTGTGTCAAGATGTTAGGTTCTCTGAGGATGGAAACTATATCATTTGAATTGAACAGCAATTCTGTGCAGAGTGCAAGAGAAACCAGTTCTAGTTCTTTTACATATTCTAAACACTGAATGACTTTCCAATTTAATTTTTGTCTAACCATCTATAATTTAAACAAGGATTCCAGGTCCAGGTAGACCTTTATGTCACATGGGATTTGGAAAATTTCTCATTACGGAGTGTGTGCCATGTTGCATCAAACAATCTGAATAAAATGGCTCAGGACCAGCAATTCTTCATCAAAGAGATGTGTGGGAGAGAATTTAAGCAAGTCTGAATGCAGAGAAAAAAGGAGATAAAACATCAAAGCTTCTTGGAAGGAAATAGCAAAGCTTATACAGTACTTGGCCAAAAAGACCATGATTAGGATACAGTTTGGATTTGTGGGTTAAAGTAAAACTGTGATGAAACTGGCCAGAAACCCAGGCCGGCGAGATGGCTCAGCGGCATAAGCGCCTGCCTGGCAAGCACGAGGTCCTGAGTTCGACTCCCGGAACCCACATACAAAAAAAGGGCCGGTGATATCGCTCAGTGGCACGGGCGCCTGCTGGCGCGCAAGGTCCTGAGTTCGACCCCCGGTACCCACAAAAAAAAAAAAAAAAAAAAAGCCAGAAACCCACAGATCAACCTTCTAATTTTCCCCGAAGACAGAGGTGAACCTAGGTAGAGTCACAAGGCCTATTTCACTCTCCTCTTCTCTTCCTTCCCTCCCTCTGCCCCTTGTCATTTCTCCTATCTTTTCCTCTACAGCTCTGTCAACCAAATGGGAGATTTATCTGCATTTCATTTTACCAGGCATTTCAGTGATAAGTATTACATATATAATAACGCTCTAAATTTCTAGAACTCGATTTAAAGCATACTTTTAACAGGAAGCCAATCAACTATTAATGGTTTATGTAAGCTAACAATATTATGCTACTAAGCTTTTATAGTCACAAAAATTTCCTCCAAAAGGTTGGACCAAATATGCAATATGCGAATCTATACCAATGATGGCACAAAGATTCGCCGAGGGAAATGAATTCTATACTTCTTAAAAAAGTGATCCAACAGAAGAAGCACATTACTGTTTCTATGCTAATCAAAATTACTTCATCTTTATGTGATTTTTGTGAGTTAACTGTGGCTCCTTTGAGAGGTCAACGTAACAGAGGACTTACTGATGCAGCTGAAGCTGTTAGTGTCTCCAAGGCACAAAATTCTTTACATGTTAAGAATACACTGTGAACAAAGGCAACAGGTGTTTTCACTCCTTTGGACAGAGAAAAATGCGAATAGGTGAGGGATGATGATGCCAGGGACTTCTCTGGAACATGGCCCATGTCTGTACTGCTCTCCTTTCCTTCTTCCTGTTGCGCTCCCTCTTCCCACTAGACCTCCTCCCCTGTCCTCCCTTCGGCACTCCACTGGCTGTTTTCTTCCCTTTGAAAATCACGCAGCGGAGAGATGGGTAATGACATGGTCATGGCATAAACCCTGTCCTATCCTACTTTACACTCAATCCAAATTTTGAAAAATCAATTAATTATGACATTAATATTTGTATACTGGTAAACTATCTCACCAGCAACAACACTTCACCTATATGGCATTGGCAAATGATTCCTATGTTTGACTATTTCAGATAAACAAAGTTGACCTCCTTTGGGCCCAAACTTGCAGCTCTGTTTTAAAACATGCTTCTCAACTGGGCGTGGTGGTGCACACCTGTAATCCCAGCACTAGAGAGGCTGAGGCAGGAGGTTTGCCACAAGTTTGAGGCCAGCCTTGGCTACAAAGTGAGTTTGAGGCCAGCCTGAACTATATAGCAAGACCCTGTCTCAAAACCAAACTGAACCAAACCAAACCAAACAAAACCAAACAAAACAAATAAAACAAAACAGACATGCTTCTAAACTATATTCATGTATTGTATACTGAATAGAATTTAACCTTGGAATACTAAAGGCATTCCAAGGCTGGGATATAATGGCTTACAACTGGCAACAATCACTATATATATATTCCCCCCCAGTTAACAATTTCAAATATGCTTATAAATATGTATGTTATATGTAGTTGGGCACGATGGCACATACCTGTAATCCCAGCACTCAGGAGGCTGAGATTGGAGGATTATGAGTTTGAAGCCAGCCTGAGCTACATACAGAGATCTTGTCTTAAAACATACAACTCCCTCCCAAAACAATCAAGACCCCAAACTCCCAAAACATTTATATACATTTTTATTTAAGCATATTAAAAACATATTTATGTTTATATTTACATATACATATTACATATTTATGTATATTTGAAATTGTTAACTAGGAAAATACAGGGCTATCCAATCCAACAGATAAAAAACAGTAATATTCCTTTTGAAATATAAATAAATATGAGTTCTTATATTTAAGGTCATTGCAACTATTGATTACTGAGTATGAAGTATAGTTTTGAATGTATAAAAACAAGGAAATATCAATATTATAGTTATATTGGTGTGCTTATATTTAAAATTTTCAGTAAATTAGCTAACATTCCCAATGAAGAAGCATTATTCCCCTTAAAATATTTGAAAAAGAGAGTAGTTTTACATTAGGGCAATGGTAGATAAAAGTTTCTGCTGTCTAATGATACAGCCTTATTATTTGTAATAGTCCAAAGTGAAAACAATCCAAAGGTCCATTAACAGATGAATGGATAAACCACGGTATATTCACAAAAGGGAGTACATCTGGCAATAAAAAGGGAATGAAGTACTTATGCATGCTACGTGGATGCAGCATGAAAACATTATGCCTAAAAGAAGTCAGTTACAGGAGGCCACATATTATATGACTCCATTTCTAGGAAATGTCTGGAATAGGAAAATGTATAGAGTAGATCATTTGTTGTCTAGGGTCTGGAGGTAGAGGCAGGGCCACTGATAATGGGCACAAAGTTTCTTTTCATGGAAAAGAAAACGCTGTAAGATTGTGGTGATGGCTGTACAATATACACTTTAAGACGACACTATTTTTATTTTCAAATTACATAAAGAAACATATCCACCTAACAGTATCTGGCTCTGTGTATTAATCCATAATTAAAATATCCATATCGAGACGTTCTAGAAAGAAAGGATGGCTCACAGTGCTGCAATGTGGACCTAAGAGAGCCAGTGCTGGCACTGCCAGGCCCTTTGCCAGCAGGATTATCCTCTGGTATCTGAACCCACCAGCTGATAGATATGGGAGGCTCTGAACACTTATCCAAATCCACAGAGTAAGATTTTCTTGAATGCAGGGACAAACAAAGAAAATTATTTCTTTCCTGAGGGAAATTAATTCCATTTGGATGGCAACACTGAAAATTAGTCTTTGTAGTTTGTTCAGGGACTAAAGAAACCAGCAGAAGGGCGTTAATAGGCCTACATTTTTACTTTTCCTTTTTTTTTTTAAACACTGGATGGGACTGGAAAGATGGGATATGGGATTTCATAAGTAGTGACATTTTTCATATTAAATACAAATCTTGTGGCCTGTCACTTAACTGAAAATTCTGTATATAAATGAAAGCACAGTTTTGTTTTCTAAATACCCATCTCAGATACTGTTCTTTTCTATGTAATATCTTATATAAAATCATAAGCTAATTGATATTTGCCCCAAATGTTTACCTCAGTCAGAAATGAGGTAAAGAAGAAAAACAGGAAAAAAATATAAATTAAAAAGAAAAATGTTACAATTCCATGATAAATTTGATAATAGATCTACTAGTTATTAAAATATTCTATTCAAAAGGTCTTAAAATTTCATAAATGATTTAAAATTTCACCCACTTATATTCAATGCAGTTAATAATTTATTTTAATATGACATTTCGTATGCTGAAACTTTTAATTAGGACTCTACTTCATAAGTTACCAAATCATTAGTTTTTAAAACAGACATCTCAAAAAGGGCTGCCACTAATTAATATGTTCTGTTGGGAAATTGGTGGTCTTTTTTTTTTTAAAGAGAAAAAAATAGAACAAAATTTCAAAACAAGATAATAGGAGGTGCGCCGGGGATATAGCTCAGCGGCACAGCACCTGCCTGGCAAGTGTGAGGTCGTGAGTTTGATTCCTAGTACCAAAAAAAAAAAAAAAAAAAAAAAAAGAGATAATAGGGTGACAATGGTTAATACATTGCATGTTGTTATCTTTAAATTAGTTACTCAGAGTACAAGATATCAGCATTCAACTGTCCAAACAATATTAGCACCAACCTTTCTTTTCAATGAACTAAGAGAAATTAGTTGTTTATCTCTCTTAACTATCTTTTACATATATACATATATATGTATATACTTGTATATACATATATATATATATATATATATATATATATATATATTTTTTTTTTTTTTTTTTTTGCTTTTCCCTTCCTTCATTTCTCCATTCCCCCATCCCAGCTTCTCTTTTCTTTTGAACAGTTTCTTCCTGTGTTACAATATCTATTGCACATTTTGGATCTTATTTACTCTTTCAGCTTCTCACACTAGGGAGACAATACGATGTTTACTCATGTGCGTCTGGTTTATTTAACTTATGAGTATGGTCTTGAGTTGTATCCATTTACCCATAAAAGTCTCCAGTTTAACCTTCTTTATAGCTGAGTAAAACTCCATTGTATAAAAATATCACATTTTTTATCCCTCAGTTGATGGGCATCTGGGTTGTTTCCAAGATCTAGCTACTACAAAATTGTGCTGCTATAAACATGGGTGCACATATATCACTGTGGTACGATGTTTTTAATTCTTCTGGGGAGATACCCAGAAAGGGAATAGCTGGGTCAAATGAGACCTCCAATCCTAGTTTTTTGAGGAAATCTCCACACTGGATTTCCACAGTGGTTGCACCAGTGGACAATACCACCAACAGTGGAGAAGGGTTCCTTTTTCCCCACAGCCCCTCCAGTATTTGTTATTGGTTGATTTCTTGATAATAGTCATTCTTTCTGGGGTGAGATAGAATCTCAGTGTTGTTTTAATTTGCATCTCTTGAAGGACCAGTGATGTTGAATATTTTTTCATATATTTATTTGCTGTTTGTATTTCTTCATCTGAGAAGTATGTATTCATCTCAGATGCCCATTTTTGGATTGCGTCTTTAAATTTGGGAGGTCTGATTTTTTTGAGTTCTTTATATGTTCTCGATAGTAATCTTTTGTCTGAGGAACAGCTGGCAAACATTTTTTCCCACATTGTGGGCTGTTTCTTCACTCTGTTGGTGGCTTCTCTTGCTGTGCAAAAGCTTTTTAATAAGATGAGATCCCAGTTGTTGATTCTTTGTGATAGTTCCTGTGTGATCAGGGTTTTATTCATAAGTCTTTGCCTACACCAATGTCTTCAAGAGTTTTACCTATTCTATTTTCCAGGAGATTTAATGTTTCTGTTTTAATATTTAGATCTTTTTGTGGGTACCGGGGGGTCGACCTCAGGACCTCGTGCGCCAGCAGGCGCCCGTGCCGCTGAGCGATATCACCGGCCCCTTTTTCGTATGTGGGATCCGGGAGTCGAACTCGGGCCCTTGCGCTTGCAAGGCAGGCACTTACGCCGCTGAGCTATCTCACCGGCCCAATATTTAGATCTTTGATCCATTCTGAATTTAGTTTAGTGCATGGTGAAAGATATGGGTCCAATTTTAATCTTTGGCATGTGCAGAGCCAGTTTTCCCAGCACCATTTTTTAAAGAGGCTACCTTTCTTCCAGTGAATGTGTTTGGCACCTTGTCAAAGATAAGGTGGCGTATTTATTTCTGAAGTTGTTTCTGCATCTTCTAATCTGCTCTATTGATCCTCGGGTCTGTTTTTTGGTCAGTACCATGGTGTTTTAATCAAGTAGCTTTATAGTATAATTTCAAGTCAGGGATTGTGATGCCCCCTGCCTTGCCTTTGTTGCCCAGAATTGCCTTTGCTATTCTAGGTCTCTTCTGGTTCCAAATGAATTTTAGGATTGTTTTCTCTAATTCTGTGAGATATACTGTTGGCATTTTGATCGGAATTGTATTAAATATGTATAACAATTTTGGAAGTATGGCCATTTTCACTATATTGGTTCTTCCTACCCAAGAGCAAGGGATATCTTTCCATTTTCTGATACCCTCTTCAATCTCCTTTTTCAGAGTACTGTAGTTTTCAATGTAGAGGTCTTTTACATCCTTTGTTAGACTGATTCCTAGGTATTTCTTTTTTTTTTTTGGATGCTATTGTGAAAGGTGTTGTTACCCTAATTTCTCTCTCAGTGAGTTTGTTATTTGTGTACAAGAAAGTTACTGAGGGCCGGTGAGATGGCTCAGTGGCCTACGCGTCTGCCTGGCAGCGCGAGGGCCCGAGTTCGACTCCCGGAACCCACATACGAAAAAAGGGGCCAGTGATATCGCTCAGCGGCACAGGCACCTGCTGGCGCGCGAGGTCCTGAGGTTGACCCCCGGTACCCACAAAAAAAAAAAAAAAAAAAAGAAAGTTACTGAAGTTTGAGTGTTGACTTTGTATCCAGCTATGCTACTGAATTTGCTTATTAAATGGAGCAGATTTTTAGTGGAGTTTTTGGGGTCTTCTATGTAGAGTATCATGTCATCTACATATAATGATAATTTCACTTCTTCCTTCCCTATTGTTATTCCTTTTATTTCTTTCTCTTGTCTAATTGCTCTGGCTAAAGTTTCCAGGACTATGTTGAATAAGAATGAAGCAGTGGACATCCTTGTCTTGTTCCTGATTTTAGAGAGAAAGCTTTCAGTTTTTGTTCATGTAGTATGATGTTGGCTGTTGGTCTGTCATAGATAGCTTTTATCAGATTGTGATAAAGACCATCTATTCCAGAAACTGATTGTCTTTTTAGTTTTAGTAGTATTCAAAATCAGAATTTCCACTTACAGGAAAAATTGAGAGAGAATTGAAAGGGAGTATGTGAACAGAAAGAAAATGATATATAGCTTTTTAAAAAAGAAATTAAATGAAAAAGTGAAAGATTATTTCAAAACAGATCATTATAATAAAAACAGCATTTGTTTGTTTGTTTGAGACAGGATCTTGCTACACAGTTCAGGCTGTCCTTGAACTCACTATGTAGCCCAGGGTGTCCTTGAACTTGGGGCAATCCTCCTGCCTCAGCCTCCTGATTGCTGGGATTACAGGCATGCACCACCACATCCAGTTAAAACAGCATTTATTAAGAAGTAAATGTAGGATAGCTGCTTAACACTAAAAATATCTATCTTTACTTCTGAATTAGGAACTAAATGAAAAAATATAAAGCTTCAGTTCTAAGCCAGGCATGGCAGTACATATCTGTGATCTCAGCTACTTGGGAGGCTGAGGTAAGAGGATTATAAATTCAAGGCTGAGCTAGGCAACTTAGTGACCCCTATCCCAAAATAAAAAATAAAAAGGGCCGGGGATATAACTGTGGTAGAACATGTCTGGGTTTGATCCCTAGCATGGCCCCCGCCCCCATAAAAAAACCAAAGCTCAAAACCAAAACAATAAAAAAATCTTAAATTTTATTTTCTATACACCTGTCTTAAATTGATGATGATTCTTAATAATATAAAGAGAAGAAATCAATGTATTTGAGAGAAAATTCAGTTTTTCTTCTCCCCTTTAGAAAAGGCATTCCTGCCGGGCATGTGGTGCACACCTGTAATCTCAGTACTTGGGAGGCTGAGACAAGAAGACTGCTGTGAGTTTGAGGCCAGCCTGGACCACATGGTGAGACCCTGTCTCAAAAAACTAAAACAAAAAGCAAACAAACAAAATAAAACAAAAAACAAAACAAAACAAAACAAAATGGCATTCTTAGGGCTGAGCTACAGAATTCTTGCCTGGTGTGCACACGCATGCACACATACACACACACACACACACACACACACACACACGCCAGCATTCCTATCATAAAAAAAGTACTTTCCTTGTTTGTCTACAGATCTACATACATGTCTGAATACGACCAGGCAAGTAACAAAGATATTCTTAGACTACTGTCAGGACAACTAGGCATAAGAAGCCACCAGCAAACTCCATTTCTGGATCTATAAATCAGAAAATTGAACTTGACAGTCTGTAAGAGACCTTTTTCCTTTAAGATCCTGAATGAGAGATCTATGCATCATAATTTGTAAGATATATATATAATAAAGAAGAAACACGAAACAGGTGTCTGGCTTGACTGACCTGGGAAACAATAATGTCATTTACTGAAATGAGGAAGTCCGGGGAAGCATTGATGAGGTGTAGAAATCAAGAGTTCTGTTTCAAACATATTTACTCTGATAGCAAGAAAAATAATTAACATTGAGTAGGCACAAACTCTGTCCCAGGCAGTATGGCCCAGGGTGGGGGAAGCATTGGGCTTTGGCTGGCCAGGCAGATGAAGAAAGATGGGAAGGGACAGTTCTAACTAAAGAATATTAGTTGCTAGATCTAGCCATCTCTAAATAGATGCATTCCTGAACCTTCCAAGCTAATGTGTCAACAAAATTATTTTCATTTAAACTAGTTCGATCTGAGTTTCTGTTCCTTGCAATTGAAAGAATTCCAACCAGTTTACTGAAAAGTACAGGTAGGAGAAAAGTATAGCATCTCAAATTCTCTAGCCATTTGATCCTTTAAAAAAAAGGATGGGTTCTTGTATCTTCATTCCAAAATTTTGCTGAAATTACTTTTATTCAAATCCTTACTTAAGCCTATCTGGAAATAAACTCTAAAGGTTAGATTAATGATATCTGATTGCTGATACAGCAGTGTAACTACTTTGTTTATTGAAAGCCTGTCTTGAAAATAAGCAACTGTTTGTTGGGTAGTATTTAAAGCTGGGGGGGATTAAAGTCTGGGTACCATACTGCACCCCTAGTTTCTCATTTTTTTTTTTTAAATAAGAGTAGGAAAATTAGAGAAAAGGAATGGGGAATAGGAATGGGGGAATGGGGAAATAGGCACAGCTCCTGAGAGAGAGGAGGTGTCCCGAATGGGTTGCCCTAGTTTCTCAGGTTGACTTGAACTTAATTTAAGCATGCCATTTGTTCAATGATATATTCTGAATTCAAAGGTGGTCCACTGGATTGATATGATTGGGAACCAGAGTTAGAAGGGATCATCAATAGAAATAAACTTCTAGAATCTTGACTTGAAATTGGGAGGGTAGTATACAAGGAAACAAAGAGGTTTATTCATAGTCAGAGCTGATTTTCTGTGACACTTTGGATTACAGGCATGGGCCTCCATGTCCAGTGATTTGTATTTTTAAAAGAAATGCTATATGTGTGTCTATTTCATAGATATAACAAAATATGAATACTAGATATAATATATTCAAGGTTAAAGATCAGCAAGTGCCAGAGAGAAATAATAGGCTTCCTCTAATCTTTCATTTTTGGGGGAGGGGGGCAAAAATTAAACCCTATAAAAATATCTCTGTATACAGAAATTGTTTTCCTGACTTCACGTCAGTTACCAAAGCTTGCTCTTTCCAAATTGGCTTATTTGCCCTGATCAGAAACTTTCACTGTTTCTGGCTGCCTGCTGAAGTCACATACTAGCAAACGAGAGAAAAAGAATTGGCTCTAAGGGTAGCTCCTCTATTCAATAAGAAAGATTGCTTGTAGAATTTTTTTTTTAAGAGAGAAAAACTAATACAGAAAAGAAAGAAAAAAAAAAAAAAGGAAAAACAAGACAATACTTCAGATTCACTCAGAATATGTTAAAAAAGTGATACAAGATCAGAAAGCAGATGGCATTGGTACTGCTTATAACAAAGAGGAGGCCAGGCGGGTGGCGCGTGCCTATAATCCCAGCACTCAGGAGACTGAGGCAGGAGGATCACCATGAATTTGATGCCAGCCTGGGATACAAAATGAGTTTAAGGCCAGCCTGAAATGCACAGTGAAACCCTCTCTCAAAAAAGGCAAAAACAAAACAAAATGAAACAAAATCCAACAAAAAACCAAAAAACCAAACAGAGGATGTGTTATAGTTGGGTAGATTTCATGATTATAAACTTGTTATCAAAACATAACATGATCAGGAGGCATCAGAAAATGAAAGTCTCTGTCTCACCATGTGAAATCCTCTACCACGCCACCATCCAAAAGGAAGCCCTTCACCAAATGCTGAGCAGGTGTCAGCACCATGCTCTCAGACTTCCCAGCCTCGAGAACCATAAACACACTTCTGCTTTTTATCAATTGGTCTGCTGTGCACATATAGCAAAAGAGAGTGGACTAAGACACCTACCTACAAGACTTTAAAGAAGGGCTGGTGAGATGGCTCAGCGGCGTAAGTGCCTGCCTGGCAAGCGCGAGGTCCTGAGTTCGACTCCCGGTACCCACATATGAAAAAAGGGCCGGTGATATTGCTCAGCGGCACAGGCGCCTGCTGGCACGTGAGGTCCTGAGTTCGACCCCCGGTACCCACAAAAAAAAAAAAAAAAAAAGACTTTAAAGAAAAAAAGATGATGACTAGCAGAACTGACTGACAAGAATAAAATTCTATTCTTTTACCCAGGGTTAAAAGTTTACTTAATAATACTAGTAATATAAGTAAAATATTTACAGTTGACAAATCATCTTTCACAATCATTTAATTATCATAAGAATTTTATAAACTATTATTTTGTAAATCTTGTAATATTATAAACATTGATAAATTTTATATTAAGTATGCTATATGTTAAGTAAATTAAATATACGAATTATTAAATTTTTTTAAGTAGCTAGTCCAGGACTATCTGGCTAAATGGCAGGACTGGAACTTAAAATGAGATTTTATTACTCCAAATCCAGTGCCTTTTTCCCTTACACCAAGAAGCACGCTTTCCTGGATCATGGTCTTCATGAGAGACTGGATTCCTTAAATTCTCATGGCAATGCTCAGAGTAAAATTAAATTAGTAGTAGTCTACTGATGACCATTAGTACATACTCACTTATGTTCTAAACCTTTTTAAAAGATTATTTTACCTGCACAGAAAAGAACTGGGCTTTGGCAATTTTCTTTCTGGTCAATATGCCTTGCAAACTCAGTTCAAATGTGAGAGGGGAGCAGAGCGGAGATGAAGTAAGAGGAAGAGAATCACAGATGTAAAGGTGGAAGGGATCGTAAAGACTGTCTGGTCCACTCCCTCAATTTTAGGAATGGAAATGACTTCCCCAGAGAGGTAAACAGCAGGACTCAAAGCCACTGTCTGCTCCTCCCTAACTTTGCAGGTGAGGACAATTTGAGCTCTGGCCGATTTCCTGGCATTCTGTATAGTATTTTCCTGACACTGGCTTTCCGTCCCTCAACCCCACTTTATCTGTCAAAATCCAGTGAGGAAAATATGATGTAGTTCAGGCCAGCCTGAACTACATGGAGAGACCCAGTCTCAAAAAAAACCAAATCTGCTTGTTAAGGGAGTTTCTAAATAATAAAACTATTACAAAGGAAACAGTTTCTGGATCAGTGGTTCTCTATGAGAAGCTGATACACACTATGGGTTTGCTCCCCAGAAAAATCCAAATATTTTTGCATATATTCAAGAAGTTAATATGGCTCTCCCGAAGCTAGTCCACCCTCGATCATGAGTCAAGAAGCTCTATTATAAGCGATTCATTAAGTACTGACATATAAAAATTATCTGAAGAATCAAAACAGAGACATTCTAATAATCCGTTCTTTGATGCAAAATGAATAAGCCTTATATGCCAAGGCAAAGAAACTGCTTTCCCTAGTATTATCGGAATGTCCCTCTACAAGTGCTTGTTTTTTGTATCTAATTTTGTGCATGTTTTATTCCCGAAGAATGTTTTGTTTGCTTTCAAAATTTCTGGAATAGTTTTTTTGTATATATTTATATATAAAATGCACAGATAAATATCATTAAAACCAGAAGAAACACTGCTTAGCTAATGAATTATTCTTTTTCAATTTTTTTTAATCTAGCTTGGAATGTAGTTTCTAAGGCTTTGATGCCAAAGGGAGTGAAGTCATTAAGATGAACTGATAATACTGCAGCATGAGCACTTTCTTCTCTATTAAAAAAATTACTTATATTCTTTGGAATTTAAATTAATATTTTAACAAAAAGGGGAATGATGTATAACAAAGCCCTCAGATTTGTCAAGTATAAATCAAAAGGGTAATTTCTTCTCTTCATATGGAATTACTAATATTAAATGTATTTGAAATCTAAAATAATGAATGAAGCTCATGTTACAAAAAAATAGCTGCACTGAGACATGTTTCTGAGTGTCAATGTAAATTGTCATTAGCGTAAATGACTATAAATTTAATAATATAGGAAGGATACATTTCTCTTCAGTAATGACATGTTAACGAAGCATGAAATATTTAAAACATCAATATGAACATATACATACCACAGGTTGACTATAAATTTAATACAGGAAGGACACATTTCTCTTCAGTAATGACATGTTAACGAAGCAGGATATACTTAAAACATCAATATGAACATATACATACCACAGGTTGTTTTGTGATATCCACCAAGTCTTTAAGATTATAATATTGGTGTTTTTCAAAGGCTGAAAACAGCATGTCTAGAACATGTTGTTTATCTGCCCGAGCTCTCTTTCCATCTTCTTTCTTCTTCCTTTCATATTCAATCTATATGCAAAAAAATCAAAAGAAAGGCATCAACCTAACATGCTCACCTGGAAATGCAAGCATCTCTGCTAGTCATCCTTAAACTATTAGATTTGATGTTTTGAGGGGGAGCCTAAACAGGGACCTTTTTGCTCCGAGGACTCCCCTATACCTTTAAAGATCTATGACAGTAAAGATGCCACTGTGAACTATTTTCAGTATTTCATGTAGATTTGTGCAATGTGCCATTAGCTCCCAAGCAGGCTTTCTTTCTAGTTCCCTATGTTGAACAGAAACTCTTAACTTGCAGTTCCTTTGTTTTTGATTAACCAAGATAAAATAAGTTTATGCATTAGATGTAGTTTTGGTAGCTAACCTCTTCTAAGTGTGGGGTTCTTAGGGGCAGGCAGATCACAGAACAGGTTCTCTAGGGACTGGGAAGTTTGGGAAGCATTGTAACAAACGAAGGACATGGGCAGAGGCAGGAAGCCTTTTCTCATCCTGACCTTGCGCTAAAAATAGATCTTACTCATTATGAGACTTCAAATTAGCGATAAAGGTAACTCTGTCAATAGTGTCTTTCAATTAAATAAATTTAGGAGCCAGACAAGGGGGAAGTATTAACTTAATCATCATTATTTTTTGAAGTGTACGACGTGGGAGTAAAACTCAAAATCCATGTATCTTTTCAGCATATTAAGCATGGACTATATGCTAGGGACTGTACTAGGATATGGGCAAATAAGGAGTCTTCTCTTTTAAAAAGTATCCCTTTCTTAGGGTTCAAGTATTAAAAACGTATACAGAGGGCCTTGAACATTTTAAATGAAGTATCAATATACCACAGAACTAAGAAGGGCGAGATCTTTAAGTTGAATCAACAAAAATGCATGATATATTGTTTGGGAGGAATGAAATCCAGCCAGCTCCAAGATTTTCTGGGTGAGAATAGTGTAGAAGAAAATGAGGATTTGAAAGAATACATGCTTTTCTCTAGGGTAAAAAGAAAGAAGTAAGAGAATGATCACGCCAGGAAGAAAGCAAGCATGATAATCCGGGATAAAGTATCAGGGTCTTTAGATTAAGAAGTGGAATACTGTGGAGTAAGTCTGTTAAACTGTTCTTTGCTAACCAATGACTACAACAAAGTTCCCTGTGAACTTTTGCACAGTACTAAACTGGCTTATGTTTTGGATTGCACTGGACAGCCCAATAAAGGGACCTAGGAAGAAGTAGGAAAAAACCAGGTCCGGAGGTGAATATATTATAATCTGCTACTCTGGTCAAGTATGGGAAAGAGAATCTTAATTTAGGATCTAGAAAACAGGAAAATGGAACCAGAGGAGACGGGGACAACCTAAGGTTCCCTTCCTAAGGGTTGAGTGTAATGTGGGATTTGATTTATCCCCAAAGGCCACCAATCTCCAAGGAAAACAAAGCAAAGACAGACCAAGGCTAGATTTTCGTATTCTCTGCATGAAGCCAGAGCTACATGATACTCTGTCTGTACTCTCTTCCCAGCTTTAATTTATTCTGAAAGATAGACAGAAAAAGTTAAATTCAGGAAACGGAAGGAGTGATGTATATTCAGTTTCTACGCTTAGCAGGTTCTTCTGTATGTAAAACAACTGGAGAAGCTAAGAAGACAACACGAAAAAATGTTTTCAAGTAAGTAGCGCACCTTAGGCAAGGCACATATTGTAGTTGGCACTGGTGAGAAAAACTTTTTAAGTGTTACCAAGTGCCAAACTCAGAGCCAAGAGGGTCTGAATTAAAGGTAAAAATTTAATCTTAATAAATTAGAAAGGAACTTTAAAATTAATATTTGGGATAAGATTAACAGTCAGAGTAAGTTGTGACTCATGTTAAAACTACCAAATGCTACCTAGATTAAAAAAAAACCTTGGTACATGCTTCCATCTCAAATATAGTATCTTCATTGAATGTTGGTACTTTCCTGTTTAAAATCAAAGAAAAAACAGACTAGAAATATATGCTAATCTTTTGTGTTAACCATGTCCATCAATGGCTCAACTCCTGGGGACAATGTGACCCAACTCTTAACTTTTAGCTAGTGAACAAAAACTCTTAAAAGTGTAACCTGAAAACTCAGACATACAAAATAATAACAGCAATGACAGGCATGAAAATATTATTCCACATTAGAGAAATTTCAGTACTGGAAATTTAATCCTACATTTATTTAAAAATAGCAAGAAAAACTGAACATCTACTTATTATCTTTAGAGCCTATACAACTGGATAACTTACAGAAAAAGACTTTTTTAAAACAAAATGGGTTAAATATTTTTTAATAATGTCTAAGATAGGCTCAGAACCCAAATTCTCTTCTGTGGTATCAGGTAAGTTGTTCCAGTGTATGTGTAACTACAAAAAGGAATTTTATTTTTTAATTATTTTATTTATTTAATTTTTTTAAAGACAACAAGTAAACATTCTCATGTATTAACAAACTCAAGAATTAGAGAATGTACAAATTTTAATTACTTTCATGGTCATTATGCTATTAATACCTAATCCTGTACTTTGGGCAAAAATCAGGTCACTAAAGTAACTTTTTTATACTTTATTTTTTTTTGTGGGTACTGGGGGTCGAACTCAGGACCTCGCGCACCAGCAGGCACCTGTGCCACTGAGCGATATCACTGGCCCTTTTTTCATATGTGGGTACCGGGAGTCAAACTCAGGACCTCGCGCTTGCCAGGCAGGCACTTACGCCGCTGAGCTATCTCACCGGCCCTATACTTTAACAATAGAGAAATGGTAATCTCAGTATTCTCACAACTTGGTACTACACATAAGATTGATCATATAAACCACAAATGATATGAACTAGTCTACTTAGGAAAAGACTGGTTTTGAGGTGTTATTTCTCTTTTAAACTATTTTCTCTTTGGCCATTTTGTTTCTTAATGATGTATAGGCATTGTAAGGAATTAATACTCAAAGCAGTTAGGTATCTAACGTTATCACACAACATAAAATGTTACTACAATAGTTACTGGAATAAAAAATTTGGGGCCGGTGATATAGCTCAGCGGCATAAGCACCTGCCTGGCAAGCATAAGGTCCTGAGTTCGATTCCCGGTAGCCATATTAGGGGGAAAAAATTTTTTTTTCCTCCTTCAGTACTGGGTATTGAACCCAGGGCCTTTGCACTGAGCTAGATCACCAGTCCTTTTTAAATTCTGAGACAGGGCCTCACTAAATGGCCCAGCCTGGGGTTGAACTTGGGATCCTCTTGCCTCGGTCTGCCAGAGTGGTAGGATTACAGGTGTGTACCAACACATCCATCTAGAAATAGTTTTTATGTTATCTGAATTTTAATTACTGATCTTCTATCTGCCTCCAATGATAAACAACATCACTGAAATAAATGTTAATTCAGAAAGTACATTAAACTTAGATCCCAGTTATAAATTTTTACAATACAAAAAATCTATCATATACAATTAATTTTACTTTCACAATAGAAAACAAGTTATTCATGACTAAAATGCAAACAAGTGTTGAAAATCTATTGTGGATGTGGTATACAGATGTTCAACTGTCATTACTGAAACCTTATTCACTGACTAAAATTATAAATGCCACCCACTGCCAATTAAAGTATTAAAATTCAGACGTCTGTAAATTTCTAGACTGTTGTTTGCAGAAATACATTGATTGCTTTGTCAAGGCAGTCTTTGTGAAGGCTTTTATTTTAACTTCTGAAGTGAACACGACAGCCTTGACTATCATGATTTTGCATTTTAAAATCCTTATGAAAGATTACTTCTCCCTCCCCTCTACCAGTGCTATATTTCTGCTTTGTATGTCATCATCTCTTGAGGAAATTAATTCTTTAGAATTGGTCAGTCCTTGATGTGCAAATTTATACTGACAAGGCATGTAGTATTCTTATACTCAGCAAATATTGGCAAATGTTGCTGAAAAGTCTTTATGATATAGTCCTGTTGGCATTTATTTTAATCAGAAAATTCAAAACTTATGTATCTATATATAACTTAGGGAAAAAACCCTCAAAACTCCAATAACCTTAGTTCTGGAGACTAACAGAGTTGGCTGCCACACTGAAGGAAAGAGAGTACGTATAAAAACAAATTTTCTTTCTAGTTCCTGGCAGTTTACCTCAAGATGTAATGTAACAATTACTTCAATCATTTTTTTTAATTTAAACTTTTCTAGTTTGCTATCATTTCCTGACCAAGAGCTAGAAAAAAACACAATGTTTCAAATTTAGGAGCAGGGGATATGGATGATAATAAGGACAAGATATCAATTATTCATTATTGAATCCTATCCCCTTCTCAAAGGAGACGGGGGGCAGACAGAACTGTAGAAAGTTCCTGTCTCTCTGGATCAGTGAATAGCTATACTACTAGAATTACCGAGGGAGCTTAAAAACTTTAAGATAGCTGGCCTCCACATTAGAGTAAGTGTGAAGGCATTTTCCTTTTACAAAGTTCCTTGGGTGAATACAGTATACAGCTCATGCTGAGAAACACTATCTAGACAACAGAGAATATGATTCCTTATGGGAAAGGTGTTACTAGACCATAGAACACATTTTAAGAATGCTGTGAAATTTACGGAAGCCAGATAATGATCTACACAATGTCAGTCAGAACACACACATGGACTGTAATTCAGAGATACATTCAGAGATACAGAGGATTGGAAGGAATCTTACACATTAGCTAATTATACTTTTTGGATTAACACTTTTACAGCAAAAAATTTAAATTTTATATGTCTTTGTAAATCATAAAAATGTGCTTTATACTTATGAATATTATAAAATGTATACAAAATGAAAACTTAAAAAGGGATGAGCTAAGGTGAAAGATTTATGTGATCTGAAGAGAAACCAAAGTATAAAAGGAATGAAATTAAATACATTATTTTAGAAGGAAGCTTTAATTTGTCAAAATTACAAAACTTTTTGTTTGCTCTCCAAATACAGTGCTCTGTCTTTATGTTCTCGATGTTTACTTTGTAAAAATATTGCAAACTGTGAAAGCTTCATACCAGCAACTGCTAATATAACTTAAGGTACAGCATTAACAAAGGTCAAGGCTCACCATGCCAGGCATTTCTGCACCAAGCCTTCAACTCCAGGACTTGGTGGTTGTGGCAGCAGCAGCCTTCAGGCTACGTTTCTGAGATTCCCTAATTAGCTGGTTGCCAGCTGGTGCTCTACCAATGGGAGAATGAAGGTAGGAGGAAGAGACATTCTTGTATTGGCATGGGCGTGTTCTACTGCAGCAGCTTCTTGGTTTCAACCTCCTTTTTGCAACTCCAGCCCTTTCATTTTATACTCATAAACCATTTGTGACCAATTCTTTGCACTAAATCTCTTTCTACTTGAGATATCTAGAGTTGTTTCTGTTTCCAAAACAGACACAACTGAGTCATCATCAAATACAGGGAATGACAAGCCATATTTAAAATGACACTGGTAATTTTTGTTTTGGAAGAGCCAAGTTCTTGTCAGATCTGACTCCTTTATCATGGTCTCTACTTCCCATAGAGATCACCTTAGAAGCAAGAGAAGTATTAATTTTTCCACTTTCTTGTTCACATGTATTTGCTTCATTAGTATTATCTATAATCTACAGTTTTTTTGTAGCAGGCGCCCGTGCCGCTGAGCGATATCACCAGCCCTTTTTTCGTATGTGAGTACCGGGAGTCGAACTCAGGACCTCGCGCTTGCCAGGCAGACGCTTATGCCGCTGAGCTATCTCACCAGCCCACTCATTTGTTGAGACTGAGTTTAATTAATACCAGGTACTATATAAATCTCTGAATTTAGCAAAAAATCTGAAACTCTGAAAACTAATGAAAATGAGAAGGCCATGATCAACTCCTTCGTGTTGTATAATTTCACTCTTTTCCTAAAAAAACATTAACATAGGGACTACATAAGGGTGCCTGGTCAATCTACATGGTAAGTATTTTAAAATTTCTTTCCTTAATTAGGTGAAAAACAGGATACACATAAGTTCTAATGTTTTCCCCTTTATCCAATGAGACCTCTTACAAACCCTAATTTTGAGGATCCTATTATTTCCCAAAGTTTGTTTTTACTATTTCAGAGGATGAAGAAAGAAATTTGATGCTTACATTTTTTTTTTTTTAACGTGCTGGGGATTGAGCCCAGGTTTTGCACATGCTAGGCAAAAGCACTACCACTGAGCTACATTCCCAACCCTAAAGATTCCCAAATTTTTATATATTAAAATACAGGTGCCAATTTTGGAGAGGGAGTGATATTATCAGAACCTACAAGTTCATTTAATGAAGAATTCCTTTCAAAACAACTACGTTTTTTTTTTGTTTTTTTTTTTCCTTTTTTCCCCTTAAGGAAGCTCTTACAAATTAGTGTTTCACAAAACTTACCCTGGAAAATGTTGACCTACATGAACTGGTCCTAGTTTCAGAAACTTAATGAAGGCAGAGGAAATGCCACTTAGGAAGAAAACTAACAGGCATTAGTCTAGCAAGAAGAGCTTTCAGGGGGGAGCTCTCAAGGAAGGGATATTCTAAAAGATAATGCTGATCATATAATTCTTTTTTGCCCAATGAATGCCTTCTGAACAGCAGTGTGGTGGGTAGTATACCCCGTTTTATGAACTACATATAGGGATAAATATGAACTCAGTGCTTAGAAGAGCTTCAAGTACAAAGATTTTAAGGAGTTTAAATATTTGGATTCTTTCTTTGTATATGTGAATTTGTCTATGTGCTATATGTGGATAAAAAAATTTGTGGAGGTAAATGAAAGGTGGTTTCTTTCTCATTAAACGTATGTATAGGACTAGGGTATGGTTCACTGGTGGAGTGCTAGCAAGTGTGAGGCGCTGGGTTCAGTCCCCAACTCTGCCCCCTACAAAAATAGGAATACAGTTTTACAAGTCATATGCAATTCTCAGTTTTGTATATATTTCCCCTTATTTTTATCTGAAAATTTCATTTGAAGAACCCCAACTATTAAAATAAAATCCTGAACTTCATGTTTATGTAGCTCTAGCTTACAAAACTTTGAAAACATTTCAACATTACAGTAAATTTTAAACATTTTTATCAAGTCTTAATTATACAACTTCAAATCATTCTCACTGAACTATACTGAAGTCTCTCAAAATTAAAAAAAATTAATGTTCCTTTCTGATAAATAACAAAAGCTTTATATAATTTTTATAGTTGATGTTACACTATAGTACTAAATGTTTTTAAAGCCACGCAGATGCCCCCACCCATTCTGATACACTCCCATAGAAAATAACCACTAAACATTCAAGTGCAACATGATAGATGGTAGTCAATCTTTGTTTTATGTAAACAAAACCTTTATCAAAGATTATTATATGACTCATTACTGTTATGACTCATTTATGATAATCTTAACATTCCTTGAACTGAAATGTCACTTAATGTTAAGAAGCCTTTAAAATGGATGTTACAGCTTTATAACCTAACAAGTTCAGAATACAATGTATTTGAATATACAGTGGTACCTTGGTTCACAAACTTAGTGTTACGATTTTGGGGAAGATGGCTGCGTTTGTGTTTGTGTGAGAAAGATGGCCACGGTTGTGTTTGTTACCCGATGTGGAGTTTGTGAATGGAAGCAAAATTCTGTCGAACACTTTTGTTTGAGAACCAAATTGTTTGCAAACAGAAGCACTGTGAACCGAGGCATTACTGTAAAGAAAGCAATGTAAAAACATTCTAAATATGTGACATTTGGACTCCATGTTCTGTAGATGGTAGGAGAGTGTCAACAGCACTAAGAATATGACTCAGGCAGAGGTCCAGCTGTGGTGCTACCAAAGTGCCAGCACTGATCCACCTGAGAGAGGTTTGCCTTTTGCCTTAGAAATGATGGTCTACAGCAGTATAGCAAGTGACCTCTGTGGCAGAACTAAGGAAAAATGATTATAGTATAGAAATGTATATTCACTACTTCAAAGGAAATATACATTGTACCCCACCTGGGGCTCTAAAAAGGCATAAACATAACTGAAGGAAATGGTAGCTCCTTGAAGACAGATTTTATTGGTTTGGTTCACCCAGGGGTCTGTACCTCCGGCACAAAGCAGGTATTTGTGGCTGAGAGAAGAGAAATCATAGGCGATCACTGTAGGGTGCTGTCATGATTCCTAACACTCATATCTATCTATCTATCTACCTGTCTGTCTGTCTGTCTGTCTGTCTGTCTGTCTGTCTGTCTGTCTGTCTGTCTATCTAATCTATCTATCTATCTATCTATCTATCTATCTATCTATCTATCTATCTATCTATCTATCTTTTAAAATTTTTAAGCTTGAATGTCTTTAGAAGCAGCCGACGTGTTCCACTTCACACAGTCCCCAGTTAGTTCTAGGGGCCCTTGCTATCTCTAACAAAATAACCACAAGAAACTCAAATACCATACCATGGTGGTTTGGCAGATACTGTTCTGTGCCACTTAATAAGTCTGGATACATAAAGCAGTCTTAAAGATGTTTTAATTCTTGCTGAACTCAGTACCAAAATAATTCTTAAGCAACAAAGAAGGACACAGGATTTCAACTGTTAGTTGTTATTTGACTTAAGGTTCATTTTACATTTAGGAAATTATTACATTTATTCTTATATTCTGGTATTTTAAAACCTAAAACTCTTAGCTTTTTAGCACTGCTAATATCCTGTGGAAACATACACAGTGGTTAAGAGTGTGGCTTCTAAGTCAGACTTGCCTGGGTTGAGTATCTGGACCAGTAAGTTACTGACTACGTGAGTGAACGTTTCAGGTAGTCTAACCTCTGAGACTGATGTGTCAAATGGAAATGACAGTGGGCATTATTTCACGAGGATGATACGTCACTATTTATGAAGCACTCAGAACAGTAGCTGGCACATAATGTACAAGTACACATGCTATGATTTAGATCAAGAATGACCCCCAAAACACTCAAGCACTCAGAGGCAGGACTTTGGAGGGTGAATGGATTATGGGGGTGCTATAGCTGATTTGCTATTAGGAAGTGGGGCCTGTTTGGAGGCCAGTCACTGAGCGTGTGATCTGGAAGGGCGTACCTTCCTTCCTGGTTCCTCCTTGCTTTCTGCTCCCTGGCCACCATGACATGAGCAGCTTTTCCTCCACTATGCCCCTCTGCCATCCTGTTTCAACCTTGGAGCTAGCTGACTATGGGCTGTACCTTCAAGCCAAGATAAACCTCTCCTTGAAGTTGTGGGTACTGCGTCCAATGACAAGAAAGTGACTAAGGCAACTAATATGGAGACAATGTATGTGCATATTATATATAAAATACACTTCAATAAAAAGGTCTAAAAAATGTATACAGGCAGTCTTCACTTTGCACAGGAGTAAGACACTGTAATAAATGGCTGTGGAAGCTGAAACCAGGCAAAGTGATCTTACTTATCAATGAAAAAAATTACAATTGTTCCATGATCCTTAAAAATTTTAAATAATAATTGTATATTTGTAATGTATGACCTATAAAATTTGTCAATACATGAAACATTCTATGGTCAGCTTAAAGGTACAGAAAAATAAAAAATAGTAAAAGCAATTACTTAGTATGTTATAATTTAAAATATCAGAAACACAGAATTTAAGTGTTTCATTTCTTTGTAAAAATGTATCAAGAGTAATTTGAACAGAGGTTGGCTTCTTACTGTATAGCTTACAATGTAGGGCAAGCATGTTTTCTATGCTTGACAAATCATATTCCTTACTAAATCTACATCAGGTACTCAAGCACCAGATGCAAGATATATGACTGATGAGGTCCTGTCAAAATGTAAAAATCTGGGCTGGTGAGATAGCTCAGTGGCACAAGCGCCTGCCTGGCAAGCGCGAGGTCCTGAGTTCGACTCCTGAAACCCACATAAAGGAAAAAAAGGGCCAGTGATATCGGCCCGGTACCCACATAAGGGAAAAAAAAAAAATGTAAAAATCTAAGATACAGAAAGGAATAAAGATATAACATTGAATAAAGAGAGATACGCAGACTTACATTGTATTGATGATTAGCAACGGGTTTGTAATTGGTTGTTACAACTTTGTCCAGTTGTTGTGACAGCCGTACAGGTTTGGAAGATTCTTCTATTTGCAATCTGAAAAACAGAAGATATTATTAATACACTTACTTGTTGAGCAGAGTGAAACTTGAAGGGTTATTTCTATAACTCTTAATAAATACCAGTTAATATATAAACAGGAAACCTCAAAGTATTATATGAGCTTTAACATATTACTGAGACAGAAAGACCCCAAACCACCAAGAAGTATTTCTTGTTTTCTCTTTCCTCCATCTTTGGTAGTCCTGGCTGCCCTAAATGCGTTGATGACCCCTGAAACTAGACCAGATGCCCCATGACTGTCCTGAGAGACTTTTGCTTGGCTGCAGTGAGGTTCAGCTGCAGGTCTGTCGCAGATGACTCTGACCACTCTGTAGTCAGATATCCCCACTCCAGTCAGTGAGGAACCCTCCCTTACTGAAAGCTACTCTCCTCCAGATAGTCTGGTTAGCTGATAGGACACTGTGTGCATGCATGAGCCAATATTTCTAAAAAATCTATTTAAGTAGTCTTCCCTTCACCCTTATTAAATCAGTTTATGTACTGCTTCCTCTTATGCTGCAACATAAGTCACAATACAGCCTTTTCCGGGTGGTTTTATTTTGCAGATTAGTGATTTCTATATGAAGTATAATAGGCTGAGGCGGTTACACTAGGAGGCTAGTATCTGGGGCTGGCAAAACAGTGGGTAGGTAGCAGCCACAGAGTGTTGTGGAGCTATGTAGAGCTGCTGATAGCTCCCGGTTTTGGAAGAGTTCCAGAGATTACTGGTAGCTGCTGGCTCTGGCTGCTAAGAGAGCAGTGCAAGGAGCTCCTGCCATTGGGAACAGAAAGCCCCAGACACTCAAGGCTCAGAGCTGCTAACCTGAAGGAAGCTGAACTTTGCCTATTTGTCATTTCTATCCAAATTGAGCAAAAGAACCTTACCCAACTGGTAACAATAGTTCAAAAACACATTGAGTATGAATACATATGACTATATGTAAAAACCAGCACCATAAACTAAACATACAAACTCTATGACTTTACTTCTAATCCTACACTGTATAGGCAAACCAAAAGGTAATCATCTTTACATTTCTGAAAAAAAAATCTGCAGGTAAAAATGAATTATCTTAAACTATATGGTCTAAAACTAATCAAGTTATTAATTCAAAACTTCTACTCACTTGATAAGATATAAAGATAAAAAGAGCATCAGCATTCAAGATCTAGTGCAGTGATGGTGAACTTTTTAGAGATCAAGTGCCAAACTGCAACCCAAAACCCACTAACTTATTGCAAAATGCCAACACTATAATTAAACCTGAATACTGAGGTTTTAATTCAGAAAAACCAACTCATACATTAACATCGTTTGTCTTAAAAGAAAAACATAACAACACGTGTGCCATAGGTTTGCCACCACTGGTCTAGTGACTAATGGCCACCTTACTGCACAGTGCAGATACAGAAGAGAACATTTCCATTATCACAGAAACTTTTATTGGACAGGACTGCTCTAGAACTATTGTGGGACTCTGAATTAAAATATAATTCAAATTACTGACTTTTGAAAAAGGGTCATAAAATAAATATACGACACATGTATAGCAATTACAAAATATAATACTTGACAAGTACATACATCTTCAAATAGTGATCTTAGGATATTTTCTTTTGTACCAAATATAACATGACACACAATCATCTACTTATTACTTTAAAAGTTAGATTAATTCATCTGGCATTTCAACACAATAAGTCTAAAAAAGGTGCAGCTTTCTAAAGCCACTATTTTTAAAGACACAAGAGATACCATTGTACTTTTATATTTCTCATCAGCAGGGTATCAGAATACAAAAGTGTAAAACTGCCTGTCTAAATAAGCTTAATTTATAATTAAAGAATAAGAGTGAAAGTATTTCTGGACAGAAAAGTTTACTATTCATTGATTCTCCCTGAGAGAACTATTCGAGGATTTATTTTAGTAAGAAGAAAAATATGCCTAAAAGGAACTAGTGGGATGCAATAGTTACAGCACAGAAACTGAGAGCCATATTAGAAAACTGCCTACTTAATGAATTCAGAAAAGAATGTAGTGTTTTAAAAGGTGGAGCCAATGTGAAAGATGGGAAGGGAGAGAACAGAATTAATGCAGGGCTGGGCATGGTGATGCATGCCTGTAATCCCAGCACCTGGGTGGCTGAGACAGGAGGATCAGAGAGAGTTCAAGGCCAGCCTGGGCTTCACAGTGAGCTCAAGCCAGCCTGAACTCAGTGAGACCTTGTCTCAAAAAACAAAACAAGGGCCGGTGAGATGGCTCAGCGGTTTAAGCGCCTGCCTTGCAAGCGCGAGGGCCCGAGTTCGACTCCCGGAACCCACATACGAAAAAGGGGCCGGTGATATCGCTCAGCGGCACGGGCGCCTGCTGGCGCACGAGGTCCTGAGGTCGACCCCCCGGTACCCACAAAAAAAAAAAAACAAAAAAACAAAAAAACAAAAAACAGACTTAATGCAATTTACAATTCTGTAAGTTTTCTATAGATGCCATAAGCATCTATAATACAAATCAGCCACGCATGGTGGTGTATGCCTCTAATCCCAGCTACTCAGGAGGCTGAGGGAGGAGGGCAGGTAGCTCTTGGTGGTAGTGTTTGCCTAGCTTGTGCAAGGTCCTTGGTGCGATCCTCAGCTTTAACATACTACTGAGACAGAAAGGCCCCAAACCACCAAGAAGTATTTCTTGTTTTCTCTTTCCTCCATCTTTGGTAGTTCTGGCTGCCCTAAATGCGTTGATGACCCCTGAAACTACACCATGACTGTCCTGAGAGACTTTCGCTTGGCTGCAGTGAGGTCCAGTTGCAGGTCTGTCACAGATGACTCTGACCACTCCATAGTCAGATATCCCCACTCCAGTCAGTGAGGAACCCTCCCTTACTGAAAGCTACTCTCCTCCAGATAGTCTGGTTAGCTGATAGGACACTGTGTGCATGCATGAGCACTTGCCAGGCAGGCGCTTACACCGCTGAGCCATCTCACCGGCCCCTCTTTTTCTTCTAAAAACTCATAGTTTTAAGTTTTAGGTAGCTGGTAATTATATTGTTGGTAATTCAAGTTGGTGACATTTGAAAGTACCATCGTCCCTAAATTATTTGCCTGAGTTATAACCTCAAAGAAGCTAAAACCTTTGGGAAAAAAATATAGGCGTCTGTCTTACAGAACAGTTTATATTCACTAAGCTTAATTTAAAAATGAATTTATGTAAAGCTAGAAAGTAGAAAACAAATCATGTATATATGGGCTACTGGAGTATTTTTAAATCTTGAGGCTAATAGAAAATCAGAATTTTAAAGCATGGAAACAATCAAATTTGTGCTTTAAAAACACTCCTCTAGAGCCAGGTGTGGTGGCATATGCCTATAATGCCAACACTCGGGAGGCAGAGGCAGGAGAACTGCTGTTGAGTTCAAGGCAAGCCTGGGCTACACAGTGAGCTTGAGGCAAGCCTGAACTATGTAGTGAGACCCTGTCTCAAACAATTAAAACCAACAAATTGAACAAATAAATATTGGTGCCTAACTGAACTTGGAGACAAAAAAGTAAGAAAGGCAGTAAGAATTACTTAGCTCAGATTTCTGGCATGAGCAGCTATAACCTACGAAGGGAAGACAGCACTGTAAAACTGTGCCCGAGAGGATTCACCATATTTTACTAAAATATTTGTGAGAAGCTCCATTTTCAGACCTAGAAAAACTACTGCAGTTGAAAATTAAGAGACCTGAAAAAAATTAACACCTTCTATTTTGAATTCTTGATAACTTTTACACAAAGATATGAGTTTCTTTTTTTTTTTTTTTGTGGGTACCGGGGGTCGACCTCAGGACCTCGCGCGCCAGCAGGCGCCCGTGCCGCTGAGCGATATCACTGGCCCCTTTTTCGTATGTGGGTTCCGGGAGTCGAACTCGGGCCCTCGCGCTTGCCGGGCAGGTGCGTACGCCGCTGAGCCATCTCACCGGCCCAAGATGTTGAGTTTCTTTCTGCGTCACGTTTAGATTAAAACAGATACAAAATCTAAGGTAGCATCAAAAGTAACTCATTTCTGTGGACAAGAAATAATCACTAATAATTACTATCATTGTGTAATTCTGGCCATATAAAATTATTTAGCTTTACTATTTAAAAAAAGTCAAAAATCAACTCACTGAATTATGTGTCTTTTTATGATTATTATTTAAAGAATCAGTATTATCTTGTGTCTCTTCCCATCAAAGAAAAAGCTTAAGGTCTATGTAACCTAAGAGCCAGCACACCAATAAAATGACAACTAAAACACACATAAGATATTTAAAGAGTAATTACTATAGGCTCTCTACTGTGTTAAGAGCTTTACCTACATCTGTAGCAGAAGATGTCCACCCCTCTCCCCAGTATACTTCAGTTGGTTAGTTGCCCAGGTAACAGTTCAGTTGGTTAGTTGCCCAGGTAACTTTTGTTTCGTAGAAACAGCAAGTCACTGTGATGCACAGCTGGTCACTATGATGTATATTGTAAGAACCAATACCCAAATGACAAGCCATTCTGCCCCTGTAGTTCCTGCTTGCTTATCCCATTAAGCCCTAGACCACCAGAGATCAGGGCCTGATATTCTGGGAATGATCCTGATTAGTGCCTGTTGACGTAAAATAAATTTGCCTCCAAATCCTGGGTGTCGTTTCAGTGTTTCCACTTGCTGTTGCACATCATCCCAATCTTACTTTCTCCTCATAGTGAGTAAAAATGGAACTGAAACTTTGATTATCATTCTATATGATCCCATGTAGCATACAATAGGCCATATAACAGAAGACTGTCTTTAACTGAAATGCCCTGGAACTTAGTTCAAAATAAGTAATTTCTTCTTGACAAGTCATCAGCCTGCCTACAACTAATCCAATCTCACACACACACACACACCCCACACACAATGAGGAGGCAGGGGGAGAGGGGACCATTCTCCTTTATAACACTGAAAACGTCATTAGGCCATAACCATGGTTCACAATCACCCTTATTCAAATTACTGAAAGATTTTCATTACTACACTTTATATATTATACTAGATGTTTGATTTTAAAATTATTTTGAAAACATAAAATTCATGTTTTAAAGAAAGAGTAGTATACACATCCTTCAAATATTTTAAAGAAGAAGCACAGTTAAGACCTAACAAAATGAAAAATGCCGAACTATTGGCAGATTTGGAAAGAAATTTGGGAAGCTATAAATTTTAACTACTGTCTTCCCTGTACTCATTGGTAAATATAGTGTTTTTCACATAAACAACTCAAATATTTGTTGAGCAAATGAACAATACCTTTACTAAAAAATTAAGATTATAAAGACAGAATTCCATATTAACAAATACCATAATAATGCCTGATTTTATATAGACAGACTATTTTCATGTCTAAGCAGAAATCCTTAAGGAATGGTGCCTTGCTAATCTAGTTATCGACAACAGAATTAAGCACTGAACGAATGTTTCCTCTAGCAACTATCAATGCAGGAGTCATTTCATAAAGTACACATCATTTTAGCATCCATCTAGCTTTTGTACTATAGTTACATTTGACTACAATTTTTTTTTTTTTTTTTTTTTTTGGTGGGTTCTGGGGGTCGACCTCAGGACCTCGTGTGCCAGTAGGCACCCGTGCCGCTGAGCGATATCACCGGCCCTTTTTTCGTATGTGGGTTCTGGGAGTCGAACTTGGGCCCTCGCACTTGCCAGGCAGGCGCTTACGCCGCTGAGCCATCTCACCAGCCCGACTACAATTTATGTTATTCTTAAATAACAGGTTTTACAAATGAATGTCCATTTTTTTAAGGTTGAGATTTCATTTTTGGGGAAGGAGGCTAACATTTGCAGGGTGAGAGAGAAGTCTCATGTCAAAGGAAAGCAGTGGAGCACTGGGACTGCCTGTGAGCAAGAACACACACAATCTCCCCAGAGATTGGGGAGATTTTTAAATCACTGCCGAGCTTGTTTTTCACTGAAACACTATAAAACTAGCAATCTAATTTCACTTCTCCAGAAAAGAAAGGTACACCACCAGCAGTCCAGAGAATATCTCTATTTCACCTGTTAGCTAGACAACAAAATCTCCCCTGAACAGTCCAAACTATAAATATCTTACCTTATAGTCTGAGCATTTTTATCATTTTATATAAGCTCTTTTTCTCCTATATTCTTTCCTTATATAATCTTTTCCTTCTTTTGAACTTGAAGGTATCTTCAGTAGATAGCTTTACCCTAAGCAGTAGCGTTACTTCTATGTTCCCAGTGCTCTGCAAGCCCAAACTGGGGAGGGGCAGAGGAGGATGGCAGCACACCCGACACTGGTTTTTAAGAATCTGGGAACAACAGAATATCTAAGATTTGCATTACCTGAAGATTTTGTTCAAATAATTATAAATTTTGGTTGTTCACTTTATTCATTGCAATGTATCGATTTTCAATTTATTATTTATTCAATTTATTCATTGCAACATTTTTCCCCCTTTACTTCAAGATAGGTGCGATTTCTCATCCTATTTCATGAAAGCAAATTGCTTTTCATCATGGGAAGTCTAGATCTGCAAATAAATTGTGTGTCTGGGGGTGGAGAAGATGAGAGAGAAGGAATGGACAGCATTTGATGGGACAAATCCTTTACTGCTTATGTTTTTCCCATTAACTGCATACCCTGGTAATTATTTTAGTATAGGTGAAAAGCAGAAATATGAGAGAAAAAAGAAGTTGAGTCGATCAGGGACTATTTATTATTCCTCAATACATGACCAAGTAGGTATTCTTTCTCAGCTAGAAATGCAATTATTTGAAATCCTAATGGATGAATGACAAAATATTTGAATTTCATTAAGAGCTTTTCATTTCATGTCTCTTCTCCAAATTCCAACAAAAGTAAAATGCCTAAATAATTCTGTATGGTTCCCAGAATTGAGAGTGAAAGCTTTTCCATCAAGACCCACTAATACTTGTAACTCGGTATTAAAGGGAATGAAAAAGTATTGCTTTGGTATTCAGATTCATGCTGATAATTTGACATCTAAAAAAATTAGAGGCTGAGGCATGAATATGATTAAAATACATTATACACATTGAGCACCTCCCCTCCCCCAACCTGCAGTGTGAAACTGGTGGGGGAGGGCAAGTGAGTGATGGGGGATGATTAAAGCATGTTATATCACATACAAATCTGCCAAAATGAAACCCACTAATCTGTATAACCAATATACACTAATAAAAATGTGAGGAAAAATAAAATAACAGAGACTAAAGCAAATTTGTGGCATACACACAGGTCTTGAGTAATGCTTAGAACAAAATAACGTATCATATCATCATATGGTAGGGTTTCCTACCACACTCTGGCTTTAAGATTTAGTTCTACCACTGTGTGACCTTGGTCAAGGTAGATGATTTCATTAACCTCTTGATGCCCTCAAGGAAAAAAACGAGAATAACAGAAGTAAATAAAGTAATCATTAATCACTCAGTGGATGCTTTCAGTATGCTTTTTCTATTATTGTACTTGTCATCACTCAAACACCCATACTGAACAGAAATGTATGGAGTTATCTGAATAAGCAGGTTTTTTTTTTCATGGTACAGGAGATTGAATCCAGGGGGTCTTTACCTCTGGGGTATACCCCTAGACTTTTTTTTGTAATACAGTAAAACCTTGGATTGTGAGTAACTTGTTCCGGGAGTATTCCATATGACAAGTGAACATTTCTAATACATTTTAACTTGATAAATAAGCGATGTCTTGCAATACGAGTGGTACATGATGCTGAACATCACATGATCACAACTGAGCTAATGTGAGTCAATGGTTCTCCAACCCTCCTCTTCCTTTCCCTCCCCCTCATTGTGGCTGATTTGTCTCCCAACAGCAAGAGTTTATAGAGGTGATCTCATCTGCAGAGAAGGGGAAAAAGGCAGAGGAATCCCTCAATTCAAGTGAGATTAGGGAGATATGCAAAACGTGGGAAACTGAAAAATTTTGTAGAAAAGCACAACCCAAATAAGGATGTAGCAGTGTGAGTGATGAATCTGTTTAATGACAGTGCAATGACACATTTCCAAGAAATCCTCAAAAGGAGGTAAAAGCAAGTGTCGTAGGATAGATTCCTTACTAAAGTTGCACAAAAAAGAAATAAGAATCCATTGAGCCAATAGATAGCAGTGATTCCATTAGTGATAGTGAAAATTGTCATACACATTAACACTCCTCTGTCTTGTCTCTCTCACACCAGCCAAGAAGGTTTCCGAAGGTAAGTGCAGGTTAATTTATTTTTCTTTATATTTTGTATTTTCTTTATTATTTTGTATTATATCACAGTATTGTATTCATTTTTATATGAATACTTTTGGGATGTGGAATGCATCACCTGAGTTTCCATTATTTTTTATGGGGAAATTTGCTTTGATACGCAAGTGCTTTGGATTACAAGCATGTTTCTGGAATGAATTATGCTCATAAACCAAGGTTTTACTGCATTTTATTTTGAGATAGGGTCTCACTCAGCTGCACAGGTTAGGCTCAAACTTGCGCTCCTTCTGCCACAGCCTCCTGAGTCACTGGGATTATGGGCATGTGCCACTGTGCCTGCCTAAGAACGGCTTTTAATAATTATCTGACATACTAGATTTTAGAACCAAAACTTATGGAATCAGTGTCCATCCTTAATTTGTTCTGATGGGGAGATACTTGGCTCTATCAGATTAAAAACTACTTTATCTCATTTGAAATTTTCAAAGATAAGAAAATCCCTTTTATTTTATTTTAAAAAATTTATTTATTTTGAGACAGGGTCTCACTTTTAGTTCAGGCTGGTTTTAAACTCACTATATAATCCAGGCTGGCCACAGACTTGTGGCAATCCTCCTGCCTCAGCCTCCTGAGTGCTGGTATTACAGATGTAGGCCACCATGTTTGGTAAAAACATCTTAAAATGCCATATAGCTACAGGTAAAACACAATGCTCAGGGGAAGTGCTAAATAGAGTTATAATTTAACCCAAAACACCAAAAGACATAAAAATTACATAGTTTTCAGTTTTGACCACGCATCTGATTTTAAAAAACATACTAGAGGCTAGATGTAAGCAAAAAATCTTTGGATTTAATCCTTTGGGACACTCAAATCAATCCCTTATATATAACTTTCAATCAGTAGTGACTAGAATGTGTGCTTGAGTTTAACACTAAATGTGCATTTGAGTGGCACAGCCTTGAATTAGACAGATTACCCAGGAAAACCTTTTTTTTTTTAATTTATTTTAAAGAGAAGAAAAAAAAAAAAAAAAAAAAAAAATAAAAAAAAAGAACAAATTTTCAAAACAACATAATATGAGGGTAACAATGGTTAATGCATTACGTATTATTATCTTTAAGTTAGTTATTCAGGATACCAGACATTAGCATTCAATTGTCCAAACATTATTGGCACAAACCTTACTCTTCAATGAACTAAGTAAAATTGGTAGTGTATCTATCTTAACCATCTTATATATATATACAATTTTTTTTCCCTTTCCCTTCTTTCTTTTCCCTATTACAGTCTCTCTTTCCTATTGACCAGTTTCTTTTTGATTCACCGTGTCTATTGTACATTTTGGATCTTATTTACTCTTTCAGTTTCTCATACTAGAGAGACAATAACCAACCTCAAAAGTTATTCTCCCCACCATTCTCACCATATTAAAATTTGATTCAAGAAGCTTATGTAATTTTGTTCACAGAAGCCAGGGTCATCTTCATACAAACTGCATGGGGGTGCAACTGAATAAAGTAAGTTACTTCTCTCCTGCCCTTTATCATGAATATCTCTATTACTTTGGCTAACATCTCCATTTTTTAATTCCTTAACCCTTTTATTTGATTTTTCTCTAGATTTTCTGTTCAGCTTTTGTCTTAGTTACTTTTCTCATTGCTGAGACAAAATACCTGACACCCGAAGTTAAAGGAGGAAAGGTTTATTTAGCTCACAGTTTGTAGAGGTTTCAGTTCATAGTTGGCTGCTTCCAAGGCAGGGCAGGTCGGCAGAGGAGCAACAGTTCATGGCAGGCAGAAGACGGCAAAAGCAAGAAAACAGCACAGCGAACACTGACAAGCCTCTTTCTGTCCCTGTATCTTATCCAGGCTACTTGCCTTAGGGCAGGTAGCACTCACACCCTTAGTCCTACTGCTCTTAATCCTAGCATTGCACCATAAATCGATCCTAGCATCACACACTCTAGATCCAGCCACCTCTGAAAAGCCCCACCTATGACTGATCACATGAGGCTTTGGGGAGACATCTAGACACAAGCCATAATAGCTCTGGATTATTTCATATACATTATTTTACCTCAATAACCAAACAGGCTAATGCTCTCAGAGAACATTAAACAATATACACTTAGCCTCCTTTCCTTCCATAACCCCAAAAGATGAATCTAGATTTCTATACTCCATGAATACTTTATCCTATACTTAATCTCCTGAACTTCTGGATGTGGTATTGAGGAATCAATTTAGATCAGCAATTTTCTTGACACCAATATTTTACTACATTCAACTCATAAGATTCCACTACCCATTTCTTCACTCAGATTATTTTCATAAATATAGAGTAAGTTTTGCCTAAATACTAAATCTAGGGGCTCCTAATACTTAGTCTCCCATCTAGGTAAAAAACTCACTCTTGCCTTTTTTTTCTTTGCGATTCCCCATCTACAACAAGAGTCCACAGAGTCCCACAATGATATCTTTCTCAGAGGCATGAATATATGAGTGAACTGCAAGCCACAGGCACTGTGGTAGTTCACTGCGATGTGCAGCACTGCTACGCCTTTCACTATTCTCAAATAACATCTTGACTAGAAATACAGTACTTGAGAAGTGGATATTTTTCCAGAAGGATGTAAATGAAATCTAGATAGTGGCATCAAGGATAAGATTACCACAGTAAGATTTCTTTCAGTCTCATTTTTCTAGTTTTAATAATTATCTGACATACTAGATTTTAGAACCAAAACTTATGGAATCAGTGTCCATCCTTAATTTGTTCTGATGGGGAGATACTTGGCTCTATCAGATTAAAAACTACTTTATCTCATTTGAAATTTTCAAAGATAAGAAAATCCCTTTTATTTTATTTTAAAAAATTTATTTATTTTGAGACAGGGTCTCACTTTTAGTTCAGGCTGGTCTTAAACTCACTATATAATCCAGGCTGGCCACAGACTTGTGGCAATCCTCCTGCCTCAGCCTCCTGAGTGCTGGTATTACAGATGTAGGCCACCATGTAATTTTTAAGTTTTACACTTTTTATGGTAAATAGTAAAGTATCATAGCAAAGGCTACAGAAATTAAAGTACATGGAAATTTTACTTCATAAAATTCTAACAAAACATTAGGAACAAAAATAATGATAGATGCCTTTTTCCCTCCTAAATTTGTGATAAGCCAAGAAGAAAACTCAAATTAAGACTTTCATTGTATCAAAATGATGCACTCCAGGGCCGGTGATACAGCTCAGCGGCATAAGTGCCTGCCTGGCAAGCGCAAGGTCCTGAGTTCGGTTCCCGGTACCCACATAAAGAAGAAAAAAAAAAATGATGCATTCTAATGTGTTACTTGTAATATACACAGAGCGCAAAAGCTTTTTCTTTTCATTAAACACTACAATGCACTCACTAATTTAAGCTTGGAATTTGATTTTGAGAGTTTAGTCTCACAAGTTTTATCTTTTTGGAACAATTCCTTAAAAACTAAAAGAGAAACTGCTAGAAACTACCAATAATACAATAAAATTAATTCAGTTTTGTAACAGAAACACTAATGCTTGTAAGTTTACCACAGGGAGAAAGTGGTAAGAATAATTGCTGCACTAAGATTTTCTCTTTTCATGATTTGGTCAGTTCATACATTGCCAGCCCTCCAAATAGTCGACTACGATCACCTTTCTGTAACCTCCCCAGAGTGCTTATTTACTGACTGATAAACAGACCCACAGTTGGCATCATCTGATGAGGAATCATGCAATACCACATTAAGTCACCTGGCCAACATTTAAAATTTTCTCTTATACAGGATCTATTGAGACCTGACTATAGCACTTTACGATTTTAATAAAATATTTTTCATGCTTTTAGTAGAAGCAAGAGGGCATTATAAAAATATTTTTGTCAGTTTTTCCTAAATATATATTATTTTTGTGTGTGTGTGTGTGTGGGTACCGGGGGTTGACCTCAGGACCTCGAGCGTCAGCAGGCGCCTGTGCCACTGAGCGATATCACTGGCCCTTTCTTCGTATGTGGGTTCTGGGAGTCGAACTTGGGCCCTTGCGCTTGCCAGGCAGGCGCTTATGCTGCTGAGCCATCTCACCGGCCCCTAAATATATTTTCTAGTTCAATTGAAACATACTTTTTTTATAGCTACCCTTATAAAAAGGGAATTAAATTTAACAGATAGGAAAAGCATTTCTAAACAAAAGGTGAACAAAAACAGTCTTGATGATTTATGGGTTTCTATTTATAAATCATTTCACATTTTAGTCATATATTTAACTTCAACAGAATGTTAGGGATATCTGGCTATGTACCTCTCATTGGTTATAGGATGACTATTACTATAGGTACGAATGTATAAAAAGGTTTTCTGCATCATCAATCTGCGGACAATAAAAATTTTAATGTATAGGCTATGTATAGCCATGTTGCATGTTTGAGAGTGACAAGCAAAATCTACTTTATTTTTCTAAGCTATTGAAATGATGTTCTAGGTTACTTATGTATGTACATCCTTGCAAATGTTGCTTTGGTAGACATCTTTTATTTGAAGACAATCAGGTTGATTCACCAGACAAAAGCATAAACTCCTGTATTCTTTTTCCCAGTTTTTATACCAAGTTATGCTCCCGTTTCCTCTTTGACCAATTAGCAGTTCATTCACAGTGTTGCTAACTGAAGGCAAAAGCAAAATCTGTGTCTATGTAACAAGGGTCACATCCTCAAATGGCAACTGAAACTACAACCTTGGTCTCCTAGCAAAATCCATTCAACAACTGAGTTAGGCAGGAACAGATGAAAAAATATGTTTGTATATGAGCATTTATATTTGTATGAACACATGTCCATGTTTCTTCTGGTTCAATATTCATTTTTATTTTATTTATTTATTTATTTATTTATTTTAAAGAGAAAAATACAACAAAATTTCAAAACAACATAACAGCAAGGTAACAATGGTTAATACACTGCATATTGTTATCTTTAAATGAGTTACTCAGGGTACAAGATGTCGGCATTCAATTGTCCTGGTTCAATATTCAGAGCCAAGAAATAAATCAGTAAGGATGTGAACTTGCTATATTTTTAAAGAGAATGAAATGGGAATATGGATGACTACAGGGAAATGGGCTTTAAAGGGATTTAAAGTATGGAGAATGTCTGATAAAAACAATTTTATCATGAAATGAACATGGAAGATTAAAGTGAGCCTTTTATGTATTTTAGAGCAAATGGTACAGTGATAATCTTCACATCATTTAAGATTAGAATGAATTCTTGCAAATGTAAATGTTATCACCATGAACAGGATATATTATCTTCTCCAAGTAAAGTATATTAGAGAATGTGTATTTTCTGTAAAGACATGTTTATAACTATGTGAAATGTGAAGGACGCACATTTAAAAAGTGGAAACAGATTTTTGTGTTAGTTTAAGTGGTGACTAAAGAAACAAGTGAATGTGTAAGAGGAATGAAAGTAATATAGTTCAAGGAGGCTGACCTAACAGAAATTAAATAATAGAAGACTGGAGAAATTACTGTGATGAGAAGGGCTTTCCAATTTTTACATAATACCAAAGAATGAAAACTTACAATCAGAATTAATGGAAATTTTTTTAAAGCTAAGCCCTCAAGATTATTAAGCAGCCTCAATTTATCAACCTCTGATCAATTTCTTTGACTCCTAAAAATGTTTAACATTAGAGATTAAATAAGATGGTTATGGTGATGGAAGCAATGTTTCTCTAGCAAGATACTTTGATATATACTGTATGAATCATTTTTCAAGATTAAAATATCTGGGGCCGGTGAGATGGCTCAGCGGCTTAAGCGCCTGCCCGGCAAGCGCGAGGGCCCGAGTTCGACTCCTGGAACCCACATACGAAAAAGGGGCCGGTGATATCGCTCAGCGGCACGGGCGCCTGCTGGCGCGTGAGGTCCTGAGGTCGACCCCCCGGTACCCACAAAAAAAAAAAAAAAAAAAAAAAAAAAGATTAAAATATCTATGACCCTATGGCTATGTGATGAGTGCCAACAGGATAAACCAATGGGATCAAATAATTTCTATACAGCAAATAAAAAATACCATTCTTCAAAATTCCAGTTGCCTCTGAGTAGAAACCAGAATTATTAGCTTTGTATCATGTCAAACTGTAGGAGGCTACCCAGGTGTATACTAACCAAGACACTGTTGCTATGGTGACAGAGCAAATATAGCAAATGGCTACTTCATTAGTGACTCCATAAAACTATAAATGCTGGAATAGATAGGCTATATCTGGGAGCATCTGACCACCAATGAAGGCTAGGATTCAAAGATCATTTCTTAACAGAGAAGGTAAATTTTAACATGCTGTTTGAAAAATTAAGAAAAGTTTTTGTGCTAACTAAAACCAAATCAAGCAAGGAAAAAAATTAGAAAAGGTAGTAGTGGAGCTTTAAGGGAGAGAGCTCCGTTTAGGAACAGCTGCTGTGGCACTGATATTGATACTAAAGAGTGAAAGCTATTGAGACTGCAATTTAGGGCTGCAAAGGAGGAAAGGACGACTCCCTGTTGATCCCCTGCTCTGTGGATGGGGTATCAGACCATATGGTTTCTTACTCTCTCTTTATCAAGAGGATGCATAAGAGGGTGAGAAAGGATTTCTGCATATTTCTAAACTTTAAATTCAAGAAAATAAAAGCTGGATATGAGTATCTGTGAAACAGGAGGTTAATGCTAGAATTGGACTTATCGTAAAGAAGTCAAATTATCTAGCATTCAGCAAACTTCTATGCCAACCTTATAAAAATCAGAAGCTGCAAGCTAAGAAAATCCAACCCAAATATTTTCCCTCTTGGATTTATACTCCCTCCAAAAAATTTAAATAGATCCCTTACAAACTAAAGATGTACTCATATTTTAGTCAATGTTAGTTACATTACAACCTTTTGATGACACAATGCTACAAATTAAAAATCCTAGTTTAAACTAAAGTGCTGTTATAATTGCATGACATGTAGGTAGTTATGTACAGCAAGTCATTAAAAATAATTATGGGGCAGGGCGTGCAGCTTAATGGTAGAATGCTTGCACAGTATGTGTGAGGCTGTGGGTTCAATCCCCAGTACTACCCAAAACAACAACCCCCAAAACACCCCCTCCACAAAAGCCCTAAATATATACTAAAAAAGAACAATTACAGCACCACCAATTCACATCAGACAAGTACATTAAACGTACTAGTTCTAGTTAGGTTTTTCCAAAAAACCCCCCAAAACCCCACCATTACTATTAAGTATTAGAATTACCTCTCACACCATATTAAAGCATCCTAACCACACTTAGGTTGCCATTATTAATTTCTTTACTCTAACTTCTTATGTGCCTATTTACCTTCCTTGTTAAATTTAAAGTTTTGGGGAGGAATGTGTGTAATCTGTATCTTGTATCTTAGTCCTTCTTTGTAGAGTTCAGAATACACCTAATTAGTATTATGAGTATCTCTAAAAGAGAGGACTGAAAAAATCCCCTACATTACTGAATTTGTTCTTCTGACTAGGTTTCTTTTCTTTCAGCACATTTCTATTTTTTTTTTTTTTTTTTTTGGTGGGTACCGGGGGTCGAACTCAGGACCTCGCGTGCCAGTAGGCACCCGTGCTGCTGAGCGCTATCACCGGCTCTTTTTTCATATGTGGGTACCAGGAGTCAAACTCAGGACCTTGCGCTTGCCAGGCAGTCGCTTATGCTGCTGAGCTATCTCACGGGCCCTCAGCACATTTCTAACTTCCCATTTTCATCATTCCAGCACCTTCCTTGCTCTATCTTTTCCCTTCACATTGTCTGCTCACCAGTCACCTTCTCCACCAACAAAAGCCCTTATTTTCAAACTGATCTCACATCTCTACATCTTTCAATAGATTGTCAGAGATAAGTAAAACCATAAAAAAGATGGGGCAACTGCCTGGAGGATTAAGGAAAAGCTTTTCTGAGGAGGTGATGGCCTTGCTAGTATAGGAGATTGCTGTGCAAAGGGGGACTGGGATAAGGGGCAGAAAGGAGAGCAGCAACTTCCAGGAATGGTGAGGAATCTCGGAAGTTCAAAAAGATAAGGGGAGGGCCGGTGAGATAGCTCAGTGGCATAAGCGCTGAGCTTCCCTGGCAAGACCGAGGTCCTGAGTTCGACTCCTGGAACCCACATAAAGGGGAAAAAAAAAATAAGGGGAAAGAGAAAGTGAAAAGACAGCAAGAAAGTGAGAGGGCAAGTGAGAGGAAAAGAGAAGAGCAAGAGAAAGAAAGGGAAGGGGGGAGAAGATAAATGAGATTGAAGTCAGACTGAAGAAGTCTTGTATGCGAAGCTGTTATATTAGGAGTAAGTTTTAAACAAGGGAAAGCAAAGGAAAGGATCCCCTCCCTTTTTTTTCTTGTAGTACTGGGGATGGAACCCAGGACCTTCCAAATGCTAGGCATGTATTTACCACTCAGCTATATCCCCAACCTCAGGAAAAGGTTAATTTAAAAATGAAGGTTTATTTTGGCAGCAGTAAGAATAAGCTAGGATAGGCAGAGACAGGTGTCAAGGAAAGCAATAAACAAGGGAGGAAGAGGAGCTGCTTAGTGCCAGGGGTTAAAGGGAAGAACTGTGTGAATACAGAAAGCAAACATATGGCACCGATTTCATGAGGTTTCTGGGGACTAACACCATCCTGGGCAGGTGTCAAGTACTGCTGGGGAAACCAAGATCAAAAAGCTGCAACTGCATAGAGAAGCAGGAGAAACAAACCAGAGAACCTAAAGAAAAGAGCCTCTGGAACTGCTAGGGATCCTGGGAATTTGTGACTTTGATCCCTAATCCTTAGTCTCCCTTCTTCACATAGCGAACTCCAACTTGGGCCACTGTCCTCCTAGAAAAGCCTTCCCTCAATCCTAGGCAATTGCCCCCTTTTCCTATGTGCTTTACTCATCTTTTCATTACAACTGTCACCAGAGGACTTGGTGCTCCCAAAGTCACCTAAAAAGTGAGCACAAACATCGTGCTGAAGAAGGAAAACTGATTCAGTGTGTTACTCAATCATGTTCCATTTAATATATTCAATGCCTATTACCTGTCAGGCACTACAGGTTAATGCTGCTGATCTACAGTTCCTTCAGAGCTCATCAGCAAAAACTGTCAGAGGAATAGTTTGTGAAAGCAGATGAAAGCAAAAGTAACAGAGAGGAAACCTAGACCAAGCAAGAGTTTTGTGATATATGGGGCTTTAGGAGTTTATTGAGGTATAAAACCAACTACAGATGTTTAAAGCATACAATTTTGTATGTTTTCACATGCATACACACCTATGAAATCATGTGCTATTTGTTTCAGTTCACTTGCTTAGCTTTATAGTCCAAGTTCCTCAGTGCTGAATTTTGTTTTCTCTGTAGAAAAATCAATAAGCTGAAGCTGAATTTTTTTTTTTTTGAAGTTATTGTCTAGCCAGCTGTGGTACCATATACCTGTATTCCCAGCACTCAGGGAGACTGAGGCAAGAGAATTACAAGTTCAAGCCTAGCCCGGGCAACTTAGTGATCAAGTGAGACGGCTCAGCGGCGTAAGCGCCTGCTTGGCAAGCGCGAGGGCCCGAGTTCGACTCCCGGAACCCACATACAAAAAAAGGTCCGGTGATACCGCTCAGCGGCACGGGTGCTTGCTGGCGCGTGAGGTCCTGAGGTTGACCCCCGGTATCCACACACACAAAAAATAATAAATAAAAATTAAAAAATAAAAAATTCAAAAGGGTTAGGAGTATAGCTCAGTGCAAAGGCACTGGGTTCAATTCCCCATACAGCTCAAAAACAAAACAAAAAAGTTACTCTCTGTCTCAGATCAATGATCTCAGAAACTGCTTCATATTTTTAATTAAATACTTTTTTAAAAATGTCAGCATACATTTGCAAAAAATAATTGTATACCTTAAAAATGAGAGACAACTGAAAAATGATAGCCTGGAAATAATACAAATATACCAAAACAGCTTTCCTATATTCCAGCTATACTGTATTTATTAAAGGAAAAGTATTCACAATAACAACAAAAACAGAAACACAAATAACCCTTATCAAAAATGTTCAACCCTCTGAAGGAAACATTCTGGAAAGAAAGAAAAGCCTTGAATAAACAGAGAGATGGCTGTGTTTCTAAGTGGTGGGACCTTGCTAGAGGAAGTGGGTCACTAGAGATGTGCCTTTGAAGGATGTATCTTGCCCTTGACCTCTTCCTCTCTGGCTCTCTTCCCTCACTCTGCCACTTGGCTGCCATGAGGTGAGCAGCTTTCCTCCACCATGTCCTTTTGTCATGATATTTCTGCCTCGCCACATGCCTACAAGCAACAAACCCAAGTGACCATGGACTGAAACTTCTGAAATTGTGAGCCAAAATAAATCTTTATTCTTTTAAGTTGATTATCTCAGGTATTTATTGTTATTACAGGGACAAAAATCCTTCTAACACAAAGACTTTAGAATTTGGCTTTAGAATCTACCTTTTAAACAAAATCCCCAGATGATCTGTATATACACACAAAAATCTGAGAAAGACCGGGCACTATATAAGTCCCATAAACACAGAAATCCTGTCTTTCTTATGCCCTGTAGGTGCAATGTCTGATAATGCCAGACAACAGTGTCCCTCAATATATGCTGGAGGTTCAATGAGCATACATTGGGGACTGACTACAGAAAAACTTGATATGCTGTCAACACTCAATAATGATTTTGAAATTGTATGCTTCACTGATGATAGAGATATGAATAAAGAGCAAAGAAACAAGCTTTGGCAATCAAGAGCTCATTTACTTGCATGATTCAGTTTCAAGCAAAACACTCAGAAAGATGTTAGGAAATTTAATTAGTGATACTTTATATCTGAGTTTCAGATAAATGGTACATGTGTATCTATCATGTTAAAGGGCCCAAAGGAAGGGTTTTTAAATGAGATAGTCTACATATTTTCTATTTTGTGATTTATTATATACAACGACATCTGCTCCAACTAGAACCAAGGAAGAAGACAAAAGAAAAAAAAAAAAAAAGAAGGGGGGTGGGGTGTGTGTCTCAGCAGCAATTAAAACAGATGTCATCAGGCCAAAAATGACAGCTCTGGGCACTTGACTCATAGGCACGCCTGTCAGACCTTCATTCAGAGTTTATTCAGTCTTCGTTTATGCACAGTATTCATTCTAGTGGAATTTTAAAACTGAACTTTGAGCTCACAGGAAATTACAAACACTAAATCAGAAAAAAGATAGGGACTGCAACGATAGTAACATAATACGCCAAAATGACAGCTGACAGAAAGACTGAAGAATATATAAAACAAGCAAACTAACTTATACACCGTAATACTCTGTGGCTCATCCTGTGAAGGAGTTATAACCTTATTCACCTTGCCAGCACCTACCATGTAATTCAAAAACAGGTGTTCGTATAAAAAAAAAATGAAATTAAACCATGAGTCATCAATAAACTCCACATATGAGGTATGGATATAGGTACAAAATATAATATTGTTAGAAAGATTTTTATTCATTAATCAGACTTTTTTATAGTTATAAACTTTTTAAAGAATTTAGTAACAACTGTTTGAAAAACTCAACTAATAGAAACAACTTCTTCCTCTGAAGTTCCAGAGGAACTAAACCAACGAAGATAATTTTCAAAACAAAATTATATCCTTGGGAAAAAGTCAATTATTTGTTAACATAGTTAGCAACAGTTATTTTATGTATCTGACATATTTAAACAACTGTATTACATACATATTATCATTTATTCACCATTTAGAGCCCTCATAGGGATTGTATCTGGAAAAGTCATAGCACTGAATGCCATGAATTATTTTTATCTTATAGGATAATGTTTTTATGAAAAAGGAGTATCTAAAATTTGTATTATAAAAAACAGAGCTACTAAAATACACTAATGATAACACTAAGGGAAGTATAAACTGCTTGTAATTTAAGAAGCTACAGTAAAACACCATATGGTCTTAAATGTAATTATGTAACAAGAATTGAAAATTCTGTGAACAATAGCATTTGTCCATCACTACACCCACATCCTCCAAAAATGGTGTATGTACAAGACAGTACTGGTAAACAACAGATTTGTAAATTAACTTTCAATATTTCTTGTCATGTTAGCCTCATGAGGGGTGTACATGTGCACATATGTGTGTGCATCTCCTGTTCAACTGCATCATTTTAGACTATGAAAAGCTAAAAGTTCTAGTCATAGTTTGTGAGGCAGATTTAGTATTTGTCTTTTTGAAACTGTACAGAAAGAATATTGCTTATCAAAAAAATTATCACAAAAAATTATCTACAGGGAGCAACTCAAAGTCAGGAAAAAATGCCTTTTCAGTTCTGAGTGTTGGTACACAATAGGTGCTCAAGGTTTACATAAATTTGTTAAGTACTGGCTGTGAAATGTTTAATATTATGGTATGCAATATTGATTTTGAGAGGAAATTCTGTTCATCATATAGTACTAACTTTAGTTTCAACTGGTAATGACATCTTTAATTCTTTGTCCAAACTATGCACACTAGTCAATTTTCTGTTACTATAAAAATACCTGAGATAATTAATTTATAAAGAGGAAAGGGTTATTTTAGCTCATAGTTTTAGAGGTTTCAGTCCATGGTTGGTTAACTCTAATGTTTTTGGGCCTGTGGTGAGGCAGCACATCGTGGTGGGGAGTGTAGGGAGCAGAACTGCTTACCTCATGGCTGGGACAGAGAAAGGAGGAAGTAGGGGCTGAGTCCCATTATCACCTTTGAAAGCATACTCCCCAAGATTTAAGACCTTCCACCAGGTCCCACCTCTTAATTTCTATCACCCCTCAGTACTGCCATATGGGCTTTTGGGGGCCATTTAAGATCCAAACTACAGCACTGCAGCACATGTATGTATTATATAACATGGCATACCAAAGACATGCTACTTTAAAAAGCGTTTCTTTCATTAGATTAAAAAGTTAATTCTGGGCCGGTGAGATGGCTCAGCGGCGTAAGCGCCTGCCTGGCAAGCGCGAGGGCCCGAGTTCGACTCCCGGATCCCACATACGAAAAAAGGGCCGGTGATATCGCTCAGCGGCACGGGCACCCGGTGGCGCACGAGGTCCTGAGGTCGAGCCCTGGTACCCACAAAAAAAAAAAAAAAAAAAAAAAGTTAATTCAAGCTGGGTATGATGGTGCACATTTGTAATGCTACCTACTTGGGAGGCTGAAGCAGGAGGAATGCAAGTTTGAGGCCAGCCCAGCAACTTAGCAAGACACTATCTCAAAATAAAATACAAACAAGAGTTGGGGATGTAGCTTAGTACTGGCTGGGTTTAATCCTTGGTCGAGCAGAAACGTGTGTTCAATGTTATGAAAACTCAATAACAAAAATGATTACAACTTAACAAAAGAAAAAGACCCTCTTAGCTTTAGATAAATCTCCAAAATCAAAGCAGCTAGATGATTATAATAAACATTCATTCATTCAACAAATATTTATTGAGCACTATCATATGCCAGTCACTATGCTAGGTGATGACACACAGTCAATAATTAATAAGTAAAGATAGTTCTATAAAGTACTAAGTGTTAAGAATACAATAACTCTAGGTAATGGTACAGTAGGTAAAAGGCTGTATCTTGGAAACGAGGCTATGTTACTTCTCCTAGAAGTGGTCAGGGAATTTCTGAGAGGAGCCACATGAACTGAGAACTGCATGAAGGGAAGGAAGCTGTCACTTTAAGATCTAGTGAAAGGTTTCTGCTTAGGCAGAAAGAAGACCTGAGATGGGACTGTTCTTGTTCTTAATGAACCAAAAGGTGGCCACGTTGGCTGTTGTCCAGTAAATAGGAAAGAAGCACGGTAGAACCAGAGGCTGAAGAAGCTTCAGGATCAGGTTCCAGAGTTTCCAAGGGCAGATCATGCCAGATCTTGCAAAGTTAAACTGCAGTGAGCAGGGAAGCAGTATCATCAGGTCTACACTATTCACTCCGACTGACCCGTGAAAAATGGCCTATGGGGGGAGGGGGCAGGAAGCCACTAGTTAGGGCCAATTTCATGGACAGGTGCTCTATGCAGTCACAGTACGCTTCCTTGTAGATTGGCCCACGGCTTGATTTAATGCACCGTTGTCACCATTTTGAAATTCTTGATAATTTGTGAGCAAGGGGCCCCCCATTTTCACTAAATTCTGCATATTATGTAGTAATTCTTAAATATTCTATATTCGGGAGCAAAGATGAAAGCTTAACCTAGTGTTGTAGTAGGATTCAAGTTGTACGGTGTTGATCCAGTTCACAAGACTTGTCAAGGGACTACATATGTCTTGCGTTGAAAAGAAAAATCATGAATAGCTCTCACTTTTTTCTTTTCTACTAGACTTACTGAGTGGAAATGGGGAAGATTAGGAGGCATGGTAAGAGGCAGGGATTAAGGGTGGGGTGGACAATAACCAAGAATTCACTTTTAAGCATGTTAAGATGCATGTGAGACACCCAAGTAGCAATATTAAGGAGAATGTTGCATAAATGAATACGAAAATCAGGGGCAAGTTATAGTTTATATCCAGATGTCCTCCAAAGGCTTCATGTACTCATAGGTGGGGCTTTTGGAAAGTGATTGGATTATGGGCTTATAGCTAGCTGACTTGCTGTTAAGAGGTGCAGTCTGGTCAGAAGAGGCAGGTCACTTGGGGGGTGTGGCCTGGAAAGGTTTATGTCCCTCCCTGGCTCTACCCTTCACTCTCTGCTTCTGGTCTGTCCTACCCCTCTGTCATGCCATCCTGCCTTAAAGCCAGTGGACTACAGACTGAAATATGAGCCAAAATAAACCTTTCCTCTTTTAAGTTGTGGGTATCAGATATTTTGTCCCAGCAAGGGAAGTGACTAAGAACAAGGTCTAGGCTAGATACAAAGTTTGGGGTTGTCATACATATACATATATACATATATACATATATATCTGTATCTGTTACTTAGTAAGAATCACTTAACAGGACAACACAGTGGGAAAGAGTTCTGGAGGACGAGTAGGTGCCTACAAAGACGACTAAGGCCAGCAATCAAAGGAGAACATGCCAAGGACAGAGCCCCAGGAGAGACTCAGGAAACTCCCTTAGAGTAAAATACACTCAGTGATTCTTATTAGATGAATCCCAGCCTGTTGAGAGTGGCAATGAAATACTCTGAATCGGCCTAATATACTAGCCAGTTTTATGTACTACCCTTCATCTATCCTTTTCTGCTTTACCAGGATGTCTACTCAGTTTCCTAAACACTCCTATTGCTTTATCCCTGACTATGCTGTGTCATTCCCACCTGGGCTCTCTCATTTCCCTCTTTATTCAAAGTCTACAATTCTTTCTTTGACTTCATCATATCAATGTTTTCTGATATCTAGTAGTTGCTATCTATGCCACACTCTAATATAGTATAAAATACATAAACTACTAATTACATTAATATGACCCATTTTCAAAAAAAAAAAAAAAAAAAAGGGAAGCTCTGGTTGCTTTTTAATGTTACAGTGCTTAGCATACATCAGAAGCTGAGTGAATGAGTAAAAAGTAACACTTGGACGTTATGAGGTATGGGGAAGTTAAATCGACTTAGCACACAACAGTTTAAAAAGAAAAGACTCACTGTGACCAAAGCCCTTGGTACCCCGTAAGATGCAAAGGCGTATATCCAAACCTCACAGCTTTTATTCTTCTACTCAACAAATATTTATTATGCATCTACTAGGTGTGAGGTACTCTTCTAATGACCATAGAAACCAGAGGTGCACCCATGAATGAAGCACACAGGAAAGTATTGTCCTGGTGGAGTTGTGTTCTAACAGTCACTGGTTTATTTTGTTTTGTATAAGCTTCCTGAGCCCTCAACATCCTTTCCTATTTTTCTGACACATCTACTGTTTTTTAGTTTGAAAGGTTTCTGTCTGAATATTATTATTAATCTCTTCCTTCGGGTTTTCCTCAAATCTGTAACACAAGAAAAGGATTTTAGACATTTTGAGGCCTTTGAAGTCATAAAAAAATGTGTATGGGATATGACAGTTCTAGTATCTGGGGTACATTATAGAGAAGTAGATCTTTGAAATAGCACATATAGTGATTCATCAAAACTACCCAAAGCACTCCAGATTTTATAGAAACTTCATAAAGAAAAATAATACCCACAATTCTGGGAGGCTGAGGCAGAAGGATTATAAATTTGAGCCCAGCCTGACAAGTTACCAACTTAGTGAAGCCCTGTCTTCAAATAAAAAATTTAAAAATGCTTCTAATGGCTTATGGGGGGGGGGTGCTGGGAGCTGGGTGCGCCTTTATTCCAAGCACTCTGGGAGGCTGAGGATTGAAAGTCTGAGTGGAGGCTGGGTAACTTAGCCACTCAGTAAGACACTATCTCAAAATAAAAAAAACAGGGCTGGGGATATAGCTCAGTGTGAAGGTTCTGGGTTCAATCTCCAGTACTGCAAAAAACAAACAAACAAAACAAAACCAACCAACCAAAATACTGCATAGATATATAAAATGATTTAATGCTCAGTATTCTGCCTCTCTTCTACAAATATATCTTTGGAATTCAATTAAGTTATGATATCAAAGTTCACTTTTAAATTTCACGATCAGAAATTAGATGAAACTTCCAAACTGAAACAGTGAAACAGTTAAATATCTATACATCCTATAAATGTTGTTATATTTATTGTATAATATAACAGCCATGGTATTAATGATACTGATTTAGGCCGAGGGGCTTTAGAGTAAGATTCACCTAACACAAAAGAGGAAACAAATAGTACACACTCCCTTCTCTTTTTCTATTGGATTTGAGTTCAAATTCCACCTTTGCCATTTACAAATTATTGCCGGGGCAAATCACTTAACTTTTCTACTGTAGGGACAGGAAGGGAAAAGAGAGAAAAGATAGGATGAAGGCCTCATTGAACTTTTTTAAAAATTAACAGGAAACTTCCGCCTCTGCAGCTAGACTCTAGCAATCAGACAAAGTCAAAGAAACTAGGTCCGGGAAGGTCCTAGGTAGCGCGATTAACGTAAGAACCCTGCACTTTCCCTTTACTTAATCCTTAAACCTAAACTACCTTTCCATAAGGCCCCCTCCCATACTCAAGAACAGGGAAAAGTCATGACCAGAAGAAATCCAAGGTTAGGATGAAAGACAAGCCAGGGAGCCGATCAGATTCCAGGAGCCTACCTCGGACAAGTATCTCAATAAAATGAGCTGCAGACAAAAAACCTGTGAATATTTCACTTAGGAATACTCCCTATGATCCTGAGGAGCTGTCTGCCACCTCTCTTTCCCTCTCTTCCTTCTTTCTCTCACCTTCAAATAAATTGTATTCTTTTCTTTTCTTTTTTTTTTTTAATGTGGGTACCAGGAGTCGACCTCAGGACCTTGCACTTGCCAGCAAGCACTTGTGTCACTGAGCGATATCACTGGCCCTTTTTTTCCTTTATGTGGGTTCTGGGAGTTGAACTCAGGACCTCACACTTGCTGAGCAGGCGTTTATGCCACTGAGCTATCTCACCGGCCCGTATTCTTTTATTTTAAACTCTGCTTCTCAAGTTCTTTTACCAACGCTGGGTTTAGGATTGCTGGGAGTTGCGCGTTGTAGCAAAGCAGTATGGCATGGTGCAGTGTGGTGTACACTCCTCCTCAGATGTTATAATACAATTCAATTTTCTTACAAAATTAGAAAGAAGGTTCCCACACCAAACAAATATACTAAAAAGAATTTAATTCATATAATATGAAGCCATTTAAGAGTGAGTGATCCAGCCAGGTGTGGTGGCACACACATGTAATCCCAGCACTCAGGAGGCTGAGGCAGGAAGATTGCTTCGAGTTCGAGGCCAGCCTGGGTTACACAGTGAGAACCTTTCTCAAAGAAGAAAAAAAAAGAATAAGTGATCCACCATACAGGCTGACTGACCTTCAGTTTGAAAGTTATCTCCTCTAAGCAGTCTTTCTTAAATTTTTAAAAATCATCTGTCTCCTTTTAAACTGAAAGACTGGTTTAAAAATTCAAGTTTTCTTTACAGTGTCCTATGACAATCACATATGCTATGACAACTACATTAGAGTTTCAAGCAATTTATACATACGAGTCATGTCTTCTTGTAACAAACTGCTAAGAATATTTAAACTCAGCTTATCTCAAAGTCTAAATTAATTCTTCCTAATAGTAAGTTAAAGACTTGATTAACAGCTGGGTGTGGTGGTACACACCAGTAATCCCAGTATTCCAGGAGGCTGAGGCAGGAGGGTCACAAATTAAAGTCCAGCCTAGGTTAATTTAGCAATTTAGTAAGCACTCATCACAAAATTTTAAAAAAGAGGAAGGGTAGGGATATAGCTTAGCATGAAGGCCCTGGATTCAATCTCTAATAAGAGAGAGACGGAGAGAGACAGAGAGAGAGACAGAGAGAGACAGTCAGACAGACAGACAGAGACAGACTCGACTAACATCCCTTAACAATGCCAGGGAGTTTAGTAGCCTCCTGATTCAATGTACTGAATGGAACCCTCTTTCTGTAACAAAGGAACATTTCCTTATCTTGAAATACTTCAGGGAATCACAGACCAAGGGCTGAAAATTTCAATGACTACAAGCCAGGAAAAACATACTAAATTTTAAGAAAACAGGACATATAAACAGGTCTGCAGCAAACTGTAGGGTGGAGCTCCTTCTCAGGTTTGCCCGTTTTGCAGTGCACAATGGTGTACACTTGAGACAGGAGATTAGGGCATAGCAAAGCTGGCTGGGGAAGTGGGTGTGACCTGTTAATCACAAAATCCCAGGACACATGCGCAGAACAGTTCGCAAAGCCCTGTAGGCGGACTTCTTTTGAGAACTCCAGCAGGTTTTCGATAGGTCGGCATAGACCACATCTCAGCCTGAGGTATGGGTGATACCAAAAGGACAGTCGCTACTGAGTTCTTGCTATTGTGTTCTCTCTTGTATGGTAGCCCACCCTCATGCTGTAGAGTGTCCTTCTTTTCTTCCTTTTTCTTGGCCCAAACTCGGTCTGCAGGGCCTGTTCCTTCTCCTACCTTAGGTAAAACTTTGCTACCATTTGTGCTTGTCTTGACCAATTCTTTGCTTAGGACAGAAAGAACCAAGAAGCCACCTCTAGGAGACTCCAGATCCCCACAACCTGGTAATATATTCACAAAGGGCAAAGATTCATATTAAATATTATTTTCTGGTAGATGGCAGTAATGTCTTACTTAACAAAATCTATAAATTACCATAGTTTTCTAACACATAAAAGTAAAAACACTTGAGGAAAGAGCAACTCATCTAATTTGTACAATGCGGACTAGCTAATAATGACTGTAGTTCTACCTAAGGAAAACTGAACACTACTGTACGTCTTCTTTAATGGTCAGTTTAAAATTTTCAAAACAGATGTCTAACAAATGCATGTAGGTTAGATCTGCCCATTTGGCCCCAGCAGAAGTGGCTGTCCCAGTGACAAATCCTCCAGCTAAATAAGACCACTACTAAATTTTGTATTTGGGCCCAACCTGTAAGGGGTATAATTTCAATAGCTTCTCTTCCTTTCCTACCTGCCTACTTAATACCTTGTACAAGTAATGCTTTTATTTCATACTTGGTAATAAGAGGTTTAAAATCAATTGCCTAGTTTGACTTATGCCCATTATTCTTAAAATGTATTCAGAATCTACAGAATAAAAAGGATCAGAATAGGATAACAAGTAGATGCCTAAAGACAGACATTGCTAAGGGGAAAAAGTAAAAAAAGGAGATGGCAAGATAACAAAGACAAACTCTCCACTTCACAGATTTGCCTCAGGTTAGCTCTTTTGATTTGCAGCTGTGAGTGAGCAAAGAGAACTTGTGTACTGAAGTATTTTTATCCTACAAAGCTATAAGGCTTTGTAGAAAGGCCACCACATGCCAGTACTGTTACCCAGGACTTAATAATTTTAATCTTAAACTAAGCTAAGTGCATTTTTAAAAAATGGGTATCAATTCTGGAGATTCATTAGTCAAGTTTTAACTATATATCCTTAAAAATGATCTTTACTAATGTTCACTGAACAAAAAGCTGTCAGAATGAAGATGAAAATATGGTCCCAAACCTCAATGAACTCACTATTTAGTAGAGACAGACAAAAGTAAAAAAAGTAAAACAAGGGCCAGTGAGATGGCTCAGCGGCTTAAGCGCCTGCCCAGCAAGCGTGAGGGCCCGAGTTCGACTCCCGGAACCCACATACGAAAAAGGGGCCGGTGATATCGCTCAGCGGCACGGGCGCCTGCTGGCGCGCAAGGTCCTGAGGTCGACCCCCCCCCTGTACCCACAAAAAAAAAAAAAAAAAAAAAAAAAAAAAGGTAAAACAAACAGCAAAATATAATTAGAGGCTTGCTAGAAAAAAAGTGCATCAGAAGCTGGGTGGAGATGCTGTTTGTCCTGTGTGCAGAGAAATGGTTGAGGAGATTTGACGTTTGAGTTCCATCTGAAGGAATGAATAGGGGTTTGGCAAATAGAAAGCAACTAAAGAGCACCACACAAAGCAAGACATGAAAATCCAGCATGAACTAGAGGTAGAGTGGGAGACTGGTGTTGATATAGTGCACACTTGAATTGGAATGGCAGCAGAATAAGAGGTCAGAACCTGGAACACATTTGGGTATAAAATAACACATTTGGGTATCTTAGGAAAGCTACCAGACAAGGAACACAGAAAGTAGGCAGAAGACGTAGAGAATTCCAAAGACGAGATGTTCAGGGTGCAGCAAAACTCAGATTCAGAAAATACTCCTCCTTTCCTCCTAACCTAAAGTGAAAATATCAGAGTTCTCGAAAGAAGAAAAGGATATAAATATAGCTTTGTTGTTCATGCCAGTGCTTTAATTTTTTAATATAATTTTCCAATAGCTTTTATACTCATTGAAAATCCTTATTTCATCACAAAATTTTAGCTCCTGCAGCAGCTTCTAGCACAAAGGTCATGGCAGAGGCACGGAGGAAGGGAGGCATCTCTACCCTTGAGTCTCCCTAAGGAGTCTCCCTATACCTAACAGCACTCCCTATATGAGGTCCTGTTTTAGTCTTTTAATACGTTTTGGGTAAAATGCCTTGCCTATCTTTCTGTGGCAGTTTTAGCCTACTAGTATTTTTGCAATTTTGTTATAGCTACTTAAAATACATTTTGTATTATAAATTATTGCATTTGAATGAAGACATCCAGTTTTGTTCACACCATCCTTTATTTGTAAGTGGGTAATTAAAAAGGAGCAGTTTGAGGGGAAAGGATGCGAGAACCGGGGCAGCCTTACGGCGAAGAAAGCCTACTTTCCTTGGGTTAGCTCTTCAGAATGATTTCTGTTCCCCGGCCTTTCAAAAAAAAAACTTTAATTAAAAAAAAACTTATAGCTCCACATTTTAAAAATTATACCCTTGAGTATCTCAGGTGAGTCACCAGCCACAGTATCACTGCAGGAGAGGATAATAAGACTGTTTACAAATACTGGTTTATACTTTTCAGAAAGGTTCTAAACATCCAATAGGAGATTTATAAACATTAGACACGAATGAGTTTCTGATATACACATGCAACTAACAGTAGCAACTTGAGGCCAGAGAACAGAGAAGACTGTTCATGGGCCATGAGAAGACAGTTAAACCAGTTCCCACATCTGAATCTGGAGAATATCCAGGTAGTGCTACTCTTTCAAGACTTTTGTCTTGAACTCTATAACAAAATCTTCAAATTTCTTCTCTAAATTCTAGTGCTCTTTCTGGTCTAGTTCCAATTTAAACTTGATTAAATTATCTACCTCAAGAAAAGTATGTAGAAGTTCCCTGTGCAAAAAAACTCCATTGTGAGAAACAGGACCCACTGGACGGGGTTGGGAATGTTTCCAGAACAGTTTTCGGAACAGAAGTTCTCACACAGGTAATTGTGCTAAGACTAATAGTTAATATACATTGAGTGCATACACTGTGCCAGACACCTTGCAATTTCAGATTACGATTTCATTTTTATCACAGCACTGAGATAAATCCCTTTATCCCATTTTACAGATAAGGAAGTGAGGGCACAAAAAGATCACGTGCTTTGCCAGAGATCATATATCCAGTAAGTAGGAAGGTGGTCTTTGAACTTAGGCAGTCTGACTCCAGAGCCCAACCCCTTAGCTACCTGACCCTATTATCAAGGCATCTTTGTAGATTCAGAATTGCTTTCTAATACAAGCAGTGTCTTGGTCCTCTTTACAAATAAAATAGTCTTTCCTAAAGGGAAGTCATCAAGGGTGTGACTGTCCCTCAAGAATGCTTCCTCTATCCCTAAGGTGTTTTCTGGTAGAATGGGGTTGCATGGATCTGATGATGGCCTCCCAGCTCCCACTCCACTCATTCCCTGAGCAGTAGATGCCTGCTTTAGATGGGATTGGCTCTACTGCCAAAACCTTTCCACAGGTGCACCTTTAAGCAGTCCACGTAATTCCATCTTAATTGACATATTTACTTGTCCAGGGATAGACTCAGAATCCACACTGGCCCACAGAAGGAATTGAAGAGTTCTGTTTACAGCTAGCTGAAGACAAGGTCTTTTTACTTCCAGGGAGTTATTATGAATAAAGAGGCAGGAGTCAGCAGACAGCTCTCTTGCTACTAGGAGAAAATTCAGCTTGGAATAGTCAAGCCATAGAAAGGCATACCCAAGAAAATTATAAACACAGGTCGAGTGCTGATGACATTGTGAACTTCTAGACAAAGGCAAGGCTAAAGCCCATAATACTGGATTCATTATGAGGGAACAGATTTATTTTTAAGCCAATTTGCACTGGATTTTTTTTTTTTGATACTTACAAATAAAAGCATACTAACTCACTCAAATATATTAACTCATTCAAATATATTAACTCAATATCCACCATTTCAAATATCACCAGAAAGAATGTTATAATCCCATACTGTATTTACCTGGGAAGCCCACAGTTTTCTGTTCACTGTTGTCTCAGTGTGTCATCTTCCCTGGTTAGTGTCTACTTTCATTCTCAAAAATATCCTGCTTGAACAATAAATTATTTGGTGACCTTATTTCTAATTCACCTTGCAACTCTTTTCTAAATACACAGAGACACAGATAAAAGGTAATCATTCTAATATAGAAAAGAATTACTTGCAGTGAGAAAGCCTAAGACATCTTTCACCGCATATACAAAGGGTCTAAGCAGGTATAGCATGTTAATAACCCCGCTCTAGGAAACAAGGTGAATCACAGCTTGCTTCCACTGTCTGCTGTCCTAGCACAGCAAAGAGGCTCAGATTTTTCTCTTCTCCATCCCTCTACAAGTTCTCACAGAGAGGCGGTTTCCTCAGGATTTTTTTTTTTTTTTTTCAGAAAACCCACAAACCGAAAGTATTAAAATAAAAAAATCAAAATTTTTGAGGCAAATATTTTTAGATGAATTGATGACAAACATGCAGAATTTCAAAAGTTATGTATTTTCCTAAGGCTATAACTTTCCTATAAGAAAATACATTAGGATGATCCCCTTTTACTAGAATTAACAAAGTAAAACATGAACTATAAATAGGGTGATCATATAACTTAACATTCAAAGATTAAGGACAAATTCAAATTCAAATTTTTATACTTAATAAAACAACGCAAATGGGTTAATTTTAATTAATACATCAGGTATGACCTGACATTTAAAAAATATATATATATAAAAAAAATATATATATATATATATTTTTTTTTTTTTTTTTTTTTTGTGGGTACCGGGGGGTCAACCTCAGGACCTCGCGCACCAGCAGGCGCCTGTGCCGCTGAGCGATATCACCGGCCCCTTTTTCGTATGTGGGTTCCGGGAGTCGAACTCGGGCCCTCGCGCTTGTCGGGCAGGCGCTTAAGCCGCTGAGCCATCTCACCGGTCCTAGACATTAAATATATTTACCGACTCAAAATAATTTTTTTTCTAATAAAACATTCAGATCAATTCAAATTAATGCCAAATAAAGAGAGTGTAATAGAAGCAATGGAACATTTTTATCTCCATATGGAAAGTTGAATTGTTAGAATTTTAAGACTAGCAAAAAAGTCATTTTTTTCTTCCATATGTTTTTTGGATTTTTTTGGTAGTTAACTGGATTCTTGCAAGATTTTTTATTATGTGATGAAAGAAAATTACAACATAATCATTTCTTTTTGGCCTGAATTTCATCAATTAAATGGTTTACATAATTCTTGAGTTTACTATAATACTAGTTATGTATTTCACTTCCACCTTTATCTAAATGAATGACAGAATCTTACATATTTAATATATAATTCTTATAACTGGATAATTCATTAACCAAAATACCAGAGGCCTATAAGAATTTATCACTAAAATTAAACATCCATTAAAATTAGATTGTTCTTAAAGAATATTATTTATAAATATTACTCTTTGTAACAGAGCAATTTATGTGACTAAAAGAATACCTCAGATGTCATTTGTCAATATAGTAAAACCTCACTGATTAAAAACTTATGTCAAGGAAAAAAGGTCTCTGATAAAAGGGCTTTCTCTTGTAGTCCTCTGTAAATAGAAGACTTTATTTTTATTTACGTGTATATATTTTTTCTTTTTCTATTTATTTGTTTGTATGCAGTGCTGGGTATTAAGCCTGGTTTCTTGTATTTTTGGTGAAATGTTCCCATATTTGTTTTGCAATCACTTTCTCTTTGTCAAAACAAGGTATAGTATATGGGTGTACATGTGTGCACAGACATACACATATGTGCAAAATTGAAGATCAATGTCCAGGTTTCAAGTGTAGTTCTGAGTAAAAAAAATTATAGAAGCTGAATGCCAACGGTTGCCATGTTTCTGTATGTAATTTTGCCAATTCTTTTCTACTTCAATCCATTTCAACAAAACAAATATTTTTGGATTTTTTAAATCATACTGTATTACACCACATACCGAGAATATAAAAAAGAAAGGAGGGAGGGAGAGGAGGAATGAAAGAAGGAAGAGAAATAAAACTCAACAGTCCCTGCTCTCATGATGTTTATAATCTTATAGAAGACGTAACTATGTACTCCCTAAATGATAGAAAACATAAGACTTTTTATACACAATTAAAGAAGAATAAAAACATATGTGGGAATGTAGAAAAGAGAAACAGCAGATTTTAACTGGGGTGAGGAATGGGGACTGAGTGACTCCTGGGTTGGTTTTAAAGTTTCAGGAGGATCTCGGCAGAAGGTAGTATGTAAGGTATTCCAGATGGAGAATGCAGCATGTTACGATCTGGGATAACAACTTCAAGTATGACAGAACTATATGATGTCTACACAAAGCAGAAGAACTGAAAATGAAAACCTAAAAGTGAGACAAGAGTCAGATTATCAAAAAACTTGAATGTTAAGGAGAAGGCAGTCATAAGAGTGCCTGAAAAATTCTGAGCATATGTATGAAATATCTAGGTAGAGGATATCTCAAGTACAGACTTGCCAATTCTGTTTTTTTTTTTTTTTTTTTTTTTGAGACAGGGTCTCACTACGTAGTGCAGGCTGGCCTTGAACTCACGGTGATCCTCATGCCTTAGCCTCCCGAGTGCTGGGAGTACAGGTGTGTGCCACCATGCCCGGCTAGACTTGCCAATTCTGTTCTCAAAACAGTCCTACTTTAATGTCACCTGCATCTGGAAATCTGCCTTTCCATTTACGTTAAAAATTGCACAGCATTTCTACTCCTTTCCACACTATAGTGTCATGTCAGTAAACAGATTCTTTACATAATCCTTCCCATGCACGTGTGTGTGTTTGTTTTCAGGTTCAAAGGTTGTAAACTCTCTGGAGAAAACTAGTCTCCTGTGATTTTTTAAAATTTTGAATTTTACCTTAGCAATCACAGTATAAAATTTAAAAAAATGCATATTTATAAACTAAATATATGAGATGAATACTTTACTATTAGAATACTTTACTATTTTGGTAGTTCAACCATTGGTACCATTCTTGCAATTTTAAGTACTTTCTGCTTCAAGTCTTTAAGGTCAACTGCCAAACAGGATTTAAATTAAAATGGACATGGTAACTAAAGAGCAAGTAGTTCATAGATACACATCACAGGAAAATTACAGCCTTGAAAATAAAATAGTGTAAAGGCCTGTCCACATGTGTTTAGAAAATAAAAATTTGTAAGGACAAATAGAAAGGTCGTCTGAAAACTCTGATCCAGGATATATTAACATAGCAATAGCTTAAAGTACTTCAAATAAACAGTCTAGGTTCTGAAAATTCCCCAGTACCAGACACACTTACTTACCAAATATCCTTTGTTTTATTTTCTTTTTTCAATTTTTATATTTTATTAATACAAGTTTGCAATACATGATTACACACCTTGTGGGGAACTGGCACATGTACATAACACAGTTTAATTCTTTTTTCATCCTCTTTCCCTCTCCCCTCCCTCCCCATTCCCTCCAGCTCTCGGTCCTCCTCTTGTTTGCGAAAGTTCTAGCTTCCTATTTCCTATCTTTTATGTTGCTCCTTATTTATATTTTAGGTTCTCATACAAGAAAAACCATGCAATATTTAAGCTTGCGTGTCTGATTTATTTCACTTAACATTATGGTCTCAAACTCCATTCATTTTCCTACAAATGACCAAACTTCCTTTGAAGCGAACACTTGTGACAATAACCATAGTTTTTATAAGATCAACAGGCAATCTAACATGTATCTCAATTTCTAAAGAGAAACGACCAGTAGCACTTAAAGACAGAAAACACCAACCTCTTTAATCTCATGTAGTTTTCACTGGCAGCAGGTCGGCATTCAGCTCTTTGAACCACTATTCCTTCCAATGAGAGTTTATCTTGAATGGAAAGAAAATAATATATCAAATGTATTCAAAGGTAACATTCATTAGTTCAAGATTGCAATTTTGGCTCATTAACTATAGTAATGTGATAATCAAATATAACTAATAGTAAAAACCAAGGAAACAAAAGGAATACTACTAAGTTTATAGCAAGGTCACTGGTTAGAATAGAAAGTAACCTTATTGGCTACTAGGCAACTAGACTTCTGTTGGGTTTATTTCTTAATTTGCTATATCCCCTGTTCAATTACAGCTTTTACACATTTAGCTCTTTCTAAATAAAGTGGCTTAAAAGAGCATAAAATCAAATACAAAATTTTTGACATATTTGGAGGCTATCATCTTTAGCAGAGAAGCAACTTTTTACAACATAGCTAATTTAAATCACTAAATCAAAGGGGTGTGTGTGTGTGTGTGTGTGTGAATGTGAGGGTGTGCACAAATAAAATTCTCGAATTTCCTGTGACTATAACAGCTAGCCTGAAACTGAGTAGATCGTTGTCTAGGTTATAGTGTGTACTGGTTCAGCCTGCCAGTTGTTCTGACTTGTTTCCCAGAAGAATTGTAAATTTCAGTGTGTCAAAATTGAATCTGCTGGGCCAGTGAGATGGCTCAGCGGCGTAAGCGCCTGCCTGGCATGCACAAGGGCCCGAGTTCAACTCCCGGAACCCACATACGAAAAGGGGCCGGTGATATCGCTCAGCGGCACGGGTGCCTGCTGGCGCACGAGGTCCTGAGATCGACCCCCGGTACCCACAAAAAAAAAAAAAAAAAAAAAAAAAAATTGAATCTGCTATGAGTATCTGTCCCAACAAGAAAGGTAATTTTCCCTACCATTAATAATTCTTGTAGTGACTCTGACTTAAAACCAAGGAGAAACACAGAGCAGAAATTAATGTAATTGTGACTAAGAAAACAATATAAAGAATCAATGAATCTAACAGTTGATTCTTTGAAAGATGAAAAAATTGATAAACCCTTAGCCAACCTTATCAAAGAAAAGACTCAAATTCATGCCATTAGGAATGAAAAGGGTTAAATCACAATGGACCCTGCAAAAATCCAGAAGATCATCAATACCTACTTCAAGAACCTGTACTCTAATAAGATAGAAAACAGAAGAAATGGACAGATTTCTAGATACATATGAATTACCAATGTTGAATCAAGAAGATATAAAAATTCTAAATAAGCCAATATCAGTCAATGAAATCGAAAATGTAATTAAAAACTTACCAACAAAGAAAAGCCCAAGTCCTGAGGATTCACTGATGAATTCTCCAAGAAATTTAGAAAAGATATAATGCCATTATTCCTCAAACTCTTTAAAGAAATTGAAAGGGAAGCAATACTCCCAAAGTCATACCTGGAAGCAATTATTACCTTGATACCAAAACCAGAGAGGGATCCAACCAAAAAAGAGGACTACAGGCCAATCTCCCTAATGAATACAGATGCAAAAATACTCACTAAGACACTGGCAAACAGAATGCAGCAGATTATGAAAAAGATTATACACCATGACCAAGTAGGACTCATCCCAGGTATGCAGAGATGGTTTCATATGCAAATCGATAAATGTAATATACCATATCAACAGAGCCAAAGACAAAAATCTCATGATCATCTCAATAGACACAGAAAAAGCATTTGACAAAGTCCAACACCCATTCATGATAAAAAAAACACTACAGAAAATTGGAATAGATGGTCTTTATCTCAATCTGATAAGCCATCTATGACAAACCAACACCCAACATCATACTAAATGGCCCAAAACTGAAAGCTTTCACTCTAAAATCAGGAATAAGACAGGGATGTCCAGGGGCCGGTGAGATGGCTCAGCGGTGTACGCGCCTGCCTGGCAAGCGCGAGGGCCCGAGTTCGACTCCCGGATCCCACATACGAAAAAAGGGGCCGGTGATATCGCTCAGCGGCACGGGCGCCTCCTGGCACGCAAGGTCCTGAGGTCGACCCCCAGTACACACACACACAAAAAAGATAGGGATGTCCACTATCACCACTCCTATTCAATATAGTTCTGGAAACACTAGCCAGAGCAATTGGACAAGAGAAAGAAATAAAAGGCATAAAGATAGGAAAGGAACAAGTTAAATTATCACTATTTGCAGATGACATGATGCTCTACGTAAAAGATCCCAAAAGTCCACCAAAAGACTTCTAGATTTAATAACCAAATTAAGTCACTTAGCTGGTTACAAAATCAACACTCAAAAATCAATAGCATTCCTGTACACAAATAACAAACTCACTGGGAGAAAAATTAGGGAAACAACCCTTTTCACAATAGCATTGAAAAAAATGAGATACTTAGGAATCAATCTAACAAAGAAGTAAAAGGTCTCTACACTGAAAACCATAGTACTCTGAAAAAAGGAGATCGAAGAGGATATCAGGAAATGGAAAGATATCCCTTGCTCTTGGGTAGGAAGAACCAATATAGTGAAAATGATAATACTTTCCAAAATTGTTATACAGATTTAATGCAATCCCAATCGAAATACCATTTAGCACACCTTAAAGAACTAGAGAAAACATTCCGAAAATTCTTTTGGAACCAGAACAGACCTAGAATAGCAAAAACAATTCTCGGCAACAAAGGCAAGGCAGGGGGCATCACAATTCCTGACTTGAAATTATACTACAGAGCTATTATGATAAAAACAGCATGGTACTGGCAAAACCAAAACAAATCAAACCAAACCCCCAAAAACCTGAGAATCAATGGAACAGATTAGAAGACACAGAAACAAATCCAAACACATTCAGCCACTGTATCTTTGACAAAGGAGCCAAACAAGTTCACTGGGAGAAAGATAGCCTCTTTAATAAATGATGGTGGAAAACTGGCTTTCCACATGCCAAAGACAAACTAGATCCATGTCTATCACCATGCACTATACTAAAACTGAAATGGATTAAAGATCTAAACATTAGAACAGAAACACTAAATCTGCTGAAAGAGAGAATAGGTAGAACTCTTGAAGACACTGGTATAGGCAAAGACTTCCTGAACAAAACCTAGACCGCATGGGAAATACTTCAAAGAATTAACAAGTGGGATCTCATCTTATTAAAAAGCTTTTGCACAGCAAGAGAAACCACCAACAGAGTGAAAAGATAACCTGCAGAGTGGGAAAAATTTTCAGCCAGCTGTCCTTCAGACAAAGGACTAATATCTAGAATATATAAAGAATTAAAGGGCCGGTGAGATAGCTCAGCGGCATAAGCGCCTGCCTGGCAAGCGCGAGGTCCTGAGTTCGACTCCTGGTACCCACATAAAGTAAAAAAAGGGCCAGTGATATCGCTCAGTGGCATAAGTGCCTGCTGGCAAGTGCGAGGTCCTGAGTTCGGCTCCCAGTACCCCCAATAAAAAAAAAAAAGAATTAAAAAAATCATACCCCCCAAATTTAAAGACCCAGTCCAAAAATGGGCATCTGAGATGAATACACACTTCTCAAATGAAGAAGTAGAAACAGCAAATAAATATGTGAAAAAATGTTCAACATCACTGGTCATTTGAGAGATGTAAATTAAAACAATACTGAGATTCCATCTCACTCCAGAAAGAACGGCTATCATCAAGAAATCAACCAATAACAAATGCTGGCAGGACTGTGGGAAAAAAGGGACCCTTCTCCACTGTGGGTGGGAATGTAGACTGGTGCAACTACTGTGGAAATCAGTGTGGAGATTCCTCAAAAAACTAGTACTAGAGGTTCCATATGACCCAGCTATTCCCCTTCTTGGTATCTTCCCGAATTAAAAACATCATACCACAGCGATATATGCACACCCATGTTTATAGCAGCATAGTTTGTAATAGCTAAATCTTGGAAACAACCCAATGTCTATCACCCAATGAATGGGTAAAAAAGATGGTTTTTTATACAATGGAGTACTACTTAGCCATAAAGAAGGATAAACTTGAGACATTTACGGCTAAATGGATGGACCTTGAGACCATACTCTTAAGTAAAATAAACAGAACACACGTGTAAATATTGTGTTGTTTCTCTGGTGTGAGAAACCAAAAGTGTAAATAAGGACCAGAGTGTACAACAGATACATGAAATAGGAAGAAAACACTCAATTGGGAAGGGGAATTGGGGGAGAGGGGAGGAAAGAAGGGAAAAGAAAAAAAAACATGAGAAAAGAAGGATAAAATGGAAACAAATCTTTGTAAATAAGGGAGGGAGAGGGGATAAAGGTAGGGGAGGCAAACAGGAAAAAAGAGGGATCAAGATAAATCATGTACAGGTACAAATTTCCTAGGATGAATGTGATCATTACGTATATCTAAATTGTGCCAATCAACTTAATAATAATTTTTAAAAACCTAGGAGAAACAGAAAAAGGAAATAAAAGGTAACCCTACTATGTGCCTACTGGATACCAAGCACTGTGGCACAGTTATGTGACGGATCATATTCATTACATAATATATACATGAGTGTCTCATACTCACACCAGGTTTACTACACTGCAGGAACATATTACTGCCATTAGAAACAGATATAGTTCAATCATATATCCGTGAGACATGCCCAAGTGTTAAGAAGAGATTCAGAACACTGCCTGGCTAATTTGGAATGCATTTATGATTCATCTCTTCATTCATTCCATTAACTAAATGTCTACCATGCAAAGGGCATTATCAAGGCATTGTGGAATCAAAGATGATTATGAGGTGTTGCACACCTGTTATCCCAGAACTCTGGGAGATGAGGCAGAAGGATCAAAATTTGAGCCTAACCTAGTCAACTCAACAAGACCCTGCCCCAAAACAAACAAGCAAGCAAACAAACACTGGGAATGTAGCTCACTCAGTATGAAGTCCCTGGGTTTAATCCCCAGTACTACAAAAAAAAATTCTTTTTTAAGACACAGTACTGTCTTCTAGAAGGACACGTTTACTGGAAGAGACAGATATTCTGAACAAAATATGGAGTATAATTAGAACCGGTCCTGTGTGACCTATCCTAGAAAATCTCTCTTCTTTGGGACCTCTCCTGATTTTGTCTCCAAAATCCAGGGGATTCCATATTCTAGCTCCTAAATACTAATTACAAATACACTGTGTGTATTCAGTATTTCCAGGGTCTCTCAATGCACACAGACAACGAACCTCAAGGAAAGGCTATCAGATCATTGGTCTCAAAAGACCAATGATGAGAACCATGCCTACCTTGCACCAAAATATTACCAGGAGGAAATAATTTAAAAAAAAAGTAATTGTTTTATACTAAGTTTAAAAATCTAAAAATATGGGCCGGTGAGATGGCTCAGCGGCTTAAGCGCCTGCCCGGCAAGCACGAGGGCCCGAGTTCGACTCCCGGAACCCACATATGAAAAAGGGGCCGGTGATATCGCTCAGCGGCACGGGCGCCTGCTGGCGCACGAGGTCCTGAGGTCGACCCCCCGGTACCCACACACACAAAAAAAAATAAATAAAATAAAAATCTAAAAATAATTTCCTCTCATGAGTGAGTTTAATAAGATTAAAATATGAATGCTTTGAAAGCAAAAACAAATCTTACATTCAAGTTTGCCCCTCTGTTGAAGCTGAAAGTTTTAACAGGAAAATTTATTCACTCATCACAATAAGAGTTGGAAATTTTTGATGTATAAAGTATCTTAAGTGTATGAAGAAAAGTTCAACCCTGGAACATTAATGCTTTTGAAAAAATAAACTCAGAATACCATCCCTGAAAAGAACATAAATTCAAGTGTTTATTAATGTTTAATACTAAAAGAACTACCTTTTAAATACCACTGGTGAATACTCACCACTTATTTAATAGTACCTACTCCAGGTGAACAGACTGAATTTAATTTTTAGTGAAAGGTTTCTAAGATGTTCATGATGGCTCACACCTATAATCCCAGCACTCTGGGAGGCTAAGACAGGAGCATCATAAATTTGAGCCCAGCCCAGGCAATTTAGTGACTTAACGAGACCCTGTCTCAAAAAATAATAAAGGGATGGGGGTGTAGCTCAGTGTGATGGCTGTGGGTTCAATACCAGTATGGAACAAAAACAGGAAGGGAGGAAGGAAGAAAGGAAGGAAGGGGGAAAAATGGTTTCTTTCTGCCATCCATCTCCACGTGACACCAGAAAGGGCAGAAAGCAGGTTCGAATCACTTCCCCGTTTCAACTAGACCACCACTTTCCTTGTTATTTTTTTAGTCAAGGACACTCACACAAAGCAATAAAATTCATTTCCTGAAACTGTATTTTTCTGTCCACCATATCTTCCTTTCAAACATAAAACAGCTTTCAAATGCTACTCAAGTAAAAAGGAAGGTCTCATCAGAAATGAATTCTCCCACCAACTAACTGCTCTTAACCCGACATCTGTTTGCTTCCCTTGTCCCCTTCTCTTTTCAAATAAAATTTTTTTTTTTTTTTTTTTGTGAGTACCAGGGGGTCGACCTCAGGACCTCGCGCGCCAGCAGGCGCCCGTGCCGCTGAGCGATATCACCGGCCCCTTTTTCGTATGTGGGTTCCGGGAGTCGAACTCGGGCCCTCGCGCTTGCCGGGCAGGCGCTTATGCCACTGAGCCATCTCACCAGCCCCTCAAATAAATTTTAAAAGCCAATTTAGTTATGATACTGCTGCCTAAGCATGATTTACTGGCTTTTTTTTTATGTGAGTACTGGGAGTCGAACTCAGGACCTCGCGCTTGCCAGGCAGGCGCTTATTGCCGCTGAGCTATATCACCGGCGCTACTGGCTCTCTTTTAAAAGCCAATGTACACTTGTCAAAACCTCACAGGAACATATTTTAATATTTTTTCCACTGAACCTTGCTTCTTTTCTTTCTCAAAACATTGCTTACATTTCAAGTAAAAGTTATTACAGATCCTATTCATTAATAGAGGAACCTTATTTAAAGCTACATTGTTGGCTCAATTTGAAAAACCATAAATATTTGAAAAATGATTGTTTTAATTCTCATACACTTATGAAGTATTTACTGCTTATTATGTAAAAGATCATGCAAAACATATCAGGAATAACAAAAGAAGAATGAAATAGGGCACTTGTCCTCAAGGAGCACAGAGTTGAGCAGAGACAATCTCAAACATTTGTTCTATGGCATATACTTTATTTTTTAAAGTACATATTGATTACAGAGTCATAGGTTTCACTTTGACGTTTTCATACATGTATATATATATAACATATCCTGATCATATCCACTCCCCACTGTCCTTCCCTCCCTTCTGTCCCTTATATCCCTTTGTTCTTCTCTACTATTCTTTTACTTTCATATCCTCCCCCCCGCAATTCCACATATGAGAGAAAACATGTAACACTTGTTTATCTGAGTCTGGCTTATTTTGTTTACCATGATGATTTCCAGTTCCATGCATTTTGCTGTAAATGACATGATTTTGGTCTTTGTGGCTGAATAGTACTCTACTGTGTATATATATCACTCATCTGCTAATAGGCAGCTAGTCTGATTCCATGGCTTGGCCACTGTGAAGCTCGCCACAATAAATACAGTATTATGGTTTATATCTAGATGTCCTCCCAAAGCTTCATGTGCTTCAAAGGCAGAGATTCTGAAAGGTGACTGATTAATTGGGGTTTACAGCTGACTTGCTGTTAGCAGGTGGGGTCTGGTCAGAAGAGGTGGGTGTCTGGGAGCATGACCTGGAAGGGTCCATCTCCCTCCAGCTCTTCATTTTACTCTCTGCTTCCTTCCTGCTACGAGGTGAGCACCTTTTCCTCCACTATGCCCCATGCCATGCTGTCCTGCCTCGGAGCCAGTGGATTAGGGACTGAAATTTCTATAAACTGTGAGCCAAAATAAACCTCTCCTCTTTTAATTTGCAGCTGCTGAGTACTGTGTCTCAGCGATGAGAAAGTGACTAAGACTCTTGGGTATGCAGGCATCTCTACAGTACAATGACCTTAATTCCTTTGGGTATTTACTGAGGAGAGGTATGGCTGGATCATACAGTGCTTCCGACTCTTAGTGTTCTGAAGAACCTTCATCTAATTTCCATTGTGGATGCAATAATTCAAATACCCACCAACAGTTGCAGCTTGATTTAGCTATTCCATGTTATATACATGCACCAAAACATGTTGTACACTACAAATGCATTATAAGCTTTGTCAACTTAAAAAATTTTAAAAACCACTATGTGCATGTACATTTGCTTTTAAAAGGAAAAAATGTATAGAAATCACCAAAGTGCTTTCACTTACGTGAGCTTCAATTACTGATATATACATTAGAAAGTAAGAAAATTTTGAAGAACAAGACTAAAAAAAAAAAAAAAAAAAAGGCATACTAGTAATAGGAAAATTGTTTGTTTGTTTGTTTGTTTTTGATGGGTACTGGGGGTCGACCTCAGTACCTCGCACGCCAGCAGGCACCTGTGCCGCTGAGCGATATTACCAGCCCTTTTTTCGTATGTGGGTGCCAGGAGTTGAACTCAAGACCTCACACTTGCCAGGCAGGTGCTTATGCCACTGAGCTATCTCACTGGCCCAGGAAAATAGTTTTGATTTCACAGACCCCTTGAAAGGGTCTCAGAGATTCTTCTACCTAGAGGTCCCCAGATCACATTTTGAGAGGTACAGGTCTAGAAAAATGACAGAACAGGTATACAAACTATTTGACTACAACAGAGGTACTTCTGATACACCTCCACTTAAGTCACTTCCAGATTAACAAAGGTTTTCAATTACTCACCATTAAATGTAACAGATGCCCACAGTTCTCTACACAGAAGTGGGTAGCAGGTTAATCTCTAGCACTCCCACATACTTCTGCTCAAATTATTCGAGAATTTGTTGATGCTAGTTTTAGTAATCATGCCATTTGATTATGCATTATGTAAACTCATTAAATTATGTGTATGCAGAAGAGGGAGATATTTCTATGAAAATTAGGCTGAATGGCTTGGTAAGCCTTGATATAAAGATAAGCTGCTAAAAAAGTACTGTCAAGTTAGGTATGGGTGGAGACGACTGGAAGACAAGCATAAAATTCTAGAAGGGTGTGTATTTTTATTGCATCACAGTGTCTAAGTTCTTGATCCTCTTCTAAAGAAACCAAAACTGAAAATCTAAATTATGAATTTAATTTCTGTAAGAAATAGTCAATTAGCATCCTATACTCAAAGATCTTACTTTACATGAACATCAGCAGTTAACTGTACATTTATATGAATTTTAAGCAAAAATGTTCAAGGTAGTTAGGGATGCATATTGGTATCATTTTAAAAATTATTTCCTATATTTTAATTTAACTGACCAACTACTGGTCCTTCCATATGGTCTACGGGATTCTATTATACAAAGCAGAATACGTTAAAGTTTTAAGTGTCATAAAACTAAGATGTACACGGAATACTGGGATTAAACACATGCACAAAGAGATTATGTTCATCTGGGGATCAGGAAGGGCTTTGACAGAGAAAGCAATGTTTGTGTTACACCTTGAAAAATGGGTAGGATTTAGACAAGAAGTGGTGGGGGTGGTGAGAGGGAAAGGCACCGAAGGGATGTGAACAACCTTAGCAGAGGCTATTGGTATGTGCCAGCTGATCCCTCCTACTTGAAATTATCAACTAAGGGACTCACACCACAAATCACTGGAAGGACATGGCAATGCTAGCAATATGAAGAGAAGCTATAAAGCTTCTAAATCATATTGAAGGCTTTAGAGTGAGCTCTTACCTTTTTTCTCTAGGCTTATCTGTTCAATACTTTGGATTATGGGGAAAATTCTAGGCTCTTTTCTAAATCTTCTCACCCCACCCCCTTTTGGCTAGGTTGCTTTGCTAATTGGTTTCTGTGATGTACTTGCAGCCCAAAAAATCTTAGTAAGTATGAAGATGGTGATGGTATCTTACTTATGCATATCCTGCCACCTAGTTTCACAACAAAAAAAAAAAAAAAAAAAAAGAAAAAAAAATTTAAAGGGTGGGTATACAAAGCAGATCCTATAAAAAGGATAACAGAATTCTAGTAGGATTCTGCCACTAAATCATGGCGTTCCTTTGGAGAAATCACACCTCTGAGCCTCAGCCTCTCTATAATGAAGTTACTGGCATCTCTGAGATCTCTTCCAGTTCCTTTCACAAAATAAAAACAATTGGGAATGTCTTATTATTTCATTAGTGTTTATTTTGTTTGTTATACTCTCAAAAAGACCTAGATGCAATTAGATTTTCCCTGGGTATAAATTAGAAAGTGTTTCTTGGAGTGACAACAAAAAAAGCTGTTCAAAACTTGAAAATATTGAGACTTCTGCTCCAAACTGCAACTTCCTGCTCTGTATCTGAACATTAAGATATATTCTATGTTCAAAACCTGAAAAGAAACGATCAGGTGGTGCTTCTTTCAAGGTAAGGGCATCCCTAGTTTGAACAAGTTAAAGTAATGTGCAATTAAAGGAAGGGCACTTATTAGCACTGGCATGTAAGTAATGAGATCATGTATATTAGGAAGTCCTTGGCATCAGGAAGTTTTAGTCATTCACTTCCACATGGCCACTCAATCCATTTGAATGTGGAGGCCTTTCAGGACACCTCTAACTTCAGTTCAAATAGACCAGTGGGCTACACTTTGGACTGATCCTCCAGAATTTGAAGGGACTCTCTTCTTATTTACATCACTCCTGTGACTTTGAAAAGGACAGAAGAAATATTTCCAGAAAGGAAGCACATTTAAAAGGTAAATCATTTTTAACATTCTTATAGTCTTTCTTCTCATTTGAAATATTTTCCTAATAGTTTTCTTGCCTGTGAATCTCAGGGTAATACCACCCAGCATCTTAATAAACAAGTTAGGTAAACTTACTATTCTTAAATTGTTAGAAAGATAGAAGGGTGATTTTTATTTAAATTTGTGAATTGCTGTTCTGATCTCTATTTGGCCTTTAGGAATTTTAGGAATAAAAGACTTTTTATCAATTTCAATAAATCTGATTATTTACCTCAAAGGTAATGAATAGAAGTCACATAAATATTCTCTAAAGTTTTCATGTTTTGTTTTCCATTAGTGGTGACTGAACCTAGGGAGAGCTAAGCTACATCCCCAGCTCTTTTTATTTTTTTTATTTTGAGAAAGGGTCTCTGTAAATTGCCTGGCTGCCAGGCTGGCCTCAAACTTTCCTTCTGCCTCAAGCTCCTGAATACAATAGTTGGGATTACAGGCATGTGACTCTCTGTCCTGTTAAAATCACCTGTTTATATATATTTTCTTATAATAATATTCAAATTACAAAATATGTCTAATGTGTTGGGAATTCCCAATTTAAAATAAAATGGTTTAAGGACTGGGCTCAGGATCTAAAAAAGATTCAACTTCCTCACCTATAATATTCCTCTGTAACTTTTCCCTATGGACTGGAAGAAAGGTATTGTAGTTACATTCCTGAACAAAAAATGCTGTAATGCTACCCAAAGAGTATCTGTGGATGACAAGACTGGGTGTCATGGAGCAGAAAGGAAAACAGGTCGCAAAGGTACAAAATGAATGCTTCAAATGTCTGAAGGAGTCTGGACTGCTCTATCAGTTTACAGAAACTGACTCCCCATCAAAAAATAATCTAGTGAATGAGCATTAAATAAAAAAAAACACGTGTATGTTTCAGTATTTACAAAGCAAAGTTCACAAGTTGGCATCATACCTATACTTCAGATTATAGTCTTTTTGCTTGTTATGCCACATATGTAATTAAATCAATATAAAAATATCTTAAATACAGATATAAACATGATGCTGTATAAAGAGACATAATTTCCACTCTCAAAGTTGCTTTCAAGAATAAGAGGCTAGGGCCAGTGATATAGCTCAGCGGCATAAGCACCTGCCTGGCAAGCGTGAGGTCCTGAGTTCGACTCCCGGTACCCGCACATTAAAAAAAAAAAAAAAGAATAAGAGGCTGATAAAACTCCCAAATAAATTCAGTTATAAGAATAAATGTTGTTTCTTTAGCATATATGGTAATGCTAAATTGTATATAATCATAAAAGAAAATGGGCAGAGAAATCATTGTGTTATAACATAGGTTGATTTTTCCAGTATCCAAAGTGGTTGGGACCAGAATGTTTCCAATTGCTGATTTTTTTCGAATTTTGAAATATTGTCACAGGCTTTACCGGTTGACACCACTAACCCAGAAATACAAAATCCAAAACTTTTTAAAAAACCATTTTGGAGGGCTGGGGATATATAGTTCAGGATAGAGCACTTGCTTAGTAAGTTTGAGGTCCTGGGTTTAATTTCCAGCATTGGAGGAAAACGAAACGGAACAAAACAAAACAAAACAAAACACATTTTGGGTTTTCAGATTAGGGAAACACAACCCATATTTTGATGCTATCTAGCTTTAGCAGTGACACTTAAAATGAAAAAAAAAAAATTAAGAAAAATAGCAAAAGTGAGTGGACAGAAAAATCCTTATGGAAAGATTATTTTGGAGAACAGACTTTCACTATAGAGCTATGCTTTGGCCGAACAGTACCAAACAGTATGGTACATATAAGGCGGGGCACAAGGAAGTACTCTGTGTTACAGTCCTCAGTGCTTAGGAAGACGATAATTCAAGGACACAATATTCACTTAATACTCACAGAAGGTTCATTGCCAACATTTTAAAGTCAATTGGATATATTCAACTTCCATAAAATTTTATCTTTAATAATTCTTGCTCTCTTTACTATGTTTAATCAAGTAACAGCAGTAACACCATACACTACTAGTTTAGCTCTTCATGATTTTCAAGATATTTCGATAACTGAGGTATGGCTTAAAATCACTGTATTTTGTCTTTTATAAGGTACATTAAATAATGACAAATACTACAGTGGACTGCATCTTTGAGTAAGGGAAGAGTAAGATGTTAAATGTTAAAAGATGTTAAAATGTTCAATTTTGATGTTAAAAGATCTTCTACTTTACAAAGGCAGAAGTTATGAACCCACCACTAAGAACTCCTTTCAGATAAGACTTTTCCTGGGCCGGTGAGATGGCTCAGCGGCTTAAGCGCCTGCCCGGCAAGCGCCAGGGCCCGAGTTCGACTCCCGGAACCTACATACGAAAAAAGGGCCGGTGATATCGCTCAGTGGCACGGGCGCCTACTGGCGCGCAAGGTCCTGAGGTCGACCCCCCGGTACCCACAAAAAAAAAAAAAGAAAAAAAGACTTTTCCTGAGCTCATCAATTTCCTTAATGTGGTGGTTCGTCAACTCTGCTTGATCATTAGAATCACGTGGGGGAGCATTACAAAAAAGTACTGTGCCTACCCCCAAAGAACCTGCTTCAACTGTACTGTGTGGGGAAAAGGCAGCAGCCACATTTTTACATCTCTCTGATATCTGTCTTCTTACTCTTCCCTCCACCTTCTCTCCCTGTCTGTTAACTTTATTTTCTTGAGATACGAAGGAAATAGTTCTCAGAGCTGCTCAAAGATGCAGTCCACTGTAGTATTTGTCATTATTGAATGTACCTTATAAAAGACAAAATACTGGCATTAAACTTAGACAACGATTTTAAGCCATATCTCAATTACAGAAATGTTAAAAATGTGAAAAAATGTTAATGAGACTTCTCCATCCCTACAATTACTTACTCTGTAAGAAAACACATGTGCTCCTATGAGCCACCATCCTGTGTCCTCTTCTATACCGTCTCATCAATGAAGACCCAAAGGATGTAAAGTGAAGAGGATAACAGGAGGGAACAGTGGGAGGGGGCAGCATTTGGGAGCAGAAACCCTCTTTGGGCACTGATTTCATGACTATAATATTTTTACAATGGTCTTCTAAGTCACGTCATTAATTCAGAGACTGTAGGTAATGATTATTAACCTAAAATAGCGCTTTCCCAAAGAGACAGTAAAATTAACCATTTTGCCAAATAACACTATAAAAATAAGTTCTATACAATATTATAACCTCAGTGTTGATTTGATGGCTCATAGAAATGTTTTGCTTATTTAGTCACAATAAGATTCTAAGGTAAATAAATAATAACACAGAAGACATATTTCAAAAAGGAAGCTTTGTTAAAAAAAAGTATGACTTCTGCTTACAAAATTACAAAAACATTAATTTTCCTGAAACATTCATCTTCTAAAGTACAACATGAATTAATATGATTTATAAATTGTTGTCAAGATTACCTCTGCAGTGAGAGGCAAAGAAACATGGAATGGAATTTTTTTTTTATATGTGGGTACCGGGAGTCGAACTCAGGACCTTGCGCTTGCCAGGCAGGCGCTAATGCCACTGAGCTGTATCACTGGCCCTGGAATGGAATTTTACCTGAACTTCTCAGCTAGTCTGTCAATTTTATTTGTGCTCTCTTTACACACAGTGCTTTATTCTTTTCTACACTCCTCAAATGAAGACTAAAAATTTCCCAATATAGCCAAGTTTCCTAAGCTTCTTTGAAGACTCAGTTCAACACTACAAAACATTTACCAGTATATTTATCATTCCACTGGACTGGAGTGGCACATTTACATGATCTTCTGGCCAGAGGTCTTGTCCAGTGAGTACCAGGAAGGTTCAACCACTGTACATAGTTTGTGAGATGCTGTGGTCAGTTACATAAGGTAGCTGACATTGTACTTGTGTTAGTAGGATTCCAGTCCCAGAAAACATTTAATGCAGATGAATTTTATATTTCAAAATGAAAATAAAGTTTTGACATTCAAGTAAAACTACAACAGAGAAAAATCCTTGATTCTTAAAATATGAATACATAATACTGCAGTTTATTTTACTTTTTAACACATGAAAGGCTAACATAAAATATTCATAGAGATATCAAGATGAATGTTTTCATATCCAGCGCTATTAGTAAGAGGCTGTGAAGAAAGCCATATGTAAAAAAGAGAAACTCAGCTTGTGAAAAGCACAGGAAGGTCAAAGCACAGATCCATAAAGTAGAAACTGACAGCTGCTGCTCTAGTTATAGTTCCTTTTACTAAGACAATGGGAACTAATCTCTTCAAAAGACATGAAGAATAAGCATACAGGTGAAAACAACCAAAAAATTTTGGTAGGGCTGGGGATATAGCTTATTGTTGAAGTGCTTGCCTAGCGTGCATTAGGTTCTGGGTTCCATCCCTAACACTGCAAAAATGTGTGTGTGTGTGTGTGTGTGTGTGCGCACATGTAGATGTAGAGAATGTGAAGACGCATTTTGTTCCTATCAAAAACAGCTCTTGGGCCGGTGAGATGGCTCAGTGGCATAAGCGCCTGCCTGGTAAGCGTGAGGGCCCGAGTTCGACTCCCGGAACCCACATACGAAAAAAGGGCCGGTGATATCGCTCAGTGGCACGGCGCCTGCGGGCGTGCGAGGTCCTGAGGTCGACCCCCGGTACCCACAAAAAAAAACCAAAAAAAACCCAGCTCTTAAAACCATCCATTTTCTCTGAAAAGCAGTTTGAATTTCACAGCAGAATGATTCACTGAGTCTAGGGGAATTATTCAACCTGGTATCTTCCAACCAGGTGAAAGACCTTCCTGGTAAGGTTCCATTTACTTCTGTGGCATGGAAGTGTCTGTGGCATATAAACGGCACAAGCATATACTATGATGATGTCCTATGTCAATCAATCATGGTGATGACAAGGACCTCATTTCCCATAAGGAGCTGGCAGAAAAGATGGGAATTCCTTCCATTATCCTGGAATAAATTCTACACAATGCAGATGGCAGATTAGCGTTACCTCATGGTAGATTTTGTCAGAACTTGGTTAGCCATTGGGCCCAATTAACTCAGACAGGGACCTATTTAAATTCACAAAGTTGGCTAACAGGCTCTTTTGTGTACATAATTACAGACGTCTAAGATACAAGTGATCTAACTCTTGGATTAATGTTATGAAAAGAAACCAGGGCCCTTATCTTCTAATTTTTGTATCTTTTTGCCCAAAAAGGCAGATGAAATCCTCAAATCTAGTGGTCAAGTATATATAGGTAAACTAATCTTTGATGTGTGGTTTAAGTCCTTCTGCTGAAACCATTGAATTAATTTTAGTTTATAATTGCAGTGGGGCAGAGAAATATAGTCATATAAACCAGGAATATTTCCCTTAGTATGGGTATCAAACTGGCATTTTATAGTTTTAGGGCTATGTGAATCTGATTGATACTACCCTGGACAAACACTCCATATCCCAAATACCTATGAATTTAAAACAGACTAATAAGAAACCAACCTGCTTTTCTCTTAAGGGGGCATGTGTACCACAACAAGCAGCAATGATCGACAGACCCTACATTTTCCATGAAATGCAATCATTTTGCTTTAGAAGAAGTAATGTGGATAAGGTTGGGTCTACTGGATGCTGTTTTGCTTTCTTAAGACTACAAGATGGAGCAAAGAGGACACAACAGAAAAGTCCTATGGATTCGTATCAGTTTGTAGTGAGGCATTAAGACAAGGCTTCAGTTATACTACTATTGCTAAGACATGGTGACAGAGGATAGCAAATGAATCCTCCATGGCAGATTTGAGAAGCCAAAGACACCACAGTGAAGTCTGAAGTGAGAAAAAGTGTTCAAGGGAAAGAGGTTGCGACTGGTGGTCTGGAGTCTATCAAGACAAGCCTGCAGAAGCAGAGAGCACTCAACGGTTTTGAAAATCTGGTAGGAGAATCCAGAAATGAGTTGGCAAGTGTGAGGAAGCTCTGAAGTGAAGACTTCTGAAGAGGTGGGCAGTATCACTAGCAACAGTCCTGCCTCACCTCCTACTCCCTTCCCATCCCCATGAAAGCCCTCTAGCAGTCACAGTATCACAGAGGCATCTACACATTGGCCAAACAGAGTGCAAGGAGGCAGACCCAGGATTACGCAGTATCTAACTATACCACACTATTTAAACATACAAGAAAATTCTAGCACACTCTCTATCACTACCCTATGGTCACATTGTTCTGATTCTGGTATGCCATGAAGTTCATAAAAAGAGGACTATATCTATAAATGAAATTGTTTTGATTTTGCTATGACATGGTACTACTCAGTGACCATCTGTGGTGGTAACATCAGAATTCCATGAGTATATTTCCAAAGGCCCCCCCAATCCATTTGGTGTTTCTAAAAAAGTGATAGCCATAGAAAAGATTTGATTCTTAAGAAAAAAAAAATTAACACACATGAGATTGCTGGAATACAAGAGCAAACTCTTCTTAAATGCTGCATGTCTGAAAGGAACTGTTAGTCCAAGTGGTGGCTTTGCCATTAAAAACTATGTGATCCTAGATAAAACACTAAAAATTCTCTGGAACACAATTTTATCTTTGGTAAAATGAGGAAGTTTAATTTCATTGCTTCTAAGCAAAAACTCAGCTCTGAAAATATTTTGCCTTAGTTTTTTAGTCCAACTTAAATGAGCTTTTGATATCTCAATGACAAATGTTAAATTCAGTGCCTGCTATAATTAAGGATGTAATTTTTAAAGAAAATCTAACACTGTTTATAGAAAATAAAAGGTAGATATTTTTAGAAGAATTTGTTCTAATATGTATCAACACACAGTTAAATAATTTTAAAATAACTTTAATGCAACAGAAATAAAAATCAATCTAATATATTATCTGAAGTCTAATTCTAAGAACAGTATCATTCTTCAAAATAGCTTAGTAACAGGTCAAATAATAGTACACTGGGTACAATGTTCACATTTCTTATGTACCACTGGACCTTTAAATACTACAAATGAAAGCTCAGAATCCTAAAAAAGCTTTTGAAAGCAAGTTAAAGGGGAAAGAGGGGGATAAGGGGCTGGGGAGATATTACACACTGCCCTTTCACTCTCCGTGACACTGACAGACAACAAACAAAAACTAACTTGCCACGACAATACTTATAGCAGGCATTTTGAATCTTAATCTTTTTCCTATCTCTCCAACATATGTACACATACACATGGACAACCTATATTCCCAAAACATGTACACACACATGGACAGAGTACAATATTTTCTATAGTACTGCAAGTCTTTGAGTAGCACTGAAACAAGTTTAGGGTCAAACAAGCTCATGAATTTTTCGACCCCCCCCCCCGCCAAAAAAAAAAGTAAATGATTATTACAAAGCCTATTTGATTGTATCACCTTTAGGGTAAAAAGTAATTTCCTTTCACTTAATGAACAGCCCCACATCAGAATCACACGCAAATCCAATTAAATTTGAGTGCAATATCACAAATAACAGGTTTAATACTCTTATTTGGGTCTCAAAAATGACCATAACACAGTAGAATACGTGACTTTTTAAGCAGAGAAAATTCTATAACTCTAGTTCCTTTCACCTTAGGTTTCTATTTATCATTTATTTTAAAAATGATACTAATGCAATCTACACTATTTTCCAAAAGATGATGATATTATTTAATATTAAGCCTTCCTACAAAATAACAAGACATTTGTAAGTGGATAAAAATTCACATTTGGCTGGAGAATTAAACATGTGTGACTGCTTCACTGGTGAGAGGAAATTCAATTTATTTGGAATAACTCTTACTATTTGAAAGAATATACATAAAAATACTCTGAAAACAAATCCCTTCCCTGATACAGTTAAATGCAAATTCTCTTTTCTGTCTTACTCCAGAAAGCTCCTGCACACATAGCTGATACGCCACCTACTGCAAAACCGAGCTGACAGCACAGGCGAGGCTGCTAGCATTTCCATTCCATCGCCAGACTGGGACCGAATAAAGGCGTGTGTGTGCAGTAGTGTTGCTTTTTTTAAAAATCTCAAAGCCAAGAAGAACAAACTGAAATAACAGCTTCAAAAATGGAGCGTAAAATTATCAGAAGAGAAAAAGAAAAGGAGTATGAAGGGAAACATAACAGCCTGGAAGACACTGAGCAAGGAAAGAGCTGCAAATCCACACTGATGACCCTCAACGTTGGTGGATATTTATACATTACGCAAAAACAAACACTGACCAAGTACCCAGATACTTTCCTTGAAGGTATCGTAAACGGGAAAATCCTCTGCCCATTTGATGCTGATGGCCATTACTTCATAGACAGGGATGGGCTCCTCTTTAGGCATGTCCTAAACTTCCTACGAAATGGAGAACTTCTACTGCCCGAAGGGTTTCGAGAAAATCAACTTCTTGCACAAGAAGCAGAATTCTTTCAGCTCAAGGGACTTGCGGAAGAAGTGAAATCCAGGTGGGAAAAAGAACAGCTAACACCCAGAGAGACTACTTTCTTGGAAATAACAGATAACCATGATCGTTCTCAAGGACTGAGAATCTTCTGTAATGCTCCTGATTTTATTTCAAAAATAAAATCTCGAATTGTTCTGGTATCCAAAAGCAGGCTGGATGGATTTCCAGAGGAGTTTTCAATATCATCAAATATCATTCAATTTAAATACTTCATAAAGTCTGAAAATGGCACTCGACTCGTACTAAAGGAAGACAACACCTTTGTCTGTACCTTGGAAACTCTTAAGTTTGAGGCTATAATGATGGCTTTAAAGTGTGGTTTTAGACTGCTGACCAGCCTGGATTGTTCTAAAGGGTCAATTGTTCACAGCGATGCACTTCATTTTATCAAGTAATTACCTGTCTCACGAACAAAGGCAACAAGCATGCAGCCAGCAAGCTTCGGAAAACCACGGCATCAAAGGCATCCCAAATAACGTGCTCAGCTAGCTCTGTACTACAGAGCCCTGCTGCTAATCAAGTACTGTGAGCTAACGGTATGTAAATTCTATCACTAAAGATGTTCTTCTCTGGGGTACTCCTGCTGATCAGACTCTTTCTCCTAAAATGAAAACAGTCATCATCTATATACTATAAATAAGGACTGAATGCTTTTGCCATTTGTTTATTTTTCCTTAAGCTGTCTTTCAATCACCATGTCTTGGGTACTTGTACAAAAAAACAAGCATGCATATTATCTATAGTTCATTTAAATATAGTAATAAAATATTTTAAGGGGCTATAAGGTTTAACATCCTTTCAATTTATGGTAAAAATCTACAAAGAAACTGAACTGATAAAATTAACCACTGAGCAAAACAGATGTGCAGCTCTACCTAAAACAGAGCTATAGTGAAACAAAATGATATTGTAAAAAGGTATTAAAGCTATTCATTTGATTTTTAATAGCTGGCACCAAAAGCTTATTCACAGTTCTTGTATTTCATACTACAATTACAATGCTGAATTGGTATTTTGCTGAAAATTCCTAGAAAACTATTGATGACAATAAAAAATAACACTGTCAGCTTTTTTGCTTGTATTAATAATTATAATAAAAAGTCACATGTGGCACTTTAAAAACAAATAGTACCATTTGATGATTTTGCATAATACCTGTATTATACATTGATGTAACCCATGGCAGGCTACAATAGCCCTGGCTGGTCTTGCAAGTGACAAAAATCAGCAAATTCATTTCTTTGGACAACTGAGCTCCAATACAGCATGGATAACTTAGTTTCAACAGGGTACATACCATTAGAATAAAGGAGTCCATTTTCACAATCATCCTATATATTTATTTCTTTTTCCAGCTCAATAATATTAAATGAGTATCACTAAAGATTCTTATGAAAGAACTTCATTGATTGTTTTCAACAGTAATCTAAACGCTAAATCTTAGACTCACTGAATCATGTTGATTTCTTCATGGTAATTAAAAATTTTTTAAAACATTTTACATATGACTGTTTCTATGAAATAAATCTACAGTACAAACTGAAGTTTATGTGAGTCCATTCCCCACCCAAGCCTGCCCCAATAAAGAACAGCTAAATCATTTCTCTATACTTGTTCTTTGGTTAGAACTAGTTATATCTTAAATTTGCTCCTTTGAAATTAAATTAAAACTGATAACTAAATCTTAATCTTAACAACCTTCAACAAAAGATATTTTAAAAATCTTTGCTGAAGTTACATAGATAAATTAGGATCCATTTGAAAATTTTGATTATTCATAAAAACTTAGAATGAGTAAAGCTAATACCATTTCTGGAACTATAAGTGACTTCCACTTATAACACTTAAGGTAATAATCAAAGTTGGCTGTACATACTAAAAGGAACCTTTCAAAATTTATTATATAGCAAAGTCCTTTAAGAAATTCTCATTAAACAACAATGAACTCCACATTATATATGTAATTTTTTGTTATGTACACTAAGAAAAAATGTTTCTACTAAAATATCAAATTATCTTAAGTATTTTAAATGGTTTAATCAAGACTCAAAGGAACCACAGAGAAAAATGCAACAGTCACTACAATTGAACTGTTTATATACCTCTCCAGTTCATAAGGTGACTTTTCCTTGGCATTTGATCTTCGATACTGAAAAGAATGTTTATGATTTAATGTCAAAGTCAGATTTTCTCTAACAAGATTTTATTGTAGATAATAAAAATAGCCCTGACACATCTTTTTTACAGGAGATGTAGCTGAGCAAATCTCCTTAGAAATCTTACAAGTAAGGTTTTTGTAACAACTCACAAAAAATAGAACTTAACTTTTCATAACGAAGTTAATATTGTTAGAAACCACTATAAATCAGATTCATTTTTATGCAGCATCTCTAAACAAATCATAGCTTGATGCATTTAATTCCTTCTCAAGCTTCTGATAAATCACAGTATTGTAATATAACTTAATAGTAAAGGAAATTTGTCTAAGTTGGTTACTCGTAACTTTTTATAAATGTACTTATTTAAATTCAAAATTACTTGTTTTGGGATTTACATATTCAAGTGCCTAAATATTGTGCTATAAGTGCACAGAAAATATCTAGTTTTGTTTGTTTTTGGTTTTTGAGACAGGGTCTTGCTATACAGTCTGGACTGGCCTTGAACTCACTAGATAGCCCAGGCTTCCACTGCCTTGAACTGCTGGGTATCCTCCTGCCTCAGCCTCCCCAAAGTAGGGACTACAAATGTGTACGCCATGCTGGGCTAGTTTTTAACTTCAGTGTCTTTAAAAAATAATCAGAAATAACTTCTATTCAAGAAACTCAAGAAGTCATATAAAATGTGAATTTATAAGTATGAGTGAAGCTTTCATAACATTTTTGTTTCCAGTCCCTTAAGATTTTCTTTCCCAGATCTTTTAGGGCCACTTACATCCCAAATATACCTAGTTCCCAGCACAAAACAGGTAGTCACGAAGAGGTGTGAATACAGAATATCAAAATACAAGTTTGTCTCACTTGATACCATCTCATGCTGTAAGTGAAAAACTGAATTTTGGAAAAGCCAGTAATATTTTTAATGTCATGTCATGTCATGTCATTTAAAGAACATGAGGTGAATCATCCATCTCACCAGACTAACAAGTATCTCGAATTTGTCTATTTGCGAATCTAGATTTTTATATATCAGGCTTGCTGAAAAGCAGGGTAACTTTTTAAGACTTGTACAATCCACAGAACTAATACATTATGAGGAAAAAATACGGTACAATGAAATTCACATGGGTTTTGGAATCTAACTTGCTTATAGGGCCATAAGCAAGATCCTTAACTTTTAAAATTTCAACATCCTTATAATAAAACAGCAGTAATAATTATTTGAGAGGGCTTTTTATAAAGCTTAAAGGCTGAGTTGTATGTAAAATGCCTCACCCCCTCATAGACTTTCAAACAAAGCACCAATTATCATATGTCATTCAAAAGTATCTTCATACCATTTACATTAACTAGGCTTAGACATGAGCAAAACAAAAAACTTTTAACACATCCTTACTACTGTAACGAAATATTATAAGACACAAAAAACATGTTTTAAATTGCTACAGGTAAACACAGATTTCATTTTATTAGTTTAAAAGTACATATGATGGGCCTGGGGGTGTACATCAGTGCTAGAGAGTTTGCCTAGCATGCAGAAGGCCATGGGTTCAATCCCCAATACTGCCAAAAACAAAAACCAAAAAGCGAAAAGACATATGACGAGTTTTTTGGACTTATTTTCTAGCCTCATGTAAAAAGCTAGAAAAGTAAAACAAACATCGCACCTGTTTTATCAGCAATTTAAAATCAGTGGGAATAATATATGTGATAGTACAATCTTAAGAGATATGCCTATCTAGTAAATTATGGTAAATACCTTAAAATGCAATGATGTTAGTTGGGGTTAAAAATATAGCATTTGAATCATAATTATCCTTGCTAGTAAAGCAGAGCTGTAATAGGGACTATCCAAAATAGCATGCAAGTTAAAAATAACTTGTATCTAGTTTTGGAATATATGAACTGTAGCAGACTTATCTCCCTAAACATTATTTTTCTTGATTATTAGCTTAAACAAAATAATTAAGCTAATAATATTAAAATTAATTTGCTTTATTAATAAACAACAAGAGAGTAATATTAAGGGAACACATGCTGGACAGAAAGAATTTAGATGAAATATAAAATGTGCCTGATAAAGGGGTGACTGTTTTTTTTCCTTGACAAAAATACACAATGGTTCAAGAATTTGTACTAAATAAAAATCACTGATATGTATCTCATAAGCTGTTATAAAGGACCTATATTTACTTAAAAGTTTCTAACTGTAAGAATGTAGAACTTTAGCATTTTGTACGTAAAGTACTAAAACTATAGTTTTATTTCAACATTATTTTACCGAATTGGTTATTAAAAAATGAGACAATTATACCTCTTTATTACATGTCTTAAAATCCTGTTCCCTACCATAAAATACAACATAGTTAACCTAACAGCGTGATAGATTTTTCCAAACCCAACATTCCAGAAGATTCAGTGAGATTTAAAAGCAAGTTTTAATAATCAAAAATATCTTGACAATTCTTAGAAATTCCCTTTTAAAAACAGGCTCACTTTTGAAAAGCAATTTTGATTACTCCCCCTAGGATGTATAGCACAAATTTTTCTATACTATTAAGGTGTAGGATTGAGCAAGTCTAAAATTCATTCTTGCAACCCACTGATTTTGCTTGCTGTAACAGATGTTTATTAATTTTTTAGAATTCTTAAATGTTGAATGATTCTACTTTTCACTCAATTAGTTGCTTGAATCTGATAATCTTCTATCACTTAATGTAGTTTTACAAAGCATTAAGCCATTTTGTGTTTTCCTTAGCTATTATACCATTTGATGAAGTTATTTGTATTTTTTAAAATAAAACTAAACTGTGAAGAAATTATGATCATATGTTCTAATGAAACTACTTTGATTTTTAAGTATTTTTTCTATATATGTATGGATATTTTAAAAGAAATCCCTATAGAAAGAAAAAAGGAAGACTGTACACAGCCATGTATGAACAAAAATTATTAACTTAGTTTAGATAATTACTAGAAACACCAAAGAATCTACAAGTTATAGGTAACTTTTTAGAGTGTATTTCCTTTTTAAAAATTATTTTTAAATCAACAAAAACAGTATATATTTATGGTACAGAACATAATTTCTGAAATACTGTATGTATGCATCACAGAATGGCTAATCCAGCTAATTAACGTATGCCTTAACTCACAAATATTTTTTGGCATGAGAATATGTTAAAGTATATATTGTTATCAACTAGAGTCACCATGTTGTACAATAGCTAAAAGTCATAGGTGGTTTATTTCTAAAACAAAAGCTAAAATACAACCACAGGTACACACAGTGTACATACTGTATATATGTTAATATATATAATATCTAGTCGTCAAATACAGTTCCCTTCCCCTCAAAAAAAAACACTGTGATACAACAAATAAAATTCAGCTACCTTGAAAACTGGAAGTGGACTATATTAAAATGCCATTTTGGCTCCCAGTTACATTCTCCTCCCCTTTTCTTTGTGTCTCAATGACAATTTACTTTAGCTGAGTATCAGTACAGATAGTACTTAATGAGAGAAAAGAAAAAGGAGGTTCAACTATACTGCACCTTTTGCTATTACTGAACAAAGCATTATTGTGTATATTACATATAGTGTATAAAATTCACCAGATGATGAATATATAGAAAATAAACATGTTGTATAAAATATATACAATTTGGCAGTTAACACTGAGATGTTTAGTGAAGCCAAAGGGTATGCAGACATTAAGTAAAATCATTCCTAAGCTTTATTCTGTATCACTCCAAACTCTCCATTTAACTAAAATATGTAATCAAAAAATGCTAAAAGAATTACTTTTAGCTCATTTCATTTTTAGAATCAAACAGTAATTTGTTTCAAGGCAGGTTCAAGGCAGTGGAAAAGAAAAACAGTTGAGGATTTCAAATTCAAAGTAAAAAGAGAACTACCAACTCTCCAATGTTACAAATTACTAATGGAATAAAAAGCTAAAACCTCTTCAACAGAAATGGTTTTCCCAACAAGTAAATGCTACCAGCTATCTACCTCTTTTCTGCGAAGAAATCATGTATGATTGTTCCTGTAAGATTCAGGTATTATGAAAGATCACTCCTCTGGGAAAGTAGGTGAATGAGTTAAAAAAAAAAAAAAAAAAAGGGAGGTGCTGGGAATCTGATCTTTTAAAAGAGGAGATAATGAAAATGGCATTTGCTGAGGTGTTACTCATTATCAGGTATAGCACTATTTATAGGCATTATCTCATTCAAAGTGCCAAACAAAAAAATCTCATGAGGTCCTGGGTAGAGATTGCTAATTACTTCTTCAATACACATTCTCTCCTTGTTAAAAAACCAAACTTGATTCAGGTGGCAACTGTACCCAGAACCTGTGTATTTCCCAGGCTTCTGTGGCTGCTAGGTGTGGCCAAATGATCAATTTTTGACCAATGGAATCTAAGTAGAGTGTGACTTCTGAATATGCTCTTGAAAAGAGTTACAAAGCTGCTTTAGCCCTTCTGCCTTCTCCCTCTTACCCAATTTTGATAACTGAGATGTAGATATGATGGTTAGGTGGACCACCTTGAAGATGGAAGCCATAAGCTAATGATGGCAAAGAGCTGCTTATGGCTATGGAACCACCACTGTGCAATAATGCCTTCAGACTGGATCCAAAGAACTCAGTAAGAAGTTTGACCAAAGACATGAGGTTGAAAATGGGTGGAATAATGTTAAAGGAAGGCCATCATCCCTTAGAGCTAGGATAAGACCTAGCTTAAAACCTGAGTTTCTTATCCTGGAATTTCCTTTAGAAAGGGGAAAAAAAAATATGGCTAAATCATTGATATTTTGAAATGTTTGTTACCATAGTTTATTCTAACAGACAAAAGTGGGTAGTATTAGAACTTTTATTTTACAGGTGAAGAAATAGAGACCCACAGAATTAGGCAACTTCCCTGCAGTCACACAGCTAGCAAGCATCCTTCAAAATGCCAAGCTCCTAATCACTGTGTAATACTGCCTTTACACTGGACCCAAAGAACTCAATGAGAAACTTGACAGAGGGCATGAGGCTTGAAAATGGGCAAAATGTTGAAAGAAGGCCATCTCCCTCACTCATTAGACTAGGACTACACTTAGCTTAAAATAATACAAGAGGCCACAATTAACCAAAAAGGGACTGAGCCCTCCCTACTGAATAGGCTGAAAGAAAAGACTAGGGCAGAGAATCCATTCCAGAAATTTGTGGGGCCACAACAACAACAGGGAAAAGGAATGACTGCTAGGTAAGGGATAATGAGTCTAGGTAGGAAAGAAACTTATGCGAACCAGACAGATTTTTCTCATTTATGCACAGAATCATTATTGAATTAAATCTGGAAGAAATAGCTACCAACTGGGAATAACCTGAAAGTGATCTCTAACCAAATTCAGTAGTGTAGCTGGATACAAAATCAGCACTCAAAAATCAATAGCGCTCTCGTACACAAATAGCAAACTCAAGAGAGAAATTAGGGAAACCACACCCTTCACCATAGCATCCAAAAAAATGAAATACTTAGAAATCAATCTAACAAAGGAAATAAAAGATCTGTACATTGAAAATTACAGTACTCTGAAAAAGGAGGCTGAAGAGGATATCAGAAAATGGAAAGATACCCCTTGCTCATGGATAGAAAGAACCAACATAGTGAAAATGACCATACTCCCAAAATCGTTACACAGATTTAAAGCAATCCCAATCAAAATACCATTAGCATACCTCATAGAACTAGAGAAAACATTCTGAAAATTCATTTGGAACCAGAACAGACCTAGAATAGCAAAAACTATTCTCAGCAACAAAGGCAAGGCAGGGGCATTAATCCTCACTTGAAATTATACTACAAAGCTACTGTGATAAAAACAGCATGGTACTGGCAAAAAAACCAGACCTGAGGGTCAATGGAACAGATTAGGAGAAACGAACACACTTAGCCACCTTATCTTTGACAAAGGAGCCAAACAGTTCACTGGAAGAAAGACAGCCTCTTTAATAAATTGTGCTAGAAAAACTGGCTATCACCATGCACTAAACAAAAATCAAAATGGATTGAAGATCTAAATATTAAAACAGAAACACTAAATCTGCTGGAAGAGAAAATAAGCAGAACTCTTGAAGACAGGTGTAGGCAAAGATTTCATGAATAAAACCCTGATCACATGGAAAATAACACAAAGAATCAATAACTGGGATCTCATCCTATTAAAAAGCTTTTGCAAAACAAAAGAAATTACCAACAGAGTGAAGAGACAACCCATAGAGAAGGAAAAATTTTTAGTCAGTTGTCCTTTAAAGGACTTGTATCTAGAACATATAAAAAACTGAAAAAATCATATCTCCCTAATTTGAAGACCCACTCCAAAAATGGGCATCTGAGATGATACACACTTCTCAGATGAAGAAATACAAACAGCAAATAAATATATGAAAGAATGTTCAACATCACTGGTTACTCAAGAGATACAAACTAAAACAACAATGCTGAGATTCCATCTCACTCCAGAAAGAATGGTTATCATCAAGAAATCAGCCAGTAAATGCTGGAGGGGCCGTGGGGAAAAAGGAACCCTTCTCCATCGCTGGTGGGAGTGTAGACTGGTGCAACCACTCTGGAAATCAGTATGGAGATTCCTGAAGTAACTAGGATTAGAGGTCCCATTTGACCCAGCTATTCCCCTTTTTTGTATCTCCCCAGAAAAATTAAAAACATCATACCACAGAGATATATGTGCACCCATGTTTATAGCATCACGGTTTGTAATAGCTAAATCTTGGAAACAACCCAAATGCCTATCAACCAAGGAATGAATAAAAAAGATGTGAGTTTTTTAAATATACAATGGAGTACTACTCTGCCGTAAAGAAGGATAAATGTGAGACATTTCTAGGTAAATAGATGCAACTTGAGACTGTACTTTAAAGTGAAATAAATTGGACTCACACGTGTAAACATAGCATTGTCTCCCTGTGTGAGAAACTGAAAGAGTAAATAAGGACCAAAATGTATAATAGATACTGTGAAATAGCAAGAAACTGTTCAAAAGGAAAGAGGAACTAGGGTGCGGTGAAGAGGAAAGAAAGGAAAGGAAAGGAAAAAAAAATTTTTTAAAGGATAAAATGGAAACAAAGCTTTGTAAATAGGGAAGGGAAGACCGGTTGAAGGGAGGAGGCGAGGGGATTGGGAAAAAAACAGGAATCAAAATATATCATGTACAGTACAAATTCCCTATGATGAATATGATCATTATGTATATCTAAAATGTACCAATAAACAATTTTTTAAAAAGTGATCTCTAAAGATGAACTAAAAATTCTTCCAGGGAATATTTAAGATAATGCAAAATATCTTTAAGCAAATAGAAGAAGGGAAAGCATTTACATATCAAGTAAAAGAACAACATTACAGATTTCTGAGATATAGTAAGTGCTGTCCCTGTTTTGGGGGTGAAGAACTTCAAGGTAGAAGGGTATAATTCTGTTTCCCTATAGTACCATGAAATTTGGAAAAAATACTTAGGATTATAAAGCATTTTGAATGCCTACTTTAGAGTCATATAAGAAACAATGAAGTAAGAACACTGGGGAAGAGAAGTGTGGCCTGAAACAGGGAACTGACAGGAGAAGAGAGATGTGGCCAATTTCTTAAAAATAGTGATATGAATGAAGGAAAAGTTACATAAGCACAACTTCCAGGCATAGGGAAGGACCTAAGGCTTTAACCAATACGGGCAGCTCCAGTAGCTCACATTGTCATCTCCAGTTTTCCAAATTAACAATCTTGTGGTAAATGACTCAAATAATTATACATTTCCCCCAATAGCATGTCAGCACAAGCATCAAGAAAAGCTACAGCTAGCTTGTGCATGCAAAAGCTAAAATACTGGGATACTGATGCTAAAACTCACATATTGTTTAAAAGGGGCGGGGGAGTGACCCAAAGGACAATGCTCATTAAGTTTTTCTGGCTTACACAGATACAATGATGGTCCCTCAGAGGCAACACCCACTCATCTACATGTTAATGGATTTATTTGCTATATCCTTCAAAATGCATATTGATTACTCCTGTATTACACTGTTTTATAAGATAAAATGGGAAGTTATTTAAAAGCCTTATTTTACACAGTCACTGGACAGGCACCTATCTATGAACCATTAAAAGACTTGAAGCATACGAATACACACATGAAGAGCCCACTGGAAACAAAAAGTATTTGAAAACTGGCAAATTAATAAATGAAAGTGTTAACTAAGACCCATACAGCTAAAAATCCCTGAATGTTGCATTGGAACCCAGGTGTCTTTTTGTTTCTAGTAATTCATATTGCATTAAATTACCAAAATAGAATGGACACAAAAATATTCTTATTTTAAAGGACTCGGGGGGCCAGTGAGATGGCTCAGCGGCATAAGCGCTTCCTGGCAAGCGTGAGGCCCAAGTTCGACTCCCAGAACCCACATACGAAAAAAGGGCTGGTGATATCGCTCAGTGGCACGGGCGCCTGCTGGCGTGTGAGGTCCTGAGGTCGACCCCCGGTACCCACCAAAAAAAAAAAAAATAAATAAATAAACAAATAAATAAAGGACTTGGGGAAGATACCTAATAACCCAGATTATATTGACATTTTATAAAATCACATAGGGAACTACAAGAAAAATTGGTAATGTTTGAATTGAACATACACCTAACTAAAGTTACTAACACTAGTGGTAGATTTCTTTTAAATTTTATTGTAATATGATATAGGCCAATATGATTCACAAGACTTCCAGGAAGATGGCAGAGTGGTAAGCAGCAGAGAAAGAGCCTCTCTGAGAGCTGCCGTCGAGACACTGGAATATAGCAATGCAAGGACAAGAAGAAGGGAGGAAGTGGGTCCCCAGGACCAAAGAAGGATCTGAAGCAAGAACTGAAGCCCACGCGGAGAGAGAAGAGAGAAACTTCAAAGAAGAAGAAGGTGGTGGGCAGTGCCTTCTGAGTCGGGACTCACTGCGTGAGAAGCGCATTTCAAACCTGCTGACACAGGATGACTGCTGACAACCCCAGAGACCTCTACGGAGAGATGCAGCAGTGCAATGGAGCAGTGGACGCCATGGACTGCCCTGGCTGGTGACTAACACAGATTCTGCCTTTCAGCGAGAGAGGGCGATTGGCCAGGAGCCATCTTGGAGAGGGGCCAACTGAGCTCGGAACTCAGAACAACTGCTGGCTCCATCCAGCGGCTCCCAGCTGAATTCAAGCCCACAGAAGGTGCATGGACTGCTGCAGGCTGAACAGGTCTGGTTCCAGCCTCATGGCCAGAAACCAGCCTGAACTTCAGGGGAAATAAAGGTGCAAGCTCACTGGGGTTATCCACTACCCCACCATAAAACTACTGCTGGCTTGCCGGGATAAATCAACACGGATCTGGAATCTGTCTCCACACGCTGTCTACCAGTGACAGCAAAGACGATTATGATTCACAAGTAAGGTAGTCCATCTAAAATTTTTTTAATTAAAAAGAAGTGTCCAATATGTATTGACACATTTGAAATATTCTTAGTTATTATTTACTCAAAGATTCCCCAAAGGATCTCTTCTGAGCTTTTTTTACTCTAATTTATTATTTTAATGTCCTGTACTAGAAATGATTTTTTTTTTTTAAGACTACCATGAATAGCAAATAAATTTCAAACTGCCACTAGCTGACATGAATAGCTCTTTCCTTACTAGGGCAGCCAGTGAGAAAGAAGGGAGGTATATGAAGAAAACTGATAACATAATATCTGAATATCACTTTGGTGTTTTGAAGACTACATATGACAAGGACCATTTAAGAGACTGACAATATACCTATACAAACAATCACCTCTCTTAATAGAAAAATTCCTCAAAATATCTGCAGGGAAAACTGTCATAGATTCAGAAAGGAAAAGAACAGGACCTCTTCAAATCACTTTAAGACATAGATGGAAAAATTAAAGCAACAAATTAAGGTAATTTAGGTGACAGATGTCAGGTATAAGAAACCCAAAGAAATAATTAACAGGAAAATAATACAAGCAACCATTTTTTTATATCAAATAGGCAATATGGACCAAATTAATCAGAGTTCATAATTTGAGACAAAAATGTACACTTGTTAAAAATTAGATTTCAACATCAAAGGAAATGAAGGAAGGAATACAGGAAGTATGAGGAAAAGAGAAAAAGGATAACTGTGAGTTCGAGGCCAGCCTGGGTTACAAAGTGAGTTCAAGGCCAGCTTGAACTGCAGAGTGAGACCCTGTCTCAAAAAGACCAAAAACAAACAAACAAACACAAAAAACCACATCACCAGATAAGTTTTATATCAGACTAGATACAAGTGAAAAAACTAAGTTGGGATATGAGAAAAATAAATTTTCCAGAGTATAGTATGGAAACAAAACAGGGAAAAAAAATCAGAATGAAGATACAGAAGATAAATTAAACAGTTGAGCATATGTTCAAAACATAGTTTAGTCAGAATTTCAGGAGGGGAGAAAAAGGGATGGTATCTGAAAAATTTCTGCAGCTAAAGAAAGACAGCAGTAATAGATAAGCTCAATGAATCCCAGATAGCTTAAACAAGGAGAAAGCCACTCACAGGCATACCACATTAAAACTGCAGAGAGTCAAAGATAAATTCCAATAGCCGTATAAGTAAATTTACTCCATGTCAAGAATTGTAAAAAGTCTGAAATTTTACCCTACTTAGAAGCTCGCTTAGCCTGTTACAGTTTCACGGGTACTGGAAGAAGGCATGAGATTTCTGGACCAGGGAAAAAGGGATTTTATTACTTTTAGCAATGCAGGTGGCATAAGCATGTTTGCATCAGTTCCTCTTGTTCCTCCAAAGCCCCCAAGGAGTGATGCAGAGAAGCCCAGGATGTCATGGACACAGTGGGGAATACCAAACTTAGGAAATCATAAATCCTGTATGGGGGCTACTAGCAAACCTATCTACCTTTGCCCTGTAGGATGACCTTATTTCTATCATTCAAAGATTTTTACTGTACAACTATTGTTGAAAAGACAGTTTAGGACAAAAACTGTCAGATGTGTAGGAATACCACAAAGACTTATCCCCAACACTCCATAATAAAAACTAGCCCACAAAGAAATTCCATACTCAGACTAACCAGTGAATTTTGCTAAATATTTAAGGAAGAAATAAAGCTACATTATACAAATTCTTCTGGGTAATTCAAAAAGGGAACATTCTCCCAACTTATTTTGGGGGCCAGTATAAACCTCACACCAAAACAAGGATACATAAATCAACTAATGAAACAAAGAGTGGGCCTGAAATAGACCTGTGTAGATAACTAATTTATGGCAAAGGCAGTGATGACAATGAGAAAAAATGGTCATTTAAAAAACACATCATATTCATCCACACATGGAGGAAAAATAAAATTTAACCCCTATCTCACACCATACAGAAAAACAATTCCAGGTAAACCGTAGAACTAAATGTGAAAAACAATAACACATTTCTGGGAAATCTTAGAGGAAAATGTCTTCTGATTCCTCAGAGGCTGTAAGGTTTCTTAAATGAGAGACAAAATGCATAAGCCACAAAAGACTGAATAACTGAACTACAGTAACGATAACTCCTGTTCATCAGAAAACATCTTTGAGTGAAAAGGCAAACCACAGCACAAAGGATATTTTTGACTAAGGAATATACCCAGAATATATAAAGTAGTACAACTCAAAAAGAAAAAGATGGTCCAATAAAAAAAATGGACAAATGATCTAAAAAGCATTTCATAAAACAAAAAATCCAAATGGATACTCAGGGAAATGTCAGATTAAACTACAATGAGCCAGGTACCACGCTGCACAACTGTAACCCCAGCACTCAGGAGGCTCGGGCAGGAGGACTGCAAGTTTGAGGCTGGCTTGGGGCTACATACCAAGTTCAGAGCCAACCTGCACTGTACAGCACAGATGCTGTCTCAAAGAATCAAAAACCAAATAAGAAAAAAAGCACAATGAAAAATCATTACACACACACTGTAACAGTTAACATTTAAGAAATATATATATAACAATGCCAGTAGAGAGGACTTAAAAGAATTTATTTGCGGTATAGAGAACAAAGTGATACGACTCCTCTGGAAAACAGCTTGGCATTATCAATTAGAAGTAAAGACAAGGGGCCGGTGATATCGCTCAGCGGCACGGGCGCCTGCTGGCACGCGAGGTCCTGAGGTCGACCCCCCGGTACCCACAAAAAAAAAAAAAAGAAGTAAAGACATACCCTGTGACCAGACAAGGTCGACACTTGGGAATATACACTTTTACAAATGTCATAACAATACTGTCTCTAAGCCAAAAATTACAAACATATTCACTAACAGTAAAACTGAATAAATGTCCATACTTTGGAATCCAGTAAAGAAACTGAATGAACTATTGCTGTACATAGATCAATCCTAGAAGACAATGCTCTATGAAAAAACCCATACCCCTCTCCAAAAATAGGGCACGTACTTTGTGATTCTATTTATATAATACTCAAAATTAGGAAAAGTAAAATACATTGCAGAGGAGTGAAGGTTTAAATCCAAAAATCATGAGAGAAAAATAAAGTGATTACCATAAATGCTAATGAAAATGGTTATCTCTGTGCAAGGAGTGAGTTGTGGTCAAGGTGAGATACTAGCAGTTTCCCAGGGGCTAAGCATGTTTTTTTTCAGCTACTTATGTTAATGTGTCTTTTCCATATGTGTTAGTCACATTTTCAAATGTCTTAAAAAATTATCTATACACTTACTTAAAAAAAAAATAGCCACTCTGGAAAATAGTTTGGCAGTTACTTCTAAAGCTGAACTTGAAATTATCATAGAACCCAGCAAACGCACTTATGAAGAGAAATGAAATCTTATGTTCACGTAAAAATCTACACACAAATGTTCAGAGCCAAAACTAGATACAATCCCAGTGTCTTTCTGTGAGTGATATCCTTAATAAACTCTGATACATCCCTACCATGGGATATTCAGCAACAGAAAAGAATGAACTATTGGTACATATAAAACCTTAAATAAATCTTTGGAAAATATATGCCAACTGAAAAAAGCATTCACATATTTATATATATAACACTGATATAACACATTTGAAAAGACAGTTATAGAAATGGAGAACAGATCAGAGGTTTTCATGAAAATATGCTCAACATTACTAATCATCAGGGAGATGGAAATCAGAACCACAAGGAGACATCATTTCACATCTACTAGGATGTCTATAATCAAGAGATAGACAATAACAAGTGTTGATGAAGTGTTGATGAAGATGTGGAGAAACTGGAACCCTTATATGTTGCTAGTGGGAGTGAAAAATAATGCTGCTGCTATGGAAAATAACCTGACAGTTTTGCAAAAGGTCAAACATATGAGTTATATGATATACATGATCAAGCATTTCACTCTAGGTATATATTGAAGAGAAATAAAGATACAGGTTCACAAAAACTTGTATGCAAACATTTCGTATCAGCATTAGTCATAACAGCCAACAAAAGAAATAATCCAAATGTCCACCAAGTGATAAACAGATAATCTATGGTATGTCTACAAACCACGGCATATCCATACAACAGAATATGATTTACCAATAAAAAGGAGTAACATACTGATCATACTACAAAATGCCCAAATCCTGGAAATAACATGCGAAGTGAAAAAAATGACAATTGAAAAAGGTCAAATATTGTATAATTCCATTTACATGAATTGTCCAAAACATTCATGTAACTCTATAGCACCACAAAGTAGATTAGTGGTTGCCTACAGCTTCAGAGGTTAGCACGGGAGTAACAGGTAACTGCTAATATGTATGAGACTTTCTTTTCATGAGGTGATATAAATCTTCTAAAATTGTAATGAGGGGTATATATCCTGTAAATATACTATAAGTGAACTGTACACTTCAGTGGGTGAAATGCGAATATCCCAATAAAGCTATACTACAAAAAGGCAGTATGAGGCAAACACTCACTTATAAGACTATTAAATAACAACAGATTTACTTACAGAAATAGGGAAATTTGAAAAGTTCAGAAATTCAATGCCATGCCTAAGCAGCTAACATGTAATTTTATTATTATTGTGCAAAATGGGAGGGAAAAGAGCAGTGCCTACAGGCAGATGATCTGAGAACCACCTTTATTCACAGATGATGTGAGATACATGGGATTTGCTCTAAAATAACGGGCAACGGATAAAGCAAGTGTGAAAGGGAGATAAAACTTTTATGTGATTGGCCATTTGTTGTTAATTTTTGAAGGTCAATAATAGGAGTATATATATTATTCTCTCTACTACATCTGAATTTTCCATTAAAAAGAAAGAAAAACCATAAACATCAAATTTCTAGACAAAAATTAATAGTACTATAAAACCAGTTTTACAAAGCTACCTGTAGTTCTACAGAAATGGTATAACAAAGGATTTTAAAATACGAGATTTCCTAAACAGTTCACACAGAATTATAGTATCCTTCAAAATAAAGCACATTACTCTACAATGAAAATTTTTACCAACCTGTATCAACTGCATGTGATCTGATTAGATTTAAAACAGCAGAGATGTGTTATTATCTGTAAAACATCAGTATATCCAAGTAACAATCTGTGTAGTCAAATGGACAATATATCAACCCAGCCAATTCAATAATAACCACAAGCTGGGCATGGTGGTGCAGGCCTGTAATTTTAGCACTCTGGGTAGCTGAGGCAGTTTAAGCTCAGCCTAGGCAACTTAGTGAGACCCTTTCTCAAAATAAAAAAAAAGGGCTGGGGATATAACTGAGTGCAAAGGCCCTGGATTCAATATCCAGACCTGGGGAGGGGTGACGACGACGACGACGACGATGATGATGCCGCCAACGACAAAAGTTAGCTGGAATGAGTGCTAATAATTCACACAACTGAAAGGACCTAAACAATATTACATACACATAAAGCTAATCCTTTCCACTGAGAGCAACTGCATACAACAATGATCATAAAATATGAAACTTACAAAAGTATTTTGAGAATGACAAATATTCAAGTGGTAAGGTAGCAGAAATACTGTGCATTATTTGAATAAAAGTAATGAGAGAAAATAACTGACTTTCTCTTCATTGAGAAAGTCAATGAAGCACTAGCCTGATAGAATAAACAAAGCTAATAGTTGTCTTTTGAGCAATACTTTGTCTAAAAATGTCAGAAATCCTCATTGCTCAGAATAAACAATAAAAAGATTATAAATGTACATAAAATATTTATAGCTGTGTGACAATAACTTCAGAATGACAATGAGTCTTTATTTTATTTTATTTTTTTGTCTTTTTGAGTCAGGGTTTTGCTATGCAGTTCAGGCTGGCCTTGAACTCATTTTGTAGCCCAAGCTGGCCTCGAACTCTCAGGGACCTTCTGCCTCAGCCTCCCGAGTGCTGGAACTACAGGTGTGCACCATCACGCCCGGCCTAATGAGTTAGTCTTATATAAGAATATGGCAACTCAAAATAAGGATGAGTGCTTCTGGAATTAAATCGTCTGACAAACCTTGGGCATTAAATATGACTTCACTCCTTTCTCTAAACCTTTATTCCAATAGCACTGGTGTCTTCAGGATGTCTGGACCTCAGTTCTACCTCCTGGGCTGTGATGCTGCTGCTAATCTTCAATGGTCTCCGTACATTTTCACCAAATTCATATGCCATTTTCTGAGTGCCCATCTACCTTCATTAAAGCAGGGGAAAGCAGTCATCACAGGGGGATTCACTCTAGTGTATGTTACCTCTTGCCCCAGGTCTCATCTTGCTGTGCCTCGGCCTTTATTCTCTGGCAATGTTCAAAGTCCATTATGCTCTCTCAATCCTGCATGCATACTATTTCAGTATGCAAGATGCTTTACTCCCTCATGGTAAATGCCTAGCTCAAATGCCAGGTGTTCAGGGAAACTTCTCACTCATCCAAGATAAATTGGCTGCTTCTTCTCTTTTGCTTTCACTGAACCCCTTCCTATTCTGTTCAACTGAATGGGAATGGGATCAAGAAATGAAGAGGGGGGAGGTAAGGGAGGGAAGGGGACATAAAAATAATTAAGAGTTGTTATGTACATGTATCAACTTCCAACAATGAATGTAATCATTATGTACTGTAGATATGTATTAATTAAAATTTTTTTTTTTTTAATTTCCAGACTGAAACTCTTTGAAGACAGAACTGTGTTTCTTCAAAACATTTAGTTCACAGGGCTTGGTAAACAGTCTAATCGAATAATAATGATCACACTGTCAAATCAAATCTGTTCAACCCACTTCATGTTATTACACTTCCTCCCAGAATTCTTGAGGATCATGTAACAGGACTGCAAAAGTATTCTGTAAGGCACTGGATAAGCTCACTACTATGCTTTTGATCCTACAGCTGAGAGATACAAACATCCAATTAGTCTCTATTGTTGCTTCTCTTAATTCCCTAACTAAATAAACATGTGATCCCACACTAGAAATGTTTTTTCTTTTCCCAGCTTTAAACTGAAAGAAAAATCCAGTGTTCCATAGGCCTTCCTCTTATTTACTACAGCAACGCAAAACGAGTATCAGCATGCTTGGAAACAATCACAGAGGACCTCCAATTCCTTAACACTGCTTGTTTCCATGTTTTGCCTGAACACCTAAAACCATACCTATCAGTACATTATGACTGTCCTGTATTCAAAAGGAGAGCCAGGTGTGGTGGCGCACTCCTGTAATTTCAGCACTCTGGAGGCCGAGGCAGAAGGATCACAGTGAGTTCGAGTCCAGCCTGACTACACAGTAAGACCCTGTTCTCAAAAAACAAAAACAAAAGGAGAATTCCTTTCCCCTTTGGAGAATTAAAGAATACTGCCCAAAGTAACAATATTCATTAAAAACAAAATCAAAACACAGTCCAAACAAAATAGACCTGCAGTCTATTTTGGACTGGAATCAGTTTCTCACTTGTGAACTTGATAATCTTTTAAGCTATTCCTCTTATTCTCACAATATGCTCTTCCTTTTATCTGTGCAGTAAGCACTGTCTTTAACATCAGAAATACCTCTCCTCCAACTAATATGCAACTACCAACACACATACACAACCCATTTCCTCTTATCCCAAAAGACAGTCTTCTCTGATGATAATGTGAGAAAATTACTATTTAAACAGCATCTCTAATTCCATAAGCAGCTATATATGTACTACCATCCAGCAATGTGAAACTACAGGTTAGACATAATCTTGTTCTGAGTCATTCTTGGGTTCCCATCAAATGCTACCATATCATAAATCCCCTAGTTGTCATCTGGAAAAATCCAAACTATGACAGAAACAGCAAAATATAATTCTACCTTGCTGTGTTCAGAAAGCTGAAAATGATGGCTTTGTAGGGATTACCTTGACATACACACCCTTTTTTAAAAAATTATTTCCACATTTGCTATTATAATCCCTCTCAAATACTTAATGCCACACTTCAAAGTGACCATACACATTTACACTAGCATATATTGTGAGAGCACATGTGCTCTTTGATTCTCAGCTTTCTTTTTGAATGTCTGTACATCTAAATGTGATTCCTAGGGCTACTGCACATAACGCATACTTTAACACACCCAAATATAAGACTGAGGGTTTTGAATAGGAGGCCAAGGCAGTTTTGGTCACCAAATTTTGCGTGCCTACATCATTGCAAACAAGATTGCTTTTTCTCTTCTAAATGGTGTCTGTGTCTGTTGCTGACCTGGTCAACTGCCTGTTGCCACTCTGATTGCCCCCATTATCTTCCTCTACTGTTTCTGCTACCCACCTAATGTGACTGACCACTGTTGCTGCCTTAACTGGACTTTCATCACAATCTCCTTCAGTCTACCAGGCTAACCACATCCTTTTCATCACTACCTTTCTTCATCAGGACTGATCCAATTCCTCCATGAACTGTCATTCTGACCTTGACATAGTTTTCTCAGATACCACCTCTCACTCTTTCTCTAACACCAGCCCCAATCTTTCATGTACATAGATTCTCTATACGTTTCAGCTTTCTGAAATAACAGCTTCAAAGCCACAAGACCTTTCCACAAAAATATATTTCTCTCAGAAAGACAGTTGTAAGGAGAAAATATTCCATGTACAGAGTACCTCATTAGCTGAAAAAAAAAATGTCATTTGTTAGAAGCGATTTCATTTCAGGAATATAAAACTCATGAAAAGCAATTCAAATAAATTACCTGCATCACTGATTCAACTGACATTCATTTTCCACAAACGCTTTAGCTTGCTTCTAAGTGATGTCAGAAGAAAAATACTAAAAGATGTTAAGTGAGAGGAAAAAAAATTAATTGTAATGGTAAGTTTACCGGACTGTGTCTCAAAAAGATAACTACAGTCTATTACTTTAAAAAGAAAAGAAACCCTCAAAATAAAAGACAGAATCAAAAAATGAGCAACTGGGGCTGGTGAGATAGCTCAGCAGCATAAGCGCCTGCCCAGCAAGCACGAGGTCCTGAGTTCGATTGCCGGTATCCACATACGAAAAAAGGGCCGGTGATATCGCTCAGTGGCACGGGCACCTGCTGGCGTGCAAGGTCCTGAGTTTGACCCCCGGTACCCACAAAAAAAAAAAAAAAAAAAGAGCAACTGAAATGAACAGACACATCTCAGAAGACATACAAGCAGCCAGTAAATACATTTAAAAAATGTTCAACATCTCTTGCCACTAGAGAAATGCAAATTAAAACAACACAGACATTCCATCTTACTCCAGAAACAATCCCTATCATCAAGAAATCAAATGATCCTGGTGAGACTGTGTGGAAAAACCCTTCTACACTGTTGGTAGGAATGTAAATTAGTACAACCACTATGGAAATCAGTACAGAGGATCCTCAGAAAACTAAAAATAGAAATTCTATTCAACCTAGCTATTCCCCCTTTAGGTATATTCCCCAAAAAGTTAAGACATCATATTACAGTGATACATGCTTACTGATCCATGTTTTTATATCAGCACTACTCACAGACACTAAATCTTATAAGTGGCCTATATACCCATCAACAGATCAATGGATAAAGAAAATGTGGTATTTATACACAACAGAGTACTACTCAGCCATAAAAAAGATAAATTTGAGTCATCTGTAGGAAAATGGATGAATGTTGAAACCATATTGTCAAGTGAAATGAATCAGACACAGAACATTAAATATCACATGGCTTCTCCTACATGAGAAACCCAGTGTAAAAGTAAAGAGCAAAATAAAAGACAGATAATAAGAAACAGCGAGGTAGATCTTTTTACAAATGGGAAGGGGTCCAAGGGATGGAGGCAGGGAGGAGACAGGGAGAAGATGTAAAAAGAATTAAGATGTGTTATGTACATGTACCAGCTCCCCACAAGGAATGTAATCATTACATACTGCAAACACATACTAATAAAAATAAATATACCCATATTATTTTGTAACTAAGAAAAGGAAAATAAAAGTTGGAACCATAACTTCCTGGTTTGTTATAACACTTTTTTTTTTTTTTTTTTTTTTTGGTACCAGGAATTGAACTCAGGCCCTCGCGCTTGCCAGGCACTCGCTGTGCCACTGACCTATATCCCCAGCCCTATAACACGTTCTTTTTTTTTGAACAGGGAATCAAACTCAGGACCTCGCGCTTGCCAGGCAGGCACCATGCCGCTGAGCTATACCCCCGGCCCCCTATAACAAGTTCCTAAAAAGCTTAATATTTCTGAAATTGCAACCATTTCCAGTATTTCCAATATCCATGCAAAATCATGCTTAAAAACAATACTTGTTATATTTATGTAAAACCGTGCTTAAAAGCAATACTGGTTATATCCATGTAAACAATCCTGGTTATATCCATGTAAAACCAACATGTAAACCAAAGTTTAAAAACAAACAATAATGTATATTAGAGTTCAGTCAATAGTCAATAATGGATCCGTGAATTAAAAAAAAAAAAGTCACAGTAGAGCTGATAATATTCTTTTACCATCTGGGTAGTGGTCACATCGATGCATTCACTTTGTGAAAATTCATCCTAGCTATAAACTTATAATTTGTGCACTCTTCCTAAATCTAAGTTATGTTTTAATAGAAGTTTTATTAACAAAAAAGCAAAGCACAAGAAGAAAACACATTTTTCTAAAAGATCAGCAGGAGCTCCTGGTTGGTTCAAAAAATTAAGTCACAGGTATTAAAGCATATTATATTAGCTTGCAAGGACTATCCTAACAAATACTACAGACCGGGAGGCTTAAACAGCAGAGATTTACCTCCTCACAATTCTAGAGGCTAGAAGTCCAAGGTCAAGGGGCCAGCAGGCTTGGTTTCTTCTGACGCCTCTCTCCAAGGCTCACAGATGATCCCCTCTACCTCTTCCCATGGTCATTCCTCTGTACTTGTGCCCCTGGTCTCTGGGGGTCCGTATTTTCTCTTCTTATAAAGACACCCCTGAATTGGGTTAGAGCCCATACTAATGGCCACAATTTAACTTAATCACCTTAAAGGTCCTATCTCTAAATATAGTCACATTCTGAGGTATATGGGGTTTGAATTCAACACATGAATTTTGAGAGAACACATGAATTACAATGAATATGTGACGTGTGAATAATGAACATGTGAGTCTACTAAAATATAATTTAGCTGGGTATGGTGGCGCACACCTGTAATCCCAGCACTCAGGAGGCTGAGGCAGGAGGATCACCTCGAGTTGAGGACAGCCTGGGCTACATAGTGAGTTCAAGTCCAGCCTGACCTGCACAGCGAGACCCTGCCTCCAAAAAAAAAAGAAAAGAAAAGAAAAGAAAAGAAAAAAATGATTTATACTTATTTATGCACAGTATCCCTAGGAACACCTTAGGGTATAAAACACTGGACGTACAGACACTCAAAGAGAGAAAGCTGAGGATCAAAGAACACCTGTGTGCTCTCACAAATATAATAATTTAAGTGTGCCTGGTCAGTTGTGAAGTGTGGCACTAAGTAATTTGATAAGGTTTAAAATGCCAACTTGCTTGTGTTTGTGTATGCATGTGTGTGCACGCACATCTTATCCCTGTAAAGCCATCAATTTTGCTTTTCTAAGTAAAGGAGAAAGAGGTAGAGTTATAGTTTACTATCTCTGTCTTGGTTTAGATTCTTCCAGAAGCCAACTCAGAGACAAGGTTTAGTTTGTTTGAGGTGATTCTCTGGAAACACTGGTAGAGAAATAGGGAAGGAAGAAAAGAAGAAGCCAATAAAGAGATTAGTCTAGAAAACCACTAGCAGCTGGACACCACTGTGGGAAACTGTTCCTTAATCAGCTGCAGAACTCTGGAAGACAGTGCAGGACATGCACCTCAGAGGTTCCCCAGCTAAGGGTTAAGGAGCTAGATGTCTATCAAACTCCTATCAGATGGTGGTTGAGGGTCACCCCCAGGGAGTTAGTATCCTGGCACTTCTGGCCTGCCTTCCATGTTGGCCCTGAGAGTGTCTGTTCCATTTATGCTACAGCCCCTAATCCATGGGAGTCTGATTCTAACTTGTACACATCAGAGTTCACCTAGAAACAGAAGAAAAAGTGTTGAGAACTGCTCTGAAGTAATTTTTTTTTCCCTTTGCTAAACAGTATGGGCATTCCTCTCAAGAAACTGTCTAATTACGGTACGTAACAAGTTACACAGTAAGGGAAAAAAATCTATTAAATCATCATAGTCATTAATTTCTGCATAGTTATATAAAAGAAACTGAAGCTGTAAACAACCCTAGACAGCGAACTTGTTTTTTTCTATGAACAGAGAAGGTTAAACTTCCAAATATAAAATATTCTCAAGAAAGACTCCTTTAGAGAGAAGGGGGAAAAAGTGAAAACAGTGTATGTCTGCAGTGCACCCCCCACCTTTTCTTTTGGAATAATGACACATTACTGTATATGTCTGTAGGGGTTTTTTTTTTCTTTTTCTTTTGGGCATAACTAATGATACAGTCTGCATAAGCAAGAAGCTGTGCACTGACACATATATAGAGTTCTTTTAAAACCAAATAAACAGAAAAGATTTTAGCAGTTTCTTTTCAAACACAGTGTTCACTCAGACTGTGCTGGCTCACTATCAGTGTTTCAACTCTGGCCAAGCCACAGCTGCCTATTTTTAGGTAGGAATATAGAAGAATGAGGTTTCAAGCTAGGCGTGGTAGTCCATGCCTGTAATTCCAGTTATCCACGAGGGTGAGGCAGGAGGATTGCAAGTCTGAGGCCACTCTGGGCAACTTAAAGAGAACCTGTCTCAAAATAAAATAATGGTTTGGGGATGCATCCCAATGGTAGAGCATGTGCCTAGCAAGAGCAAGGTCCTGGGTTTAATTCCCAGTACTGGAAAAGGGAAAAAATGAATGAGGTTCCGTTTTTGAATTTTAAAATGTTTATGAAGTTGTTTTGTTCTACTCATCTTATACCACCTGCCTTTCTTTTACTGTTAACTTGTTTTTTCTTCGGTGGTGGTACTGGGGAATGAACCCAGTGCCTGGTGCCTGTGAGGGAAGCACTCTACCACCAACCTATGTGCCAGCCTAACTTTTTCTTAAATTTGGTCATACTGGATTGACAAGATTTTCTTTTTCTTTCCAAATGTATCTGTTAACTTTAACTTGATATAATCGGAAAAAAATCCATCCAATGTTCAGCAAACATAGCTTTAGTACCTCCCCCAATACTGTTGCAAGTGACATGAGTGCCTTGAAATTGCTCTAGAAATGATTTATTTTATTTCACTTTATCGGCCAAACTTCTGAAACAATTCTGCAGAACGCCTGCTTCATGCCATCACAGTAATATGAATTAGGTGAACTGTTTCTTTCCTGGTGGAGACTGTAAATTGCACAATACAAACCATGGTGACGTCAGAAAGACTTGGACTAGAAAACAGAATGTATTTCAAGTGGGGAATATCAGAAAACGTTGGAATTTGAGCATTAAGTAGTTTTCACTGACTACATTTATGATGATATATTTGAATAGTTATTTTAGATTTGGGGGGGTACCACACATTGAACTCACAATCTCCTGCTTGCCAGGCAGGTGCTATACCGCTGATCTGTATTCCCGGCCCCAAGGTATTTTTTAAAAAAGGAATCCTTATGGAAAGAAGTACTAAAGAATTTAAGGATGGAATGATATGCTGAGATTTTCATTAGCATAATCCTGTGAAGTACAAATAAAGGGAAGTGGCTCAGTTATACTTGAAATAAAACTGACCAAAAATCAATCACTTGAAATTCAATGACAGGTATACAGAAGTTCACTATGCCATTTCTCTACTTTTGTATATGGCTGAAACTTCCCATAATGAAATGTTAAAAAGTGAGATAGGAGGGTGAAGAGTAAAGCTTACTTTCTTTCCTGGTAATTTTTCATTTATCATATAAATCCCTATAAATAATTCTTTTCTACTAATACACAGGTGAGAAATTAGCTACATTTTAATTTTATACTGTACTTTTTACTACATGAGTCTTTAACCTTGAATTAAAGCGGGTGCAATAAAAGCAGAGAAGACATATCTTTCAAGTAGTAGAATTTTTCAAGAGCAGTTAGAGTCATGATTAAAATATCATATGCATTTTTCTAAGAATTTTTGTTAGGGCTGCTATAGAATAAGAAAAATGTGCTTTTGTGATCATAGTAAATATTTCAAATTGTTTTAAAGGAGTAATCTCACAAACAACACCTGGTGAAAAAATAGGGCACTTAAAAGCAGATAAAAAAAATTAGTGTAAAGATAAAACTGCAAGGGTAGTCTCCTAAAAGCATACACATTTCTTCTGATAAAAGAGAAGAGAAACAAAAGAAGGCAGTGGGAGGTTGGGGGAAGGAGGAAAAAAAGCAATTTACAGGCAGGGTAAAGGGTTCTGCTCACTCCTATTGGCTCCTCTCCCCAAAATTATCCATTTTATAACTTCAATATCATTAGTAGTCACACCAAATACAGTAGTTTGTCCACTGAAAGAAATATTGTCTCTTGTTAAGTAGGTTCTTTTATCTGAATATTACTGACATTACAGGCTGGATGATTCCTTCTTATAGGACTTTTTTGTGCACTGCAGAATGTTTAGCATTACTACATAGCAACAGTATACACCCAGCTGTAACAGTCAAAAATGTCTCTTCCAGATGTTGCCAGAAGTCACCCACTACGTTAAATACTAATATAAATTTACATCTAGAAAGGTGAAAGTTAATAATAACATTCATAATTTGCAGGTAACAATCACAACAGATTCTTTTTGTTTCTGCAGGGCAAACCAAACAATTTATGAAGCAACTAAGATTTATTGTAAATGAAGGAACTGTGATATATAGTCTCATAGAACCTTAGGAGATAAAAGTTACAAAAGCAAGGATGGGGAAGGGGTACAAATATATAAAGTGAAATTGTGTCTCTTTACAAAAATAATTTGCTTATAATCACTGACAGCACATTTTAAAGATCTATCATAAATCCCTAAAGCTGGGGCAGGGCTACAAAGGGTTTGTTGTATTACTCTACTTCAGTGTATATTTGAAATGTTCCAAAATAAAAAATTAAATATTTTCCATTCTGTTACTATCTTCTTAAATGTTTCCTATTATTATAGACAGCTAAGTTAGGTAGAAATATTGTAGGCAGTCAGACAGGGTTAGTTCCTTGAAGGAGTCAGTACAGAAGATGAGAACACATTACAACTGTGGGTGGAGGCAAATTCCTTGAAGGCCAGGCCTCAGTGATTACAACAACTTCCCCAGGGATAAACAATAATGACTGATATTCTAAATAGGCATCAACCACCTGGGTGGGGAACCAAGACCTCAACCCATCCCTTCCAGGAAAGGTCCTTATTCTTTCCATGCACACTTGCTACATGATTTGCTTCCCCATTGGATCAATATTACCTGAGGGACTATACTTGTAATCTTATTGGTTGATCATAGTTTTGTCCCACCTTACACCCACCTCATGATTTCATACCCACCTCGTGATTTTGCTCTATAAAACTTCCTTTGAGAAGTGGGCTCGGGGGCAACCCACTTTCCAGGTCCCTTTCCATCTCTCTTAGACAGAAGCTATCTTTCCCCCAATAAATAATTTCCTACTCTAAATCTCCGTCGTTCCTTAGAATTCATTCTTCATTTCTGAGGAACACAAACTCAGTGTATTGGACACCTAGCAGGTTGGGAGTTATATTTCCTTTATATCATATTTGGAGGTCCTATATCATCTCTATATCACTATTATTCACAAAATTGACTTCATACCCAGACTCTAAACACTACCACTATGATGAGTAAGGAGTAAGCTTATAGGCTGCAAGATATTGGTCAAATTACAGCCTATGTAAACCTCATCTCTGTCATCAAGAAAATAACAATACTGTCTAACACACAGGTATCATCAACAGTGGTCACCATAGTAAACAAAATAAGCACTTCATAGGTTACCTGTATCTTTTCCCTTAACAATAAAGCTACTACTTATTAAAAAGTAAAATCACTGCTTAATAAAAATGTAAGTATCAGCCGGGTATGGTGGTGCACGCCTGTAATCCCAGCATTCAGGAGGCTGAGGCAGGAGGCTCACCATGAGTTTGAGGCCAGCCTGGGCTATACAGTGAGACCCTGTCTCAAAAAAAAAGGGCCAGGGATATAGCTCAGTGGCACAGCGCCTGCCTGGCAAGCACAAGGTCCTGAGTTCGATTTCCAGTTCAAAAAAAAAGAAAGAAAGTAAAATAAATATCATATAGTTATATGCATTATAAAAAAAAATTCCTTCAGCTGGGTGCAGTGGCACATACCTGTAATCCCAGCTAATTGGGAAGCTGAGTGGAAGCATGAGTTCGAGGCCAGCCTGGGCAACTCAGACCCAGTCTCAAGCAAACAACCAACGAAACCTCCATCAGTTCTTTCAAATCGAAGAGTTACAAGGAGAGAAAATGGTATAGAGAATTTTGTATCATATCCACTGCAATAAAAATACAGTGCAAGTATAGGCTTTATAATCATTTTAGTAATCTTTCCCCCTGCTGTGATGAAATTTTTCATCTTGTCACAGTTTGTTCAGCCCTGGGTATCCTGAAAGTGACACTGTTGAGGCTGGAGGAAAAGACTGTAACTTTTAAAGTTGAGACCACTACTTTTTACTTGAAAGCCTTCCATGCTGAATGTGATTTTAAAAATAAGAACTATATATCACTTTTAAAACAATAACTCGATTCTAAACTTACTCTTTCCCCCAAAGAAATTACTATACTTACGTTATCACCCTATCACAGACTATATCTCTAAATGATAAAAATACAAGGGAACCAAATTGTGTTTTCTATTTCTATAATATAAAGCTTCATTGCGGGGGGGGGGGCGGTGTTAAGCCACAAGGTATTTTCTCTTTTTCAAATTCTGCTATTAGAAGATACTTATGCTTAAAGAACTAGAGGAAAGATCATGCCTAAGCAACATAAACCTTGAATGAAGTTTTAAAAAAAATAACAGTATTCCCCTGTGACCTGCAGGGACGGGAGATCCACCCACAGGGAGAATGATGGAAACCCTGAAAGCCAAAATGCTGTAATTCCACAGTCCTCTTTGCTTCCAAAAGCAAAGAAATAAATCTGTAAGCTCTATAATCTCCATGAAAACAAGCCCACATCAACTTCCTGGAGGATGAAACGAAACGGGAAAAGAATCAAGCTGCCCTAGCCTACAACCAGCTTGGGCACTTAAAATGCCACTTCATAAACCATGAGGCGTGGCCAGGAAATGGGAGAGGATCAGGCAGGATTCCCCAGCTAACAACTGCCCTTCACATTCAGCACTCAGCAATTTCAGGACCTCCAGCAAATCTACTTTTTCCTAGACCACCAATGACTTTTTCCAAACCTGACAGAAACCTTTAAAATATAATTCTGGGCCGGTGAGATAGCTCAGCGGCATAAGCGCCTGCCTGGCAAGCGTGAGGTCCTGAGTTCGACTCCCGGTACCTGCATATAAAAAAAAATATATATATATATATTTATATAATATATATAAAAAAAATACATATAAAAAAATATATATATTTATATAATTCTGGGGCTGGGGATTTAGCTCAGTGGCACAGCGCCTGCCTGGCAAGCGTGAGGTGCTGAGTTTGATTCCCGGTATCCCCCCCCAAATCCAAAACATAATTCTATAAGACCTCTCCGCAACAACACCAGACCCCTCCACCCCTTCTTCTGGATATCAGAAACAAACAGTCACATTTCCTATGAACCAGGTACTGTGGAAACATCCATTTTTCAAGCCATTGGCGTCATTTAATATATTCAGATTGCTGCTTTGCTACTTTATTCATCAAAAGAAAGAATGCTGCAAATTATGTCCTCTATTATCCTCAAATAAAATACTCATTGCTTCTTCCTGTCTGCTGTGCTGAACTATGGTCAAACAGTCAAGGAGAAAAAAAGTTTAAAAAGTTGCAAAGAGAGAAACAAATTGGTTTTTACAAATAAAGGCTATTTTATCTACTCAGGAAGACCTAAGAGAATCAAATACAAACCATAAGCCTCAACATGAGATTGTCAAATTTGTTAGGGTTGCTCAGTATAACACTAACATCAAAGTCAAGTGCATCTTAAAAGAATGGAAAATTTTTAAAGGTATTAATTATACTAGCAACCAAAAATATAAGTTCCTAAAACAAACCTAAATAAAAGTAATATGAAAAGTTTTAAATATAATAAAACTAAACTTTATGGCACTTAAAAACTGGAGAGGGATATGTTGAGTTTTTATTTATTTATTTTTATTTTTTTTATTTTTTTAAATTGAGTTCAAGAACATTCACCATCACAAAATCCTGTTTCTCCATAATAAATATAGTGTTAAAAATTGCAGTAAAGGGGCCGGTCAGATGGCTTAGCGGCCTAAGTGCCTGCCTGGCAAGTGTGAGGGCCCGAGTTCGACTCCCAGAACCCACATACAAAAAAAGGGCCGGTGATATCGCTCAGCGGCACAGGCACCTGCTGGCGCGCGAGGTCCTGAGGTCGACACCTGGTACCCACAAAAAAAAAAAAAAAAAAAAAAAAAACTGCAGTAAAAATATTGAAAAGAAAATGAGATTTATATACATATAAATATTTAAAATAACATATATACATATATGACTATTTTAAATAATATATATACATATATATGTGTGTGTGTATATATATATATATATATATATATATATATATATTTTTTTTTTTTTTTTTTTTTTTTTTTTTTAAGACAGGGTCTTATTATGTAGCCCAGACTAGCTACCTCAGTTTCTGGGCTTAGGGGGCACGCACCTCCATACTTGGCTTAAAAATATAGTATTTTAAATTTAAGATTATGCACAGGTTATACTCTTCCCTATACTTCTCCGAAGGACTGAACTATTTCATTATTTTTAAAACTGAGTACTGTAAGTCATGTTTTAATGAATTTAATTTGTGATTCTAAATATTACTCAGTAATATTACCCTACATAATATTATCGTAATAAAATATTATCCCACTTTTTACTTTTAATCTTTTTCACCCTCGTCCTCAGGTTGCTAAAGCCACAGCATAAGACAACCTAATATTTATTCATGCATACCTGAATGTGAAGAGTACAAGTATTTCTTTTACTCTCTTTCCAGCTACTGAATATAGGAACATTCTCTGCTATTAGGATTAGTTTTTCAGAGAGAAAACACAGCTCAGGCAGTTGGCAATAAAATCCAAAACTGAAGCTCTGCAGTCAGCCACAAACCTTAGGTTATTCAGGAATTATAACCCTAAAATCATACATTTTTATTTCAGTTTGTTTGTTCTTCCTCATGAGTATAAGATTGTCAGAACTGGTATGATTCTAAGTGTTCAGTGGCATGGTTGTTACTCAAAGAAGTAAGCAAAAATCAGAGCTTCCTTCTTCCTGTTAGGGCCTTTGCACACAATATACCAGGAAAGTGAGAAAGCCCAGTGTGGTTGCTAAGGGGGATGGGGCTTGGAGACCTGTGAAGTACAGAGAGCAGAGGGAAAACCCTGGGTGGACAGGGAATCGAACCAGGAAGTTGTAGTGGTATTTCAATCTCTTTAAAAAGAGATTGTTTAATCAAGATATTTAAATATGAGGAAACAGAAGGGCTACTCACCAAATCTCAAAACTTTTGAATACTTATCTGCATAATGGAGCTCTCAAAAATCCTCCCTCATGAGGTTGAGGGGAGAATTAGATAATACGTGTGAAGGCAAGTTATACACCAGCGTAAGTGTAATAAATACTGCAAGAAAATTGTTTAACTATGGTTCCATTCCAGTTTAAAAATATGCATTACACTCTTACATACAGTGCCAACCTCAAACACTGCCATAAATGATGCTTTCCTAAGAATCACTGGAGGGAGGAGGTTGCTTTTATTAACACCACTTGCAATCTTTGTTCATTCTAGGATTCCTCAGATTATGGTCTATGGATCTCTGGGGGTTGTCAAGACGATCTGTCAAAACTATTTTCATTAAAATATTTAATTGCCTTTTTCACTGTGCAGATATTGACATGGATGGTGCAAAAGCAATGATAGGTGAAACTGGTGGCATCCACACAAACCAAGGCAGTCGTAACAAACCACAGTATTCTTTACCAGTTCATATGTGCAGTTAAATAAAGTGTGCCTCATTCTACAATGTCCTTGATGAACAGTAAGAATTGTTGTTTAAATTTCAGCCCTACAGTATACGTTCTTTACCATTCTGTGACATCAAGTGGGAAATACACACTGAGCTTCTGCAGGATACCAAGGTAAGATGGCCAACTACCAAGATGGTAAGTACCAAGAAAGTACTTGTATGCCTGAGATGGAAGCTGTGTTAGCTACTTTTTACATGGAAGATCACGGTTAATGTGAAAGAATAACTGACAGAAAAACTATGGTGACTCAGCCTTAGGTATCTTGAAAGGTAATTTTCTCAAAATTCAATGAAAAATGCCCATCCTTTCAAAGAAAACCACTAAACAGTATTTGCTGCCATTAATAAAATTCAGCCTTTCACATGAAAATTAGAAGTTTGAAATACCTGTACCTATACCGTAAGCTTCACAGCTTCCTGACACTTAGAGACTTTCTGATGAAATCAACGGTGTTGTTAATGAATATAGATTTCTGATATTTTATAATGAAATGTGTCAACATTTGAAAGAATTGCATAACTCAGTGAATTAACAATCTCTAGATGAAGGATGAAGTTATAAAATTATACATGGGTAAAAGATTCATTCCAAGTGCAAGACAGACCGATGAATTTTAATGTAAAAGTAGAAAAAGTTCAGTGATGGGTTTCAGATTCTGTATTATAACTCAATTTAAGAAAGTACAACTTGTAAAATTAATTATTCCTCCTCTTTCCAATTATGTAAGAGATTTTCTTCAGATATTTAAACCAAAACAATATATTACAATAGACTGAATGCAGAAGTGGAGATGAAAATTCAGCTTGTCTTTTTAGCTAGACACTGATGAGATAATGCAAAACGCTACTCTTCCCACTACATTTTTTTGGAAAATAGGTTTGTTTTTCATAAAAATAATAAATGTTAACTTTTATAAATAGGTCCTGAGACCAAAACGTTTTGAGAATCACTGCATTAAAGTGATTCAAAATAATTAGAAGTATTGCAGATGAAGCTAAATAAAATATCAAGGGAGCAATTATTCATATGCATCCAGTGATAATTTGAGGAATACAGTGCAATTCATGTTTAAAATCAGTAATAAAACAATTTAAGGAAGCAGCAGCTGAACTTTAAACACTAACACTCACACAAACACATACAGAAAGCCCGATTCAAACCTTTCAATATGAGGTACCTGATATACAATTTCCAACGAACAGGAAAATGCACCAAATTAACGTTTCCCATAGCCACTCAAAAATTCACTTAAAAATGAAAACACTGCCTTATTCGAATACGCTTCATTTACTATATCTGCAGGATAGTACATACAAGCCAGATTATAAATTCTTTGTTATCAGTTCAGTTTTCAAAAGACTAGTATTCAGCATCTTTAAAGAACATTTCCACAGCTATACATTTTTCTTCAAATATAAACAAATGCATTCTAAGACATGTGTGCTGGTACCAAATTAAAGCATGAAAGTAAAGCAGGCCACTGACAGTTTTCCTGGCTGCTCCTTTATCTGAAGAATATGTCTTATGATAATGTGAAGAGTGGCTAACCGAGTGGTAACCCACACAGTGCTAAACTAATCAGACTAGCAAAGAAAAAGTTGGGAAAAACATTATCTGTGCCAAAATAAAAATACAATGAGCAAAAAATAAAGTAGGGAACAAAGGACTTTTATATTCAACTTTGAATCTTAAGTGTCTGAAGAAAAACAGAAGCTTCCAAGAGAAAATAGCCACCCTTGTGAGTCACTAACAAGCTATCTCACTAAGCTTTAAGAGTACTATTAATTCTTAGGAGGAAATAAGTGACTTAACCCATCCACTTTGTGTCCAATCGTATTCTAGGTACTATGAAGATAAGCATAGGACCTATCCCTTTGCCCACAGTTTAATGGAGGAAAAAAAACCACTAATATAAACCAAACTACCCTACGAGTCTAGATGAAGAGACAACAAAGGCTAGATCAGTAAAGGGAAGGATTATAACAGGAAAAGACAGATAATTCTCTGGCCAAGAAAATACAAGGGGAAAAGCAGAGGCTGCTGTGCAGGACACTACTATTAAGGCAGGGATTCCAGCAGATGTGACTAGAAGGTGAAGATGATGACCGAAATTTCAGAGAACCATTTTGGATTAAATGGAATCCAGAAATGTGCCTGTCTTGATTTCTACTATAGAAATGACCAAGTCAGGCATGACTAATGGAAGCATAAGAGGATGCTAAAAACTATTATTGTCAAGAGAATGGAAGAATAATGCATCACTGACAGAAATATGAATATATGGAGAATAAGGAGTGGAGAAATGAATTTGTCTTCTATCTTCTGGGTTTCAGACAACAAAAAATCTCAATGGATTGTCTATTAAGATTACTAAAGATACAGGACTGGACACTAGGTGAGGTGAGACTTTGTCACTGCCACCACTCTGGTCCAGGCCTCTGTAAATCTCCCCTATACAGTAATGGCCTTCTCTTCCTACCCCCTCCCCATGCCTTCCTATTTCACTAAGATTAAAATCCCAAATCTTTACAGTGCTTTTATAAATTCCTTCATGACCCACTATGTGCCCTATCCCCTTCCCTCCGGCTTAAAAGCTGACTCCTCCCCCTTGCTCCTCCACCCCACCCTCTCTGACCTTGCTATTCCTACAGCAAGTCAAGCTTGCTCCCACCCTAGGGCACTTGTCATTACTGTTTCCTCTCTGTCCTGAAAACTAGCTGGCTAACTAACTCCATATAGCTACTCTGCCTCCAGATAGCTACCGCGCCAGCGCCACGTTCTCAATGGGGGCCCCATCCTGACCACTTTGCTTAAAATAATGCAAGCCCCACCCTCACTCTAGTACTGTACTCCTGATCCCAACTGCCATTCTTTCCCCAGTGAACTTTTCGCCTCTTAGACTGTGGTGTTAATTTACTTCTGCTTATTTTTTGCTGCCATCTCTACTAATACAAAAAAAAAAAAAAAAAAGAAAAAGCAAGTGCTACAAAGGCTTAGATTTCGCTCACTAAAGTATTCCAAGCCCACAAGTAGGAAACGATATCAATTTGTTTAATGAACTGCTACAAAGGGATCAGAGACAAAACTAAAAGCAAAACATTCACTGTGTTTCTGTCAGTTCTCACCCTGCCCATTTCTCCCAGCACATCCTAACTCAAAACTGGTCTCACCAGCCATCCAGATGCTCCTGCCCAAAGAGCCTGGAAACCATTCTAAACTTCTTACTTTCAATTCATCATCAAAAGCTGGCAAAACTACACGCTATATCTAAAAAATGAGCCTTTTTTCTACTCCCAATCACACCTGTTCGAATTTTCTTCATCTCTAGACTAGACTATGAAGCCCACAACTGAGCTTTTTTGATTTGCTCTAAGTAGGACTATTTAATTTGTTTTAGAGATGTTTTCAGGCAGGAAAAAGCAGACTGAAAAATAGGTTACCTGAAGGCTAGAAAAAAATGAATTTGGCCAGGCGTGGTGGCATATGCCTGTAATCCCAGCACTCAGGAAGCTGAGGCAGGAGGATCGCCACAAGTTCAAGGTTAGCCTGGGCTACACAGTGAGTTCAAGGCCAGTCCGAACTACGTAGTGAGACCCTGTCTTCAAATAAAAAAGAAAGTTATCTTCATTTTCTTTCTTCCTATTCATGTACACTTATTCATACACTTCAAGATCAGTCCAAATATCTCCACTTTTGAAGCTTTTCCCAGTTCCTTCAGGCAAAGTGCTCACTCTTTTTTCCTCTCTGTACACAATTCCATCTGAACACTTAACTGTAGCAATTACTTTTTCACACATCAGTTGCCCCACTGGACAGATTCTAGTATGGTGGTGGTGAACTTAAGGCACACATGTTACTGTGTTTTTAAGACAAAAGATGTTAAATGTAGAGTTGGTTTTTTTTCTAAACTAAAACTTCAGTATTCAGGTTTAATTGCAGTGTTGGCACTGTGCGATAAATAAGTGGGTTTTGGGTTGCAGTCTGGAACTCAGTCTCTAAAAGGTTCACCATCACTGTTCTAACCCTATTCTAGCACAGGGCCTGGTACAAAAACTATGATGAACAGATGAATACATTCATCAAGAATTGGTAGTTATAAAGAAGAAAATCTAAGTTTGAATAAAAATTGGAATGCCAACGACAGAAAAAATTGGAATTATATAGTTACCAACAAATAGCAGACAAAAATACTAACCTCGAAATACAAGCTGGAGAGGGGAAATAAAGGAGAAACACAGAAGGTATTTCTAGAGTCAGAGATAATAGAGATTCTCAGAAAATATTTAATAGGAAACAGATCTTCTGGATTTCACAGAGAAATACAGAAGTGGAAGAAGAGCTAACCCAAAATAGCCATAAAAATAAAACATATTCTTTCGGATAAGAATACTCAAGTAGAAACAAATTAATTTGGTTCATAAAATGTTAATGATATGCAGACTGTTTTGCTTAAAGGGAAAGTACTATAAAGCATATCACCAGACCCCTCTAATTCCACACCCCTCAGTTGCAAATATGCAGAATTCAACCATTAGAAAAATGGGCTCAGAAAATGTCTCTCAAGAACCTCTAAAACTGAGGGCCAGTGAGATAGCTCAGCGGCATAAGTGCCTGCCTGGCAAGCGCAAGATCCTGAGTTCGACTCCCAGTACCCACATAAAGGAAAAAAGGTCCGGTGATAGCGCTCAGCGGCACAAGCGCCTGCTGGCAAGCACATGGTCCTGAGTTTGACTCCCGGTACCCACATTAAAAAAAAAAAAAAAAAAACCTCTAAAACTAAATTAAAACTATATTAACAAAAAGATGAAAGCTATTAAAACTAAAACTCTAAACATGCTGAACTCAAATGAGGTTTTAATTTTTCTTATAAAATTCTTTATAAGCCTGTGCACAATTAAAAAGAGCTTAGAAAAGTAATTTTATAATAAGCAGGTACAGTTCTAAACTTAAAGGAAAATGTAAATGTGTTCAAAATAATGCCTGCTCATTTTCAATGTTAAATAAACAACTTACTCTGTATAAAAGCATGCATATATATAACATATATGTAGCATTTTAAGAGCCCCTGCCATTTATTTATGATATCCTAGTGATCCAGGGAACCCACTTATAGAACTGCTGCTTTAATAACTAGCTATGGTAAATACATAAGACTTGACACAGGAGGAGGCAAACTGTTAACAACTCTAGAACTTTTATCTTGGTCATCCAGGCAATCAAGAAACATTTAATATAAAAATCTCTACTCACTGAATTTTAATAAATAACATACACCCAGATTGAGCCAAAATGCATGCAAATGCCTTAAAAAGTAAACTTGAAAGTATATAAAAATAAGAGGTAATAATAATAACAACTTCTATTTGTTGATCATATACCATATACCATTGTCCTCAGTATTCTAAATACATTCATATTTAATACAAATGTAAAGAATTACTATTTTTATTTCACAAATGAGGAAATTGGACCAGTTTTTGTTTTCTGAGGTAGTGTCTTGCTAATTTGCCCAGGCTGGACTCAAACTTTCCATCCTCCTGCCTCAGTCTCCAGAGAAGCTGGGATGACAGGTGTGCACCACAGTGCCCAGCTATCAGTGAGGAAATTAAAGAACAGAAAAGTACAAACAGAGCCAAGGAGCAATGACATAAGACAGAAATAATTAATGAAGCTAAGAAGCAGAAACATTCCGATCTACAAAGTTTCTGTTCTACAAAAAATTCTTCAGTTGTACAAAAGCAAGAACAAACTGTCCAACTCCAGACTAAGGATGACAATCTTGATCCTTTTCCATACTCTGCCAAGATAATCCTTAAAAGATCATATTCACTCAAGAGTACACTATAACCAGAAATGGGAACACAAAATGTTCAAAAAGAACACAGCAATAAAAAATTTCAATGATAAAAACTAAGATTAATCTTGAAGATAACATGTTACCTTTCTAAATTTGTCTAAAAGACAAATTTCAAACTGCTTAGATGCACCTCTATTAGGCCCAGAACAATGTAGCATACAAAAAATAGTTGTTGAATGTTGAATTTTCTCCGGCATATAATGTATATGTTGAAGACACGGTTACTTTAGCATTTTCCACCTCCCATAACACAACACTATAAATTATTACACCAAAAAGTAATGCAAAGAAATCAATCCTTTACCTTAGAACACATGACCAAAAAGTTATGTTTCTATTTTGTTAAGTTCTACATTAAGGAAAAAAACCTAATGTTTTAGGTCAGTTTATGCAGTATTGACAGTCCAAGATACCACAAAACTTCTATCAAGCATATTCCTTTTTTAAAACAATGATGTTCTTAACATATTATAATTTATAACAGTGTTATTTGAAATGCTTAAGATACAACAAAAATCAAAGATTTTTTATATAACCAAATAACATTTTCAATTAGATCTGAGAAATTAGTTCCATAAACTGAAATGAGCTGCTGTTTTAATAATGTTCTCGATTCAGTGAAGGATAAAACCAAGAAACAATGAAAATAAATAATCATACTTGAATACCTAAGAAAATTTCCCCTCTAATTTACAAATTGAATCAGTTGCTCCTGATTTAATGAACTGTTAGAATATCTCACTGCTAGGGAACACCCCTTGCTATCACACATATAATTTTAAAACTATACACAAAATTTCTTGGAAGCCCATATCAATTATAAGTTAATCTGGTAGTAGTGGTGGAAGGGGATACTGGGGACCCCAAGGACCACTGAGTTACATTCCAAGCCCTTTTTATTTATTTTGTAAATTTTGAGACAGGGTCTTGCTAAGTTGCCCAGGCTGGCCTCAAACTTGTGATCCTCCTGCCTCAGCCTCCCAAGTAGCTGGGATGATAGGTGGGCAACATCACACCTGGCTAGAAGTTAATCATCCTGCAATAAAAAGGCCTTCTTAGTATCAAATGAAAGAAGCACAAAATTCAAACCAAAATATCCCCTAATATTAAGCAGTATTTTTACAGTACGATTTATACTTGCTGAATATCAATTTAACAAAACAAGCAAGAATGACCTTATCCTGGCAAAACTTGAAATGTTGTTTCTTCAACATCTTAGAAGGCAGCTTGATGCACCACATTCTTCCATCTGCTTTGTTCTATATGTTCACTCCCCAAAGGAAAATTAAACCTTTCTCAAGCAATGGCCAAAATTTCATTAATCACAACAAGCTATAAACCAGAGAAGTAGCACAATACTAGAAAGAGAATAATACATGGAACACCCTTGGTAATGAACTTAAGCAAATAGGAGTGTATGTTGAGGGAACAAATCTATATAATATGTACAGGAATCCTATTAAATAATTCCATTCTCACTTACCTGATGAGCTCTCAGTAAATACTGTTAAGGTCTGTCCTCCAACACTTTGCAAGACAAATGGGTGTTCTCTAGGAGCGCTGACTGAAGCTGGCTTTCCGCCAATATCATGAATATTTGCAAGATCCTCATTCAAAGTAAATGACACCTAACAGACACATTAACCAGAGCTTATTACAAAAGACATTTATATTCAAAAGTACCTGTACATGAATTTTCATTATTAATCAAATAATTTTTTTAAATGCCAATCTTTTACTAGTCATTTTACTAAGCATTTTTTATTTTTATTTATTTATTTTTTTTTTTTGTGGGTACCGGGGGGTCGACCTCAGGACCTCGTGCGCCAGCAGGCGCCCGTGCCGCTGAGCGATATCACCGGCCCCTTTTTCGTATGTGGGTTCCGGGAGTCGAACTCAGGACCTCGTGCTTGCCGGGCAGGCGCTTAAGCCGCTGAGCCATCTCACCGGCCCGTACTAAGCATTTTTTAAACCTCAGGCTTACTTTCATAAACAGAGGATATATTCTTTTTTTGTTCTTAATGACTACTGTATGAGTAAGTAGTAAGGTTTTATTTTTGAATATTCTAACAAATACAACTAAATATTTATAAGGGTAACTCAATAATAAGGCTTAGAATAAAAGACAATAGGCACTCTTTCAAAATGGCTTTTACTATATCTACAGATCTCCCCAAAGGAACATCACTTTTTTTTTTTTTTATTTTGTGGGTACCAGGGGTCGAACTCAGGACCTCGCGTGCCAGCAGGCGCCCGTGCCGCTGAGCGATATCACCGGCCCTGTTTTCGTATGTGGGTACCGGGAGTCGAACTCAGGACCTCACGCTTGCCAGGCAGGCGCTTATGCCGCTGAGCTATCTCTCCGGCCCGGAACATCACATTTTATATTAAAGAAATTTATAAACATAAAATTACTGATTTCCCAACCACGTAGAAAAATCATATATATTGATTAAATACTACTCTATTATGTGATAGGTACTGTACATTATAAACCAGGCTCACTAGGTCAAAATTTAAAGCCCTCAAAAAATTCAAATCAAATAAATGCCTTTGTATTACACTGAAGTAATGCTAAAATATTACTGAAGTCATACTCAGTTTTATAGCAATGAAAGAAGGGATATTCAGGTCAAAGAAGAAAAATAGTAAGAATAAACAACTAGAAAAGAATCTATTCAATCACACAAAGGTGGCACTTATACCTTTATGTGCTCCTCTCCGTCAGCCATTCATTGATGTGGAGTTGTCCAGAATGCAAACAATCCCTTCCCTTAACTATTAGTAATGAAAAGTAAAACAATCTCACATTTTAAATAAAAATTTCATATAAAAAATCTTACCTCAGTCCTTCCTTGATTCCTAAGAGAAGAAAGAAAATATTTAAAATTATTTAGATTTCATACTGCTTTAAAGCGTGAGTTGAGTTAAAATAATGCTATTTCATTTTACATAAAATATTGCATTTACAGAGACTACTGTCCTAAATATACTTTGACCAAATAATGATTTTATTACAATTCTAATCTTTATCTCTGAGCATTTTTAGCCTTCAGCAGCAGGTGAATGCAGATTTAATACAATGGTTAAACAGTACTATTTAGTATAACTGAAGAGGTTTCATTTAACTAATACAAGCTTAAATGATCAAAAATATAATTTAATAATTTTCTCCACTAGAAAAAATAATATATGCCATATATATAGATATATAGATATATATCTATATATATAGATTTTTTTTTTTCTTAAACAGACTAGCCAAAAACAGTTTTTAAATAGCCTTAATTTCACTGGTCTTAGTGAAATCTTGGTATAGATACCAACCTATTTCCTATGTATTTGAGTTGTTTTGAAATTAACTTTACAATTTTCAAATTAATATACATCCTAAATGAATAGCCTTGATTATTTTTAAAAAACATGTATTTACCTACTATATTCAAAGTACTGAATGTAAGGTCCTTACTCCAGCCAGCAAAAGACACAAGTTTTAATGTTCACTTAAGAGAGACACTGCCAGGACCAGACAGGAGAACATCATTTCCTCCATTTCAGGCCTTAAGGCATGGTTCAACAAAGAGGTGGCTCTGAGCTGAGCCTTGAAGGGTACTCAGATTCACAAATAAGTGATCAGATTTGGCTAGGAGAGAAGCAAAACAAGGAACAGTGAGGTTGGGGGTTTAGCACAGTGATAGAACATGTGCTTACCATAAGGAAGGCTCTCAGTTCAATCCCTACACCAAAAAATAAACAAATAAAAGCAAAAAAACAAAGAACAAAATAAAGGCTAAACCATGGAAGATCACAGTATGAAGCATGGACTTTATTCTTTAGGCAATGGCAATCCAGATATTGTTTGAACAAATAAATAACAAGTACAAAGATCCCCCCAGGAAACTTGCACCACAAAATATAAATAGAATGGATTCAGAGTGGCCAAAGATATGAAGACCAGCTAGAAAAGTGCTGTTTTTCCACAACAGCCAGTTGAGTGCCAACCTGCCTTCACTCAGCTGCTCAGTTACTATGGAACTACTATTCACCCACTGGGCCTTGTGCCAGAAGTCTGGTACAGTGGGGCCCCTGTCCTCAAAGAGGCCCCACTCTCATGAAAATAGACAGGTCCAATCCATGAAAAACTATAAACACCCCAATGCAAATTAAACAAGATAGTTGTATCTTGTCAAAATGATAAAACTTTATGACAGAGGCACAACGTATCGTTGTGGGAAATGCAAATGAGAAAGCCAGTAAAAGATGAGTTGAGTGAGGGATAAGGCCAAGAATGTAGGAGGATCAGGGTAAGGGACTAGCCCAAGTAAATATCTGAAATGAGAACATATCTAGCACATTCCTTCTGACACCAGAATGGCAGCCTGAGGTCAAGGGGTCTTTCAGGCCATACTAAGTATCTGGATCTGGATTTAAGTATTCTGTCTACTGTAGGCTTTCTTACTCTTTCACTGCATGTTAAAATACAAAGTCAATCTCCTCTTTGTTGGGAAAGTATCTACAAAAGAGGTGAGAACATTTTTAAATGTCACATAAAAATACGAACTTCCAGCTTCGCTTACAAGAGTGGAGGATGTGGCAACAACTGGCCTCCAATTCAGCTTGACATGTATTTGGGACAGGCATTGATTCACCATAATCCCCTCCCTATCACTCCTCAACTTAGCTTCTAGAGGCATTTTATATAGTTACCTTTAGGTCAGAGGTGCTGTGGATGAAGCAAAGCCAAAGTCAGAGAGTCTCATAATATTTACTGAACTGAATGAAGGTAAACACAAAAATCCACATAAAAAGGAATGAAGGCTTGAACTAGCTGTGGAATGCAAAGAGGAGGTGCATGGCAGGTCATTAAGTTGTCAGAAGTAACAGAAGATATGACTCAAGGTGGGCAGTAAAGGGAAAAAGATGAATTAAAAATCACATTGACATTTCCAGTCTGGATACCTACAAAACTAGGTAACTAGAAAATCACTCAGACTCAATTATGGAACACAGGAGGGGAGGATAACTTCATTTTGACATGTATAATTACAACAGCATCTTAGCTGGAATTGTAAAATACTGATGAGCTCTGGGATGACTAAATTTTCTAGAAAAAGAAAGTTAATCCTTGAAGACTTAAAACTTATTTTAATTTTAAAAAAAACATTTTAAAAGTATGACATTATTCTCTTGCCTTGTGTGAATGTATGAAGTGAATGAGCTTTTGTTGTTCTACAACTATAATATACCCTTTACATGATGATCTATGGTCAAAATGACAAACATCAACTACTGTATCACACAAGAAAATCTTCAGAAATTAATGAGGCAAACATCTGGCCATTCCTTCACTGAGTTCCTCATAATGCTGTGCATCTTCTCCTATATTACTTTGAGTCTATTCCTCAACACCCCACAGCTACTTCTTCAGTATCATTGCTTTTTTTTTTTTTTTTGTGGGTACCGGGTGGTCGACCTCAGGACCTTGCGCGCCAACAGGCACCCGTGCCGCTGAGCGATATCACCGGTCCCTTTTTCGTATGTGGGTCCTGGGAGTCGAACTCGGGCCCTTGCGCTTGCAAGGCAGGCGCTTACGCCACTGAGCCGTCTCACCGGCCCAGTATCATTGCTTTTGCTTTAAAAAAGAAAAAAAAAATTATTAATCATCTGGGTTGTTTTTCTTACTCTAAATATTTCTTAATCTTACACCAATAGAGACATGAGTTTTTACTATCACTGATAGCTAATAAAGGGCCATCTTGTCCCACTCAGTTAAGAAAATCAACCAAACAACAATAAGTTTTCAACTATGTTTGAGAATTGTTATTGTTGTTTATTCATTCCTCAATTTCATGAATAATTCACCTCAAAAACCACAAAGCAAGACCAAGCAAGGTAGCTATCTGTACAGTGGGTTGAGTAGGATAATTACGGTTCAACTGGGGTGTAGAGGATGTTTCTGGGGTTGAGGGGCCAGCCTAGGGTATGGTGTAAGAGCCAAATCAGAAAAAGAGGGTTATCTCCAAAACAGGGTGGCTCAGCAAGAAGTATGTCAGAGTCTAGCAAGTCAGGACACACAGAGTCAACCTGAGGCAGGCTCTGCACTGGAGCAGGAGAAGCAGGCATCCGATGGAGATGGAAGGGGAGCCTGAATGAGCGAGAAGCGCATCCCCAAAGAGGCAGCAGAGGTGGGAGCCCAGTGGGGGTAGCTGTAGCCCCAGCAGGGTGATGAAGGCACTCACACACAGGGTGAACAAATAAAAGCAGAGGCTTAAACAAATAATATATAAAGGACAAACTGAACTAGGTTTTTCACTTCCAGAAAAAAGGTACAAATATGAAAAGGAAAAAAACTGGAACATATCCTATGATATTGAATAGCACTAGATAGTGATTTGACTTGGTGATTTTCAATATACAGATGTAAAGGTGTGTGTGTGTGTGTGTGTGTGTGTGTGTGTGTGCATGCGTGTGTACACAGACACATATACTCCCTAACTCTGCTCCCTGAGAAAGCCTGGGAGCAGCCAGGACTGGGGTACTCAGATCTTAGTTACTAAATATCATTCTCCTCTAAAAGGAAGGAGAGCACCTTGGAGAAACAGCTGATCCAGGGCTCACATAGAAATGTATGGGAAGAGTCTAAAATATCTCCTAATCTCAAAAAGTAAGAAATGGTGCTGGGTGTGGTGGTGTACTCAGGTGGCTGAGGAAGAAAGACCACCTTAAGTTCAAGGCCAGCTTGGGCTACATACTGAGTTCAAGTCCAGCCTGGACTACATAGTAAGATCCTGTCTCAAAAAGAAAGAAAAGAATGATGAGGACACATCAAAAGATCACGACTTGTACCACTAAACTGTACACAAAAATTATTCATGAAATGGGGCCAGGGAAATAGCTTGGAGGTATAGCACTTGCCTAGCATACACAAGGCTTGGCTTCAATCCCCAGTACCACAAAAAATAAATAAATAAAAAATTGTTAAAAATGGCAAAAATTATGAGTTTTTTTTAATCACAATTAAAAATGAGACATAAGAACAAGCTGGGGGGGCTCCCACTGGCTAAATTTTGCACAATCTGAACATCAGAATAAATGATATGGCAATGAACTGTAACCCGCTGAATGAGAACCCATAGATTGAATCCATAAATTGGTACTCAAGTGAATAAATTAAAATTCATGATAAAGAATGGAATATTTATATAATTCACACCCACAGAGCATGTAATTATTACAAAGATAAAGATACCAAATTTACAGGGAAGAAGCTTAAAAGACACCGCTTAATCAAGTGGCCAAAGTTAATACCACCAGCAGAAGCACACAAACCTTGCTAGAATATTACAGGAACAAGCTTCATCTTTATTATATTCCTGCCAACGATGTGTAACTCAAATCTAATCGTCAAGAAACATCAGACAAACTCAAATTTTGTAAAATAATTGCCTTGTAAATGTCAACAGTATTGACATTTATACAAAGTAAGCGTCAAGGAAAGACTTCAGAATGTTCTAGATTGAATGAAAGAAAATAAAAAATGACAACAGAATGCAAACTAAAATTCTAGACTGGATCACTGTTACAAAACAATATTGGAACAATTGGTAAACCCTGAATAACTGTACTACTTATGTACAGACATTGTGATTAGGCAGGAAAATGTCTTTATAGGAAATAAACATTAAAGTATTCAAGGATTATAGGGAATAATGTCAGCAACTTACTCTCAAATGGTTCAGGAAAAACACACTATCCTAACTTCTGTTTGAGACTGTTTTAAAATAAAAACCTCAAAAAATTTTAAAGCATTCCCTATTCCTTACTAAAGGTATGAGGATGTTACTAAATTTTCTCTGTAACAAACAGTATCATAATTAACAACGTTTATCAATCTTTGCCTTACTAACTTATTGTTTCCATGGGATAAATTCCTTGAAGTTGATGGGACTGCTGGTCAAAGGCATGAATATCTTATTATTAATTTTTTAGCCTTATCATCATCCCAGTCCCACTCTAAGAACAAGTTCATTCCTCGGTTGATGGGCATTTGGGTTGTTTCCAAGATTTAGCTATTACAAATTGTGCTGCTATAAACATGGGTGTACATATATCGCTGTGGTATGATATTTTTAATTTTTCTGGGAAAATACCCAGAAGGGGAATAGCTGGGACGAATGGGACCTCTAATTCTAGTTTTTTTAGGAGTCATCACACTGATTTCCACAATGGGTATTGTTATATAATGGAGTACTACTCAGCTATAAAGAAAGATAAACTTGAGGCTTTTATATGTAAATGGATATAACTAGAGACCATACTCATAAGTGAAATAAATCAAACTTGCATGTGTATACATTGTATTGTCTCCCTAGTGTAAGAAGCTGAAAAAATAAATAAGATCCAAAATCTACAATAGATATTGTGAAAGGAGAAGAAACTGCTCAAAAGGAAAAAACAACTGGGATGGGGGAAAGGAGAAAAGAAGGAAGGGAAAAGAAAAGAAAAGAAAAAAAAAAAATATATATATACACACATACATACACACACACGATAGCTAAAATAATTATACTACTAACTTCTTTTAGTTCATTGAAAAGAAGTTTGTGCTTATATTGCTTGATCAATTTTGCATGCCTATATCTTGTAATCTGAGCAACTACTTTGAATATAACAATACACAATATATTAACCATTGTTAATTTCCTACTATCTTGTTTTGTAATTCTGTGTCATTTTTTTTCTATCTAAAATTAAAAAAAAACAAAAAACAAAAAACAAGTTCGCCTATCTCTATTAGTAGCAGCCCCAGGAACTGAGCATAATCTTGAGCTGTGAGCCATCAGAGAAAACAATGGGATTATAATTCTACTTTATTTTGAGAAGCAGTATTTTGTGTGTGTGTGTGGTATGTTATTTGTATATATACACAATAATGTTGCCAAACTGCCTTTCCAGAAGTTTGTATCAATTTAAATGGCTGTCAACAGTACAACACTGTTCTAATCATTAAAAAAAATAACATCTCAGTGAATTTTTATTTGCAGACTTACTGGTGGGCCCGCACATGACTTAGAATATTAAATATTTTTAGAAATAAAGCTACAACTTAAGTGTGCCCAGGAAAAGTCATTTTAGTATAGGTTGCATAATTCATGATTATGATTGTTAAATACAACATGAATCAAACACTTAAAAAACTGAAGTATACTGAGGCAAGATGGTAATAAAGAAAGAAGGCTGGATTTAAAATTAAACAAGCTAAAGCAAAACTATAAACTAAAATGTGGTACATGTAAGGTGTCCATAAAAATAATCCAAGTACAACAGTTTAAAGAACATCACATAAATTGCTTTACACAAATAGCCCAAATGTTACCAACAGTTAGAACAGGCTCTTATTTTTATCTTATTCACAACTGGACTCTTTTTCAGGTCTTGTCAGAACCACACTTGGGAAGAGCTGCATTACCAGCTGCACATTTCTTTCCTGCCTCTGCCTCTCCCAGTCTCTCCACCCCAGCCTGTCTCCTGGAATGAACCACCACCCCACGGCGCACATCCTCCCTCCACAGAGAGCTTCCTAGCTTCTGGCCCATGCTGCCCAGCATGCTGCTGCTTAGCTTTGGGAGATGTGGTAGGGAGGGGGTCCATACTCACACATTAGACACAAAGCAGTGGGCTATGGAGGATGTGTGGTATGAACACTTAATAATGACTACGTCACACATATACTGAATCCATGAAGTATTATCTCCTTTAACAGATGAGGAAACATGGTGAGCAACTTACCCCAAAACACAATACTAATTAGTGAAAAAATCAGAACTAAACCTCAGGCTTGATTCCCAAGTCCAGACCCTTAACTAGTGTGCCACACAATCTTTCTAAAACCTTAGTTGTTTTCACTTTTTATCCCAAAATACTTTTTTTTTTTTTTTTTAGCCAACAGATCCCATAAACTAGTTAATTTTCCTCTCAAGATCATTAGTTAGCTAGGCATGGTAGCACACACCTATGCTATAATCCCAGCACTCTGAGAGGCTGAGGCAGGAGGATCACAAGTTCAAGTCCAGCCTGGGAAACTTAGTGACTAAGTGAGACTTTCTCAAAATAGAAAATAAAAAAAGGCTCGGATATAGTTCAGTGTAGAGGCCCTAGGTTCAATCTCCAGTACAAAATCAGCAGTTGATTACCTACCTTCTACTTTTAGAAATATTTGAAGACAGTTTACCTGGTTTGCCCTGTATCTTCTCTTAATGGCCTTAATACCTTCCAATGTTCCACATTCCTCAATGACTAAAATAATTTACAATGACTAAAATAATTTACTTATCATCCCTATTCTCACTCTACTGGATGAATTTACTTATCCATGTCTCTGTTCAAGAGCAGCACTGAGAACTGAATATAATGCTGCACTATGTGCTAACTGACAAAAAGAGTGGGGTTCTCATTCCATTTCATTCTAAACAATAAACACCTGTTAAAGGAGCCTGCTGTTTACAGCCACGCAAATCTGATGACTCATATTATGCTCTAAATCAACTATAATCTTGATAATCTACACACATGTGCTGCTAAAGCATTTCTCATCCATCCTACACTTGTGTAATAGTGAATTTAGAAATTCAGCAACCGCAATAAAAACTAAATTAGAAATGTAAACAAGAGAGCCTAGAGAACAAAGCCAAAAGACCTACTGGGGAACAAGCTATTATAAGCATTTCCATAGCAATCTTAGGCTATTTCTATAAGTTTGTTCTCATCCTTAAAAGGTCTAGATCTTCTACAAGACTGACTATACACCAGGCATGGTGGCACACACCTGTAATCCCAGCACTTAGAAGACTGAGGCAGGAGGATAGCTGTGAGTTCGAGGCTAGTCTGGGCTACATAATGAGTTCAAGGCCAGTCTGAACCACATAGCAAGACCCTGTCTCAAACAAACAAAGAAACAAATAAAAAAGACTGATTATACATCATGTTAGGTGGCTAGATCTTTGGTCTACTTATAAAATACACGTGCACACAATCTGCTCCTTATCTGTCCCTTATGTTAGAAACTCTTCTTCGGCCACAGGGCTGATTTGGTTTGGTTTGGTTTGGTTTGGTTTTTTTGGCAGCACTGGGCATTGAACCCAAGTACTAGGTTTTGGCAGTACTGGGCACTTTACCACTGAGTTACATCCCCACCCCTTATTTCTTACTTTGACACAGCATCCCACTAAATTGCCCAGGCTGACTTCAAACTTGCAATTCTTCTGCCTCAGCCTCTTGAGCTGCTGAAATTACAGGCATGTAATTTTACCACACCAGATCACAAAATTCTCTTTTAAGAAATTCTGCTGTTTTTTTTTTTTTTTTCTTCAACTGTGATTGACTAACATGATTTGAATAGAGGGATTTAAAGTCACTTCAAAAGAATTCAGAGGGGGCCAGTGAGATAGCTCAGTAGCATAAGCGCCTGCCTGGCAAGCACGAGGTCCTGAGTTCGACTCCAGGAAACCACATATGAAAAAAGGGCCGGTGATATTGCTCAGCGGCACAGGCACCTGCTGGTGCGTGAGGTCCTGAGTTCGACCCCCGGTACCCACAAAAAAAAAAAAAAAAAAAAGAATTCAGAGACTAGACTAGGGAAAAGAAGGAACAGCGGTATTGGCCATGCACCTATGGAAAAGGTAAAGGAAAAGCACAATAAACTTCATATAAAAGTGAATCACAGAACAAAACTGGAGTTCGGAGCTATGTTCCGAAGTTAGCAAAACAAAGCCTAAACAGGCGTGAGAAATACTTAACTACGATCAGTGGAATAAATAAAGGTGTTTTAAAATTTTGTCCATATGTTAAGCATCCAAAATAATATGTATGGAGAGTAATCTAGAGGGTTACATGTCAAACTGTCACCTTTCAGGAGTGTGAATGGGGAAAACAGATGACATTTTATTTTGTACAAAAGTAATCTTAAAAAATAAAATAAAAATAACAATGTATTACTTCTGCAACAAAAGCACACAATATTTCTGAGATTCTGGTTGGACCCCTACAGGAGTCAACAATGCCAGCTCATAAAAGCAGCCTGGTAACACATGGAAGAATACACACAAACACAAATGTTTGCTAATATTTAGGGTAACCACATAGTTTATTGTCAAAACCAGGACACACTTTACTCAAGAGGCTAAGGCAAAAGTAATGCCTTGAGCTCAATGCCAGCCTGGGCAACATAGTGAGTTCAAGCCCAGCATAGACTTCATAGTAGGACCTTGTCTCAAAAATTAAAAGATAGCCAGGAAGGGCAGCCCATGCCTATAATCCCGCCACTCAGGACCTTGAAGCAGGAGGATCGCCGCGAGTTTGAGGCCAGCCTGGGCTACAAAGTGAGACCTTGTCTCAAAACAAACAAACAAAAAATAAAAATAAAAAAGCAAAATAAAAAGAGGACACTCTGGAAAATGAAAGAAGGGGAGACTATTAATGGCTGAACAGGAAAATATTAATTGGGACTCTTTTGGGCAAACTAGGGGGTACAGACACCCTGTGTATTTTAGTTCATCAACTTTAAACTAAGGGAGCAAAGAGCCTGAAATTTTCTACTAAGCAAGGATTGACAAAGAAAATAGCAGTATCTAATTAATGATTATTTAGCATGTCATCTTAAAAATCTTACTTTAAAGATGAAAATAATATTTGGAGCTTGCATAGCTTTCCCTGAACTTGGTTCTTTTTACTTATATTTTCCGAGTCTCCCTTTGCCCACACTAAAAGATTGATTTTTAGATTACTCAATCAGGTATTTTCTTTATACAGAGGTTTAAAGAAATATAATATTCGTGGTAGGGAAAGAGAACATTTGAGTTTACAAAGCACTTTAACAAACCGTAAGCTATGTAATTTGTCTTCTAAACACTCTCCTATGGGTAAGGAAGGCATTACCGTCCACATTTTACAGACAAAGACACTAAGGCTTAGACTGGTAAGGCCCAAAGTGAAACAGTCATGCACAGCTATTTAGAAGAAAAAGCCTCATCTTGAGCTCTAGTGCTATCACCCCAAAATACCACAAGGTATAGCAGACTTTTCTCCTTTAGCCTGTCCTTCAGTGACATACATTTATAAGATTTTATTTTTGTGGTGCCTCCCATTTCAAAACACCGTAATATAAAAAATTCTGTTGTCCTTCAGAGAAAAGTAGGTATGTGTCTGCATTACAAAGAATTCCACTTTAGAGCGGGGAACCATCACAGATTTACAATAAAAAATATGCATTCCTTTCCTCTTTCTAAAAAGGTTTTATTCTTTTTTTTTTAAGACAGTCTCACACTGTAGTGGAGGCTGGCCTTGAACTGGCTATGCAGTCCAGGCTGGCCTCAAACTCACAGTGATCCAGTATGTAGGGATTACCTCCGCCTCCTGAATGCTGGGATTACAGGTGTGCACCACTATGGCCAGCTTAAAGTTTCTATTCTTTGAGACAGGCCCTCACTCTGTAGTCCACTCTGGCCTTAAACTCAATGTCTCCCAGGCTACTTAGCCTCAAATTCACAAACCTCCTGGCTCAGCCTTCTGAATGCTGGGATTACAGGTGAATAATAGGATTACAGGCATGTGGCATCAAACCCAGCTTTCAATAAAAAGTCGGAATAAAGCTGGGATTGTAGCTCAGTGGTAGAGGGCTTGCCAAACATACATGAGGCCAAAAGTTTGAGCCTCAGCACTAGAGATAAAATAAATTTAAAAAGTATGACAACTCAAGAAAATGTAATTTATCTACCATTTCCACAAACACATTCATCTTATAAAGTTAAAAATACAAATAAATAATTATTTCCATATTATCTCACTGGAGTCATATAAAAGCCCTGCAAAGCAGGCAACTTTAGGGACAAGAAATCTAAACACAGAAAAATTCAATGACCTATAGGTCTCACTGATTGTTTATGGCTTATGTCTAGATGTCCCCCCCAAAGCTTCACACAGTGGGGTTGAGGAACTACTCTGCATGTCTCCTTACAGGCCACTTACTAACCCACTCCTGAGAAGGCCTGCCTGATGCACTCTATTTCTCATCTTCCAAGCAGATTCTTTATCTGACCAACAACTGTACTCACATTCGAAAGCACCTGCAAAAATTTCAAAAACAGCTTTTAAAAATGTCAATAATGCACAAATAACTTACTTGGCAATCCGCAGTTTCCCAACTTCACCTCTTCCAGGGGCTTTAGCCCATTGCTGTGACAGATACTTAGGAACCTAAAACAAAGTAAAACATTTTTCAGATAATGAATATGAGATATCCAGGGATTATATAACTTATATAATATAATTAGTAAATGATAGAGCCACAATTCAAACCCTGACAGTCTGGCTCCAGAGTCTACTTTCTTAATCAATGTATTACATTTTATCTGTAACAGGATACATGCCAACAGATGGGTTTTAATTGTAAGAAAGAAAAATGGAATAATATATGTTAAATCTTACTTCATGTTTTTTGAGAAGTAGTTTGGACTCTGTAATCAGTACATACCGTTAAGGTTATTCTATTATGAGGAACAAATGAGATACTTTATATAAAGTATACACTTTATGCAAAGCTAGTACTCAATGAGTGTTAGTTGTCACTGTAATTTCTCTTGGTAATCTTGGAATAATAATATGAACATGAATGCCTGAGTCAGAGGCCGTTGCCAAAGCTGGGAATGAAAAAAAATTCTATGTAGCAAGATTTCATCTGGGGGAAAAAAAAATCTTGACTATTAGTGAAATAAATTGCAATATGTTGAATACAGTAAGAATTAAGAAACAGGGCCAGTGAGATGGCTCAGTGGCATAAGCGCCCGCCCAGCAAGCGCGAGGTCCTGAGTTTGACTCCCAGAACCCACATAAAGGAAAAAAAGGGCTGGTGATATCACTCAGCAGCACAAGCGCTTGCCCGGCAAGCACGAGGTCCTAAGGTCAACTACCGGTACCCACATAAAAAAGAATTAAGAAACAGAAGGGTAAAAGACCCTGATGGTATTTGTTCAACTATGCATACATCCTTCACACTAAAATTTATTGAACTACTGCTAGGTTTCAGACAATATGGTAGAGGTTGGGAAAGAGGAAGAGAAAGGGAGCCAACAGTGTCAGATACCATGCTAAACATTATATATCCATTATCCCATTTAATCCTTTCAATTACCCTACAAAATTGCTATCATTCTCTTCATTCTATACATGAGAAAACTGAATCTGAGAGAGTTTTTGTCGTTTTGTTCTGTTTTGTTTTTGAAATAGGATCTTACTATGTAGCCCAGGCTGGCCTTGAACTCACAGCAATCCTCCTGCATCAGCCTTGAATCTGAGAGGTTTGAAACAACAGGTAGCTAGTAACAGATGCAAGATTTGACTCTAGGTCTGATGTTCATATGCTTAAAAAATAGATTATGTAAAAGGTCTAAGAGAAAGATTTAACATGTTAAGATTTGAGCTATACTCTTCTTCATTCATTCAAACAAGCTTAGAGAATCTGGCAAACTCCTTAGGATAACTATATCTACCCATTAGATCTCGATTATGGATGACAGAAGTCCCCTTAAACATAAAGAGGATTTACTGGCCCAAGTAACTGCAAATTCTAGAGGCAGCTTTAAGTAGCTTAAGGCTCAAATGATGTCACCAGGACTTTCACCATCTCTTATCTCTTCTGTCCCCCAAGCTGACTCAATTCTTAAACAGCCTCCCCCTTGAAGAACAAGATGGCTAAAGCAGCTCCTATACAGCAGGGATCTTTCTCAAAAATCTCTAACCCAGGGCCGGTGAGATGGCTCAGCGGCTTAAGCGCCTGCCTGGCAAGCGCGAGGGCCCGAGTTCGACTCCTGGAACCCACATACAAAAAAAGGGCCGGTGATATCACTCAGTGGCACGGGCGCCTGCTGGCGCGTGAGGTCCTGAGGTCGACCCCCCGGTACCCACCAAAAAAAAAAAAAAAAAATCTCTAGCCCAAATGTATTTCTTGTGGCACTTACTTGGTCATATACCTGTCACTGGACCTATCATTGTACTCAGAGATGAGATACTTTCAGTGGCCAGAGTCAATGACATCTTTCTGGAGGGGTAGTCAACACCATTAGAATTATACAAACTAAAATCAGGAAGTGACAGTTTCCATAAGTAAAATCAACGTGCTGTTTCAATGACAGAGTAGGCAGTACTGATTAGTCAAAAAGTAGTTAAGTGGCACTCGGTAAGGGGGTCTATATGCAGAAAAATGAAGCTAGATATCCCTCACATCAGTTACAAAAGGTACTCTAAACAGGTTAAAGACTTAAATGTAAGACCAAAAACAATGAAACTGTTAAGCAAGTAGTTAAGACATTAGCAGGCCCAAGGGACAAAAGGGATCCACAATAGCACATTTCTTTTGCCAGTAGTTAAATGAAGAAAAGAAAATCTCAATATATAACAGATTTATAATCATTTATTAGGTCTCAGATGCATGCAAGAGACACAGGGCCTCTATTTCTAGAACATGGCATACAATGTTCCTGGTTGCCGTAGCCTACTGGTTCAATATCAGAAAGGGGCACATTCTTTAAATACCCTCCTGCCTTGGGCTGAAACCTGATTTAGATTAGAACTTCTTCTTTTGTAAATTTCATCTATAAGTTTCTTTCTTTTTTTTTTTTTATGTGGGTACTGGGAGTCAACCTCAGGACCTCGCGCTTGCCAGCAAGCGCTTATGCCGCTGAGCAATATCACCGGCCCTTTTTTTCCTTTATGTGGGTTCTGGGAGTCGAACTCAGGACCTTGCGCTTGCCAGACAGGCGCTTATGCCGCTGAGCTATTTCACCAGCCCTATAAGTTTCTTATATGATTAAGTCAGGAAATCATCTGCAACAGTAACATTACCCAAAGTCCTACTCAGTGCAGATACCTATATGGCACTGTCCATCTTACCTTTTCATTCAAAGGCAGTTCTATCTATATTTGCTTTACAATAAACTCTGCCTATAGTTTTGCACAGCTGCCTATATATATGGTCTGAATTCTTTCACTGAAGACACAAATAACTGAGGAAAAAAGGGCCAGTTCCTTGTGGCATCAAGACCAGGATTTCCAGTGATGAAACCATTAGAAGAAAACATAGAAGTGCTTCAGGACATTGGAATGGACTAGGAATTTTTTTTTTTTTTTTTTTTTTTGGACAAGACTACCAAAGCACAGGAAATAAAAGCAAACACAGGCAAATAGAATGACGTCAAATTAAAAAGCTTTGTACAGCAAAGGGAACAACAGAGTGAAGAGAGCCTACAGGATGGGAGAAAATACCTGCAAACTACACTTGTATGAAGGGGTTAATATCCAGAATATATAAAGACCTCAAAAAACTCAATAGCAAAACAAAACAGAAAATGATTTAAAAATTAGCGAAAGGGGGCCGGTGAGATGGCTCAGCGGTGTACGCGCCGGCCTGGCAAGTGCGAGGGCCCAAGTTCGACTCCCAGAACCCACATACGAAAAAAGGGCCAGTGATATCGCTCAGCAGCATGGGCGCCTTCTGGAGTGCGAGGTCCTGAGGTCGACCCCCGGTACCCACAAAAAAAAAAAAAAAAAAAAAAAAAAAAAAATTAGCAAAAGGGCTAAATACGTAGATATTTCTCAAAAGAAGACATACAAAGGCCAACAGGTATTTCAAAAAAATGCTCTACATTACTAATTATCAGGAAATGCAAATCAAAACCACAATTAGGTATCATCTTACTCTCGTAAGAATGGCTGACTAGACAATAGCCAGGGATATAGCTCAGCAGCACAGTGCCTGCCTGACAAGCACAAGGTCATAAGTTCAATTCCCAGTACCAAAAACAAAACAAAACAAAAAACACAAGCGATAACAAGGGTTGGAGGATGTGGAGAAAAGGGAACCCTTGCATATTGCTGATATGAATATAAATTAGTATAGTCATTATGGAAGACAGTATAGGCAGGTTTCTCAAAAAATTAAAAATAAAATACATATGATCCAGCAATTCTACTCCTGGGTATACACCCGAAGGAAAAGAAATCAGTATCTGCACTCCCATGTTAACTGAGCACTTTTCACAATAGTCAAGAAATGGATAAAACTTAAAAGTCCAACTGATAAACAGATCAAGAAAATGTGGTACCTACACATAGTGGAATACTATTCAGCCATAACAAAGAAAGAAATCCTGTCATTTGTGACAACACTGATATGACAAGATTGTTAAGTGAACTAAACAAGGAACAGAAAGACAAGTACTGCATGAACTCATTTATGTGTGGAATATTAAAACAGTTGATCTCACAGAAATTGAGAGTAGTGGGCTGGTGAGATGGCTCAGCAGCATAAGCGCCTGCCTGGCAAGCGTGAGGTCCTGAGTTCGACTCCCAGTACCCACATACAAAAAAAGGGCTGGTGATATTGCTCAGCGGCACAGGCGCCTGCTGGCGCGCAAGGTCCTGAGGTCAACCCCCGGTACCCACAAAATAAAAAAGAAAGAAATTGAGAGTAGAATAGTGTTTACCAGAGTCTGCAAAGGTTAGGAGGAAAGGTTAAGAATGAGGAGAAATTGATCAATGGATACTAAACTGAAGTTAGGAGAAGTTCTATGTATTACTGTATGATAGAGTGACTACAGATACTATATACCACATAGCACAAAAAAAAAAAAAAAAAAAAAACTTGAGGAAAGGATTTTGAATATTTTTGCCATAAATAAGTGATAACATCATATGGTTTCTCATTAACATGTACAATTTTTATGTCTGTATCAGTTAAAATTTTTAATTAAAAAATAAGAGATATATAACCTTGATAAGTTTTAAAAAGCAACAGCAAATGTTCACAAGTATAAGATCTGTAGAAATACAACAATATCAAATAAAATTTTTGAATCCTTGGACCATATGAAATATCACCTTATGATCTTAATCTTGAAATACTACCTAACAAGTTAACCTTTGCTCCCTACTTTGTCTTTGAGTTTTAACTCCAGGGAACTTTCATGTCAATTACTCCAAATAAAAAACTATTTTCTACAGATAGCAGTCCACTCTTATCCATCAATCAGAAGTTCAATTCCCTAATAAAGTGACTATTAGGGAAAAGATAGTATCTTTTCTTCAATATGTTACTAGTTAATGGTTCAAATGAACCTATTCTCGATACTCTAAGGCCTTCTCATTATTAATAACAGTATCCTTCCCATCATCTGCATTTCAAGCCACCATTCTCACCATCTCCTAAATCCCAGGCCTCTCCTCAGTACTTCAGTTCCATTAATGTCTATCCTTTCAATTCACTGACTAATTAACCATCTTCTCACTGTTCCATCTGCTGTCTTCACTTCTTTTAATGGATCTAGATTTCATGGTCCACCATTAAAATCATTTCCATGCCCCTATCTTACTGGCTTGGCAGAACCTTAATCCTCAAGAAAGCCTCATTTTCCTCCACATTTGCACCTGAGCATGTGAAGAACATAATCTTGCTAATTAGTCTCACTACACAGCTATAAATATCAGCTAAGCCCTGAGGGATGCCTGACAAATTAACCGTATCTCCTTAGTCAATCACTCCCCCACTCCAGATGATTCAAACTTTCTCTTCACTTCTCAAACCTACCACCTCTTCCTCCTCACTCCCTCTACACTGATGACCTAACTTCCTCTTCTACTGAGAAAAAAAAAAAAAAAAAACAAGAGAACTTCTAAATCTACCACTCACCCAACTGGTTCTTTGTACTCTGCTCACCCCATTTTGAAACAATGAACTATGGCCAATCCCTCCACTAGTGCATATTCAATTTCTTTCCCAGGTATGTCAAACCAAGGGCATCTTTCCTTCAGTTCCACCCTTTCACTCTTCTACCTTCTTCTCTGCTTAATCACTGCCATCAGAATAATAGCAGCTAACACTCAAGGTGCACACTACATGTATCAGGAAGACTCTAAAAGGGACCAATAACCCCCACCTGCTGACATCACATCCTTGTATAATCTTTCCTTTTTTTAAAAAATTGGTGTATGTTTGCACTATATAATAATTACATTTGTTTTGAGGAATCGGTATATGTATATAATATATCTTGATCATTTTTGATCCCTTAACCTCTACCCTCCCCCCATTCCTTTCCCCATCTCCAGAGTCTACTTTTTTGTTTCCTACTATCTCTCCTTTATTTTACTCTATTTATTTAATCTCCCTTCCTTAAGTGTGAGCAGGACCTAGACTCATTGCAAAGGGTGGGCTGTCAATTCCGTCATCAGGTTATATACGACTGTGACTTCTATTGGGCTCTTTGCATTGCTTCCTCAGTTTGCTTGCTTTGTCGATGCAAGCTGCACTATCCCAGAGGCCCATGTGGCAAAGAACTATGAGCAGGTTGCAGTGAAGAGCCAGCTAAGGACTTAAAGACTCTCAGTCCAACAACCCCAGAAGAACTAAATTCTGCCAACAGCTATGTGAACTTCAAAACAATCTTTCTTCAGTCAAGACTCCTGTGAGAATACAGCCCTAGCTGACCCCTGATGGCAGGTGTGACAGACTCTGAAGTAGAAGACCCAACTAAGCTGTTGCCAGGACTCCTGACCCACAAAAACTGTAACAGAATTAATGTGTTGTTTAAAGCTACAAAGTCTGCAGTAACAAATTATGTAGCAGTAAATATGATACAGTAAGCAATTAGCACTCTCCTAAATACTTTAAATATATTAAAAACTCAATCCTCACACAATCCTATCATTCTCCAAGTCTCAGCTTTCTTACTTGTAAAATGGAAAAAATAATAGGATTGTGTGAGAACTGAATTTTTAATGTATTTACAGCATTTAGAAGAGTGCCTGTCATTTAGTATATCAAGATGGGGAGGTTAACTAATTTGCTGAAGATCACAAACCTACCAAGGGCAAACTCTATCACACTTCTACCCACTATCCCACTTTTCTGACTCTCCTTATAGCAAAACTTGAGAAAGTTGCCTTTACTGGCCATCTATACCTACTTCTCCAGACAGGTTTTCCTCCCCAACATACCAATAAATTGATCCGAGGGTCAACGATCTCCATATTGCCAAGCGCACATTTAATGTTCACCTTATACACCTATCAACAATATTTAAGAATTATTTCCCCTTACTTTGAACACTTTCTCCATTTGGCTTCTGAGTCTCCACATTCTCTTAATTTTCCTTCTACTTTGCTGGAAGTCTTCTCTAGATAATATTTTCCAGCTACGTGAGAGACTGAGGCAGGAAGATCGCAAATTCAAAGTCAGCCAGGCCACCCTAGCAAGATCCTGCCTCAAAATATATATATATGAATGAATGAGTGAATGAATGAATGGGTTGGGTGTGTAGCTCAGCACTCCCTGAGTTCAATTCCCAGTAAAACATACACACACACAGTTATTCTTCCTGATCTCTTAACTTCAGAGGGCCTTGGATTCAGTCCTCAGACCTCTCCTCTTCCACACAATCTTATATAATCTTATAGCTTTAAATACCATATGTATAATGACAACTTCCAAATTTCTAACAAGCCCAGGCTCTCCCCCAGTCTCAACTTCTACATCCTACTGCCTACTCCGAACTTTCCATCTGAATATGCAGTAGGAATTTCAAATTTAAAATTTCCATATTAGAACTCTTATTTCTCCCTCACATACATGTACCTCCCCAATTTTCCACATTTCAGTAAAAGGCAACTCTATTCTTCTAAGCACTTAAGTTGAAAACTCTCTTTTCTAACACACTACATCTAATTAAATGGCATATCTTATCCTAACCCTTCAAATTACATCCACACTCAAGCCCCTTCTCACTAATTCCAGTTACTCTCCAAGTCCAAGTCTCTTCTCCAATTCATAGCAGCTTCCCAACTGATTTTACTTCCTTGAAAATGAGCTTCCCAAGAGTCCCAGGCCCCAAGACTAAAAAGAGGGAGGGCAGCTCCAAAACATTCTTGTGGACATTTCACTTATGAGTTATCTGTGTTGCTTCCATTACCTCCACACTCAGTGAAAATCAGATAGAGACGAGGTAATGGGTTCAACAGGGAATGTCTTCTCCGATTTTCCAAGACAAGAAAAAGTGACAGAAAATGACTCAAGCATTATCTCCACAGGGAAACCTCCTTTGATCCTCTAGACCAGGTCAAGTTTCTTTATTATTCACACTCACAGAACAATATTCCTTACTTCAGTGTCCTTTGCTGTGTTTTTCCTAAGGACTAATACTTGACCGATACCTGTCTCCTGCGCTAGACTGTAAGCCCTAGTTTACAGAGCACAGGCGATGTCTGTCTTCCTTGCTGCAACATTTCCAGAACCGAGCAGTGACTGACAATCACTGAAAGCTTGTTTGATGAATCAATCAGTTCACTCACTCACGCTAGACAGAGCACTAAGTTCAACTCTGCCTTTGAAGCCAAGGTGAGAAGGTGACACACATACACCCTATTCCCCCTCAGCTTCTGCTTCATCAAATAGCTAGCTCTCCAACTACTAGACTCCAAAGCCCTATTTCTCCCAGACTACGAGCAATTTAAGGGCACTGTAGTAGACACTGATGTTTGTGACATCTACATTTCCCCATATGATTGAAGGCCTTATCCTCTTAGCTGCTGAGGGGTGTAGTGAGCAGACAGCCCTCAGCTATTTAAGTCTTCTTTAAAATTGGCCTCCCCTAAAGAGAGACCTCTTGCCCAAGGTCAGCCCTCTTTCCGAGGCAAACCACATTCCATAATTGATGGGCACAGCTCACCACAATTCAGGACACCTCTGGAGGGTTCCCTGTTGAATCATCCTTGGCTTTCACTAAGGCTCCTCAAATTCTTTCCTTTCACAAGTGCACATCCCAAAAGCATTCTAATAAACCCTCACATACAAATTTCCATCTCAGAATCAGCTGCCCAGGAAATCTAACCTAGAACATTTTCTTTTTCCTTCCTTCCTTCCTTTATTTATTGTGGTACTTGGGACTGAACCCAGGGCCTCTGCACTGAGCTCCATCCCCAGTCTTTTTTTTTTTTCTTTTTTTTTTTAAATAGGGTCTCACTAAGTCACTAAATTGCCCAGGCTGGGCTCGAAGTTTCATTTCTCCTGCCTCAAGCTCCCAGAGGTGCATCACCACACATGACTTACTGTATGTTCTTGAAGTTCACAATATGGAGCTGACAATACCAAGAAGACAGACATAAATTCCCAACTTCTTATTTGACTCTCCAAAGACAGAACCCAATAGAGACCCGAGGGACAAAAAGACACTTCCTATTGCTGGCATAAGCTTTGTAGCCACAGACCTAAATTTGAACCATTGTTCCATGCTCTGGCAAGAAATTAACCTCCTTAAGTCTTAATTCATCACATGAAAACCATACTTAGTACCTATTTCATAGGTTTGTTTGTAATATACGTGGTCCATAAGAAACGTAAGTTCTCTTTTCACCTACTATCTGCAAGGCTTTGCTGTATTATCCCTTCTAGTCTCATCTCTCTCTAGTACACAGCTTTCTCTTTGAAGCCAAGGTGAGAAGGTGACACACATACACCTTACTCCCCCTCAGCTTCTGCTTCATCAATGTCTATGTGCTTGCATATCTGGGAAGAAATAAAGCTATGCTTAGAGGCATTTAACCTGCTGAGTGAAGGACACCACATTTACAGGGGACGATGTCCATCTCCAACAAACATTAGTCAAAATACTTGCACAAGGAAGGTTGACTGGGATAGAATCATTTCCTTCTATTGACTTTAACGCTGTTAGTTAAACCTACAGCGATCCCCCACCTCTCCATTCTCAAAAAAAAAAAAAAAAAAAAAAAAAGACTGCATTTCTTAATCATTCAAGCCCCAATATGATGTACATACTTATAAAACCCCACCCCTACTAACTTTCCACCAACCATTACTAGAGAAGATGATTTTCTTGTAAGTCTAAATATTAGAAGCCAAACAAAAGAAATATGCTAAAATATTTTTAAACATCACCCAATATTTTAATCATGATATGACAGAGGGTGTGCAGCAGGAGTGTACCCAGTTGGCAACCTAAAAGTGGCATAGACTGAGCAATACAACAAAGCAGTTCAAACTACATGGGACTAGCTCATCATGTTCTCACAGATTTAAAATATACAAAACTCCGAAGACAGTATTTTATCAGGCCAGAAGAATACAAACCTTAGACATTACAGTAAAGAATCTACTATTATATTTGTTTTTTCCTGTGCAAACTATTTCTCCCCATCTTGACAGGAAGTTCTTTTCTAACTAATTGGCTCCATAGGCTTTTTATTTTTTTTAAGTGGTACTGAGGATTGAACTCAGGCCTCTGCACTGAGCTACACCACCCCGCCCTTTTTTATTTTGAGACAGGATCTTGCTAAGTCACTAAATTGCCAAGACTAGGCTACAATTTGAGATCCTCCTGCCTCAAGCTCCCTGGGATTACAGGCATGCGCCACCACACCTGGCAAATAGGCTCTTCTTAAATATCACCTTCTCTATGAATATTTCCTGTTCTTGCCAACCACTGAATTTTCCTGCTCAAAACTCTCAGAGATCTTATATGTATACATGTTACTGCACTTACTCTATTCTATACCTGTCTAGTGATGGAATTAATATGTATACAATGACCCATAAACATTGAATGTTCTAGAAAGAAACTCACAGATGTTGCAACAAAGATCAGAACTCAAAGTACTGTTTATAATAGAAAATATTAATGGAAAGAGAAGACTTGAAATCAAATTCACAAATATAATTTGATGAGAATGAAGATACAATTTCTAATCAACATGTTATATTTTAATATCACACATATTTTAATATCACACATAGCTGAAAATGAAATAGGCCATTACGATTTGATGTACTGCTTCATATAATATACGCCTATAATTCAAAGATGAAAATCTATGCATGTTCAAGATATGGGCATAAAAATCACAATGAATGCTAACCCTATTACAAATGAAACAAGTTCAATCTGAAAGATGTAGAAATCAAACCTCATTGCCTATTGGGACTCCTTTAACTAGAACAGAATCAGAAGTTGTCAGATAAAGGGAGAACATATGTGGATTTTAAAATAGAAACTATTTGCTAGCAATTCTCATCCTCTTTCAGAAATAAGGTTGTGGGCCGGTGAGATGGCTCAGTGGCTTAAGCGCCTGCCTTGCAAGCGCGAGGGCCCGAGTTCGACTCCCGGATCCCACATACGAAAAAGGAGCCGGTGATATCGCTCAGCGGCACGGGTGCCTGTTGGCGCGCGAGGTCCTGAGGTCGACCCCCCGGTACCCACAAAAAAAAAAAAAAAAAAAGAAATAAGGTTGTCAGGACAAGAACTAGCAAGAAAGAGGAAATATCTAACACATCCCCTTCATACCCCAGAAAGATATATTTGCAACTCTGTTCATTTCTTTGATGTGTAATATTAGAAAAAGTAACAGCATTCCACGTTGATATGAGGAATCAATGAGGCTACTAACAAAAAATAAAACATTACAATTACCTTTTTAAAACAAGAACAAATCATTGACTTGAGCTGCGTTCTTTTCCTATGAGTTAAGTTCTTTTCATTAAAAACTGTCACCAAATTCTGATGATTTTTACAAAAAATTTTCCTCCTCAGGCTTCATTAGCACATAGCTATGGCCCTGTGAGATTTTTCTAATTCTGACTCTGATCATCTTTCCCTCTAAATTACAAGGACAAACTTACTTTCTATTTTTCCTGAAATATCTTTTACATCTCTGCCCCACTCAAAATCCTCCTTAAGATTCCTCACTACAGAGTAAAATTAGGACATTTCCACTTCCTGATATTACAATCTGAGTATATGGATCCAACCTTTATTTAGACCCTCAGCTCTAGGATCTCCTTTTTGTTTTCCAAGACACTCTATGTTGACATGCATTTTCAGTCTGGCATTTCTGTTCCATTCCCCATAGTATACAGTACTATGTCTGCTCATCCAAATCTTACAAAGCAAACATCTACCAAATATTTACTGTGTTCCAAGCACAAATGTACTGTCACAAATCCCACCATTTTTTCATGCTTTTTCCTTCCATGTCAAGAGAGGTCTCTTTAATGACTCTCCTCCATTTAACAAGGAGTTGGAGACCAAAATGCGCATATACTCCATCCTCTTAAGTCATACCGCCACAGCTGTGAGATAAATCAAATGAGTACCACAGACCAAGCCAAGAGTTGCAGAATGAGAGATCATGTATTCAGTCATCACACAGAGTAGTAACCACGTGCCAAATACACTATTCTGGGTGATTGGCAAAGATCTTCTTTTCATAGAATGTAATTTTCTGTGCGTGCACACTGCGGAGAAAGAAACCAACACCAAATAGTGAACACAGAATCACTTCACACTTCTAGTGTTTTGATGAATAGAGGTTTGATATGCTACCAAATGAACATGAGAGCTGTTTTAGAGATGTGAACAGGAAAGCCTTCTTAGATTTAATTGATGTGAACTCAGCCATGTGATAAGACAGTTAAATAAAGCACTAAGAAATCAAAGGTCCTATATTTTATTTCAGGTTCAAAGACTTTCATGATCACACTTAAATATGCCGAAGTTTAATGAAACTCCCCTAAAAGACAACACTTCCTTAGTGCCACTAAGGACTAACCAAGATATGTCTTTTCATAAAGTATTTATTAAAGGTCGTTTCTTTTTGTTTGTTTTGTCTGTGGTTTTGGGGGGGGGTTGTTTTGTTTTGTTTTGTTTTTGGAAGCAGGGTCTCACTATGTAGTGCAGGCTGGCGTTGAACTTGCTTATGTAGCCCAGGCTGGCCTCCAGCTCATGGCAATCCTCCTGCCTCAGCCTCTCGAGTGCTGGGATTACAGGCCTGCGCCACCATGCCCGGCTAAAGGTCAGTTTCTCAAGATCCAAAAAACACATTCTAGTCCAATAGCCTCCCCTTCCGTGAGTTCACAGCTCTCTACACTCTTTGGAGAGTTCCATGAAGGACTAGACAACACTTTCGAGGTATAAAGGAGCCAGTTCTACTTTCCGGACTAGAAAACCGTACGGGAGCAGATACTCAAATAACTTACACAGACTTATGACTACAACAAGTTTCACCAAGAGAAAATGCAAGGATTCTTTGGTCTAGGGTAAAATACAGCGCTCAAACCACGGGATACTAGACAGGGCCTCAGTGGGAAAGGGAGTTCTAAAAGTTCTATCCCAGGCAGGTTCAGAACCGTACAGTAATTGAAATCCACTTTGGGTCACCAAACTAATTTCCTCGTCTGTAAACGGTCATGACAGTGACTTCCGATTCTCACAGTGAGAAGCTCCACGGTGGCCTTAAACAGAACTTTAAAGGATACAGGAGCAGGACGATCTCAAATAAGTTAAACTACTTCTACGAGGAGCACAGCAGATGGAGGAGGCTCGCGAACATTACCTTGACCAGCCACACTCCGGTGTTCTGTTTGGCGCCGGTCAGGTCGAGTTCCCCTCGCTCGGCCATGGGTCTGTCGCCGGTGGAGACTTGAGGGCCGGAGCAGCGCCCCCGAGAGCTGGAGGGCTGTGGGGCAAGCGTCTAGAGCAAAGTTCGAGTCGTGGTGGAAGGCCGACTTTGAGAAGCCGAGTCTCTCACCGCCTGGGATACTTGTAGCCCAAGAAAAGAGGAACAAACCGCTGGGAGCCGGCAACTGCGCCTGCGCACTGCTACTCTCAGTACGGTGCGCTGTTTTGGACAAACTTTCTGTTTCCGCAACTCCTTGGGTGGGCGTGGCTGCTAGCGGAGTACATGTGAGTGATTAAAACCGAGGGAAAACAGAGAAAAGCCAAAAAGGCAGCAGTGCATATAACGGCAAGCTCTGTATTCCTGAAGAAAAAGAGTGGTAAAATGGAAAAATAGGGTTCAAAGAGACAAAAGCTCTCAGTATATGTCCAACCCTAGCCACAGAGAGAGAGACATTTGAAGGACAGGTCGGGATAATCAATTGGCCTTTCTGGCCAAACATCATGAGTCAAGTGGGTACTGAGGTCGGATTGAGTGGTCCTGGATATATTGAAAGCATACCATTTCTAGATCTGACAAGAAAGCGGTGTCTCAACCCAGAGGCCGCCCCTGAGTTCTTCTGATTAAGCAAGTAGAGCACATCCCTTTCTGACTCCAAAATCCAGCCGCCATATAATTGAGTCAGTAACGATACATGTAAGAGATAAACTTGATTATTTAACTCCCCTGCTTAAATAGTTTTCTCCTTCTCTCCTTGCTTCTAGAATAAAATCCAACCAGGCCCTCTCGATTTAATCCCTTTGCACCCACCCTGCCCCACACCCAACCACACCAAACCCATCCATCGCCACTCCCAACACGGCAGGATCTTCCCTGTCATTCAGAGCCTCTGCACGCCTGATTCCTTCTTTTCAGATGTCCCGTTTTTCTCTTTTTTTCACTCTCACCTCTGTCCTTTGGTTGGTAAACTTCTACTTATGTTTCAAGGTTAATGGAAATGTCAGTCCTATGAGACTTTTTATCAACACCCCCAGAGGAATATCAATTTCTTCACATCAGAGTGTGTGATAGTTAGCACAGGGCACTATAATATACATGTTTACATGTCTACTGCTATTTTCTAGACTTAGAACTACTCCTAGGCGGAAATACTGCTTCCTCTCCAACCTTTTTGAGGCGTAATTGATGAATAAAAAATAGCGTTTTATTCATTTTATATGTACAATGTGTAGCACAGTGTTTGACACATTGTCAGATTTCAGTAGGCTTTGGTTGAATGAATATTCACTGAAGAGAAACAACAGGAAGGTGTTGTAAGAATGGCAAGTAATTTATTGAATCACACATCAGAGCCGCACACAAAATTAAAGAAATTCTATCTCTGTGTAGTACAAGGCCAGGAAAAGCTGTCAGGTGTCTAAGACCACCTAGCAAAACTGATAAGAAACATGAGAGAGACCAAACATGCATTGAAAAGGAAGACTGCATTCTTGTGTAATAGCTTGGGAAAGGGCCTAAAACTTATAAAAGGCAAGCTGGGGAGGGGAATTGCTTTACACTTCAATAAAGTAGAAGGAATAAATTAAAATGAGACCATGAGAGAAAGAAAGTAAAGTTGCCTGGAGCACTATAGGCATGGGCTTTAAAGTAAAAGATTAAGACCTTGTTCTTGATCTGTGGGTCATGGAAAGCCTTGAAGTGGGGAGGGGGAAGGAGTGCGTGTCTGTCTCTGTGTTTAAAGAGATTGGGAGAGAACAAATGGCTAAATAAAAGGCTAGAGAAAAAAAAAAAGAAAAAAGTGAAGATTTGAAAATTCTTATATAGGAAAAAAGGAAAAAAATTTATTCCACACACCTCTTGCTTGTACACTGTTGAACAATCTTGCCCTAGCTGTACTTTCCTAACCACTTTCTAGCTTGAGAAGGAATGTTTACAGAGCTGTGAGAGAAAAAAAGTACATAGCCTCTGTGGGTCAGATTCACAGATTTACTCTGGAGACTCACAAGGTGAAAAATATTGCAAGATCCTTCACCTTGCTAAGGGTCATGATATGCTAGACAATTTGCTAGGTGTTTTACCCATATCATCCTTTTTAATCCTTGTAACAATATACTAAAATAGGTACTATTATTCCAAAATATAGCCCCATAATCATTAAAGAATCAGCTTCCAAGACCCGGTTCGAGTTTAGTGCCCAGCAGAGCATTGAATGTAAAGATCAGTACCCAAAAAAAGGTAACTCCAAAATTCTTTATTTACCCCATGTGATTGACTAGTCAACTTCGTATCACGTTTTAAGGCACGAATGCAGTCATAGGCGGCAAAACCCAAAACTCACTGCTGGCTGCAATTTTCCAAAAGTCTAATAGTGCTTAGACCAATCTGTGACCCTGCCTTCACTAGGGCTGGATTCTGGTTCAGACCTTTAGACAGCCAGCCTTACCCTAAGGCAGAACTGTGCTCTCAATTGTGGGTTTTCTGGACCAGCTGCAGCAGGAGCAAACCCCACCATCACAACCACTAGGAAACATGCTTCATTCTAGACGAGTGCTCTCAGCATCTCATGCCTGGACAAGCTGTTAATTAGCTTTCCTGAGAGGATGTTCCAAAAATGCAGACACCTGAGTCACAATCCAGGTGAATAAAATCAGAATTTCCAGAGAAGAGTCTAGAAATTGACATCTTAGCAAACTCCTCCCATATTTCTTAGATGCAACAAAATCTGAGAATCATTCTTGTAATTCTGCATCAATACAGTTCATTAGAAATGGACCAGTGTCCAAGGTCTGGAGAAAGTTCACCAGAAATTTTCCTTTTTGCCATTTGACTTATAGCTAGAATTTCCCCATGCCTTGTAAATTCAGAACATGACAATTCTATTGGTAGCCATTAGAGCATAAGCAACAAAGCCATTAGAGAAGATGTTACAAGTGAGTCATGGGGGGCTAGGGATATAGCTCAGCGGTACAGTGCCTTTCTTGCAAGGGCAAGGTCCTGAGTTCGATTACCTGTACCAAAAAAAAAAAAAAGTGAGTTGTGGGAATTAGGATGACATTAACAGTCATTCTCAGATTGTGTTCATGACTCTCACACTCCTCATGTCTCTCCAGGCTATAGCTCTTCCTTTTTTTTTTTTTTTTTTTTAATGCGGGTACTGGGAGTCAAACTCAGGACCTTGTACTTGCCAGGCAGGCGCTTATGCCGCTGAGCTATATCACTGGCCCAGCTCTTCTTTACTGACACTCATTCAGAAACATTCTACCAAGAGAAACTATTGCCTTCAGAGAAGTCCACAAAGGATGAAATAATAACAATAATCATAATAATAATAATGCCACTATAAAGTTCTTGTTTTTAAAGAAATCTTTCATAAGTCAGACTGCTCATTTATTGGTTACTAATATAAATAGTCATTCAGAAATTACAAATGAACATGGCAATGTGGTAGTTAATTCTATTTCCCCCAACATCAGTGGTATCATAGGTAGGTAATTTTGCTTCCATATCACACCAAAACCATAAAGCTCCTTCTCTGAATTCTCCCTATCTTTCTCTTCAACCCTAGTAGTTCTTTCTTTCACAGAATGCTCACATTCCTGGAATATTCCTTTTTTCTCCAATTATACACAAACAAAAAAATACTTCCTAAAATAGTTTCCATATTGTTTAGTGTGAAGAGCATGAGATTTGGAGTCATATTTTCAAGTTACAGCTCTGTTCCATACCACCCTAATTGTGTTTACCTCTCTGGATCTGTTTCCTTGCTTATAAAATAGGATCATTATACCCTCTCCATAGAGTCATTATATAATTAAATGAGAAAATATTTCAAAAACTTTAATGCTATGGATGAAAACCATTTGGTAACTTCATTAATTATATTGGGTCAAATACTTTAAAGAAAACACGAAAGTATTATTATAGGCAATAGTTTGCTGGCAAATGTTTAACAACTTTTTGATGGGGGTGCTTTTCCTAAAGCCCTACACGCACACACAAACACACACACACAAAGTATTTGCCAATTTCTGTGGTGTAAATATTTCTACTATATCTGATTTCAAGCTACCAAGCAGACGTCACAAAAAGCAGGATTAGAAGAGATGCATTATACTCTGTGTAACATATACATTGTGTAGTATTGTATAGTATCATATGTTATATAGAGTATTTTCACCATATAAATATATTAGTAATAACTTCAAGAACACAGATAATGATAAAATATAGAAAAATAATTAGGGAGATATGAGTTTTTATTATCTTTGTGCTTACTGTGTTGTGAATGTCCTGGGAAAAAATAGTAACACATGAAAACTCCAAGGTGGGAAGGCCCGGGCTGGTGAGATGGCTCAGCGGCTTAAGCGCCTGCCTGGCAAGCGCGAGAGCCCGAGTTCGACTCCCGGAACCCACATACAAAAAAGGGGCCGGTGATATCGCTCAGCGGCACTGGCGCCTCCTGGCGCGCGAGGTCCTGAGGTCGACCCCCTGGTACCCACAAAAAAAAAAAAAAAAAAAAGGTGGGAAGGCCCTTGAGTGCTAGTGTGTGTGGAACAGATAGGATACCAGTGAGCAGGACACAAGCAGTGGCATAACTGGGACAATACTACTGGCTGGGGTGGGAGGAAGTCAGACCAGGCATGACTTTGGAGGCCTTGTTCAAAACACATGTAAACTCAAAGGAGAATTTTAAGCTTGAGCATAAAATAAACAAATTTGTATTTTTAAAAGATCCTGTTAGTTGCTGTAGAAAAATAAATGAACTAGAGGGGATTGGCATGCAAGTGAAGATGGAGAAAAGTGGAGGAGTCCAAACCATAGAGATAGACCTAGGAGAAAGGCTTGATAGAGCTTTTTGATTCTTAATTTTGTGCAAAATGGGACCATCTACCCAGTGAAGCCTCAGTACCAAAAAACAAAGCAAACCACACAGATGCAACATTGCTCTTCCTGGGAGATCAGACAGGACTCTGCATGAATTTGCCCCACAATGACATGATTCAGTTGAATTACTTCTGTTAAGTATTTTATGTCTGATGTAACATATGGCTACTGTGGCCTGCAAGAAGCCTTCACACTCAGCAAGTCAGTTTAATTGCCCATTAGGGATTACAGTGGGAATACAGTGTCAAATAAAGCATGAGAAAATTTAATTTGTCAATGCTGTAATAAAATCCAATTGTTTTTATATATAACTTATCAAAACATTTATATCATACTTTATAAATGAAATAAAAACTTATAGTTAGGGCACAGCACTCAAATTCTTGATCAAAGTACCCAGATAAAAATCACAAATAACAGTAAATCCTAAAATATCACAGTAAGCAGATGGATCTTCACTAGTGTTCAGATTTCAAAGCCAGAAAAGTCATGTGCTGAATATCAATAAAGAATTATGACCACATTCCCCTAAAAGCAGAAGTGAAGGGCTCCATTTTGATGGATCAGAATTCCTACCCAATAGCACAAACACCAGGGGCAAGGTCATTTCCACATCCAGGGCTAGGTGCGAATAGTAGATAAACTTTAATGGATGGTGTCAAGAAAAGTTCAGTTCAAGGCCCTCTCTCTAAGTAGAGTTTTACCATCGCTCTAGCAGCATAATTTTTACTTCTCTCTTGGCTGTGTTTATGAAGTTATTGAGGGTCTGGGGCCTTTCATCTTTCCATCCCAGTGTGTTTTCCTGCCTACATGATGGACCACGATGTCTGCATTTTCCAGCCAGAAATATATATGTGTAATATATATATATATATATAAAAGCATAAGAAAAGTTAATTCATGTGTCATGTGTGTGTGTATTTATGATCTTTTTAGATTGGGGTCCAAACAAGGTCCATATATTCTGTGGTTTTTACATCTCTTAGGACTCTTCCCTTCACTTCTTCCTCACCACCCTACCTTTTCCCTCCTTCTCCTCCCTTCTCACTCCTTTCTCCCCTCCCCCACCTACCATTGTTGTTGAAGAAACTAAATTATTTGTCATGTATGGTTTTCTGTACTCTAAATATTTGCCATTGTATCCACATAGTATCACGATTTTCTGTTTTTGTGGTATAGGGAATTAAACCCAGGGCCTTTTCAGTTAACTATATACCCACCTTCATCCCTCACTTTTTTTTTTATTTTTTATTTTTTAGACGGGACCTTTTTAAGCTGCTAGTTTGCTTTGGCTGGGCTTGAACTTTCTTCAATCCTCCTGTCTCAGCCTCCCAGGGTGCTGGAATTACAGATGCACACCATAATGCCTGGCTCCTTCCTTGTATTTTCTAAAAATGGCAGTTAGATCTCCAGGCACGATCAGACTCAGGTTTTGTTATGGTTTCGATCTGGATGTCCCCCCAAAGCCTTGTGCTCATAGATGGTGCTTTTGAGAAATGACTAGATCATGAATGTGGATTAATCCACTGATGAGTTTATAGCTAAATGTGATTTGGGAGGTAAAGCCTGGTTGGAGAAGTTGGATTACTGGGGGCATGACCTAAAAGGGTCTATCTCCTTCTTTCCTCCCTTAGTCCCTTTCTCTGCTTCCTGACTGCCACACTATAAGCAAGCCTCTGCTGCCATGCCACCCTGCCTTAGAGCCAGCTGACTATAGACTAAAACTTCTACAAACTGTGAGCCAAAATAAATCTTTCCTCCTTTAACATATTCCTGCTGGCTTGAACCACCAGTAGTACATAGGTGACTGTCCCATCAGGTGGCTTGAACCAATAGTGGTTAGTTATTTAACATCAGACAATGGAATACAAATCAGAGCCACCCAGCAATGAGACATACAGATTATGGCCCCATCATAAATGTGTCAAGTTGTGAGGGTATCAGATATTATGTCTCTGCAATGGGAAACTAATTAAACCAGATTTTGGTACTGAGAGTGGGGTCATTGCTATAACGGTACCTGACCATGTAGTTCAAAAGCCTTTCAAACTGGCTTGCAAGAAGAACTTAAAATGTTTTGTAGGGGCCGGTGAGATGGCTCGGCGGCATAAGCGCCTGCCTTGCAAGCGCAAGTGCCCGAGTTCGACTCCTGGAACCCACATATGAAAAAAGGCCTGGTGATATTGCTCAGCGGCATGGGCGCCTGCTGGTGCGTGAGGCCCTGAGGTCAAACCCCGGTACCCACAAAAAAATAAATAAATAAAATAAAATAAAATAAAATGTTTTGTAGACACCGAATGGAAAAATGGTCCTAAAATGCTGTAAGCTGACCTTAATAGGAAATGCTAATCAGAGCTCAGAAGACCAAAATGCTGATAAAAATGTAACCAAATGAAGGCCAGGATCAAGAAGTTTCAGTTGAAAGAAGGATTGCATTGGCAGTAGGACTCCAGGCCATGTATGTTATGCTCTGGCAAAAAAAAAAAAAAAAAAAAAAAAAATTGTCTAAACTTTGCTCCTGTCCTGAGATATTGTGGGAAACTGAGATTAAGTGTGGCAGACTAATTAATCTGGCAAAAAAATTTCAATGCAGTTTAATGTTGAGGTAGTGGCATGGCCTCTGTTGGTGGCTTTTAGCCAGCACTACCTTGAAAATCAAGAGCAAGAGGCACAACTGAATGATTTAAAAAAACTTCTGAGTTTCAGCAAAAAAAAGCACTTGTAAAGTTGGGGTCTGCAAAGATACAAAAGAGGAGATCTTCATTGCTTAAAAAATTAACATTAAAAAAGCCAAGTACTTTTAAACGGGTCAAATAGAAAAATGCTTGAGAAAATGTAGAAGACTAGCAAGGCCTCACCATTTGCAGGCTCAAAATTGCAAAGATAAAAGATTTTGCTTTAAAAAGAGAGCCACAGAATACTATGTTCCAAAGTGGCAGCCACCTAGAAAATTTGTTCCTCCAGTTATGGTTCATAGTGCTCAGGTATCCAGGCACTCAAAGACACCTGCAACCAAGACAGAAGAAAGCCCGGCTACTGCTGCAGCTGGTGAGAGATCATGGCACCATCCACACAGTGCTGGTTTTACAAGTATGCCAAATGCAGGAGTTGTGGGGTCAGAGAAGCTTCCACCCATATTTCAAAAGAAGGCCTGGGAGGCCAGGGAGTGTGCCCTTCAGAGGGCAGTTAAAGAAGATGTGAGGGTAAAGCTAAAAGTACGATTGAGACCCCAGGATGTTAAAAAGTCAAAAACATGAAACATCTGAAAAAAGCCACAAGGAGTGAGTAAGGCCAACCCAGGAGAGTGGGGCTGCAATCACCAGCAGTGGAGTGAGGCCACCCAAGGCCATTAGCATTCACATCTTGCCACAGATTGCCACAGGTACTAGATATAAAACTTCAAGATTTAATGTTTGCTCTGCTAGATTTTGGTATTACTTTGGTCCTATTACTTTCTATCCCTCCATTTCTATCTTATAAAATGAGAATGTTTATCCTGTGCCATTATAGATTGAAAGTGTTTAACTTTCTTCTCATTTTTACAAGGGCTCACAGCTAAGAGTTTGCCTTAAATCTCAGAAAAAAACTGTAGACTTAAACTTTTCAACAAAGCTAAAACTATTAGGACTTGGACAACTCAGAGATAGACTAAATACATTTTGCATAAAGGGCACAAAGACGTACATGATACATAAAAATGCACATGAATCTTTTGGGAGCCAGGGATAGAATGTTATGGTTTATATCCAGATGTGACCCCCAAAGCCTCATGTGCTCACAGATGGGGCTTTTGAGAGGTGAGTGGATCATGAATGTATGATACTCATCAGTGGATTAGTGCACTGATGAGTTTATAGCTAAATGTGATTTGGGAGGTGAAGCCTGGTTGGAGGAAGTAAGTCACCGACGGTGTGGCCTAAAAAGATCTATCTCCTTTCCTCCATTAATCTGTCTCTGCTTCCTGACTGCCATGCCATAAGCAAGCCTCCTTGCCATGCCCCTCAGCCGTGCCACCCTGCCTTAGAGCCAGCTCTATAAACTAAAACATCTACTAACTGTGAACCAAAATAAACCTTTCCCCTTTTAAATTGTGAGTTTCAAACATTACATCTCAGTGATGGAAAAGTAACCAAGACAGGTTTGATTTTGGGAGAGAGGAGGACAATTTACTTCACATATAGTCATATGTATTTCTGGCATGAGGTACATAACCTCTGGTCTTTTCTTTCTGCTAGCAGCTGTTAGTGATGTTGACTAAACCCAGTAATTCCCTAGGGAGCAAAATTATTCTATTCGAATTCTATCATTCCTTCTTCGGAGAAACTTCTTCATTAGCATTTCCATGAAAAATAATATAAAAACATGAGTGAAGTCCATGAGAGATTTTAACCTTTTAAGGTAAACTAGTTGGCTAATGAATACTTTGATTAAAAAATGTATCCAGAGTACTGGAAGACCACCCCAGGGAGATCAGCTCTTAATTCACTCCGATTTCCAGGCTCACATATTCTCTATCCCCCCCAAACCATAGTCTTTGTTTTATTTTTCCTACAGCATCCCTAACTACTCATCAAGAAAAGCCTCCTATTAAAATTGAAGCTCCCAAATTCCCATTTAGTTGAATGCCTAATGGATTTTATTCCTAGATATAATAGATTTCAATAGCATTTGCCTACAAAGCATCCAGCCAGAAAGGTACCATCTTTCTTCTGAGATTACTACTCTGGAAGAATCGAGGGCCAGGTAACTGCTCTGCCTGCATACCCATTCAACTATGAGGCACAGACATCTCCCTGGGTGGCCACTAAATGGGAATAAAGTGGAATGGGTCATAAGTCTCTTTTTTCTGTAACTAGTTGCCCCATATGGACACATCCCTATAGTCATACTTGAGAAGACAGAACAGATCAGGATGGAATGACTCCTGAGAGGAGATAATAATTAGTAATATTTCTGCTCCATTGCCATTTATTTTTCTGGCTTCAAAGCTCAGATCCAACTACAGCAGGAGAGAAAGCCTTTGGCACTTACTTATCATTTTATAAACTTTTGTTCCTATGTACCCCTCATTAATAAAATAATCAGAATTTGCCTATTTCCTGAATCCAGAGAGCATTATGTAAATCTCATTTTAAAATTGATTTTGTTTTATTGACGCTTTTACCACTCCTAGCTTTCAGAGACCTTGAACAATGAATGCTATATTGTGAAAGGGATGCTAATTGCTTTTCTTAGGGTCAAACATCTTTACAAATCATGAATCCAATAGCCACTAAGAACCCAGATAAAGAATTGACCATTAGTGTTACAAGAGTTATAACTGAGCTTTTTGCAAATTTGTTTCTGATAGATCTTTTCTCTTCTCCTAACATCTTCTAAAGGAAATAATTACTGTGAATCTTTAGACCCAGTTTATTCATTATCTTTGTTAATTTTATAGGCTTCCTGCGTATAATCTCTTCTTAGTGACTAAAATCTCTCTCTCTCTCTCTCTCTCTCTCTCTCTCTCTCTCTCTCTCTCTCTGTCTCTCTTTCTATTTCTCCATGAAGCATAGATCATAGAGGCTTTTCCAAAATGCATTTAACAATCCTGATTTTCTGTATTGGTTGTGGTGTTAGGGTTGGCAGGTGGAGAGACAAATGCTAGGACAAAAATTCCTCTCTATATCCAGACATATTTAACCAATATCCTCTTGTGTGAGGAAGCAGAGTAGAGCAAATATATTGCACCTGCTCTAGTACTATTTGAATTTAGATGAACTCTCCATGTCTTATTTTAATTCCACTGAGCAAGAAAAATGAATTCTATAATACCGTACTTATATTGAGAGATTGATAGAATAAGCCACTATTAGAGTTACTGCTTATCATTCTGAACAACTCATGCTGCTACCATTGGTATGACTATTAAGTGGCTTTAAAATACTGTATTCTCTGATAACACCTTTTGAAATGGGAAATACAGTTCCCTTTCCCTTGATGGGGCCAGACCTCCGGATGATGACAGAGACATCATGTGACTTCCGCAGCTAGGTCATAACGTCTCTCTCTCTCTCTCTTTCTCTTTCTCTCTCTCTCTGTCTCTCTCTCTCTCTCCCATGAAGAGGTAACTTTATTTAGGCTATTACATGGCACACAGTACCTCAGATCCGAAGATCAGAATGGCTTAGGAGTGTGGTTTTACCTTGGACTTTTTCTTGATGGGGAAACTAGTTACAGGTGGGGAGGTCTGCAGTTTGGGTTTTTCTGCAAGCAAGGGAAGTCTGTTATCTGAACAGAAAAGTTTCTCTCTGGTTAGTTGACTTCAAGGGGACAAATAGTTCTAATCTTAGCCCATCAATCCTGAGAGAAGAAATGGGAAGTCGAAGGATTCTGTTGTGGAGTCTGTCTCTTTTGTATGCCCATGTAAAGACTACAAAATTTGGTTTGTGGTCCTTCCAAGAACACAAAGTTACATGTGTGACCTCACAATCAGTGAGTGCTGCTGGGCTTCATTTTTAATCTTCTACCCAGTTAGCTACTTGGGACACTTCTTGGAAGTTTAGCTTTTTATAAAGCTCCCATAACCAATAACAGGCTCTTCCTGTCAATGTGTCAAATTTACTGGTGTTGGTAGAAACATCTCTCTGTGCTCTTTCAAAAACTCTTCTTCACAGTCAAGAGGCAACAGTGTCTAGGAAAATGAATACGCTTCCTCTAGGACTGTCTGCCTAGAGAGACCTGAATCAGCTGAAGTTTTGTTGCATATGAAAGAAACGATAATTTCATAAATGGTAGCTGATTGAGAACTCTCCTTTTAACACTGCTTCTTAGCAACCAGATAAGTCAGTTAGTGTAGTATATACCATCCCTAAACACTCATTTGTTATGTAACAAGGGCCAATTGTAACACAATCCATTTTTTTTTTTTTTTTTGTGGGTACTGGGGCGTCGACCTCAGGACCTCACGCGCCAGCAGGCGCCCGTGCCGCTGAGCGATATCACCGGCCCCTTTTTCGTATGTGGGTTCTGGGAGTCGAACTCGGGCCCTCGCGCTTGCCAGGCAGGCGCTAACGACGCTGAGCCATCTCACCGGCCGCACACAATCCAATTTTTAAGTTAATGAATAAAACAAAATAGATGCTACCATAGGAAAATCCAATTATGTATGATTTAACATGGACATACTTTAGAAAAGTTTGAAATGTCTGGTTTAGAACTTTGCTGTTTAGGGCCGGTGAGATGGCTCAGCGGCGTAAGCGCCTGCCTTGCAAGCGCGAAGGCCCGAGTTCGACTCCCGGATCCCACATACGAAAAAGGGGCCGGTGATATTGCTCAGCGGCACGGGTGCCTGTTGGCGCGCGAGGTCCTGAGGTCGTCCCCCCGGTACCCACAAAAAAAAAAAAAAAAAAAACTTTGCTGTTTAAAGTGTGGTCCATGAACGAACAATACTGCCCTATCTCAGGACTTTATTAGAAATGCATAATTTAGAGCCCTAGCCCAGAACTTCTGAATCAGAATCTACATTTTATTTTATTTATTTATTTTTGTGGGTACCGGGGGTTGACCTCAGGACCTCGCACGCCAGCAGGCACCCATGCCGCTGAGCGATATCACCGGCCCTTTTCTCATATGTGGGTTCCGGGAGTTGAACTCGGGCCCTTGCACTTGCCAGGCAGGCGCTTGCACCGCTGAGCCATCTCACCGGTCCTACATTTTAACAACAGTGAGAATGAGGTTTGAGAATCCTGGTTGACCGGCCGGTGAGATGGCTCAGCGGCGTAAGCGCCTGCCTTGCAAGCACGAGGGCCCGAGTTCGACTCCCGGATCCCACATACGAAAAAGGGGCCGGTGATATCGCTCAGCGGCACGGGTGCCTGTTGGCGCACGAGGTCCTGAGGTCGACCCCCCCGGTACCCACAAAAAAAAAAAAAAAAAAGAGAATCCTGGTTGAGAATTCTAGCTCCCACAATTTACTGTAAAACTGTAGACATATCTTTCTGACTTCAGATTTCCCATCTGTAAAATAGGAAAAAAATGGGATGGTTAATTCACATATTCCTTCATTTGACACGAATCTGTTAAAAATTATTTGCACTGGAAATAGAGGAAACAAGACAAACAAATTTTTCAATTCTCTCCCAGCTTAAAATTTTTTATTTCTTTAATATGACTTTTCTACAGGTAAAACTATTTTTCTCTGACCTTTCTCCTACCTTCTCACAATAGTAGGTACAGTATTGTGCAACTTTGCAAAGGAAGACAGATGCCAGGGAAAGTAGGGAAAACATTTCCTCAAGATCAGAATCCTACTTCCTTCAAAGTGGAATGAAAGAATGCACACATACACTTGACACCCACTGCCCTGCCCGCCAGCAGCCTACTACAGATCCCCTTCACAAGGATTGAGGTCCTCTGACTTCACTTTCACAAATGCTCTACAAGTCACTGGGAAATTTCACAGTGTTTTGGAAACAGATTCTGACAGCATGTCAAGCACTGGCAGTGTGTCTTCCAAGTTATGTTTCTAACAGTAATCCTGGGGGTATGCTGAAAAAAGTGGCACATACCTATCTGTAGTTATAAAGCCAAAACCTGCTGCTATTTGTCACCAGCTGCGGGGCTAAACAGCTTTCTAAGTTTCATTAACAGGTCCTTTGGGAAAAAGAAAGACAGGAGGAGAATAAAAGGGACAGTAGAGCCGGGGATATAGCTCAGTGGCACAGCACCTGCCTGGCAAGTGCAAGGTCCTGAGTTTGATTCCCGGTACAAAAAAAAGAAAAGAGGGACAATGAAGAAAGAAATGCAAAACATTAGGACTAAGTTCCATTCCTAGTCAGGGGCATCATGTATCTGAGGCTGTCTGCCTTGCTCTAGCACCTTCGTTCAGCAGCCAGTACAGGAAAAGCAAATCCTTTACTTTAAAATGTCACTTCCTCTTCCCCAAAGGGTAGATTTCTAAAGCACACTTTTCAAAGGCTGAAGGAAAAATTGATTTACAGGACAAGATACTTTAACAATCTTACAGAATTGCTCCTTTATTGACCCTTGAAAATAGTAATATTTTTATGCATACAGGAAACAGGGTGTTGTTCTGCTGGTAAGGTCTCTGGCCCTACGTATGCACACAGATGTAATTAAATAATCCGGTTTAGCCGGGCGTGGTGGTGCACCCCCGTAATCCCAGCACTTGGGAGTCTCAGGCAGGAGGATCTCAGTGAGTTCGAGCCTGGGCTACATAGTGAGACCTTGTCTCAAAAAAAAAAAAAAAAAAAAAAAAAAAAAATATATATATATATATATATAGATGGTTCAGATTATTTATTGGTAGAGAAATTTTGTTGACTAATTATACCAGGGTGTGTGAGTACTTCTCAGTCTTAATAAATGGCTGAAACATATGATTAGCAAAAACATATCAATAAATATTTGTTAAATTAGTAAATGAAATAGTGTTCAGAAGATATAATTTAGGCCCCCATCTGTCAAGGATTCAGCAGTTGGTTATCTGACCAGCCACCACCTGCTCCCTCAGCAAGACTGTTTTAATGAAAATGGATAGCATTGGTTTATAGCCTTAGTTTTCAGTTTGCTTCCAGGATTGCTCAGTGTTATGGTCTTTTAGAGTCAAAATTGTTAAAAAACCAATGCTGGGTGAAGCAAATACGTAATGGTCAAATGCTTATGTGAGTGAAAAATTCTCCCAAACCAAACAAATATTCACATAATGAGCTCTGTTGGTGAGTTTTGAATTATAACGAAAAGCAGGCAGCGTCTGAAGCCTTAAAGATGGTGTGTGTGTGTGTGTGTGTGTGTGTGTGTACACCCAATGGCTTCTGAAGCACACTATACAAAAATACATCCTTCAAAGAAGCTAGCTGAATGTTTTATGTTTGCTACTTGCTCATTAGTAAGTGCTCTCATTTCTCCTGTTTATTTCTTTTTCTTTTTTCTTTCTGCTCTTAAGGATGCAATTAAAATCCCAGTAGTCGCCTGGTGGTTTCTGCTAGAGAGATAAACAGTACCTGACCCTGTGTGATCTGTTCCATGAATAGAGATCAGGATTTCATCTTCCAGCAACTCGATTTTGGACAGTTGCTAAGGAGACTATTGGCATCTCTGTGTCCTAGGTGCCCTATTGCTTGGAAAGAATTACAGCAGCTTTGCCTGTTACTTTCCCAGAGAGAAAACCTGAAAACTCATTAGGGCAGCCAACATTTTAAGATTCCACTGGTCTCTTTAATGTTTTGATTGCTGCTGGCCTTGGAGTGTAACTTGTGAACATGTTGGCATCTAAGTGAAATTGCTTTTAAAAGCAACAGTAAAGCTTTGTTACAGAAAAGAGAAGCCTGAGTGGTCAGGCTGTGGGACCAGAGCTGGTGATCCTGCATATGGCACAGGCCTATTTTTTTTATTTGTTTTTGTTTTTTTGTTTATTTGAAGAGCAGCCCACCCGCTAAAGGTTGGAGTCGGGAAACCAAGATCAATCCCAGCCTTGTTTCTAACAAGCTGTGTTCCTGTGGGCATGCACCTTCTCTGACTCCCAGTTTTCTTATCCTAAAAACAGAAAAAATAATAATGCTTCACGATGTTCTTTGTGAAGATTAAAGAAGATAATGGGGACGTGTTGTCAAATGCTTCTACAAATTACAAAGCAGGTGTTAGGTTCTGTTCCAAGTCCGGGGTATAGACTTTAAAGAGTTTAATGACCAGTATGTTTATTTTTTTAATGTATTTTAAAAGTGTTTTATTTAAAAAAAAGTTATTAGTACATGTTTGCAGTACACAATGATTACATTTATCATGAAGAGTTTGTACATATACGCAACGCATCTTTATTTTTTCATCCTCTTCCCCTCCCATCCCTCCCTGCTTCCTCCAATTTTTGTTCCTCTTTCCATTTGCAAAAGCTGTAGTTCCACTTTTTCTTCAATATTCTCTTTTTTCATCTCCCCTTCAGAACTCTAGTGACCCAACTTCCTTTCACTAGGCCCCAACTTCTAAAGGTTCTCCCACACTCCAAAAGCACCATGGGCTTAGGACCAAGCCTTTACTATGTGGGCCTTTGGGGGACATTCGAGATTTAAACTACAGTAACCTTTCAGATAAATCTCTCACCTGTTGTATGTCTCTGTGTCCAACATTGTTAGATAGCTACTATATCAAGTGTCTCCTTGCTTGCTTACAGGATATCAATTATCTTTAAGATAGCCAAATGCCTAGACTTGCATAAGATACTTTCTCAGCCTGCTTTGTAGCTACAAGAGACTGCACATAGCCGCTTCTGACTTCAAGCTATTTGGTCAGGGCCAGTCACTGTGAAATTCCTGATATAACAGGACTCTGATCAACTGTGGCAGACTAGGCTCACCCTGGAAGAGCTTCCCAGGCACCTCAGTCCTGAAGTGTCAATGGTCAACCTGAATCTGCAACCTTAGCCTTGTCTGAAAACAAGTGCTTCTTTTGGGGGTTAAATAATTAAAACTCTACCCCTAGGAGGAAATGAAAATAAGATAGGCTGTAAATATAAAGAAGGATAAACAAGGTGAGTAAAATGTACCATAATGAAAAAGTATACTAAAATCCATGGTAGTAATACTTTTCATCAGTTTAATATGAGTATTCTCATAAGTTTTATAATCATTAAAATATATAAATGTTTTGCTTGCTTTTAAAGTAACCTCTGCATTTAAAGGAATATAAGGCATCTAATCTAACAAGGAATTTAATTGACTAGATTTGCAATTAGTGTGTGAATGCTTGGAGAAAAACACATTTGTAAAATTATGTCTATTTTATTAGTTGTATGAGTAGTTTGTGAGTAAAAGAACATTAATTGTTTAAATACTAGTAATTTATTGGGGGGATACTGGGAATTGAACTGAGGACCTCACACTTGCCAGGCAGGCGCTGTGCCACTGAGCTAAATTCCTGGCCCCAATATTAGTAAATTTAGATTTGACAAAGTACGAGTGAGTATATCTTTACAGGAGGAAAAATTACAGGGACAGGTTAACACAGTGAGCCTTTGAGCCCACTTGCACTTGTACAATACCCAATCAACCTTTACTTAATACCTTCACAGAAGTATAATGTACCAAAAGTTGCACACACTTAACTTCTTCAGTTTAGTTTTTGCCTATTTATACACTTATAAAACCAATACCACAATTAAGATAACAAATATTTCTGTCACCTTCCAATGTTTCTCTTGCTCCCTAATCCAGTCCTTCCCCCACCAACCCTAAGGCCCAGACAAAAATAATCTATTTTCTGTCACTGCAGATTAATTGTATTTCCTAGGATTTTCTATAAATAGAATCACACAGTATGTATTCTTTTGTCTTGCTTCTTTTAACCTACAAACTTTTTTGGATTCGTCCATGTTGCTGCATATATCAATAATTTGCTCTTTTATGTTGCTGAGCAATGTTCCATTATATGCATTGACCATGATTTATTTATCCATTCTTGAGTTAATAGACATTTGGTATATTAGCAATAAATGTACAAGTCTTTACCTGAACCTATGCATTCATTTTTCTTGTATAAATACCTACAGTTGGAATGGCTGGATCATACAGTGTTGTGGACTGATCAGGCCCTCAACCTCCCAAATGAGTGGATGGCAAAGTTTTAAATAAAAGAAAAAAGTGGTATGATTTTAGGGCTCCAGGAGGATCAAAACCCTCTAGCAGAATTCATGATTCTCTGGGGGCTGAGACAAAGAACTTCTCGGGGTGGCCTGTATTTATTTGGTTTTCAAACAAAGAAGGGAATACTGAGGAAAGCCCAGGAAACTGAGCAGGACCTTGGGAGCCAGTACAAAGACTTCCCCAAGTAGTAAATTATGCTAATTAGGAGAACTATCTTATCTCCAGGCTGACATTCATGGCAGGACTGAGAAACCTATAGCTACAGTCTCTATCTGGTTAATTGGTGTTGGAGCCAGGCATCCTCAGCTGTGGGCCTTATCTTACTCTGAATCTGCTGCCCATCTCCAGACAAGGGGCCTAGGCCTGGGACAGACTCACAAGTAAACATGGAAAGCCAATTGACTAATTTTAAATCCTGCTCGGAGCCACTTCTTAGTGGTCTACATCAATATAGTAGACACTATTTATGGATAATTTAAAGAAACTGTCAAACTCTGTTCCAAAGTGGTTGTTTCACTTTTTTCTAGTATTCCTACCAACATTGTATGAATTCTGATTCCTCCACACCCTTGAAACACTTTGTGTGATCAGTCTGTATAGTTTAGGCCATTGTAGTGTGTATGTACAGATATATCATTGTGATTTTAATTTGCATTTTCTTAATGACAAATAATGTTGGATATCTTTTCATGTACTCCTTATCTGCTATCTACATATGGTCTTTTGCGAAGTGCTTGTAAGTATTTTACCATTTTTAACTGGGTTGTCTTGTACAGTATTACTAACTTGTAAAAGTTGTTGATGTATTTTGTAGATCCAAATCCTTCATCAAATATATGCTTTGTGGGTATTATCTGTCTGTAGCTTGCTTTTTCATCTTCTTTTTTTTATTAATAAGGTTTATTGGTATATTTTAGGTATACATAATGATCATATTCATCATGGTGAATTTGTACCTGTACATGATATAACTTGATTCTTTTTTTATTCCTTTTCCCTACCGGCCCATCAACCCCTTTTCCCTTCCTTATTTACAAAACTTTGTTTCCACTTTTTCCTTCTTTTCTCATTTTTCTTTTCCCTTCCTTCCTTTCCTCCTCCCTTCTCCCTAGTTCTCCTTCCCATTTGAACATTTTCTTCCTATTTCACAACATCTATTATACATTTTGGTCCTTATTTACACTTCTGGTTTCTCACATCAGAGAAACAATGTGGTATTTACACATGTTGTCTGATATATTTCACTTAAGTGTATGACCTCAAGGTGCATTCTCATCTTCTTAACAGTGTCTTTTGAAGAGAAAGTCTTTACTTTTGATGAATCCATTTTCAGAATTTTATATTACAACTCATGATTTAATCTGTTAAGAAATATTTGTATACAGGGTCATTAATATTTTCTTTTATAATTTCTTTTGGAAATCTCATATCTTTAACTCTTACATTAGATACATGTGTAATTTTAGTCAGTTTTTATTTGTGGTATTAAATAAGGGTAAAAGCTCAATTTTTTTTTTGTTTTTCCATATGACAATTCCATTGTTCCAGTATCATTAATTGAAAAGGTTATCTACCTCTTCCAAATTGTTCTGACACTTTTGTAAAAAACAATTGACCTGGGGCCGGTGAGATGGCTCAGCGGCTTAAGCGCCTGCCCGGCAAGCGCGAGGGCCCGAGTTCGACTCCCGGAACCCACATACAAAAAAGGGGCCGGTGATATCGCTCAGCGGCACGGGCGCCTGCTGGCGCGCGAGGTCCTAAGGTCGACGCCCCAGTACCCACAAAAAAAAAAAAAATTGACCATATATGTCATACGTGACCAATACCTCTATTTTGATCCAGCTACTGCACTATCTTTATAATTATAGTTTATTATAAGACTTTAAATCATACTTGATCTTAGTCAAAAGGCTGAGAAATGATGAGGCTTTAAATCGAATAGTGTAAGCCTTCCAACTTTGTCCTCCTTTACAAAATTGCTTTGGATGTTCTAGCCCCTTCTCATTTCCATATGAAATTTGGGAACAGCTTGTCAATTTCTGCCAAAAAAAAAAACAAACTTGCTGTGATCTTTATTAGGATTACATCAAATTTATAGATCAAATTTTTTGTTTTGTTTTTTGTTTCTTGAGACAGGGTCTTGTTACATCATTCAGATTGGCCTTGAACTAGTGACAATCCTCCTGCCTCAGCCTTCTGAGTGCTGGGACCACAGCCATATGCCACTATGCCTGACTTTATAGGTCAATTTTCAAAGAATTATCTTCTTGATAAGATTGTTTTAAGCAATGAATATAACATATCTCTCCATTTATTTATGTCTTTATCTCTCCAATATTTTTCAATATACAGCTCTTGCATATACTTTGACAAGTATTTCATATTTGTCATGCAACTATAAATCGTATTATATTTTAATTTTTAATTATGGCAAAAGATTTTTTTAATGTTGATCTTGTATTTGGAAACCTTGCTAAATTCAGTAAACTAGGATATTAAATACTTTCCTCATTTATTTTACTGTCCTCAGGGATCACTGACCAGTGCTACCCAATGCTAAATCCCTGGAAACAATTATTTTATATGCTTTAATAGGTTTTTTGTTTGTTTATTTTGGTACAAGAATAAATCTGATCTGACTTTTATTTCATCGCTATTAGATGCAGAGGAATCCAGTGAGACTTTTAGTGACTCACACTTTAATGTGAATACACAAATAGGGATCACTAAGTATTTGACTCAGGCCTTCAACAAAAAAGATAGAGACCTAAACATAGTCAGAAAAAAGTGGAATTTAAAATGGGCTAGGAACACATACCTGTAGTCCCAGCACTTGGGAGGCTAAGGTAGAAATATTGAAAGTTCAAATCCAGCCTGGACCATGTAGTGAGACCCTGCCTCAAAAAACAAAAGTAAAATTCAAGAGAAAACTTTAAATATTTCAATAAGTATTCTCAGATTACCGAGCACAATAACAACAAAAATGTACAAACCAAACATAAATTCCAAGAGATTCTGGGGCAGGGCAGGTGATGAGGATCAGGCCACAAATAAAGGATGAGAAATAACAACATTACCTGGCTTCTCAACAACAATATGAGGAGCGGAAAATAATGGATCATCGCCTTCAACATTCTATAAAGAAAATTTCCAACAAAGAGCTCTATCCCCAGCCAATTATTAATGCTTTGGGTACAGAATAAAGAACATTGCAGCTGTATAAAATGTCAAAACTCAATCTTCCACTGACCCTTTCTCAGAAAGGCATTGGAGTATGTCTTGGTTACTTTCTCGCTGTGGGGACAAAATACCTGACAACAGAAACTTAAAGGAAGAGAGGTTTATTTTTGTTCATGTTTTAGTCCATGGTATCCTGGCACAGCAAAGGGAAGCTGCTCACGTCATCTTGGTCAGGAAGCAGAGAGTGAAGGGAGGAACCATAGAGGGAGATAGACTCTTCCAGATCATGCCCCTAGCAACCCACCTCTTCTGACTAAGCCCCACTGCCTAACAGCACATCCGGCTATGAGGTGATAAATGGATTAATCCACTGATGAGTATAGCACCCCATACCATGACCCAATTACCTTCCTAAAGTTCTGCCTCTGAACACATGAGGTTTTGGAGGACATTCTAGATCTAAACCATAACAGAAGATATGCTCCACAATTGTCTAGTGGTACTCCAATACAGGGAAGATGTGAACCTGCCTTGAAAGAGAGGATGACGAAAGCCACACAATCACAACTGTACATGTGGTTTGAGAGATGAATCTATTTTGGAGCAGGATGGGAGACTGCTGGAGGGAAGAAGACAGGAGAAAATAGTGCTTTCGGGGAGTTGGGCCTTGTTTGTCCTTGCTTTCACTCCTTGAAGACCCCCTAGTTTTTTTTTTTTGTTGTTGTTTGTTTTTTGTTTTTTTGCTTTTATGTGGGTACTGGGAATCGACCTCAGGACCTCGTGCTTGCCAGCAAGCGCTTGAGCTGCTGAGTAATATCACCGGCCCTTTTTTTCCTTTATGTGGGTTCCAGGAGTCGAAGTCAGGACTTTGCGCTTGCCAGGCAGGCGCTTATGCCACTGAGCTATCTCATGGGCCTGACCCCCTAGTCTTTACCTACCCTTTATTTACCAAGTAGTGTACCCAAGCCTCTGCTGCAGGGTCACACTGTCCTGCCACAAGTCCCATAGAAGACCACTCTGAGCTTGCCATATGGATATTGATGGAAACACAGTAATCCCAACCTAGGGTGAGGTAAGCAAGGCACCTAAGGCTCAAAACTGAAGGAGACACTCCATCCCAACAGCAATCTCAACACACAGCCGTGTTTCCCCAAGTCTTCCTCCTCCCTGGGCGCAAGTCTGGATGGAGCCCTCTCAGTCAGCCTTGCTGTCTTCTGTATTCTCACTGTTTTTATTCCCTCTTCATCATGTTTTTCTTCTATGATGGACCAAAGCATAACAGCAGGACAAGTGTTTTCTTTTAGAACTTGTATGATTTTTATATTCAATTAATTTAAATTTAAACTATGGGTTTATTTATTTATTCACTTACTTACTTATTATGTGCTACTGAGGCTCAAGCCCAGGGTTTCGTGAGTGCTAAGCACACACTTCGCACTGAATTACACAGTGGTGCCTATTTTTATTTTTTAAAGTTCTAGTAGTGATTTCTTAACATTTTATGAGACCAAATATTAATTTTGTAATACGACATCAACTTTACAACTTCAAAATTTCACAAGCAAAATAACCTTCAAAATGACATAGACCATGACAATCATTTATGACTCATGCATAATGAAAAATAGAAAAAGTACGAAGAAGAGAAAAACCTGGGGGAGAAAACAGAAGTATTTAAAACACATTTTGTTCTTACTAGTCAGATGAATTATATTGTCCTCTAAAAAATGTCTACCTCCAAAATTTAAGGACAAAAATTTCTCAAGTACTTGGGTGAAACTGCAACTAAATGCTAAACTATTAGAAATGGAAGCACACAAATCATCATTACAGTGTTAAGTCTGCTTCTGAAAATATGCAGAAAGCATTTTCGAGTAGCGAGCAGAGCTTCGATTTGTGAGATTGCTTTGGTGAAATTACATTATCATAATTTTCAAGACCAGGAGCTGACAATAAGTCTTTACTTTAGTTAATTATGAAAAGAGAGGAAGGAAATCTCAGTGGTAAGATCTCCATCTGCCAAAGATTCTATAGGCAAAGGCAGAAAAAAAAAGTCTTTCTACTCTTCCAACTTCATTGGAAAGTGATAATTTAGTAACGTTAAGGTACAGTATGGTGACTGGGACAATTCAGGGACCATTGCTATTCTGTACCATAATAACTTTTAAATAGAAGACCGCATTTTATAATTGAAGTATATGCCTATATCCGTAATTTGCTGATAATACTTACCTACAGTGTTGCCTTCTCAAAGTACTGATTTTAACACTCGGTCAATAAAAATTCAGCTAGTATTTATATCCGTTAGCTCTGTCTATTAGGTATATATTTTTGTACATGTTAAAATGTTTTTTCCTGGGCCGGTGAGATGGCTCAGTGGCGTAAGCGCCTGCCCGGCAAGCGCAAGGGCCCGAGTTCGACTCCCGGATCCCACATACGAAAAAGGGGCCGGTGATATCGCTCAGCGGCACGGGCGCCTGCTGGCACGTGAGGTCCTGAGGTCGACCCCCCGGTACCCACAAAAAAAAAAAAAAAAATGTTTTTTCTTCCTTTCAATGCCCTCCCTTTCCCCCAAACCACTGCATATGTGGTGGTTTTGGTTAGATTTTGATTTAATCCCCAGGTTACAGAGTATCGCCTAATTTAGAAAAGGAATAAAAATCCCCCAGGGATAAATGCAGGTATTCATGTGACTTTGAGCTTTCCATTTTAGGCAGACGGGGGAGGTTTTTGTTTGTACAGTAGATGGTTGTTTTATGTTAAGCAGGTATTTTGTTGTTTGGAAACTTAAGTGTAGGGAGAAGTTTCAGAGATGGAGTTGTGGACTGTTGCAAATACTGGCTCCCTTCACACACATTACAACCACCTGCTGGTGTTACTTTTGCAGAGCAAAACCTGGAAAATTAAAAATGGCATTCTTAGAGTCCTTTGCAGCTAGAGGTTGGAGGTAGTTTAGTCTTCCTGAATCGGATAAATTCACATGCAACTTCGATTTGAAAGGAAGAATCTGGCGAGGCACGCTGTGAATCATCCCTTGGCTGGTAGGATGATGGTAGAAGTGGCATAGTCAGGCAGCAGCCGTAGCTGTGGTCATTTCTTGGTTGGTGGTGGAGAATCTGCTGCCTTGGCAGATCAGTTCTTGGGTCGGTGTGGTTTTGTTTTGTGTGTCTAGGTTTTTGCTTTTTGCTTTGTCCTTTCAAAAGTTTGGAAATTTCTTTAAGTTCAATAAATGCCTTCATGCTTAAACCAACGAAAGAGGATTTTATTTTTTAAAAATTGCAACATGACTAATTCAATTTTTGTTGTGTAGCACACTTACCCTTTCCCTACATTATCCAATTTAATCATCACAGGACCAAGAGATAAATAGTATTATTTATTTCTATTTTGCAGCTGAGGAAACCACTTTTCCAATCTCTTAGGAGGATAGAGAGGGGATCTTGGGGAAGGGATACCTTTTTTTTTTTTGCACAAAGTTGCAAGAATAGTACAAAGAACTATTGTGTATCATTACCCATATTCTCCAAATGTTAACAACTTACCACTTTTGCTGTATTTTCTCTCTCTCTTTCTATACATATGTGTATATACATATGATATATATACAACACACAAGTACATGCACACTTGCATATATATATGTACATATACATTAATGCATACATATGTAGCTAAATAGTGTGCATGTGTATATAATATATGTATATAGTTAACATATATTTATGTATATTATGATCATGTAGTATGTGTGTGTTGCAAATAACTCAAACAATAAAAATGTACACAAGCTAAAAGATAAAAGTGGTCTGGCTTTCAACCCCTTCATCATAATAACTATTGTTAAAATTTGATTTTTAGAGCCTTTTAGAACACAAAAATGTTGTTTCAAAAATTGTTTCATTGGACCAGGTATATAGCTCAGCAGCACAGTGCCTGCCTGGTAAGCATGAGAGCCTGAGTTTGATTACTGGTACCCCCTAAAAAAATTGTTTTGTTTATTTTCATTTGCATTGCTTAACATTTAAGAACATTTTCCTACATGGCTGAAATACCATTATTACCTTAAAATTAGTAATTCTTTAATGCTACCTACTACTGTGTTAGTTAGCTTTCCATCACTATAATAAATACCTCAGATAATCAACTTAGAAAGAAAAAGGGTTTATTTTAGCTTACGGTTCTGGTGGTCTGTGATTGTTTAGCCCCAGTGCTTCTGTGCCTCTGGCAAGGCAGCACATTGTAGTGAGATGCATGGGGTAGAAAAACCATTCACCTTATGGCCAGGAAGCAAAATAGAAGGAGGACGACGCCATGGTCCCTCAACTCCCCTCAAAAGTATACCCCCAATGACCTAAAGACCTCTCATCAGGCCCTACCCCTAAAAGGTTTTATCACCTCCTCATAGTACCAACCCCAAAGACTAAGCCTTTAGCACATGGTCTTTGGAGGACATTGAAGATCCAAACTATGGCAAATTCCCAGTCCACAGTCAGTTTCCACTGGTTGTTCCAGAAATATTTTTTATGATTGATTTGTCCTAACCTAGATTCCATCCAGAATCTGACTTTTATAACTGGCTGCTATGTGGCATAAGTCTCTTTTTTTTTGAAGAGTCATTATGTTGAATGGTAAGAAATCATATACTAAAAAACCATCAGCCTAACATTGACACTGGAATTCCATCAAGAAGAAATATTTGTCTAAGGTTCCATGGCCCCACAGGTTATTCTCTTGCCAGGAACAAGAAACTTGGAACAGGACAGGATTGCAGGTGATTCACAACCTGCTTTATCAGGCAAATCTCCAGGCAGCTTATTAATTACCCTATGTTATGATTCAGGTCTAAAGTGTTTCCCAAAGGTCTCATGTATTTGGAAGGTGATTGGATCACTGGGGGAGGGGGCTACACTCACCAGTGCATTCATTCATTCATGAGTTGAATGTGCTTTTAGGAGATGGGGCCTGGCTAGAGGTGGGTCACTGTGGACATGCCTGGAAGGGTGTATTCTTATCCCCGCTGCCCCCTTCTTTCTCTCTGCTTCCTGGCTGCCATGAGCTGAACAGCTTTCAGCCACATTCCCTTCTACCACGTTGTCTGGCCTTGGAGCAATCTGACTTTGGATTGAACCCACAGGAAACTGTGAGCCAAATGAACTTCTCTTCATTTAAATTGTGGGTGTTGGGTATTTTGCCCCACTGACAGGAAAGTGACTAAAATACCCTCCATCCTCAGCCACTGCCCACCAGCTCCAGCCAAAGCACACCACTCATCTGAGCCGCAGGATTCTCTTTTGTAATACAAGTAGGACTGTACTTAGCAACCAAGAAGAAAACTGAAAACTTCAAGCCACAAAAATTTAAATAATGATTATTCTACTCACAAAAGGAAGAAAAGAATCTAATCTGAAGTTGTGTATTCTTTTTATTTATTTTCAACTTTTTCTTTTAATGTTTTCTATAACACAGTGGTAATAGGTCAGAGTTCATTAGACCAGCTACATTAATTGGAAGCAGTAGAATGACATTATATATAAAAATCTGGGTTTAGTGGGAGTGAACTTACAGCTATGATACGAGAGAAGAAACACTAAACAATATGACATAAACACTTGTTATGGTCTGAATGTTTGTTTCCTCCTAAAATTCATATGTTGGACCCTAACCCCAGTGCAGTGCTATTGGGAGGAGAGGTCTCTGGGAAGTGATGAAATCATAAAAGTGGATCCCTCAAGGATGGAATTAATGTCATTATAAAAGAGCCCTGAGGGACCTGGTTCACCTTTCCTGCCGTGTAAAGATGTGACAAGAAGGCACCATCTTTGAGGCAAAGGGCAGCCCTCACCAGACACTGAATCTGCTGGCACCTTGACCTTGAATTTCCTAAACTCCTGAACTGTGAGGCAAATACATTTCTATGTTTATAAATTGCCCAGTCTAGGACATTTTGTTGTACCAGCCTGAATGGATTAAGACAACACTCTTTCATGTCAGCAAATGCTACTGCTATTTCTTCTAAAGAAAAGGTTAGTTTGTTTTGGGATCTATGCCTTGCCTTTATCATCTCCTACTATCTCCCATGTGCTGAGCATAGAGAAAAGAATCCTCTGTCTCTTCTTTGGTCATAAGTACATTAACAAACCTAAAAATCAGGCATATTTAATTACTACAAAAGGATATTTGTATTGGGTTGAACTGTGTCCCTCTAAAATTCCTATCCCCTGGACCTCAAAATGTGACCTTGTTTGGAAATGGGGTCTTTACAGATGTAGTCAAGTGAAATTAAGGCCACAATGGGTAGGATGAGACCTGATCCAATCATTGGGGTCTTTATAAGAAGGAAATTTAGACATAGACACATGGGGAAAATGCCCTGTGGTGATGGAGGTGATTTGGATTTGTTTTCAAGCCAAAGGACACCAAGGATTGCCAGCAACCAGAAGCAAGGAAAAGGCAATGAAGAATCTTCCTTTAAAGACTGCAAGGAGCATGATCCTACTGACACCTTGATTCCAGATTCCTGGCCTCAAAACTATAGGAGAATAAAATTGTAAGCAAACTAAGTTTATGGCAATTTGTTACAGCAGCCCCAGAAATCTAATACAGCATTGCAATGACATAGGTGACTGGGCTCATTCTAACCAAAATCCGCCAGCTGCTTTATAAACTTGAATTTTAAATTATTAATCTACAGTGGAAAATAGCTGACAGGATAATAGGAATTGCTTCAGGGAGCACCAACCTGGTATATAGGACTAAATTATAAATCAGAAAAGAGAAAGAGAAACTAATATTTATCAAGCATCTGATATATTTCAGGTAATAGATATGTCACAATACATATAAGGTTACAAGTGTGATTAGGGCTTCAAAGAGAGATTTATTGTGGCATATAAATACGTAAATTGAGGATGTCAAGGCAATAAAGGAAGAAGACCCTGTGGGAATAGATCTAGAGGAATAATAGAAATTAATAAAGAGAAGAATAAACAATTGTGTGACAGGTAAAAGAGCCTCACACATTCAAAGAACTGAAAGAAAGACCATGTGCCTTGAGATAGGGTGGGATTATACAAGCTATGATAGGAGAGAAAGTTACGAGTGACACATACAAAGCCTCCTCAATGTTATGCTTTTCTCCTAGGGACCAGGAGGAACTGTTAAAGTTTGCTATGCAAAATGAGGAACATGATTAGATTTGCATTTTTTAAAAGATCATCCCAGCTGAAATGTGGAGTACAGACAACTGGAGGAAAAGGAGGATTTGATTTCAGCAGAGGGCCCAGGGATTCGGAAGGGGCACTGCACACCTAAGCAGACACTGGTCAGCCTACCCACAAGGCATAGCAGAAGGTCCCCCAAACCACATCCTTCCCCACAGACCCAAACCTCCTCTTGGAGAAAGTGAAGGCTGAGCGTTTGCTTGAATTATCCAAGAAGAGAAAGGGTAACTATTATTGAGATCATTGGATTGGATTTAAATTGTGGTTTTGAAATAAAGTTTTACATTCGAATGATGGTAGTTAGTAAGATCAGATCCACACTGGGATATAATAGAGTAACATTCTACTTATTCACCTGAATGTAGTGAGAGTAAATTTATAAATTCTAAGAACAATGACAAGCCTCAACAATGTATAATAAGCATTCTTTCAAGACAGAATAAGCACATCTAAGGCATTCTTTGTGAAGGCCTCAGTGCTCTGTGTGTGGATATACTATAATTTAACTACTTTCTTATTTATTTGTAAACAATCATCCCGTGGTATTTTTCTATTATGCCAGCACCTTGTACATATACCCACGTACACTTCTAAGAGATTTTTCTAGGATAGTCTTAATACGAGGACTTCCCAGTCTAAAAGGAAGTATATTTAGATCCTGATAGATCCTGGCAAGCCAATTTCCTAAAAGAGTGTTCTAATGCATAATTCTATCAACAGATTATATCTTAGCAAAACTTTTTTCTGTCAGAGTATGGTGTACATCACACCATCACACATTACCTAATTTTTAAAAAGTTTTTTTTAATACAGAGTCTTCCAAACATATGTAAACACACTTCAGGAAATGAAAAATAGTATAATTTTTTAAACAGATGGTGTTACCCTCATAGGGGGAACCCTAGAGGATGTCATGTATCCCAGAAAACCCACTACATTGCCAGCACTTAGAGAAGAAATTGAAGATGCATGTGCAGCAATCTCAATGACCAAAGTTACCCAAGCAGCAGTTCACCATACTAATAAATGTCTGGAAGCTAATGGCCACCACTTTGAGCCATTTGTAATTACAGAGGCCAAAGGTAACTTATATTAATCCCATGATGTCTCAATAAATTTAGTATTAAAATATTTATAGAAGTTTTTCTGAAGTGTGTATACATCTTTTGGGCAAATTCTGTATGTTTCAGGGAATGGAGAAAATTTCTTTCCCAGGACATAGCAAGGAAAACATTATAAATACTTGAGTGAAATGTGTGGATAAGCTCCTCAGGGTGAGGAATGATTATAACTGGGAAATGGCTAGGCATGTTAGTCAGCTTTCTGTTCTGATAACAAAATACCTGAGATAATCAACTTAAAAACAGGAAGGGGTTACTCTGAGTCACAGTTTTGGAAGTTTCAGTCCATGGTGGGTTATATCATTGCTTTTGGCCCTATGATGAGGTGGCCCATTGTGGCGGGAGCATGTGATGTGTGGTGGGGGGAGCTGCTCACTTCGTGGTAGCCAGGAAGCAAAGAGAAGAGGAAGGGACTGGGCTCCCAATATCCCCAGTCAAGGGCACTCCCCCAACTACCACTTTTAAAGTTTCCTCCACCTCCAATAATGCCATGGGCTGGGGACCAAGCCTTTTATGCATGAAGCTTTGGGGAATATTCACAATCCAGACTAAATGAATAGCTACTCAGGGATGTTGGGTTTCTTGCCTCATAGAGCTTGCATTTCAGAATAAGTCCTGAGACAGAATAGAATGAGCAGGGAGAAGCAGCTGGAGGTGGCAGATGGGGTGGGGTCTCTAAAGGGAAGGCTCCAGAAGCCAGTGGCACTGAACCTGGTTGGGAAAGTCAGAGTAAATCCCAGGCACTGCACAAATAGAGAGGGATTTTGGAAGCGAACACATCATTTCTTAGAGTTCATAAAATTCCATTCTTTTTGTGTCAATTTTGCATCACATATATATTTAACCTCTTATTAGAGATTTTGTGAGATGATTAGTTCTGGCCTTCCTCCCAGGAAGGCAGGCGTGCAGCTTTCATGAGCTGTTGCAGCATAGTGAGGAAAAGCCAGGAAAGCTAATTTCTGACGGCAAGAGTTGAAGAAGGTAAGGGGAGGTTGCCCCTGATGTGTAAAAATGCACATTGGACTCATGGCTCTGGGTGCAGTTTTAGGTAAAAAACCTAAATTTGTTTTTATTCTCACTTCAAAATCCATGTAAGAAGTGTGAGAGGTTGGGAGGACCATTTAAATGTGAGGCCGAGTTCCAAGCTTTTAGTCTCTTCTTTGCAAAGGGTTCTGGTGATCTTTGAAGACAGTTCCTGAAAGGTTTAGGAATTGTGCAAAAGAGAAGACTGATGACAGCTGGGTGTCACCAGACAATGAAAGGAGAATAATGGGAGAAACCCCATGGCAAGTGCGATAGATGCTGTGAAAAATGCTGTGCAAGCTAAGAATGGCAAGGGCCAACTCCCTTTTCCCAGGAGCATCAGGGAGTCTTTGCAGAGAATGTCACAGTTGAGCTGGGTGCAAAAGATGAGCAGCAGATCACCATGAAAGCCAGAATATGGGATGGTGTGTTGACTTCCTAGGACTGCAGTTACAAATGACCACAAACTGGGTGTCTTACAGCAACAGAAATTTATTCTCTTACAGTTCTGAAGGCTAAAAGTCAGATATCAAGGTATCAAAGAGCCATGCTCTCTCTGGAGGAGACTCTGTCTTTTGCCTCTGACAGCTTCCTTGGTTTGTGCCTGAATCACTCTGGTCTCTGCCTCCATCTTCACTTGAACTCCCTGTGTCTGTGTCTTCTCTTTTGTCTCTTATAAGGACACTTGCATTGGATTTAGGATTCACTTAAATAATCCAAGATGATATCATCTTAAGATCTCTAAGTTAATTATATCTGGGAAGACCTTCTTTCTGAATAAAGTCACATTCACAATTAGGTTGTAGCCATAGATTTTGGGTGGTCACCATTCAGTCCACTCCAGGAGGCACTCTATGCAGAGGCGGTCTGTGATAGGACCCAAACTTCTTAGCAAAAGACCACTAGGTTTTATCAGGTTTGCAGTCTTCTATCTCCCATCCCCAACCATTTTTTCTGACCTTGAGGTGTGACTGATGGCTTTCATTTCCACAAATGATGGCATTTCTTCCTATCTCCATGCCTCCATGCAATTCCCTTTTTACTTTTTGTCCATTTTTTAAATTTTGTTTGGTTTTGTCCTTATTTTTTGTAGTGCTGGAGATTGACTCTAAGGCCTCATACATGCTAGGCAAGCATTCCACCACTGAGCTACGTCCCAGGCCCCTCTTTCCATTTTGATCAACCAAATTGGATCCTGGAAGGGAAATCAATAGGGCGAATGGTTATTGGGAGCAAGATCAGAGAATAAGAGCAGGCACTTTCACTTCCAGTGTTCATATTTTATCAATAAAAGCTTCTTTTGGACAATTTAGTTTTGCTTTGGAGAATTCTTTATTATTTTGCCTGACTATATAAGTAGCAGTTAGAAGGTTTATTCATAGGAAATGTCAAAAGTTCCTCTCTGAAATTTTCTTTCATGTTTGCTCATGAATAGCAGCTGCTCTTACAGGTTGTTCACTTTTGAGTAAATGATAAATTGGCCTATCAGGTAAAATATCTTAGCAGGTTATTTTGTTTTGTATCTCAGGAGAAGCAAGTGGCACCGAATGAGCTGGATGTGCATACAGCTGGATATGCATACAGCTGGAGATTCACACAGTTGCATACAGTTGTTTTGGATGCTCTCAGTAGACTGAAGAATAGCTGCTGATGTGCATAAATGCCTGAATTTCAATGAGGAACTCAACATGAAGTGAATGACAAAGATGCCAGCCACAGATTAATGTATTCATATCTTCATTTAATTGCTTCATTCCAATTAAACCCTAATATGGATTATGAAAATATACAAACAAATGTCATCTGCCTTGGATTTGTGCCTGGCATGCTGTGAGATTGTGGAGAGATATGATTGACATCATGCATATTATACTACAACAAGGGGGGACTTTGATATGTAATCTGGAGGTGATAAAAATGTAAATCCATCAACACAAAGGCAGACAAAAAGAGTACTGCATATTAAAGATCATGAACAGTCAGGAGAAATTAAGGAAAGGGAGGCAAAAGAGGCCACAGGAAGCCACATACAGGTCACAGAATATCTGGTGCATAATCAAAGGGACACAAGGAGTGGTTGAGAAACAGATAGAAGAAGCCGAGTCACTTACTCTTCTTCTACAAATTCTTTTGCTTTTAACAGGTGTAAAACACTATTACCGAGAGCCAGGTATAATCTTAGCACTCTATGAAGCTGAGTCAGGAGGACTGAAAGTTTGAGCCCAGCCTGTGCAACTTAGAGACCTTGTCTCAAAGTTAAAAGTAAAAAGGGCTTGGGATGTAGCTCAGTTCAGAGGCCTGGATTCAATCTCTCGTACAAAACAGACAAACAAACAACACAAACACACGCAAAAAAAAAAAAAAAAAAACCAAGAAACACACCACAGTACCACCAACAACAACTCACTATCATTGCTGTCCAAACTGACCCAAAAGCCTCTCCCTGGGATGTCCAGGATTCTTGCCTTTCTGTATCTGGAGATTATTGTCTATATCCCATTCCCACCATAGCACAGAGCCCAGTTTACTAGGTTCCCTTAAGCAGAGGAGGGAGAAAAAAGAGAAATGGTTCCCTAGCTTCCCCTCTGAATCTAGGGAGAGAACCTGCAGGTGCCAGTCTCTCTAGGGTTGGGCTGTAAGGCAAAACCTCTGGGTAGGAGCAAGCTGATCTTTGCTCTCCTTCATGCCCAAAAGCCCTGGTGCTGAGGACTGGCCTCTGCATTCTGTGGGTGACCCAGTGCTTGGGAGGGTGAAAAGTGAAGGCACCCATGGGCCTGTACCTCTACTTCGTTGCTAGCTTTAATCTGGGAATGGGAGCACAAAGGCTGAACCTGCTTGTGTGCGAGCACTGTTCACACACAGCATACCATGGCTGAGGTTTGAGGGGAATATTTTGCTGAGGACTCAGACAGACCTCAGTCTTCAGCCTCATCTTGCAATTTCTACCTCTTTGAATGAAGGCAAATCCTTTTCTGTCTCTGAGATTGACTGCTTTTCTTTTTAAATTAAAGTGATACCACCCACATCCCAAGGTTATTCTAAAGACAAATGGGATGCATATCTTCCTCCTTTTTTTTCATCTATTCATTCAACAGAGCTTTGGGGTGCCATGGCAGGCAGAGTCCTAAGATGATTCCCAATGACTCACTCTTTGTGTATGTTCCTCCCTTCCGCTGTGGGCAGGATCTGTTAATAGGATGAATGCTGTACCTGTGGGTTAGGTTTTATGGCAAAGGTTAAGAGCTTTGCAAATCAGTTGATTTTGAGCTAATCAAAAGGAAAATTATTCTGGATGAGTCTAAATCAAATGAAAGCTTTGAAAGTGTGAGAAAGGGCCTCTTGCTTGTGTCACAGCAAGCCACCATAGCTCTACAGTGCCAGGGAAATGGATTCTTCCAAAACCCATGCAAGGACCTTGAGCTTCAGATGAGATCCTATCTTTTGGTGGCTGGCATTTTGATTACACCTTTGTGAGGCCTAAGAAGAGGACCTAGTTATGCCATGCCTGACACCCAATCCATGGAAACTATGAGATAATAAATGTTTGTTATTCCAAGCTGCTGCATTCTTGATAACTTGTGATTACAGTATCATGCCAAGAAGTGAGGATACAACAGTGCACGAGGCAAGCACAATCCTGCCCTACGAGGGACCCAAATAAGGACATAGACGACTAAATATTTTCAGACAAATATGCTAAGTGAAGGAGTTTGAATTAACTCCTCACAATTGAGCCTGGTTGTTTTATTGCAATCTTTCTGCCATAATGGCTACAGAAGAGGGGAAAAGAGCATGCCATTTGGGAAAGGAAGAGGCTATGACATTGTGGGACTCCTTCCTGGGAAAGCACACAAAGCCTGTTTGATTCAAAGAAGAGTAGCAGAGAAAGAAGAGAAGCAGAGAAAGAAGAAGGTGGAGGGGCAGTCCATCGGGGCTTGTTGCCCCCACCCTTTTCCATCCCAGAGTTGAGGGAGGGACAGAGAACTTCCATAACCAGGAAAGTTCTGGGGAGCTCTTGGTGTGGTGGATTTTGCTCCTATCATCTTGGGCTAAATGCTAGTTAAACTCCAAGCGTTCTTTGAAAGGTGCTGAGTGAAAACAATCTTGCTAGGCAGTGAGTTGCAAATAGATCTAGGCAGAGAGAGGACCAAAAATAGTGTTTTCTCCCTGTTCCTGCCCCATTGCCTAGCCTTTATATCTGCAAACTCACCAGCATCCACGTCATTCTGTCCCACTTCTTGAGACATAAAACAAAATAACCCTTTAGAGTATTTGTGTGCTCTCAGGCAAACTCATAATTACTCAGAATAAACAACTTTTTTTTTGTTTGTTTTTATGTAGTTCAGACTGGCCTTGAATTCGCAGTGATCCTCCTGCTTCAGCCTCCTGAGGGCTAGGGTTACAAGCATGTGCCACCGTGCCCAGCAAAAGTGAACAACTTTTGAGAGCATCTGCTGTTCACGAGTAAATTTCACGGGGGAATGCTTCACTTTTCATGTAATAAAAGGTTTTAAACCAGAAACCAGAAAAGAATGGGATACTTTTAATTAGCCAGAGCAAATGTTTTCTCTCACCAGTGTGATGGTGGCTTGGTGGCTTGAAAGCAAGACTAGCCCTCTACTAACAAAGAAAGCTGCATTTTTTTTATGTATTCATTTTGTGAGTTATCGTTATTTTCTGCCTATAGTTAGACTACTACTGGTTCCAGTACAAGCTGTACCTTAGAGCAGTGGGACAGGTGTCAATGTTTGGAGACACCGTGGTTGTCAAAATGAGGGTCCACTATTGGCATCTAATGGGCAGAGGCTATTGATGCTGCTAACACCCTGCGGTGCCTTCCAACCCTCCTCAATAAAAGCAAGCTACCCTGCCCAGAATGCCCATGATCCTGCCGCTGGGAAGCGCTGCCCGAAGTGGACATCGAGGAGGGCTACCCACACATGTGTGGGGGACACATGTGGGTGCAAACAGAGGGATGAGCGTGCGTGGAAGCTTGCCGTGTGTGTGGGACACCGGAGGGGACTGAGAGATAAAGCGGTGTCTGCGGGCGTGCGCTGAGGTCAGGGAGGGTCACTGGGGCAGGCGCAGATTCTGGACTTCACCCCAAAGTCCTACAGGAGACACTGCTGGATTTTAGGCAAGGCTGTCACAGAAGAAGGTTTTTTCTTTACTGTTTACAAGGGAATTTCAAATGCTTCTTACCAAAACTTCGTAACACTCAGCGAGGAAGGCAGTGAGGCTGTTATTATTTCTATTTTAAAATTGCATTCTTTATTTCTTCACCTTTCTCACCATATAAGGGGATGTAAATTGCCCTTCTGCCTTTGATAGGAGAAAATGCCATGGGAAAGAGAAATGAAGAGATGTGTTCCAGCCTTCTACATGCAGAAGGGGCAAAGTATCTTAATTGCCTTATTCTTACACCCACCACTGATGCGTTATTCTTGCTCTAGTTATTTTCCCTTTTATGAACCTTGACTATGCTTCAGCTACTTAGAATTGCATAATTAAATGAAATTCTGCTCCAACAACTGTCTGCACATGAATTGTTGTGATTATTACTTTAAATAAAAATGGGTTATAGGAAGAGTTCACATATATACAGGAAGTATTATCACTATGGGAGTATTATTGGTTGATGAAAAGTAAAGGGAAAAATAGTTAATGGGCTGTGTGACCTTATTAAAACCAAATGTTGGTAAATGATGTAAGTGTGGAAAGATGAGCACACAGGATGTTCATAAATGGGGTATTCATTTAGTATAGCATGCTCAGAGCATCTTACTTAAAGTATGGCTTGTTCATATCGCCTAATTTCAGAGTGTTTCCTATTCATAGTCCATAAACAAACTGCACTGGGTTTGTGGTTGCAGACTTTTTTGGGAGGCGTGGTAAACCTTTGTGGACTCTTTATCTACAACACCTGTAAGTATGCTGGGGTGAAGGCGCATCATTTGTCTTCCATTCTGCAGGTGGTGAGGAGAATGACTCCGTGAATAAACAGCATATTTACCAGCCAAGGGCAATGATTGCTTACTAACTTCTCCAATTTATTCAGAAAAGATTTGCCAACAAATCCAAATTAAGTTGAAGACTAGAATAAATTGAAAAAATGATTTCCATTACCAACTGCTACCGCCTTTAGTATTTAACATTAGTGACTACATGAATTTTTGTTTTCCACATTGCAGTAGTGTTATGACTTGTGTCTAGATGTCCCCCCAAAGCCTCATGCAATCATAGATGGGGCTTTTTCAGAAGTGGCTGAATCTAGAGTGTGTGATGCTGGAAGTTATTCATGGTGCACTGCTAGGATTAAAGGCACTAGGATTAATGGTGTGAGTGCTACTTGCCCAAAGTAGCCTGGATAAGATACAAGCAATTGGGGGCTGGTGAGATAGCTCAGCAGCATAAGCACCTGCCTGGCAAGTGTGAGGTCCTGAGTTCAACCCCCAGTACCCACAAAGAAAAAAAAAATCCAAGGGATAGAAAGAGCTGTGGTCAGCCCTTGTTTCTTTGCTACTTTTTGCCCACCATGAACTCCTCTGCAACGTCTGTCTGCCACGCCACTCTGTCTTGGAGCCAGTCGATTACGGACTGAAACCTCTACAAACAGTGAGCGAAATAAATTCTTCCTCCTTTAACTTTGGGTGTCAGGTATTTTGTCTCAGCAATGAGAAAAGTGAGATAGGTAGGGTGTATTTTTCTAAACTGTGCATGATTTTGTGATACTGCTGGGCTCCAGAACCTTCGGTTTTCAAGTCTCCCTATTTTCAAAATCTGACCCTGTCAAATCTGTCTGCTTTTCTTCCCCTCTTTTGGGAGCCCAATATGAAATCTGTGTAGTGGCCACACCAGGAGTCCAGCTACTCCTCATTTAGGATGCTCATTTTTGTTCTTCCTTGTTTAGGATGCTCATTTTTATTCTTCCTTTTTCCAACCCAATTGCTTCCTGTATCCAGACTGCTGTACCACTCTACCTGGAAAACTCCTCTGAGACTCTGAAGAATCACTTCGCATTCTGTGTTGGTTGGGGATATAGAAAAAACACACTTGGAAACAGATTTGGGGAGTAAGTATCAAGACCCTTGTCCCTTGACCTGCATGTGAATGTAAGTTTGGCACTTGTATGAGTCATTCTTAAACCTCTGGAAGTTTTTTAATTGTCACCTGCTCTTGATGTAGCTAGAACTATGACTTACAAATATAAGAACTGTCACGCAGCCATCTTCACTATGAATCTGTAGAGGATGCAGAGGAAGAAGTCCACGGAGATAGGGCGGGACAATGAATCCACGTGGAGGAGAAGAGATGAAAGGTGAAGAGCCTCAGAACCTTCCCAAGCTTGTGCTTCAGTTCCTTTGCTACTTTCCTTATAACGAACCCTTGTCTTTTTCATTTCTATCCTGCTTGTTGCAATTTAGCGGGCACTATGCTCCTCTGTCTGCAAATTGCCTCTCTTGGCGGGACATGTCTTCTTTCATGTTTGGTCCTCATTTTCTTACCCACACCTCCACTGCTGAGCAGCATTCCATCATGTGATTATAATGTGAATTATTTATCCATCTTCCTGTTGATGGATTTTGGATTGCTTCCTTTTTCTTATTGCAAAGAAAGTTTCTAAGAATGTTCTTATATGTGTCTACAATTGCACTTCAGTAAATAATTTTAGGGCATATAAATAGGAGTATAAATGCCAATTTAAAGGTGATATAAATGCTTAATAGATAATGTCAAATTATTTTCTGAAGTTGTAACATTTTACACTCGAACCATCATTAATATTACATAATGATAACTAATACTAAACATTTATCCTCTGCCAGGCAGTTATCACTGATAGAATTCTGTGTTTCTCCATCTAGCATTCCTAGGTTAAACACTATGTGAATCTGATACATTTTATTTCTAACATGTGGTTGGATTCAGATGGTAAACATTTTATTTGGACAACCAGGCACAGTGGTGCATGCCTGATATCCCAGCTACACGGGAAGCTGAGGCTGGAGGAGTCAAGGCCAGCCTGGGCAACTTAGCAAGACCCTATCTTAAAATAAAACTTAAAACTAGGGCTGAGGATGTAGCCCAGTGGTACAGCATTTGCTTAGCATACATATGGCCCAGGGTTCAATCTCCAGGATCAAAATAGAATAAAATTGTATTATTTTTATTTCCTTGGAAATTGTTGAAACTCAATAGCAAAAGGACTTGAAGCAGGACCTCTTTTGTTGGGACAAGGTTAATAATCATGTCAAATTCTTTAAAAATTATTAGTCTCTTCAAATGTCTTTTCCCTTTTGTATCAGTTTGGACATTTAAAACTTTTTAGTAGTACATACATGCAGTACATAATGGTTACATTCACTGTGGGGATTTGGTACATGTTCGTAAAATATCTTAATTCTTTTTATGGCTCCTTCTTTTCCTCCCTCTTCTTTCTCCCTCCCTCCAACTCTTGGTTCCTGTTTTGTTTTTTTTCCCCCAGAAATTTATCTCTTTTATCTATTTTGTCAAACACTCATTATTTTATTGTTTTAAAACCTCTTATGTTTGCAGTTATTTTTCCTTTCCTATTCTGTGATTTAGCTGCTTCTTTTCTGTTTCCTTTTTTGTCTATTGTTTTCTTAATTAGTTTTGCTCATTCTTTTTTAAAAAATAGCTTCAGTTTCATTGATGTTCGCTAATGTATAATTATTGTCAATGTTCTGCTTAATTTCTGCCTTTATTTTTATTGGTTTCTTTCTTCCGGGTTCTTTGAGTGTGACCTGTTACTTGTTTTCTGACATTTTAACTCATTTGTTGTCAGCATTTGGGTTGTGCTTGTGTTTATTTTCTTATTTTTCTGCTTGGAACCAACTTCCCCAGACAGCTCCACAAAGCTCACTCTGCTCCTTCAGATGTCCTGTAAATGACACCTTCTCAGCCCAGCTTTGCCTGCAACTTGCAACTCCTCCTTCCCCTCCACACCTCTTCCCAGCTTTGTTTTCTCCATAGCATTTGTTACCATTAAATATAGCATATACTATTTGTTGCCTATTCCCCCATTAGAATATGAGTTCTTTTAATTTTAATAAATTTATAGAGTTGTTCAAACTTGATTAAGTATGTTCTTATCACCCCCAAAACCTTCCTTATGCCAATTTCTAGAGATGTGTTAAAAATCTCCAAAAATAGGGCTGGGGTATATATTTCAGTGGCAGATTGTTTGAGTAACACACACACACACACACACAGATCCTGAAATATTTGTTGTCTCATCTGTTTCTGTTATTCTGTCCTTTGATGCATTCTTTATAGCCATGTGACATACCGCATATACCATGGTGGTCTCGTAAGATTATAATAGGGGTAAAAAATTCCTTTCGCCTGATGTCTTAGCTGCCATAACACCATAGTGCAATTCATTATTCACATTTGTTGTGATACTGATGTAAACACACCTGTGCTGCCAGTCACAGAAAAGTGTAGCACATACAATTATGTACATGATACTACTAAATAATGGTAATATACTACTATTCACTAGCTTAAGGGCTTACTACATTAGACTTTTTATCATTATTGTAGAGTATACATCTTCTACTTATAAAAAATAAGCTTACTGTAAGACAATGTCCTGTGTTACGCCTGCTGCAGTCTTACTCTCTCAACTGCATGAAGAGAACACATCAAGTGATGACGACTGATACCATCTAGGTTTGCATACATCTACTCTGTGATGTTTGTACAACAACACAATTGCCTAACCATCCAATTCTCAGAATATATCTCTGCATTATGCTACATATAACTGTGTTTTGGATCTGTTGTTGCTATATACAATATATTCATGAGTGTTATATTTTCTTGATCTATTATTTTTTTGTTTTGATTATTTTTTATGTATGTGGGTACCGGGAGTCGAACTCAGGATCTTGTGCTTGCCAGGCAGGCACTTATGACACTGAGCTATATCACCAGCCCTGTTTTGATATTTAACATCCTCTTCGTTATGGTTGAGATCTTCATGTTCAGAGACGGGGCTTTTGAAAGATGATCAGATCATGAAGGCTCTACTTTCACCAATGGGTTAACTCACTGATGAAATCATAATTTTGATGGCATTATTGGGATGTAATGGAAACTTAGGAGGTGAGGCCTAGTTGAAGAGAGTTAGTCATGCAGCTTTGAGTTTGGGGACTATATCTTGTCCCAGGCCATTCCTCTGTCTCTGGTGATCTTCTTTCTTCTCTCTTGTCTTTTCTTTCTCTCTCTTTCCTGAGTGCCATAAGGTGAGCCGCTTTCTCTCTGCCATCCCTTGTCTCAGGACTAAAATCAATAGAGCCAGCTGGCCATGGACTAAAACTGCAATGGTGAGCAAAAATAAATCTTTCCTCCTTTAAGTTGTCACAGCAACAGAAAGCTGACTACCACACTCTTTATAGTACTTTAACTTTGATTTCTATTTTTTCCAATATTAAAATTGCTGTCCTGGTTGTCTTTCAGTTCCCATGACTTAATCTTTTTCCACCTCTTTAGGTTTTACATGTCCAAATCATGTTTTGTTTTAAATCTGTCTTTTATAGTTTATACTCTACTGGATCTCAGTAATTTTTTTTTTTCACAAAGAAACTCAGAGTCTCTGTCTTCTGATTGATAAGTTCCATATTTATATGTACTTCTCTCTGGTTTTGTCATATTACTTTATATTCCCTATACTTCAATTTTTGCATTCATCTCTCCTTTCTAGGATTGGATTCATCTCTCCTTTCCATATAGGAGTTTGAATTAAAACCTTTAACCATATTTATTTTCCCTCCATCACTTTCTTAAAGGGGTTAATATCTTCATTTTCTCCTCTCTTAGACAAATATGATTGCACATCCTTCTCTGCATCCAATCCTGCTTCCCCTCCCAATACAGTGGTATCACCTAACTTTAGTTCTAGATTACAATCACCTGGAGAAAGAAAAGCATTCTCCCCCGGCCTGTCCTCCAGCACCAGATCACAACTACTTTCTCTTTCTCCCTTGGAGGGAAGGGAGGGCAAGGTCCCTTATAGTCTTTGTAGTTCTCCACATTAATATATTTTTTCTCTATAACATTTATTACCATCAAACATTTTACTTTTTTATTATCTTTATTAGAATGCAATATCCTCCTTATTAGAATGTAAGTTCTTTTAATTTTAGTAAATGTACAGAATTTTCCCATTCTGTTTTCTTATGACAGGACTGGTCTGGGAGAGGTAGCCAGCAGCTTTTGCTGGTTTGCTATCTTCAAAAGATCCACTTTTGCTTGGGCTAGTGATATGGACTGAATATTTGTGCTCTCCAAATTTAGGTGTGGTAGTATTTTGAGATGTGCTAGTATTAGGAGGTGGAGCCTTAGGTCATGAGGGTGGAGCTCTCATAATATGATTAGTGTCCTTTTAAGGAGAGCTTACTTTCTCTCTGCTCTCTACCAGGCTGAACACAATGAGAAGGTGGCCATCTACAAACCAGGAAAAATGTCCTCACCTGATCTTGGATTTACTGACTTCTTGATTTTGGATTTTTCAGCCTCCAAAACTATGAGAAATAAATGTTTGTTATTTAAGTCACCCAGGCTATGCTTTTTTTTTAAAAAATAGCAGGCCAAATTAAGACAGCTAGTTTGAGTTGGTTCTTACTATTGCAGCCACAGGGTCCTAAAATAACAAGTAAATGATCATAATATGAAGATTAAATTATATATTTTAACAGGACTAACTATATTTTAAAGAAAGGATCCTCTTTGGGAATATACAAAATAACACAATAGGGATGCAAACATCAAAATCTGTAATATGGGAAACTATAGGACAAATGGTTCACTTAAAAAAATTGCATGGAAAAATGAGAAGAGGGAGATGGAACCTTAAAAACTATATCAACCAATTGCAATGATTTTTTTAAATCTCAAAAATTTTTATGAATCAATGAAAGAAATCTGAATATTGACTGGATATTTGATAATATTAAGAATTGTTAATCTTTTAGCAGGGTGAGGTAGCACATGCCTGTAATCCCAGCACTTGGGAGGCTGAGGCAGGAGGATCACCATGAGTTCCAGGCCAACCTGGGCTACATAAGTGAGTTCAAGGCCAGCCTGCACTATACAGCAAGACCCTGTCTCAAAAAAACCAAAAGAAAAAGAAAAAAAGAAAAAAGAATTATTAATTTTTTATGCATAACAGTGACAGATGTGATGACTAGCCATCTAGAAATGGTAATTCAATAAATGCTATGAAGGAGAAGTATAAAGATGAGGGCTATAATTTAGATTGGGAGAGGATCAAGGAAGTCCTCTTCGATGGTGTGACATTTAAACTGAAGATGGTAGAAGTCACAGGGGAGGAAAGGAGAAAAGAGCATTCTAAACAGAAGGACAAGTGTGGGAGTACCTTCCAGAGTTCAGAAATCCAGCAACTGGGTGGATATTGAACATATTTATCCATATGGGAAGATTGGTGGAAAAGCAGATTTGAAGAGAAAAATCAAGTCTGGGCACTGTGTTGCACACCTGAAATCCCAGCACTCAAGAGGTTGCGGCAGGAGGATTGTGAGTTTGAGGCCAGCCTGGCTATGCAGCAACTTTTAGGCAGGTTGAGCTGCATAGTGAGACCCTTTCTGAAAACAGAACAACAAAATTAGTTTACTTTGAGATGATCATGACAGGAGCTATTTAAAGAAGATAGCAATAGGTAATTGGATATAGGTGCTTGAAGCTCAAAAAATAGATTAAAGTTAAAAGGTGAAATAATAATTTGTTTATGTTTCAATAAAAATTTCCTAAAATTATAGCAATTGAAGAAAATTGAGAAGTTAATCATATTTTGCCCCTATTCTAGCCAGGGGAAATATCTGAGCATAACTTCAATTTAGTCTTATTTTCCTTAAAAAAGAAAAAAACTGATTCTGTTGATGAATGCTCTTGAAGCCCTGAGGAGTCCCAACTGGCAGCCATGGTAGCTGTTTCAAAGGAAAAGAGGAAAAATGCTTGTTCTGCTTTAAAATGAAGTAATTGATGATATGGAAAAATATCTTGCCTTTATTTGCTTCTCAATATGGTGATTTTTTTATGGTGAAAGATGAAGTGATAGGGCTAAATATGGGGGGAAATACGTGAGTGGATATATCTATGTTACATAAAGGATATTCAGATGTTTAGCAGATATGTTGCAAAAATCAAGATGGCACCATAAAACATCTAGAGAATTCTCAGTGTAAAAATAGAAAATGATGACATCTACAAGGAACTTTGGGCATCTCAATAATATTAATACTTGGGAAACAAGGGTTATTACAAGGAGATATGGCTGGAAACTTTTTTAAGTAACAGCAATAGTGGCAATATTTCAGGGGAGAAGAATGCATGAGATTGTCAGGGACTAGTAACATTAGAAATTATGTATCACTGCTTGGCCCTCATCCTTCGAAATACTATTTGTTTATCCTTGAGATCTCAGCTCAGATTCAAGGTGTAGCTGCCTTTCCCCCGCTGGGTCATTTCTACATTATAGGCTCTCAAGGATCCTAGTCATTCTATAGCACATGATACCAATACAATAAAATCAGTAAACTGTGTATGGGAGTGGGGACCTCAGGCCACACCTGGATGAGCAAGAAATATAACAATTTGTACTTGAAGATCTCATTCAACTATGGTGGTAGAAACATCAATTTGGGGGCCCAAAGGATTCTATAGTTCTATAGAACCAAAGATCAAGAGCTGGAGGGAGGAAGAGGCAAAAGAAAGATGGTGGGAGACCCGCCTTGTCTTCAGTTTTGTCTACCCATGAAGCTGTCTTGCTAAAATATTGAAGTTTTATTTGACTCTATCTCCTTAAGCAACTTGGCCGCTGGACAACAAGAGTCAGAAAAGAGCCTCTTGTGCTCCAGGCATGAGCTCTGGGTAACAAATACAGACTAACTATTTAAATGGAAAGAATATAAGAAGAATGGAAGTACCTAGAGAGAAAAAATACAGTTAATATTTTTTAAATCATAGTTCTAACATCTATGTACTCTGTCTGGGAATATGTAGTTAAAGTTATGTAGGAGAAATAATTTGCTAGTCTTTGCTGGCCCCATAAGTCTAGTATGAAAGCATAAACTTCTTTAAGATAAAAAGAAAAAATAGGGCTGTAATTGAGCTGTAGAGTGCTTGTCTAGCATATGCAAGGCCCTGGGTTTGAGCCCCAGTACAGCACGCACACACACACACACACACACACACACACACATTTAAAAACATCACCCAAAGGTAGAAGCAACCCAAGTGTCCATTGATAGATGAATGTATAAACGAAATACGGCATATACTTTTGAGATAATATTTAACATTAAAGAGGAAGGCAGTTGTAACAGATGCTGCACCATTGATGAATTTTAAGCACATTACACCAAGTGAAATAGACCAGTCATGAAAAAAAAAATGCATTTGTTTTTTTTTTTTTAATTCCACTTCAGTGAGGTTCCCAGAGTCATCAAATTCACAGATAGGAAGTAAAATGGTGGTTGGAGAAATCGACAGTTATTCTTTAATGAGTACAGAATTTCAGTTTTATAAACTAAAAAGAGTCTGGGGATGGAGAGATGGGTGTTGGTGATGGTGGCAAAACAGTGGGAATACACTGGATTCCACTGAACTCCACTTAAAAATGGTTAGGGTGGTAGATTTCATGTCATGCATATTGTACTGCAACTAAAAAATATTATCATGGAGTGGGGATGTACATCAGCAGTAAAGCATGTGCTTAGCATGCTCAAAGTTCTAGGTTCAATCCCCAGCACAAAAACAAACAAAAATTACACAAGCTCATTTGTATAATTAGGTTTTTTTTAAATCTCATTTCCATCAGCTAGAAGATAAGCTCTGTGAGTGAGACCTTGTAGATCTTAGTCATTACTCTCTGCCCACCAGCAGTACAGTTCCTAGCACATGATAGCAGTTCTGTAGATATTTGTCAAATAAATAAATAATCCTCAGAGTGGGATTTGGGGGCAGAGTATGCCTCAAGAAAGCAGTATCTCATATAATGAATTACCTAGGAAACACTGACAAAGGTTGCATAATTTGCTACAGATAATATTCAGTTGCCATAGCGCTTGGGAATTTGTGAACATATATCTTGCTTGATTAAATGCAGAAAGAGAGGAAAAGTAGGTATCGTCTTATATACCTATAGTCACATGCTTAATTTGTTCTCTGGCCAACAAGGGCTTCATATTATTGAGTCTTTCAAAGCAATGTAATTTTCTTATTTTAGAATATCTGTTTTATTTTCATAGATTATCACAAATACTGTATAAGACTTGACCTAAAACAAAAGCTTCAGCCTTTTAATTATAGACAATAGAACAGGGAAAGGATGTAGTAGGGAAGTGAGAAAGAGATTTGTAGGAAGCTCAGAGGAAAAATGGATGGCTCTAGGAAAAAAAGCAATTGTGACTGAAGAGAATGTGAATTAAAATTAAAAATTCATATGTCTTTTGACTCAGCAAACTAATGCCTGGGAATCTATCCCGCTGAGATAAAACCATGAATTCATGTAGACACACATACATGGATGCTATTGCAGCAGTGTTCATTGTGACAAAAAGCAGAAAACAAAGCACATGGCTGAATGATTTATGGCATATCAACATCATGAATTATTATTTATTCATTTAAAAATGAATTAAATCTAAACCAATTAACTTGGAGAGATTTTTCATGTGATATTGTTAAGTGAGAAAAGAAACATATGGAAAAACATATATAATATGTTCTCACTTTTAGAAAACAAAACAAAAAAATGACAAAAACAAACAAACCCCCGATTCTCCCTATGTGATTTTCTTGAACAAGGAGGAATGAGCACTTGGCTGGTGATCTGGATTCTGATGTTGGAGGGAGGAAGAGGAGGAAAGGAAGGAAGAAACAAACCTGAGAAGAAAAAAGAAAGGCATGACACTAAAATAACAAAAGCACTACGTACATTTATATAAAGTTTCTGTAATACAGAAAATAATTTTCCTTATGATGGGGATTGAACCCAGGACCTCACACATGCTAGCATGTGTGTACCACTGAGCTATACTGACAGTCTTTTTTTTTTTTTTTTTTGTGGGTACCGGGGGTCGACCTCAGGACCTCGCGCGCCAGCAGGCGCCCGTGCCGCTGAGCGATATCACCAGCCCCTTTTTCGTATGTGGGTTCCGGAAGTAGAACTCGGGCCCTCGCACTTGCTGGGCAGGCGCTTAAGCCACTGAGCCATCTCACCGGCCCTATACTGACAGTCTTGAAAATAATTTAAATAAAAAGTTATCCAGAAAAAAATCAACTGCTTGCTTACTATGGGCTGCTCTTCAGCTTCGATTCCGTTATCTCTGTAACTTACGTGTGAGTAGTAGAGGGATCACAGCCCTAAGCAGCGTGGACTTCCCGGAGACATGAAGACTCTTGATCACTCCTCTTTTCCTGACTGTGATGGAGGTGGTAGATTGGGGTTGTGGAATGTGAGGCAGTTGACTTGCATATTGGGAACCAAATTGCTGATTATAAAAATAGAAATGAAGTTGTTCCTGAGGATCTTACGAATGACTCTCACAGGTAAAAACACAAGGTCCTTTTCTTCTCAGGACCATGCTCAGAGGTTGAAAGCATCCCATTGGTCAAACTCTAGTCATATGACCCCCACGTAGCTGCAAGGGAGGCTAGGAAATGTGGTCTCTGCCTGGCATAAACCCAGCCAAAACTTCCATTATTTTTTTTTTTTTTTTTTTTTTTTTGTGGGTACCAGGGGGACGACCTCAGGACCTCGCGCGCCAACAGGCACCCGTGCCACTGAGCGATATCACTGGCCCCTTTTTCGTATGTGGGATCCGGGAGTCGAACTCGGGCCCCGCTTACGCCGCTGAGCCATCTCACTGGCCCAAAACTTCCATTATTAAACAAGACAGGGTAATAAACATTAACTCAAAAACCACACAACTATATCCTTATAAGCCTAATAAGGAATGGTAAAATGAACTTCAAAGCATAAAATAGCAAGTCCTAATCCAATCATGGGGTGGGGGGGCAGAAAGTTAACTTTTTCCTAAGGAAATGGTTTTGAGCAGACATCTGAAGGAGTTAACTAAATGAAGCAAGGAAAAAGGTTTTAGGAGGGGGAATGGTGTACAAAGATTCCAAAACAGGAGGGATAAGGCATATCTGAGGACTTGAATAAAGATTTAATTTAAAGAAATACATAAATTGGGCCGGTGATATGGCTCAGTGGCATAAGTGCCTGCCTGGCAAGTGTGAGGTCCTGAGTTCGACTCCCGGTAGCCACATAAGGGAAAAAAGGGCCGGTGATATCGCTCAGCGGTATGGGCGCCTGCTGGCAAGCGCGAGGTCCTAAGTTCGACTCCCACATAAAAAAAAAAAAAAAAGAAAGAAAGAAATGCATAAATTGCCAGGCATGGTGGTGCATGCTTGTAATCCCGGCACTCAGGAGGTGAGGCAGGAGGATCACCACAAATTCTAGGTCTGCCTGGGCTACAAGGTGAGTTCAAGGCAAGCCTGAACTACATAACGAGACCCAGTCTCAAAAAACCTAGGAAGAAAGAGAGAGAGATAGATAGAGACAGACAGAGAGACAGTGGGAGAGAGAGAGAGAGAGAGAGAGAGAGAGAGAGAGAGAGAGAGAAAATGACTCTTTCCAAAGACCCAAGGCTGACTAGTAAATATATTCCAAAATGTGCACCAACTCTAAAAGACATCATTTATTTTTTGTGGCTTGGGCTGTGGTTTCTCTGGCAGTCCAGAGAAAGCTGACATTGATTTGGGAAGGTCAAATTATTCCTCGTGTAAAACCTGGGTAAATAGATCTTTGTGTGTGTTGCCTCTGAAGAATTTGGCAAAGTTGTGTGCCTCGTTTGTGCGTCTTATGGTTTTAGGTAACCTTAGGAAATAGCTGTATCATTTTGTCTGTATTATATGGACAGAGGGTGGTTTTGAAAACCATTTGCAGTTCTGCATTAAAGGAACAGACCGACTGTTGGGTAACGGACCCACCCTGGGATGTGGGAGGTGAGAGTGACAGTAATGTTGACTCATTGAGCCTTATTTCCATACGACGCACATGAAAGTCAGTTTCATCACTTTATAGTTTCACCTCCTATTAAAGTGTTGTTCAATGTGAGTCATAGTAAACTGAGGCCCTAGAATTTGATACAACCCAATATAAAAAATTCATGAAATCTTTCTGCACTGCTTACTCTACTTTTTCCTACTGCAACCAAGTAATTGTTTTTTAAAAATTTAATGTGCTTCTCTCCTTTGCTTTCTCAAGGATACAACATTTACCTTAATCTGCTCTAGGCATATGACTGGCAGAGATGAAAATCTGATACGGGAGGAAAGTGGAGAGAAAGGCTTTCAATTGTGGGCATTAAAAATCAGGATTAGGCAGCTGGGCCATTGTCTTGAATGCAAATTTTGCACATGAGCATCTTTAGTATACCCAGAAACCAGGCTGTGGCACAGTGTACACTAGTGTGGCACACAAAAGATACCCTTAAGGAGGATTACCAGATAAGATATAGGATGCCCAGTTACATTTGAATTTTATATAAACAATAAATAAATTTTTAATATGAGAATGTTCCAAATATTGCATGGAACACTTTATCTGATTCAAATGTACTTGGGCTTCTGTGTGTGTGTGTCTATGTGTGTGTGTGTGTGTGTGTGTGTGTGTGTGTGTTACTGGGGATTGGACCTATGCAGTCTTGAGCTACATCCCCAGCGCTTTTTAAATTTTTGAGACAGGGTCTCACTAAATTGCCCTGGCTGACCTGAACTTGAGACAGTCCTGCCTCAGCCTCCCAAAGTAGCTGGGATTATAGGCATGTGTCGCCATGCCCAGCTGAATTTTTGTTTTTTAAACATGGTTGTTTAAAAAGTTATTTAAAAAGTATCCTCATAAAGTAGGACAGCTAGTCAAGTACCATTGCATACAATTGGCCCTCTGCATACATGAGTTTCATATCCATGGATTAAACCTATCTTGTATAGAAAATATTCAGAAAAATATTAAGTCTGTACTGAACATATAAATGTTTTCCTGTCATTATTCCCTAGCATTCACATTGTGTTAGACATTATAAGTGACCTAGAGATGATTCAGGGTATATGGGTAGATACTCATAGACTATAGGCAAACACTATGCCATTTTATATAAGAGACTTTGTATCCACCGGATGTCCCGGAATTAGTCAGTGCCCCTGGATAAAGAGAGATGACTGTAAGACAATAAGCTATACTAGGGGTGAGGGGTGTAGAGTACACTAGTCACCTCGACTGTCCAACCTTTGGACACTCTCTGAGCGTAGCTTGCTTCCATTGTAGAATCAGAAAGTAGCTGATCCTTGCATTCCCAGCCTTCTTTGAGCAGAGTGTGGCGAGTGCCAGTCAGATACACTTGCCTCAACAGTCTAGAAAGCGGGTATTTGGGAGGCAGGTACCAAGCACAGCTCATTCTGGTGACTGGGGACAGCACTGGCTGTGGCTGCATCCAGTGCGCAGTGTTGTTGGTGGAGCCTGTGAGGTCTAATGCCCAGAAACAATAGCAGGGTTCCTAAGACCTAGGTGATCATGGGTATCGCTCCTGGCTGCAGAGCCTCAGTGGCTGGCTTCGGCCTTCCCAGGAAGTATCTAACAAGCCAGTGTGTTTGATGAATTTCTTTGCATGTTAACTCCAACAGAATCAGTTCTGTTCCTTGCCCTTAAAAATTACAAGTGATAAATGAAATAAAAATCTTATCAGGTGTGAGAAATTGTAGGAAAAAGAATAAGGAATGAGAGAGGAGAACAAAGGAGGCAGGAATGTGCCTGGAGAGGAGGTGGTACATCAGAAGTTAGGGAAGGTGGCATCCTCGGGGGAAGCTCCTGGGCCAGGCTATGCTCATAGAGCCATTCTGGGAGGTAGCAGTCAGCTTTGATTGCCTGAGGGGCTTCATAAGGCCTCATTTCTATTTGGATTGCATGGTACTTGTGTTCTACCAGCTTTTTTTTGGGGGGTGGGGAGGAATTGAGACAGGGTCTCACTGTGTGGTATAGGTTAGCCTTGAACTCACTGTGCAGCCTCCCAAATGCTGGGATTGCAGGTGTGTGCCATCACACCTGGCTTCTACTTGCTTTTACGTTCTTGTGGATCACTCCTGGGTTCTTTCATTTCAGCCTGGTTGGGCGGAGGGAGCCCTGAGTTTCAGTGATCCAAAGCCTCTCCCAGTTCCAGTGTGACACAGATAAAATCCGGAACTTAGCTGAAAAGCTTGATGTGCTGCAGGAGCGGTAGCTTCACAGCAGTGACGTGTGCAAGGAAGAGCGCTCAAATCAGATGATCAGGAGTCACAGACTTCACAGTGTTAGGGGACCACGAAGGGTCCAGGCAGTGCCAATGGGCTGTGTCAAGCTGGATGACTCCGGGGTAGCCCTGCACTCTGCCTTGAATGATATTGGGGAACAACCTGGCAAAAGAGAGCTGCCCTAGCTTCATGAAGCCCCCTGTCCTTCCTGGCCATCCTAATGTCATAAAAATCATAATCCTCAGTACTAAGGAAGAGAAGCAAGGGCAAAGTAGGCTACCTGAAGGATGCGCATGGATGTGGGTTACTTACATGGGTGGCCAAATTATTGTACGAGACATTTAGTTACTTCTGTTCCTGGTAAAGGTATGGGTAGGGATGGAGAAGGAAGGCTAGATTGGTGATAGACTAAATTTAAAAATATTTTCCCTCCTTCCCATCTGAGTACTCTGTACGTTAACTTGTGTGGCCCTGCAATCTCTGCACTTTCCAAGCTGCATTCTGTGCCTCAGCTGCCCAGGGCTGCTCCTTACTATTCATCCCCACGGCCAGGCAGGCACAGAACCCCACTTTCGCATATGGAGTGCAGAGCCAGGGCTCAGCTGTGGCAGCTTGTGACCTGGGAAAAAATCATTGGTTTCCAAGGTGCCTCAGCTTCAAACTCTGTGTGCTTCTGTTTATTCTGTGCCCTCTGTGTGGAACTCTCCCTTCTACACTTGAAAAAACCCATTAGCTCTCAAGAGCCAGATCAAACATCACGACTGGGGCATTTCTTGAGACCTGTCCTCCCTTCTACTCTCCCTCTCTAGGCAGAAGTCATCAACCCTGACCTTTGCGCTCCGGGCTTGTCTGCCTTTCTGGTGTAGGAGATAACCTGTTTTCACTGTTCTACTCCAGCTTCTGACACAGACCCCGCAAACATCTGTCTGTAATCCCAGCACTCAGGAGGCTGAGTAGGGGACCACGAATTTGAGGCCAGCCTGGGCTGCATAATGAGTTCAAGACCAGCCTGGGCTAGATAGTGAGTTTGAGGCTAGCCTGCACTACATAGTAAGACTTCGTCTCAAAAAAACTTCAAAACATTTTTTTAAAGGTCATCATTTTAGCCAATATGAGGGCACCCAGGAGGAGAATAATTGCAACAGAATCAGGAAAGCAGAGGGTTCAGAACCAAAGAGAAAAGTACAAAGAACTCTTATTTTCTTTCTTTTCTTTCTTCTTTCTTTCTTTCTTTCTTTCTTTCTTTCTTTCTTTCTTTTTTTACTTTCTTTCTTTTCTTTCTTCTCTCTCTCTCTCTCTCCCTCTCCCTCTCCCTCCCTTTCTTTGTCATGCTAAGGATTAAATCCAGGCCTCCAAACAGGCCAGGCAAGTGCTGTACCACTGAGCCACATCCCCAGCTTCATGACAACCATTTCTAAGAGCTTGGTTGGAAAGGACAGGATAACAAGTAAAACTGAGTGGCCTTTAAAAGCATACAGTAGGTCCTGAGGATGTGGCCCAGTGGCAGGGCACTTGCCTGTCACGGCTGAAGGCCTGGGTTCCATCCCAGAATGGGGTGGGGAAGGGAAAGTAGTATTGACTCGTACCTGCTTTCATGCTGAGAGAAAGGTGCCACATGAGAGGAAGGATGGCGGGGTTGTAATGCACACAGGAGATAAGGGAAGAGGAGAAACAGAAGGATCTGATTTTGCACCCTACTGTTTCACCTTCAAAATGGCAAAAGGCTCATTCATATCTCACCCACTGGAAGTATAAGCCAGTGAGTATAAAGCTAAACCCTAACACAGTTTTGAAAATAAGCCATTGCATAAATGAACCTTTTTTTCAAGGACCTGCCTCAGCATTAAAACTGGAGGGACCGAAAATGCGTTAGCTGTGACGTAGATATGGAGATGGTAGGGTCCGTACAGTGCCCAGCACAGCAGAGTGAATAGCATGTGTTTGCTGAATGAATGAATGAGTGAGTGATGATTTTTGAGGTGTGGTAAGAGGGCAGGGCAGAAAGATTTAGAGGATCCTTTAAAATTCATCTAACAGAGGAAGCCGTATGAAAAGGTTTTCTTCCTAACATTTTAAAGTATCAGCACCCCGACATTACTTAAATGTCTGTAAAACACTCTCTTAACAATTGACATCACTTAACCATATTAATTAGGGCTAACTGTCCTTCTAGCAGCCAGAGCCTACCAAATTCTAGATGGTAACAGCCCAGCTGGTTTAAATGGGTTTCCATGGTTACACTCTTACTCTGGTTTCCATGGTTACATTTCCCAGTCCCTCACAGGAGTCAGATATGTATTTGAAATTTTAAAAGATTTCTTTTCTTACCTGCCTACACCGAAATCTAGGGTTCAAAGATCTAGGGAAGTTTCAGTGACCCCTTGGGAGGTAAAGAGGGAAATGGTAATAAAATCTGTGACAGATGTAATCTATCCTGGAATGAGGACTCAACGGGGAGATATTGTTGCGGTAGGCTGAAGATTCGATAGGATGAGCCTGAACATTTTGCTAAATTAGAAGAGAAGGGTACCTGGAGCGAGGAAATAGTATGCTATTGTTTGGATGTGTGGCTCCTGCGGGCAGGGATGGGATGTTGTCCAGAGATGGAGGGGGAATACTACATTAGAGTCCCTTTAAAGCGATCATTCTCCTCTTTACATAATGCTGTAACCTGCCTGCATTTATTTCTTCCGCAGTTATCATTTCAAATCGTCTTGGCTCGCGTGGCTCAGCCAGGCGTCTGTTACAGCGAAGCAGCCCAGGTCAAGTCTCTTGGATCTGACTTTTCTTGGCAGAGGGAACCCATGTGGGATTCTAGCGCCACCTTGCGACATTGCAAACATTTTCGGCTCTATCTCACTTTGTGGAAAAGTGCTTTTTTTTAACTGCCGAAGTATAGGAAGAAAACAAGTAGTCTTTCTCCATATATTGATTTATCCATTTCTTCCTCCCTACCACCTCACTAGGCAGGAGGATCTCTGTGAGTTCAAGGCCAGCCTGAACTGCATAGTGAGACCCTGACTCAAACACACACACACCCACACACACCCACACACACCCACACACACACACACACAAAGTCCCCCAGATCACAAGTTCACACAGCTTCCACCACTGTCATTCTCTCCTAGGCTCTTGGGACTATCAGGAGCTGTTAACTTGTTCTCCCCTCTTCTCCCTACCTCCGGATTGTGAATTCTCAGAAGGCAGCTCCTCAGAGGAACAGGGTCTTTACTGAGCAGGAGGTGAGAGGTGAGGGGGTGGCACAGACAGAGGCTGGGCTGGCAGGGAGGGAGAGACACCCTCCCCCCCAGCATGGAAAGCTTCGTGAACCAGTCACACCCTTGAACCCGAGTGCCATAGAGTCATTGAGAGATTTTAAGAAGGGAAGTAACAATCAAATTTGCATTTTACAAAGGTCCTTTTCTTAGACTCACGTTCATAATCAAGTTCAAGAATGACTCCTGAGCTCTGTTACTGGGTGACCCCATTGTGGGTAATTCCCATTCACAGGAAGAGAGAGTAAAGGCGGGAACATGGCAGCTACATTGACTGGGTTCTTCTGTTTTCTTCCAGAGATAGTCTTTGCTTCCATAAGCATATTTTGATTTAAAGCAAATACTGAATTCTCTTTTGAACACCCTAGTGGAGATTTGGATGCAGAAAAAGATTTGGAGGCAGAAAAAGATGGCTGCCCAGAGATTTAGCTGGGAGGATCATGGGGCATTTTTAGAAAAAGCAGTCACAGGAGAGGGAGCAGGGTGAGAAGAAAAGACAGCTTTGAAGAATATCCGAATTTAAGGAGTGGAGAGCAAAATAGTCTATGAAGGCCTGCAGTGAAATATGGGACCGACCATTCAACACCGCCCTTCTCTAGAACTGACCCCTCATCACGGTATTGAAGGAACTGACACTTTATCTTTCATGAGAAAAATTTTTATTGCAGTCCTGGGGATAGAACCCAAGGCCCCATGCACACTAGGCGAAGGCTCTATCACTGGGCGATATCCTTAGCTTTTTTTCCATTTTTATTTTGAGACAGGGTCTTGCTAAATTGCTCAATCTGGGCTCAACAGATCCTCCTGCCTCAGCCTCCCAAGTAGCTGGGATTACAGGTGTGTGCCATCATGCCCAGCACCCATTTTATTTTGATTTGACACTTTCCCCCATTCCAGTCTGCTGGGCCCCAAACATAAACTAGAACAAGAGTGGCTTCTTTTTTCCAGAGTTCATTGGTCCAGGGCTGGGCAGCTGACCCAAGCCTGAGTCCTCTCTGGGAATCATTATTTTTAGAGGGTGAAGCTTAAATGTCAACACACAGCTCTCACATTCAGAAACATCGGCTGGGGGATAGAGAGGAGTATACGCAGCACTGTCTTCAAGGAGGGGCTGTTTGGGGTCACCTTTCTTCCTAGCGTAGACTCAGAAGGGGCAGGTCCTGAGACCCTCATCTCAGGATCCAGGTTCAGAGCTCCTTTCGAGAGGTGCAAACTACCTGCTTCCAGGAAGACAAGCCTTCCACTCCCGTGTCTCCTGCTTTTGCTAGGACATGGAGTCCTTCCTCCTGGCCAGGTGGGTAAGGCTGTCGGCGAGCCCCAGGAGAATGCATCCGTCTCGCCTGTGGCAGCTGCCTAGGTCTCTCACACCCAGTGCTGGAGCGTGCTTAAGGTTCACCTTTGGAAGTGCTACTGATGCCCATGGGCAACTAGAGATATAGCTCAACCCTTCTGGAAAAATAGAATTGTGAAATGTGTAGTGGCAGAGGTGCCTCTGGAGACCCTCACCTGTGAGCAGCCACATTTTCTAGGCATGCTCCTGCAGGCGGCCTGCACTTCACCAGAACCCTCTGGTCCTGAGAGAAGATGGTGCTGTTGACAGGTGTCACAGCCACAGATCATGGGGGTGCCTGCAAGGTCCAGGGCACCAGGCACCAGAGCCCAAAGTTGAGGGGAATAGGGCCAGGTTATCTCCTCAGGAATTTCCCAACTGAAATGGAAAGAAGGCCAGTCTTCTTGGTGCAGCTGAAGAACAAGATGTAAAGGCCAGGGCTATTAATGGCTGTGTTCTCTACCACATGGAAAAACGGTCAGCCTGCAGGATTGAATCTGATGGCACGCAAATCAGAGGGAGGCAGAGTTAGGATAGAGAGGGTCTGCAGGGCTCCAGTGACCCTTGAAGCCAAGGCACACATTTCTCCTGCCCCTTTCTCCTCCTCTTTCTTTCCTTCCTCCTCCTGCCTCCTCTCCCTCTCCCACCCCTTCCTCCTCCTCTAACTTCTTTTCCTCCTCCTTTTCCCCTTTCCCCTCTTCTTCTTCCTTTTCTCCTCCTCTCCCTCTTCTCTTTGCTTCTTCTTGGTTACACATTATTCTATGCCTCAGTATTTCTACTTACTATGCACCCTGGAGATGATTCCATAGAACTGACACATTTTAAGTAGCAGTGTAGTATTCCACATAGTGGTGAAAACAATCTATTTAACCTGTCCTCTGTTGATGAGCATTAATGTTATTCCCTATGTCTTGCTATTACAAATAATGCTTGATGAAAAAATGACACGTAATTTTATACTTGTGTAAGTATAACTAGGATAAATTCCTTTCTAGTAGTGGAACTGCAGTTCAATTGTATATAATTTTTTGTGGATCTTGCCAATCTGCCCTTCAAAGAGGCCATACCTATTTCCATTTTTCCAGCAATATATCAAAGCACAGATTTTTCACCATTTCTTACACAAAATGTTTTAATATTTTTTTTGCTAATCTAGTAGGTGAAAATTATTTCTCATTGTATTTTTAATTTGCCTTTCATTTCATACATTTTTCTATTATATAGACCAGTTATCAATGTTTTAAAAAAATTGGGCTTCTGGGTGTTGGATTATCCTTAGAAAGTCCTTGCCCACTGTTAAGATTACAAAGAATAATTTTGCCTTATATAAAATATACTGTATAAAATAAAAAATCCTCCCATATTTTCTTCCAGAACTTTCATAGCTTCATTTTTACATTTAAAAATATTTATCTATTTAGAATTTATTTTGATCTATTGTGGGAGACAGATTTGAGTATTTTTTTCCCACTTGTCTATCCAGTAGTTTTAACATCATCTATTGAGTAATTTATTTTTCCTCCAAGTTATCTGAAATGCCACCTTTGTTTTTGTGTCTGTTTCAGAACATTCTATGAAAGATGAGCTTTAATTCCATCCCTAACACTGTCCTTGAAGGAATGTTCATTGTCATTGTTTGGTTTTGCGGTATGGGAGAGACTTGAGCATGCTTATACGTGGAGGGAGAAGAGCAAAGAGAGGGGTGGAAGAAATGGCGTTTCAATAATTAGTGATAGGTCCAAAGAATTAACTGGCGTGCTTACCTTAAGAAGGGAGTGTGTGGTCTGAACTTTTTACACTTATTTTTTTTGATAATGTGAGGTAGTTTCCCTTGTAGTTCATATACAGTTTATCTGTCCCCTCTTGGCTTTCTTCCACCCTCCCCAGTCTGGAATTTGTGTCAATCACTTAAATGTCCCCTCCTGGGCATTCTGCTTTTCCTCCCAACCCAACCTGGATTAGTCCTAAAGTTTACCTTGGCAAATAGATATCCTACAAGATAGCTTCTAACCCAAGCCAGGGCCCTTAACCTTGCCTTTTGCTTGTCTTTGTTTAGCTCCCTTTCTCTTGGCCCTCAATGTTTATTCCAAACCTTTAATTTCCTGATTCCAACAGCAAATGACCTGTCTCATCTAGGTTCTCCGCATGATGTCTGTAGTTGACATTCGAAAGGTTCGGAAGCTGAAATTATATATAAAAATTTAAGTAAATGTGCCTTTTTGAAAAGAAAACATCCATAATTTTTATCACAGTCTCAGCATCCCAGAAAATTAAAAACTTCTACTCTCACAAATTGAGTATGCCAGGTGTGCTTTCCCTTAACTTCCTGACCCTCTATCTACAAACTTACATATACCAGTAATCACTGTTCTCGCTGTCTCTCTGTCTCTCTGTCTCTCTGTCTCTCTCTCTCTCTCTCTCTCCCTCCCTCTCTCTCTTTTTTTCTAATTTCAAGTGTCAGGTCCTTCTTCCTGTTTATTCAAGGGCAACTCCTAGACATCATCCTTTAACTTCAGCCTTCTAGCAAGGTATGCTTTCTCTCCATTACCTAGCTCTCTCTCTCCATTGCTTTTTTCTTTCAAGCTGTTCTCTCTCACTCCTAACCATACACATAATACAGCAGCAGACACATCCCAATCCCCCTCATATCTCTTTTTTTCAGCTCATCCCCAGGCATCCTGATGCTGCTTCTCTGTGATAAGATCAACACCTGTGTATGTCTGTCCTGTGCTCCCTGCATTGCAGGATTGGAGCTATTTCCACGTATCCATCACCCCCACTAGACTGTGAACTTGGGGATTATGTTTTATTTCTTTTTGTATCCCCAGGCCATGTCTCACACATTGTGGAATGTCAATAAGTATATGTAGACAGGATCTAATCAGTTTTATTGTTATTCTCTAGACCTTCTCGTATTATGTTTTATTCCCCTTGCAGTATAGAAATTAGAACAGGAAACAATTTTCTAGGTAGACACCCCATAGGTATGTCTAAGTATAGCTCATACTTTCCCCTTGTATTTTTTCCTCTCCTGTTATCAAATATTCTGCTAGCTTTTTTTGGCTGCAGCAACATACTGAGTTGGTCTAAATGACTCCTGAACCGTTTTTTGCATTAAAACTGAGAACTCAAAACTCATGCTCTAATAAGTATAATTTATATTAATGCCTAAATTAATACCATTCCTGCCCACAATATATAAGAAAAAATCCCATCTTTTATTGTCTTTGGAATGATACATTCACAAATTACCTAAATTGCCATGTATAGGAGGCCAGCAACACTATGGAAACATGGTTAGTTGCTAATGATAACTATTTTTATTTGAAGAATTACTACATGGCAATATTTTTAAAAGCCATTTCTAACTACTTCATGGTAACTTTTTTTTTATAGGTCCCAATTTTTCTTTTCTTTAAATTTTTGCCTACCTAGACTATATTCCTTTATTTTGGTAACAACAGCTCCAGTTTCTTTTAGGGAACCACCAGAGATTAGGTATTTGCAGAACACTGGAAAATCCATTGGCCTACTAGTCCCATCCACCAACGATGATGGTTAATTGGGAGTTGCTAACACCAGGTCCACTCTTGGGCTTGAAGAAGTGGACTCAAATCTGTTCCTACTGTGGCTAACCTCTCTCCAGGGATTCTTAGTTATTGGACTTCTCATATCCAAGAGACACGATTAATTGCCAAAGACAGGCAGGCTTCCTTGCTATTGATTGGGCTGGAGCTGGCAACTGTCATAGTGTTTCATTTTCCTTTCCTGTCTTTCTTATCTTATTTGTAGATGGAAGGGCTAAATAAATCTTTTGGAATTGTACTGTGATTTATAAATTGCAGCCAGATGTGTGAGCATACTGTGATGGCCTCATTTCTCATTGTCCTTGTTTGTAGTAAATGTACTTCTTGATTTTAGAGCATTTGAGGGAAGTGAATAAGGATGGGGTGAGTAAGCTTTTAGAATCTGCACTATCTTATCAGGCAGAAGCTACCCTGGCCTGTCACCTCTAAAGCCTGTCAGTGTGTGCATGCTCCCTCCCTCCTCTTCTTACTCCTGTGAACTGGGCTAGCAGATACCCAAAGAAAAGGGGTTCCACAATGGCTGGACACTAACACTGACAAACCTTGGATGAACTGACAAGATGGGTGGGTGATACTTCATTTTGGTAAACCAAATATTAGGAAATTGTTGGGAATCAAAGGTGCGATGGGGGCCATAAAAAGCACCGGTCATTGTTGCCTTTGTAGTATGTTACTCTTGTTTTCAACTCCCACTTTGATTTAGGGGACTACTCTGTCAGGGTCTTCATCTATGTGGTTTAGACAGGGTTTAACCCAGCCTTGGCCCCACGGGGCAGGGGATGTGAACCACTTGGGCTATTGGGCATTGTATCTGTGGGCTGTATGATTGATATAGTAGTGAACAAGTGACCAAAGTTGATACTTAGAGCCACTGGCATCAGTTCTTAGACTTTGGCTTAACTTCTAGGAAAAAGTAGCTTTTTAAAATTTCTCACTGGGTTCCTAAGCAGGAAAGATATCACTTCAAAGGTCTTCTATCCATTTGTCACCACCTAGGAAAGCCACATAAGCATGAAGTCCACATAAAGGAAACCAGAATAAGGGACAAGACAGACTCCTGATGGGATGTTTCAAGCATCCAGACCCAGTTGTACCTAAAAACAGGACTACCTCTGGACTTCTCACTAGACGAGCGAATAAAGAATCTTTTATTTTTTCAAGCTAGTTTGTGTTGCGTTTCTATCACTTGCTGCTGAGAGTCCTGATGTAGGAATTTTCTGAGGTCTTAAGAAATGAGTGAGTCCATCTACAATGGGTCTGAGTGTATCTATTATCTCCACTATTATTGTAGTACAATACTGTAATCCACTATTATTATTGTACAATAATAACAACCACCAATTTTTGGACTTGATTTCGTGCTAATTACTTAAATATATCATCTCATGTAGTTCTTGTAATATATTATGAGGTGAATATTATTTCCCTCATTTAAAAGACAAGGTTGAGATAGGCTAAAAAATTTCCACTGGTTTATATAGCTAGTGAACAGGCCAGGTTTTGATTCCAGGTTGTTGTCTATAAAGTTTATTCTCTTGCTAGTATAACGTAACTCCCTTTGTTAGTCTGTACTGTTAGTTGTAGCCAAATGTACTCTAGTTAGTCTGAGCAGGCCCAGAAGTTACAGAAGCAGGGATGTGTTCACCCATACTGCAATACTCTATAGTAAAGCCCTAGTGTCACCACTATTCCACAGACAGGTCACCAGGCAATCTCAATGTTTGGGGCTAGGTACAGAAGTACCACCTTTGTTGCTGTTGAAGATCTAGCCACCTCCATGACTGCACCTGCCAGATGATTCTGCTTATTTCTTCATTCTTTTCCCTAAGGACTCCCAACCCCATGTGGTACATATGATTGACAGAACCCAGGCTTTATACCTGTGCTCTAGCTGCAAGGGAGCCTGGGAGAATTATTTTTGGTTTTATTTGTAATTTTTTTGTGTGTCTGTGTGTATCTGGAGATGGAATCGAAGGCCTGTTCAGGCTAAGCATATACTCTACCACTGAGCTATATCCTCAACCCCGGCATTCCATCTTTGAAATCCAGTGGCTCGATGACTACAATCTAACATTGCTGATTCTAGAAATCTTAATATGTCACGTTTAAATCAAATCAGTTTCAATAACAAATGCTGGAGGGGCTGTGGGGAAAAAGGAACCCTTCTTCACTGTTGGTGGGAGTGTCGACTGGTGCAGCCACTGTGGAAGTCAGTGTGGAGATTCCTCAGAAAACTAGGGTTGGAGGTCCCATTTGACCCAGCTATTCCCCTTCTGGGCATCTTCCCAGAAGAATTAAAAACATCGTACCACAGTGATATATGTGCACCCATGTTTATAGCAGCACAATTTGTAATAGCCAGATTTTGGAAACAACCCAAATGCCCATCAACTGAGGAATGGATAAGAAAGATGTGGTATTTTTATACAATGGAGTACTATTCAGCCATAAAGAAGGATAAACTGGACACTTTTATAGGTAAATGGATGCAACTCGAGAAAATACTCATAAGTGAAATAAACCAGAAGCACATGTGTAAGCATCGTATTATCTCTCTAGTATGAGAAACTGAAAGAGTAAATAAGATCCAAAATGTACAATAGATATGGTGAATCAAAAAGAAACTGGTCAAAAGGAAAGAGAGACTGGAATAGGGAAAAGAAAGAAGGGAAAGGGAAAAAAATTGTATATATATATATATATATAAGATGGTTAAGATAGATACACTACCATTTTTACTTAGTTCATTGAAGAGTAAGGTTTGTGCCAATAATGTTTGGACAATTGAATGCTAATGTCTGGTGTCCTGAATAACTAACTTAAAGATAGTAATACGTAATGTATTAACCATTGTTACCCTCCTATTATGTTGTTTTGAAAATTTGTTCTTCTTTTGATTTGTTTTGTTTTTTTCTTCTCTTTAAAATAAAAAAAAAATCAAATCAGTTTCATACTTCAGAGTGTATTAGAGTTATCTATAGTAATTGTGAAAAATAAACGCCTGGGTGCAACCCTTAAGCCTACAGATAGAATCAAAACCTTTGATAATAAGGCAAGGGCACCTCTGTTTGTAATAAGTTCCCCGGATATTCAGATTCACAGTTTGGAAAACAGTGACTTAGATGATTTTGCTGATAAATTGGTCCATACCATTTGATTAAACTATCATCTTCCATCACCTCAAGCCTACATATTATTCTGTCTGGTAAATGCTGAACAAAGCTGCAATCCTACCGGGTACTGATATTCACTCACCGGAAAGATTATATTCGATTTTTAAAAATCTATGCTTTGCTCATAGAAGGAAATACTCTAAATCTATTAGTCAGTTTCCCATTGTTGAGAAGAAATACAGTGCCCAACACCTTCAATTTAAAGATTTTGACTCACAGTTTCAGCTTCACATGGCCAGCTTCAGTGCAGACATGGCACGAGGGAGGACATCGTCTCAACTCTGGGTAGCCAGGAAGCAAAGAGAGAAAGGGGGAGCCAGGGGAAAAACAACTTCTAGGTCGCAACCTCAGTTATCTGCTTCTAACCAGGCCCTGCCTCTTAACAGCACATTCAGCCACGAACTAACTCATCAGGGGATGAATCCGTTGATAAGTATAGCGCCTCCATGATCTAATCACCTTCAACATCTGAATACGTGAGACTTTTGGGAGACGTTTTAGATCTAAACCATAATATCATCTTTTCATGTCATTTTCTTAGAAGCAACACAGTATAAAGGATAAACTAACATCATATACATTGATAGACTGAGATTTTTTTTTTTTGCTCGTAATTTTTATTTTAAAGAGAAGAAAAAACAAAACAGATCAAAAAAAGAACAAATTTTCAAAACAACATAATATGAGGGTAACAATGGTTAATGCATTACGTATTATTATCTTTAAGTTAGTTATTCAGGATACCAGACATTAGCATTCAATTGTCCAAACATTATTGGCTCAAACCTTACTCTTCAATGAACTAAGTAAAATTGGTAGTGTATCTATCTTAACCATCTTATATATATATACAATTTTTTTTCCCTTTCCCTTCTTTCTTTTCCCTATTCCAGTCTCTCTTTCCTATTGACCAGTTTCTCTTTGATTCACCGTGTCTATTGTACATTTTGGATCTTATTTACTCTTTCAGTTTCTCATACTAGAGAGACAATACGATGCTTACACATGTGCATCCGGTTTATTTCACTTATGAGTATTTTCTCGAGTTGCATCCATTTACCTATAAAAGTCTCCAGTTTATCTTTCTTTATGGCTGAATAGTACTCCATTGTATAAAAATACCACATCTTTCTTATCCATTCCTCAGTTGATGGGCATTTGGGTTGTTTCCAAGATCTGGCTATTACAAATTTAGACTGAGATTTTTAATCTTATTATTGATAAACTGTGGTGTGACTGCAAATATGTTGAACTCTAAGAATCTTTTTCAAATATAACAATTTTATTAACCAATACATGAAGTTGTGGGAGGGAGAAGAAATTTTAAAAATTCACTTACAATGAAAATTGAAGAATGGCCACAATTTCTAAATTTATTTGCTGGCCAATATCAAATTAATTATATTTGTACCTGTTGTAAAAAGTAGGAATCTTGGGCCGGTGAGATGGCTCAGTGGCGTACGCGCCTGCCTGGCAAGCGCGAGGGCCCGAGTTCGACTCCCAGAACCTGCATACGAAAAAGGGGCCAGTGATATCGCTTAGCGGCACGGGCGCCTGCTGGCGCGCGAGGTCCTGAGGTCGACCCCCGGTACCCACAAAAAAAAAAAAAAAAAAGTAGGAATCTTAGGCTAATAAATTGCTTTAAGTGTGTAATGTGACTTAAGTATCATAGTGTTATTTATCCTTAACTTTGAAATGTTTCTTTTTCAAAATTTCTAGAACAGGACCTTGAATATTTTCTAGGTCTCAAAACAATGATTCACCTTTGCTACCTTTAAATATTTTATCTATTGTTACCTTTCTTGGTCAGAAAATGCAGAAACTGGTATCTAAAAGTAAACTTGTTTGCTTTTGAAGTTCTTTAGTTAGAATAATGTCTTAGTTTTCAAAACACAATGTTGCTAGTAATATTAATTAATTAATCTCCTGAAAGAAAACAGTAAAAATTTAGATACCACGCTTTGGAGTTTATCTTCAGCATCTCATTCTTCCTTTTTTTGTGCCCTTTGCCCTCTTTTTTTTTTTTTTTGTGGGTACTGGGGGTTGACCTCAGGACCTCACGCACCAGCAGGTGCCTGTGCCGCTGAGCGATATCACTGGCCCTTTTCTAGTATGTGGGTACCGTGAGTCGAACTCAGGACCTCGCGCTTGCCAGGCAGGCGCTTATGCTGCTGAGCTATCTCACCGGCCCCTTTTGCCCTCTTAATGTTCTGGACTTTCCAGATAGCACCCCAAATTAATCAGGGGTCAGGACATTTTAACCTATCTGTTCTTCCTGGGGACTTGTCTATTTAAAAAGGTGTCTAAGAGAAGGCAAAAATCTAATGAAACAGAATTGCTGGCAGTAGAAATCTTGAGTACTGCAGTGGCTGGTTGGTAGATGTTTGGATAATGCCTTTTAGGAATTAATTCATTCAACAGAGGTGACAGTCCACTATTCTCAAAGCAAGTACTGTTGATATTATTGATTGTAGTGCTATCAAATGATTATATACTTACAAGTATACAACACAGAAAAGTATTAGAACATATAGAGATTGTTTGAAGAAACATATGTAGGTATGGTTGCTCTCAAAATTGAGTTTATAATGACCTGGGATAATTGTTCAAAAAGGAGATTTTGTGACTCTAACTGTATAGTCCCATTCAATATGGGCCTGGGAATCTGCATTTAATCAAATTCTCCAGGTGATTCTGATAGAGATAGTTCAAAGATTACAAAATAAGAAACAGAGAGAAAACAGTGGTGTGGTGATTGGCAGCAAAATTTAGCCTCTGTGAGATTCAGAATCAAAACACCTGGAAAATAACAACTTGGCAAAGAGAAAAAGAGTAGATTGCTGGGAATCGAGAAGGAACTGACAGGAAAATTAGAAGCTACAGAGAAGTTGAAGAGATGGAACACAATGCAGAGAAAAATGTCAAACAGCCTGGGGTATCACCCTGGCTTGTGGGGAGGGGAATCTGGCTCTATGGGTAAGGTAAGCACCCAAGGCTGGGAGGTCCAGGGAGAAATGGCAGACTGGGTTGGTGGCACAGGCACTGGGAAAGCCCATGGCTTTTGTGAACTGAAAAAGCTGTACTTTGCTCTGAGGGGACTCCTTCCACAGGGTGGGTGTCGGCTGGCTCGGGGCCCAAGGGAGATTTTCGAGGGTGAGGTCCCCAGGTTAAAGAATGCACATGTGGAAGACATCAGTAACAGTAGGCAGTATGGAGCACAGCAGAGGGCAAGAGTGCAAGAGCACAAGAGCAGCCAGTGTCTTTATTGTATAATTCTTATACAGGTTATCATCACATATTTACATTCTTATATAGTGCTGTAACGAGTACATGTGTGTTTACCTGTGCTAAGTCATGGTTACATAACTGTATCCTGCTCTGTGCCTGTGCTAGATAAGTGGAGTCATGTCCTCAGGTGTCCTTAGATGCCCCTGAGCTTTAAAGCAGTCTAAGTGGTTCCCCACAGTGGGCAACAGCTAGAGAGATCCAGCGTGTTGCCTGCCATATTGCCAGAAAGTGCCTAATTAAGCACCATTTCAGGAAGGGTGTGGTTATTTAAATCTAGGACTCAGAACTGTGGGAGACAAATTGAAGCTTAATTGGCCTCTTCTGTGAGCACAAACGATAAAGGCATCATGCAGGGGTGATGACAGGTCCTAGGATAGAGTCAATATAGCTGAGATTAACTTGTTTATCTGGGCATGTACTAAGTGGATATTGGAAGGCAGATGAGCCTTGTGTTACTGTGATTGCTTGTACCCAGGTCCAGGTGAATAAAAGGAAGATGAGGCAGAGGTTAGGGACTCCGCTGCCCTAGAGGCAAGGGCCCACTGGCTGCCCGCATGTTTAACTGACTCTGTGTCTGCTTTGTCATTCATCCTTGGGTCAGGGGACAAACTAGTAGCAGGACTAGGTCCCTGAAAGTGGCACCCTGAGAAGGCTTGGGGAAGTGGGCTGGTTCCCCATGGGTGGCACCTGGGAAAGGGATCTGGGGACCAGCAGTGCAGGCTGGTGTCTGACACAGAACTATATAACAACTTCACTTCAGGGTTCTCAGTGTAACCTGCTCACAATGACTAGATGAGAGACAGTCATGAGACACAATCATACACAGAGAGTTGGCTAGACAGAGAACCCCTGAGAAGTTTCAGCTCAGGCTGGGAAGGACACAGGCCCCACCTGAAGTACTTGAACCATTGCCTGGCTGCCTAAGTCCAGCCCAGTTCTGAGTTCTGATTGCCTTCCCCAAATGCCAACATGAGCAAGGACACATCTGAGCTTGGACAATTGCCACTGCCTGGGGTAAACACAGGGGCTTCTGGAATGGGGTGGGGGGTTACTTCACAAACTCTGGCCATAAAGCTAGGTGAAGACCATGACTTGTGGACCCTAGAAGGAAATCAATCATTTAATAAAGTACAGAGATTTTCTTTTTTCTGGACTCATTTTCTTTGTCTTTCTTTTTTTTTTTTTTTTTTTACTCTTTTCCTCTTTCTTTCATATTAGTTTATTGGGGTTTGGGCTTCTTTTCTTTTTCTTAGTGCTTTTTATTTCTTTTTTTTCCATTAATTATTTTATTCTTCATATTTTTTTCTCCCTTTTTTGTATCTTCTTTTTCTCATTTGTTCTTTTCTGTGACATTTATACAATTCTATAAATATCCTTCTACTCCTTAATAGGATCCTTTGTCTCATTTTTTTCTCTACCTTTTCATCTCCCCTTGTTTAATTCCACCCCCCCAGGTTTGTGATTTTTTTTTCCCTTAAATTTTTTTCAAAATTTTCTTTTCATTCTCCCATCCCCAACTCCTTGTCTTTAATAGCATAACCATTAAGCTTTATTCATCTTTTGATAGTCAACCCTATGTTATTAGTGTGAATTCCTTTGTCATTAGTGAAGGTACAGTTGTTCCATTTAATAGATATTTTCTGCATGTCAATATTTGATTTGTCGGGCTGGTGAGATGGCTCAGCAGCTTAAGCACCTGCCCGGCAAGAGCGAGGGCCCGAGTTCGACTCCCGGAACCCACATACGAAAAAGGGGCCGGTGATATTGCTCAGTGGCACGGGTGCCTGCTGGCACGCAAGGTCCTGAGGTCGACCCCCCGGTACCCACAAAAAACAAAAAATAAATAAATATTTGATTTGTCTTAGTGTTCATACTATAATTATAGATCTCTTTTCTTTGGTTGAGGATGGTACATTATTGGTTTTTATGTATGTCAATAACAAGTTTATCTCAGAAGATATTATTGCTGATTTATTTGCTATTGACAGGGTCACATAGTTGCTACTATTAACAGGTTTTCTCTGTATGCCAATATCTGGATTACCTTTGTGTCATTAACACTACTGTGGTCCATTCCTGGATAACTGGGTGCTGGAACAATTATACTGCATCACCCTCCCCACCCCAATTAAGGTGGTTGGCTCCTGTAACAGAGGTAAAGGGCTATAGTTAGCCATGCCCAGAGGGCATCATTAAAAACAGACACTAAAGAGATCTCCACACTAGCAATGTTTTCCCACTGTAAGTGCCTGCAAACTTAAGTACAAAACAAAACAAAACAAACAAATCCCAACAGAAACATGAGAAGAAAAGGCAACAAAATACCTCCCCAAACTCCCAACTCCCCCCAAACCAATCAATCCATGGAGCATCAAGGGGGAGGAAAGCAAAAACGACACAGCAAATTATTTGCCACGGTAAAAAAAAATATACCAATAAGGTGCATAGCAGGCTAACAGCAGATATAATTAAACAGATAATGGATGTAATAAAACTATCAAGGAGCTTACAGAACACTCTAATAAAAAGCTAGCTGAGTTAAACAAAATGATACAAAACATGAATGACCAGTTTGGCAAAGAATCAGAGTCCATGAATAGGGTACAAACAGGAATCTAGGAGATTAAAATTATGTTGAAAGTATGGAAGCACAAGCAACCAGTGTGAGGATGGTGTCACAATTAGAAGATAGAAATGCTGTCAAAGAGCAATTACTCAGAGATACCCTAAAAACAACGAGAACATAACAAATGGATCCAACAGCTGTTAGATGACACAAAGAAGACTAAGATTAAATAAGTGAAAAATCAGAAGACAGCACAAATGGCATAAAAACTCTGTTTACAGAAATAGCAGGAAACTTTCCAAATATAGGGAAAGAACTAAACATACAGGTAAGTGAGGCATACAGACCTCCAAAGAGCCATGATCAAGATGGAACTTTTTTTAGGACACATCATGGTCAAAATCCCAGAAGTACAACACAAGGACAGAATCTCAGAGAAAAGCAATGAATCACTTACAAAAGTAAAGCCATTAGTATTACAGCAAACTTTAAAGACCAGGAGAGCTTGGAGCAAAAAGTGTTTTTTTTTTTTTGTGGGTACCGGGGGTTGACCTCAGGACCTCGCGCCAGCAGGCGCCCGTGCCGCCGAGCGATATCACTGGCCCTTTTTCCGTATGTGGGTTCCGGGAGTCAAACTCAGGCCCTCACGCTTGCCAGGCAGGCGCTTACGCCACTGAGCCATCTCACCGGCCCGACCCTTCCTTTTTACTCAGTTTAGACTACAAGCCTATTGGTTGGTGCCACCCACATCCAAGTTGGGCCTTCCCAACATCCACAGCCAGAACCATGCTAAGTAAATTGGTGGACTAATCCAGTTACTACACACCCACAATCCAGAATCACACACCTATGCTCCATCCACTCCCAAAAGCCCCACCTATGAGCATATGAGGCTTTGGAGGGTCATATAGATACAAGCCGTAACAATGGGGGACCTCAATACCGCCCTGTCACAATAGACAAATCAACTAGACCAAAAAAAAAAAAAAAAAAAAAATCAACCAAGAAATATCAGAGTTGAACCAAACTTTTGAACAAATAGACTTAACTGGCATCTACAGAGTTTTCCACCCAACAATAATTGAATACACATTCTTCTCAGCACTCATGGGACCTTCTCCAAAACAGACCACATGACACATGCTTAAAGAAATGCAAAAGAATGAAATTATCTCATTCATCTTACCAGGTAATAGTGCAATGAAACTACAAATCAATGGCAAGAGAAACCACAGAAATCATGTAAACACAGGGAAAGTAAATAATAACCTTTGGATAATCAATGAGTCACAGAAGAAATCAAGGAAGAATTAAGACAGTTCGTAGAATCAAATAGTAGTATCAGTACAAAATACCAGAACCTACAGAACACAAGGAAAGCAATCCTAAGAGAGAAGCTTATAGCTTCAGAAAAATGCAGCAAGTCCAAATAAACTAATGATGCACCTCAAGGTCGTAGAAAAACAAGAACAATCCAAATTCAAAACTAGTAAAAGAAATTATAATGATCAGAATAGAAGTTAATAAAATTGAGACTATAAAACACCAAGCATCAATAAATCAATGAGCTGGTTCTTTGAAAGAATAGACAAACCCCCAGCCATTTTTAAAAAAGAAATAAATGACCCAAATTAAGGGGAAAAAAAAAGAAAAAGGAGAAATCACAACAGACACTGCCAAATCCAGATGATTATTAATATCTACTTTGAGAACCTTTATTTTAATAAACTGGAAAATTCAGAAGGGATAGATTCTTAGATACATATGAGCTACCAAAATCGAACCAAGGAGATATAAAACACCCAGAACAATCCAGTAATAGGCAACTGACGAAGTAAAAGTCCAGGTCCCAATGGATTCACTGATGAATTCTACAAGAACTGTAGGGATGATTTAAAGCCAATACTTCTCAAAATCTTTAATGAAATTGAAAGGGAAGTACTCACAAAGTAATTCCTGGAAAATAACATTACCTTGATTCCAAAACCAGAAAAGATCAAACCACAGGTTTCAGCTTAAATGCCATCTCTTCAGAGTCTATCACCCTACCTAAACAAGATTCCCACCCTTAACTGACTATTCTAGTCCCTCACTACTGTTTTCTTCCTAACACCCATCACAATTTGTACTTATATCATCTTTTTTGCTCATATCCTTTTCTGCTCTCTCAGTAGAATATAAAACCAAGGGAAAGGAATCTGTTTTACTTAACTGTAAACACCCTGTAGTGACCAACACAGAATTTCCTCCTAAGGAGAACAACTCCTGCAGTACTGTGTTCTTAGCACCTAGCATACACTTGGGTATTTTGTACATTTACTGAATGAACGAACACAGGAATTCCTCAAGTAGTACTTACTACATGGGTTCCTTTAGACCTTACATGTTCAGATTTCTATCATTCAGTGATTCAGTGGTTAGCCTTTTTTTTTCTTGAGACAGGGTCTCACTATGTAGTTCAGGCTGGCTTGGAACTCACTATGTAGTCCAGGCTGGCCTTGAACTGATGGCAATCTTCCTGCCTCTGCCTCCCAAGTGCTGGGATTACAGGCATGCACCACGACACCCAGCTCCAGTGCTTACCTTTTACACTGAAAAATATCTCTTTGGTTACTTCCAATTTAGGAAGTAAGAGACCAAACCAAACAAAACTACTCATAATCAAATAATCCAGAAAAACCCACCCTCTGTTATAGATCTGCAATATAAAGAACTACTGAATCTTGGTTACACTCAGAACCAGCCCCTTTTTTGCCATAATGCTCTCAAAAGGATTTCCTGTTTGTCTGTCTTATGTTCCTAAATAAACAGGTAATATTTGTATTTATTAGGGGATGATGAAAACCTGATAGAGGAATGAAAGTTTTTTTTCACCTGTAATAGCACACAATGATCTGATGGGTCAAAATACAAAATAAACCTTTACAGAATATTCTCTTTGCCAATATTGCCTATTTCAGGAAAGCTAATAATATTAAAATGAAGCAACAATAAAGACCACAACTTCTCAGATATAGATGAAACTTTATTTATACATAAAAATAATACTTCAGGAATTTTTCTTTTCTAAAAACATTCTTTTAATTGTAAAGCACAAAATGAAAAGATTAAAAGGGGCACTGAATAGCTTTTTAATCTTGTACATACACCACGGTTCACAGTTAAACAAAAATTCTTTTTTTACATATTTTGGTGCTGAGATTGAGCCCAGGGCAACACACATGCTATACATGTACTCTATCATTGAGCTATACCTTATCCTCTATTAAACATTTTTTTAAGTAGCAAAAAATATACTGTACCTCTTCTATAGTAGTTAGGTTTTATAACTGCAGACTTAAGTCTCATGACAGCATCAAAAGTCAAATCAAAATAAATTATATTCTGAAACAAAAGACATGGCTATTGAAATTACATGGGTACTAGCTCTAGCTACCTCCTTTCATGTTAATTCTTCTTAGGTGTAACTCAATGAAGAATATTTTCTAACAATACGATGACTACCAAGAAAAAAGTGAAGTAGTAAGGCCTCTTGTAACTAGTTTAAAAGGAATCTCTCATGATCCTACATTTCAGAACATTAATAATAGTTGCACTCCCTAAGAAACAAATAGTATTATAATGTTTTGGGATGAAATAATTTATATAATAACTTAAAATTCTAGAACATGTAGGAGTCAGTACCATGCAAATCTCAACCTCACTTCCAAAAAACCATTAAATTAAATGTCAAGTGTTGCTACATCTCAACAAAATTAAAAACTAGTAAAACCATGCCCACCCCCCAGTAGGGCTTAACATTTTTTACCCAATACAAAAGAAAGTGTTGTTCTGTTTTTTGGTCTAGGGATTGAACCCATGGATTCTGCACTGACCTACATCTCCAGCACTTTTTAAAAAAATTTATTATTGAGATAGGGTCTTGCTAAGCTGCTAAGTTGCCTAGGCTGGGCTTGAACTTGTGATCCTCCAGCATCTGCCTCCCAGAGTGCCAGAATTGCAGGTGTGCCTCACCATGCCTGGCTTAATACAAAAGTTTTGTTATGGGCATAGCTATCATCTATCGTCTTTTATCCCCCACTATCTCTTTCTCCACTGGCTAAACCCAGTAATTCTATCATTCACTTCCTAAGACTGTGGTTACTATTTGAAGCATATTAATCTATCTGAGATGACAATTTAGAGAGCTGGACAAAATCATGTAAATTTTTTTTTTTTTTGGAATTGGGAATCGAACTCAGGACCTCATGCTTGCCAGGCAGGCACCGTGCTGCTGAGCTATATCCCCAGCCCCAAAAGCATATAATTTCAGATACAAAGAAGTTACATACCACCTTCAATGGCAAAGAATATTAAAGTATCAGCTCCACTTTACGAATTTAAAGTTGCTCTTCTTCATTTTTAAATTTCAAAAGGAGTAGAATTCTATAAAACTTGGCCAAGGAATGTAGGAAATTAAAAAGTTCTTATTAAAAAGTGTCAACAGACAAGAGACTTGATTCAAGTAGGCCTTTTGGAGCTTGGAAGAGGGAAGAGTTAAAGAAAACCTTCCCGTTCTGTGCACAGAGGTACTTTGTTTTTTTATTGTCAAGGTTGTTATTTTGAGGTTAGTTTCTCCATGGGGCCAAAAACCTCCTTAAGTGGCCATACATTGTTAAAATTGACCCCAGGATAGCAAGAAAATGTGATAGCTCCAGGGTGCCAGTGAGGTAGTAACTCCTGAAAGTATTAGGCAGAAAGAAGAGGCTTCTATTCCTTTTGTCAAGGTCATAAACATGCTAAAGATGAGGGGTGAAACAGTAAAGGCATAATAAAATATCAAATTTCACAAAAAGATATGAATTCCATAATGATGAGGAACTAGAAAACATGTTTTCCATTGTTGGGAATTTTTTTAATCACAAAATTAAACAAACAGAATAGATATTCTTATCCAAAGATTTTTTTTTTCAGAAAGCATTACCCATTAAAAATGACATCTTTAGTCAAAAGGCAGCTCTGTTCAATTTGCTTAGACAAGAAGCTTTTTCAATTTGCTCTGAAGGATAATTTATCATTTTAATAGCAACACCCCTTTAGTAGGCTACTGTTAAACCGATGTTATAAAAATAATTGTATTGCTACTATTAAAAGAAGAATAATTTCTACCATAATCTGAACAGTTTATTCAATTTTCATAAAGCTTATATGAACTAGGAATCAGAATACTTTCCCTTTGAAACCTTCTGCTTCATTCAAAACCAGAACACAAGTAGCAGAAAAATTGAGTTTAATCTACAAGAAAATATAATTTACAGAATTTTCATTTAGGCTTTATTTAATTATTTAGAAGTTTCTGTTTAATTTTTCCTCTTTTTTTTTTTTGAGACAGGGTCTCACTATGTAGTTCAGGCATTCAGGCTGGCACTGAACTCTCTATGTAGCCCAGGATGTCTTTGAACTGGTGAGCTGCCTCCTGCCTGAGCCTCCTGAGTGCAGGTATTATACGTGTGTCTCATCATGCCCCGTCTCTATTTAACATTTTAAGAGGCAGTGCTTAAAAGTGTTACAAACTTAAAATACTCCTTTTAGGGTGGCTATGATGACAGATTTTCCATTTCCATTTTTGTATTCAGTGGTTATTAGTTTGGTTTTTTTTTTTTTAGAAAGGCTATCCATGATTGATGTAAAAGTTCTAATTCCAGTAAATTACCCACAAACTGTTAAATATATAAATGGGTAAGGTAGCATCATCTCAAAGCAGAATTCAAAGACTCAGAAAGCTTTCGTTAAGTCATGAAGATAGAGTATTAACAGACGTCAAATTAATAAACAGTGAATGGTGTATCTTGTCTCTCAAACTGCCTCTTTTAGAAATACTTATGGTTAAAGCTGGAAAAATAAAGTTTTTCCTTATTATGAGATAACCCAGAAAGCCCTCTTTCTAACTTCAACACAAAAAAGTACTAGTCTGTGACAGAGATTCAGTGGATAATCCTGACCAGACCTTAGAGGGAACTTGTGAGATACCACGAACATTGTGAAACTGGAGTGGGGAGGGGTAGGCTCTTAAAAGAATTACATAAAGAAAAGTCCATGCTTCCTCAGAAGCCAAAGGCAAACTATATATTCTATTCTACAGAAGAAATGCTGATTTTATCTTTCCACATGACCTCAAAGGACACACAGAACAAGGTAAATCTGTATATTTTTAAAGATTATTCTTAGAGCCGCCATCCCCCACCAACCCCCAAATGAGGCCTTCCACAGGCCATGCAGGTGGACATACACCCACCTCTGCTCTGGTGAAAAAAACTGGCAGCAAAATACAGCTTCTCCTGGACCTGGAATCAAGACACCTGGAAAACAACAACTTAGTTAAAAAAAAAAAAAAAAATCTCTGGGAATCAACAAAGAGCCAAGAGGAAAACTAGAAAGTACAGAGAAACTGAACACAATGTAGAGAATAGAACAAAGTAGTCTTGAACAGTAACTCTGGCTCCCAAGGAGGCAGACCTGTCTCCATTAATACAAGGTAAACCCAAAGAGGGTTGGCAGCTCCAGGGACAAACAATGAGCTGGACTGGCAGCTCTAACACCAAGAAAAGCTCGTGGTTATAGTAAACTACAAAAACAGAGAGGGGTTTTACTCTGCAAATAACTCCTCTGTATGGCAGGTTAGAGTTGGAGAAGAAATCCAGTGCAGCACCCACCATAAGAGAGAGTTTATTCAGGAGCCATTTAGGAAAGGGGTTAATTGTTTAAGACTGAGCTATGGAACTACACTTCAGGGTTTCTGGGGTCACTGTACTACAGCAACTGGGTGGGAGACAGCCATAAGAGCAAGTAGTGAATAGGGTACATGGTAGATTTAGACCTCCTGAGAAGTTTAAGCTAGGCTGGGGAAGGACACAGGGGTCCTACTTTCCAAGTTCACAAGCCAGGCTTGTCATATGTGGCTTTCAGAGGAAGCTGGGTCTGAAAGTGCCAGCCTTAAGTCCAGAGGACTTTGCTCCCTCCCCCTTCCACATTATATACACCCAACGCACAGCCCAGTGGTGTGTCACCTTTCCCCATCTGCCAATATGATGAGGTATATGCCTTGGCTTGGGTGGTTGGCACAGCCTGGAGTGTATGGACAGAGGAGCCTCTGCAGCAGGGCATGGGGAACCTCATAAACCCACATGCCATTAAACTAGGTGGAGAAAGCCATGACTTGGGGCACACAGAGGACCATGAAAACTGGCAGCAGCTGCGGTGACTACACAGCCTTAGGGTGGATACTGTTGACCAACCATGTCTACAGGGAAGGTGGAAGAGGATTCAGTATTCACATACAAAAACATGAGTGTGGAAATAAAATAGATCTTAGTAGTGACTCACTATCCCTCCCCCATATCTGGTGGATTCCAAAATCGTAGACCCTGGAAAGAAATCACTCATTTAAAGTAATGGACGGACTGGTGATATAGCTCAGCGGCATAAGCGCTTGCCTGGCAAGCGTAAGGTCCTGAGTTTGGTTCCCAGTACCCACAAAAGGAAAAAAAATAATACTAACATAAAATAATGGAAACTTTTTGGACTTGTTTCTCTTCCTTCATTGATTCTTTGAGGGGTTTGGGTGTTTTTCTTTTCTTTTTTGTCTTAGTGCTTTTTTGTTTTTTCTTTATTTTGCTGTTTTTCTTTGTCTTTTCCGTTACTTTTATCTAATTCTATTAATTTTCTTTTACCTCTTAATAGTATTCTTGACCTCATTTTTTCTGTAACCTTCTCATCTTGTCTTTATTCTTTGAATTTTACTTCTTTCATTTTCCCCTTTTATATTTCCTCCATCTTTACTAGTATTACTATTACATTTTATTAATATTTAGATAATCAGTTGACTATGTCATTATTGTTGCATTTTTCTCTATTATTTATAGTGATAGATTTGCATTTAGTAAATATTCATTGTACATCAATATTTGGTTTGTCTTTGTGTCTGTATTATAATTACAGATCTCTTTTCTATTGTTAAGGGTGGTACAGTGGTAGCTTCTATTGGTCAAAAGTTGTGTCAGTATCATTTGCCTTTGATGCTATTCCAAGGATAGCCTATTTGTTGCTACTGATTGGCTTTTACTGTATGCCAATATCTGGTTTGTCTGTGTCATCAATACTGCAATCCATTTCCAGAGAACTGGGTGCTGGGCCAATTATACTGCATCCTCCCTCCCCAAATTAACAGAGAGGTTGGACCTTGGGACAGAGGCAAAGGTCTACAGTTAGCCACACCCAGAGTGCATCATTGGAAAACAGGCATTAATTAAAGACATCTCCATACTAGCAACAAAGTCTTTTCACTATAATGGACAAGCAACCCTCAGCGTACGCACACACTCAAACACATGCATACACCTGAGAAAAATGAGCAAACAAGGCAATAAAATGCCTCCCTAAACTTCCAACCTCCCCAAAGCTTATCCACAGGGTATTGATGGAAAGGACATCAAAACCCAAACAGTCGAATTATATAAAATGATAAAAACAAACAAACAAACAAACAGATCAATAAGGTGCTTGGTGAGCTCAAAGATGAAATAAATAGGCAGATAATGGACTTAATAAACAATGATCAGGAAGCTTACGGAGGACACTAATAAAAAGCTAGCTGAGCTAAAAAAAAAAAGGATACAAAACATGAATGCCAATCTAGCCAAGAACTAGAGTCCATGAAAAGGTCCCAAACAGAAATCCAGTAGATAAAAAAACTGTAAGTTATTGATACTATGGGTAGCAGAAGTGACCAATGAGAAGACAGTGTCAGAACTAGAAGATAAGGCTGATGTAGATCATCACATACTAAAAGATTCCATAAAAACAATAACAGAATATGGAAAATGGATCTAACAGCTGCTATACAATGCAAAGAAGGCTAATTTTAAGTTAACTGGAATTAGTGAAAAATCAGAACACAGCTCAAATGGCATAAAAATCTTTTTCCAGAAACAATTGTAGAAAACCATCCAAGTATGGGGAAAGAATTTAACACAGAGATAAGCAAGGCATACAGAACCCCAAATAGTCATGACCAGAAAACTTTTTCAAGACACATCATAGTCAAAATAGTAGATATCCAACACAAGGACAGAATCTTAAAGGCTATGAGAGAAAAGCAACAAGTCACGTACAAAAGTAAACCCATTTGATTTACAGCAGACTTTGCAACACAAACCTTAATGGCCAGGAGAGCTTGGAGTTAAGTATTTCAGATCCTAAAAGGAAACAAATTCCAGCCAGGTATGGTGGTGCGTGCCTATAATCTCAGCACTCAGGAGGGTGAGGCAGGAGGATAACTGTGAGTTCAAGGCCAGCCTGGGCTACATATTGAGTTCAAGGCCAGCTTGAACTATGTAGCAAGATCCTGTCTCAAAAGTACCAAAACCCAAAACGCAAACCAAAAAAAAAAAGAAAGAAAGAAAGAAAGAAAGAAAGAAAACAACTTCCAACCCAGACTAATATATCCTGCAAAGCTATCTTTCAAAATTGATGGAGAAATAAGGTCTTGCCATGACAAAGAGCACCTCAAGAAATTCAAGACCACCAACCCAGCACTACAAAAAATTCTCAAAGATATTCTAGAAAGAGACAATGAAGCCAACAATGCCAAAACATCTAGCGAAATAATACACTAGGTAGGGTAAGCAGTTAAGCAGAAGGGTGGGGTGAGGGGGCACTGGTGCACTCAACTTGATAAAACAAACACTACTGGACATAAAAGATCAGATATACATCAATACAATTATAGCAGGAGATCCCGATACCTCACTATCATAAATAGATCAACTAAAGAAAAAATCAACAAAGAAATAGCAGAGTTGAGCCACACCCTCAAACAAATGGACTTAATAGATATCTAGGGTATTCTACCCAATGCCAGAATATACATTCTTCTCAGAAGCCCATGGACTTCTCCAAAATAGACCATATAGCCCATAAAGCATGCCTGAATAAATAACAATTGAAATTACCCCATGCATATTATCAGATGGTAATCCAAAGAAACTAGAAATCAATGGCAAAGGAAACATACAAGTTACGCAAACAAATGAAGATTAAACACTACCTTCTTGAATAATCAATGGGTCACAGAAGAAATCAAGGAAGAAATTAGACAGTTTCTAGAATCAAATGATAACACCAGTATAACATACCAGAACCTATGAGACACAATTTAAGGAGTCCTAAGAGAGGCCTTTGTAGCTGTGAATGGCCGTATCATAAAAACAGAGCAAGGTCAAATAAACAACCTAATTATCCACTGCAAAGTCCTAGAAAAACAAGAACAACCCAAATCCAAAGCTAATACAAAGATCAAAGTAGAAATTAATGAAATTGAGACTAAAAAAATATAATGAATCAAAGAGGTGGTTCTTCCAAAGAATAAACAAAATAGACAAACCCTTAGCCAATCTTACCAAAAAAAAAAAAAAAAAGGAAAGAAAACCCATATAAATGCAATTAGAAATGAAAATGGTACAATCACAACAGATACCACTGATGCCCAGATTATTAGTAACTACTCCAAAAACATATACTCCAATAAATAGGAGAATCCAGAAGAAATGAGTAGATTGCTATATACATATGGATTACGAAAACTGAACCAAGAAAATATAGAAACCCTGAAAAATCCAGAACGAGGCATTCAAATTGAGGTGGTAATAAAAAACCTACCAATGAACAAAAGCCCAGGAACTGATGGATTCACTACTGAATTCTACAAGAACCTCAGGGAAGATCTAATGTCAGTACTCCTCGAACTCTTGAACAAAATTGAAAGGGAAGGAGTATTACCAAACTCATTTCTGGAAGGCAGCATTACAAAAGTAGCTTTTGATTACAAAGCTAGACAGACTCAACTGAAAAAGAAAAGTACAGGCCAATCCCTTTAATGAACATAGATCCAAAGATCCTCTACAAGATACTGGCAAACAGAATGCAACAAATCATTAAAAAGATCATAAATCATGACCAAGCAGGCTTCATTCCAGGGATGCAAGGATGATTCAACATGTACAAATCAATAAATATAATATACCACATAAACAGAATCAAGAACAAAAATCATATTATCTCAGTAGTCATAGAAAAAGTCTTTGACAAAACTCTGTTCATGATAAAACAACATCTGTTCATGATAAAAACTCTGAAGAAAATAGGTACAGAAGGACTCAATATTAATCTGATAAAAGCCATTTATGAGAAACCTACCACAAATAACATATTAAATGGGGAAAAACTGAAAGCTTTTCCTTTAAAATGAGAAGCAAGAAAATTTTACGTCCCTATTACCACTCTTGTTGAATATAGCACTTGAAACTTTAGCAGAGCAATCAAACAAGAGACAGAAATAATAGGGATATATATAGGAAAGGAAGAACTCCAACTATCCTTATTCATAGACAACATTATCAATTACAGAGAAGATCCAAAAAATTCCACTAAAAGACAGCTAGAACCAATAAACAGATTCAGCAAGGTAGCAGGATACAAAATCAATGCACAAAAACCAATACTGTTCCTGTATATCAATAATGAACCCATTGAGAAAGAAATCAGAAAAATAATAATATTCATAATAGTTTCAGAAAAAATTAAATAGTTAGGAATTAGCCTAACAAAGGAAATGAAAGGCCTGTATAACAAAAACTATAATACTCGGGAAAAGGAGATAAAGAGGATATCAGAAAATGGAAAGATACCTCCTGTTGCTGGATATGCAGAACCAGTATTGTCAAAATGGCCATACTGCCAAAACTGATACTCAGCCATATGATCTTTGTGAAAGGGTCCAAAAACATATGGTAGAGGAAAGACAGCCTCTTTATCAAATGGTGCCAGGAAAACTGGCTATCCACATGCAGAAGATTGAATCTTTTTTTTTTTTTTTTTTTTTTTTTTTTTTGTGGGTACCAGGGGGACGACCTCAGGACCTCGCGCGCCAACAGGCACCCGTGCCACTGAGCGATATCACCGGCCCCTTTTTCGTATGTGGGTTCCGGGAGTCGAACTCGGGCCCTCGCGCTTGCAAGGCAGGCGCTTACGCCGCTGAGCCATCTCACCGGCCCAGAAGATTGAATCTTGACCTGTTTCTCTTACTACATAATTTGATAATCAAAATTATCAAAGATCTAAATATAGTATTAAAACAGAAACAATCTGCTGGGAGACACGATAGGTAAAACTCTTAAAGACATAGGAATAGGCAAAGACTTTCTCAATAGAACCCTAATAGAACCCTGTCAAATTAAGCAGCACCAACCAACAGAGCGGGAAAAATTTTTTGCCAACTAGTCCTCACACAGAGGACTAATAACTAGAATATATAAAGCAATAAAAATACTAGACCTCACAAAAAAACCAATCAAGAAATGGGTAATTGAAATGAAAACAATTCTTAGAAGTACAAATGGCCAACAAATACATGAAAAAATGTTCAACATCTCTGGCCATTATAGAAATGCAAATTAAAACACTGAGATTCCATCTTACTTTAGAAAGAATGGCCATCATCAAGAAATCAAATAACAAATGCTGCCAAGGCAGTGGGGGAAAAAGAAACTCTTCTACATTGTTGGTGGGAACATAAACTAGAACAACCACTATAGAAATCAGTATGGAGATTCTTCAAAAAAAGTAAAAATAGAAATTCCATTAGACCAAGCTATTCCCCTTCTAGGTATCTTCCTAGAAGAGTTAAAGACATCCTACTACAGTGTACACGCATACCCATGCTTATAACAGCACAACTCGTAATAGCTAAATCTTGAAAGCAAGCCTATATGTCCAACAACAGATGAACGGATAAAGAAAATGTGTTATTTATACACAATGGAGTACTACTCTGCCATTATGAAGGATAAATTTGAGTCATTTGTAGGAAAATGAATGTACCCTTGGGACCATAAGGTTAAATGAAATAAATCAGACACACAAGCTTAAATATTGCATGGTTTCCCTTATATGAGAAACCCAAAGTATAAATAATTTGAAAAGAGAAATAAAAGATGGATAATAGGAAACAGGGAGCTATATCTTTTGCAAATGAGAAAGGGATCAAGAGATGGAGGGAGAGGAGGGGAAGGGAATATAAAAAGGCTTAAGATGCGTTACGTATATGTATCAACTCCTCATTATGAATGTAATTGTTATGTACTGCAAACATGTAGTAATAAAAATAAAAAATAAATATTATTCCCTAATATTAAGACGTACAAAACAAAGGTAGGTTTGGACAGAGAGATAAAAGAATATTCTTCAACTTCTCCTCATTCAACATGGGAATCCCCTGAGGTAAGAATTAGAGAATTCAGTAAGTTGGAAAACATTTCTAACTTTGACTATATTTTCCTTTAAAGTCACATTTGAATATTGATGTATGTTTCATGCAATTAAAAAAAATCACAAATATTTTAAGAAGCAACCTCAGCCCTTCTACTTTCATCACAATACAAACCCTAGTCAGATTAGGCTATGGGTGAATGGTGTAATGATTTAAACAAAACTTTGGACGGCCTTCCAAAGAAATGAACATTTTCTAATTGTGATCTTGTTAAAAAAAAAATTAAAAACTACTAGCAAACCTCCTTCCTTCATTCTTTAATAAAGCATGCATATTCAATCTTCCAACCACACTTTACTTTGCTATTTCTCTTAAATGACACTTTTAACATTTTTTTTTTTTATATGAGGGTACCAGGAGTCGAACTTAGGACCTTGTGCTTGCCAGGCAGGCGCTTGTGATGCTGAGCTATCTCACCGGCCCTAACGTTTTTAATAGCAATGCCCTTTTAGATTATGAGGGCAAGGATATTTCTCTAGTCAACCACATTTTTTTTTAATCACATAAGGCTGATTTTTCAACAATCCTAGTTTACTTATTTAAAAAATGTAGGCTTATAATTAACTTTATTATAAAAGCAAATAATTTTGTACATAATTATTATAGATAAGTGTATTCAGAAAGGTTCAAATTGATGAGTATGAAAATATACCCTACAGACATATACTTACTTATAAAAACATATTGCCTTTGCCATGTGAAAACCTGCTGTTCAGTTCTCTAGATTTCTTTATTAGGACTTTTTTCTGAGCATCATCAAATCGATTAACCTTGAGATCCTTATCACGGTCAAATGGTATTCTCTCTTGGGGCTTATTTTTATCTTCAGTGGCTTTACTCTTTAATTTTTTATGATGAATGTCCATAAGAGATTCTGATCTTTTTGATTCCTGGAAAAAGAAGAAGAGAAGAAACAATGACCTTAACTCATATGCATTATTGACAGAATTTGATCATGGGGCAGAAAGTGAGACAACAATGTACAGTAAAGAAGGCTATTTTCAAACCCCAACAGGTTTTCCCAAATCCAAGACAACATCTATGAAGAAAACATGTGTCAGAGGCAAATTCAACCAAGATAAAGATATCTATTAACTATATGCCATGCATTAAAAACTGATTAAAATAAAGAAGAAACAAATATTCAAATAATCATAAAGAAAAGCATTCCAGTTACTTATACTTCAGTACTGTCTCGGTTACTTTTCTCTCGTTGCTGGGACAAAATACCCGACACCCAAAATTAAGGAAGGAAAGGTTTATTTGGCTCACAGTTTGTGGAGGTTTCAATCCATAATCAGCTGGCTCCAAGGCAGAGTGGCACATGGCAGAGGGCAGCAGTTCATGGCGGCGGAAGGCAGCAAAAACAGCAAGAGCAAAAGGGAGGAGCATGTGCAAGCAAGAGAGTAACCTCTTTCCCTCCCTTATATTACATGCAGGCTGCCTGCCCCAGGGTGGGCGTAGCACTCACGCCCATAATCCCAGCATTAGACCATGAATCAGTCATAAACTCCAGAAGCCGCCTCCATGACTGCATGAGGCTTTGGGGGGACATCTAGACACAAACCATAACATTCCGCCCCTGGACCCCCAAAGACTCATGCACATCCCTTTATGCAAAAGGCATTTTGGTCCATCTCTAAGAGTTGCCAAAGTCCCAACAGTTTAAGCATTGCTCAAAAGTCTAAGTCCCAAGTCTCCTCCGAGATCTAAGGCAAACTCTTAGCTGTGAGCCACTCTGCTAATGAAAAGAAACTTAAACACTTCCAACATTCAATGGCACAACATAGACATTACCATTCCAAAAGTTACAAACAGGGGGATACAAAGGAATAGGACCAAAGCAAGTCCAAAATCCAGCAGGGCAAATATTAAGTCCTGTGGTTTCATGCAGAACATCCGAAGCAATCTGTGGTAAGTTGTGAGCTCCAAAGGGCTTGCGTGGCTCCGCCCCTATGGCACTTCCAGTGGTTGTAGCACCCATGGCTTCTCTCTTAGGCCTGCTCAGCTCCCTCTTCACAGGTTTCCTCAGACTATCCACGTTCCTGGCTTCTGCAAACTTCTGGGGTCTCCACTGCATCTTTGGCTTCACACTCCCAGCTTCACACAGTGCCCTCTCAGGGGCACCCTGCCTGGCCTCCCAGGCCTTCTTCTGAAACCTAGGTGGAAGCCTTCTTAACCTCAGAACTCTTGCATTCAGCATGCACCTAAAACTAGTGCCACGTGGATGATACCAAGGTCTGCTGCCAGCTGGAGCAGTAGCCATGCTTTCTCTCTTGGCTGTAGGGATTGAGTGCCTGGATCGCTGAGCACGCTGAACCTGATTCTGAGGAACAAATTCTCTATGCTGCCACCATTTTGGAACCTGGTGCGGCTGCCGCCATTTTGGAACCTGGTGCGGCCGCCACCATTCTGGGACATAGTGTGGCTGCCGCCATTCTGGAACATGGTGCTCTGAAGCTTTCTCCTCAGAGCAGGGTCTTTTACTTTTGCAGTTTTGAGGCTGCAAAGGGTGGAGACTTGCTGCTTCTTATGATGTCCTCAGGCCGTCTTTTATATTCTCCTGTTCCTTCTCAGCAATTGAGATCTTCTCAGCTCTATCTTTGCAGTTCACAGCTTCACTGGAGTTTCCTTTCTGGCCAAACTCACATTTTAAATCATTCTTCTGGGCTCCTTGCTCTTGATTGACAACACAAATCTGGCTAAAGGCCCCCAACAATAGCCATGCCACTGCCTCAACATTTGACTGCTTTGAAATTTTTTCTGCTAGTTTACTTAGTCTGCTGCCATTAATCTTAGTCTCAGGCAAAGTCTCTGGACACGAGCAAAATGCAGACAAACTTTTTGCCAAGCCATAACACACATGTTCTGGAGTCCAGCAGCCAATGCAATCTTTCTTCCCAGCAGAAACCTCCCAAGCCCAGTTTTTACCAGCAGAGTTTCTATCAGCCTTCTGGTGTCCCGAGCTCTGAACAGGATCTCCCATACAGAACAACCTAAGGCGTTCCAGTGCTACTCCTTCAGGCGACATCTCTGAACCTTTCCAAACTCTTCCCACAAGCCATTCCCAAAGGCTCTTGAACCACATGATCGGGTATAGTCACAGCAACGACCCCACTTCACTGGTACCAAATTCTGTCTCGGTTACTTTTCTCTCGTTGCTGGGACAAAATACCCGACACCCAAAATTAAGGAAGGAAAGGTTTATTTGGCTCACAGTTTGTGGAGGTTTCAATCCATAATCAGCTGGCTCCAAGGCAGAATGGCACATGGCAGAGGGCAACAGTTCATGGCGGCGGAAGGCAGCAAAAACAGCAAGAGCAAAAGGGAGGAGCGTGCGCAAGCAAGAGAGAGAGCAACCTCTTTCCCTCCTTTATATTACATGCAGGCTCCCCGCCCCAGGGTGGGTGTAGCACTCATGCCCATAATCCCAGCATTAGACCATGAATCAATCATAAACTCCAGAAGCCCGCCTCCATGACTGCATGAGGCTTTGGGGGGACATCTAGACACAAACAATAACAAGTACTAACACAATTACAAACTAGGGGATGGCGATGTGGCTCAGTGGTAGAGCACTTTCCTAGCTTGTGGAAGGCCCTGGATTCAATCCCCAGCACAAACAAATAAACGAACAGTACAAATCAAGCACATGGATATGAAATGAAGAGCCATTATACTCCTACTTCATGGATGGACTAGTTCCTGAAACCTAAACAGTATACAGAAGGGACGGCACTGACAGGATGCAGCCAAAAGAAAAGTGAAAAAGGAGAACAAGAGTAAAGTGGCAAAATTCAGGGACTGTGCAGGATGTTGGGATGCTCCATGAGCTAACAGAAATTTTTGTCCATTCAGTTTTCTCTTCTTTCTCTTATCCCTCTGATTTTTTTTCTTTCTTATTAGCTAGCGTAGATATTTACATTTTCAGATATATCTAGTAAGACAAGGTATGAATAAAGGAAATTAGTTTAATAAATTGGAAATTCAGCCAGGTGTGGTGGCATACACCTGTCATCCCAGCACTTGGGAGGCTGAGGCTAGCCTCGGTTACATAGTGAGTTCAAGGCCAGCTTGAACTATGTAGTGAGACCCTATCTTAAAAAATAAATTGAAGATTCATTATAAACCTCTGAGCATTTAGTAATGTAAAGGATAGAATGGCCTGGGATTGAAGAAGCAGAGGAGGATGGAGAAGCAGTACAGACCAGCATCTTTTCCACAGCGTACGAAGGCCTGGGTAATTTTTAAGGTTGACCTATCCATGATTCTCAGTTTTTCATATAATCTTTCTTAAAACTGATCTGCCCTATAAAGCATTTTGTAAAGGTGCCTCCTCTTTCTTTATAGTTGGAGAGACTATAGAATAGTGTCTGCGAGGGCAAAATCTCATGGACACCTAAAAGAAAAATCTGAAGAGCTGGCAAGAACAAAACTTCCTTTAATCAATTAACAGCAAACCCACAAGGGCTTTGTATCATTCTGTCTTGAACATATTTCTCAAAAGAGTGTAGTGTCCTCTAGAGATGAATATTTTGGCTTTTAGAATGTTCTGAAATCAGATATATTGATGTATGTGGCAATGGAAGAAAGAACAACTTTTGCTTAACATTTACTTCTCCTTAAGGCCCTGCCTATGTCAAAGGATATACTTGAGAACACAGCAGTAAAGAGAGCTCAGTTAACACCAAACAAAGCAATAATAAGAAATGCTGTGGGTGGCAGCATTGTATTTCATACAGAAAGACACATTCATGAGTTAACAGAGCTCTTGCTTTCCGATCAAGTGCTATCAATCTCTAGTAATTGAATTTCTGATATATGACTTAGGTAAAACACAAACTGAAAACATATCAAATGCACAGAAGGGTATTATATATATATGTGCACACATAGACATATATACACACAACAGAGTCAGGTATATTTCAGGACTTATATATAGAAAATACCTGAGGCAAGCAGGTAGTCATAGAAAAGAAAGAGAAACAAGAAAACGAAAAAGGAGATGAGAAGTAAAAGAAAAATAGGAGATTATATATTTTATTTTCTTACATTGTATAAGGATACCTGCTCAGCCAATCTCTTATCTCTTCCTGAAAATATATATTCCTCATCCTTCTTATCGAATGATTTCCTTGCTTCTTGTGTTTCCTGAAGAATGAACACAGATAACACATCATTGAAGCACACAATTATGATAAAATAAGAAAAAAATATTACTTTTGCTCAGATTACTTAACAAGAGACTAAACTACATCAGGCTTGTTAAATTCTTTCTGGCCAGAGACACTTTTTTTTTTTTTTATGTGGGTACTGGAAGTTGACCTCAGGACCTCACATTTGTCAGCAGACGCCCGTGCCGCTGAGCGATATCACTGGCCCTTTTTTTCCTTTACGTGGGTTCCGGGAGTTGAACTCAGGATCTCGCACTTGCCAGCAGGCGCCCGTGCCGCTGAGCGATATCACCGGCCCCTTTTTTGTATGTGGGTACCGGGAGTCAAACTCAGGACCTCGCGCTTGCCCGGCAGGCGCTTATGCTGCTGAGCCATCTCACCGGCCCGACACTTATATTCTTGATAAGGGATCAGTTAGTGATTTAGCCTACGATTTTCCTGAAAATAAGAAAACAAAACTAAACAAAAACTTTACCCAATCAATTAACTGCAATAACTTACCTATTTATTGAACTTAGGATCTGAGTTTTGATGAACAATGATGAAATATAGGAGTGAAAATAGGGCTTACAAGAAACCCTTAATTATCTGTTTTCAAAAATAGTAAAATGGAAAAAAGAAATAAAAGGTATTGAAAAAAAGATTTTTTTTTTTTTTTTTTTAATCTGTATGTGGTACTGGGGGTTGAACCAGGGCTGTTCTGAGCTACATCCTTAGCTCTTCAAAAATTTTTTTCATTTTGAGACAGGGTCTCACTAAGTCAGTTGCCTAGGCTGGGCTTAAACTTTTGATCCTGATGCCTCATGGGCTGGGGATCTGGCACAGTGTGAAGGCCTTGGGTTCATTCACTGGTACCAATACCAACACACGAAAACACAAAACAAGCAACTGTCTTTAATCACAGATGATATGATAGTCTATGTAAAAAACACCAAGCAAACTATCCTGGAACTAATAAGCAAGTACAACAAAGCTACATGATACAACGTAAATATACAAAATATATCAGCAATAGACAACTGGAATTTGAAACAAAACAAAGTAAAGCAAAGATTCCATTTATAACAGCATGCATACAAAAATGAAATAATTAGGAAAACTTTCATTAAACTTTAATCAGAAAAAATGTTACAATGGTATTCTATAGAATATAGAATGAGGAAGGTCCACATAAAAATGGCTGAAAAACCAGTTTTCAAGACACATTTTTATGTTGTCACTTGAAAACCCAGACTTTCATAACAATTTTTATCTTAATATGGACTAAAACAACCAGTATTTAATAAAGTATGTTAAAAACATTGGAATAGTTCATTTCTTATTCTTCCATAAAAATTTCCTCAAAAAACATATGTTTTCTTTTTTTGAGGCAGGGTCTCACTATGTAGCACAGGCTGGCCTTGAACTTGCTTATGTAGCCAGGCTGGCCTTGAACTCATGGCGCTCCTCCTGCCTCAGCCTCCCAAGTGCTGGGATTACAGACATGAGCCACCACACCTGACTAAAAAACATGTTTTTACTTGTAAATATTAAGAGAAAAATGATGTTATGTTAAAATGGAGACGTAAACTTGATCCTTTAACAACAGACACAAAAGAGTCATGTGCTATTAGATCTTGTCAAGACTTGGAGGTGAGGACACATAGATTTCACTCAATTAACTTATGCAAAACTTTTTCATTTCTTTCTAATGAACAATCATTTCTTTTAGGCCATGTTAGCTAAGGGAATACGAGAGGTATGAAAGCTGTTATATTGGGAAATCAAACATGATAAATGATAAAGTGAGTGGAGAAAACATATGAAGAAGGAAATCTGGTCCAAAGATCTCAATCATAGGGATTAAAATGACTTAAGTTCAAACTGTACTGCCTGGTTTCCATCTGTGCCCTTTTTAAGTGATATTTTCCTCTGAGGATGATTCCCTGCACATGTAGCTGCAGGGTAGTCATCTATATTAACCTACACTGAGAAGGCAAAGAACAACAACAAGACCGACAAATAAAAAGTCCATGTAAACAAGGGAATTGTCTTTTTGGAGATAATCCTAAAAGGCTAAATTATAAAAACTGTAATACGTTATGGTTTAGATTTAAAACGGCCCTCAAAGCCTCATATGTTTGGAGGGTGACTGGATTGTGGGACAATTACAGCTGACTTGCTGTTACAAGGTGTGGTCTAGGGAGAGGAGGAAGGTCAGTGTGGGTGAGACTGGCAAGGGTATATCTCCCTTCTCAGTTCTTTCCTTGACTTGTTCTCTGCTTCTCCAGGGCCATGTCACAAGCAGGTTTCCTTTGCCAGACACTTCTACCATGCTGCTTCTGCCTGGAGCCAGCCAATCATGTAATGACTGAAACTTCTAAACATGAGTCAAAATAAATCTCCCTTATTTAATTTGTTGATGTCAGGTACATCAATGATGAAGAAAGTAACTGAGACATATCATTAGTATAAAAATACATACCCTGATTATATTATTATAAAAATCAATGAAGAAAGAACAGACACACTAACACTAGCCCTTCAGTGTCTGTGGTTCATGTATATACCATATCCTTTGTTGTCTCTTCTGCTTTCATTATTACTTCACCTCAACTTTCTATTTGTTAGGGTAAACTGAGGCACAGTTGAGACCACCAAGACAGGCAGAGCTTAAGCAATATGTGAGGACTTCCTCCTCCGAATGGGGCTCCTCTGGCTGCCGCTCAACCACCACCAGCCCCCTCCATCATCTTCCCCAGCCTCACCCCCCACTCCCTGTATTTCTCCTGGACAACCCCCCATCCCACACTCTCCCACCCACACCCCCACCTCTCACCTCACTCCCTCGCACACCTACTCTGGACTCTGCTTCAGCCCCTGAACCCTGCTGCCCAGCTCCCTCTCCGTGAGGTCACTGGCCAGAGGGCATTGTCCAGGTCCATGTTCCCTTTCCCCTCACTGATCTCTCTCGAATTGCTCGCTGCCTTGGCTCCTTTCTCTCTGACCCCTGCACTTACATCCAAGAGTTTCAATACCTAGCTCAAACCTATGACATTACTTGGGATGACATCAATGTCATCCTCACTTCCACGCTCTCCCCCGAGGAGTGGCAACAGGTCTGGACCCTAGCCCAAGCTTATGCCAATGACCGCTGCCGGACTGAGCCCCTATTGAGGGATGGTGCCATGGCTGTTCCCCAGGCCAGACCCCATTGGGACTTTAACCAAAGAGATGAGTAAGGAACCTGCCCCACTAAGAGGATGAAAGATTATATGATCACTTGCCTCGTGGAGGCTATAAAAGTTGGTCAATTATGACAAACTTAAGGAGATTACTCAAAAAAAGGATAAAAATCCGGCTCAGTTTATGTCCTGACTGGCAACCACCCCAAGAAAATATCCTACCCTTAATCCAGAAAGCCCAGAGGGACAACTGATTCTCAAAATGCATCTTATCACCCAGTCAGCTCCTGACATTCGCAAAAGCTCCAAAAAATTGAGACAGACCCTCAGACCCCACGACAGGAATTAATTTCCCAGGCCTTCAAGGTCTGCAACAACCGAGATGAGGCCGCCTGTCAGCCATACATCTCTGACTTGCAGTTACTTGCCTCCACCATAAGAAACCCAAAACCCAAACAGGATGCCAATAAAATACCCAGAGGCACAAAGCGGGGTGGGGATCCACCCCTCTGGGACCCTGCTTTAAGTGTCAACAGCCGGGCCACTGACCAAAAGAGTGCCCCAACCCCAAACCCCCTTCCAAGCCTTGTCCCATGAGTGGGGGCCATCACTGGAAGTTGGACTGTCCCATGGCAACCAGGATTGCTACAGGGGGTCCCCTCCCAGGGCACCCCATAGGACAACCTGGTTCTCTCTGACCTGATTGGTTGGGCCTCTGATGACTAACACACCCCGAAAGTCTCGGATTCCCCCTGGACCTTCACAGCTGCTGAACTTCGGTAACTCTTTTTTTTTTTTTTTTTTTTTTTTTTTTGTGGGTACCGGGGGGACGACCTCAGGACCTCACGCGCCAACAGGCACCCGTGCCACTGAGCGATATCACCGGCCCCTTTTTCGTATGTGGGTTCCGGGAGTCGAACTCGGGCCTTCGCGCTTGCAAGGCAGGCGCTTAAGCCGCTGAGCCATCTCACCGGCCCCCGAACTTCGGTAACTCTTAAGGTGGAAGGTTAAGACTGTTTCATTCCTAACTGACATGGGGGTGACCCATTCCACCCTCCCTTCTTTCCCAGGACAGCTCCTTTTGGCTGACATTTCTGTTGTGGGGATTGATGGCACCATATCTAGGCCTCTCAAGACTCCCCTGCTCCTCTGCCAGCTGCAAAACCACATATTCTCCCATGCCTTTCTGGTCATCATGACCTGCCCCATCCTGCTCCTCAGGAGAGACATCTTTTTTTTTTTTTTTTTTTTTGTGGGTACTGGGGGTCGACCTCAGGACCTTGCGCGCCAGCAGGCGCCCTTGCCACTGAGCGATATCATCGGCCCTTTTTTCGTATGTGGGTTCCAGGAGTCGAACTCGGGCCCTCGCGCTTGCCAGGCAGGCGCTTACGCCGCTGAGCCATCTCACTGGCCCAGGAGACACATCTTAACAAAACTGTCTGCTACCCTAACTATCCCTGGTACCACCCCATGCCCCACTGCCCTCCTGCTGTCCCCTCCTCGCTCCAACCCCCCCATCCCACTTATAGAGATGAAAGACAATGGGCATCCTGCTTGGGAGCACAGTTGCCTGCCTCTCATACACTTATGCACCAGGATCTTCCGTCACATCTCAGACATTCCTATACAGAACCCACAACACACCTGGTTCATAGATGGCAGTTCTTACAAAGCCTCAGCTGCTTCTGTGGCGAGAGTGGGATATGCTATAGTTACAATTGACATGATAATTGAGGCCCAAGCTCTCCCCCACACCACCTCACAATAGGCCAAACTCATAGCTCTGACCCAAGCCCCTGGGAAAAGAAAGTAGAGTTAATATCTACACAGACTCAGGCTGGGGTATAGCTCAGCAGCACAAGTGCCTGCCTGGCAAGCGCAAGGTCCTGAGTTCAATTCCTGGTACCAAAAAAAAAAAAAAAATCTACACAAACTCAAAATACGCTTTTCACATCCTTCACAACTATGCAGCAATATGGACTAAAATAGGATTTCTTATCACCAGTGGATCTCCTCTTATTAATTCTCACCTAATAAAGGCACTCCTAGCAGTGGCCCTTCTGCCTGCTCAGGCAGGAGTGATTCACTGTAAGGGACATCAAAAACCCACAGACCCCACAACACAAGGAAAATCTTTCATAGACCAGACAGCCAAGGAGGCTACTGCCTCCACCAGCACTCTACCCGCCCCCCAGGGCCAATACCTCTCCCTGACAGGCATCACCCCCAACTATTCCACAGAAGAACACTCCCAGTACCAGACACTCCCCATCTCAGAGGGATGGTTCCCAAGGGTGCTGCTTGACTAAGGAAAATATCTTCTCCCTGCCTCCCAGACCCATCAGATTCTCTCCTCCCTCCACGATAGCTTTCACATAGGCTACAAATCCCTCAGCCGCTTACTCCAGCCCCTCATTTCAGCCCCATCCTGAAGGCTACACTCAAATATCATCCCTTGATTTGATCTCCCCACCTCAATCCAATCGGACAATGGGCCGGCTTTTACTGCCCAAATAGCCTTGGAGGTCTCCAAATCTCTCGGAGTAAACTAAAACTCCACAACCCCTACAGGCCCCAATCCTTGGGAAAAGTAGAAAAAGCCAATAACCTAATCAATGCTCAACTCACAAAGCTCTCCCTACAACTAAAAAGAGATTAAATATCTCTGCTCCCTATCACCCTGCCCTCCTCAGATTCAGGGCAGTGCCCCTCGAACCCACCAGCTACAGCCCATTAGAGCTGCTATACAGCCATAACATCACAGGACCAATAGCTGCAGGCATAAAAATCTTCTCACAGGCCACCCTATGCCTCTCCAGAAGGGGCTCCCCAGGAGTAGCCCTAGGAGACTTACCCCCCTCTAAATGCAACTTTGCTCTAAACCTCCACTTTCCCTGTGACCATAAGAACACAGCATTTGACTCAGTCTGCTTCAGAATGTCAGGTATCCCAAGCATAGAAACAAACAAACTCATAAATGTAAACTACCAGTTCTGCTCACCCCGCCAAACTCCTTATCTCAAATTTCTGCCGTGGTCTCCTCCAGCAGCTGACCCACACTCGCTGGCCAAACACCCCAACTGGGACACCATCCCCACCCAGTGCCTCTTACTGCCCAACCTAAAGAACTCCTCCCAGTGGCTTCTTGTTGACACGGTAAAATTTATCTTACACTGGCAGGATAAAACCCCAGGTGCCACCTGAAAGGACCATCCAGGCTCCGCTCCCCCTTTTATGGGAGCTGTACTTGCCACCAGGGTGGGACAATGGCAAAAAGAGGGTTCTAAGATAAAAAACACTTTAACGATGCATAATGTTTTCTGCCTGAATACATGCGAGGTCTTCTGGCTGTGCAGAACCTCCGCTTATCTCTGGCTGCCCACAGACTGGACTGGAACATGAACCCTGGTATTCCTGGCCCCCAAAACAGATGTAGCCCCTGAGAAAACTAAGCTCCCAGTCCCTGTGCAGACTCCTCTCAGACAATGGCCAGAGCCCCAGTACTCATACTCCTACTAGTAGGCCTTGGAATCTCTGCAGATGTGGGGACGGGAGTTGCAGGGGTGGCTGTCTCCACCACAGCCTGCCAGTAGCTCTCAGAAGAAATGTCTGAGGGGCCCGGAAAGATTTCTGATTCCATCTGGCCATACAAAAAAAAAGTAGATTCCCTGGCCGGGGTGGCCTTCCAGAACTGCCATGCCCTGGATCTACTCACTGCAGAAAAAGGAGGCACCTGCTTCTTCCTCAGAGAGGAATGCTGCTTCTACGTTAGCAGGTCAGGTTTTACCCATCAGACAGTCGAGAGTCTCTGGGACCAAGCTCCCAGGCTCAAAGAACAGGAAAAGGGTGCCTTTGGTTGGGGAGGAGGCCTCTTCCAAACAGGCTAGACATCCTGGCTTCTCCCTATACTTGGGCCTCTGGTCCCAGTCTTTCTGCTGTTATTGTTTGGACCTTGCATAGTAAGACAACAGATTTCATCCAAGGACAGATCCAATCCATAACATCCAGACTGCTCCTCCTGACAGCCCATTACACTGCTGTCCCGCAGGAATTCCAAGAACCAAAGATCATCATGCTCCTAGCACTCTGTCGCCTCGCCCGGATCCGATACCCTGTCATGTCGCCAACAGCCCAGCCCCTCTCCCCATTCATTTTTTTTCTGTCTCTCTTTTCTAGGATGCCCAGGCAGCCCCTAGTCACGCCTGAAGAAGTCCTGAGAAACTACAATCCCCTGAGTTTGAGGCCAGCCTGCGCTACATAGTGAGCTCAAGGCCATCCTGAATTACATAGCAAGACCTTATCTCAAAAACAACAACAACAACAACAACAAAATAAAATAAATGTACCAACTCCACACAGGGAATGTAAACAATCTGTACTGCAAATGTGCTAATAAAAAAAAAATTAAAAGAGGTCAGTAAACCTATGTCTTAGGGTTTTCTTGAGGTTTAAATAAGGTTCTTTATTGGAAAATAGTAGGCAAATAGTGTGACTTTCCTTCCTCATGACTTTCCTTCAAGAGGAAAAAAATCTGTATTTTCCTTTGGAAACATTAATTTCAAAAATTAGTATCCTTGGGCCAGTGATATAGCTCAGCAGCATAAGCGCCTGCCTGGCAAGCACGAGGTCCTGAGTTCGACTCTTAGTACCCACATATAAAAAAAAAAATTAGTATCCTTAAATAATTTTGCCTTTTATATTTTCAAAATTGAGCCAACACAGACAAAAACATATGAACAAACACCTTAGCTTTCCTTTCCCTGTCAGCTGGAGTATCTGTCCAGACTGATCGATCTCCGGATTTGTCATCAGCTCTTCTTTTAAAGGTCCTTGGCCCAAGACCAAAGTCTTTCATTTCTGGAGGAAGCTCAGTCATCCATGATTCTCTTGTAATTGGTTTAGATGAATCCTTTAAGAGAAATAAAAAAGTTTAAAACACACATATTTTATATGTATAATAAATAAATATGGTAAAAACAATTGTATTTCTCAGTTGGGGTTTTAAATTTACTTAACAGACTTTAACAGAAAGGACTGATGTTTTAATCATTATAGTTGCCATATACATTCATCCAATTTGTTATTCTTTTGACTATCTTTTGCCATACAGAATATTTTTAGTACACAAATTTGCCGATCTTTTCCTCTACAGTTTCTGGGTTATGTAGCGCCTGAATTAATTTGTATGTATATGTGTACATATATAAAGCAGGTGTGGTGGTGCACACGCCTGTAATCCCAGCACTGAGGAGGCTGAGGTAAGAGGATAGCCACAAGTTCAAGGCCAGCCTGGACTACACAGTGAATTCAAGGACAGCCTGAACTACATAATAAGATCCTGCCTCCAAAAACAAAACAAAAAACAAAACAAAACACAACACCGAAGAAAGACAATGTACATATATACGCAAAACTTGAAAATAAGTATACATATCTCTAAATTTTAGAAATAAACATTAATATATATACATATTAAATATATCTGCATATATTTTGATGTTTATTTCTAACATTTAGATCTTTTCAGCCAATTTAGTTTATGTTTTAAAGTGTCTTAAAAACTTACATCATCTCCTTTAGTTAGTTTTTCTTTCATTCTCTGGGCCCTTTTTTCAAACTCTGTTGTTACACTATAGTTAACTGGTCCCTTGGCAGGCATTGGTCCAACAATGTCCTCATCTTCACTGCTATCTGTTTCCTTCTAAAACAAGACATTACCTTTAATCCAAGAGAGAGTTACAAGTTACACAAGAATGATCCTAATTTACTTAAATTTAATTGAAATGGATTACCCATAGACAATAAAACAAAATAATAAACAATATATTTATTGCTGGCTTGTCACTGAGCAATGCAGTACCTGCCTTTTCCTGCCTTCCTCAAGTGCATGGTAGACAACAAATTCATGGCATACAGACTGTCCCATCTCTCCTCCTATGTTATGGTAGACATTATTAAATTATTTTAGCTTCCCTCCTGATGAACACAGATGTGCCCTTGGAGTCTTCAACATAGGATTCCTGGTACTTATTACCAATTGGGCAGTGATCACACATTTGAAAATAATTCTGTTAGACAAAAATATGTCCTTATGGACCTACATTCTAGTGGAAAGAGGACAATAAACAAATAAACTAGTAAAATCAATGATATCTTTAGTGTTGATAAATACTATAGAGAAAATTAAAGAAAGGAAGGAGATAACAGTAAAAGGAAGAGCAAATTTAAATTAGGAGGCTAGAGATGAACTCATTGGGAAGGTCATATTCTAGCCACCACCACCCCCCCCCCGCCAAAAACCCTGAAGGTCTTGGAGGTTAGCCATGTAGACATCTAGCAGAAGATCATTTTGGACAGACTTAGATAGCAGGTATAAAAGCTCAGTGGTAGGAGCTGGCCTGGTATATTTGCAGAGGAACAGCAAAGAGCCCAGTGTGGTTGCATTACAGCAAAAGAAAAATCAGTGCTAATAGAGACCAGCTTGTATAGGGCCCTGTAAAGACTCTCAATTTTTTGGAGAATTTGTTCGTTTTGAGGGTTACTAATATGACCGGACTTTGTCTCATGCAGTCCTTTACAGCTGCTATGTCAAGAAGAGGCAGAAGGGGGCAAGGGCTAATTAAAGTCTGAAGACCAATCAAATAGATGGAATATGAGGTCACTTGGGCCAGGGTGCACCCAGAGTGGTTGGACTGTGGATGTCACCCGAAGGACAGGAACAAGAGTTTGTTGGCAGATTAATTTCTGTGGCTATCTGCCTGACACATTGCAGGTGCTCTGGAAACACTTGTTGAAAGAGAGAGTAGTAACTCCAAAGTTCATGCTCTTAACCACTTCACTGTATTTACTTTCAGCAACCTTAGTGTAACCAGTGATTCTCAGTGATGAGCAGGGGTCTCTTGATTACATCAATTCACTTGCAGAAAGGCATTGCAGCATAATAGACTATGTGCTTTAAAGTCATAAAAACTGTATATGAGCCATGGTTCTGATAAGTAAGAACTATAAATTTGGGTGAGATATCCTTTTCTTTAGTCTTTTACATCTGTAAGATTCAAACAATACATATTTTATGAGGCTGGGGAGAAGATAAAAATAAGACCCTTACCTCGAGAAAATGTATTTCAAATGGTAAAGTACTCTATACATCTCAGCTACTATCAAGGAAGAAAACAGCCTTCATCTTTTATTCCAAAATCGTTTGATCTATCTTTTCATAAAAACCACTTATCCACCTGTGCATTTGTTATGTATAGGTACTAGAGCTAGGTTAATTTAAAGGTAAAGAGTATTATTAAAAAGCTCCTCATAGATGAACATGGTGGCACAAACCTGTAATTCCAGAACTCTGGGAGGCTGAGGCAGGAGGATTGTGAGTTTGACCTCACCCTGGGCAACTTAGTGATTTAATGAGACTCAGTATCAAAATAATAAAAGAAAAGGGCTGGAGATATAGCTCAGTGGAAAGACCCCGGGTTCAATCCCCAGTATCACAAAACCAACCTCATCAGTTTTCATTCCTGTAGTTCAAATCACAATGATTCATTAAGCTTATATTCCACTTTTCTAACACTTTCAAGCCTTCCTTTAAAAATAAGCAGCATGCCAGGGATGGTGGTGCACAACTGTAATCCCAGCATCTGGGAGGCTGAGGCAGGAAGATCACCTTGAGTTCAAGGCCAGCCTGGGCTACAAAGTGAGTATAAGGCCAGCCTGAACTACACAGTGAGACCCTATCTCAAAAAACTGAAAAAAACCCAAAAACCAAAAAACCTAGCATAATCAACCTTGCTTTTTTTACTAACACGATCTCAGGTTTATGAACAGCTTTCAATTTTATCTACGTTATAATCTTAAATCGATATAAATATAACTGAAGGTCCGAGGATGTAGCTCAGCGGCACAGCAGCAGCCTGATAAGTGCAAGGCCCTGGGTTCAATTCCCAGTACCAAAAATAAATAAATAAACAATCAAACAGAGTCTCAGGTTATATTTAGTCAAGTGATTACAGTTATCACTAAAGTTCTTAATTTGTCACATCTTATTCTTTACATGAACATTTTCCAAACCTGAGAGTTGAAGTATGATGATACTTGTCCTGGATCATCTCTGCCCTTGTCACTTTTCTGTGCAGATTTAATGAAACCAGGGGGCAATGCAGGACCTATTATAGGCCTGAAAAATAACATGTATCTTTATCATTCTCCTTGACTTTAAAAGCAGCTTTCAGAATAATAGTTCACAACAATCATAACGTCGATAACTTTATGTTGAAAATGAGAATTTAACACATTATTTTTAATACTGTTGCTTAATATTTTTCTGCTAGGTGTCTTAAACATAATTTTTGCATTTTAAACTATTTGTTAGTCAATTAGATACTAAATCAATAATTTTCAATCTTTGTGACAATGGTGTGTGCCTAAAAGAAATGTACTAAGTAAAAATGATAATTAAAAAAATCCTTATATTAATACTTGTGCAGGTCCTTTTCTATTTTGTGCCTTGACTTTCTTTGTTTTGATATTCACTGTCCATTGAAAAATACTTTAGGGGCATTACAATTACAGTAATACCTCTGTTCATGAATACTTCTGTTCATGAATAGTTCAGTTCACAAACAGAAACATTTGGGAAAATTTTGCTTCTGTTCATGAACTCATCAGCTGATAAACATGACCACAGCCATTTTCCCCAGAATCATGGAACAAATTAAGTTCACGACCCAAGGTACCACTGTAGTCAGAACTATTTAAGGAGAAATTGAGGTCTTCCAAGGACATACATAGTATATATGTACAACATATGTCACTAATTGGTGGTGTATTTACCACAGTGATATACAAACTCATCCAGTGTCCTAATAATCCAGTGACAACATGGAAGTGTAGAAGAATGCAGCTAATTCATTGAGACCCATAGGAGGATGAAAATGTACTGAGTTAAGCACATTTCAACTGATGCACCTTTCTGTTTCTTTAAAACAACCTGGTCAGTATGAATCGCTCCACTTTGAACAAAATTAATATCAAAGGTCAACACACTCAGTAAGTGGCTGAGCTGGGGTTTAAGCCCCGGCCTCTTTGTTGCCAAAGTTCATTTTCTTTCCAGCTCCCCTACTGCCACACTGAGAAAACTGTTATTAGCTCACAGGAGAGAAGTGCCTGAATTATGAGCCTGACTTATATAGGGAAAAAATAAAAGAGAAAATGTACTTTCTCCCCTTTTTGACACATCTCAGTTTCTCCATCCTTGCTTCTCTGTACTAGCGTTGTCCCCATGGTTGTCATTATGCCAGTGTTGGCAACCCAGGTGGCACTGAAGCCCTAAGCTGAATTTACCAGGTTGAAATGTGTTCAATTAGTGCTTGACAATGTTCCTGGCAGAGGAGAGATAGTGCTAAGAGAAAGTCTGGGTTCTGATCCTGACCATTTAATAACCTCCTGTCTTTCTGAGCAGAAAAATGTTGTGTTTGAAAGACAGGGAAGTGTGGCATTGTTAGAAAGGCCCAATTAGTTATAATGTTATAAGGAAGCACAGCATTGGTTTTTTTCTGAGTACAATTACTAGCAGAGATACAAATGCAATTATTGTTCAATTTTCTTGCCTTAGGAGATTTGTGGAGAAAAAATTAGTGGTATAAAAAATCTTAAACATAGTAAATATGATACAACCATGGAACACTACAGTTGTATAAGAATTTTTGACTCTAAAATATGCTACTAAGTATATTTTAAATCACACATAGATTTAACTATTGGCAAAATGTAATTTTCAAGAAAGAAATTGCTGGACCGGTGATATAGCTCAGCGGCATAAGCGCCTGCCTGGCAAGCACGAGGTCCTGAGTTCAACTCCCGGTATCCACATATTAAAAAAAAAAAAAAAAATGAAAGAAAGAAACTGCTGCAGATCTAATGCTTGGGACCAGGAGTGTTTAGAATTTTATACTTTGGAATATTTGCATATACAGAATTAGGTATCTTGGGGATAGGACTTTAAACACGAAATTCATTTGTACACACCCTTATACACATAGCCTGAAGGTAATTTTATGTAATATTTTAAATAATTTTGTGCATGAAACAAAGTTTGTATCCATGGACCCCTCAGACTTTGTGATATCATGTTGGTCCTTAAAAGTTTTGGATTTTGGAACATTTTTGGATTTCAGATTAGATATGTTCCAACTGTAATGTGTTTTCTTGAAAGAAATGTTACATCCCAAAGGTCAGTAAACTTTCTATTCAGGGATAGATAGCAAATTTGAGGCTTTGAGGGCCACATTTGGGTCTCTGTGACTTATTTGTCTGTATTTTTGCAACTACTATTTAAAAATATAAAAAAATCATTCTTAGGTTAGGGACCATACCAAAAAAAAAAAAAAAGTATTTTATCTAAGAGAACTTGAGTTACATGGAAATTAGGACTTAACAAATGTAATTATAAATTCTGAATACAAACAAATATGTATCTTTTCTACTTGTTCTTGCATACTGGTAGGTAGTGTTATGAATTATAAACAATTTAGTGTGTAATTTTATACTTTGTATTTAAAACTTTTATAGTTCTGAGAAGACAGGAATCAATATTTATTATACACTTACTCTGTGGCAGACACCAATAAGATACACAAATGTGTGTATAGGAATAGGAAATTCAACCATCACAACAATTTTGGAGGCTATATGTCACAGTTCTAGTTTAAAAATGACAAATTTGAGATTTGGAGAAGTTAATCAAATTGTATATTAGGATTTTTTTCTTCAACAATAAAACAACTGAATTAGAAGTCTAGGGCCGGTGAGATGGCTCAGCGGCGTAAGCGCCTGCCTTGCAAGCGTGAGGGCCCGAGTTCGACTCCCGGAACCCATATACGAAAAAGGGGCCGGTGATATCGCTCAGTGGCACGGGTGCCTGTTGGCGCGCGAGGTCCTGAGGTCGTCCCCCTGGTACCCACAAAAAAAAAAAAAAAAAAAAAAAAAAAAAAAAGAAGTCCAAACCTCAGGATTCAGGTCCTAGATCTACTACTTATTATGCACGCCACTTTAACTGTTTAAAGAGGAAAAGAACATTCCACACCACCTGCCATTAAACACTTTTTGAGTATCAAATAAGAAATGAAGAAGTTTTTCACAATTTGTAAGTATTATAAGCACGTAAATATTTTTATTATAAGGAACAACTATTTTCCCTATGAACCATCAATTTCAAGTGTGTGAAATATACAAACGAAAAAACAACCTTAGATAATTCTTTTCTTTTCTATTTTCTTTTTTTTTTTTTTTTTTTTTGGGTACCGGGGGCTGACCTCAGGACCTCGTGCACCAGCAGGCGCCCATGCCGCTGAGTGATATCACCGGCCCTTTTTTCGTATGTGGGTACCGGGAGTCGAAGTCGGGACCTTGCGCTTGCCAGGCAGGTGCTTATGCCGCTGATCCATCTCACCAGCCCGATAATTCTTTAATGAACTAGCACACATTGGTTGAAATATTTTAAAGACTGGCCTGAAATATTATAGGTTATCACCTTGGAGGAGAATCATCCTGCTTTTTAAATCCAGGAGGAAGGGCAGGTCCAAAAAACCCATCATCATCATCATCATCCTGATTTCTCTTCTGTTTTCTGAAAACAATAAAAATTTATGCATATATGTCAACATTTTTTCACAAAGAGAAATTTTAAAGGAAGCATTAACTTTAACCATTTGTATAAATACTAAAACAATAAATTAACCTTGCTAAATAGGAAAAAAATGTATACTACAATAGTTCTTAATTTTTTCCTGGAATTTATTTTTGACCTAAAATAGAGATTAATTACTTTTTCAAAGCAGTAATATACCAGTATTCCATGTTTTCCATAGCAATGAAGATTCCATTAAATACATTTTTGAATTGTCTTCTTAGATGTTTCTCAATGAGAAGTGTATGAGTTAGCTTTTATTCTCATTTAAGGCAGGGCTGTAAATTGCTCTTTCTGTCTCATACTCTTCTTTTTTGTTTATTTGTTTGTTTTTGAAAGGATCTTGCTACTTATGTCAGGCTCGCCTTAAACTCACTACCTAGCCCAGGTTGGCCTTGAACTCACAGCAATCCTTCTGCTTCAGCCTCCTGAGTGCTGGGATTACAGGCCTAGCTCAACTTCTTATGTACATGGATTCATCATGACTAAAGTTAGATAAAAGTGAAATCATTCATTTATTTAAATAAAACATCCACTGCATATATAACTGTAAAAAGAAATTCTATAGTTTATTTAGAATATTTACTTCAGTAAAACCTTAAGGAAAGGTCCTTTATATAAGAATTTTATTGAAATACTAAGTACCTCCACAGCTATACATGACTAGAATAAACTTCTTCATAAAAAGCTATAGTTCAGGGCCGGGGATGTAGCTCAGTGGCACAGCGCCTGCCTGGCAAGTGCAAGGCCCTGAGTTTGATTGCCGGTACCAAAAAAACAAAAAAAAAACTATAGCTCATAATGAAAGGCCATATTAAATGATTTCTTCCTGTGCTGTATAAATCTAAATATGATATCCCCTTACCAGCTATCTGTTCCAGCCAACTCATACCAGGTTGGAAGTTGGCTTATTACATAAGTGACTTACCTCGTAGGTGGACCAGTGTCGTCTTCTTCAGATTCTTGGTTTCCTTCTTCATACAAAGAACTACTGTCTTCATCACTGTCTGATGAATCTGAACTACTGCTTTTATAATTAGGGGGCAGAGCAGGTCCTGCAACTGAAGAAGATTTGTTGTGTGTAATAATGAGCCACAACTATTTCATTAGGTGCTCCTGGCATATATTTTTCACTTTTTTTCTGAAGTTCACAGTACTGGCTATTATTTCTTATAGATTTTAATTCTACTCACTACTGTTTTGTACATATTGGTTTTGTCTTTCCAACTCCAGGAGGGCAGAAATCATATCTTACACCATCTTTTAAAAAAAATTTCACAAAATCTTAGTAACTAAACTTAGAACAATAACATAATTTCTCTGATGACATGAAATTTTTGTATTGGTTGGTACACCTGCCAAAACAGCATGTTTTTTTCTTTTTATAGATAGAATATGGTAAACAATATTTATATCATGGAGCTAAACCACAAATTTGCCATTCCATATTATATCAAATCAAACTGATTCACTCTGATTTCTAAGAACCATTACTTCAACAATGTATTTACTAGCATCATCATATTTCTCAGTTTTTTTTTCAAACTCATTTTTCAGGAAGAAACAAAATTAGTCACTCTGAGCTTTACTGCTTGCTGTTAGAGACACACAGGAGAAGAGAATGAGGATATACTTTGTGATGGAGATACTGGGGAGGGGGTGAGGGTCTTCTGTGTTTCAGCAAAATTATAAATTACTGCATGGTGGCACTGCATGTCAAAGAGTCACAACTATCCATGTTGATCCTCAGAAGTGATGCTAAAAATCTACTGTCCTACTTCCAGAAACAGATGTGTATCAGTCTTAGCAAAATACATATATTTTTAAAGACTCTTGTGTCCTTTTCTCAGAGATTATGACTTAGTTGGCCTACAGAAAGGCCTGATTTTCCAAAAAGCACTCCAGGTATGCCATACATTCAATTTTAATAACATCAGAAACTCAAAAAATAAATGACAATATACCTTGAGTTCTTATTGCTAAGCACTGTTTTAAGATATTGACACCAATTAACTTATTTAATCCAGACAATAACTCTATTAGGGAGGTATTATTATCATCTTTTACTTTAAAGCTAAGAAACTGAGACACAAAAAGGTTAAGAAACTTGCCCACCCTCACTCCTCAACTAAATAATGGAGCTAAAATATGAATCCACAAGTCTGATTTCAGGCCCTACCAGCATTCAGCATCAACATCTATTCATCCATCATCCATCCATCTACCCAACAAATGCTTATTGAGTAAATACCTCTAAAGAAACTCTCATAAAAAGAAAGCAAATCAATTCAGATAGTTATAGTGCTGCTCCTAGAATGGGAAAAATATGTGGGTGGGTAATTTTAAAGAAAGCAGTCAGGGAAGGCTTCTTTTCTCTGAAAGGAAGGCCTTTGGAGAGACCTAAACGATAAGATGATAGTGGCCATACAACAATCCAAAAGAAGGCCATGCTAGCCAGAGGAAGAGCCAGTACAAAAGTCATATAGAGGGAACAAGCTTGATGTGCTTTAGGGACAAAAAGGCCAGTTTGGCTAAAGTAGAGTATTATGGTGTGTTTAGATGTCCCCCCAAAGCCTCACGCAGTCATGGGGGGTGGGCTTCTAGAGTTTGTGATTGATTTATGCTCCAATACTGGGATTAAGGGTGTAGGTGCTACACCTGCCCTAGGGTGGGTAGCCTTCAAACAATATAAGGGAAGAAAAGAGGCTTGCTCTCCCCTCCTCTCTTGTTGCGTCTGGTAATACAAAAAAGCACTCTATTATATTTTGAATTTAAATTAAAATTTGTAGACATTGTTTTTCTCTCCTATACACGTACAGATCCTGCCCTGTGACCTACAAAGTCAGTTTCTTTGTAGTCTACAAAGACTACAAAGTATGTAGCTCAATGCAAAGGCCCAGTACTGCAAAGGGGAAAAAAAAGGACCAAGGCTCCATTGAGTGTTGCAAAGCACCACCTGGAGTGTGTGGATTGGTCTTAAAAAAAAAAAAAAATTTGCAGCCCATTGTTTTAATATGGCACAATCGGGGCCGGTGAGATAGCTCAGCGGCATAAGCGCCTGCCTGGCAAGTGCGAGGTCCTGAGTTCGACTCCCGGAACCCACATACGAAAAAAGGGGCCGGTGATATCGCTCAGCGGCACAGGTGCCTGCTGGCGCGCAAGGTCCTGAGGTCGAACCCCGGTACCCACCAAAAAAAAAGGCACAATCTCAGGGTATATTTCCAAGCACTCAATTTCCAGAGTATATATTCGAATGAAGTTTACTTGTTCCATCTGAGACCTATGGGCTTCCCTTCTCCACTGAACTGGTTATTCTTGTCCATGATTTTTTTCTGAGGTAGCCAAGTGTGAAGAACACAGGGCAGATATCAGACTGGGTTGGAGAATCACAACTTGAAGGACATTCTGATGCATGCTAGACAGATGAACCTTGAGGCCATTATGCCCAGTGAAATAAAAACAGTTACAAAAACCACAAATACTACTGTTTGATTCCACTTATATGCAATACTTAAAGTAGTCCAGTGCACATGAAAAGAAAGTAGAATGATGATTGTCAAGGCCTGAGGGGAAGGCAGAATGGGGAGCTTTTGGTTAATGGATATAGGTTTCAGTTTTTTTTTTGTGGGTACCGGGGGTTGACCTCAGGACCTCATGCACCAGCAGGTGCCCGTGCCGCTGAGCGATATCACTGGCCCTTTTTTCGTATGTGGGTTCTGGGAGTCGAACTCAGGCCCTCGCGCTTGCCAGGCAGGCACTTATGCCGCTGAGCCATCTCACTGGCCCTAGGTTTCAGTTTTGCAAGATGAATTTTGAAGAGGTACAGCAGTGATAATTGCACAAAAATGAAAATGTGCCTAATGCCACTGAACAATACTCTTAAGAATGGTTAATATGATCTGGAATAGTGGTGTGCACCTATAATCCCAGCACTCTGGGAGGCTGAGGCAGGTGCATCCCCATCCTAGGCAACTTAGCAAGACACTGCCTCAAAACAAAAAGTGTAAGAATGGTAGGGAATATAGCTCAGTGTAAAGGCCCTGGGTTTAATTCCCAGTACCACACACATAAAAAAGGTTAATATGGTAGATTTTGTGTATATTTTATATACAGTTGTCAGATTTATAAAGACAGTAACATTATAGCACAGCAGAGAAAGAATACTTTGTTTAATAAATGGAACCAGGTCAAGTGGATACCCAGATGGGGAAAACAGTCTTCACTCTACCTCACATCATATAACAAACATCAATTCCAGATGGATTGCAAAAGTAAGGCTGGGTGTGGTGGTGCACCTTTGTTATCCTAGCTACTTGGGAGGCTGAGGCAGGAGAAGTACAAATTTGAGTACAACCTGGGCAATTTAGTGAGATCCTGTCTCAAAATGAAAATTAAATGGGATGTAGCTTAGTGGTAGAGTTTAATCCCCAGTACTGCAACAAACAAAAGAACCATAAGGCTTGTAAAACTAAACATGAAACTTGAAACTATACTTTTAGAAGAAAATGGAAGTTTCACAATCTTGGAGAAGGCAAAGTTTCCTTCAATAGGATAAAAAATTTCCACTGCAAAAGGCAAAAAAAAAAAATTAAGAAACAGAATATCAAAATTAAAAACTTGTTCATGAAAACCTACTAATGAGAGTGAAAAGGCAACCATGGAATTAGAAAAGATACTTAAAAATATATCTAAAAAGATGTTTTTAGACTATATAAATAACAAGTCAATAAGACAAAGGAAAAAATAAGCAAAAGACTCCAATGTGACACATTCAAACAGTCACAAAACATGCAAAGGTGGTCAATTTCATTTTTTCCCTGGGGAAATGCAAATTAAAACTACCATGAGGTACCAAGTATAAAATATACTAAAGACAGAAAAACTAAATATTAGGGAGAATGCAGAACAACTGGAATTCTTATACATGCTGAGAATTTAGTAAACTGGTAGTACTTAGAAGGTGGAAGTAGGTAAAACATGTGTAACAATGTATAGCAGCACTTTTTGTAATAGCCAAAAAATGTAAACTACTCAAACATCCACCAATAGTAAAATGGATACATTGTTAGAACATTCATCCACTGGAATTCACTCACATTTTTCTTTAATCTTAGTTTGATGGAAACTATTTCACTAAAATAAAAGTAATATTTTATAGTGGCTATAACAGAAATGATATGTGGAAGGAACCCTCTAGTGAAAACATGGTTTTTGGATAGCCAAAGAAGGCAAATTTGATTCAGGAATACTTGGGATATTCTTTCAGTTTAACTCTTTTCCAACTACAGTGTCAGTCCCAGTCTACACAGTAGTACAAACAAAGAAGATGAATATGTATGAAGTAGTCTGGGAAGCATTAGTTTTGTATATAGGAAGTGCTTATTATGTGTTAAGGTAGAAGACCACAAAAGTCCATAGTGAAATAGTGGAGACTGGTATGTCGAGTAATTGTTCAAATACAACATATTAAATATACAACGTAATTTAAAAATGGGAAACCCCGAAGGTAAAGAGAAGGGCATAACAAATACTTTAGAGAGTTCAGAGGGGATACTTGGGCCTTGAAGGACAGGATTTTGTCACGTGCTTCTAGAAGTGCTACCAGAGACCAGAAACCCGGCATTGAGGAAGTGCGCAGAAACTGGGACCTGTTGAGTAATAGGCTGTGTGTGTCAGATGCAAGGACGGAATGAGATGTTAGGAAAGCAGGTGGGCGACTAGGGGGAACAGGGTCTTCTGCAAGGTCTCGTAAGTCAGAAAGCAGTACCGCTCAGAGGCTGAGAGAGCGACTTCGTTCTAATTTGGGCCCCACTAACAACCAGCTGGGTCATCTGGGCACCTGTCTGGGCCTCGGTGACCCGATATGTAATATGGGAATAGTAATCTTTTCCTTGTACAGACGTTGGTAGAATTAAACGATTGAATGTGTTGTCCAATTAGCACCAAGTCCGACTCATATGAAGCACCAAATGGGAATCTACCGTGGTTATAGTAATTATCAGGCTAAAACTAGGTTTCTGAGGCGCCTCCTCCCTACTGCTACGGCTTAGGAGGCTGAGTTAACTCGGATCTGGCCGCACCCACTCTCCACTCCTCCGTCTTCTTAGTCCCCAGACCTTTTCCTCTTAAGAGAAGGGCCGGCCAGAGGAGGGCGGGTGGGCCTGGTGGACAGGGACACGCCTTCGCTTACCGGGGCTCGGGTCCCGCTCCTCTTCCTCTGCTGTCGCGCGGTTCTTGAAACCTGGGGGCAGCGCCGGCCCGATCAGGTCCCTCGCCATCCGCGGTGGCAGACACTGGTCACTCATACACTTCTAAGCGTCAGATATCCCAAAAAACCCGACCGCGACGCGCGGCAAATGCCGGAAGTTTTTCCGGCGCTGATCTATGACGCATCCGCCTGTGGTTGGTCGAGCCGTGTGATCCGCAGTAACGGAAGTGACGCTTAAACCCTGTTGCACAGTCGCATGGTGAGTTCCCTACCTGGAGAGCGGCATGGCGGAGCCGGCTGGTGACTTCGGGACTCCTACTGGGTGGCTTCCATCCCCCGATCTGGGGTCCCTACGTAACACCACTCCGCGGCCCGACAATTGGTCACACTGGGCGATGCTACCACCACCGCCACCTCCTTCGTCGTCTCCTCTAGCGGCCGGGTCAGAGCCGTTCACCGTCGTGCAGCCTCCCATGGAGGTGCAGTCTCTGTCCGGGGCGCCGCCTCCCTTCGACGCCCAGATTCTTCCTGGGGCGCAGCCCCCCTTCGACGCCCAGTCACCCCTTGATTCTCAGCCTCAACTCAGCGGCCGTCCTTATAATTTCCAGGCTTCGACATCATGGTACTGGGGACAGCCGCCTGATAGTTTCCTTCGACATCAGAAGCCCCACAACCCTCCAGGTAGGCGGTTGTTCCTCGGGGTACCCACACCTCTCTACCTTCCAGTTCATCGCCTCTTCCCATTTCTCCCTTTCCTGTCTCCACTCTGCCCTGCACTCTTGAAGTCTGGTAATGTCTCAGGATATATCCTACTGTAATGTTATTCCTGCCTACTCATTAAATGTAGTTGTTATTTATTGAGTTCCAGCTGTGTGCCAGGAGTTAGTAACACAGAAATCCTTACTTTTATGTAGCTTAACATCTCCCTAGTGTAGGAAGAAAGACAATAAGCAAAGTTGTTTATTAGAAGGTAATCAATGCTGTGGAGAGATAAAGAATAAATACAGGGTTTTTTTGTTTTTTGAGGCAGGGTCTCTCTTTGTAGTCCAGGCTGGCCTTGAACTCAAGACAATCCGCCTGCCTCAGCCTCCCAAGGGCTGGGATTACAGGCATGGGCCACCACGCCTGGTATAACAGCAGTTTTAAATGGCATTGTCTCTCATAAGGAAAGAGACATTTGAGCAAAGTTTCCAAGTGGAGGATCAGAACTATGTGCTTACATCTGGGTGAGTAGTGATCAGGACTGAAAGAAGTGCAAATGCAAAAGCTTTGAGACAGGAGCTACAGTACACATCAGAAGTGGCCAGAAAAGATGGAGCCTGGATTACAGCTGTAGATGACTGGGGAAGAGGGCAACCTTCCTAGGTTCTTTTAGATCATGGGACTTTGACCTTTGTTCCTGTGAGATGGGTAGGGAAGGAGAGTGACATGATCCCATTTATGTTTTGATGGGATTAAGGGGACAGCCGTTGGGAATTGACTGAAAGCAAGGCCAATTAGGAAGCTATTGCATTTGTTCTAGTGAGGACGTGGACCAGGGTGGAGATCTGGGGGTGATAAGAAGTAGTCATATTCTACATATAACTTAAAGGTAGGGTCAAAATGATTTGCTGAAAGATAGAATGTGAGATATGAGATTAAAGAGGAGAAAAGGATAACTTGAAGTTTTTGCCAAACAACTTGAAGGGTGGAGTTGCAATTAACAGACATAGGAACAAGATGCCAGTAAAGCAGATTTGGAAGATCAGGAGTTGAGTGTGGAATATATTTACATCAAGTAGAGATAGTGAAAAGGCTGTTTGTTATGAGTCTGTACTTTCGGGGGAAATAAGTCACAGGATTGTCCACTTAATACCATTATCCAACTCTGTTTAAGATCCCATTTGTATTAAATTGAATTCAAACAGTGTTTGCTGTGTGTCATATGCCAGGAATGTGAGTTTGATGGACTCAAATGAGATAAGTTTATAAGAATAAATCATAGTGCAGTGTTGTAAATGATAGAAACATGTAAAAGGTAATTATGTTGTGCAGAGGAAGTGGGGAAAAACTTTTGCAAGAAGTGTCTTGGGAGATTTGTAGGATTTTGGGAGGGATACTTTTTAGGCACAGGCAAAGAAATGTCAGTACAAAGTGAGTTTTGGAGATTGCAGTGTTCTAGTGTGACTGAAGCAGAATATGTGGAAGGTATGGGAGAAGGGTAGGATGAGAAAATAAACTGGAATATCATTGGAAGATTCTTTTGCAGTTTTTGAGCCAAGTTGTGACATGGTTGGAGAATTATTTTTGTGGTACAGTTATGCAAGGTCTTCTAGAAGAGAGGGTTTAGGGAGTGGAAGACAATCTGGGAGGGTGGCACAGTAATCTATGAAAGATTAGAGTTTCTGAGTTGGGTCATGGCAATGACAATGGAAAGGTGCGATGAGATTTAAGAGATATATTTCCCAAGGTTGTATTTTCCTGCTATGAAATTGGTGCTGAAAGATCAGGAATAGAGATTTTACTAGTTAGATTTATGATGTTTGAAATAGCTGAAGGAATTTCATCTGATTAGATTGTCCACTGTATTTAGAAACCAAAAGCATTTGTGGATATGTGATCTCACCAGTGTTTCTTCATTTGAAAAATACTTAAAACTAGTAATAATCTTTGCTAATATATTTTTAACTATTCCTCCCAGAAGAGGTAGTTTACCAGTATTTTTCTGCAAATATCTGTGGTATGCTGTAGTAAATAGTTAAATAATTAATCTGTTTGTAAAATTAATGGATTTCTTTTTGTTTGTCAGGTAAACATTCTTATTTTCCACGAAAATATGATCCAAACTTCACTGACTTCAACTTCCCTCCCAGCAAAAAACAGAAAAAAAAGGTATTTCTAAGATGTCCTTGAATGTGACACTTTGGTCCCTATGTTACTGTGTCTTAACTTTTATTTCTGTTATAACTGTCTTGATGTTTTACAACTGTTACTGACACAGTGGAACTTTGCTTTAATAGGATTTTTAAGGATCTTAGCCATAAATTAAAAAAATTTTTTTGTTTTTTTTTTTTTTGAGACAGAGTCTCACTATGTAGTTCAGGTTGGCCTTGAACTCACTTTGTAGCCTGGGCTGGCCTCAAACTCGCAACGATCCTCTTGCATCAGCCTCCCAAGTGTTGGGATTACAGACGTGTGCCGCCATGCCCAGCTCATAAACAAAAATTTTTTTTTTTTTTTTTGTGGGTACCGGGGGGTCGACCTCAGGACCTCGCGCGCCAGCAGGCGCCCGTGCCGCTGAGCGATATCACCGGCCCCTTTTTTCGTATGTGGGTTCCGGGAGTTGAACTTGGGCCCTCGTGCTTGCCGGGCAGGCGCTTAAGCCGCTGAGCCATCTCACCGGCCCTCATAAATAAAAATTTTAAGCAAAATCATTTTGAGAAATAAACTGAGAAATTGTAGGAAAACAAAACAGAATAAACAGTATCAGGAGTAAAAAATAATTGAAAAATGTGATTACAAATAAATGTAAATGTTGTTAAATTTAGATAAAATAAAAAATTATTAGCAGATTGGGAGGTGAGTGATAGAAGTTTGGGAGAATAGAAGACCACCTTTTTCTTATTAAGTTGAAAGCATGAAGTTAAGAATAAACTATAACAAAGGCCTTTTTTCATAATCTTTGCTTTTTAACATAGGATATTTTAAGAACAGATAAGATTAGTAAGAAAGCAGTTTTTTTCCCTTGTGTTATATTCCAGTAAAACTAAATGTAATGTTTCTACTTTCAAATAGTTTGTATTTGGTCATCCTGTATGCATGTTTGAATAATGTTTCAAATAATGTTTGAAATTCAGACTGGATTTATTACTGTTACTGTATATTATTTGTTTTTTATCTTAATTCATTGTAAATGCTTCAGTTTTTTCACTAGTGAGTATTCATTTTTATGAAAAAGTTTTTTTAGTGAAGAACAATTCTTTGATTATACTTTTATATTGTATTAAAGTAGGTTTCCTTTATTCTCATGTAACTAACAGATAATAGTCTTTCAAATTTAAGGTATACAAGCAATTCCAGTAGTTTAGAATGAGTTGACCAGTGTACATAGCATGAAATTAGTGTCTTTCATTTTGGCATGAAAACTGTGTAGTTCATGTTGACAAGTCATTTCACAAGTATGATATCCCTAGTATTAAAGAATTGGAGGTGCCTGTTGGCGCGCGAGGTCCTGAGGTCGTCCCCCTGGTACCCACAAAAAAAAAAAAAAAAAAAAAAAAAGAATTGGAGACTGTTTCCAGTAGTTTCTAGACTATTAAATAATAATGTTTTTGTTTATGTTTAAGCATGAAAATAACAAGTTATGAATCACAAACAACTAATTTTTACCTAAATGATTCTTTTTCTTTTCTGTAATTTAAAAACTATATATGAAAAATTTTTCTAAGAGACAAAATATTCTTACCTTGAATATCTATTTTTAGATACCTTTGATATGTTGTACTAAATCCTAATTAGATTATCAACTTGAAATTTACTCATAGTTTATATTTGCTGTATTTAGATTTAAAGGTTTTTCATCATGCCTGGCTTTTGTTAGTATATTTGCCAAAAATTAAAAAAGCAAAAAATCTATTAATTTAGAAATATGTTTAGAAGCATATTGCACAGATGAGGGTTGATCTAAAAATACAGTGAGGGCAACCCATTTGGGACCCCTCCTGTCTCTCAGGAGCTATTCCTATTCCCCATTCCTATTCTCCAATAAATTTTCCTACTCTTCAAAAAAAGTGTAATTTTAAATTTAAAAAATGTGTCACAGTAAAAGACACATTGCCGTTAATCACCCTAAAAATGCTCCTCGTTTCCTTGAATGCACTTATCCCATCATTCTTGCTACTTTCTGAAGCAGTTCTGGAAATTCTTTTATATGAGGATCCTTAGTTGCACTGTGATGTCCTGATTCAATCCATTTACCATTGATGATCATTTTGACTTTGAGGAAAGGCCAGCGGTCGTGTGGTGCCACATCCAGTGAATAGTGTGGATGAGGACACTGTAACATTTGCATGAGGCTGCCCTCCTGTTGGATGGCGTGTGGCGGTAGTATTTATCATAATTTTGATCACATTTGGTAAAGATATGAAATGGGCCTTTGGAACTTTTTCAGAAAGTGGCAAGAATGATAGGATAAATGTGTTTGAAGCTAGGGGGAGTATTTTGAGAGCAATTAGTAGCAATATGTTTTTTACTGTAATACTAAACATTCACTGTATATTTTAATCACAGCTCACATAAAGGTTATGTGAAAAATCAAAGTATGTTTAACTAGAAGGATAGTTATATTTTTATTACTGGCTAAGATGTTTTTACCAAAAGCTAATGCCTCTTTTTGTTTGCAGAGAAGAAAGGAACCTGTTTTTCACTTTTTTTGTGATACCTGTGATCGTGGTTTTAAAAATCAAGAAAAGTATGACCAACACATGTCTGAACATACAAAAGTAAGTGTTCTTAGTTGTCTTGAAATTTATGTAGCAAAATGGCCTTTAATTTGTGTTTTTGGTAGACATTCCAAGCTCATTTTCCTTACAAGTTTATAGTTTTCATAGAAATGTTTAATGACCTGACAGATGGGGATAGTGGGATGCCCACTGCTCCAGGGAAAGATAAGATGGCAGCAAAGAGGGAGGTCTGGCAGCTCCACTGCTTGGTAAGAGGATCTGGGCCTCTCCTTTTGTTGTCTTGTGCACCTTTGAGTTCTTTACCTTCAAGGCCCAGACCATTCAACCACACTGTTATTTACCATGGTTCACCAACCTCTAAGACGATCCAAACTTCAAGTACTTAAAAAAAAATTAGCCAGGATGTTTAAAAAGCTCTTGACTTGGAAAAGTTCTGTTTTCATTTAATAAATTCAACTTTAAGAACTTTAATTAAATTCATTTAATAACTCCTATAAATTCAACTTTAGGAAGTAAGAATATTTTACAACATTGCTGATGTCTTTTTTTCACTCAAGAGGAAAAGTAAATGAGATGTATTATGGTTCTGTGTACTTAGCAAATGTCATTCCTTTTTAAATGCAGCACCAGTCTGTAGTGACTTTGTTTTTTTTTTTTTTGCAATTGATATAGAATGAAAGGATAATACTACACAGTTGGGATACTATGTAATGTGACTAGAATGTATCTGTATGTGTATAGTAGGAAAATTTTAATGTGAAAAACATTACATGGTCTTTTAAAAAAATTCTTACAGTGTCCTGAGGTAGATTGTTCTTTTAGTGCACATGAGAAGATTGTCCAGTTCCACTGGAGAAATGTAAGTTTTTTATGTTTTTTTTAACCATACACTTTTATTGATATATGCTCTTCTTATTAATCTGTTATTGTCATATCTCATCATTTACGTAGTCTAATTATAAGTGACATTTATGGAGTACTTTGTCCTTTTTTATCCCCTTTGTGGTATCCCCTGGAGATTGAACCCAGGGCCTTCACACTGAGCTACATTCAGCACTCCCCACCCTTTCTTTTTTTTTTTTTTTTTTGTGGGTACTGGGTGTCAAACTCAGGACCTTGCTCGCCAGCAGGCGCCTGTGCCGCTGAGCGATGTCACCAGCCCTTTTTTTCGTAGGTGGGTACCGGGAGTCGAACTCAGGACCTCGCGCTTGCCAAGCAGGCTCTTATGCCGCTGAGCTATCTCACCGGCCCTCCCCACTCTTTCTTATTTTGAGATGAGGTTTTGCCAAGTTATTAAATTGCCCAAGCTGGATTTGAATTTGGAATTCTCCTACCTTGGCCTTCTAGAGTACCAGATCACAGGCATGTGCCACTGTTCCTTGCTGTACTTTCAACTTTATAAGAGAATTTTAAAATTCTTACTCAATTGTAGACTCACAAACACCTATGTGAAGTAAGTAGATATTGGTGGGGAAGGGATTTCCCAAGGCCTCAGAACCGATTCTTCCCTTTGAGTTTCTTAACTTCAAATTCTGTGCTGATTTTATTATGTCATAAGACATAAAATTGTCTTGTCTGTGCATTTCTTTAGCTTCCACTCTCAATTTTGGTTGGTAAGTTATTTATTTGGGTATTTAATGTCAATTGAGAAAATATATATCTACTTTGTAACTAAATTATGTTATTCCATTTTCTTATATTAATATAAAGGCATAAAATTGTTGCTTCTCCTTTAAAAGTTATAATAAGGATGTATAAAATTGACTTATTTACCATAGTTTTCAATTTATTTTTGCTTGTAAATTTAATGTTGGAAACAGTCCCTGCTTCATCAAAAGCATGCAGTATGCTTCCTGATGTTCAGTAGGCTTTTTGCTCCTAGATGCATGCTCCTGGTATGAAGAAGATCAAGTTAGACACCCCAGAGGAGATTGCAAGATGGAGGGAAGAGAGAAGAAAGTGAGTAAAGAACTCAAAACTAGTGAAGTAACTTTCTGTTTCAGGGACAGGCCTGGGAACTTCAAAATAATGACCAGTCTAGCTATATTGAGTAATGTCAAAAAGAAAATTTGGTCTTTTATAACATTATAATCATTTAATTGAAAATGACTGATCCCGATTTTGTTGTTCTTCAGAATTAGTATGACTTTGAGAATTCTGTTACTTGATGATTTAAAAATAATCATACAAGGCTAGTGATATAGCTCAGCAGCATAAGCGCCTGCCTGGCAAGCTCAAGGTCCTGAGTTTGACTCCCGGTACCCACATACAAAAAAAGGGCCGGTGATATCGTTCAGCGGCACAGACGCCTGCAGGTGCACGAGATCCTGAGTTCGACCCCCAGTACCCACAAAAAAAAAAAAAAATCCCACCATGGCTCTATTTTACTGTCTTCTCAGATAATTCATCATGAACCAGAAGACTAAGGCAGAACAGTTAGAATAATCCGATGTACTTTTAAGGTCAAATATTTCTTGTGATTAAAGAGAAGTGCAGGAGATAAAAACAGAGAAGTTATTTTAAAGTTCAAGAAAGATACTTAAAATTCTTGACCAGCAGGTTACATTTGTACTTTGTTCAACTTAAAAGTTTTCAGTTCAGGGCCGGTGAGATGGCTCAGCGGCGTAAGTGCCTGCCTTGCAAGCGCAAGGGCCCAAGTTCGACTCCCGGATCCCACATACGAAAAAGGGGCCGGTGATATCGCTCAGTGGCACGGGTGCCTGTTGGCGCACGAGGTTCTGAGGTCGACCCCCCAGTACCCACAAAAAAAAAAAAAAAAAAAAGTTTTCAGTTCAGATACACTTACATAGGTATTGATATGCCAGATGTTGTGCTGCTTTATGAAAAAGTTCGTTACTGCCCTTTAAGGCCATAGAGTGAATCCTGAGGGAAACCAAAGAAACAAATTCAGAACCAAACCTGGTATGAATATAATCCCACCACTCAGGAGGCTGAGATAGGAGGAGGTTAGTGTGGGCTACATAGTGAGACCCTGCCTGTCTCAAAAATGAATGAATGGATGAATGGATGGATGGATGAATGGCACTCTGGGAGGAAGATTGCAAGTTCAACCCCAGTCTGGGCAACTTAGCAAGATCTGATCTCAGAAAAGGATATAGCTTAGTGTAATCCGCAATACAAAAATAAAGGGAGGGGGGTTCAGAACCAATTGAGAACAAATAAAATTCAATTGAAGTATATAATTATGAGGTAACAATTAACCAGGTGTGCAGAAAAAACAATTACATGAAGGCAAAAGAATTACATGAAGGTGAAGGGGTAACCAGAGAAATTTAATTTTCAGACAAGGGGAGTCTAGTCTGTCAACCTGAATTTGGTGGCTGTAACAGCATTTCAAGAACATCTTTGTTGGGCCAGTGAGATGGCTCAGCGGCTTAAGCGCCTGCCTTGCAAGCACGAGGGCCCGAGTTCGACTCCCTGAACCCACATACGAAAAAGGGGCCGGTGATATCGCTCAGCGGCACGGGCGCCTGCTGGCGCGCGAGGTCCTGAGGTCGACCCCCCGGTACCCACAGAAAAAAAAAAAAAGAACATCTTTGTTTAACAAATGAAGCAATCTAGGTACCTAGAATAGCCTGGAATCTCTTTGGCAAAATCTTGCTTATCTTATAAGGCCTGTTTTTAAAATTCCCTGACTTACCACTTTCTTTCTTTTCATTTCCTGTATTTTAGTGCTACCAGAGTGCCAGTTTGTAACAAAGAGAGTTTGTACCGGAATGTAAATCTGTATACTATTTCTTTTATTGATAAAGTTTTGGTAAGAAAAAAAATTTCAACCAGACTTGGTGGTGCACACCTGTAAGCTTAGCACTTGGGAGGCTGGGGTGGGAGAATTACCACGAGTTTGAGTCTAGCCTGGGCTACATAGTGATTTCAAGGCCGATTTGAACTACATAGCAAGACCCTGTCTCAAAAAACAAACAAAAACAGATGTACGTAGATACTGTGCTTGGGAATATAGTTGTTTTATACTCTGGTATAAGCGTATGGGTTATGTACTAGTCCCTGGACCAAACTACCCTTTTAAAGCATTATTTATTACCTCTTCTGCAAATACATTTTATTAGTGCAAACACAGTAGATTTGTCATGTTATGTTATGGGTGGCCCTAGTTTCAGACATCTTTGATTCTGTTGCACTTTGCACAGTCCCTAGAAGATACATGTGAAGAATGTGTATTTGTTGATTTACTGTTAAATGGTGTATGATGTGGAAGACTCCACTTTAGCAATGGTAAGGATCCCTTAGCCAATTGCAGGGTCAAGCTTAGAAGCTGAGGGAGTTGGGACCATGAGGTAGTTTGAGTCAGTAAAGAATTGTGATGCACTGAATATGAAGCTTCTTCCTTCCTGTAGTAGCTTCTTTATAGACACAATTATTTCTCCTCATAATGGGGCTTTTGTGTGTGTGTTGCTTTTTAAAAAAGATCTTTTGGTTTTATCCTTTTCTTACTCTTTTGGACAGAGGAATAAGCAGACCAGAAAAATTAACTCCACCTTCTGTCTGATAGGTTTTGAAGAGCTGACAGTAATGGTATTGAAAATTTTATCCTGCAAAATAGTATGGAAATGGCCTAGCCAGTAAGATGCTAGGTGTTGTGTCTCCCTCCCCACCCCTGCTTAGCTCTGACTTTGATCATTTCAAGGCCAGTGCAATTCAGTGTTGCTAGCCCTTTTAAAAATGTTTAATTCGCTTGAGGAAAATGACAGCGCGCCATGTTGTGGAAGCCAGTGGAGGGGAGAACTTTAAGGCGGAGGATATGGTTAGCAGTTCAGATTGCTATGGAAAGGTCAAATAAAACAAGAATAAAAGGTGGCTGATTTTCTGACATGTAGGGCCTCCTTAATGGGGATTCCAAATTAGTCCTTGGCCTTCTTCCTTGACATCCCGACATCTGCCCGTATTGCTCTCTTTAATTCTAACAACCACCCACCTCCAATCATTTTTTTATTTTTATGTAATACAAGTGGATATCAATAAAGAAAACACAAGCACTCTTCTTAACTTCTGTGGAAAAGTAGAACAAAATTTCATAACAAAATAATTAGAGACTAATGATATTAACACACTGTGTATCATAATCTTAAAAGAATGTTATGCAGAGTGCAAGTCATAGAAAGGACTCTCACAGAGAAGAAACAGAGAAAAGCACAAAACTTTCTCTTCAGTGAACTGAAACTAGTAGTATAAATGAAACAAATTAGCATATATATCTAAGTACTTTTGAAACAACTGTATAGATAATTTATCTGCTATTTTGCACTTGCTCTCTCTCTATATGTATATATATTTTTTCTCTTTTTTAGTTTCTTGTGTAAGAGAAACCATGCAGTATTTAAGCTGTGTATCTGATTTAGTTGCCTTAACATTATGTTTTCAAGTTGCTTCCATTTGCCTACAAATACCTCAAATTTAGTTTTATTTACGGCGGAGTAGTACTCCATTGTGTATAAATACATCCACATTTACTTTCTTCATTCATTTGTTGACGGCATATATGCTATTTCCAAAAATTCTACAAGGGATATAGCCTTGCTACGTGCCCTTGGCATGTTAGATGCTGCAACAGAGGTGTGTTTAATTTGAATTCATTCAAAACCTTTTTACCTCCACGTTTCCAGTGCCCAGCACCTTCATACATTTTTGGCCACTCACTTCAGCAGCCACCCCCTGGTTTTTAAAATTGGATGTGCTTCTCTTTGAGTGTCACTTTCCATCCATCTAGCTCTCATGTTACTTTTCAGCTGGATTTGGACTAGTTGAGGTTTCCCATCCTTTAACTCCTTTCCTCATCCCCTCTATCTTCAGGGCCCTGCCCAACTTAGCTCCCTTTACCACTCCTGTCACTGTTTCAGCTGTGGTATTCCATCTGTCTCAGCTCATCACCTGACTGAATCTCAACTCTGACTCGATTGCTGTGTCCTGTTCCAGAAAAGGAGGCTATTGAAATTTGTGCTACTAGTGAATACCCACAGTGCTCTCTGACTAAAGGAATTTAGTTGACAAATCAGAAGTTTAGGTTTTTTTTCTTTGTTTTGTTCTTTGGTCAGAAAATTAGATGTTCAATATGTATATATTTCTTAGTTATATAGGTGACTGTGTGGTTAAAATTTAAATATTTATTAAACTGATTTTATCTTAGCCAGCCAAAATGCCAGTAAAAACATAGGCCCTTAGAACTGGTGGTCAGTTCTATTTTATCTTTTCTGGTTATTCTCACATGATTTATTTATTTATCAGGGCTTTTGTTCTCAGCCAAACTTGTTATTTAGCCTTTTATGCAGGTTTTTACCTCTTAGTTTTGCTCATGCCATTGCTTCTAGAAAATTTTACTTTTTCCATCTGTGAAGTTCTGCTCATTGCTCTTGGCCCAGCAGCAATCCTGCCACTTTGGGGGATATTTTTCTTCATCTCGCTAGAGAATGTCTTACCCTTCTTTGAATACAGAGTCCCCTCTGCCTCTCTAGCATAGATGTTACTTATTGTTCTGTTGGTGAACTCTTGCATTTTTTATTACTGAATGAATCATAAGCATTAGAAAAGTAAGAACAACTTTTACATGGCCATTTATATCCCATGGTACCATAGAAAATAGGAATGTTTGTAAATGTTAATTTATGTAAGTAGGGCTTGAGATTATTTTTGTTGTGGGTGTATCGTAATTCTGTTTTGGTATACACAAGTAAGTGATTGGAGAAATCTGGCTGAATCTTGTGTTTTTCAGTCATGTTTTGAATAGTACCTTTATTGTTTTTGGAGAAGTTGGGCAAAAATATATTGATCTAATTAATAACTGGCTGGAAATCAATAGTGTAATTAATAGTACTTTAACTGTTGTGGTTTTGTCATATTCTCACCACGCAGGGCAGACTACCAAGACAAACCAAATTGATCTGTATTTGAATGCATTGTTTTCTAAAGTAGCTTTTCTCTATATGAATGTGAACTATGCCCCCTTGTGGTTTTGTGTAACAAGTGATTCAAAAATTCTACTGGCTGGAAAAAAATTCTACTGGCTGGAAAAACTTGGAGAATATTATTGTTTGAAGATAAAAACTAGCTTAGGTATCACTTATTTATATGAAAGTCCCTGGTAGAATACCTGTTTAATTTTCACATGTTAAGAAATCTCAACAACCTTGGAACATGTGATAACTTTGAATAAATTCTTAACAGTAGTTTAGTTTGAAAATTAGAGTTGTATTTGTTGTAGTTGTAGTTGTAGTTGAAAAGGCAAAGTTTTTCTACCTTGGCCTTTAAGGCTCGCTCAAATGAGAGACCTAGGAAATGTGAGGTGCCTGTAAGAGCGTGGGCAATTAAAACCTTAATTTTAAGCTATGTAGGGATGATAATGTGTAGTCAAGGAGAACTTGGAGTCTTTGGAAAGCAGGGCCATCAGTTTTTTTTGCAAGGGCTTCCTGTAAGAGGTGAAGTCTGCTGGGGATGTAGTTCAGTGGTAGAGCACTTGCTTAGCCCTAGGTTTGATCACTACCACTGAAAGAAATGAGGTCCCTGAGCACCCACTATTTTAAGGTATAATATACATACAGTCTAATTCATCCTTATTAGTGGGTATTTCTGACAAATGTATAGTTACATAAATGCCACCACAAATAGAACAGTGTTCCATCTCCGTCTAAATTCCATTATGGTTTTCATGATTGACCTCCCCAGTTGCTACCTGGCAACCACTGCTCTAAGTTCTGGAGACTCTGGTATGAGTAGTATTACGCAGTGTGTAGCTTTTTGAGTCTGACTTAAAGTTCATCCATGTGTAGCACTAGTTCATTTATTCTTGCTGAGTATTTTTCTGTTCCATTGTATATTGTGGTTTATTTCCCAGTTGAGCATTGATTCCAAGATTTAGCCTTTAGAAAGCCTTCATAAACATTCATATGTTTTATTTTGACTATGAGTTTTTTATTTGACCTGGGTAAAAACCTGAGAGTAGCATTGGCTGCTCATATGGTAAGTATGTGTTTAAAAGAAACTGTTAGGGGGAGAAGTGAGTTTTATTTTATTTTATTTTAGTTTAGTTTAGTTTATCTTATTTTATTTTTTGGTTATTTGTTTTTTACAATATTGGGTATTGAACCCAATGTGCTCAATCACTGAGTTACATCCCCAGCCCTCTTTTATTTATTTATTTTATTTTATTATTTTTTTTTTTTAAAGCACATATTATTTATTTATTTTTATTTTTTTTTTTTGTGGGTACCGGGGGGTCGACCTCAGGACCTCGCGCGCCAGCAGGCGCCCGTGCCGCTGAGCGATATCACCGGCCCCTTTTTCGTATGTGGGTTCCGGGAGTCGAACTCGGGCCCTCGCGCTTGCCAGGCAGGCGCTTAAGCCGCTGAGCCATCTCACCGGCCCCCTCTTTTATTTTTGAGACATAGTCTTGCTAACTTGCTCAGATGGGATTTGAACTTGGGATCCTCCTGCCTCAGCCTCCCAGAGTGCTGGGATTACAGGTGTGTACTACTGTACTCAGCTAGGGGGAGAGTTTTTAAATCAAGACATGCCTACTTGAGTGTGAGAAGCATTCAGATTAAAGGTGATGGCTAGGGTGCAGTTGTGCTTGCATCAGGTAGGATTGTACTCCAATGGAACACTAGCCTTCCTACATAGCTTAATGCAAAGAAGTTGCTTTTTCCCAAGTAAAAGAAGTGCAGGGTCTCTGTTGCTGCTTGATAGTACCATTGGGCACAGTGTCTCTTGCTCAGTAGGTGGTTTTCATCTTGCCCACCAGAAAGGTCATACATACTTGATTAAGCCCATATTCTGGGAAGGAAGAAGGAAGAGGCAAAAGGGACATAGCCTAGTTTTCCCACTTTCATTGGGAAAGCACTAGATTTGTTTATAGCTCTAACCAGGCGATTTTGCATATAGATTTATTGGCTACAAGGTTGCTTGGTTACCATTAGCGGTATTGGAGGCATCCCCAAGCAAAATTGTTAAAGAAGAAGGGAAAATATCCAATTAGCACTGTTTTGCCTTGAGCTTGGTGGCACAGTTTGAAGCTTGTTGAATTTCAAAACTATAAGCAAAATTTGGAAGCAGCCCTATTGTTTTGAATAAAGAATTGACTTGAACAAATGTTTACTTATTGGTGGTTCTTGTTGTGTAGGACAGGTGTATCTAGTTCTGGTTTTGAGAGTATAGACTAAAGGTAGTGATCAGAAGGACACTGGAAAAAGAGTGGGCACAATCTATTGAGTAAGTGACATTACAGATTAATGAATTTTAGAGGAGCTTAAAATGATGAGGATAACAATTTGGGATGAAGTTCACTTGTATCTATGATGTTGCCTGATTACTACGTTCTCTTAAAATTATCTTTCAACACTTGCTGAATTTATCTGACGTTCTTCCATATCTTACTTGCAGGTTCTTGCTCCTTAGCATATTCTGAAGTTCTCATGTTATGTTTCATTAATAGAAAATATAGGAAATATTTCTCTTCTTTTGGTACGTTTGGTAGATTTCTCAAAAATATACTTGCACTGCTAGGTAGGGTGGTGCCTCTAAGCCCAGCACTTGGGAGGCAGAGGCAAGAGGATCACCACAAGGTCGAGGCCAACTGGGCTACGTAGTGACTTGAGGCCAGCCTGAACTACATAGTGAGACCCTGTCTCAAAAACAAAGCAAAACAAAACAACAACAACAAAAAAAGCACTTGTACTCTCTCCACTCTTGTTTTTTAAAAATTCCATTACAAAAATATATTTATTTTCTATGTCTTTGTCAGCCACAATTTTTAAAAATTATTACTTGAACTTCTAAAAAGAGTAAATTCTACATTGGTTGAATGGTCCTTGTGAGAATTTCTTTCTGAGGAAGCCACTCTATTCTTTGACATGCAGGAAAGATAAAGTCTTTGTGTAATTGCTGTGTTAGAAAACCTTGTGAAAGATTTCACAGATAAGAATTTTAAAGATGGGGGCCGGTGAGATGGCTCAGCGGCTTAAGCGCCTGCCCGGCAAGCGCGAGGGCCCGAGTTTGACTCCCGGATCCCACATACGAAAAAGGGGCCGGTGATATCGCTCAGCGGCACGGGCGCCTGCTGGCACGCGAGGTCCTGAGGTCGACCCCGCGGTACCCACAAAAAAAAAAAAAAAAAAAAGAATTTTAAAGATGGAAGAAAACTAAAGATCTGCTTGATACATCGTTAGGACCTCGCGTGCCAGCAGGCGCCCGTGCCGCTGAGCGATATCACCGGCCCCTTTTTCGTATGTGGGATCCGGGAGTCGAACTCGGGCCCTCGTGCTTGCCGGGCAGGCGCTTAAGCCGCTGAGCCATCTCACCGGCCTGATACATCGTTCTTAAATGAAAGTACATCTTTGTCTTTATTCCTTCATCTTTATTTTTTTCAAATTAGCCAAACTCAGAGGGCCCTGCTGAGTTTACAAACTGTAAAGCTTTCCACTAATCACCCTCTAAAAACAAAATACTATGCCCCTGTGAGGCATAACTTGACCTGTGAGGTATAACTGCTATATAATTTTAAATAGGGAAAATGAATGGTAGAGGTTTGTTTACAAAACCTCACTTTTAGAAACTGGATCATATACCACTATGTATTGGGAGTCCACTAGGTGGGGTAGTTTTGTAATATTTATTTCACTACTCACTGGCTCTGGAAAGCCTTTTAATTTGTATCCCCAGTTCATTGAAAATTTTAGCAGAGATGGTTAGCTCCTTAGTGTTATATCTTTTTGAAGTTCAGAAAGACTTAAATAAAATACAGTGGCACACCTTGTGTTGAAGCAGTTGTTACACTGAGGGGTTTGTGTTTTGTAGAGAAAAGGCCTAGGAGAATTCGGTAAATGAGTGGTAATTTGAGAATAAGGAAGAAGTTGGAGAGAATAATGTGACTAATATGCTATGTGCTGAGATAGTGGTTGACATAGTTTGCCCCTTTATGGACTCTGTAGTGCTTATTAAAGATTGTCACTGGAGACTTGAGGTGTGGGCAAGGCAGGAGTCAAAGAGGAGGTAAGAAATGAAACAGGGAGAAGTGCGAAAGAAAAAAGCATTTGATGTTAGGGCCAATTCCTCTTGTGTTGTTGAGAAAAGATAGAAGTGCAGGGAGAAAATGATTTTAGCAGGTAAAAATACAGAGAAACCAACTGTGGGGAAATACCCATTGTCACAAGCTTTATAACTTTGTAACATCCATTCTCTAATAGGAGGTACTCGACTAAGTTTTTTCTGAATATTATTGTACAATGTAAGACATAATTTATGGTTTTTTTTTCAGTAGTTTTTGTTATTTCAAGTGTATTATGGGAACTTGAACTATAAGCTTTACCATAGCTCTTTACTTTTCTTATTCTTGTGTCTTAGCGTGTTGGTGAAGCGAAGCTTCCTGATTGATGTTTGTGTGTGTAGCCAGATCTTGTGTTTCTTGTTTCCTGTTCTGGAGGGATAATTTATTTTCTAGTACCTTTATTTTCCCTAGTTTTAAGTTGCTGAATTTTGTGTAAATAACAGTAGTATAAATTTTGGAAGAGGATCTGATTCATTTCAGAACTGAAAAATAGAATATTTTATCTTTGGAATGGATATTGGAAGATTCCTTACTTTTAGGAACTTGATACTTTAATCTACTAGGAAAAAAACTGTTTGAAAAGCTTCCCACTAGAGTTTCCATAACATCTTTTTATGTACTATTTAGAGAATTCTTTCTGATATCTTACCTAAAGTCCACTGCTATAACAAATGTTTAAATTCTTTACCATGAAAGGTACATGTTTAACATTAGCTTACTTGTGCATGGTATACTGAATTACCAGATATTATTGTTTAACATGTGGCCCACCATGTTAACAGTCTGCAGCATTCAGAACAAAAATAGGAAGAAGCATAGAGGGAGAATAAGTGAACTTGAGAATAGCAGCGAGTATTGAGTAGCTTTGAGTTCCGTGCCTAACACTGTGGGCCCTTTGCAAATTTACACCATTTTCCTTATCATTTCTGCTTCTACATGTATATTCTGTTTTCAGATTGAGAACAGCTGGATACCATCCTTCCTGTAATACTATTTCATTGTCGCTTCTCATGCTATTTTAGAAGCTGCAAATAGTTCCTTTCATCTTTCTTCAGAGGTTTTATTTTTCACCCTCTTAATCATCTTTGAGTCTCTTCTGAATCCTTTCCAACTCTTATTTTTTTCTCAGTATTCCTTTTCAACCAACTGACAGTGCCCTGAGACTATCTGACCATGTTTGAGTATCATAGGAAGAAGATTTCACTCTTGTACAAGTGCCAGAGTCCACTTCATATAACCTTAGACTATGCTTGCTTTTTGAAAGTGTAGTCACATGTTGCTGACTGGCTGTCAGATTTTTATCTCCAATGACCTTGATCTTTTCCGCTTATGTTTATTTATAGCTTGTACACTCATCATCTTTTATTTATGGAGGTTATTTTTCTTGGCTGGCTATGTTGCTTTGCACTGTCATTGAAATTTAGTGCCTTTTTCTGATTACTTCACCACTTAACCCAGTGTCATTTCCATTCCTGTTATTCAGTATGGCAAACCCACAGGCTTCTTATTCTCTGGGCTATTCAAGTTAGTAATGCAGATGTTTAAAAAAGTATAGAACTGTTTAGAAACAATGACAACACAATTTGCTAATGTTTCCCAAAATTTACTCTGATGAGTGTCCAAGTTGAGTGGTGAGAGCTGTGTGTTTTCCTTCCTTTCATGCTTTTTGTACTTTAGGGATCTATCTCCTTCACCATCGTTTTGGGGCCTACATCTCCACACAGCTGTGCCAAGAAGCAAAGAAAGCAATTCATCTTGCACAGTACTGTCACATTTAATCTGACCAAGGCCTTGTACATATCTCTCCCTATTCTCGACTTTCTGTGGCTTCCCATCACCTGCTGAATTAAATATAAACATTCTAGTCAATTCAAGAGACATTTTGACCTGAGTCTCTCTTTACAGTCCAATTGCCTGTAATTATATCATGTTTCATATAAAATTGTTCTCTGGATATGTCTCACACTTTATGAGGTCTTGGTTTATTTGCTTTTTTTGCTCTACTTCAGATACCCTGAAGTTTTTCTTCTGATTGCTGTCTTAACATCATTTAGAACCAATTACTTTCATGTCCCATTCTTTCTAGACTTCTCCATTTTGATGTAACTGTTCCTTCTCACCCCCTAAATCTTTATATTCTTGATTTTGTCCTATGTTATAGCTGTTTGTGTGGTTTTTCTGTCTTTTCTGGTAGACTGTGTTTTTTTTAGAACTATCTCTTCCTCATCTTGCTAACTTTGAGAATACCTAGCATATATTTGCATAAGTAATTGAATATATGTAAATTTTTTCTTTGAGTATTTGTGGGGTTGCATGCTAAATAGACAAATTAGATCAGTTTGAGCACATTATATGATATAGTGCATTCAATTTAAATTCTAGCATTAGCTCCTTGTCTAGTTGCAGCCTGGTAGCAAGGTTTGTAGCCCAGCAGCTGGTCTGTACTTTTAGTAGTATTGTTATAGCTTATGTTTTTCTCTCTTAGAAAAATTCTAGATGCAATTATGATTTACTGTTAGTTATTGAACAAAAATTTCCAGATTCAGGACCTGCTTGCTTGCTTACATTTGTACTTCAGAAGTCTTATTCTGATAAACTTTTATTATTTTCTAGAAACTACCCAACTCTGGCCAATATTGAAAGGAAGAAAAAGTTAAAACTTGAGAAGGAAAAGAGAGGAGAAGTATTGACAACGACGCAGTATGGGTAAGTTCCTCAAAATTGCTTGTATTCTTAATGTTCATTTTAACTGAGTATACTTATAAGTAATAAAAAGAGCAGAAACCAAAATCTTAAAATCACTACAATCCTAATTCTGAAATCTTTGCTTTTTACCTTGTTTCCTTTTTAAAAAAAAGTAACTTTTTCTTAAAATAACTGTTACCTATATTGATTTGATTTTTAAAAAGATGCATAGTAGGGCCGGTGAGACGGCTCAGCGGCTTAAGCGCCTGCCTTGCAAGCGCGAAGGCCCGAGTTCGACTCCCGGATCCCACATACGAAAAAAGGGGCCGGTGATATCGCTCAGTGGCACGGGTGCCTGTTGGCGCGCGAGGTCCTGAGGTCGTCCCCCCGGTACCCACAAAAAAAAAAAAAAAAAAAAAAAAAGATGCATAGTGAACAAGACCTTTCAATCTTTTTCCCAAGCTAGTCTCCTTCCAGAGTAATCCATTTTATCCTTCCAGAGAACCTTTGTTTGTACAGAACATAGATGGTAGTTATAGTAGCTTTTCTTCTTTTCTTGGACACTATTAACCATTTTTAGACTTTGAAAATTTTACTTGGAGATCATTCCATATTAATATACACCAAACCTCATCCTTTAAATATACGTAGGAAGCTTAAGGATATTCCACAGTGTTTTTTGTTTTTACCAATTTCCTGACAGACATTTGTGTTCTTATAAATCTTCTACTAATAAAAAGTTGCCATTATTGCCCTTGTACATCAAAGTATTTTACACAGGTATTTCTATGGATAGGTTCCTAGAAATGGTTTTGCTGAATCAAACAGTATGTGAATTTGTAATAATGCTAGATGCTGCCAAATACCTATCCTAGAAACTGAACCACTTTGCTTTCCTACCAGCAATACATAAGACACTCTTTCTTCTACTTTCACTTTCATTGGATTTTTTCAGAATTTTTCCATTTTATTTACATTTCATTGACCTTGTAATTTAATTAACATGTACTAATCTTAAATGCACAACTTGATGAAGTCTTACATATATATATGTACATGTTCATGAGCACTCCTACACATGTGTGTAACTTCTGCACAGATTAATACACAGAATATCTTTACCTCACAAAGCTCTTCTAAGCCTTCCCCTGTTCAATGCCTCCCTACAAAGGTAACCTCTTTTTTGATTTCTATCATCATAGATTTCTTTTGCCTGTTCTTGGAACTTTCTATAAATGACATAATATAGTATGTATTCTTGGGTGATTTCTGTAGCTCAAAATTATTTTGTGAGATTTACTTATACTATATTTAGAGAGAGACATATTAGAGATAAGTAGGGATATTTTGTAATGTTAAAAGGGTCACTGCAACAAGAACATCAACATCTGTATGTGTCTAATAACATAACTTTAAAAAACAAAATTATTGACTTCCTCAAAAGAGAACTAGGTAAATTGAGAGTTAAAGATTTCAATATATTTTTTCCTGTAACTATTATAAAAAAAATGTAATATTAGAGAAATTTTTTTTTTTTTTTTTTTTTTTTTGTGGGTACCGGGGGGTCGACCTCAGGACCTCGCACGCCAGCAGGCGCCCGTGCCGCTGAGCGATATCACTGGCCCCTTTTTCGTATGTGGGATCCGGGAGTCGAACTCGGGCCCTCGTGCTTGCTGGGCAGGCGCTTAAGCCGCTGAGCCATCTCACCGGCCCGAGAAATTTTTTAAAGAGGAGACTTGAACACACAAAACCTAGTCTACAGTATTATATACCTAATAACTAAAGGATAGACATTTTACCGAAAAGATCATAAAATAAATAACAAATTTAAAAGGACTGAAATAATACAAAACAATTCATTCTGACTAAATGAATTGAAAGTCAACCAGAAATCAGTAACAAAAAGAAAAGTAGAAATGCCTTAATAGCAACACATTTAAAATACAAATTACTGGGCTGGTAAGATGGCTCAGCGGTGTAAGCACCTGCCTGGCAAGCGCAAGGTCCTGAGTTCAACTCCCGGAACCCACATACGGAAAAAGGGCCGGTGATATCGCTCAGTGGTGCGGGCGCCTGCTGGCGCACGAGGTCCTGAGGTCGACCCCCGGTACCCACAAAAAAAAAAAAAAAAAAATACAATTTACTAAAACCGACTCAAGAGATTAAAAATTAGAATGTCTCTAATAGATAGTTATCTGTTAGGAAAAATGAATCTGTAATTAAGCACCATCCTAAAAAAGAAATTCAACTCTCTATGGGTTTAGTATTAAATTCTTCCAGCATTTGCAGACTAAATACCAGTCTTACAAAAACTCAGCTGTGGCCAGGTGTGATGTTTCATTCCTGTAATCCCAGAGGCAGGAGAATCGCTTAAGTTTGAGGCCAGCCTAGGCTATGTAGTGAGTTCAAGACCAGCCTGAACTACATTGTGAGACCCTGTCTCAAAAAACAAAATAAGACACAACACAACACAACACAAAACAAAACAACTCAGCAGCTCATTTTAACAATGCAGTATATGTAATCTTCATACCAAACCTCATGAGGACATTACAGTAATGGAAAACTGATAAAATTCAACATGTATACCTAAAAAACTCTTAGCAAATGAGGAATAGAAAATATTTTCATTAAAGAGGAGTATCTATCAATACCCTACACCCAAATCATTCTTTATGATGAAATACTGATGACTTTGCCTCTGACATTGGGAATAAGATATGGATGTCCACTATTACTACATTCATAAATTAATTTAGCCAAATATGTATAACATCAATATTTTAAAAATCAATTGTATTTTTATGAACCAGTATGAAATAGATAAATAGAACAAAATAAAGTCTATAAGCAAAACCATTGATTTACAATGATAAAGGTAGCAATATAAGTCAGTGGAGAAAGGATAGTGTTTTTGGCATCCAGTTCTTTTTAAACATTTTATGGGTATATATTTGAAGTGTATCTCTTACATAATATATAGTTCAGTCTTTAAAATACAAAATCCAGACTGAAAAATCTTTGTCTTTACTTAGTGCTTCTTTTATATTTAATGTAGTTACTAATTTACTTGGATTTTCATGTATCATTGTCCTATGTTTTTAAATTTGTTTTGTTTGTTCTTTGTTCCTTTCCTGTTTTGGGGGGGTGAGCTTTTTTTTTTTTTCTTTTAACTGTTTTCCTCTCCATTAACCTTTTACTTATAATTATTCCTTATTCTCTCCGTTTAACATACACCTCTTGTAACTACTTTAAAGAGTTAACTAAGTAAATTTTTCCTTTCAAATGATTGTCAAACAGTGACATAACAACTACTCCCTCAAAAGAGGGGTGGAGTGCAAATACCAGACATACTAGTTTCTCAATGAAGCCTTATTAATCTCACAGTTGAGGCTCATCCTTACTCAGTACATACCAGTGAATACCTTAAAGATGACTTTTCAAAAGCCAGCTGGGTCAAATGCTGTAGGAACAGTATGCAGGGAAGATGTCTGTGAATGGGAGCCCAAGGAAAGGGCATCTTTTCATTCTCCCTCATGGGGCCAGTGGGTGAGAGGCAAAAACTGTACCTGATTTGCCTGTGGTAATGCGGTTGAGTTCTTCACTTGACATCTATGGATGGATGTTGGAGATTGGTTTGCCATAATGTAGGCTTTTGGCAAAATTGGTAATAGAAATATATATGATTTTTTTTGGACTGAGATTTTATAAGGATTCTAAAAGGACTATGAGACTTTGGGTTGCAGATATAAATTCAGTATGTTAGTTTAGCATATTATTTGGAAAATTCTATTTTAGTTCTGTGTCTCCATGATTCCTATTTTACAAATGAGGGAGTAAACAGTGCCAGGGATATTAATCTTGTCTAAGGGACACAGCTAGTAAGTGGCAAAACAGAAATTTGGATCCACATTTCTAATTCTGTACTTCTAACTGTAGCCTTCATTATTAATGAAAAAATGAATTTTGCCTAATAAATGGAAAATTGGAAAAGGATGCATGTCTTTGAGAAAACTCAGTTACTCCAAAGATGCTTTGTATTATCGTTTACTGGGAGTGTATAAATGAACCTTTTTTTAAATGGTCTGTTTTCACCCCTTCCCAGGTTTGAATTAGAAGATGCTCACATAACTACTTGTTTTCTTTCTAAAAGAAGTAGTTACAGTTGTTTGAGAGGGCATTAATTTGAGCTACCGTAGAATCGTGCTAGATCTGTCATCTTCCTATAAAGTAGAAAGAGTAGTACCTGTCTACTCTTTTTTCAAAGGGTTGTCATGAAGGTCAAACAAGGTAGCATATTTGTAAATGCTTCAGAAACTTTAAGGCTTCTTAGAAAGGAGTAGACAAGAATGAATGTACTTTATAAGCTCTAAGAAACATTTTTTATGCATAATAGGAATGAAAGAACATGGTCCGTTAAGTTGATCTGTGACGATTGCACAAAATAGCTCAATTTCAGACTAAAAATACAGGTGGAAATGTGTAGTTAGGATAAATAAAATGTGGCATTTATGGGGTGTTATCCCTTTAAATTTCTAGTATAGGCTTTTCTGTCTTTGGGAACCACTGGATTTCATTTATTTTGATCTCTTTAATGTACTAGTGTACAAGTGATCCATTTAACACCTTGTTTCCTTTTGCATTCAGTAGTCTTTTCACATTATTCTTGAAAGATCAGTGTCTTTTATACTAAAAATTGCATTTTTCTTACTGCAGCAAGATGAAGGGAATGTCTAGACACTCACAGATGGCAAAGATCAGAAGTCTCAGCAAACATCACAAGTGGAAAAATGATGTTGCTAAACAGAGACCAGTCAGTGGGTCGGGCAATCACTTCTGTGCTTCCAAGACTGAAGGTCCACCGGGGGCAAATGCAGATCCTCTTGGTGTTTTGATAAACAGCGATTCTGGTAAGCTAAGTAGGAAAATACTGTGTTTATAAGTGTGTATGTGGCAGTGCTGAAGTTGATTATGCATTGCCTTGTTTTTGAAAAGTTTAATGGCAAATACATAAAAATATAGAGAAATACAGAGTTATGCTTTCGTTTTAAGAGGAGTGTCTTATCAAAAACCTTATTTCACAGCATCTTTTCTGAGTCTTAGGGGTGGATGCATAGGTCAGGCAGGCTATGGGAGAAAGATTATATTGTTGGATAATTCCCTAAGTATAGTGTAATCTTGGGAATTTTCTTACATTTTTTTGAATTGCTGGAAATACACATTTGCTTGATTTCTTGTATTTCCCCCCAAACCTACAAAGCAGTAATTCCTGTGGAAGCCAGTATTGTTTATGCTACTGAGCACAAGCATGAACTCTTTGGGCAAATGGCTTTCATTGTATTTGCATAATAGTATTCTTCCTCAAAAGACAGAACATAATTATATGTGTTTATAGTTCATCGTGGAATTCCTTTTAGATTTATAGGACAAGTTTACTCTTGTTTATAAGGCAAAAAATGAAAGCATCTATCATATACAGGTATCATTCAGCCTCTGAGACTCCATTTTCTTTTCTGAAAAAAAAAATGTATATGTAAATATTTCCAGTACCATTCTGAGCTTTTATCTAAGGATATGTGCTTCATACTGCTTAGGAATACCCAAAGATTTTTAATGAGAGGATTTTAATCTCTGTTGAATTTAGATGACAGTTGCTTCCATGATAATCACATGGCAAGTTATTGAACAGATGGCAAGAAATGGGGGGGTAACTAATTCATTGACTACATTAGGATAGAAAAGAATCTTGGCATAAGGGGAACGTCGGGTTAAGTATAATACCATAAAATGTAACAGGATAGTAATACTACTAAATCAACACCAACTAACACTTACTGAGTAAGGTATTACTATGTTCCATATGCTTTATAGTGTGTTAATTGATTTCCTCCTAACAGCCTTTTACACAGATACTGTTATAACTCCTGTTTTACAAAGGAGAACCATAGAGGTTAAGAAATTTTCCATATATTGCTAATTAGTGGCAGATGAAGAATTTGAACTTAGTACCATACATATCCTCAAATGTGAAGTCTGAATTTGTCTAAAAAATATTGTATGAATTTAGGACAGTTGAAATGGGAGAAAGTTTAGAAAAGGAACCTTATTAACCTTTTCACAAAGGAAGGAAAAGTGAATGATATTTTGAGCCAATATTGCATTTACTCTTGGGCAATGACTTTTTTTTTGCTTCAAAAATTTTTAGAGCCCACATACTTCCTTAGATTTACAATTTATGACCTTAGTGACAAAATATCATCTCTACTCCAAATATAAGCTTTCATGTTTTTAAAATACGTAATTAAAACACAAATGTAAAGACTTCATTACCATTGGTAAGGTACAAACTTAAAAATGATATCGTTTACTTTGTGTGATTTTTTTTTTTTTTCCTAAATGAACATTTGAAGGACAGTAATATTGAATAGTTTTTGTTGCTTTTGTTTTGGTAACTTACTTTTGATACATGGTCAATTATGTTTTGTTTTTTGTTTTTTGTTTGGGGGATTGAACCCAGGACCTCATACACGCTAGGCACTGCGTTACATCCCCAGCCTGCTTTGTTTTGTTTAAAAGTCAGTATATGCCAATCTAATAAAAAAGAACTAAAACATTATAACTTACTTCTATTTAGACTTGTATCTAAGTGCTCAAAAGATGCTTCAGACATAAGAAACAGTGGTAGATCCCTCTTATCCTCATTAATAGAAAGTATTCAGTTGGATTTCCAGGAGCAATTGAATGAAAAGTTTTCTTTTTCTTTTTCTTTTTGGTACCAAGAATCGAACTCAGGGTCTTATGGTTGCTAGGCAGGCGCTGCACCATTGAGTTATATCCCCAACTCTGAGTGAAAGATTTCAAATAATTATGTTTTAAGCCAAAACATAATGGTTTAAATGTTGTAGCCCTTACCTACAGTGAAGTCCAAGGATAGGAACTTGTCTGCTTTCTACCTCAGAGATAAGAACATTAGTCTGGAATATAAACATCTAGCGAGATCCTGGGGGTGGGGGAGAGAAACAAACACATAAATAGGGGCTGATCACTAGAAACACCAGAACAGGATCAGAGGGTTGTCTTTCAGCACCACCCCAACTTCCAGGGAAGGGAGAGGTGCTGAAGCTTAAGTTAATTACTAGTGCCCAGGAATTAATCAGCCGTGCCTGTGTAGTAAAGTTTCCATAAAAATCAAAAGGACGGAGTTCAGAGATCTTCCAGATGGTGGAGCATGTGAAGGCTCCTGAAGGATGGCGATCCCAAAGAGGGAGTGGACGTTCCGTGCCCCCTTTCCTATATCTCACCCTGTGCATTCCTGCAACTGTATTGTTCATAATGTTCTTTATAACCAATAAGTGTTTAAAAAAAGTAAAAAGAACTTATTGTTAATATGATGCTAAGAAATGAACAAAAGAGACTCATGATCTAATAATTTTTTGGTCATTGCATTAGATTATGTTTTTGTTTTGATCAGTAGCAACGTGTGTGTGTGTGTGTGTGTGTGTGAGAGAGAGAGAGAGAAAGAGAGAGAGAGAGAGAGAGAGAGAGAGAGAGAGAGTTTACCCTGGAAAAGTGTCATTAATATTTTAACAGTAAGAGAAGAAATTATTTCAGTTGGTGTTTTATTTTATTTATTTATTTATTTATTTTTTTGGTGGGTACCGGAGGGTCGACCTCAGGACCTCGCGCGCCAGCAGGCGCCCGTGCCGCTGAGCGATATCACCGGCCCCTTTTTCGTATGTGGGTTCTGGGAGTCGAACTCGGGCCCTCGCGCTTGCCAGGCAGGCGCTTAAGCTGCTGAGCCATCTCACCGCCCATCAGTTGGTGTTTTATAATTCTCAAGTTTTGTTTACTCATTTTGATTGCTACTATATACTGGTATTTTTAGCTCAGAGAGATGTTTTAGCTGCTTTTTAAAATAGTGAGTGAAGTTTTTTTTAATATTATTTTGTCAGTCAGTACGATGCCTTTGTCATTGTCTTTCCAAGATAGGCTCTAAAAGTGCCTGTATTAGAACTGCTGGGTAGATCTCCAGACTTTGGAATAAAATAGATTGTTTTTTGTTTTTGTTTTTTGGTCATTGTAGATGTTTGGATAGTACTAGAAAGACAGTACCCCTTTTCAAAGAGCTGGGGCCCTTAAATATATAATGGTGTGTGGGGGGGGATAGTTGTCCATATTTATAAACTCTTAACTCTTATCCCTTGGGGAAGCAGTCAAGTGTAGCGAGCTTTGTGACTCTCCCAGTGACAAGTATACCTAGCATTGAAATCATGGATTCCAAACACTGTTCGCCAGTCAAACCAGGGCCTCTTAGAGAAATGGCTGATTATAGGGTTGGAACTGAGAAAATACAAGGTAAGCCTAGAGGACTTCGTAGTACCAGAAAGTTCTCAGAAAACTCAACAACGTTGGCATGTCAGAAGGATATTATAAAGAATTTTCAATGACCAAAGTTGGAACAATTTGAGCCACAAACTAAATAATAAATTATAATTGCCACCCCAAAAGTAAATATTCATGAGTCCTTACTGATTTAAATAAGTACTTGAATAAACAAATATGAGTGAAAAGGAGTGAATCTTACAGATGAATTCAAGTGAATACATGTAGAAGAAATTAGAAAAATAGAAATTCACTATTAGAACACCCTAGTAATAATTGTTTTAGACAAGATCCCCTGACAGACGGCAAGATTAGAGATAAAACTTTAAGTCAAAACAGAGTGTTTTGCATAGCCTCAAAATACCTCCTCCCAAAGCATTTTTAAATTGCTAATGTGATTTTAACATTTGTCGAAGTTTTTCAATACTTCTTATTTGAGTGACAGATTAATTCTCCCAAGGAGTCATGACACCTAAATGTGAAGCGGTGTGGCAGATTAGATCCTGAAACAGAAGAAGGACATTAGTGGAAAAAACTGGTGTAATTACAATAGTCCGTAGTTCAGATAGAGTATAACAATAATGTTAATTTGCCAGTTATGATAAATGTACTTGGGTTATGTAAGAGATTAACATTAGAAAGCTGTGTAAAGGGTATAGGGAGACATTCTGTGGTATTTTTGTAATACTTGTGTAAATCCAAAATAGTTTCAAAATACAAAGTTAAAAACAAAAGGCAAGAAAAAAAAATGACTATGTAGGCCAGTTAAGGTGTTACCTTATCCTTTTTGAATTGCATTATGAGGAACACTATTCTCCAGGGTTTATTTCCCTTTCTTTTTCTGTTTCCTATTACTTTCTGATTACAAAGGTAATAGAGAATATGTGGAAAACAACTGAAAAGCACAAAATTAAAAAAAAAAAACTACTCAACTTATGAAAATGACCATTGATCACATCATTTTGTGTGTCCTTCCAATGTTTTTCCTATACACATGCATGATTTTTTTTTAAAATAAAAAAGGAATCATGTTGTATAATAAAGAAAAAAGTATACTTTGGCTCCATGAAAATCTAGGTTTCTCTGTGCTAGTTATCTGGGATGTGTCGTATTTATACAACAGTTTGTTCTTCAAATATTTTTGAGCACTTATGTGCTGTTCTAGTTTCTGGGGGTGCAGCACTGAACAGAACCATACCCCTCCTGTCACGTCGCTGCTGTTCTGGTTGTGGAAGATATGGTAAATGAGTTCATAGTATGTTGGTGCAAGATCAGTGTTGTGAAGCTGAGTGAAGGGATAGAATAGTGTTTGGAGAAGGAATTGTGCTATTTTATGTAAAATTATCAGTGAAGGCGTCTCTGAAGGTGACTTGAAGAAGCCATCTGAGTGAGGTGATAGCTGAGGGGGTGATAGCAGCGTCAGCAGAGAGAGCTGCAAGTGCAGGCACCCCTGGAGGAGGATCCTTGCATTGTCAGGGAACAGCGGGGCTGGAGTGACATAAGCTAGGAAGAAAGCTGTGGGGTTTGTTACTAGTGGAGATCAACTCGGGCCAGCTACGTGTAGGCCATGGTAGGTCTTAAGATTTTACTCAGGTTGAACAGAGAGGTGTTGATCTCACTTTATGGTTGGGTGAAGCAGATCATAAATGAGAGAGGAGGATCCTAACAGGGTATCTTTTAGGAAGCTGTTAGAATTATCAGAAATGTTACCTTAGAGTTGTAGTGGAAATGGTGAAAAGGAGTATGATTTTGAATATATTTTCAAAATAGAGTTGACAACAGTTACTCAATTGTTGGATATGATATAAGAGAGAAAGAAAAGAGTCATGGATGATTGCTAAGATTTTGGCCTAATCCTTAATATGAAAGAATTGGCATTTATTGAGATGGAGCATATTGGAGGGCATATACCAAGTGGAAATCAAATATTTGTTTTTCAGCATATTTGAGGTAACTGATTTCAAGGTAGACACGTTGAATGAGCAGTTAAGATTATTCTGAACTTGAGGAGAAAATTGGAAGTTGAAGGTGAAAATTTGTGGTTCGCCAGCATATAGACAGTATTTTAAGACTTTCGGTAATATGAGATCATCTAGGGAAGGAGAGGCAGAAAGAGAAAAAGGTTTCAGAATTGGGTCTGAGGCCAGTTCATAATTTTAGGAATTGGTCAATGAGAGAGTTTAGTAGGCAGATGGAGAAAAGAGAGCCAAGTGAAGGTGTTTTAAAAAGTATTACATAATTATGTACCATCAGATGTAGTTGAGGAGCTAAATAAGAGAACCAAGAAATGACTTTTAGGTTTGGCAGCAGAGGACCCAGGTAAACTTGGAAAAAAAGTTTCACTGGTGTGGTGGGCCTGAAAAACAGATTACAGTAGATTCTGGAGTGGGTCAGACAGCTGAAGAAAATTTAAGGCCCAGATGATTTCTCTGGTAAATTTTATCAAATAGCTGTTTGGAGTTTTGCTATGAAAGAGAAAAAAGAAATAGAGCCATTACTGGAAGAGGACATTATTAACATTACTATTGACTAAAAGTATATTTTGATAAAGTGAGTTCATTTAAAAAAGACTTTATATAATCTGTAGAAAGCATTCTAGCTCACTAGTTGAGAATTGGGATTTGGAGCCTGGTGTGGTGAGTGGCACACATTTGTAATCTCAGCTACATAGGAGGCCAAGGCAGGAGGATAACAAATTCAAGGCCAGCCTGGGCAATTTAATGAGACCTTGTTTCAAAATTAAAAGAGCTGGGATATAACTCAGTGTTAGAGCACTTGCCTAGCATGTATGAGGCCCTAGGTTCAGTCCCCAGCCGAGAGGGAGAGAGGGAGAGAGAGAGGGGGGGGGAGGGAGAGGGGGAGAGAGAGAGAGAGAGAAGAGAGAGAGAGAGAGAGAGAGAGAAGAGAGAGAGAGAGAGAGAGAGAGAGAGAGAGAGAGAGAGAGAGAGAAGAGAGACAGAACTGGGATTTGGAGTCAGATAGGAAAGATTTACATTTGACCCAACTGTCAGTTTTTGGTTTCACTACCTGTAATTTAATAGTGAAAAGCCACAGGGTGATTTATGAGGATTAAATGAGATCATTGTACTTTTTGGTACATTTCTTTAGGTCTTACAGGGAAACACTACGTTTGGCCTTTGACCAAACAATGATTGAACAGTCTTCATACTAACACAGTGGTAGATTTCTGCTTAATCCATTCATAATTGACATATATAAATTGCATATTTTTCTTGCCTTTATTTATCCAGGAGAAAAGGTAATAATGCGGATTAAAATTAGCAAAGAACAGTTTTAGGGGGTGTGGTCCTGGGTAGGTGGGAGGAGAGAGGATACATCTTCATCTGACAGTAAGTGCTAGGTCAAGTCATGAAAGGATGTTCCTGTTTCCTTGTAGGGTGTTTTGGTTTCCTCTAGATTGTGGAGGTGAATGTTAAATGCTCAGTTTTGAAACATTTTATATTAGTTGTGGGTTGAATTGTTTCATTAGACAACTTACTTATATTGTCTTCAGTGGGGCTTTATTTTTATGGGTTATGTGGAATAGAGTTCATGGGTTTCCAGAGCTGCCAAAAAGAAATGTAATAGGTGGTGTTCTGGGCTCTGATCAAACACTTTACCTTTGGCAGGCTCTTTGGTTCTTGCTAAATTCCTATGGTTGGCTTGTTGACTGAAGTTCTTAGAAGTTCTAAATAATAAAAACTTTGGGGTGAGTTCATTTTCGTAAAACTCATTGACTAAGCCTATAAGATGATTTAAGTATTATTTTGGTCCTGAAAACCAATCTTACAAACAACAAAAAGAGTGTGAGTTTTTATGTTTTATTTATTCCTAAATCTAATTTTCAGAGTTAATGATCCTAATCCAGTAAAGTTAGATAAATTTTTGGCCTCCCCACTACCTGTAAATTAATATCAAAGACTGTAATTAAGTAATTGAGGAAGGCCCACATTCCATACCCAGTGAAGCATGGTAAGGTAACTGAGCTGTGTAGTTTCCATTTGTCTATTTCCTGTGGTGTAAATAGATTCTTTTCTCAAGACTTAAACCAAGGAGAAATGTTTCATGCCTTCTGAAATTAATTTTTGGGGAAGACTAAGGAAATGATCTGAAATACTAACACAGTAGAGTGGAAGATGGTCACCTTTTTTTATTATGGTGGTAGATGTTCTGAGGTAGACTGAATCTGTTCTTTCTTCTATTTTAGAATCGGATAAGGAGGAGAAACCACAACAGACAGTCATACCTAAGGAAGTGACACCAGCCTTGTGTTCACTAATGAGCAGCTATGGCAGTCTTTCAGGATCAGAGAGTGAGCCAGAAGGTAAGTCATGGCTTCTGTTGGTACACTGAGGTGTGTTTTATTTTGTTGCTTTAGCCTTTAGTGTATACTGTATATTAATGTCATCCAGGATGCATATTCTTTATTTCAGCTTCAAATTCTTTTTTCATTTGATTCAAAGGTAAAGTTAGCATGGGATCAAGGAAAGCTAGAGTAATAGAGAAACTTGTATGCTACTCCTGGAGCAAAAGGCAAAAATAATACAATTAAAGGATAGAAAAGAAAAGAGAAAATATCCACTTATGGAATGAAAGAAAATTCTAAAAGGAATAGCAAAAACACATTTAATTTATTCTCTGCTCTTAAGAACCTTTATTATAACATATTTATAACACTGTTACTGGGTGAAGAGAGATGCTTTATGACAAACAGAATGATAAATTTTTTAAATGCATATAAAATTGTTCTTTATGGAGCACATTTACATAAATTATCTCATTTGGAAGATACAGCAACTCTATACTTGTGGTTGCATTAACCTGTATGTTTTAAAGGTTGGAAGAAAGGAATCTTCAGGAATCTTCCTCAGAAGTCAGAGATGGTCAGGATGTATATCTTACCTTTAAAGATGATGGCACAAATGATAAAACATAGGACCTTATTGTGGAGTTTAGGGCCACCTGTAAGAGCTATTAAATAGGCTACTGATCTGATGCATATGACTAATTTTAATCCAAGGCTCGTATCAATAATGTAGCATATGTTTAGTGAATAAGCCTGTTTCCTACTGTTATGGAAACCTGGATCTACATGGTAATTTTATTTAGGTTTTATCAGCCATGAGAAAATTTATGTATATGTATATCAGGAGAATGGTAATCAAGAGTAGGAGCCATACTAAGAATAAGACTATAGTATCTGAAAGTATTTATATGGAATGAAGGGAAGATTTGAATGTAATTAGATGAAGGCAGTACTTTAATGTTGACTAGGCTAGAGGTAATATTTGTGTAGTTGGAGGATGTTAACTAAGGATTAGTTGGGCTTTAATATGTAATACGAAGTTTATATCTGTAACATGAGTTTTTCTTATTTTTAATGGGCTGTGGCTTATTCTGGTAGCTTGTTGAAAGCTACTCGAATTTTGAAATATAAATTACTTTGGCTTGCTCAGAGTATTCCTTAACAGGTGGTTGCCTTTTTTTTTTAATTTTAAGAAAAACAGTATTTATTTCTTACTCTTGTTTCTCATATACTGATAGGAAAGAGTTACTCTTTCAACACATATTACATTTCCTACCTATCAGCTATATTTATAACAAATGATAAAAAGAAAACTATCACCAGATTACTGGATCCCATAAAAACAAGGTGAACTAATGCTTTCTTCTCTCTCTCTTGTTTTTTTTTTTTTTTTTTTTGTGGGTACTGAGGGTTGCCTCAGGACCTCGCGTGCCAGCAAGCGCCCGTGCCGCTGAGCGATATCACTGACCCTTTTTTCATATGTGGGTTCCAGGAGTCGAACTCGGGCCCTCGCGCTTGCCAGGCAGGCGCTTATGCCGCTGAGCCATCTCACCGGCCCTTTCTTCTCTCTCTTAAGATGAAACATTTATACTTTTTATATTCATGTCTTCATTTTGAGACTGCCACCGTATTTTAAATTGGAAGAAGGAAAGGAAAACAGAATGGATCTTTGAGGTCATGCCTTCATTTAATAGAACCTTAAGCTTAGAGATAAGTCTGCCATGCTAGTATGTAGCAAAGCTGATTAAAATCTAGGTTAGGGGACTTGAAATTTTATCTAAAGAAGCTAACTATATTGCCTTCCTTTATAGTCCTTTTCAGGGTGGTATTTACTGTTTTCCCGAATAGTGATGTATGACCTTTTCTTTTGTAGATAACAAAGGATATCATCTAGTAAAATATGTATTTGATTTTGTGTGAATTCATTTTGATTATTTAAAATTCCCTGCTTGAAGCAGAAAGCCCTTGCTTTGTAGTCCCTAGATCTTAAAAATTATTTTAAGACTTATATAGTCTTAAAATTATTACCTGACTTAATGATTACTTATTAATTACTTAGTAATGACTTTTAAACTTTAATAATTAATTTCTAATAATTCTTAAGCATCATTATATATATTTTGAGTTCAGCTTTGTTAAGCCATCTAGTCACTAGCAAATCACTAGCTTTTAAGTATTAATTCTGGCCTCTAGGATGAGATAAATAAGGAAGGGTCCCTCATGACTGAAGCAAAGGAAAAGGTTATATTCATATCTAGGCCTTTCAGAATCTTTAATACATGAATAAGAGAGAAAATTCCAGTGAGAAGTATTTCCAAATGGGTTGGTCCACTGTCTGTGCTGGGTCTTGCAGCTTCCTGAAACTATGGTTCAGCTATGATGAGGAGACCTCCAAACAGAAAACTAATTCAAAGGCCACAAACTGAAAAATAATTTTAGTTTGAAAGAATGGAATGGCAGTGTTTCAATTGTATTTGAATTGATGAACACTACATTAATATCTGATGCTTAGCTGGAAAATAGGAACCTCAAGAAAGGGAAGAATATAAATGATCCCAATTCCTCCTCCTTTAGCAGAAAATTGACAGTATATGCTGATTCATTTGACTTGTATGTTCCTGTGTTGAGTGATCAATACTTGAAGAGGTACCAATTGCAAGCCTCAGGTTGTTTTACCTGTGCTTCTGGCAAGTGGTTGTAAGGCAGGATTCCGGCTGCCTTCCTCCTTGTATTTGATTGATTTGCTAAAGCGACTCATAGAACTCAAGGTAGCAACCACTTACATTTATTGGTTTATTATAAAGGCTATTACAATTAATACCGGTGAATACTAAGTGAAGAGATTGATAGGGCAAAGTATAGGGAAAGGGGTGCAGAACTTCCATATCCTGTCTGGTCCTTCCACCCTCCACATATTTAGCTATCTGGAAGCCTTTTGAACTGTGTCCTTTGGCTTTTTATGGTGGCTGCATTACATAGGCATGATTGATTAGCCATTAGCCATTGATGATCAATTTAACCTTCAGCCCTTCTCTCCTCCCTGGAAATGGGGGTGGAGAGGACTGAAAGTTCCAACCCTATAATCTTGCCTTGGTCTTGTCAGTGGCCAAACCCCCTTTCCCCTTCCTGGAGCTACTTGGGAGCTGCCAGCCATCAGTATGCGTGATCTTCTTCCATCCTTTTACTTCTGATTTGTGGCAGGCCATCTACTTGGTGTGGTTCCTTGACAACTGAGATTTAATCTCAGTTCAAACTGTGTAAGGCAAGGACTGCTTGTGTTTTAATTCAGTTTCTTATTATTAGATCTTGCTCTTTTTTCCTGTGTCACCATCTTTGCCTTTTAAGTGAGGTGTTTAGACCATTTACATATAATGTATTTATTGATATGGTTGATTTTATTTGTCTCATTTATTTTTGTTTCATTTTGCCTTCTTTGGGGTTAATCTGTATTTTTAAGGCAATGCAAATATAAATTTGTAAGCTGTCCCACTTTGTTTTGTTTGGTCTAGGGTTTGTATTATGGAACTTTAACTCATCACAGTGTACTTTCAAATTATATTATTTACTTCACATATAGTGTAATTTAAGAATTTTTCAGCAGTTTTGTGCTATTATCTAGATTTCGTTTCTAATTTCTACAGATGTCATAAACCCACTTCACTGTTAATATTTTTTTGCTCTAAATAGTCAATTATCTTTAAATTCTTTTCAAATAATAGAAAAATATGTTTTGTGTTTATCCACATGTGTACTGTTTCTCTCCATCATTCCTTTGTGTTACTCTAGCTTCCATCTGGTATTTATTTCCTTCCCTGGAATCTCTTTGTGGTAGTCTCAATTCTTGGAAGTTATAGTTCCCAAGTTGAAAAATATTGGAATGCACAATCTCCTGATTTGAAAAATATTAGAATTGCAAAATTGTTTATACTTCTAAGTTATTAAGTAGCCAGTGTTATGGCTGTGAGGATTATTATGGTTCTTTCTGTTATTTCTCAAAGTTTTGTTTTTTTGCGTTTTTGTTTGTTTTTTATTACACTTAGAAACTCCCATCAAGACTGAAGCAGACGTTCTGGCAGAAAACCAGGTTGTTCTGGCAGAAAACCAGATAAATAGCACTGCTTCTAAGAGTCCGAGACAAGATGTTAAAGCAACTGTTAGAAATTTCTCAGGAGCCAAGTGTGAAAACCAACAAAAAGGTTTTAAAAAGACAAACCCTAAGAGGAAAAAAGATTATCACAGCTATCAAACATTATTTGAACCAAGAACACACCATCCGTATCTCCTGGAAATGGTAAATGATTTTTCATTGTGCTATCTTCTTTGTATTGTTATGTATAAAGGTGGTGTTTTTGGTCTGTTTTCAGGTTACCAGAATCATATGGTCCTTGAAGACCTGTCTGTATCTCTTAATTCTAAAGCTGCATTTGGTTTACAGCTGGTGTTCAGTAAATGTGGAATAATTATATTTTTTGAAACTTCTTAATATTTAAAAAAATACAAATGTCTGTTGAAAACCAGAAAAATGGAGAGAAAACATCTAGAGTTTTCTAACAGTTCTGATATCCTATGCTCGGGGACTGTCTTTACTTTTTCTGTATCTTTATTTATGTGTATTTATTTTGTGCATTGTTTGCTTAGCAGCATTGTATGCTCAAAATCTTATATCTTCAAGTAGTGAAGAGGAAACAGTGTGTCCTTCCTAAGAAATGGAAATAAAGCTATTCAAAAATTATTTTCATGTCTAAGAGTATTAAAAAATTCCACATTTTTAATGGGGTTGTAAACACTTGACATTCTATGAAGTCCGTTTTTTACTTACCTCCTAGATAAGTGCTTATGCTGTAGCTAAACTCTTCTCTAGCTGTAGTATGAGATATTACATGTAGATGGAGTTGCTTATTAAAATGGACCTGAAATATACTCGTTATTTTGTAAATATCACCTCTATATATAGTAAATTGCATTTTTAAAATGTTTATCTTATTCATGATAAATTATCTTTCCGTTGAAGTTGATGTTTCTGAGCTATATTAATTATGTCAGAAAATAAATAAAAATAAATTCCTTCCTGGCAAATCACATATTTTTCCTTGGTTATGTACTTATCCTAAATACCAGGGATTTTAGCTTTCTTTCAGTAAAATAAGCACAAAAATGTCAAGTTGTGAAAGTCAAGGAATGTTGAGTTTTTTTAAAAATCTGCTTTCAGTGTTTCTATATCTATTATAGCTACTTAGCACTTTGTACACCATGTATAGATTTGTGATTTTATTATTATTATTATCTTTTTATTATTTTTGGAGAGACAGGGTCTTGCTGTGTCACTCAGGCTGGCCCTGAATTCAGTGCTCAAGCAACCCTCCTGCTTCAGCCTTCTGAGTAGCTGAAACTTAGGTGTGAGCTGCTGCATCTGGCTAAGGAATCCTCTTTGATGTGACTTTTAGATTAAAGAGTTGAAGACTTTTAAATCTGTTTTCTTGTCCTTTACTAGATACTCCTAAGAGGACCCTAAATATGAATTTGTGTGCTGTTTTAAAAGCTAGATACTGTCGGTGTAATTACAAAGGAGAGAGGAATGTTCTTGAATTATTTTTAGCAAAATAAGTATAAAACTCATTTCTTATTGTTCTTTGTTCTTTATACAAGAAGACACACTTAATATTTTAGATTGTTTCCTAGATATGTTTTTTTAACCAGCTAATCTTTTTTAAAATTATTTTTTAGCTTCTAGCTCCGGACATTCGACATGAAAGAAATGTGATTTTGCAGTGTGTTAGATACATCATCAAAAAAGACTTTTTTGGACTTGATACAAATTCTGCGAAAACTAAAGATGTATAATTGCCATCAGTTTCAGCACATAACTGAAACATCGTAAGACAGTATCATCCTCAAGTTAGTGGAAGAAAACCAAAAACTATTTTTTTCCCAAAACTGGATTAGTAACTAAATTGTAAGCCTCATAAAATAATTATGTTGGATTTTCAAATCTTTTCTTTGATTTTATGCAAATAAATACATGGCTAATTTTTTTAAAGACTATGTCTGTATCATTGGGATTGTGTATAGTATTTGCTGGGAGAATTTTTGTTTTTATTTGTATTCATTTTTACACATTGCTCTCAGGTAAGGAAGATCGTTGTTGTACCAGTTGAGAATTGAAAATACTGGTTTAGTACCAAAGAAGACAGTTTTTAAATGCTAGCTAAACGAAACAAGGCAGAGAAATACAGTTGGTTTTTAATGCAGAAGAGGAAGATCTACTGTAACTGTAGCAAAGGGAATATTTTCAATGAACTGGATCAAATTAACATAGCCAGAATTCTTGAAATTTAAACTTTTCTTGTTTATACTGGCTCTAGTTCCATAGTTCAGTTATTGAATGTTTGAAACATTAATATAGATATGTCCTCTCTGTATGTTTAGATTTAATTGGGGTGCTTTTGAAAATATAGTTCATAATCATATCTTTGTTTTTCTATGAAAAACTAAAGTAGTATACTTAATGAGATTCAACTCATTTCTTATAGCAAAAAGTAGTTTGTGAAATGTGAATAATTATCTATTTTAAGGTTTAGTTAAAATTTGTCTTATGAAGTGGTAATTGAACCCTGTAAATTTTTTTAGAGTAGATGAAAGCTGCTGAGATTTTCTTGTCTCTAATACCAGGCAAGTTAATCTTATGTTGTAATATTTTGCTACCTGTAGCTAGCTATAGCTCTACCTTTTTGACATATAGCTAAAGGGGCCTAGGTTTTTTAAAACCACACTATTGTTTTAGTTGAAAAATTAGTTTTATCTGACATTGTGATTACTGAAGTTCATTTATCTTGCCTGCAAGAAAAGGTTAGAAGAGCTGACAGCAGATCTTTCTTTACATTAGTATGGTTTTTCTCTAGAATCCTGGAGTGCCTGGCATGTAGCACTAGTATCTACAGACCTGGGATTAAGATTCGTGTTTAGTCATTGTTTTTCAACCTTGTAACCACCTTTAATAACCTTTTTACTCTGTTTCACTCTACTCCAATGAGCCCCATATTTTGGAAATCATCTGCCCAGTACATTAATTAAAAGTTTATATAATACTGTGGAGAGCTTATGTGCCTCTATTGTACTTGTATTAAAGGTATAAAAATATAAGGCCTTGCCTGATTTCAAGGAACTCAGTTCAGTTTTCATATATTCAGTGAAGTGATACTCAAACCAGTACATCTCATCAGGATGAAGTAACTCATGCTGCTCTGAGTTTGTAGTATTTTATAATATGATGCAATCTGCAGTTTTATCAGTAGTTATCATGCAAATCCCATAGGCTTAAAATTTACAAATGCATTCACAGATTCCTGGACTACTTTCATGGCCCACCACATCGGGAATGGGCTTTAAGGTGCTTTAATGTATATTGTATAAACAACTTTATTTCAGTATTTCTTGTTTTCTAATAAATGTGTTTAAGACTGAAAATGCTTCTCTGACTATTGCCTTGGCTGTGTCTGATAGTCTTTATCTGTGGAGACTATAGTTTCGAATGAGTAATTTCATTATATGTAACCTAGGAATTATTTAAAAGTATGTTTAAAATTTCCGATTGGATAGAATATAGCCTCCATAGTTTCTACATTAGGGAATACATGATGAATATTTATAAATATTCTGAGTTTTAGGGGTGGGGTACTTTGATTTGGATACAAGTTTTTTTGTGCTTAGCTTGTTAATTGTTCAAACCTATATTCCTGTCTTATTGCTGATTTTTATCAGTTGATTTCTAAGATATGAAAGTATCATAATTGTTTACAAGTTGTACCTTGTATAAGTAATACACTTCTTCGTTCTAAAGTGATTTCAAGGCCAGTCTGAACCACATAGTCAGACCCTGTCTCAAAAAACAAACAAACAAAAGACCACAAAAGGTAAACAAAAAAAAACTATTGATATTCTGATATTGTTCTTTCTTGTATTCCTTCTCTTTTGGGATTCTGTAGTTATTTTTAAATATTTCAAGGGATTTGGAGTAAAAGAAGAAAGGTTGGTAACTTTTAATACAGATTTCACTGAATCTTTTCATTTGTCAGGAAAGTATTTCTGAATTTTTAGAGCAGTCATCTTTGTTTAAAATATTTTTCTCTTTTTAATGGCTTTTTATAAAAACATTTTCATGTTGGAAAATTTCAAACGTATAAAAAAATATTTAAAATAATGTATCCCTTTTCCTAACCAACATACAGCTTCAACACTGTATCAGTCTGCAGCCAGTCTTGCCTTCATTTCAGTACAGTTTACTGATTTCTCTCCACCTACCCTACTCTGCCTGACATGATTTCATTCTCATATATTTCAGTATGTATCTCTAGAAGATAAAGGCTGGGTTTTTTGTTTTTTGTTTTTTTGTTTTTTTTTTTGTCTTTTTGAGACAGGGTTTCACTATGCAGTTCAGGCTGGCCTTGAACTCTCAGCAATCCTCCTGCCTCAGCCTCTCGAGTGCTGAGATTATAGGAGTGCACCACCACGCCTAGCATGGCCTTTTTTAAAAAAAAAAAAAAAAAACCCACATCTTTAAGAATTTATAATTGCTTGATAACATCAACCATTCAGTCAAACAAACTAAATCCTTGTAACTTTTTAAGATCACATAGTTGAAATCATCGTATAACATTTTGTACCTTGCTTTGTGTATCAGAAGAGCCATATTGGAAAACTATATTTTAGACATATTTAAAAGCAGAACTCATTCGTTTTATTTACTGGCACTGTCACCTTCCTCTTCTCCATTAAACGATAGACATTTTAAATTCTGTAACAAGGATGAGAGGCTGACTGGCTACATATTTTGATTTATAAGTGAAAGTGGTGGTGACAAGAGCTAAAGAGTTTCCTGGCTGCAGCTGGGAGTCCAGCAGATTATGGGTGGAGAGGGGGTGAGGGAGCCACAGCGATAAACAGGTTGGGGCTGTTTCTCTTGTGATGGTCTTTGAAACTGCACAGCTCATACTTTCTTTTAGCTTTTGAAAGTTAGGCTCTTCATCCCTTTGTTCCTGACAGATAAGGCTGGAACAGACAATGATCACTCTGGGAGAGAAGCCAGGGAAACTGGAAGAAACAACTGCTTTAGGGGCCCGGCTTGCTCCAGCACGGTCACCTGTAGCATAACAAGACTTCTTGTGGGAAGTCGGACAGGGAACTAACAATGATAGCTGCCTCAATGTTGAGAAAGGAGAAAATTGGAAAATGTGAATAAATGTAATAATGAAGGAGACAGATATTCAGAATGTACAGCGACCCCCAAATAGAAAATGTGTTTAGAGCTCGTGCCCTACAGGCAGTACATGCTATTTGACACCAGTGGTGGTGAAAGCTTGGAGGACTTCTTTCTCATAAAGAAAGGGACAAATGTTTCCTATTGATCTTCTGTAGCCAATCAATTTAAATCAGTCTTGGTACGTCCAGGAGAAAGTATAATGTCTTCATTTGATTTCTGTAGGTTTTGTGACGATTTCCAAATTCCAATTTCTGCCAATCCTCAGCTCTGGTTATTCGGGGTAAATGCCACCATTTCCTGGTCACAAAACATTGCTGTTGAGCAACTATATGCTTTTCTGATTATTTGTTTTTATTTAGTTTTTAAGGCTAAGTTATAGACTTTATTTATATTTCATCAGTTTTCTACAAATGACTTTTCCAAGATTCAATCTGGTATACCACGTTGCATTGAGTCTCATTTATGTCTCATTGCTTGGTTTTTAGTTTAGGGTATTTTTTTGTGTATGCTATTATAACAACTGAATTCAGTAGTATATAAATGAAAAAGTGAAATTTGTTCTACTCTATCTTATTCCCTTTACATCATTTCCCCAGAGACACTATTATTAACAGTCTGTATTTCTAGACTCTTTGTATGTATATATTTATAATTATTTAAATAGAATATTCATCCTAGACATTACTTTGCAATTTTTTCCACTTGACAGTATCTCATGAGTATTTGTACTTGTGTACATAAATGCATGTGTGCATATATGCATGCATATATGTACATGTTTTTACTTTTTTGTGTATTTGCGGTACTGGGGAGTGAACCTAGGACCTTTGAATCAAGCTACATCTCCAGCCCTTTTTATTTTTTATACAGGGTATTGCTAAATTGCCCGACCTGGCCTCCAACTTTGATTCCTCCTGCTTCAGCCTCCTGAGTAGCTGCAGTTACAGGTGTGCACCACCTGTGAAGAAATCTGTTTCAGTTTTTCTCTAACGTTAATGGTACTGTAGTGAACAGTGCTGAATACATAGTGAAATACACTGCATGTCTGTATATGTGCCTGTCTGAATATTTTTGTAGGATAGTTTTAAGATCAAAAGTCAAGTGGCCTCTAAAAGGCTTATCAAATTACACTCTCATTAACAATATATTTAAAAAACACTAAGACTTTGAGCTTGTGAAATTGAAACTTTTTTTTTTTTTTTTTTTTTTTGTGGGTACCGGGGGTCGACCTCAGGACCTCGTGCGCCAGGAGGCGCCTGTGCCACTGAGCGATATCACCGGCCCCTTTTTCGTATGTGGGTTCCGGGAGTCGAACTCGGGCCCTCGCGCTTGCCGGGCAGGCGCTTAAGCCGCTGAGCCATCTCACCGGCCCTGAAATTGAAACTTTTCATAGATAAGTTTTCTAAGATATTAACTGCCTTTTTCAATCTTATTCTTTTATGAATGCACAATAGGGTTTTCCAAAAGTAACATGATATTTGATGTTACATGACAAAGCGGATGGAAAGTGTCAATTATTCTAGCATTTTCTGGAATTTTCTAAAGTGATAGACTGAAAATATACATATGTGACTTTTTAGGAATTAATACTTTTACTGTAGTCTTATGAAGTATTGGTCATCCTTGCTATCGCCTCTGTCATGTCTGTGATTTTTTTTTTTTGCAGAATTAAGTGAAGTAATAGTTATAAAATTATATTAGATATTGTCTGAAACAGCACAATGTCTGCGACAGGATTTGATGCCCAGCACATCTTGGTCCCTTGTCCCACCACCTTGTCCTGAATGTTGGCCATATCTAAAGTTGCATGGGTAGTACTGTAAGTCCTTTCCCCGCTGTGCCCTTGCTCTCTTCTAATTCTTTATTATAAATAATCCTTTATTTATTTTCTGTTCCACCCTCAGTTCACATTTTTTTCCAATTTTTCTTTATTAGTATGTCTTGTCTATAGTTACTGTCATCAATAAATTCTTACTTTGAAACCCCAATGATTTAGAAAACTAAAATGTCACCAATGTTTTTGTATTAAAATAGAATTTGTTGTTTATATGTATGTGTAAATGGATGTATAGTGTGTTTAAATGAATTTATGTTTACATTTTTTATTCAATTTCTAATACTTCTTTAGCCTTCTAGGATATTAATCCACATAAACAAAAGATCTTAAATATCCTTGATAATTTTTAAGAGTGTGAAGAAGTCCTATAATCAAAATGTCGGAGAAAATGTGTTTTAGAGCTGTGACCAACAAACCCACCTAAGTGTTAGCTGACACTTTTTGGTTGTGATACGCACTGTATTTCCTTGAAAGTAAGACTGGTCTTACATTAATTTTTGCTCCAAAAGACTCAGTAGGGCTTATTTTCAGGGAATGTCTTATTTTTCCATGTACAGCAATCTATATATATTTATTCATGTACAAAAGTCTACATTTATTCAAATATAGTCATTCATCTGGAACATCGTTATAACTCTCCAATCCCTGAGTTCTGGCCTGAATTTCTTGTAACTCCATTTCCTGTAGAACCACTGGTCCAATCTTTCATATCCAGCAATAGAGCCTTCCTTAAATGAGTATTTGTCCATGTAGGCTGCTCCTAGAGCACTAGCAACACAATGATTATTTTTTTTTTTAGGTGGAATAATTTTTATTTACAAAATTACTATAATCCAGTCAGTGAAATTGCAGAGAACACAGTGATTTTATCCCATGAATTCTTCACCAAGTCATGACCTCTTGCAGACTACGCTTTACAAGGTGTCTATTAAATCAAGTGTCAATTGAAGATTTATGAGACAGGAGTGGCAACAAAAATGATGACAGTTAAGAATGATGTTCCACACAAAAGCGATGAAAAATTACAGGCACCAAATTTCAAAGAACATTTCTTCATTTCACACTAGTGTATTAAGTACATCTGTTACAACACATGACATGCTGAATTATGAAGATTCATATTAGACACAACCACATCCATTTGTTATAAAGTGTGCATGTTATTTGTGCCTCATGTCTGTACTCCGATTGGTCATTTGACGATAAGTCTTGAGTTCATCTGTTTACATAGGCATTTACCTCTTGTCCAAAGGTACCCACTTGGGTATTTACAAATACATTATTATAATTTACATTATTTAAGTATTAATGTCAATAATATTTATATTTAATTATATATTAATATTATTATTTTATAATTCCATACATCCATTGTATTGCAGTGGATGTACTAAATGTGTCTATCTGGCTGATGAGCTTAACTGAGGCTTATTTTGGGGTTGGGGCTTATAATGCAAGCATCCTTAAAAATCATGCTAGGGCTTATTTTCCAGTTAGGTTTTATTTTCTGGGAAATACAGTATTAATCTGGATGCAAACTCTGTAATGCTAGTTGTTTATTTGTATGATATTGATAAGCTGCAAATTTTTTTCTGTTAGCTGGATGTGGTGACACACACCTATAATTCCAGCACTTGGGAGGCTGAGGCAGGAGAAACACTGAGTTCGAGGCCAGCCTGAACTACATAGTGACACCCTGTCTCAAAAACCAAAACAATAATAATAATTTTCTGTTACAGTGATACATTATTTTTCTCTCGTGGAAAAGAAGGGAAGGAAGAGGTTACATTATTTTTAGCCTTGTAGGATATTAACCACTTTAGCGCCTAACTTTGTAATCTTATCCTATCATTCTTTTTTGTCATCTTGGAGAGATCCTTTAGTAAAAAGTTAAATAAATCTTTTGGGCTGTATATATTATATCTTTTTGACTTTTTGAAAACTCTTTGGCAAATACATGAGAATTTCTTTTCATTTGTGCACTTACCAATGTACCACCCCCCACACATACCCCATAGTGGATATTGAAGTCATGACCTCACACATGCTAGGTAAGTGATCTGCCACCAAGCTATAAATCTTTTAACGGCTTTGCTGATACATGAAATGGGCCAGAGTACAAGACAGCTTAATCTAAAGTTAAATGTTTCCTCAGTTCATCTGGGCCTTGCCATTCAGGTGCTTCAGGATAAAGTGAGACTGGAAGAAGGACCAGGTAGTGTCTGTGCTTCCCTTTCCACACTTCATATGACACTGGCTGGGAACGTGAGCCTTTCCTTGCTGGTCCAGTAGCTCTCAGTCAGGAGCAGCAGTACAGGGCCCCCCAGTGTTAGGCTTTGCAAATGTAACAGATTGCATCTGGGCGATTTATTGAGGGATGAGAACATCCTATCACAGTGAAGAAAGTACTGATGTTGCTTTGTTGGGTGAGAGAATGGTTTGTTTTGTTTGTTCATTTGTTTGTTTATTATCTTTCCATTTCCCTGACACCAATGAGCCCGTGCATTTTTTCCCTGACACCAGTGAACCCAATGTTATTATTTATTATTGGTCATTGTATTCTGTGCATTATCTATTCTACTCTTTATCTACTTTTTTTTGTGTGTGTGTGGGTACCGGGGGGTCAAACTAAGGACCTCGCACGCCAGCAGGCACCCGTGCCGCTGAGCAATATCACCGGCCCTTTTTTCGTATGTGGGTACCGGGAGTTGAACTCAGGACCTCGCACTTGCCAGGCAGGCGCTTATGCCACTGAGCCATCTCACCAGCGGATTGCTTATATATATATATTTTTTTTTTTATTTGTATAAACAGTTTGCTATAGGTGTCAATCTTTTGTTAAATATTTCAGTCTCTTATTAATGTGTTAACTTTTGGTGGTGTTAATTTATTCCTGTGTCTTTTTTGCATATAGCATGAGATAGGAATTTGTTGGTTCCTATTTATATAACTATACAAGAGGGCCTCAGGCATTTTTTTGCTCTAATCCTCTACTTCCTTGGGTAAAACTGTTTATCTTGATACTGCATTCCAGGTTTTGTGTTCTACAAAAGGCTTTCTTCTTTTTTCTTTTCCTTTCCTTTTCTTTCCTTTTCTCTATTTTCTTCCTTCCTCTATCCCTCTCCTCCTTTCTCTTTCTTTCCCTCTCTCTCTCTCTCTTTCTGTCTTTCTGATACCATACATAGGAAATAATCCATTTTTATTATGCAGTTTTACAGTTAGTGATTTCTTCTTGGTATCTTCCGGGGCAGAGTAACTTAATCAAGGCCACCTTTTCTTCTTTCCTGTGCTCTGTTCCATTGCCCTAAAACTACTGAGGTTGCTTGTTTGTTTTATTGGAGCAGTAGGAGCAACCACTAAACGAATTCAGATTTTACGTAATCAGAGATTGCTGGCCCTAACCAGAAATTGTGTGAAGACATCCTAACCAATAATTAGGCCTTTTAAAAAATGTTAAAATGGCCACTTATTTTTTTCTCCTCCCTGAGTCTGTGACTTTCTTATATCTTGATGAAAGTAAGTCATATATAGTTATCTTGCTTAAGAATTTAAATTACAGATGAGCTGTGTAAATCTGAGGATATGGGAAAGTCCTAAGATGGGAAATTTTTTTGAAAATGATGTTGGATAGTAATGAATCTATGATAATATCTGCTCTTTTTAGCTTTGGAAGGATTATCTGTTTTTAAATGGTATTGTCTTAATTTCTCCCATATCTATTTATATACTTATTTAAAGCAATGCTGAATCACTATGATAGAAAATCTATTTTTTTTTTTTTTTTTTTTTTTTAATTTTGGTACTGGGAGTCAAGCTCAGGACCTCATGCTTGCTAGCAGGCGCTTGTGCCGCTGAGCGATATCACCGGCCCTTTTTCCTTTTTATGTGGGTACCGGGAGTTGAACTCAAGACCTTGTGCCTGCCAGGCAAGCACTTATGCTGCTGAGCTATCTCACTGGCCCTCTATTTCTTAACAGAGACAGAAAAAAAAAGTTCTGAATTGGAAACATATTTGTATTACAAGACTGGATACTCTTCTGATATTTTAAAACCTGGGGATGCTTTCCATAATAGAATTTTAGGCTGGAGTTAAAATAACAAGACTTGAATTTTGTAAGCATTTGTTAAATATACACTTTATGGTGACTACCATGATATGAGACTGAAACAAAGAGACATTTGACATAAATGTCAAAATAGGAAATCTTTTTTGAAAGACTCTTTTAAAATCAATGTGCTAAGAAAATGGAAGCTATCCATCAAATTATGTACAGTAAGTCCCCAACTTACGAACATTTGAGTTGCAAACTTTCACACATACTGTACAAAAAGACCTCACGTTACAAGCATTCATAGATGCAACCAAATAACAAATCACGTAGGTAGCTCACGTGTCTGCTGGACATTGTCACAGTTGTGCGCTGTGTGCTTACCGTACAGTGCAATAGTTACAGTAAGTGTACAGTGTACAGTATAGTTGGGAACTTACCGTACTTGTGTGTGTGTGTTTGGTTTTTTTATGCTTTACATTATATATTTGTACCAAAGGTGTATGAGACTCATTTTTTCAGACCTACAGACAAGCCAATTTACGAACGTTCTCCTAGAAGGGAACTTTCATAAGCCGGGGACTTACTATACTTAATTTGGCTTGTAGAGCCTGAGGTACTTATTACTCTTAATTAACTGTCAAGGACAAATGGCATTTGGAAATTAATTGCTTACCACATCAGACACTATATTACTTTGATATAGACTGATGGATTCAAAACCAGGTTGATCATCTGAATATAGGTTAACAAGTCCTGCCCTGAGGATCTGATTTTTATAGATGCTGAAGCGTGGTGATGATGAGAAGGATCAGACAGGGAACCATTGATGTAGCCCACTGTGTGTACACAGCGGGCTCGACAGCATTCTTGCTTATTAAAGCATAGGTTGCTGGGCCCCACCTCTCAAGTTTCTGATTCAGAGATTTTGAGTGGGGACTGGGAGCATACATACCTAACAAGGTCCCAGGAGATGCCCACTGCTGCTGTGTTTCAGGGACCACACTTTTGATTACCTCGGACATAGACCATCCCCAAGACACCTAACAAAGAAATAACGAACTAAATTCCATGGTAAGAACTTCAGTTTCTGTGGCTCAAACTTTTGCACTTTTTTAAAAAAAAAGTTACACTTTGTGATTTTTCTCCCTTCCGGAGTGAGTTTTAATTAATTGATGGACCTGTGTAGCAATAGAAGGTTTTAAGTAGAAAGAAGACAACATTTGCTGACTGGGAAGGTTGGTAGTATGATGAAAGTAGCCCAAGAGTTGTGTAATTTGGGCTAAAATTCCTGCTTTTGGACCCTGGTCATATTGTGATCTTCAGCAGGTCACTAATCTTTCCGAACGCCTGCCGTATTTCCTCACCGTGCTTCCCTCTGCTGGGAGGCTTTGCTCTTCGCTGCACCTGGAAAGCTCTTCCCTTCCCCTTATTGTCTTATGTCTTGCTGAAGCCTGGGTTCCTGCTCAGTCATCACTTCCTCAGGAAACCTCTCCTGACCTGGGAGTCAGGAAGGGAGTCAGGTCCTCTGGTTATACACATTCAGCACCAAGTCCTGCCTTCTCAGCAGTTACCACAGTTGCAGTGTTATACAGTGATACCTCGGTTCACAAATGCTTTTGCTTGTGAGCAATTTGGTTCACAAACAGAAACATTTGGCAAAATTTTGTTTTTGTGAATTCTGTGTCTGGCAATGAACACAACTGTGGCCATCTTTCCCGCACAAACACATGGCTATCTTTTCTGGAATTGTGGAATAAATGAAGTTCGTGAACCTACTGTATTTCCTTGTGTGCTAATTTGATTTGTCTCTTTCTGCTCCACTGTACAGTGTGTGCCTTTACTGTGTAAAAAGACATATCTGTTTGTGTTCTCCATTATGTTCCAGCCTCAAGCACTGTCTGGTACAAAATAGTTGAATGAGCAGCAATGAATGGGGTCAGAGCAGCAAAGGCAGAGTTGATATATTAGTCATTTTTCCATTTTGATAATGAAATACCTGAGGCTATTTATCTTAAAAAGTAGAGGTTTATTTAGTGTACAGTTTAAGAGGCTAAAGGGCATGCCACCAGCATTGACTTAACTCCGGTGAGGACCTCCTGGTGGCTAACATACAGAATAGCAGGAATACATATGAAATGGAGAGATTCATAAAGACACAATGGCACTAAATAGGAAGGTGGGGGCTTGGTCCAAAGACTCAACTACTCTAGGTTTTATCATTAGACCCCTGGTGTAGAAACAGCAGTTGAATTACATAACTTGTTATCTTTGCTCCACATCCATGCTTGCATGCAAGCTCTAGATGAATGTGGGGAGACCAGGTCCCCTGTTTCCTTTGTTCTGGACTATCTTTTCAAAGATGTTTGTGTAGCTAACAGCTCCAGAAAAGACAAAGTGACTCTCTCTGGAGCACAAGCAGGCATGCTTACTGCTCATTATAAAAGATCCAGGTCCCCCAAGATCAGGGGTCCACTCCTGTATCTCAGCCCACTGCATGTAGATATCACCCAGCCCTCTTCACGGGGTCATGTGGGAATTGGTGCTTGAGGAACCAGTGCAAATGATAACACTCTGGCCACTGCTATTGCTAGAGTGGAAAGTTTTTTATCTCTTACCCAAGGGTTTTGTGTCTTCTAGCATCTATGAAACTGGCAGGATAACTTGTGGTTATGCTGGCCCAGATGGCTCTTTTATTTTCTTTCAGGACAATGACAAGAGAGACAAATTTGTTTTGTTATTTGCTGACATACTCAATTTCTGAGTCTAGCATATTAAGGACCAGTTCCTGGAGCAAGAATTAGGTGAGATATATAAGATATCCTGGAAGATAGCAACAAATGTCTGTGTTCTTAAAGAAGTATTGACATGAATAGCTGGTTACTGTGGCGCATGCCTGTATTCCCAGCTACCCAGAAGACTGAGGCAAGAGTATCACAATTTTAACTAGCCCAGGCCACTTAGCAAGACTACTTGATTAGCGATGTGTGAGGCCCTTGTTCAATCCCCAGTACAGACAAAAAAAATATATATGAAACCAAAGCTCCCTTATTAAACTTATACTGCCTGAGTACAGTTAGGAAACAGAAATCATAGCAGTCATTTTAAGAGAACAGAATCATTAGGTATTAAGAAAGATAAAAGGCAAAGAGACACTCATGTGTCACAGAGGTCAATTAATAGAAAGCAGCAATAATCCCTAGGAGTAGGGTAGCAAAAATAAGAGGCTAGGATTTTTGGAAACTTGGGAGCTTGGAGCAGAGCTCTGCAGAGCTGGGACCCAGACCTCTGTGCCAGGGGAGGTTCTGCTTGGTTCTTCCTGCTCCTCAGGACCGTAAAGGGAAGACTGGAGCTGGCACTTAGATTTCTGATGAGTGGATGCTGGCCAGTTAGTGCTGGTGTCTCTGGGGGGCCTTACACATTTCTAATCAACTGGTCTACCACTAAACTACATCCTTGCAGTTTTTTTATTTTAATTTTGACACCTGGTCTTACCCTGATAGTGGCCGATATATTTTAAGAAATAAAACACAGCAGCTATTTGATTATATATCTCATCCACGATACATAGCCCACATGACTTTGGTATATGAGCTGATTTGTAAATTATAAAGCATGATACAAGGGAGAAGTGGTGTTTATTATTTGCATGCCCTCTGGACCTTATCTGAGTTCCAGGGAGGTGATGGGTCTTTTAATTCAAGAGAAGATCAGAGGAGAGAAAGAACAGAGAGCAAAACTCAGAGCGTATGAAATTAATGGAGTGGTTTTACATTCTTAAGATTTGGTGTTGGTCTTCCAGACCACACTTTTCAATTCCAGAATTTGAATCCAAATAAACTACACAAAAATTTCAACAGAGAGCAATAGTTCGTGTATTGTTGCTATTTTAGAACAGCAATATATAAGACTGTATAAATATATAACACACTATATAAGTATTTGAAAGTTTTATAATGGGAAGTTTTTTATAGCAACAGAAAACAGACTATGACAATAGGTTATCTGAAACTCTTCCAAATGGTTGGCTGGAGTTGCTCTCAATTTTGCTAAAGCATATCTTGGTCACTGATCATTCAGAACCATTTACTAAATATCTCTCTATATGTGGCACTATCCCCAACAGTTGGGAAGTGGACATAGTCACTGTTATGTCAATACCATATCATGTGAATAAATAAATGACATTTAAACATGTAGAAAGAAGAACTGGGGCACTTGGGCCTATCATTAGACACCACATGGAGGTAATTTCAAAGTGGCTTTAACTGTAAAGGAGAGATCTTGCTCAAACAGGCAAGGTAGGAGGGTTGTTACAGTGAAGATAAAGGAAAGATTCTGCTTTGAGGGGCCCAGGCTGGCAAGCTGAAGGAAGGATTGAGGAGACAAATTGTGTGTTGCCCTGAAAAGGAGTTTTGACCCTCTTGGGAACAAGAAACTGAGTATTCAAATGGACAACAGCCAGACCATGTACAAAATATAGATCTCTGATCCATGACCTGCAGCAACCTGCCCAGGAAACCAACCCTTTACCTACTGTCACCAGCTTAGGAAGCCAGTCTGCCATAAGTCAGACTTAGAGGAAGTCACATGACTAGCCCCAGCAACAATCCAGAAAGTTAAACAGTAATGTCTGTAATAGGCCCAGATGTCTAGGACTAGATTAATAACTGAGTTTCCCTAAGTTTTGTCCTCACTTCCAACTTAGAACCAACCAGAGAAAGGCAAAGACATACCACAAACCAATTTTAGGTACCCACTTCAAGTTTCCACATGTAAAAGTCTCTAACAGAGGAAGCCTGAAACCTTCCCCTGCTTTCCACTGTAAAGCGTTCTCACTCCTTGCTGCCTTTGAGTCTCCAGCCAAACCCAAATGATGGTGGCTGACTCATTGCCCTAGTGAGCTCCGAATGAATAGCCTTTGGGTTTCTCATTTGGCTGGTCTTCTTGGTTTCCATAGGGATACTGCTGCTGCTCATTCTGATTCTGCTGCAAAGCATCACCCTTGCACCTCTGCTTCTGCCTTAACAAGCATTGCTTGTCCTTGGCTTTCCATTTTACTGAGGGAAACAGTAGGAGAAGGTGGATTAGCCACAATGCATGTGGGTTTCTGCTTTTTGAGGGTCACTAGGAAATGCTGTTTTTGCCTAAGTAGAAAGAGCACAGACATCAATAGAGTAGGCAATGGGAGAGGATGCTGTTCTGATATAGTCTGAAAAGGTTTTGATTTTAAAAGGATTACTAAGAGGATATTCAGTTATTCTGGGACCAGAGATCAGTAAATGACTTACCCTGTATTCATTCATACATCCAAATCCCCTTTATACTATCTGAAGAAAGATGTTATTTTTCAATCGTTTCTAGTGGGAGGGAATTGTCTATCAGCTGCTTGGAAATTACCTGCATGTTCTAGTGAATGGCTCTTCCATCCAAAAATCACATTTACTTAACATTTGGGGCAATACTCACTTTCTTGCTCCCTAACTTGACAAGTTTCAGTTAATATATATCTCGCAGCAGTATAGGGGAAATCATAATGTACTGACTGTAAGCGGAATTCCAATGCATCCTTGAATTTGCTTTTCACAGCTTTATTACGTGCATTGCTTAAAATCCTGGCCTCCAGATGTTTGGATCAAAGCTGCCTTTCTGTTCTCAGAAAGCAGGAAGTTAGCTGCTAACAGGTTTCGTGAAAGGAAATAGTATTACCATCTGAATGACGAGAAATCCTGGTATTGACTTTCCTTATGCCCTGTCATCACATCAGTTATTCGACACTGTGGTTGTGGAATAACCTGGTTATGGCAGGGACAGAGCAGCAGGAAGCAAGGCTTGGTATGGAATCCTGACTCATGAAACCCAAATTCCTTGGGGTGCAGGTAGAGTCTCAGTGCCCTGGCCTAAGTCTTCAGTGGTGCCTTCCCTAGGAAATTCTACTGTCGCCACACTGGGCTGTGCCACCTCCCATCAGCATGTCTTCTACACGATCTTCCTGGGTTTTGCTCACATTATGCCCTCATACACTATGCTGTGTCCAATACTCCACTGACCCAAAGATTCCTCGTTGTTAAAATCCTAGCTCAAATCCTCCCTCCTGTTTCTGTGATTGGCCTTCCTAGAAGGCCACCTCCTGATGCTCACACTGGTCATTGCCTATACCACTTAGAGTGCTCTTGAATGCAGTCACCTCTGTATCCATCTCCATTCATTTGTTTGTTCAACAAGTATTTCTTGAATGTCAAGTCTTGCTCAAGGTAAGGGATATAGCACTGAGCACAACCACAAAATATGTTTGTGCTCTGGCAGAAAGACAGACAAAAAGCAAGGTAAATATATAAAACACACAGTATATCAAATATCAGTAAGCTTTAATGAGAAAATATAAAGCAGGAAAGGCAGGTTATTAAAATTCTAGACAGACCGGAAAGGGAAGTTGTCTTAGTTCCTTTTCTCATTGCTGAGACAAAATACCCAACACCCAAAGTTAAAGAAGGAAATGTTTATTTAGCTCACAGTTTGTAGAGGTTTCAGTTCATAGTTGGCTGGCTCCAAGGCAGGGTGGCATGACAGAGGGGCATCACAGAGGAGAAACAGTTCATGGCAGGCAGAAGGCAGCAAAGCAGCAAAGTAGCGAAGAAGCAGCAAGTGACAACTGTCCCTTATATTCTATCCACTATCCAGGCTACATGCTCTCAGGGTGGCTAACACTTGCCTTGAGGGTTTGTCTTCCCATTATCTACACCCAGAACTATGCCAAACCAATCAGTGGACTAAATTAGTAATCACACACCTTGATCTTAGCATCATCACACACTTGAGATCCAGCCACCTCTGAAAAGCCCTATGACTGCATGAGGCTCTGTGGGGGCATCTAGCCATAAGCCATTACAGGTTACCAAGAAGACAATTGCTAAAGGCTCTGACAAAGGTGAAGGAGCAAGCCATGAAGATGGTTCCTTGGTCTGGAAAGTTCTTTCTTTCCCCACATAAGTGCAAAGACCCTGAGGTGGGGGGTCCTGCTTAGAGAATACAAAGGATGACGAGAGTAGTGCAGCTGGAGCCCAGTACAGGAGGAAGAGGCAGGATAAGAACTGGGAGGAGGTGGTTGTCGTATAGGGCCTTGAAGAGCACATTTGGGACTTTGGCTTTTATTCTGAGTGGAAAGCTGCTGGAGGGTTTTGAGAGGAGAAGTGACATATTGGCTTTGTTTTAGGAGATTCCCTCTGTTGGAGAATAGGCTTCAGGTTAGAACCTGGTGGACAGCAGAAGCAGGAGTTATATTCTTTCAGCAAGCCACAAAAGAGACGATGATGGCTTGGCCAGAGCAATGGGAGAAGTGATCAAATTCTGGGTCTAAAAGATTTCTGGAGGGATTAGATGTAAGGAGAAAGAGATGAGAGGGAAGAAGGGAGGGAGGGAGGGAGAGACACAGAGAGAGAGAGAGAATATAAATATGAGAATGAAGGGTGTTCCAGAGTTTTTGACAGGAACCAACTGGGAGAATGGAGCTGCCATTAACTGGAATGTCAAGTAGTTTGTAGCTTTAGGAGGATAAGTGTCTTACGCTTCGTGAATCGTTGGGCCTGGTTTGTTGACTGCCTGAATCAATTAATCAGTGAACAATAGCAGAGTCCTTACTGAGAGTAGAAATCAGGGAAGAAATTGTGAGATTTCTATGTCTAGATAATTCCTAAAGGCTTTGACAAAGGTGAGGGAGCAAGCCATAAAGATGGCTCCTTGGTCTGGAAAGTTCTTTCTTCCCACACACAAGTGCAAAGGCCTGAGGTGGGGTCCTATTTAGAGAAGTTCAGGATGCTTCCCTTGAGTCATAGGACATGGTTTTTGAGAGAGGGAAACGTTCGTTTATTTTTGAACAATCACAAAGGAGGCAATACTTGTGAAAAATAGTAGATGATGAGGAAGAAGGGATTGGGGCAGATGACTTCTCTGTGCCTATATCAACATCTATGATGTCTTAGATCATCAAATGTCTATTTTCAACAGTTTAAGAAGAGCCCAGCTCATTCCTCTCTCTCTCCAAAAGATATCATCAAGCTTCAGAATGTATGCTGTCATTGTTGCTGGGGGGATTATCATGATTAATGACAGCCTCCTATTTTATGCAATATGCTCCTAGTAACACAGGCAGAATTATTAAGATATATGCATATATATATATATATATATATATATATATATATATATATATATACACAGACATTAAGATCTCAAATTCCAGAGCAAAATGCCTGGATATGAATTCTCCATCTATGATTGATAACTTGTCAGACTTTGAGCAAGTTAATTAACTATCATATCTCTCAGTTCTGTATCTATACAATGGGAATAATATTTGTACTGATCTCATTAGGTCATTGTGAGGATTAAAGTGTCCGGAATTGTATGGCACAGAGTGAATCCTATATATGCTAGCTATTATTTTTTATATCAAGCACTGTCAAATACATACTGGGTGCCATGATGAACTTTGAACTTGACATAATCTCTGGTCACAGATCCATTGATGATAATTGAGATTGATTATTTCACAGGGAAAGAATAAAATGAGCTTAGAAAATTCACTCAACTCAGAGCTACAGTGGGAAGTCCAGAAATGAATTAGATGTAGATTTAACCTCTTAAACAAGGCCAAAATTGATTTCCTCCTAGCACACAAGGAGCAAAACAGATTAATTGCCTCAAAAGGCCACGATTTCAATATCTGAGCAATGGCAGCATGGAACAAGAAGTCATCATTATGGTAAGTTTTTAAGATGCCAGGTCACTAGATACCTGGGATCACCATTATTGAGAGTGATCTTCCAGAAAAATGAGATAAACACCTCTTGCTCCAGGTCTGGGGACTTAGTAGGAAAAAGAGATGAGGGTCAGTAGGATGATGGTGGTCTGGCAATATATGCTATCAGACTGATGAAGAGAAAATCTGAGGGAAAAAACTGTGTGAGGGATATTAGGAGACAGCCATGTGATTTCTCATTCTGAATTGTAGTTATTCAAATATTAAAATCATGGCCCTCTGAGATCCTCAACTTGCTTGCTTTGCAGTTTAGGTGCTAGGTAGAAATCGAGACTATTTGTCTGAGATTTAGTATGGAATAAATGAAAGAGTGAAGTGATCAGTTACACAATCCCATACTAAGTGTTGAAAAGATTGAGTCATAAAGTAATTATGTGTGCTAAGCATTGTGCTAGAAGCTGGGGATACAAGAAGATTTGAATTTGACTCTGCCATCAGGGAGCGTACAGTTCACCACAAGGAGGGAAGCAGGGATATAAGAGCGGCCTGTGAATGAGCTCCTGACCCAGGTTGAGCAATTCAAGGATGCTTGTCCTGAGTCATAGGACAAAGAGGAGTCACTAGATTTGGGACAGAGGTGAGCAATAGTGTTACATGAACTAAACAAGCTCTTGAGGGAGCTCTGTCATCCCAGTGGCCTCTTGAGATCAGACCCAATTTTAGAAACTGAACCCGGTGTTCGGCCATGAAGATTGACTCACCCTGCCCAGTCAGCAGGGGCAGGTGCTGTTACCCAGAAGAGCTCTGAGTTTAACCTTGTACCATCGGCTGAGAGGCCATGGCCAGAGCTCTCCTTGGGAGAGTGGAATTTAATTGGTTTTTATTTCTGTTGCCCTTATAAAGATGACTCTTTGGCCTACTGAAATGGAAACCATCTTTACCCCTAAATGACTGGCAAACACAGGCCTGAATCACACCCCACATCACTTTGGCTAATGTAGACGTTTGGCAAGTACAATATGTTTGGGGCTTTTTTCCAGTATCAAATGGTGGATATAACGGGAGAGCTGCCCAGAATGAATCAGCCTTAGATGCATGGGAACAAGAGTAACTATTCCTTGTGTCAACAAGAAGGCTCTCTGTTTGTGTATGTGTGTGTGTGTGTGTGTGTGTATGTGTGTGCACACACAGAGCTAAAGAAAAGCAGTTGACTTACTGGTCTGGCTAAACTGCAAAAATTCCTTTTGTCCTCTATCCTCCCTGGAGCATTTCATGCTGGTGAGTAAAAGGTGGCAGCTTTTACGTAGAAGTACAGCAGGAAGCATTTTAGATAAAAGGAAGGACTACTTGGCAAAATGATTGAGTGCAGGACTAGGTTCCCAGGGGATTATGAAATCTGATTTTTGTTCATGGACCTTCCTATTAAATAACTAATAAGAGTGGCAAGGCATAAGCCTCTATCATCAATTTTTAAAGGTCTGTGCTTTGGCATTTGGAAGAAATGGGAGTTCCTTTTGACTGTAAGAACCTGAGGAAGTTTCATGGGACTGCGCAGTTGGTGTCAGATGTGGCAAGAATAGGCAAACAGAGCAAAGGGACTCAGGCAGAGGGAATGTGGCAAGAGGGGCTGGCTGTGCCAGGGTTGGAATGTGGAAAGCTGGCTCTAAGGCTTGGCCAGAGATTTTAGATTTTATTTAACAGACAACTAGAAGCTGTATTTTTCAGGCCTTTGGGCAACAAAGGAAAGTAATGGAAACTGATCAGAGATTTTGAGCTTTAGGATCATGGGTTTTTAAGAGACTGAAGGTAACTTACAGTTTTTTTTTTTTGTTTTTTTTTTTTGTACTGGGAATCAAACTCAGGACCTTGCTCTTGCCAGCCAGGCACTGTGCCACTGAGCTACATCCCTAGCCCACTTACAGTCTTATAGGTCAGTGTTTCTCAAAATCTAGTGGCATCAAAATCATCTATAGGGAGGGGCTTGTTAAAATTCAGACTCCTAGGCCCTAAAGGTCTCATTTGGGAGTCCCGGGGCAGGTGGGGATGGGGATGTGAATTAACAAAGCTACTGGTGATCCTGGTACCACTGGTCTGAGGCCAAACATTGCTAGCTTCCTTGCAATGGGGCCTAAGCAAGAATACTGAGAAAAAAAGCCCTAAAACAACTGAAAACCCAGAAAGCAGTAAGGTGATTCTGGATAGCAGCTGCCCATTAGGAACGTCTGTCTTCCCTTTCTCCTTCTCTCCCTACACTCCAATCTTGGAAGGCCCTGGAGCCTCCAAGGGAGGAAGGCTAAAGAAAGAAGTGAGAAGAGAATCAGCCCTGCTGTGATAAATATTTAACCGACATATTACTATTTTTTAACCAGCTCACCATTTCTCCAAGGAAAAAAGCCCTGCCTTGTAGCATTTGCCAATTTCCATGGTGTAAATGCTCTCAGAGTGACCCTCTCAGGCTACTAATGTGATGTCACCGAACAGAGTCAGGAAGAGAAACCCACAGTTGGCTCTTGTGAGCCAACAGAAGCTGGACCGGCAACCTCTGCTTCTAGCCTGAAATTATGCCCAAACAGGGGGTGAGGTGGTACGGTTGGTGGTAGGAGAAAAATGATCCAGAACAGAGATAGAAAAACTATCTAGAATTGAGTTATTGAATAGCATATTATCCTGAACCTGGTTTTAGTACTTCTTGAGACCATAACGTTTTCTGTTATTGCTCAAATTTTCTTCCAGTAAAGAGAAAAATTGAACAAATTTCAGTTTGGGGAGACTGAGAGACAAAAGTAAACTTGCATTTTGGTTACATCCAAAGGATGGTACCCGTCCAACATACGAGTTACACCGAGAAATTTAATCTTTAAAACCGGTAAAATACTTTTAAAAAAGAATTACCACCACATGGAAATACAAAACTGAAAAGTACGTATAAAATCTCTGGGTCCTTAAATGGGTCCTTAAAAATCTCTGGGTCCTTAAAAAGCAGATGTTCTGAAAAGGAAAGCAGCTGTCTCACTGATTAAAAAAAAAAAATATGTGAAACAGCTCGACGATAATATACCTTTAGGAAGACCCACCTAGAATGTGAATGAGACCTATCAACCTCACAGGTATACACACCACGAGAATTAAGTGGGAAAACATATTTGAAAGCGCCCAATATGCATTACAGGTTTGCAGTCAATGCTTGTAGCTTTTCTTCAGAGGGACTTTAATTTTTTTTGTGTGTGTGTGGGTACCCGGAGTCGACTTCAGGACCTGGCGCGCCAGCAGGCGCCGGTGCCGCTGAGCGATATCACCGGCCCCTTTTTCGTAGGTGGGTTTCGCGAGTTGAACTCCGGCCCTCGCGCTTGCCAGGCAGGCGCGTACCCCACTGAGCCATCTCAGCGACCCTAAATTTTAATTTTGTTGGGATTGGTTCACTCCCGCCAGGGAGCTTCATCGTGGCAGAGCAGTTTTTGTTTTGCGACTGTCCTCCTCCCCACCTCTTGATGTTGAGTGTCAACCTGAAGCCTTAGAGAGCTTCAGTGAGAGGGGCAGCGAGGGGCTTTCTAAGTCCCTGTGGCAGGTGGGGAGCAAGAGGGATCTTAGCTCTTCAAGGGGTTCCAAAGTGTCTGTTGCTAGTAGAAACGACTATGTGCAACTCGAGCCACAAGGTGCACGAAGAGACACGGCTCTTGCACACTGGACAGTCCGAATGAGTGGCTCTTTGTGCTGCCCTAATCCAAACATAAAGTCATACTGCAGCATAAACTGCTCCCAATGAAACGCTGCTTCACGTCAAGGAAACGTCTGGAAGCCACACGGAGTTCCCCCCGGGGAAGCTACCTTCACAGACCACCACAGCCTGCTTTCAGGGACACAGACCCTGCCTTCAGCCGTTGAGTCAACAGAACCTGGAATGTTCCGGGCTTCCAGACAGTGCTCAGTTCGGTTTCTGTTTCTTCAGAGAAAAGATCAACTTTCTGGGGACGGGCTGGTGCCTGTGGCCGGTTTTGAGCAGGGCAAAGAGGAGGCCGGACGCCAGGGCAGGCACGGCGGGGCTGGCGCGCGGGGCGGTGCAGGGGAGCCGCGGTCCCGCTCGGCCTCCGCCCGGGGCTCTGGCGACGCCGCGGCGCCCGCCGCTTCGCGAGCCGCTACCCTTCCAACAGGGGTTCTAGAGAGGAATTACGAACAATCGCGCATCCAGCCTGGCGCCCACATCAGTGTCGACATGGAACCTAGGACGAGGAGACCGGACTAGATTACAAAAGGCCCGAGTGTACACACAACAAGGGCCGTAAGGTCGGGCGATGGCTGCGCCCCGGGAGGCCTCACACGGGTTAAAACCTACACAGTAGGAGCATGCGCAGAAAGGAGTTTCAGGTTGGTGGGAGGGTGGGGCGGAGAGCGGAAGCCACAGGAAAAGATTTAATTTATCAGGTCGCGCAGTCATTCTTGTCGTCTCCCACATGGTCTAGCGGTTAGGATTCCTGGTTTTCACCCAGGCGGCCCGGGTTCGACTCCCGGTGTGGGAACGCTATGTTTTTTTAGGCAGTTTAGAAACTCGCGTGAGACGTATTTTTACAAGAACTTATGGACTCCTCCCAGAGTGGCTGGAGCAGAATGCGGCTGGAACAGACCGTATCGGAACCACCCGAGCCAGGAGACGGGCAGGAGGCGGGAGATGGGCGTAGCTCGCAACACAGAGCGTGAGGCTGGCTTCTGAATTTAGGATTTGGTGTAGAGGGGAAGGAAAGCAGGAACCGGGCAACCGCGTACTGTGATGAATGTCCTTGCTGTGTCTCGGCCTAATTTCTACTTATAATGCGGATATGGAGCAAAGGACCACAAAGTGCTCCGCTTTTGAAAGAAAAAGAAAAGATGCAATTTTTGATATTATAGGGCTTTTAAATTGTCCTTTGAAAATAGCGAGATTTCCAAAAACGACATCAAGGGCAGTGCAGTTCAGTGTACAATCTACTGACTTGCCGATTTTATTTTTTAAAATTATTTTATTAGTATATGTTCGCTATACAAAATGAATATATTCATCGTGGGATATTGGCACATATGTATTGCCGCGTGGTCCTTTATACTTCTCCTCCCTTCCCTCCTGTCTTCCCCCGTCTCCACAAAGTCTGTCTCCCTGTGAGTCCGCGACTGGTAGGAAAGGGGGAGAAAGAAAAGTCAGTTTTTACGAACATATCTTTTCACGCCCTAACACATTTGACATAGTCTGCCTTAAAAAAAAAAACAAAAACCTTTAAGCATTCATTATATAACTAGAATTAGGACTCTTGGTATTGCAGTGTGACTAGTTTCCAAGTGTTACCCAGACAAGTGCATCCTGTGCTCCAGGCGCTTATTTTATTATGTTTATTTTGTCAAACATCTGCCAACAGGGAAAACCGCAGGGCTTTTAGGGGTCACGTTTCTTTCCCATTCGTGTTGTACTCTTTGAAGCTTCCCAGACTCATCCCCAGACTGCCATTAACAATTGCTATGAGCAATGGCTATGAAAATGACTTGGCGTCCATATGACTTTAAAGTTTGCTTTCTTTTTAAAGTTCTTTTGGGGTTTAAAGGACATAAAAATCATCCTTCATGAGAAAAGTTTTAGGCAAAACATATGCTCATTCAAAATTCCCAATAAAGAGCTTTGAGGATAAATTGATCAGTAGGTAATCTGTGTTATTGAACCAAATAGGGTATAACTAATTAGCCAATAAAACTCCTAATAATAATAATAGATAATATTTATTGAGCAGTTACTATGAATGAAGGGAAATACTTAGCACACCTTTTTCAACTTAGTCGTTATTTTATTATTAGATGCTGTTATTATTATCCCTCCTGGGGCCCTGTAGGAGACTGATAATACATTATTAGCAGGGTGTTTAATAAAGGGAAATTTTAGAGTTTTATATTTTAGGGTTTATGGAAACAATAACAGTCCTCAATACTCCTGGGCCTAACTGGGCAAGGGCATCAAGTGTAGCTGATGGTAAGAACTGCCAGTCAAGAGCTGTGTATTTTTTGTTTTAAAACTTACAATATTATGGAATAGATCTAAAATGTCCTCCAGAAGTCTCACGTGTTCAGAGGTGGGGCTTTTGAAAGCTAATTAGATCATGGGGCTCTATACTCACCAATGGGTTCATCTACTGAGGAGTTCCTGACTGAATGTGTTGTTAGGCTGTGAGTCTGGTTTGAGGTGGGTCACTGGAGGTGTGACCTGGAAGGCTGTACTCTTGTCTGCAGCTCCTTCCTTCTCTGTCCTCTTCCTGGCTGCCATAGGTCGAGCAGCTTTCCTCCACCAAGCCCTTCCACCATGTTGTTTCTGCCTTGGAGCCAGATGACCATGACTGAATCCTCTGAACCCAGAACCAAATTAAACCTTCCCTCCTTTAAGATGTGAATATTGGGTATTGTGTCTCAGCAGTGGGAAAGCTGACTAATGTACCTGCTTTCTGATGGCAAGTGAGTTCTATTCATATGAAGGCTGTCAGATCTGTTCATCCTATTAATCACTCATTTTTGTAAAATACATTTTTGGTTTCACAGATTTGACAAAAATGTTCTCTACATGTCTGTAATATTTAGTCATCTCAGCAGAGATGATACTTCTAAAAATACATACTTAAAAGAATGAAAGGTGGGCCAGTGAGATGGCTCAGCGGCATAAGTGCCTGCCTAGCAAGCGCAAGGGCCTGAGTTCAACTCCCGGAACCCACATATGAGAAAAGGGCCAGTGATATCACTCAGCAGCAGGGGTGCCTGCTGGCGCACAAGGTCCTGAGGTCGACCCCCAGTACCCACAAAAAAAAAAAAGAATGAAAGGTTTACACTTATGGGGAGGTGGTTACTTAAGTTCTATTTTGTATTTTTGCACAACCCCCTTTCTATAATTTTAATTAATCAATCCTTATGGTCAGTCTTTAGATTCATAGACTATTGAGCTGATATAGCCTGTTGCATTATTTTGAGCCTTTCATTTTACCAGGAAAGGTCTATTCTGGGATTTTATTTTTCTGACTACCTAGTAGTACTCAACTTTAGATTGTTAGTCCATTTTTAAAAACTGCAGCAAAATAAAGGAAAGAGGTTTATTTAGCCACAGTTTTGGAGGCTGAAAGGCCAAGATGGGGCAGCCTCATCAACTTGTCCTTGGATGAGGACCTAGTGACCTTCTTGCTAGCAGAGTCCCAAGGTGATGCAGGACATCATATGGCAAGAGACAGGGAGGGCACCTGTGTCTTTCCTGGTCTCTCTCCCACTTGATAAAAAGGCCACCAGGTTTCAATCATGGGACTCCACTCTGATGATCTTATCTAACCCTCATCACCTCCCAAAAGCCCCACCTCTAAAAACCAGAGTTGTATTGTTTCTACCCTCTTAGTACCTCACAAAGGGGATTAAATTTCAACACGTGAATTCTTAGGGAACACACTCAACCTATATCCAAACCATATAATATTGTACTCACATACACTCACAAAAATGAATTCCTGCGTGGTGTACTAGCTACACTCCACTCCCTCAAAATCCTGGCGTCAGAGAGGGGGACTGAATAGAGAAAATGCACATTTAAAAATTCTTTTATAGCTTGCTTTGGGTCAATGTTCACAGTACAGCCACATGAACACAGTAGTAAATTTTCTGTTTGAAATGTTTTTGTGTGAGTGTGTGTGCTTGTGTGTGTGTAGTGCTGGGAATCAAACTCATGGCTCATTTGCGCTAGGCAAGTGCTCTACTAATGAGTTACTCAGAGCCCAATTTTTAATAAATTAATCATATAGACATTTCTAAGGAGTGAAGAACTGAATTTATTTGGGTTTTTTGAATAAATCATATTTCTCAGTATGTTTCTGTCTTTGGATACTCTGAAGGATTCTGCATGAAGAATCCTTATCTCCCTCAATCAGTGTACTTACAGTCATATAGATTTGTATGCATGTTCCTGGGCTACGCCTGATGCAGCATACAAACACCCTGAATAAATGCAACATTAAAACTTCATATTGATACAGGAAAAGGAAGGCAAATATGAATTTTAGCTCACTCACATTATAAATCTCACTTGGAAAAACACTGAATACTAGGAAAATCACTGGAACAAATAATCAAAAAATCAATTTGCAAACACCTAGAAGACCACAGGGTACTGGATAAACATCCCACATTACTTTGTGAAAAACAACGCTTATCAGATGAATCTAATTTCCTTTTGTCACAGAGTGACAGGCATGGTGGATGGGGGAGCAGTCAAGATAATCTATCCTGATTTAAGAAAGCCTGGGATTTTTGTACTTTGTCTGTACTCATTAAGAAAATGGAGGTAAGACTATTCCTGCTTGGCAAGGATACATTCAAATAGCTGGTGGAGGCTTAGATCCACACAGTTGGGTAACTTAAACTCAGTATGCACAGAGGTGATCTCTTTCTCTTTCCCAAGTCTCCTCTGATTCATTCCTTATTTTCTAAAGTGTCATCCAGGTTCTTTTGGTGCAAGTTACTTCATCTCTCTGTTCCTCAGTTCTCTCAACTCTAAAATGGGAGAAATAATAGGACTTACGTCACAGTGTTGTGAAGACTAAATTAAATAATGCATATAAAGTGCTTGGCCTAGTTTAAAGCCAAGGAATGCTGGTTGCCATCACCATCACCACCATCACCACCACCACCATCACCACCACCACCACCACCATCACCACCACCATCACCATCATGTTCTAATTCTTCTGCTCTGTTGCCACCCACCTAATCACAGCACTAAATCCTATCATTGCATCAGTAGCACTCGCATAACTCTGGGCACTGTCTGGATTCAAATCTCCTGTTCCCCAGACTATTGCAATAGGTGCCACGCTGGTGTCGCTTACCCTGGTGCACTCATTTTTTTTTTTTTTTCTACCTTGGGTTTATAGCCTGTTACAGCGCAGAGCTGACATGCTGTTCCCCTGCTCTAAACCTTTGGGCCTTTGGCTTGCTAAGTGCTTCCAAACTACTTAGCAGCCAAATTTTTACTGCTTTTCTCCATGAATCCTCAATTCTGGCCAATTTCACATTGTCTCCTGTATCTAGCCTTTGCTCAATTCTTTTTCTCCCTGAAATGTGCTTACATCCTTTCTCTAAATAACTGCATCTTATCCATCTTTTAAGGCCCAATTCAGTCAGCACATCCTTCACGTCATTTCCCTCACCTTTCTTGCTTGATGACAATCTCTTCAAGTCACTTAGTGTCTTAGTTACTTTTCTCTCATTGCTGAGACAAAATACTTGACACCCGGGGTTAAAGGCGGAAAGGTTTATTTAGCTCACAGTTTGTGAAGGTTTCAGTCTGTAATTAGCTTGCCCTAAGGCAGGATGGCACATGGCAGAAGGCCAACAGTTCATGGCAGCAGAAGACAGCAAAAGCAACAAGAGCAAAAGGGGAAAGAAGCCTCTTTTCCTCCCTTATATTGTATGCAGGCTACCCACCCCTAGGGCGGGTGTAGCACTCACACCACTAATCCCAGCAATAGACAATGAACCAATCACAAACTCTAGATTCAGCCCCTCCAGAAAGCCTGCCCCCTCATTACCACATGAGGCTTTGGGTGGACATCCAGACACAAACCATAATACTTCACATTTTTGGGTACCACCCTTCTGATATTTGTTCTTTTCTAAAGGAACAAATTAGATCTCAGTGTAGAAGGCATTTCCTTCTCGAATCACTCCTGCTCTTGGATAGTGGGTGATACGCTCTGTACATGTCCTCTCATGGCACTTACTGCACCTGCCATAGCCCCCTAGACTATATGATTCAAGGCCAGTGCCCTGCAACACAGGAACTACTTAGTAAACCTGTGTTGAGGGCATGTATGAACAGGATAAGGACTTTATTGATTAGAACACCTTAGAACACCTGAAAGCCACTGGAACTAGTTCAGGCCCAAGAGAATATCATTGGTTTATATAACTAAACTGTGAGAAATGGTATGGCTGATTTTGGGGACAACCAGAACTAATATGCCCTCTTTCTATGGGTCAGATTTATTCTCACCTCTTATGGTCTAGCTGCTTCCATGTGGCAAGAGATCCGGGCACTGCAGCTCAGGGCTCATTCCTCATAGCTTTCCCACCTGACAGAAGGCTTTCTGTTTCTGTTGGAAAATGCCAGGGATAACTGAGGTCTCGTCGGACCCCATGCCTTCCCCATGGTGGATGCATATTGGGTGTTGTGATTGGCAACCCCATTAGAACAACATGGTAGAAAGAAAGGAGGTGCTGGAATTAGAAGTAAGCCAAAGAAATTAAATAGTTGTGATTTCATATAAATAATGGTGGTTTAGCATATTTATAAGGTTGCACTAAAAATCTCTGAATTGTAAAAGACTAAATTTTATGGTATGTGAATTATATCTCCATAAAAATAATTTTAAAAAGTAAGCCAGTGATAAAATTGTTCTGGCAAAATATACATTTTATATTTTTTATGTTTGGACTATTCATTTATTTAGCAAACATTAACAGTGTACCTATTATGTAGTGCCACTGAGTAAGTGGTATCGTAGTGAGGGAATTGCACACACAAAAACACATAAATAGAGTAGGACATTTGAATTTCACCCTAAATGGGATGGGAAACCTCTAGAGGTATAAGTTGGGGAGAGTTCTAGCCCCAGGATGAAATTCCCTGGGCTCTAGGGTTTTTGGCATTGTCTGGCTGGTCCTTTTTTTGTGGTCAGCACAAACCACACTTTAGTGGGACTATGAGACTATTTACAAAAGTCTCCCGAGAAGGATTCCATAACATTATTTTCAGACTTTGGCAACTTTGTTGAAAAAGAAAAGTTTCTTTGCCAACTAAACTAGAGCATGATGTACTCTACTCTAAGCCCTTGCTCAGAGTTAACTAAACTGTACAGTTGCAGGACACAGCCCCAAGACTGTCTTCACTTTTGACACCATCTGCAATTTTAGGAGGTTTCCAAAACTACCCTTAGGAATTCACTGAAATGTTGTAATACTCATGGGTACAGTTATTATCAGAAGAGATGCAGATTGAAATCACTAAAGGAAAAGACATCGGCAGAAGCTGGGAAGATTTCAAATGCAAAAATTCTGTTGTCCTCTCTCCTCATGGAGTCAAGACTTGTTACCCGCCCGATATTGAGGTATGGCAGTGCGCGTGGAGGGTTGCCTCACCTGAGTTATTGTCCACAGTTTTTATTGGTGCTTCATTATGTAGGTCTAATTGATTGCCCACGTGATGGAACTCAATTTCCAAGTTGATTGATGCCTGTGACCCCAAACCATCCACATGGTGGTCTTCGTGGCATGCCACCCTAAGACAGATTACACAATATGGCCAGCCCCACACTGAGATATGGTGTCATCAGCCATTGTTCTAAACAAAGATACACATGACATAGATTACTTCCCAAAAGCTGAGGGCAAAGGCCAGACCTCTCTTTGAGCAAGGCCAAATTTTTTATCATCATTTCTTTGCATTTTCCTCTTGATGGAGGTGGATGAAAAAAGATTGGTTATGGCACAAGCTGTTTGCCAACAGACAGGTAAGTGCCCAGGGTAGCAGTTCAAGAGAAACCTCAGGCAATCTCTCTCTGGCATTTTCCCCATTTTTTGTGTAGACTTTCTAAGAAGAAGTCTCAAAAAGAGGGGCAAGGAGGGGCTGGAAAGAACAGAAGATTTTATATGAGCCCCCACCATGTGCCTGGCTGCCTCACAATGTCATACTCTCAATCTTAGAATGGAAACAGTGGGTCCTTACAGTGTGTCTGATGCTGGGAATTTCTGTCTCATCAGAATTGTGGGTTAGTTTTAGGGTGACACTTGCAACAAGATTCCCTCTGGAAGCTCAAAAGCAAAGTGCAGAATTGGAAGGTTGCTGTGTGCAGCAAATGGGAGCCTGTCAGGATTTTGCAACATTTGACAGCAGACCCTGGAAACTCATCTTGTTATCACAGGATCCCATCAGTGAGTGTTAAGGATGTTGGCCCATCACCTCCTGCCAGTTCAGTTGCATCACCTTCTGCCTTGACTCTCTCATTGTGCAGAAAACAGCAAGTCTATTTGGCAAGGGCAGAAAGCCAGCATTCATTTCTTGCCTCTGGATACTTGTCCATCCAGTGCTGTTTTCTAAACTCTAAGAAGGGGGGTTAGAGGCACAGGGCAAGATGGGAGACTTTGTAAGCATCAAATGTGTTTATCGAGTCAAAGACAGGAACAGTCAACCTGACAGTTATCAGAAGCTGGAGTAGTTTTCCATAACCTGTGCTCGTTAATGTCCTGACTGGGGTTAATGGATTCAAGGGAGGCAGAGAGAGCAATGCACTAAGAGAAGTGAAGGAGGAATAATCAGAATTCGGCAACAGCTCAGTGGTGCGTGTGTGAAGGGAAGGGAAGGGATGATTTGTTGACAACCCCAAGATGATAAACATCCCTAGAGAGACAGAGAAGTGGGGCAGAGAGAATGAGATTTGTTTCCTTTGACAAATTTGAGGCACTTCTGGCATATCTAAATGGAGCAACTAAGAGGACAGGAAATACAGGCTGGAACACCTGTGAAAGCAGACACCTACCTATGGGGGCAGTTGTAATTTCCAGGCAAATGGGAGGCTGAGGGATTTTTCTAACTGAACAGTGCTTGGCTGTTGTGAGCAGCGGGCAGTGGTGGGTGGAGAGGGACTGAATCCACACTGGTGAGTGTAAGAGGTCGTGTTGTGTACTTGACCTAAGAGGCCAGAGAGAGGTGACCTTTTATATTGTGACCTCTAGACCTGCATACAGACATCCTAGAGAATCACATACCGTGCACCAGAAGGGCCTCCTATCCCCTCACACTCATCATTCATTTGATCTGTATTATGACTTCTCAGGCAGATGGCTGGAAAGGGTCTTGAGGGAAGTGAGACTGTTTCTAATTTGAACAAATGTGCTATGTGAGCTAGTAAGGGCTCTGTGCTTCTTGTTAGACTATTTTAAAAAAAATAAGTCTTGGTCAATAAAGCCTGAAAATTTTCCAATGCCTTCTGATCCTGGTACATTATGTAGCATCTGTAGCATTATGTGGAGTCTGTCAAAGACCCTGACTCACCAAAGACCCAGAGACAGATTCTTGCACACTTTGTGTGTGACTGTGGGACACAGTGGGAAGGTGAGTTGATACAAGTTCTGTGGAAAATCATACAGCATATAATAAACACCAGGAGCCATAAACATGTTTCTTGTTTTCATCTGGTAATTCTACTCCTAGAATCTCTATCTTTGATGCATCAAGTGCCAAAGAAGGGCAAAGACACAGATGCATGGACAAGGATGTTTTTCCTTACAGAAGCCTTTTAATTAAAATATTCATATAGAAACATAAGAAAAAGTTGTCGGAATTATAAAAAGGACCTGTAGTAGAACAAATAAACCAACGGTACCTCTATATGATAGAGTATTAAGTATTATTTATAGCCAAAATTTATTTAAGAACACAGGCAAAAGTAGAATCCCAAAATATATGTATAGTTTCAACCCACTTTTGTATTACCTACTGATATATTTATATAAGTAAGTGCACACATACATAAAAACAGGAAATTTACCAAATGTCAACAGGAGCTGCTTCTAGATGGAAGAATTATAAACAATTTCCCCCCTTCTATTCATTTCAATTTTCCAACTTTGGGGAAACAAGTATATAATTACGTTTATAATCATGTTTTAGTACAGGAATCTGGGGACATGAACATATGAGAGATAAATTGTACAACTGACCCAACTGCTCAACAATCACAATCAAGTCTTGGGCTTGGGACCAGCTCCTGGGTGCTAGCCCAGCCATCCCTTTGGAAAGTGAGTTCATCAGAGACAATGCCAAAATTGAAAGAATTCTGGTCCAAAGGGCTTTTATTTAAACTCCAAACACACTGGGGCCCTTTCTGGGAAGATTTCAATTGCCCAGATTTGGGAGACAGGGACCATGAAAGGGGGGAGCACATACCTGTAAGCCCAGGGTTTCCCAGTAAATGAGAAAGGTCATCTCTAGGGCATTTAAGATGTGGAAGCCACTAACAAGGGAAGGAAAAATGGATAAAAACCAGGTGCTTCATGTGTAGCTACTTGGGTTTTTATCTATTTTTCATGTCTGGCTTCTGCATACATATTTATTTGAATTTAAAATTTTTCCAGCAGATGAAACAGTTTGAAAATCACAGCTTCATAAAAGAGAAAAGGACGGGAATGGGAGGAGGGGAGAAAAGGAAGGTAAGAATACTGGCATGCTCCCTGGGAAGCAACCATGGTATATATACTAGCTTATTTAATAATTCTCACATTGCCCTTATGAGGTAGGCATTGAGCTTTCTATTTTTTTTTTTTTTTCTTTTTTTAGATGAAGAACCTGGGATTTGAAAAAAATACAGAATTTCTCCCAAGACCACGTGTTGGCAAAGTCATCCCAATTCATGTATCAAAGCTGAAGCTGCTCCCGTGACTATCTGACTCCTCTTCCTGATTCATTGCTCTATAAAACTAGAAGCTGTTTGCCTGTAATTACAGATAATAATGGTGACCCAAAGAAAGGTAGCATGGTCTCTAAAGCTTTGCCAAGAAATTGGAAATATTTGGGCCTGCTAGGTCCTAGCAGTCTTCAAGTTGGAACAGTCGCTGTAATAGGCTTTGAAGCCAGACTCATTCTAAATTCTCTGAGAAGCTCCATGCTGAAAATTGGAGCTTACTTCTTGCCACCAGTGCTGAAGTGCTCTTTGTTTCTGACCTTGGTTCCTGGGGAGGGCTAGGGTGCTCCATTTTTACCATTACACAGAGAGAATTTCGTAGAATTACTAGGAAATGGAGCCAGAGCTTTATGTACAGGGAATTTTCCACAGTGCCTTTGCCAGAAAGGGAGCATAAGCTCAGGTTACTAGGCCAAGTGAAAAAGATTTGCAAAGGAATCCATTCAGAGCTGTGTGCTGGGCAACCACTTACAATGAGGGACCAGCTTTTGTGTTCAAAAAGGGCTAGTGGAAGCAGCCAAGGCTCTCTGACCAGTCCTGATGGCTTTTTCAAAATTTCAACTGGTTGGGAATCTTGCCAGGGAAGGCTGTTTTAGCTGGAGCATCCAGCACAGACAGAAACAGGGAAGTAACAATGCTCTGAGTGTCACGCCTTCTGCTCAGCATCTGGTCACTGAGCTCATTTTACTTGCCAGTGGCTTATAGCCCAAGTAGAAGATGGAGAATGAAACCAAAGCCACACATTTAAAAAAGAATTGCACTAGCTGCACCCTTGGTCTCTCATAACATCTTAAGGATTTTGAACTTGTTCCACTCAACCTTGCTTTGGGAGAAGCAAGTACACAATCTGTGGTGAAGAAAGAAAGAGGACAGGGTGTCTACACTGGAATCCAACCATGTACCTACACCTGGCAGTTAGAGCCCAACAAGGAAACACAACTGTGCTTCCTCGGTCTGCTGATAGAGCTGTGGAACTCTAGGTTTCACTTCCAGGCTCCTGTGTCCTCTCTGCCTCCCACTCCCAAGGCAATTACCCTCATTAACCAGCAATTTAACTTCACCTTTGTGTCAGTTATCCTTACTGCTCAGGAATCTAATCTCACCTCACTCAGGAACATTGGCAAATGGCAGTTGTTAGATTGAATCTCCACAGTCCCTAGGCTCCTTTGGTCTGTCATTCTCACTTAACTTTTTCTTAGTTTTCTATTTTGGAATAATTATAGACTCAGAAGAAGCTCTAAAACACTTAAATTTTAATAATGTACTGGAGAGAAGAGCTGTGGACTTGCTGTGTCTTTCGGGTAAGTTTATTTGCCTTATGGGGAAACACAGCTTAAGGAAAGGAGGAATGAAAATGAATAGGAGACTAGACGTTTATGAACTTTTGGAGTCTGACTTTCTTGGAAGCAGACTGATTGTATGTTTTTAGATTTATTTATTTATTTATTTATTTTTTTTTTTTGTGGGTACCGGGGGGACGACCTCAGGACCTCGTGCGCCAACAGGCACCCGTGCCGCTGAGCGATATCACCGGCCCCTTTTTCGTATGTGGGATCCGGGAGTCGAACTCGGGCCTTCGCGCTTGCAAGGCAGGCGCTTAAGCCGCTGAGCCGTCTCACCGGCCCATGTTTTTAGATTTAGATTTGTATCTTATCCCCAGGAGATCATATTTAAAAGGTAAAGAATGTTCTCTAAGTGTCCAAGCTTTTTATTATAGTTTTAGTTTTGTTAAGTCTAATATGGAATGAATTTCATTTTCCCCTTTTATTATTTTATTTATCTTATCTGACATTAGTCTCTTTCCAGCATGTGAAAGTACCAGTTGTTTCTGCTAAGCCTTAACAACTCCAATTATTGTGATTCCCAATATAGAAATTCATTTTCATAAATCTCCTCAGGGACTTCCAGGAGGAGGAACAGAACAAAACTTCTCTTTATACTTTTTTTTTTTTTAAACCTCCTTGCTTTTTGTTTGCAAAAGAACCATAAAGGAATGGTAGCACTGTGAATGAAACCAAAGAAAAGAAGACAGTAATCCAGAGGAAAAAGATAAAATGGGATATAGACTGTGCAGTAAAAGGTCTTCAAATTCTAGAGAAGAACATTTTGTGAATGGTTGATAATGCTGGTAAAGTAACAGAACATCATCTACAGGTAAAAGGACATTTCCTGTGCAAGGCCCAGCACGTCCAGGTTTTGTTTTAGGGTAAAAGGGCAGGCTATCCAGCTCCCCCTGGATAAGAGAGGAAGTAACAGTGTAACTGTCTGTGCCCTCACTGCTGGCCCCGCTCACTGAAGGGTCTGCCTAGCCACCCACATCTAAAGGTGACAGCAACAGATGAAGGCTAGTAGGAGGCTGATGTCTCTAAAATAGCCTTGGGCCGGTGAGATGGCTCAGCGGCTTAAGCGCCTGCCCGGCAAGCGCAAGGTCCTGAGTTCGACTCCCGGAACCCACATACGAAAAAGGGGCCGGTGATATCGCTCAGCAGCACGGGCGCCTGCTGGCGCGTGAGGTCCTGAGGTTGACCCCCCGGTACCCACCAAAAAAAAAAAAAATAAATAAAATAGCCTTGTGCCTAGGGATAGATGGGATCCTACAATAGGACCTTCTCCATCACACAGACTCCTGAGCTGTATGGGTTTATTTCAGGAAAAAAAGGTGGCCTATTGGACAACTTGTCTCAGGTTCATTCAACTCAAGGATTTGCCCCTAGATGACTGCCTGAAAGTCAAAACATCATATTAGTTAACAGGACATTGCTCTATATATACAGTAAAAGGGAACTGAAAGCATTATTTCCAAATTGATTGTGCTACCAATTTGTAATAGCCAGATCTTGGAAACAACCCAAATGCCCATCAACCGAGGAATGGATAAAAAAGATGTGATAGTTTTATATAATGGAGTACTACTCAGCCATAAAGAAGGATAAACTGGAGACTTTTATAGGTAAATGGATGCAACTCGAGAAAATACTCATAAGTGAAATTAACCGGATGCACATGTGCAAACATCATATTGTCTCCCTAGTGTGAGAAACTGAAAGAGTAAATAAGATCCAAAATGTACAATAGATATGATGAATCAGAAAGAAACTGGTCAAAAGGAAAGAGAGTCTGGGATGGGGGACTATTTAGAAAGAAGGGAAAAGAAAAAATTGTATTTATATATAAGATGGTTAAGATAGATACACTACTAATTTTGCTTAGTTCATTGAAGAGAAAGGTTTATGCCAGTAATGTTTGGACAATTGAATGCTGATATCTTGTACCCTGAGTAACTCATTTAAAAAGATAATAATACGTAATGTATTAATAATTGTTACCCTCCTATTATGTTGTTTTGAAATTTTGTTCTTTTTTATTTTGTTTTTTTTTTCTTCTCTTTAAAATTTAAAAACAAAAAATTGATTGTGCTACATAAATTCAGCCAAATAGGAGTCCAACATATTGCGATGAGTGATCTGATGAGAGCTGTGTGTGTTCTTGTTTTATGCCTGTGTATCAGAAAGCTGAGAGGTCTCAGTGTGCACAGCCCTTGCCTAGGTTTTGTGTGTTTACCAGGTTTTATTGTCATGTGGAATAAGGCACACTGGTGCAAGGGATCAGGGGAAAATGACAAAACATTTGGTTATGAACTTGGCAGGGCTGCTCTTGCTGTCCATACCTCTCAGGCCTGAGGGCCTATCTATCTCTGGAGCAGAAACCGCCTCCTAGGGCAGCTGTCTGCAGCTGGAGTGAGGGAGGGAAACCCTTAGGCCATGACAGCTTGCTCCAGAGGTCCCCTGTGACTTACCCTGTTCCAGTCTCCTTCTCAGTTTGGCCTATTGTTTCTGTAGGACCATCCTGAGCCTTGAGAGAAGCATCACATTCCTCACTCCCAGGGCTTGGAAAGGGCTTCCGTCCCTTTCTGTGGCTCTGATTATAGATGCCGGACCTGGAGGACAAGAACAGCCTGGAGTCTGGCCCAAGCTTCCAGTTGGAATGTACAGTAGAGCTTTCAAGATCTCAGTCATCAGTAAACAGAGCTATTATGCTCTGTGTCTGGATGTGTCTCTCTCTTCTGCTGGGCGGCCTGTCGTTGCCATGGATATGGCTTTGTCTTTGGAGGCCCATAACCAAGGAGGATTTAAATAAATCCTGATGGGTCAACATTTCCATTAAAAAAAAAAAAAAAAAGAAAAAGCACACTTTCTTAAATAATTCCAGGAAAATCCTTAAACAGTTATGAAGTCATGACCAAAATAACAACAAAAACCTCAGGCTTTCATTGCCAAAACCTAAAGGGAAACACGTTTTAAACAGAAAGATGAAGTCTGTAAATGGCTCCGATTGCAGCAAGTGAAAATGATGGTATTTCCCCTGTTGAGTGTTTTGGACAATATAAGGTTACATTTTTTTTCTCTTGCCAGTGCTTATTTTTCAGAATGCTTCTTGATTTGCTATTTGTAAGATGTATTCTATTTCAGCATATAAATGAACCTGTGTTCCAAGCAAACAATAGTTGTTTCTGTCTGACCTTGGGGATTCAGTGACATTTGGTAATGATTATGGAAGATGGGTAGATTGAATTAAGAAGGCTAAAAAAAGGAAAGAGGAAAAAAAAGACTTGATCCTGCGCAGTAACCAAACAGCTCCCGCATCTTGTTTGACAACACACACGCACCCTCTGGGATTCCTCATAAGTCACTCCAAAGAAAGGTACCGTTGCTTGTTAAAGCAAAGGTCAGAGGCCGAGAACTAGGATGCAGCCACAGCCCTGCTGCACTTTGTGTCTTTGTTCAAGGGCAGGCTGCCCCTCCCTTCTCCTCTACAACCTAGTGATTTGTGTCCCACTTGCTTCCTTGCTCATTGTCACAGGCAGCAAGCTACTTTCAATGGCGAAGTTGCATCTGGATTGCAATTACCCAGCAACCTCTTTAACTGAAATGGAAAAAAAATGATATCAATTTTTTTCACGTATGCTTGACTTTTCATGTGTTTGTACTTAACCACTGGATTATCCACAGCCTCTCTTTGCCTGCTTGCCCAAAACTTCTCCCCAGTCCCCACGTGTGATGTCACCTGGCAACCACTGGAATTTTCTAACTGGAGATTATGACAGTCTTGCTCTGACTTGCAGCACTTCCATGCAAAGCCCTCTGTGTAGTTAGGAAGAAAGCGGGCAGTAACATTGCTGGTAATGGTGGTCTGCCTGGACCAAGAAGAGCTCATGCCTGTGCTGCCTCTAGTGGGCCCTTGGAGAATGGCTTGCCTCCGGAACAGGTGTAAATCGATTGCTGCATCAGAGGCAAACTGCCTGGGAGGCTGAGGTCATGCTTCATGGTAGGGGCACTGCACAGAGATATGGCAGCCAGCAAAGCCAAGGTGGGCAAGCATTTTTGATTTAAGTAGGCTTGTTTGGGGTATGTCTGGGAGCCCTAAGAAGACTTTGGAGTTTCCACATGACTTGGGACAGGTTTCCACATGAATCACTACTGAGGCTCTGAACCACTGTAAAAGACTCTTAAAGAGAATTCTGACCTCCAAGGCTTCCATATAGTTCCTCCAGGGCTACCACCAACTGGGATAGATTTCAAGAAAAAGCTGACAGCTAGAATGATATTTGTGTGACCGTAGTCAAGATACAATTTTGATCTGGATTAAAAGGAAATTTAGAAAATGGGAAAGGGGAGCATCTGGCATTTGGGATGACTCTGTGAGGTCCAGGAAAGGTGGAGAAGATTTAAATGACATACTATTTGTACCACTACAGAAAATCACAAGGAAGAAAGAGAGAGGCAGCTGAAGAGAGCAGTATGCTGGTGAAGGAAAGCCATTCTAGCTCAGATTTTAAATGAACACAAACAAAAGACGGAAGGAGAGGCACATTATGAAGGGTGTCACAGAAGAATAGCAGGGATCTGTATATTAGTGTCAGGAAAAGCTGAAGTTCAGAATATGATAAGACTTGTGAAACAGCAGCTGACATGGGCATAATGCTCCATAGTTTACAATGCTTTTTCATGTAAATGCTCACATTGATCTTCACAATAACCCTGTGAGAGGAGATGGGAGTTATTATCCTCAGAGTGTTTAAGGACTTTTGGGAGGCAGTGCTGGGATTTGAGCCCAGATCATCTCAGGCCAAATGCTGAACTCTTCCTACCACTCCACATCACATTTGACCTTCAAAGGACAGAACGAATTTCCCAAGATGAAGGTAAGATCTTTGAGAATAGAGCTCTCTCAGCCCAGTGCTGGACATTGTACATGGCAATATTTCCGAAGGAATCTGACTTTCTCTTCCACAGCACTTATCACCCAGAAATTATTTACTCAGCATCTGGTTCCCTACTAGACTTAGGCTTCTTGAAGGAAGATACCATGGCCTATACACCATGTATCCCTGCTGGCAACACAGGCATTGAATAAATAGCTGACCATAGACTTGCCAATAGTTACTTTAGTGAAATTATGGAGAATGGGAGGTATGCCACCGAGACAGCAGAAGTTATCATGACTTTCACACACACACAAAAATAGAAAATGTACATTCTAGAATCTACATTCTAATTGGCGGACATTATTCTCTGAGACATCTATGTTCATTTCAAAGGTAAACGTGAAGTCCAAAGACATACAGTGAGTCCCATGAGCCCATCTCCTCCATCCCAGGGGCCTGACTGGGCCCCTTGTCTTGGGTTGCTTGAAGCTGAGGCCGGGCCATCTGGGCTAGAATGTTATAAATGTAGAAAAAGGGGATTTTAAGGCAAGAATCTTTTTTCATCTATTGTTATGAGCAGGGTTACCAGCCAGAAACCTTGCAGGCAGTTTGCCCTCTGAAGGACATTAGATGGGCAAGGATGGAGGAATTAGAACTTGAACCCAGATTTCCAGAGGTTTCTTAAGTTCTTCTTTTGTTGGTAAGAGCACTAGTTAAAGGTAGGCTTCTTGTTTCCTCTTTTCTGATCTTTCCAACTCTGTGTGTGGCCTTTGAGGGGGATGCATGAGCTGAACACCTCTCACTGCCTTTCTCCCTCTCATTCACTTCACTGTAGCCATACGCGTCTTCTGTTTCCTCTCAACACACTGAATGTTCCCACCCCAGGGCATTGGCATTGCTGCCCCCTTCCCCATACCATCATCCCCACAACTGGCCAGGTGTCATTTGCACCTCAGATCAGTGTCTCCTGGTAGTGACCTCCCTGATCCACTGTATCTTCTTCACAGTGCTGTTATCACAATCTGAAATGACTTTATTTTTCTTCTTTCCAATCTCCCTCCCCTTCTCATCCCTCTTTCCCGTCTCCATTTCCCTGTCTTAACCCTTGTCTGTCTCCCTCCAAAATGGGATATCTGCCTCCTTCTATGTTGTTCAGTGTGGTGCCCTCAGTGCCTAGGCTAACACCTGGGCAGGTGCTTAACATCTGTTGCATGAATAAGTTCATGTGTCCAACTGCCTTTTCAGCTGCTTCCATTTAGAATGCTTAGGGACACTATTTTCAACAAATGATAAATGGGAGGAAGTAAATAGAGATCACTTGAAAGCTCTTTGGTATCTTCAAGGAGTATTAATGTTTGAGGGGTCTCTGATAACCTGAAACCAATCTACAGTGATGAGCTCAGGTCGCCCTTCTAGAGGCATCTTAACAGCTGGGCTGAAGGAACTGTGCTGCCCTCCCACAGTAACTAAAACCCCAGAGGAAGCTGAGAAAAAGAAACAGGGCAATTTCCACCTGGGAATGTAAAAAGCATTCAGGCAGGAGATAAGCCTGCTCAGTGCCTCTCAAACTACCCATTATTCAGACTATGTTGTGAAGCCTGACAAGTGCCCCTGGATAAGGTCAGTGTTGGAGCTCAGCGGAGGGCAAGGACAGGTCAGGGAATAGTAGCTTGGGTGGCAGAGGATGCTGAAGGAAAAACATCCCAGGTAATACTGGCTTTGTGTCCAGAATTTCTGCTAATTTTATTGAGGAATGTGGGCACAGGACTTCTGTACCTCAATTTGGCAAATGGAGATGGTGCTGATAATTTAGAGAAAGTTAGGAAGGCATGGAAGCTTCTTCACCTCTCATCAGAGCTTCATGACAGCTATGATATTGTTGACCCTGTTGCCTTCAATCTCACTGTTCTGCCATCTTTGGATATTGCTCTCATCCGCATGGTGGGCAATACCATGTCCACATTTAAGCCAGAAGTGAGAAAGAAAGGGAATACATTCATCTTTCAAGTGCATGATTGGGAAGCTGGACACATAATTTCTATTCTCATCCCATTTCCACAACTTTGTCTCATGGCCATACCTAAGTGCAAAGGAGCCTGGGAGATGTGGTCTTTAACTGCGTGGCATGTCCTAACTGAAAATTCTACAACCATGGAAGAATAGGAAGAGGGCATTGAGAACCAGCCTCTCTACTTCAGTGATTAGAGGAAAGTGATTGTTCTCTTGCAATGAGTTAGACCACTCATTCATTCATTTGACAAATACGTAGTGAGCTTTTATTTTAAGCCAGATTTCACAGTATTGGGAAGGAGCTAGGATATATAGATGAACAAGGGATGTTCCTATCCCTATCCTCGATAGTCCAGTGTGAAAACAAAGGCAGGAGAGAATAAGTGAAGCATATGAATGGACAGGATGATATAGAGATAGGTCATATGAAGAAACCCAATAGAGTGATGACAGAGAACTTGGGAAGTAAGAGAGCAGGTTATGAAATTTAAGCTGAAACCTAAAGTATAAGGAGCAGCCAGTCACACAAGGACCCAGGGAAAGAGGTGGAGACAAGCTGGGTCCATTAGTGGGACTGCGAGGATACCTGTGTGGTTGGAGGGTACTGAGTGAGGTGGAAAAGGATGCAAGATGAGGTGAGGAGGAGTGGCCCAAGAGAACTTCTGGAAAGAGGTAGAGCTTGGGCTGGCCCTTGAAGGACAGGGAAGGATGAGGGTGGGGAAGGGGCTGGAAGGAGACATTTTAAAGTCTAACAAAACTGTGGAAGACTTGAGCAGATCACATGCAGGCCCAAGGCCACGGGTAGGCAGGTTTGGGTTAGGGAGTAGTAAGAGAGGAGGCTGGAAAAGAAAGCCTGGGGGAAAGTTCTAGAAGCTTTAAAAGGCCAACGGGCTCGAATTCTCAAAGATAATGAGTGTGCAGACATTTGATCAGGACAGAAACATCATCAGAGTGTGGTTTTAAAGAAATTTTCTACATGCTGGATCAGAGCTTCTGACATCAGCACTGTTTATGTCTTGGGCTGGCTCATTCTTTGCTGTGAAGGACTGGCCTGTGCACTGCAGGACGCTGAACAGCATCCCTGGTCTCCGGTGCCAGCAACATACACCCAGCCATGACAACTACAAATGTCTCTAGACATTGCCCAGGGTCTCCTGGGCAAAACTGCTTCTGATTTAGAACCAGTGTGTTTTTAAAAATTAATTTGTTTAGCTAATGCTTTTATCTTTGAAACTCGGGGTTTTAGACCTGAAATGTCTTGAGGATAAAATGACACCTTTCACTATGATTGTGTGAACGTAGGAACTGGGATTTTTTAAGTGTTATGAGACCTTAGCTCTAGCTACTAAATATTATTGGACTCTGGTTTAAGACAAGTCTACACAAAGTCCATAATCCAAAGCCCTAATGGATTTTCCTTCACACTCCAGTTCCTTGATATTTTGCTATCCTCATAGTGTGTCCTTCTCTTTTCAGGCAAGGAAGCACTCTAAGGTGGTTCCCAGGTTGGGGAGGTGAGAGGCACAGAAGGCAAGGAATTTTCTGTTGAGGAGAGGTGTGCACTGGGCTGAAAGAAACATCAAGAAGGATTGTTTTCAAAAATATTTTGAGGCCCCTAAATTTAAATTAGCTTTGTGGAAATTTTTGGATTCAACAAGATACTCCTCTAACTAAAATATATGCTTTCATTTCTCTACCAGATGATATTTGAACATTATACAAGAGGATATGAAGAAAAAAATGTTTTAAAAAATCTATTTATCTTCCTATGTCTTTGAAATCATGGGCTGGGTTGAATGGTGTTCCCCCTAAAATTCATGTCTACTTGGAACCTCAGATTTGGAAATAGGGTCTTTGCAGATGTAATTAGTTAAGATGAGAACACATGGATAAAAATGAGTGCTATATCCAGTGACCGATATCTTTAAAAGAAGAGGCAAGGACAGGTGGAGACATACCAAGAGAAAGACCCTGTAAATATGCAGACAGAGACTGAAGTGACAATTGGAAAAACTAGAGGACACCAAGGACTGCCAGGAGCTTCTAGAATCTAAGAAGCATGGAAGGATCTTCCCTTAGGTGCTTCTGAGGGAGCCAGCACCTTGACTTTGGACTTTTTCCTCCATAACTGTGGTAGAACACATTTCTGTTATGTTAAGTCACCTCAGTTGTAGTAATTTGTAGGAATTGCAGCTTTAAGAAACAAATAAAATGGTAATTTCATAATTGCTTTTAGCTTTCTCTTAACACCTGGCTTGCTATTTCCTGCTCAGACTCCCTGATTTTCAGAGCTGGCATTTACTCCCAGCCAGAGGGTATCTTTCACTCCACTTCTCCATCATGGGATGGACTTTGAACTCACCACTTAAAACTCAGTTCCCAAGCATCAGAGAACCGCAGCCAAGAGCTCTGGGAGACAAGCAGATTTCCTACTAGAAGTCTGCACAAGGGAGGAAAAAATAAAGGATCATGACCATGTCTTAGATGTCACAACCTAAAATTAAAAGGGCAAGGGGGAAACTTTTGGTTAGATCCCAGAGACAATGATTGGAAGTCAGTGAATAGTAGGTGTGGGAGTAGGAGGGAGTAGGGAAGTAGCGATGGGGGTTGGACGGGGGAGAGTGGGAGGGTGGTGGGAAGAGAAAAGAAGCAAGACAGCTGAATCCTTTCAAGAGGACATGGAAATGATCTTAATTTACCATAAACAAAAACAAGAATGTAAGATTATGCAACATTTTTAATGACAGTGTTGATGCCAATCACCCTAATAATAGTGATTATATCTGTTGTGCAGATATGGTGGTGGAGGTACTGTTCCCCAAGCCATGTCCTCCCGAAAGGATTCATCAGGGAGACTGGGAGGTCTGGAGGTTCTCATTTAGGATTCTACAAATACACAGTTTCTTATAAAATAAGCTCCTCACATTAACAAAAAGAGGTAGACATTTTTTCCTCCTTTAAGCCATGCCCTTACTCAACCCTGTGTTTATTTTTCTACTGTTGAAGGGGGCTAGACATTTGCCTGGCTTGATCTATAGCCAAAACAAATGATTTACACACATGTTTTTGGAGGGAAAAGTCGTGAATGTATTGCTTGTCAGGAGAACAATTCAGAAATTCATCTAGAGTTTGGGTGAGGGATGAGGGGATGGGGGTGGTGTAGGGTGGGAGCAAATGGTTTCTAGGACAGCTATAGAGAGCAAATGTTGCCTGCTGTCGGTGATGAAAACTTTCACCTCATTCAAAAAACATTTATTCAGTAGTTACTGTGTGTCAGGCACTGGTTTAGGAATATGGAAATAATTTTTAAAACAGAGTCTAAATTTTTTTTAAAAAAGAGTTTACTGGGTCAGGTATGTAGCTCAGTGGCGCAGCGCCTGCCCCATAAGAGCGAGGTCCTGAGTTTGATTCCCAGTACCGAAAGAACAAAAAAAAAAAAAAAAAAAAAAAAAAACTTTACTGTTTAAAAGTAAGACTGATAATTAAATCTTCATTCATTCATTCATTCATCAAATAGTTACTGAGTCTCTTCCATGTGCCAGAGACTGTTCAGAGATTTAGGATACAAAGAAAAACAAAGCCGAGGAGCCAGTGTGTGGAGAGGATAGAAGATGCTTTGTTCTGCCTGGAGGAATCAGCAGCTTTCTTAGCACACAAAAATGTGGAAGATGCTGTTCTTTTAACTGTGGCTTTACAATTTCTGCAAACTTTACATGTTGCCCAGACACCGTGCCCAGCCTACAGCCATCTGACATGCCTCTCCTCACTCCTCTCATGCAAAGTCCTCCACTTATGTGAAATCATCCCATCAACTCTCTCTTCTCTCTGCTGCTTGGGACCAACTCTCTGTCAATATGACCAGGGTGGAAACCTGTCCTTATCCAGCTTGGCTTTTGTATTTGCCCAGAACTTGAAGGGCCAAAGGCGGTACTAATTTTCCAGCGTCCCCTGGCCCATATTCCCACATGGAATATGAAGGTAGGGAGTAGGAAGGTTAGCAATGTGGCACATGGTGGGGTGGAAAGAGGAAGAGGCTCCTTTCCCTGGGTACTGTCCAGGGATTTTCTCCTAAAGCCTTCCAGTCACATCACCATGAAGCTCAGGCGAATGTCCCCAATGGGTTTTTCAATATTTAAGATGTTAGGACCCACTAGAATTCCCCTCTGAGGCCTTAAGACTGGAAAAACAATTGGACAGCAGCTGACCAGAGATGGGTGAAAGAGAGAGGGCATCCACTCTGCAAATTCCTTTCTTCCTGCAGAGGTCCTCAGCTGCGGGTGGGGGACGGGCCACTCTGCCATCTCCGCAGGTGCCCCTCCTTCTGGGCCTCCAAGGTTGACAGTGGTGTTGCCCTGTGTGTGCCCTGGATGTTTGGGAGCCATAGCTTCTGTCCTCACTTCTGCCGAATGAAACATGCTCACCTAATCCTTGGTGGCAGCTGCTGCATACTGGTTGCATCCAAAGCTGTCTGAAGGGGCATTTCTGAGCCCTGCTCTGTTTACACCATCCTTCTGCAGGGTCTTGCTCTGCACTCCATCTCTGCCTCCTGTCCAGATCCCTTGTCAACCCCCAACATAGACATTGAGGGCCATCACTGATTCACTAGGTGTCCTCCTTCAGCCTGGGTGTGCATTTTTAATCAACATTATATCAAGACTCAGGTGACGTGGCCCCGCCCCCTTCCCTGTCCTCACAGTGCACAGCTGAAGTCAGCTGCGAGCTGCTATTCCAGCCACCTTCCTGTGAAGCAGCTCTTGCTACTTATTCGAAACCTATTCTAAATATTTCAAAGCCTTTTAAATGGTCATGGAATTAATTCTAGACTTAATGCCTCCATCAAATTCTTAAAGGGTCCTAGTAGATTAATAAGTCCAGATCACCACTTAATAGTTGAAAAATGAGACTCAGAGGTGTTAAATCATTTTCCCAGATCACACAGTAAGTCTGTCGTAAGCCAAAGTGAAAACCCGGTCTCGGGCATATACTTTTCCATGGTACTATTACCTCTCTAAAATGATTGCTTAAAAATGCACAATTCTAAATGAAAGCACAAAACAAATCTCTAAAGTGACCAGATCTGCAACAGAAATAGTGAAGGATGGTCATGCATCTGAGGGTGAGCAATAGTGGCAATTACTTTTATTGTTTCCTTTGTTATTTCTGGCCTGTAGAGATGAAAGGATTGAACTTTCAAATTATATTCCACAGAGTACAGGAGGAAGAAGGAAAGAAAATATCAAGATCTGAAACAAAGAAGAACCAGGAACAGAAATGGTAAGTCACGAGGGCTTAGGTGGGAAATTTGATCAGAAGTGGAAATGCAGAGGGGCCCAGGTGTATAGAAAAGGTGAGGACCCTGGAGGCCCATAAATGTAGCTTGCAATCCCAGCTACCACTTATTAACTGGGATTTGGGGGCCGGTTACTTACTGAGAGCTTTGGTTCCCACCTTTGTAAAATGAAGTTTACACCTGTTTGGGAATGTTAATATGATGACTGAGAAAGTACATGGAAGCATCGGGGGCACCCTGCACCGGGAATGTCAGCACTCAGTAAGTTAGGGCTTGTGGTGACATGACACTTGAATTACAGAAGAGACTGTGGTGCCACTGTGATGTTTCGAGCAGGACCAGAAGACCTCTGGCTGTGATACCTAATGTCCTGAAACCCAATCCTCCTTCCTAGAACTCTAGCTGGGCAGGCCCTGGAACTGCAGAAGATCCTTCTGGGCCAGCGGATTTGGGTTTGCCCTTCTCAGTGTTTTTCTAGAACTCTTCTTTTCTATTCTCATACCTCCTATTATGGTGATTTTCAGCTACCCTCCCAGGGGACATTTGGCAACATCTGGAGACATTCTTGGTTTCACTGCTGGGGTTGGAGGTAGCAGTGGTGTTGGCATCTATTGGGTAGAGACCAAGGATACTGAATACCCTACAATGCACAAGGAAACCTGCCCTGCCATTGTCTCAGCTGCCCTTTGTGGATGTTTGAGCAATGGGCACATTAGAGCCAAGTAAGATGCCACCCCAGGACTTCTGAGCACTGTTGGAGAGAGACAATCTGTTTTTTCTGGGCGTGCTGAGTGGAGAGGATGAATGCCTGAAGATGGAAGCCACTGTCTTACCCCCTAACAGGGAAAACCATGGTGATGAGGGAGGGCCTTTAGTGGAGCAGAGCTGAGGGATGAGAGTGGGCCCAGTGACATCCCTGGGGCCCTTGAACCAGGCATCTTTACTTTCTACTTGTTTGAGCCAATATCCTTCTCTTTAAAAAAATAGCATATGCATGGTGGGATGCCTATAACCCCAGCACTCAGGAGGCTGAGACAGGGGGATTGCTATGAGTTTGAGACTAGCCTGGGCTACATAGTGAGTTCAAGGCCTGCTTGAACTACATAGTGAGACCCTGTCACAAAACAAAACAAAAAAAACAAAGCAAAACAAAACAAAACACACAAAAGTAGCATAGTGGTTTGTTGTTATTGTTGTTGTTTTGCAGTACCGGGGGTGGAACATAGAGTCTCTTGCATGCTGGGCGAGCACTCTGCCACAGAGTTATATCCCTAGCCCAACATAATAGTTTTAATTAAGTTTCTGTGACTTGTAATTTACAGACTTTGGATTAAGGCAAACCTGATTAAGGCAAATAAGGAGTTTGGTGGAAGCAACAGCCATCTGAGAGTACTTTTGAAACCTTAGAGTGTTTATAGAACCATGTTGATCTGGAAACGTTTTTCTTCTGGGAAGACAACTTGCAGTTTTTTATTTTATTTTGGCTGCCCCAAATCTGAACCTTTTCCCTATGAGTCATAATGGGACTAGAATTGCTACAAAAGCCAGCTATATACTTCTCCCTGAGAAGGAAGGGCCTAGGTACTTAATCTAGGTGTGACCAATCAGATCCTCTGGCGCGGGCTTAGAATCTGGAATGAGAGAGATGAGGATGCAAGAATGGTAGGGAACTTGTTCTGGGGCAGCAGCAACAATGGATTCAAGGGAACACAGTGCTCACGGTGATGCAAATAGTGTCTAGTTCCTGGCATTGTCTCTGGTGTCTTGTCACTGTCCAGTGCCCTGGGGTGCCCACAAAGATGATGCCTCTAAGTGGTTTCTTTGGTGTAATTTTGGGCTATGAGCTGTATCAGTCAGCTTTCCCATTGCTGGACACAACATCCAACACTCACAATTTAAGTGAGGAAAGGTTTAATTTAACCCACAGTTTTGGGGGATTTGGTCGATGGTCAGCTGGCTCCAAGGCAGAAACAGCACGGCAGAAGGGTGTGGTAGAGTAAAGCTGCTCAGTTCATGGTGGCCAGGTAGCAGAGCAGAACAGCACCAGAGAGGAATGAGTGAGGCATCATATGAAATACCCAAGGCCGTGCTTCCGCCACCACCCAGACACCCGGAAGAATGTTCCGCTAATCTGCTAGGTGTTTCTTTTTTGTTTTTGTTTTTGTTTTTTGAGACAGGGTCTTGCTATGTACTTCAGGCTGGCCTTGAACTCACTGTGTAGCCCAGGCTGGCCTCGAACTCACAGCGATCCTCCTGCCTCAGTCTCCCAAGTGCTGGGATTACAGGTGTGCACCATTACACCGGGCTTGCTGGTGTTTCTTAATACAATGAAGTTGTCATACCTGGAATAACAGTCACAGATCCCAACTGTGACTTTGTAACAGTTAACTTCTCTTTGTCTTTCCTATTTGCGGAGGTTACTTCTTCAGGCTTCCCCTAGTTCCATGGGCTTGCAATAACCTTTCAAGAAATCACTTTCTGCTTAAATTAGCCAGTCATTTTTTGTAGTAAGAACTATGAAAGTCCTGGTGATAGATATTCAATATACTACCTGCATCCGTACCTATGTTGCATCATATTATAACTCAGCAGCTGAAAACAATACATAGGTACTATTGCTCAGTAATTTGGTGGCTCTAAGAGGTTATATTTTTCTTTCATAGACACTAGCACAAAGTAAATGCTCCAGCTTGGCAGGTGGGCCTATGCCATACAGTCACTCAAGGATTCAGGTTTGTTCCATTTCACTTCAGCATCTCTCTTGTAGGATGTTGCCTTCATCCACATAGCTGAAGCTCAGTTGTGTCCATGCCAATGTCCATCGAGCAAGGAAGGACAAGGGTACAAATCAGATACACACATGGCCTTGAGGCACAGGTCAGAAGTGGCACATACAATTTCTTTTCATATTCCACTGCTAACTGCAAAGGGGCTGCACAATGAGGAGAAAATGGGTATTAGTGGGTAATTGGTATTAGTATAATATAATTTGGAAAGAATAGATCAAATGGTGGAAATTTGAAGCTCATTGGGTGGTGGGTGGAAAACTTCTTTTTTTAGGGAAGTGCTGGGGGTTATTGATAATGAAGGAAACTTGATCTTTGAATTTTTAGTACAGACTATATGATATACCCAAAGGATGCAAACCAACAGTGGGGAGACCTGGGTTTGCATTTAGGTTCTGGTGTATTTCAATTTTCCTTTCAGTTGACTTCAATTTTCTCAGTTATCAGGATTATCATTTCAAGGATTCAGTGAGATAAACTGTGTGTCTAGAACAGTCCCTGGTATAAGTTAGATGCTCAGTAACAACTGAAGTCAGAGAGGATACTATTGGAGAGTGTACAGGAAGAGCTGGTCTTCTACTACTTACTAGCTCTGGGAATTTGGGGAGGCTAATTAACTTCCCTATGTCTAAAATCTTCATCTGTAGAAGGGACACATTTTATCTCCCATTTGTGGTTTCTTTATAGACTTTTCCCATATCTTATTTCATATTTCAAATATCTTTCATCCTAAAATTCACTCATAGGAAATTTTGGTCTATCACTGAATCATAAAAATTCAAGGCAATTTACTTAATGCCAGCTTTTCCATTTTGGTGAATGGTGAATAATGCCTCCTTTAAAGGGCTGTTACAACATTAAATGGGATCACATATGTGAAAAATTACTCAGCCAAGTGTTTGGTTCTTAGAGACTTAAGAGATGTTAGGCATTCTTCTTCATTTTTTTCTTGTTAGTTGTGAGAATAAAAGGGATTTTAAAATTTGTGCCTTCCCTAAAAACAAATTTTCCAGGAACAGTAATTTAGGAACAGGATCTTTCCTTTCCTCTTACTGTTTATTCCTTGGCTAGTGTGATAATCCTTTGTTTGTGACTTCAGGTTTAGTTGCCACCATAGAGGATTATAATGTCGCAAAAGGTTTAGAACTTCGGGTGAGATGTAAACAGGAGCAAGAGATCACCTTAAGTTGGTTGTTTTTTTGTTTGTTTGTTTTTTGCATTTGTTAACAATGATATTGCCCCTCATCTTGCCGTTCTAAAATGACAGCTCTTTAAAACAAAAAAAAAGGTGGTGGTTTGCAGGGCTTGCAAAAAGAACATGGGACCTGAGTCTGGAGTATTTGCCAGTCTCGGGTCTTTACAAATATTCAAATAATGAATTTTGATTAGAAACATTGGCATATAAGTTATGGAGCTATTAGACAGAATATCACCATGCAGTGGTGATCAGCAATCCCCTGTCCATTTACGTGTGGTTGTGCGAGAGCCAGCATATTTGCAGTTCCTCTGAAGCATTATTCAAACAGTGTGTAGGATGTAGAGTAACCTAGGGCAAAGTCCTCTAGGTTTGTAGCAAAACTTATTTTGAGAGGAACTCTTGTGTGTGGGGGGGTGGCGATACACGGATCTAAGGCCCAGGGGTCAGAAGTTTTGGTTCAAATCCCAGTTCTGCAATTAACTGTATGATTGGGTGATTTCTGGAGATTCTCTAGATCTTTGCTTCTCACTTGCATGACAAAAAGCCTAGATTATACTCACCCACCACTCAGGGACCCTTAGTTCTCTTCTGGTTTTGAGTTCTGGGTTGCAATACCTGCTATTCAGATCCTAGCAGAACTGATTTGTTTTTGGCTTGGCTAGGTTAAATGCTCTGCTTGTTAGGCTTGGAAACCTTGATTACAACCGTGAGATAGAAATAGTCCTATAAGAACACATTGTGCAAAGGAACAACAGAGATTAGAGGAAGAAAACATCAACATTATTTCCCCACAGGCAGTACATTCATGCTCAGAGATCATACATGAATGCTTGGCTGCTGGAAGAGGGAGGCAATTCAGCTCAACATTCATTCAATGGTTGACAGAGGGACAATAGATAGGGAATCTGATGACAATGAGCCCAAGCTCCCCAGCCCCTGTCCAGGTAGCTTGATTTGGTTAGGGAGACTAGACACACACACACACTCTCTCCCTCTCTTAGATATATTTCCACAAACTGACTTAACATGGTACAAGATACCAGCCAGACCACTCCAGGGGTCCCAAGGTGAAAAATGTCCCCACCCTCAAGGAATTTAGGCAAAGCGGTAATTAATTTTTTTTTTTTTTTTTTTTTTTTTAATTTGCATTTCTTTTTTTTTTTTTTTTATTTTAAAGAGAAGAAAAAACAAAACAAATCAAAAGAAGAACAAATTTTCAAACAAACATAATAGGAGGGTAACAATGGTTAATACATTACGTATTACTATCTTTAAGTTAGTTATTCAGGACACCAGACATTAGCATTCAATTGTCCAAACATTATTGGCACAAACCTTACTCTTCAATGAACTAAGTAAAAATGGTAGTGTATCTATCTTAACCATCTTATATATATATATATATATACAATTTTTTTCCCTTTCCCTTCTTTCTTTTCCCTATTCCAGTCTCTCTTTCCTTTTGACCAGTTTCTTTTTGATTCACCATGTCTATTGTACATTTTGGATCTTATTTACTCTTTCAGTTTCTCATACTAGAGAGATAATACGATGCTTACACATGTGCTTCTGGTTTATTTCACTTATGAGTATTTTCTCGAGTTGCATCCATTTACCTATAAAAGTCTCCAGTTTATCCTTCTTTATGGCTGAATAGTACTCCATTGTATAAAAATACCACATCTTTCTTATCCATTCCTCAGTTGATGGGCATTTGGGTTGTTTCCAAGATCTGGCTATTACAAATTGTGCTGCTATCAACATGGGTGCACATATATCGCTGTGGTATGATGTTTTTAATTCTTCTGGGAAGATGCCCAGAAGGGGAATAGCTGGGTCAAATGGGACCTCCAACCCTAGTTTTCTGAGGAATCTCCACACTGACTTCCACAGTGGCTGTACCAGTCGACACTCCCACCAACAGTGAAGAAGGGTTCCTTTTTCCCCACAGCCCCTCCAGCATTTGTTATTAGTTGATTTCTTAATAGTAGCCATTCTTTCTGGGGTGAGATGGTATCTCAGTGTTGTTTTAATTTGCATCTCTCGAATGACTAGTGATGTTGCACATTTTTTTGTATATTTATTTGCCATTAGTATTTCTTCATCTGAGAAATGTGTATTCATCTCAGATGCCCATTTTTGGAGTGGGTCTTTAAATTTGGGAAGTCTGATTTTTTTGAGTTCTTTATATGTTCTCGATAGTAATCCTTTGTCTGAGGAACAGCTGGCAAACATTTTTTCCCACATTGTGGGTTGTCTCTTCACTCTGTTGGTGGTTTCTCTTGCTGTGCAAAAGCTTTTTAATAAGATGAGATCCCAGTTATTGATTCTTTGGGATAGTTCCCGTGCGGTTGAGTTTTTATTCATAAAGTCTTTGCCTACACCAATGTCTCCAAGGGTTTTACCTATCCTACCTTCCAGCAGATTTAATGTTTCTGTTTTAATATTTAGATCTCTGATCCATTTTGAATTTAGTTTAGTGCATGGTGAAAGATATGGATCTAGTTTTAATCTTCGGCATGTGTAGAGCCAGTTTTTCCAGCACCATTTATTAAAGAGGCTATCTTTCTTCCAGCGAATGTGTTTGGCACCTTTGTCAAAGATAAGGTGGCTTAGTATGTCTGGGGTTGTTTCAGCATCTTCTAATCTGTTCCATTGATCTTCAGGTCTGTTTTTTTGCCAGTACCACACTGTTTTTATCACAGTAGCTTTATAGTATAATTTCAAGTCGGGGATAGTGATGCCCCCTGCCTTGCCTTTGTTGCCCAGAATTGCCTTTGCTATTCTAGGTCTCTTCTGATTCCAAATGAATTTTAGGATTGTTTTCTCTAATTCTGTGAGATATGCTGTTGGAATTTTGATTGGAATTGCATTAAATCTGTATAACAATTTTGGAAGTATGGCCATTTTCACTATATTGGTTCTTCCTATCCAGGAGCAAGGGATATCTTTCCATTTTCTGATATCCTCTTCAATCTCCTTTTTCAGAGTACTGTAGTTTTCAGTATAGAGGTCTTTTACATCCTTCGTGAGGTTGATTCCTAGGTATTTCATTTTTTTGGATGTTATTGTGAAAGGTATTGTTTCCCTAATTTCTCTTTCAGTAAGTTTGTTATTTGTGTACAGGAAGGCTATTGACTTTTGAGTATTGACTTTGTATCCAGCTACACTACTGAATTTGCTTATTAAATCTAGCAGTTTTTTAGTGGAGTTTTTGGGGTCTTCCGTGTAGAGTATCATGTCATCTGCAAATAATGATAATTTAACTTCTTCCTTTCCAATCATTATTCCTTTTATTTCTTTCTCTTGTCTAATTGCTCTGGCTAAAGTTTCCAGAACTATGTTGAATAAGAGTGGGGACAGTGGACATCCTTGTCTTGTTCCTGATTTTAGAGGGAAAGCTTTCAGTTTTTGGCCATTTAGTATAATATTGGCTGTTGGTTTGTCATAGATAGCTTTTACCAGATTGAGATAAAGACCCTCTATTCCAATTTTCTGTAGGGTTTTTATCATGAAAAGGTGCTGGACTTTGTCAAAAGCTTTTTCTGCATCTATTGAGATGATCATGTGATTTTTGTCTTTGGCAAAGCGGTAATTCTTAAAATGATTTTTAGAAAGGAAGAGAGAGGAAAGCCAGAAATGACAATGAAAACTTATATTTGCGCAATACTTTACAAAGCACTTTTGTATACAGCGCTCATACGCTCTCCTGGATGGACATCCTTTCTGGGTTTAGCCTCACCTCTCTAACCGTTCCTTCTCAGTCTCTTTTGTGGGATCCTTGCCTCAACTTCCCCTGTAAGAATAGGCTTGCTGAGGACAGCATTCCTGGGCGACTTCCTGCACATCCGTGGTCTCAGGTGTCAGGTATCGGCTGATGACTCTTGTTGGAATGGCAGCTTCGTGAGGCCAGAGTCTTTCTTTTTTGTGTTGACTTGTCTTAACTTGTTGACCTGACAATGTCTTTCTGTGTTACTCAGCTTTCTGACTGCTGGGACAAACTAGCTGACACCCACAATTTAAAGGAGGAGAAGTTTAATTGGTTCATGGGTTCAGAGATTTGAATTCTGGAGCGGCTGGTTCCATTGCTGTGGGTCTGAGGTGAGGCCGAACATCATGGCAGAAGGCTATGCTGGAGCAAAGCTGTTCCCTTCATGGTGGCCAGGAAACAGAGCTCAGGGAAGGAGCCCCAGAGAGAGAGAGGGGCCAGGGACCAGATACAGTACTCAAGGTCACACCTCCATGACCCATGCAGACACACCCAGGAGTGTGCTTTACTTATCCCCTGTGCTTTACTCAAGCCAATCAAGTTGACAATCAAGCTTAACTTGCCCATATTCAGGCTCTTATTGCTGACTGAATATGTACTTGTAGTTCAGAGCTTTCCCTCATTTCCTGTCTTAGAAAACAACTGAACCTTTTCATCTCCATTCGCAGGCTCCCCACCCATACCTCATACTCCAAATGTCTAGGGAAGAACTCATTACCCCCATGCGATCACCCAAACTTGTTCTTTATTCTGACCTCCCTGCCTCAATGGATAGTACCTCTGCTGGTCTCAATCACCCATGCCAGAAGCCGGGGAAGTCTCATACTCTCCTACTGTATCTTACTCTTTCCTTCAATTTTCATACTTAGTTGGTCAACAGTCTACCTGCTTGTCTCCCTTTTTTTCTTCACCTGGATTATGTCAACAGTTTCCTAGTTGGTTTCTCTCATCTCCCTTTAGTGTTCAGAATCTTCCAATGTGAACTGTACATAACCCCACTTTTGGTTTAATTTTTCTGTGATGGTTTTCTCTTGATTTTAATATCCTTAATTCTTTTTTTTTTTTAATGTGGCTACCGGGAGTCAAACTCAGGACCTTGCGCTTGCCAGGCAGGCGCTTATGCCGCTGAGCTCTCACAGGCCCAATATCCTTAATTCTTAAAAACTATTTTAAAGATATTTCACAATTATAATCATTGATATCAGATAATCATTGATTATCATTGATATGTAATCATTGTTAGTTCCTCTTGGGGTGTTTTCTCTTAGAGCCTAGCCACTCCGTGAGGAAAGCAGGGAAGGTGTGGAGAGGCCAGGGGAGAGGAACACACTCTCAGCAGGCAACATCACTCTCCCGATATGTGAGCGAATGAGGCTTCAGGGGATCCCAGCCCCAGCCAGCCAGTTACTTCCAGTTTCTGAGTTCTGCCTGTGGAGATCACAAACACTACAGAGCAAAGACAACCTGACCCTGCTGTGTCCTGTCTGAATTCCTGCCTGTAGAGAACGTGAGAGAGAATAAAACCATGTCCTGACCTCCAAAGGTTGAGCAAATCTGGTACAGATCAATGGATAATTGAATACAGTGGGAGCTGTGGGACATCTGTGGCTCCTTGGGTCCTTTTTCTGCATGAGCTAGAGTTAAAAGAGGAGATCTCTAAGGAACATTTGTGCTCATCTTACACAGCAGGGAGTGTTTATGTTATGAAATTCCTCTGTTTTCTAGCAAGATTGCTAATGAGCTTACATGACACTCTCAAGGGAGCCAGGCCTCATACATCCCTAGGCTCTAGAATTGTGTACCACACACGGTCCTAAACCACGGACATCTTGTAAAGAGCACTTCCTAAATTAGGACCTCCCTTCTTGTTATATATCAGGAGATCAATTATCATCAGCTTATTTCTAAAGACATTAGACCTGATCACTTGCTTTCTTTCCCCCAGGGGGCTCCCTAGTTATGGGAGGCTAGCTGTGTGAACTCTTTCCTCTTCATCTCCTCTTATAGTCTACTTTTAGCAATTCCTCCCCTGGGTGAAAGCAACATGGCTGCCATGAGCCCCAGTCCCACAATCTGTCCTCTCAGCAATACAGCCAGGAAAGAGAATGTCCCCTTCTCTCATTCTTTTGGAAAAAGTCTCTGTATAGATCTAATTTGTCCAGGCCCGTTATTAGAACTACCACTGAATTGGGCCCATTTAAACTGCATGGATCAAGGAAAATTAGAGTATTATCAGAAGGAGGACTAAATGCTGGATCTGAAAAAGTAAAAAATAATAAACAAGAGTAAACGATAGTAGCTGAGATATATATATATATATCCTTTTTCTGAAGTGGTGTCACTGCAGGCTAATTTTCCATCTTGTTGATAAAAAGAGTTTAAATATTAAAGTGCAAGTTTAAATATTCTGCCTGCATATTATTATCTCAGTGATAGAGACCACATCTTGTTCCTTGTATAAGTTAGAGTAATGCTAGCAGCTGTTAACAAACAATCTCCCTTGTCCAGTAGCTTAATACAGCAGAAATCCATTTCTTAATCATGTAATAGGCCAATGCAGATATTCCTGGTTGCTGGGTGATTTTCTTCCACACAGGGACTCAGGGTCTCTGACTCCTTCCATTTTGTGGCTTTTCTATGCCTTATGGCTGTGGAGTTCTCTGTATCCAGCCAGTGGGTGAGGGAAGAAAATGTAGGGAAGCCACATTTCTTAACATTTAGGCTCAGATATGACACTCATCACTTTAGCTCACCTCATGTTGTTGAGAGATGGCCACGTGGCCCCATCTTATGCAAGCGGGACTGAGAGACATAGTTCCTGGTGACTACTTTATGAAAAGGTTGGATAAAATTTGGTTGGCGCTCCTAACCCAGTGTCTGGCACCAAGTAGTTACTGAAGAAGTCTGAGTAAATTATTTTGTCTGAGCCTTAGGTGACTATAAGGTGCCAGGGCAAGTACAGTGATGTGGTTTATGAAAAAGTATATGCCAAATGCTAAATAAGGCCCCTGGAGTGGGCACACAAAGCTGAGCAGGGATGGGGCATTAGTTGACCTTAGGGGAGAAAATGTGAGTATAGCAGGTTGTCTCAGTGTTCCAGTGCAATGGCTTTTCTGATTCCCTAACCCTCTTGTGGCAAAGCCCTCATCCTTAGCCAGGTCCTGGGAGAAGCATCTTTCTTTTAGGGGCCTCTGGGAGAAGGTGGAATTTAATTAGAGATCTTTGAGACCTTTGGGGGAGTGGTACAGTTGGGGGAAAATCACCTGTGTTCTCCTTCTCCAGTGTTTTCAGTCACGCAAGGTGGAAGACTTGGACATGCTTTCAATGGAACAGTTTCCATTTAAGGGAAATCTGCCTGAATGAGCCGTTTAATTGAGGAGCTGTAGCTGTAAGCAGTTAACAGCTGTTCTGTATAATGACCCAAGGGCCGTCTTTGTGGTAGGCGAAAGCACATCTCTGCAGCCGGGTTTCCTCTGGGAGGCGCCTTCTTTTCTGCCTGTGGATTCCTACATGCTGGGCCTGCAGATACTGCTCTGGTCTTGTGGAACTGTCTTAGGTCTGACTTCGTTGCTTTCCAGGCATGAAGAACAGAGACCCCAAGACTACAGGAAAAGCACGCTGCATCACTTCGGCCTCGCGCTGGAGAAGGGGCTGCAGCACAGATTTAAATGCGCTTGGCAAATGTCAGCTCTTTAGAGTGGAAAAATTTAGACTGTAAGACATAATAAAAGTGAAGACAGAGCTGTTGATCTGGGTAGTTGTTATGGGGAGAGATACTCCTTTGAGAGAATTCATCTAGCTATACTTTATAATTTGTGCAATTTTCTATATGTGTGTCGTGTATCAATAAACAATTTTTTAATTTTTAAATTTTATTTATTTATTTATTTTTGTGGGTACCGGGGGTCGACCTCAGGACCTCGCGCGCCAGCAGGCGCCCGTGCCACTGAGTGATATCACTGGCCCTTTTTTCGTATGTGGGTACCGGGAGTCGAACTCAGGACCTCACGCTTGCCAGGCAGGCGCTTATGCCGCTGAGCCATCTCACTGGCCCAACACTTTTTTTTTAATTGGAAAGGGAAAGGAACTGTTATCCATTCCTTTGGTAATCTGGGAGATGGCAATATACTTCTCATCTCCCAACCCCCAGAAGATGAGACTGTGACTGGACTTGCCCACTGCCGTCACCTGGGAAGGGGCCGTTCTGGGGCTGGACACAGGAACTTGCTAGACAGCCCTCTTATGGAGTGAGAGGAAATCCTCTCTCTAAACCTCTGGCCCTGGGCCTGGAGATATTTTGGTGATCCGAATTGGTGGCTTTTACCTGGGCAGGAAAGTATTGTGTAAAGAAATGCTTCTTAAACCTTTTTTACAAACTTATGTTTATTTGATAAACATAAAATATGAAATGTAAACATAAAATATAAGCGTAATGTATAAACATTCCTCTCATTCAAGTGAGAGAAACAGCCTGAACCCATAGGCTGAGACTGGAAGATGCAGGTGTGTGGGGATTTGGTGTAGACTGGCTTAGCTGCAGTGATGCCTGGTGTGGATTTCTGGAATGTATTTCTAGAAAAGGCAAGTTAGTGTGTTCTTTCAATCCCACTCTCAGCCTTGTGGCATTGTAATCCTTTCTTTATCAGTATACCACCTTAGTAAGTCTGTGGAAGGCAGACCTAAGTCTTTGGCTATAGCCCAGTGTTTGGGTTTAAGAAGCACTCAGAAAGTGTCTGTTGAATAAATTCCTCAAAATCTGTGCCTGCCTGTCTTCTCCTAGAGACTTAGCTCCACATCCCCAAGGCTAGCACAGGACTTGGCACAAGTTCAGAGCTCCACAGACATTTGGGGGGACTGATGAAGTCACTGAGTAACTGAAAGCAAGAAAAAAGTCTTAAGTCTTAAGTATTCACAAAGCAAAGCAGCACGGGACCCTTTTTGTAAAGGAGTGGGCTATCTCTTCTGGTAAAAGATAAGTCCTTTGGGCCATTTTCATAAGCTGATGAAGTCATTCACAAGCCTCTCTTCAGGATGAAATGCTGACTCTCTCTCTCAATGAATAGGATTAGTGGGGCAAAGAATACCAGATCTCTTTTAGGATGGATTCATTTCCCTTCTGCCAGAACTGACTCACTCCTGACGGGACACTTGGGCCCTGGAGGGAAGATGGAAAAATGTGGTGCTAATTTTACTATGTGATGTTATTTCTGTTTCAGGTCATTTTGGTTGTGCCAAGTTTTCTATTTGCTTTGAAGGGGGTGTTAAAATAGAAGCAGTTGATGATGTATTTAAGGCCTTAGAAAACTCTGAGTATCATACTATTCTAAATTCCCCCAGAGAAACATGACACTCCTTGGAGGCACAAAATGTTTGGCAGCATAATCCCCACAACAGCTTCTATTTATTGAGAATTGATTTGGTGCCAGACAACAGGGTGCACATCACATGCAAAGCTATCGTGTAATATCACAATTTCCCGTTTTACAGATGAAGACACTGAGGCCCAAGGAATTCAGGAACCTTGCAGTAGATCACAAAGCCAGCAGGTGGCAGACCAGAGACTCAGCAGAGGCTGAGTGCAGACTTGCCGCTCTCACTGGTGGAAGCCTCCCCAGAGGAGGGGCACTGGGGGTTGGGACTGGACCTTGCTAAGTGCCAAAATGGTGGAAGCTGTGGATTACAGATCAGAGCACAGAATGTTTTTAGAAGATCACCAAGGACTTTGAAATTCCATTTGGTGTCCAGGCTTTGCACATGCTTGTTATCACTTGGGTCTCTCTAAGAGATTCTGGATCTTGCACATTGGGCAGGCTGCCACCAAGATACATAACTCTGGATGTCGCCATGTGGCACTGCAGACAGTTGCTGCATCCCGTCTTCCAACTCTTCCCATGGACGGTGGTTTGGATCCTCTTAGCCTCACCTGTCTGTTATCCCAGCTCTGGTCCAGATGGGCTCCAGCTGACTCACACAGGTAGGATCATGCTTTGCCTATGGGTAACCTCTCTCCTAGTCAGGAAACCCCTGTTGTTGTCCCCTTAAGATCTGCCTGGTGCCCATGTATGTGCAAGCGGGAAGTGTGGGTGGCATCAGTGCCCTCTGGGTGAACCTGTAACTAATGGAGGCAAGAGCTGAGGGTCACTTCTTCTCCACCTTCCTACTCTCATTGGTTGATTTTAGATTCCATTCACATGATTTCTGCGAGGACAAGAATTTGCTCTGTAGTTTTTTGCACAATGCCTGGGGATTAATAAGTATTAAATACATATATTTTGTTTTTTCTTTTTAATTCTAATTTTTATTGGTACATGTTTGCAGTACATGATTACATTCCTCATGGGGAGATGGTACCTATACATAACACATCTTAACTCTTTTTTATCCCCCTCCTTCCCCTGTAAATACATATATTTTGAATGTGTGCCCAAAGAAGTATATCATTGCATTTAGCAGTGGCAGACAGCACCAGAACCACCCTCCTTCCTTCTCTGCTTCTTTCCCCTTCCCCCTCCTATTTATTAAGGAATATTTATGTCTAACCAAGTTAAAGCATCTGAGCTTTCTGTCTCAGATACTACTAAATCCTGGCTAAGACATGTGGGGAGGTCTGAATAATCTTATATTTATTCCTGGGCTTCTGAGACAGTCAACACACTGGGCTCCAACAGGAGCTTTGTACGAAAGACATCCTGAGGTGGAGTATGTTGTGGTTTGGATTTAAAATGTCCCCCAGAAGGTTTACGTGTTCAGAGACAGAATTTTTGGGAGATGGATTATTAGGGCTCTAACTTCATCCGTGGAATAATTCATTGATAGATTTGTAATTTGATGGTATTATTGGGAGGTGATGGAAATTTAGGAGGCAGGGCCTAGTCGAAGGGAGCGGGTCATGAGGCAATGCCGGTGGCATCTATGCCTTGTCTTCAGCCCCTTTAACTCTCTGGCTCTTCATTTTTCTGTTTCCTAGCTGCCATGAGGTGAGCAGCCTTCTTCCTCCATGCCCTTCGACCACGATATTTCTGCTTTGTCATTGGCCTAAAGGTAATAAATCCAGCTGACCATGGACTAAAACCATGATCCAAAACGAACCTTTCCACTAGTAAGTTGTTACTGTCAGACATTTTGTCACAGTGAAGGACAGCTGGCTAACACAGAGTGTGTTGTGGGTCTGTGACCTGCAGCCGAGGGCCTGTCTTACTTTAACTAACTTTCCATTTAATTTTCACAAATCCATTTTCTTTTCCCCACTTACAGCTCACCTTTAAGTGTCCTCCCTACATGACTAAGATGTGTAAGAATAAGGCACTTATATGCTAAAGGTTGGCCCAGCCCACTGAGCCTCTTTTCAGGCACTTTCACTTTAGAGAGGAAGAGAATGTGACTTTCGTTTTTATCCTTGTCTGACAGACACCTGAGGGAAACTGCGCTGTCCCAGGTTGAACCCAGGGGAAGCCTTGCTCTCTCTGCACAAGGAGTGCAGACTCCCAGCAGTGGATGAGACAGGAGAAAGGTGCCATGGTGCCCACAGTCCTCCTGAGAACCGGGAGAGGGAAAGGGGAGAAGCCGCAGGCAGAGTGTAGAGTTAGGGGGAGAGTTGTTTTTTTTTTTTTGTTTTTTGTTTTTTACACCTCTGGCAGAGTGGGTGGTCATGGGACTGAAAAGGGGGCATCTGACATTCCAGCAGTCAATGGTCCCTGGGGACACTAGGGCCTTTGTCACCCAGTCAGGGGAGAGGCTATACTTTTCCAGTAGTGTGTATTCTATTGGCCATAGAGGCTTCCATAGGCCTCTCTAAAAATGGGGCCAACTGAAGATAGTGCCAGCTCTTACTGAGATGCCAGAAATTCAGAGGCACAAGAAACCCATAAATTAATACAGATGAAAGTTATTCACAAGCTTACACACATAGCAATGGGGAGAGGGATGGAAATGTATACATCTGGGCTGAGCTTTTATGCAAACACCTTATTAAGCAAAAGGGATTCAGTCCTCTTTTACAGCTGAGCAGGAAGGAGACTAACCAGACCACTCCTGCAATTGCTTGTCCCTGCCACACAGTGTTGCTATTGGAGACAAGTCTTGCATGGTTGGATCCTGCACTGGGATGGTTTCTATCCTGGTCCAGATCCTGCCCAGGCCTCAGTGGGCATGTAAAAGGTGACAGGCCAATTCCTTGTTCAGTACCAAGCTTGGCCATGGTGTGCAACTCATGGTGGGCTGTATGAGTTCCCAGATGCATGCTGTGCTAGTACCAGCCTGACCTTGCACTTTTCTGTCGTAGAGCTGAGCCCAGGTCCTTGCTCAGACTTCCCTGGCTTTCTTGCTGAGCACCATTTTGAAGCGTGTCTTATTGCCACATTGCATGCCATTTGTCCATAGAGAAGTGCTGAGCAAACCAAGCTGTCCGCCAAAGGCCCACATGTTAAAGGTTTTGTTGCCAGCCTCTGTTGTCACTGGAAGTAGTAAAACCTATAGGAGGTGAGACCTAGTGCAAGGAAGTTAGGAAGTTAGTAGAAGGAAGTTAAGTCACTGTAGGTGTATCCTTGAAGGGGGTATTGGGGCCCTGAATGCTTCCCACCTCTCTCTTTGCTTCCTGGCTGCCATGACATGAGCAACTCCCTCAGCCACACTCTCTGCCACAATGTGCTGCCTCACCACAAGCCCGAACACAAGGGGACCAAGGGACCACGGATGGAAAAATCTGAAACTGTGAACTGAAATAAACCTTTCCTCCTTGATAATCTATTAATCTTTACCTAAAAGATATCATGTTGTGCTAGGAAGAACCAGAATGAGTGGAAAAGTAGTCACAAACCTCCTACTGATTACACCAAGTAGAATGGCAAAGTCCCATTTTTTATCATCTATATCAAACATTTAAAACTATTTTGACAAAAGTCAACAAAGTGCCCACTTGCAGCACTATTTCTCTGTTATTTGTAGAAGAAAATGGTCCCAGAAGTCTTGAAAATGTGCAGGAGAGAAGAAAATGTTCTTAAGTGGCAGAGAGAGTCTGAGGCCTTATTTTTTCCTCTCTAGTTTATCTTACTTGGTGTTTCTACTTTGAGGCATTTATTCCTTTCCAAGGGCAACATGAAGGGGTTTTAAGTTGGTGACATTGTGTGGATGGAGGCTTTTCAGAAGTTATCTTCTAAGGCTGTACCGAAGACACACAACACCGAAGGGGTCTGAGAATGTGAGCTCTGGTCCTTGTGTGCGACTCCTGGCTAATACACACATTTGTTCTTCACGGTACAGCTATCCAACTGTAAACCGAAGGACTAACTCTTCTTGGCCTTATTTTCAAGGAAGGCAGTGATAAGACTTTGATCTGAACTCCTTGTAGGAGGGCTAGGTTGGCCCCTTTCCAGGCCCTGTTCTGTGCCACAGTGTTTGAAAAACTCCCCCAAGGAAGTGGGAGGAAAAAGAGCACTGGTCTTGAGTTGATTATGTGTCATCTGGATATTTCAAGGCTGGCTTCTCTAGTAAAATATCTCCACCCAGCTGGGCTGCACATGTAGAAAAGAAGGGTCCTTTCATAAAATACCCGAGACAAGATATGGGCCTCTTGAAACCTTTGGACAGACCAGTTCAAAGAGTGGGTATTGCCAAAGGTCACTGAAAAGTAGAAAAGTAAATACAAATTAATCAAAAAGGGCTGCAAGGACATGCTTTAACCACACAGATGTGAAAGACAAATCTGGCGTTCTGGAAGGTCAAGTCTCCCACACTTGCCTCTCACTTGCACCACCCCAAGGAGAAATTTGAACTCCAGACAGAGCTTAGGGTGCCCTACACTTACCCAGCTTGTCCAATATCTGAGGTTTTGCGTGCTGGCCCAGTTTCTTCTCACTGTGCCCTATCCCAGTGGTGAGCCACACAGCAGCTAATTGTTCGGTTTTTAACTGGGAACAACCCACCCAAAGTCTGACCCTCAGAGCTTATGCCTGAGATTGTTTTGGCAGTCCCTCCTCCCTGAAGCAGGCAACTGGGCTGTGAGTTACAAGATGTTTTGGAATTTGCTTTAACTTCATTTCAACAAACATTTACTAAGAACCTAAGATGTGTCAGACGCTATGTTCTGGGAATATAGATATGGTGGAGTTGGAAAGCCCAAAACACCGTTCAGCCTCAGCACACAGTTGGAAAGAAACAGAACGAACAACAAAAGCCACTGTCCAGTCACGACAAATGTAATTTCAAGTGCATACTTCTACGTGACTCTCAAATACCCCTAAGTGGGACTCTGATACATCTCTGAAAACTCCCCTGTTCTCTCTTCTCCACCTTTTTTCCTCACACTGTTGTCCCATCCCTCTCCCAAGCTTCCTGGAAACCTCATCCCCAGAGCAGCCTGCAGGCCCCTTGGCTTTTGCTCTTACCCTTGCTCCTGTGACAGTTCTCTGTCACAAACACCCAGAAAGCCCATGGCTTCAATCACCAAGAAGTGCCTGGTGCATCTGGATGAAAAGTCTCAAGCTGTCTTGATCACTCAGGATGTTGGGTCTCCGCTAATCTGATCTTGAGGTCTCCCTCAGGAGAGCAGCTTTAGCTGTGCCCTGATGGGGGACCAGGGGAGGAGCTCATGGGTGTTTAGAGTGTGCCATTCATGGGATATGTCTGTTTCCTGGTGGACAGCCTAACACTTAAGTGTTTGACCCATGAACAGATTTTCCTCTCACAGGAGACTAATGGTTCTCGTCTGAACTTTGTCCAGTTTATCCCAACCAAGATGGTCACTCTCTAGGAGAGCCCTGACTAGGAAAGAAGTTAAGGTTGGGTGTGTCAGGCAGGTGAGACACAGAGGAGGAAGCCCAACAAAACACACGAAATAACAGAAGGGGTATGTTATGTACAGATTACAGAGAGAAGAGGGCAGCATGCCCTGCAGGGCAAGGGGATAAGGGCAAGCTGTCTGGCACATGTGTGCTCATCTAGCAAGCAGGGAGCAAGAAACAGAGAGCAACAAAGAGACAGAAACCCAAACACACAGAGAGAAGCTTGTTGTTTGAATGAAGCCTTTATTCGGGTTTAGGGCATTACCCACACAGGGTACCTGTGGGGAGTTCTAATGGGTGGACTTATTTGTTTATTTATTAGTACATGTTTGTGACACGTAATATATAAATCATTGTGGGGAGTTGGTACATAACACATATCACATCTTAATTCTTTTTACTTCTTCCCTTCCCTCCCTTCTCCCTCTCCCTAGATCTCCTTCCCATCAATGGGTGGATTTGGAGCAGGCAGGCATAAGTCCTGAGGAGTCACACTGTGGCTGAGGGTGGTCCCTGAAGCCTATCTTCACAGTCCACTGCGGTGTAGGAGTCAGTGGGGCAAGTCAACTAGGTTGTATCTAGGTGTCGCATAGTGGGGTGGTCACCGGGAGGCAGTTGCATAGGCAGATATCTGGATGGACCACATTGAGGGACTGGAGGGAGGTGAGGACCTAGAAATTACCCAGTGGGACTGGCCCTGCTTCTGTATGAGAAAGGTAAACCTACATTCAAAATGGAGGCTGAGGCAGCATTAAATTCTAAGAATTCCCTGCAAAGGAAACACAAAGTTGTATCATCATTTTCACATCCGTAAATCAGAACACCCACCTCTTCTACACTGTGAGCAGCCATCGTCGTCAGGACGGTGCGAGTGTGTGGTTGCTGGAAGGTGCCACGTTTTGGAGAGGTAGTGATGAGTAGCAAATGTGGGCAAGGGCTTCTTTGTCCTGGTGGCTTATGACTGTGACTTTTGTCCTGTCAGCTCCTGCTCTGATGGGGCAAACGGTGCAGAAGAATGGGGTCCATCTCCTTCTGAGAATAACAAGGTTTTGTTTACTACTGTACAATTATAAAGCATCTTTAATATACATGTTCTCCTTTAAAACTCACAACAAGTCAATGAGATTGTTATAATTCCCATTTTTACAGATAAGACACAGGTCCAGGAAGTTAAACAGTTGCCAAGGTCATCCAGATGGAAGGTAACTGATTCAAGTGTAGTCATCTGACTTGGGTGTGCTCTTTTTGTGACACCATAATACCTGGGGTTGGGGGAGGGGAGCCTTCTGGGAAGCCTGATGTCAGGCAAGATGCTGTGCTCTGGAAGGAAATGGTTGTGGGAGCCACCTGGCTGGGTGGCCTGCTCTGCTTTCTGCGGCAGTGAACATTCTGTCCTCCACACCCGCCTGCCAAACAGAACTGGCTGCATCGGGCAAACACTCTACGCTTCACACCTGACACTTCATAGGTCCAACGAGTCCTGCCCAGGCTTGGGGCCTTCCTGTCCTGCGGCCAAATCTCCTGGGTCATGTAGACCTTGTAAAGATAACAGCTCTATCCAACAGAGGGCCCTGGAGGAGCGCCCTCTATCGCCCAGAGAAGGAAGAGCAGACTGCTCAGTGAACTGGGGGCCCACTCCAACCACACCTGCAGAATCCGACCCCCCATCCCCAGTCACCCTCATCCTGTAGTTACCAGTGTCTCAGACTAGACCCAGACTTCTCCCCCTCCCTCCTCCGGCTTCTCCTCTGCATCATTTGGTTTTAATTCATTAAAAGATAGCATCATGAGCCAAAGGAGTAAGAAATAGAATTTATACTTTGGTTTTCTTCATAAGAGGCCTAATCGACATTTTGGTTTAATTCATCTTTGTTTTTAGGAAAACAAAAGCTATACATATTGATCATAGAAAAATTAGAAAATATAAAAACATCTATGGAGACAAGTTTAAAAAAACCATGTATGAATTTTATAACAGTTTTGTGTATTTCCTTCTAACATAATATATATATATGTATACTTTAAACAATATTAGAAATATGTAGTGTATTATATATATATATACTTTTTCACTTACTATTACACATAGTGGTAGACTTGCAAACAGTGTTGTATAACACATTCTATATTGTACTAGAAAGGCAGCAGAAGGAACAAACACATAAGGAGCTAAGTCATGGGCATCCCTAACAAACCTCCTCCTGGCAATGCCCTAAGCAATTCAGCCTGAAGAAAATGACCCTAAAAGCCTAGAAATCTCCTTTCTTTTCTTCCTTTAAAATGAAACTGATGGGAGAGTCCCCAAGTTCTCCCACATCCTATTGGTTGGGGTGTGACCTACCACAAAAGGAAGCCTGTATATGCGTCCTTAGATTCTTTTCCTTCGTCTATGAGTTCTGGCCTTCAGCACTTCTTTGTTACTGTATATTTAAGTAGAGGTTGGCTACCAAACCCTGGCCTTGTCCTCCCGTAATTCAAATATGCACAGCTTCATGGAAAGCCCCATTACGTAGGAGGATCATTTGGTCTTGGAATGATGGAACTTTGAATGATAGATTAACCCGCATGACCTCATGATGTATCAGAGGAAAGCTCCTTTACTTTTACATTCAAGTATAAGCTACCTTTAGCCAAAGGCGTTCAGAAACAGAAGATTTGGCAGTGAGTTATGTTGGGGGACTTTAACAATTTGTAAGTTTCTACAGGAGTAGCAAAAAGAGGCCTGACACAGGAAGTATCACAAAGAAGCAACAACTGGGATCTCATCTTATTAAAAAGCTTTTGCACAGCAAGAGAAACCATCAAAAGAGTGAAGACACAACCCACAACATGGGAAAAAATGTTTGCCAGCTGTTCCTCAGACAAAGGATTACTATCAAGAACATACAAAGAACTCAAAAAAATGAGACCTCCCAAATTTAAAGACCCAGTCCAAAAATGGGCATCTGAGATGAATAAACACTTCTCAGATGAAGAAATACAAATGAAAAATAAATATATGAAAAAATGTTCAACATCACTAGTCATTCGAGAGATGCAAATGAAAACAACACTGAGATTCCATCTCACCCCAGAAAGAATGGCTATTATCAAGAAGTCAACTAATAACAAATGCCGGAGGGGCTGTGGGGAAAAAGGAACCCTTCTCCACTGTTGGTGGGAGTGTCGACTGGTGCAGCCACTGTGGAAATCCATGTGGAGACTCCTCAAAAAACTAGGATTGGAGGTCCCATTTGACCCAGCTAGTCCCCTTCTGGGTATCTTCCCAGAAGAATTAAAAACATCGTACCACAGCGATATATGTGCACCCATGTTGATAGCAGCACAATTTGTAATAGCTAGATCGTGGAAACAACCCAAATGCCCATTAACCGAGGAATGGATAAAAAAGATGTGGTATTTTTATACAATGGAGTACTACTCAGCCATAAAGAAAGATAAACTGGAAACTTTTATAGGAAAATGGATATAGAAAATACTCACAAGCGAAATAAACTGGACGCACGTTTGTAAACATCGTATTGTCTCCCCAGTGTGAAAATGCAATTTCACTGTGACTATTCCATCCCTTAGTCTTCCATTTTTACCTAGCTTTTACATGGCTTAATCTTATACTGAATAATGTTTTTCTCCAAAAGGTATTTGTACATTCTGTAATTCTTGAGTTTGTTAATACATGAGAATGTTTACTTGTTGCCTTTAAAAAATAAATAAATTAATTAAAAAAAAAAAAAGAAGCCTGATAGTTTCTAACACACTAGTGTGAAAGGTCCCACAGTCTATCACTAAGGACGCCTCTTTCCCACCCAGGTGGCTGTGGCAGATTATGAAAGCCACGCAATGTAGCAGGGGGCAAGATATTTCTCTTCTCTGTTCAGAACTTGGCTAGAAACTTTCTTAACCACTTTTCAGATTAGACTGTAGCTTACCCTTCCTTCTCCCACCTCCTCAGTTCATACTTGTTTCTATTTTGGAAAAATTAGAATTCTCTATAGAAATGTTTTCAAGTGTGTTTCTGTAGCCTATAAATTTTGTTCCTCAGGCAGCTTGGGGAGCTTCAAATGAGGCAGAATGACAAAGACTCAGCCCACCTTTGCTGGCTGCATATGTAGAGGGAGGGGGCCACTAGCCAAGGAATGTCAGTTACCTCGAGAAGCTGAAAAACACAGGGAAGTGCTTTTTTCTTTGTAGTGAAGAAGAAAGGGAGAACGAGATGGAGTGGGCAACAGACTCTGCTGCAGCACATTATATGTAAAATGTATACATTAAACTTTTTTGTTATGGAAAATTTTAAATGCACACTAGAGTGAAGAGAATAGTACATTCAACTACTATGCACCCCTCACCCATGTTGAACAGTCATCAACTTTCTGCTATTTTTGATTCCTAAATTACTACTTTTTATTTCAGAGCATTTTAAAGCAAATCTTGTACATCACATTACTACACTTGTGAACTGTTCAACAAATTTTCCAAAAAGAGGACCTTAAAAAAACCCAAAATACCAACAAAATGAACAAGAATTCCTTAATAGCAATGGTAAGCAGTCCATGTTCAACTTTCTGCAATTGTCTCAAAAGTGTTTGGCTGCTGGTTTGTTTCAGTGAAGATCCAAATAAGGCCCACACGTGGCTTTTAGGTCTCTCTTTTTAAAAAAAATTTTTAATTTTATTTAAAGATTTTTTAACATAACAAGAATGTACACAAATACAGATCACATGATAACAAAGGCAATATTTTACAGGGCAAAAATCAAAACAAAACAAATTAATAAATTAAACATACCTGCACTGAATAAGCAGAGTACTTGATATTTAATCTAGGCTGCATATGCATAAAATGGTCTGACCACAGGGTTATGCAAAACAAATTATTTCCTAGAACATCAAAATGCCAACCATTCTGACTGTAAACTGCCTTATTCCACTAGTGAGTATTTTGAGAGAACTTATATATAATCTGAAAAGAACTGGCATGACACTTAAAGACCGCAAAAAATAGAACACAGTTAAAAATATACTTGTAATGCAATTCTGCATAAAATATATACAGTAAATCTTACTACTTAAAAAATTTAAAGACAAAAGACCACCCTGAATAAAGATTAAAACCTCATCAAAGAAAAATGCTCATCATTTGTACATTAGTAGAAAACTGATAAGATTTTGTTGGGGGGAACAGGGAACATATCTAATGAATCATTCATTTAAAATCTATTCAAGAGGGGCCGGTGAGATGGCTCAGCGGCATAAGCGCCTGCCTGGCAAGCGCGAGGGCCCGAGTTCGACTCCCGCAACCCACATATGAAAAAAGGGCCGGTGATATCGCTCAGCGGCATGGGCGCCTGCTGGTGCGCGAGGTCCTGAGGTTGACCCCCGGTACCCACAAAAAAAAAAAAAAAATCTATTCAAGAATGTTCATGAAGTTGTAACTGGCTGCTTATACCATTTTAAAATATTTTACGATGAATATAGTTTCTATTGTTCATCCAAATGAGGTCCAAAAGCCCAAGAGAATTCTAATGTGGGCCCAGTAATATACATTATAAATAAATTCCCTATGTGATTATTCTGCATGCTGAAATGCCCTATGGGAAAGAGCAACACTTAAAACAAAGATCAGGAATATAAACGTATGTCAGACATGTCAGAATTCTGTAAAAGTTTATGATGTGAATACTGCTTTTTGTTTTGAAACAAGTTCCAGGCATTAAGAGAAGCATATATACCTCTCAAATAAACATATGAATGTATATAAACATTTTCTTTTGAGGTTTTCATTACTTTCAAACTTAGTTATTTGAAGAAAAGACAACCAGTGACTACAAGCTTTGGAAAAGTCACATTTCTAATGAAATGGAATATCCAAAAAAAGATAAAAAGATAATTTATTAAATGCTTACAAAATTTAAATCATTCTAAATGTAAACCTAGATAGCTTCCCTAAAATTAAATTTTACTCAGATTGTGCCATTGTAATTTACTTAGATGATCATGGTTACTTTTCAAGTCCTTTGCATAAAAATGATGCTAAAATAAACAGAAGAATGCTATATCTGGCAACTATTTAAATAAGTTGGTAATGTCTAATTTTAATAAAAATAGTCTGAAGAACTCTGCTCCTAAAATGAATTCTACTATCTACTTCATGTGTTACCGTACTAAAGAAAAAAGTTAATTAAGGAGCTAGAACTATAATATGTGTGTTTTCTGTAGATTTATTAAAAATTGTTATTATTTTTTGGATTTCCCTGAAGACTACATAAACCAGGGCCTAAAAGTATAGGTAGTGCAGTTTGGAGAGAAACAAGCACAGTTAAGACATTCTACTTAAAAGACAAATTATTTTCCTGCAGAGTAAACAAGAAGAAAAATATTATACATTTTATCTCTACTTAATATATGCAAGAATGTGTTTGCAAGTTTGGTTGACAAACAAGTGCCTCCTTATCATTTCAGTCAAATCACAAAAAGCATCTCTATCTACAAAAAAAACCTCAATATCCTCTATTATAGACTATAAGAATGAAGAATTACATCTAAATATAACTTCACACACAAAAAAAGAAATTAAAATTACCTTCCAGAGAGTTATGAAATGGTGAACTCTATCCAGGGCTAGTAACAAGTTTTTCCATGCATTAAGTGGCAACATAAGCAGAATGTATGGCTGAAAAATGAGGATCAGACACACCCTTCTTCATACGTCAAAGATGATTGATATACTCAAAACCTGCAAATTCGTATCAATCAATGTTCCTCACATTATTGTCATCTGGAGTGAGCCAGACAGGCTCATTAGTAAACAAAGGATCAAAGTTGTCCAAACCAAATTCCCCAGAAATATTTGCTCTAAAGGGAGATATCACCCACTTTGCTCCATCATATCCTAGTCCACACTTTGACAGAATGGATGCTCCTGAACATCAGAGAATCCTGTTTGAGGATGACAACCCAATCAGTCCTTTGGGTCCCTGGTCAGAAAACTTCCCAGGGCACTTGCAGCTTTTACAGATAACATGGTATGTGAGTTTTTCTTTCCAAAGTAACTTGCAAGAGATAATCAACTGAGTTTTGATCAGGGTTACAGAGCTCTCAACAATACGAAATGGAGACTCTCCAACCATCATCTCAAACACTAGTACTCCAAGATTCCACCAGTCCACGCTGAAACCATGATCTTCTCCTCTTACAATTTCTGGAGCAAGGTAATTAGGGGTACCATAGAAAGTGCTGGTTGTATCTCCTGGTTGTAATCCTTCCTTACACACCCAGTAGTCAGTGAGTTTAATGTGCCTTTCTGAGTCTGATAATAAATTGTCCAATTTCAAATTTCTATGAAGTATCCCCCACTCGTGAAGATAATCGAATGAGAAACTGATTTCTGCAGAGTTAAGCATGGCATGTTCTTCAGGAAGTGTTCTTTGTTGCTTCATTAGCTCTCCTCCATTTACATAGTCTGGAGCAAAGGACAGTCTGCTTCCTGTCGGAAGGCAAGAATGGAGTCCGACAAGAAAAGGGGGATTAGTTTTCTTCTCTGTGCTTCTCTGTCTGTAACCGATCAATGTTGACAAGCTCTTTTTTCACAACTTTCATTGCATAGATACAATCTTTTTTTTTTTTTTTTTAATTGAACCAACCGTAATTTTGTATAACTTCCTCTCCTTATTACCTGGAGCAAACCGAAGTCCTGAAGATGTAAACCGGATGAAGCTTTGCCACTTTCCCTGGTGTTCACTGCCTCATTCTCTTCATTGACTTGTTCCAAACCCTCATGACTTGAAGGATTATATGGGATTACAATCTCTGCAGGCAAGAATGATTGATCCATTGGCATCATGGGTTCCAGTGGCAAAGAATGCTGCCCACATTCAATTGTGACAAGTTTGTGGCACTTCTTATGAACCAAGAGTTTACAGTTGATACACTTAAATACCTGGCATCCAATTTCCCCTATACAGTCTGTGCAGATGGCACAATGAGCGCGCCTGCTGAAACATTTGGCTTGAAGAGTATGGCCATTTGCACAATAAAGCTTTCTCCAGAGGCGCGCATCTCTGTGGTAGATGGATTTAGCTTCTCCTGGACAAGGCATTTCAGGATGCTGAGGTACACAATGCAAAGCATGAATTAAGAGTTCAGAATCCTTGTTTAGCTCAGAAAGCCTAATGGGTTCTTCTAACTCTGAGGTGATGCAGTACACACGGGTCTCCTTTCTCATTCTACCAATTTCATGGTGAAAAGCTATTCATTGTCAAAAGAACAAAGGAGATGAAAGTCTCAAATCTTGTTGTCCTGTGTCTTCCCATAACCAGGGCCTGTTGGGTAGAGGTGTGGGCCATGGTGGTGCTCGGGAGAAAGGGAGCATAGAAGGATTGGCTGCCCAGGAGAACTGACAGGAAGGGCTCCATGAGTGAGTGTGCCATGACCGCACTGCCTGCAATGACCGCACTGGCCAGACTTCTGCCAGGCTCCCTACAAAGTTATTTCCAATTGTGGTGGCCGGGCCTCCGTGGACGTACACTAGGCTTCTCAGTGTCTCTTGGGGGCTGGTGGCTGTGACTTCGGTCTCCCACCCTGGACTTCTTCGACTCTCCTAGGTTTTTTGTGCCTGGCTCTGGGGAGACCTGCCCAGAGCTACTGGTTATTTCTGGGTCTTGTGAAACTTGCCCTGGGATCTTCCCAGTTTCTGTGCCGTTGGTATTTGGGCTTACGGAGACTGCACATGGGTACCTTGCTTTTTATAGCTCACTGGTGATCAGTCCTGGGGAGACCTTCTGGGGATGTCTGTGACAGTTGAGTGGCTGCTGCAGTGTGGCCTGTGGCATCTGGATGGAGTCAACTGTCTTCTCAATCTTTCACAGAAACTTTTTGCCTGGGGTCCTGAGGCTGTGGCCTCTTGAAGTAGGGAAGCAGCTCAGCATGTTCACTGTCGACCTTCTCTGACTAAGTGAACTTGGAAGACGGATGTTACTAGAGTATAATGCCTGTTAACAGGGGTTCCCAGGGTTCTGTTTGGCATGTTGCCAAGGAAGTAAGGTATGTCTTGGGGTTCTACAACCTGAGCCCCCCCACCCCTGTTTAAGAAGAACCTATGGCCCATCTTTTTCTTCATACTAAATAAATCAGTGACTACTTACTTATTTTTACTTAATATCTACCTATGTATCTTTTTATCTAATCCAGCATCTATCTAAGTACTGTATTAGTTCCTTACTTTCACAGTACTAGGTCTTTTTTTTTTTTTTTTTTTTTTTGAGACAGGATCTCACTAAGTAGTTCATGCTGCCCTTGAACTCACAGCAATCCTCCTGCATCAGCCTCTTGATTGCTGAGATTATAGGCATGCCCTACCACGCCTGGCCTTGCAGTACTGGTTCTTGAACATTGCATCTCCACATGGAACTACATCCTCTGAGATTTTTTTCAGAACCCACTAAGTGTCTCACTAAGTCACTAAATTTGTCAGGTTGGACTCTGCCTTGTGACCTTCTTGTCTCAGCTGTCCAGAATGCTGGGATTACACTCAGGTACCACCTGATTAAGTGTGTGATTTAGAAACAGCAAAAGAAAAACTAGGAAAGCTTTCTGTGATATTAGGCATTGGTGACATTTTCACTTTTAAAGCAATGTACATGCATTGACACTTTGCATGTGGTGGGCACAGTGCTGAGAGGTCTTTTCCATACAAAAGGAGCCGTTTTCTCTGAAGATACAGTGCTAGGTATTTATACTTAGAGATCTGTGAAACTTTAGGGTACTTTTCTTTCTGCATTGGTTATGTCATCATTTTCAGTTAAGGAGGGAGTACTGAGACATTCTAGAAATTTCTAGAATAATTTGCTTTAAGAGATAGAAATGTTGGTTTCAAATTGTAACCTCTGGGGTGGTGGTGGTGTACCCACATGCAGCTTTGAGGTGCACACAAATTATTCATTCTTAGCTAATGAACTTAATATCAAAGTGTAGCATTGAGTGTTGTGACATAGAGTGAGGCAGGAAAGCACGTGGTGACTGCATCGCAGATAGTCTTTGAAGACCCTAGAAACCATCACCCTAATGGAGATGGTGAACACATACAGCACTTTGAATCTTCCCTGTGGCCACTTATAATCACTTCTTGTCCTCCCATTCAAGCAGCCCGTGTACTTCATGTCCCTGGTAGAGTTTGCACTTTCTTGAGGCAGGAAAGCTGTAACCATTCAGCACGTAGTTTTCTTGCATTTTGCAGAGATTATTCCATCAGTGTAACCCTGCTGGCTTTCATGTGTGCTGTTGCTTTGTTCAGCCATCACATAGCTGTGTGGATGTACCACAAATTGTTCATGTGCCCATCTGCTGATGGCAATTTTTGTTGTTTCCAGTTTTGACTCCACTGTATTAGGCTTTCACTGGGACTTTGTGGGAGTCATGTCCACTGCCACCACCCCCGACCCTGTGGATATGCTGTGCTGTCTCTCTGTGGGGCATCTCCCCATCCACCCCCTCCATGTGGAAGGCCATGGTGCGGGGAAGGGGATGTTGCGGAGGATCTGGTGGTTGGCACCTGCCTGAGAGCTGTTGGCCACCTGCTCGCCTTCTTGCCTTTCAGCCTCACCAACCCAATGGTTGCCTGGCCAGGCAGTGGGAACCACGCGAGTCCTCCCACTGCCCATTGTCTTAAGTTAAAGATCATGATCCATTTCTTAAGCTGGCTAAGAGGTACATGATATTTACATTGTATTTTGCTTTACAATTCATATATATATATATATATATATATATATATATAGTGCATATATTTGTTCACATCACATGTTTTATTTTTAAAAGCCAAAAGAGAGTTTGTAAAATATTTGTAAATAACCTTCAAAATTGCACCATTAAAAATGCTTTGCTTTATTTTTGTGCTTTTATGAACTTTTAGCCTAAGGAATCATTGAAAAATGGCTCAGGCTACCAATGACCTTATATAGTTAAAATTAACTAAGTGGAAGCAGTGATTATTCCTTCTTTTTTAAATCTTCCTTTTTCATTTGGTGGAAAGGCAGCAGTAGGGAGTAGAAAGTATGTAGCAGTGATGGTGAGCACCCCCTCACCGAGCTCTACAATGGCAGTCTCCATCACATTAAAATTGGGGAAGAGGTTAACTGAGGCTGGAGTGTCAAGAGGAAAGGGGAAAAATGGTCTAATATCCAGCGATGTTGCAAAGGAGGGGCTGTTGGACAGATCAGGGATGGGGGTGCAGGACTCTGGCATGTACCACCGTAAGACGCCCAAATTCATGGGAGGAGTCTGCCAATTTTGCCTGGGGGAGACAGAACTGCCTGCAGTGCCTTAAGGGAAACGTAGTCCAAGGCCAGAAAAGCGGCACCGCTGGTAATAGAGGATAATCACATCCCAGCCTAGGCCAGGCTGGTCATGGTGAATCAGTGATATGTCCCTTGAGTCTTATCCATCTAAGTCACATTTGCTTCCTTTTTATTTATTTATTTTTTTTGACACCTGTAGATGAAAGTGAATGGGTTGTCCTATAGAATTTCCCGCATACTGGATTTGGTTAGTTGTATCCTTGAGGTTTTATTTAGCAAGTGTCAGTGTTCTCTGGTATTTCCTGTAACCTGGTAAGTAGATTTAGAAGTTTGATCAGATTCAAGTAATTTCTTCACAGGTGGTGCTGTGTACCTCCTACTGTCCCACTACACACAATGGAGCGCCCCACATGCTTTTCTTCTATTGCCTCTAGGAGGAATGCAGACTTGCTGACATCTTCATTTCAGCACCCCCTCCTCACTCTCAATCATTTTGGACTTTTGATTTCCAGAACTGTAAGAGAATACAGTTGTGTTGTTTTTAAGCCACTAAGTGTGAGGTCATTTGGTATAGAAATTGTAGGAAACAAATACAGACATGGACCAGCAGAAGTCTGCAGTCAGGCATGAGGCACAAAGGCCTCAAAGGCCCTGATCAGAGGCACTGACCAAGATCCTACAGAATGTCAGTGGCTCCCATCCTGGGGCAATACAGTCCAACCACTGCACAGACCAGACCGACGAGGAAGTAGAGGACACAATCCAGGCCGCTTGCCCACTCCCCCACCTCCAAGAGGTCATGGAGACCCCACCCCATCACCACTCAGTCCTTTAGGTATGGTATTGGAGAAGAGTTGGTGGGTGAATGTTGAAAGAAAAAAAATCTTGCTTAACTGGACTAAGCATTTATCTAAAAGGATAGTTGTGAGAGCTGATTGATTTACAGACTAGGAAAATGATATATTTTTTCCCATTAAGATTTCTAAGCCAAAAGCATGTGATCTGTAACCATATAGGCACTTCCCCCAGCTGCTAAAGGAAGCCTGTTAAAATTGGAAAGAATTAAAAAAAAGTTTTTTTAGAGGAAAACCAACCCAGGAAATGGAGATCATGTGTTCAAACTCCTGATAACTTTGTTTCACCATGCAGATCCATTCATAAATATCCCAGATACACAAGGTAATTAATATACAGCCATTTGGTTTAAGTTGTTTGAGTTGGGTTTCTGTCACTTGCACTCTAAAGAATCTTGACTGATCAGTCACTTACCTTGCCCGGTAAACCAGTCTTATGCTATCCTTCATCTGATGATCAAAGTCACATTTGGAATCACATCTCTTTTACTACTATAATTCCTTTAATGTGAGATTCCATCAGTCATGTAGCTTTTTGTCCTAAAATGTGTATTGTTTCAGGACTCCTGAGAACCACTACTAAATATAAAATCAATTGGAAATTATGCAACCAATAAGGAAAAATATTCAAGGAGAAAACTTGACAGGAAATTCCAACTTGGGTGGAATATTTTAGAAATAAAAGTGAAGTTCTGTTTATATTTTCTGCCTTTGATAGTCTTATATTTTCAATTTTTTTCAAAACAAGTTTTCTAATAGCGCCAAAATACCGTGGGTGGGGGGCAGAAATAAAGAAGACAGGCTTGAGTGAACCTCTGCCCACAGCTCGGTGGAAATCATGAATCCAGGTCAGGTGGCTGGGCTGCGCTGAGCTGCTGCCTCCAATAGACCTTCTTTCTCGCTCCTATTCAGATGTCAGGTGCTATTTGTTGGTTAAATGGAATCGAGGAGAGGAGCTACTGGGCTAGAGCAAAGTCAGATGGGATGTTGTAGGGAGATTTTAACGGCATTCTCATAGCTGTTGTAAGGATCTAATTAAGATAAATGACAAGGAATATGCTCAGTGTGAGGCAAGCCCATCTACTAATGGCATAGTGAGGGCTTCTGAGGTTGAGGGGAAAATAATAATTTCATCTTGGAGAGAGAAAAAGGAAGAGGAAATGCTGATATCCTTTGCTTGTGCTGCAATCAGACAGCGAAAGCCTGTGGTAGAGACTATAACATTTAGGTTCCTAAGCCACGAGTCCTCAGGAAGTTCTAGAAATGAAGCCCCTAACAGTGAGGGCAAACCTTTCAGAGCTCTCAGTGATACAAACTGTCTGCTGAGGGACACATGGTGTGGGTTCACCACTACGAACCTCTGTGCTCCTGTTTAATGATAGTGATCTGGGGACTTAGCATTGTCACCTAGTTCAGCTTCATTTCCCTCACCTGCCTGATGATGAGTTTTTCCAACGAGACTGGCTGAATATACATTACCCGAAATAATTGGGACCAGAAATGTTTTGCATTTTGGAACATACACACAATCTGAAGGTAATGGTTTTAAAACAATTTTGAGCATGAAATAATACACATTAAATACACATTAAAATATATTCATTGTGGAACACTATTACAAATAAAATCTCATGGAATTTTTCATTTTTGGTCTCATGTCAATGCTCAAGAAGTTTTGGATGTTTAGAGCATTTTGGATTTTGGATTTTTGGATTAGGGATGCTAACCCTATATTTGATGAGAATCAGGCTTATTCTTTTATAGTAATATCTCTATCATAAAAGCAAGACTTATCTCTCAAAGTACAGATCTCTAGATAAGACCCCAGCACCCTGGAAATCGGTCGACCCCTGTGGCACCACCTGGCCCTGGCCTGGCTGAGTGGACATCTGCTCTGGGTGGCTCTCGGTACCAGCTGGCGTTTATACTCAGTGTATCAGACCTCGCACGCCAGCAGGCACCTGTGCCTCTGAGCGATATCACCAGCCCCTTTTTCGTATGTGGGATCCGGGAGTCGAACTCGGGCCCTCACGCTTGCCGGGCAGGCGCTTAAGCCGCTGAGCCATCTCACCGGCCCCTCAGTCTCTTTCTTTCCTAGTCTCTTTCTCTTTCTGTCCTGGTAAAATTTTTATAGAATATGTTCATTTCTCTAGAAGTCAAATATTAAGTTCTCCAAATAATGGATATACCAGGGAGGAAGAGAAGGAATAAAAAAGAGTGAATCCATCAGAATTTCTTTTTTTTTTTTTTGTGGGTACCGGGGGGTCGACCTCAGGACCTCGCACGCCAACAGGCACCCGTGCCGCTGAGCGATATCACCGGCCCCTTTTTCGTATGTGGGTTCCGGGAGTCGAACTCGGGCCCTCGCGCTTGCAAGGCAGGCGCTTACGCCGCTGAGCCATCTCACCAGCCCCACCATCAGAATTTCTTGCTGAGATCTCTGCTTAAGAAGAAAAGATGGGGCTGGTGAGATGGCTCTATGGTGTAAGTGCCTGCCTGGCAAGTGCGAGGGCCTGAGTTTGACTCCTGGAACCCACATACGAAAAAAGGGCTGGTGATTTCGCTCAGCAGCAAGGGTGCCTGCTGGCATGAGAGGTCCTGAGGTTGACCCCTGGTACCCACACACAAAAAAAGAAAAGCCATGGTGGCACACACCTGTAATCCCAGCACTTGGGAGGCTGAGGCAAGAGGATCACCTCGAGTTTGAGACCAGCCTGGGCTACAAAGTGACTTCAAGGCCGGTCTGAGCTGCATAGCAAAACCCTGTCTCAAAAAAGACAAAAAAAAAAAAAAAAAAGAAGAAAAGATATTCTCATGCTCACTTTATAGTGTGATCCTTATACATTTTGGGGTTAAATTGGTTCACTTTAACACTAAGAGGATTAAAAAACCAAACCCTAAAAGTTAGTTTTATGTATGATGAACATGTTTTCCTTGTATGCTTGAGTGCAAAAGAAGATGAAGAGTGAAGCCAATGTGCCTTAGCAACCTAAGTTCACCTAAATGAGGAAGAAATACTTGTCCACCTTGTGTTGAGTGAGGCTCTGTTGTTAGCACAACAGGAAATGCTAAGAAGAGTAAATTATTCCTCGGTATCTGTGAGAGATTGGTTCCAGGAGTCCCCTTCAGTACCAAAATCTTGGATGCTCAAGTCCTCTATGTAAAAGGAGGTAGTATTTGCACATAATCTACATACACCCTCCTGTATATTTTAAAAATAATCTCTAGATAGCTTATAGTAATGTAAATGCTAAGCAGATAGCACAGTGACATGGTGTGGGATGATGCCTGCTTTGGTGGGCGTGTGAGAGAGTCCCAGGTCCTGTGTTTAGGGAGGGCTGCCCAGGCCTGTGGAGGCCTGATGTAGGTGGCCTTGAACCACGGAGCTGAGCAGGTTGTACTTAATCCAGTTACACTCAAGGGAGCTGGCAGGCTGAGGAGGGATGGAGCAGTAAGAGTAGCATTAGTGATATTTACCTGGCTGCCAGGTATAAAATGGGGGGGAGGGGTGTAGAGAGAACCAGGAACAGAAGGGCATGTTTCCAAGACCTCACAGTCACTCCAGGAGTGTTCAGGGGGTGCAAACACTGCTTCCTTTCAGCCAAGAATCCAGAAACAAAGAGACAAACAACAAGGAATACATGAAATTCGTTTACCTTGTATCCTAGTCTCCTGTAAACTACCAAACTGCGCATTTCCTCCCCTTGAAGTTCTGCTTTTAAAGGTTTATTTGTAACTTGTGAGCAGCTATAATATAACTTAGACATTGTCCTGGAGTGTGGGATGGAGTTACGTTAGTCGTCTTGGAAGGGGACCTGGTCATTGTGCTTATCAGGGGCACAGTGATCCAGAGGGTGAAGTCTACAGTCAGTCACAGTAAATAAACACTTTGAGAAGTGAAATCTAATTACTAGAGATGATCTGGAATGTTCATGGATCATAGATTTGTAGAACAGCAAAGCTTCTAGGTATCATCCAACCCAACCTTTAACTTTATTAAAGAAATAGGCCCAGAGAGATTCAGTGATATAACCAAAGCCCACAGCGAGGCCGTAGCAGAACAGCGATTAGGACGCGAGTGCGGGTTTTCAGGACGCCCTCCGCACTTGCCACGTGGAACGCTGTCCATCAGGAAGATGAAACACAGTGATTCAAGAAGGATAACGTTCATCGACGACAAACCGCAGGGTGATAGATGCGTTTATATTTGGACAGAGGTTATACAAGTAACGCACAGTCCTATGAATAAAAAGGCAGGGGCCTCTGTTCTCTCCCACGTGCTTCTCCCGGGAGTCATCGGCTGATCCTAAATGGCTCAGGGACAGCTGCCCAGCGCTGGGACACAAGGGAGGAACACTTAATCCTCATTAAGAAGGGGCTGCTGGGTAGAGGGCGGGTTTCACCACCTCCCAGTACGGTTGTCAGCGTCACAGCCTCTTCCCTTGCAGGTTGTGAGGGAGAAAGAGAAATTAGAGTGAACACTACGAACACTGCCAGAGAGATGTGGAGGGAGAATCGGAGGGGGAGAATGGCGCGGGCCAGGCACACATGTAAGTGTTCAGGACATTAAAAGGCTCTTTAAATAGACTTCCCACAGGTGAACAGGATGATAGAGAAAAGCCGCCTGTGCGCTGGGGAGCTAAGTAAACAAGCAAGGACGTCAGATTCTCTGAGCTAGACGAGGGTGGAGTGGACCTGGAGCTCACCAGAAAGTACAAGAACGTCTTCGGTTTAATTGCCAAGTCCTGTTCTGTGAGGCGGCACCCTGCGGAGTAGCGCACATCTCAGAAACTATTGCCTGCTTAGGGACTTTTCAGAGGAAAATGTGAAAAATCCTGAACACTGAGCCACGATTAGAGTTGATGAGTAGCTTAGGCTCTCAAAGATGTGCCTATCAGCATGATTCTATTTCTTTCCCCTGATCAGGGAAGCCCAATGATTATCATTAAATAATTACAATATTATTTCTATAGAAACAACCCCTTAAAAAGCCTTCAGCAGAAACTGGCATCCTCCCCACTTCGCTGTGTTCTGTCTGAGCAGAAGCAAGAAGAGAGGCACAGCACAGGCCGTGTTTGGCTTTTGATTAGACATTAAACCTCAGAGGGTTGCTAAACTTCTTGAACTCCGTGGCTTCAGTGTGGGTGGGAGAGCAGGTCCAACCAGCCAAGCTGAGAGCAGCGCGCTATCTTTTGTTCTCAGCAGCTTGGGAGGCTGTTGCAAGGCTAATGTTTAACTTTGGGTCTTAACTACTTCAAGCCTCGATTTCCTCACATACAAATGGCACAAGCAATGAAAACAGATTGCACTTCCTCATAAACATGAATAGTACAAACTCTTTCCTTTTTTTTTTTTGTTTTTTTTTTTTTTTTTTTTAAACTCCTTTGGAGGGGAGAGCAAAATGGTGAAAAATTCAAGTTCTAGAGAGCACATGGTCCAATAGAGGTATAATGTGAGACACAAACAGAGGTCACACTTGCAGTATTAATTTTTCTAATAGTCACAATTAGAAAGAAAAAAACCAGGTGAAATAAATTTAAAACCTGTTTTATTTTTTACCCAACACTGTATACCCAAAATATTATTTCAACATGTAATTAATATTTAAAAAGTTATCAGTGAAATACTTTACTCTTGTCTTCATACAAGTCATCAAAATAGAATGTGCATTAGCTGCTGTCTACTGCAGGGGATAGGGCAGCTCTAGAGCCAAATTGAATTAACTTGGAAATTGCCTGATCCTGTGCCTCAGTTTCCACATCTGTAAAATGTGAATAAAAATCTCCCTTTTTGGATTTGTCATGAAGATATGTGTAAATGTATTTAAAAGTCCACCATGCACTGTCTAACATAGATTTAATCAATCCATGTCAGCTAGCAGTAGTAGTTTTGGCAAAAATACACAGGATGAAAGTGAATTTTTCTCAAAATGGGGTAATTCCAAACAAAGTAAAATTGAATTTAGAGCTTAGGGTTTTTTTTGTTTTTCTTTTCCTACTTCTTTTTAGGGAAGTCATTTAGTAGCTCAGACCAGGAAGATGTATTTCAAATACTTTATTTTTTTATTTCATCAAACCAGTAATTTTTAAAGTGGCCTCTCCTTCACTCCTACAGCAAGCCAAAGTAAAAACAGTTCTAACTAGTTACCTTTGATTTTATTCCTTGTCAAAGATAGTTAAGAAAGCCAAACAGCTTTATGGGATTATACTGTTTGTAAATGTGCATGGGATTAGTGTGTGTTTATTTGCTTTTTGTGATACTGAGGTATATGTACTAAATTGACTAGGCTGCTCTAAACTTGCAGTCCTCCTGCCTCAGGCTCCCAGAACACCAGGATTACAGCTGTGAACCATGATACACAGCTGCATTTAGATTTGGAGTGGCAGAATTTTGATTTTGGAACTTTAAAAAATAACAAGCATTCAGTTTTCAACTGGGATTCTTTGCCTTATTTTCTGAAGCATTTCTGCCTTTGAACAACAGCAGTGTGCTGTGAGAATTCAGCATCATCCTGGAGTCTCAGGGTTCCAGTGTGGTGCCCCAGATGTACATCAAAATTTGTGGCCACTTTGTTATAAGAATTTCCTCTTAATTTATTCTTTGATGCCTGTGAACAAGCATAAAAGAGGTGTAAAATTTGGTCAGGTCATTATCAGGCCTTCTCCATATATGGCCAACACTGAGATATATCAGTGTCACCATGCTGTGTGGTACTAACAAGACCCACGGGAAATCAGAAAATTGGAATTTGGGGTCCCTTTTGCCTTCTTGCTTAGTCTTAGTGATGACACCAGATATCTCCATGACATTTGCTTCCCACATTCTGTAGCCTGGAATGTAGTCCAAGTTTATCAGTTCAAGGTGCATTTGCATCTTTTGTAGGAGGTTGAGAGGTGGGAGCTGATCAAGGAAAAAGATATGACCACGAGCAACAAGCACACAAAACAAGTTTTATTGGCTGGTGCTGGACAGGGTGCATAAGAAGGAAAGTAAGTCCTTAGCATAAGATCGTCCAGTGGCTTCAAGGTCCAACACCCAGAAAGGGAGTAGATTAAGGAATTCCTGGGAGCAAGGAAGTTTAGTTGTTTAGGCAATGTTGCTCAGCAGTACAGCATGGAATTCCTGGATGAGAGAACCCCAAGGGTTGGCGTCTCGTCACCTCTTGACTATCTTATCAATGGCCAACAAATACTGGGTGAGGTTTTAAAAAATGTGCCAAATGAGTGGCTAAATATCTACTTGTTTGGCTATTTTTTAAAAAGTATATGTGTAAAAATTTGAGTTTCATGCTGGTAAACTTTTGAGCTAATGTCTCAGGCTGCACTGAAAAAAAAAAAAGAACCAATACACAGAAGGCTTCTCTGACCCATTTGCATAACAATCTCTCAATCTATGCATGAATAGTGTGGTATGTTGGATAGAGAACAGGAGAAAGCTTTGGTTGGCTGTACCACTTCCTCTCTAGCTGTATCTTGGTCACTCAGTATCTTGGGGTCTCATTGCCCTTGTCTACAAAATGAAGAGTAGGGCCAGAAGACGTCTCAGTTACCAGAACCAAAAGTTTATCACGCTCAAATTTTTGGAATATCCTCCTGGTGGCAGACAGGACATGCATTACTATTTCCATTTGTGAGCGAGGGCCCTGAAGCACAGAAAGGACAAGTACTGACCTTTCCATCAACATTCACTGAGGTGCTCACGGGCAATTTGTGGTGTCTAGATCCCTTGTGTCTTGTTACTCTCATGGGCAAACAAGAGGCATCGTTGCATAATATTGTTCTAGAAATGAAATTAAAATTCTGCCATTGCATGTAGGTATATCCCAGTCCAGAGATTATTCAAATTTAAGATTTATAAGAATTTTATAATATTATTATTTTACTAGCATATTTACATTTATAAACATTTGGAGTAATAGAACTACTATGGCATCACTGTTTTTACTATTCTTATTGCTTTTTGTCATCATCTTACATTTGTTCATATTTCATAACGATTATTAAGGGTAGTCCTACCTGTGATATCTTTTATTCTCTCCGTGACAGTGTGCAGTAGGGTGCTGGTACTGTTAATATTCAGCTTTCCAGAGGAGATTTGCTAATTTCTGTGGTATAAATATTCTTACCGAGGCTGACTTTGAACTACCAAAGTGAGAGGTGACTGACCTGAGTTGGGAAGAGATGTTGATCTCACATGTATGGTTGAATCAATGTACTGATTCTTGTTATGTTCACTCATGGATTCTAAATTTCTTTTAAATACAGATCACACTTTTTTATTTTTTATATGCAGGTACCCGGAGTCAAACTGAGGACCTCGCGCTTGCCAGGCAGGTGCTTATGCCGCTGAGCTATATCACTGGCCCCAGATCACACTTTTAAAAATATGCTCAGTGCCTGTCTCTGTCCCCGCTGGACTGTTCTATGGATATAGAAACTGTATGGTCTTGCTCACACTTATTCCCAGAGCTAATCTTACTTCATCTGTTGCTTTTGATAAAACTGCATGGCCAATGAGCTGTTGTTCCTGAAGAAGCCACACCTGCTGACTTTGTGCAAAGGTACCAGAATTTCCTTCACATCCACAGGGCTCAGTCTTGGCCTCCATTGACTTCTCAAGTCTGGGATCTGAGGTCTGACTTCCAACAAAGATCGCTGCCCTGTGGATTACTAGGAAGATTAATTACAAGTTTTGTAAAGATTATCAACTGCATACCAGAGCCTATCTCCGAGACTGTGGTGGAGAAACACTCATTGTTGTGCTCACTGTTACTGGTACCGTAGAGAGAGTCTGACTTCCTCTATTGGTCACTGACTAGGGAGCGTTTCTTTCTGAGAGGAGGAAGGCTTACCTAAAAATAAATGAGCTTAAAAATCTTTATCCTAAACTTGTCTAAATTGTAAAATAAATCATTCTGGAGGTTTGGTGAATTTTTTGGCTCTGAAAGATTCTATATTTGACTGCCCTGGAACACGGTGTTCTCTGTCTGGAAACCATTCCATTTGTGCCTGACTCCAATGTTTCAAAGGACTTTGTGGCCCTGTTTTCCAGATCCAAGTTTAATTGGAGAATTAATTATCTGAGCAAGAACATGGAAGCCCAGTTGAGTTTGAGGGTGAAGCCTGTGATCTGTTTTCCACCTCAATAGACAAAAGAGTCTTGGTGAATATTCATTGATTATACTTTCACGTAAGCAGATGTCCCACATAGCAGAGGTAAGAAAGCAGAAGGAGGAGCCTGTGATAAGATTATGTTTAGCAAAGATAAATACACAAGTTTCTTTATCCTATTGCAATACTTCAGCCAGGAGGACCTGAGCCGTGAGATGCCTGTGTCAGTTGCAAGGGGCCTTTGAGCTACTCGAGCAAAACAGGAAGGAATGAGGTTTCCTTGGCTTGCCTGCAGCTTTCAGTCATGGTTTCTGATTAGCTTGTGCTTCTCAGATGGAATTTGTAAGCACTTTGAATAACTTATCCTTCTTCTCACTCCAGAAATTCTTTAGTGAGGTATTTGCAAAAGTTTCTTTCTTTGAAATCTATGTGACCCAGGCTATTAGACTGCCTTCCCTAGTTCACGGTTGCCATGACAACCAGTGGAAGACTCTATTCAAGTCCATCTACAATAACCTTAATGAAAATGATGTAACATCACTTAAATCAGGCATCCCCTCTCCAGAATGGAGTTCACTTCCCTATGCTTCTGATGACCAACTCCTGAAGAATCCTTTCTACAGCAAAAGTGTCCCACATTTCACTGCATACAGCCAGGGCAGAGCTATGTGCTAGGTGACTGTGTGGCTAGAGAGTTTCAACCTCAGCAGTACCAATGGGACATTTGTTTCTGAGTACTCCCTGGGGTAATGCTATCCTGGGCACCTACTCGAGGCCAGTAGACATTACCATGCAAGTTTTGACCACCACAAATGTCTCCAGATATTGCCAAATGTCCCTTGGGGCTGGGGGCAGGGATAGTTTTCCATGTTGAGAACCAGTGGGGCTCTGTTGACACCTACCAGACTTAGCCCTTGTGACCATCTGACCTAGAATTACAGCTGTCAGCTTTTCCATCTGCTGAGGAGCTTCCTCACTGGCAGCCCCTAGAACACCTGCTCACGTCAGCACCAGTGATCATGCCTGTCTATGGAGTCCACTGTCACACAGGTTATCTGCCGTCCTCCCCTAGCTACCTTCCAGAAAGGCACATATCTAGGGGCCATAGTCATGCCCTTAACGTCCTTGACCTTGTAGAAGCTTTTCCTGGACCCTGGAGCACAATTCCCAATTTGTCTATTTTGGAATCTGTCCCAGTTTCTCCTGCTCTCACCGCCTCCTTAAATAGCCCTCTATCGGTGGGTGTCCCCAGTGCATCTCCCAGGACTGGGCTTTGCTTGCCTTCTACAGGCACACAGCCATGGTGAGGCACACGGTCACACTTAGAGAAATGCCTGCTGTCACATTTGTAGGGGATGAGTAAGAGTCCAAATGGAGTATATCATAGGTTTAGGTGTTTAAACATTGTAAAGCAAACTTATGAACTGTGAAGCACTTTATGTTCTATCTGCCCATCTGGACAAACATGCCTCTCTCAATGCCTGGCAAAGCCCCTTGGGGACACACCTGCGGTGGAACAAAGGTGAGCATACTGACTTGTGACTGGAGAGACCACACCCTTCCAGGGACCGTGGGCGTTTCAACCAGAGGAAGTTAGAAAGGAGCCGCTCGAGGACTTACACTGATGCTGGGTGCTTTGGGCAAGTTCAAAGAGGCATGACTGTGCTCTGGAATAAATGGATGCTCTCAGGAAGCGGTGGCAGTTCAATAATGGGGGATATTAACAAAGAGGGGATCGTGTGTGATTGGGAAAGAAGCAGTGGTTACTTGTGTTCGCCAGGAGAAGGGGATGTGGTTGTCGCTGTGGTGTAGATAATGCTTTCATTTAGGTCCGTGCTCAGACATGATTACAGAGTGGTCTTGTTTTCCTCTCGTTCCATCTTGGTCAGAGTGGCCTGGCCTGACGCTGGTGTTCTGTGGGATTGTTTAGGGTTCACTGGAGAACACCATGACCCACCTGGGACTGGGGCCAGCTGCTTGACACCAGGCCTGGCTGATGGTGCCATGGTTCTTTTCTTTTATCTCCCTTCAGAATGACATGGAGGCTGGCTTTGAATTTAGAAGTTTGGACTCCTCTGCCAGGCTGTGGCAGTGGGAAGGGGCCATATTCCCCCTTTCTCCTCTTCTTCCTGGCTCCTTCCCACCCCTGGATCTGTCTTACCCTGTGAAAGGCCAAACGCTCACCAGAAAGCACATTCCATCCCACGTGTCCACTTTCTCCTTGACCACCACGGAGGCCCGGAGATCTGCACACTGGCAGTGAGGTGCATGTGCAGGAGGATGGCCTCCAGGGTGAGGCCTCCTAGGCCTGGGAAGCGGGCTCTGGATGTCTAAGCAGAGAATTCCAGGGTCCTGAGTACCTGCAACATAATCTAGCAGTTGACTCCAAGTAGCTCATCCCTTTGATCCCACAAACTTCTCACTTCATGGGGACATAGCCCCTTGAGCAGAGGGATACCCTGTAAGGTGCAGACCTGGAGCTCTCTTGTCCAGATCTAACAGGGTCTGTCTAGCACTGCTGACGCCACCTTAATCTGGTCACTGCACAACCTCCCATGCCTGGCAGGACTTCCTCTCTTGGCCTCTTCCAGCTCATGCAGTTGTGGCTGTTTTCACTTATGCCACAGAATCATGACTGTCACAGCACACATGTGAGAAACTCAAATGGACAGGGAACAAGAAAGCTGTTCGATGCATTCCTGTTCCCTTAACCTTTAAAAAGCACAGAAACACACCAAAAGTTGCTTAAAATAAATGTGTGTGCAAATGACCAAACACTGTAGGAGTGAGAATATGTCTATTATATGCCAATATTTACAAAACTATAGTAATTGGTGAGTCACATTTCTTAAGAAACTAGTTTACTAATTTGTTTTTTCTTTAAAATATTTGCCTTTTAGGTTAACAATAGGATTACCATTTTTATTTTTATTTTTTTATTTTTTTTTATTTTTTATTTTTTGTGGGTACCGGGGGGTCGACCTCAGGACCTCGCGCGCCAACAGGCACCTGTGCCGCTGAGCGATATCACCGGCCCCTTTTTTGTATGTGGGATCCGGGAGTCGAACTCCGGCCCTCGCGCTTGCAAGGCAGGCGCTTACGCCGCTGAACCATCTCACCGGCCCAGGATTACCATTTTTAGAACTAACTTTCATCTTAAATTCTCACTTAAGAATATTTTGGGCTGGGTGGGGTGGCACACGCCTGTAATCCCAGCACTTGGGAGGCTGAGGAAGGAGGATTGCTGTGAATTTGAGTCCAGCCTAGGCTACATACTGAGTTTAAGGCCAGTCTGAGCTACATAGCAAGACCCTGTCTCAAAAAAAAAAAAAAAAAAAAAAAAAAAAAAAGAATATTTTGGGTTTTTCCTTGATATTCTTCTTTCTTGCCTCTCCATCTTTTTTTTTTTTTTTTTTTTCATACAAGACCTTGCTATATTGTGCAGGCTGGCAGTGAACTTACTGTTTAGCCCAGATTGGCCTCAAACTCACAATCTTCCTACTTCAGCCTCCAAAGTGCTGCAATTGAGTTTCATTCTTTAAGGGTAAAGTCTTTCTTATTCTAAAGGGCAAGGACTGTGATCTCAGTGTTTGTGCCAAAGCATCCTCCTTCAGTTAATGATAGCCTCCAGCCGTGATACTTGAGGATGTGGAAGGTAAGGGTTTTTAAAGGAAGGTGCTGAGGGGTAAGTGTTGATAAACAGCTCTCCCCAGGAGAAAAGGCATCTGCCTCCTCAATATCTTATGGCACAGAAATCTCTTACTTTTAAACATGAAAGATCATAATACCTTGTTCCTTATTTTTGGGGGACTGTTTTGCAAAAAAAGAATTTTATTTTTCTTACCTGGAGAAAAGGAATATTTTTATATCATTTAGGTCTATGCAAAAATATTTGTCCTTTCTTTCAGGTCCAGCTATTAAGACACTTTCACCTGCTGATAGTCACTGCTTGGGGAAGTTTCTAAGCATGGTACGTGTGTACTTGCTTCTTTAATCTTCCACGTATTGCACCCTTCCTTCCAGAGTACAATGAATGAAGAGGGTAGGTTTAAAGTCAAAACTTCTGTTGAATCCCAACCCTTCTAATTACTAACTACCTCATCTACCTCAGTTTCACTCCCTTAAATGGAGGAAATAAAAACAGTTACTTTATAGGGTTATAAGGATTAAATGTGAAATGCATAGTATGGTATGGTAACTGGCACATAAGAATAAGAGCTCAATAAATGGGAGCATTGATTTTTTTCCACCAGTGTTAATGATGCCCACTACTGATGAGGCGCTATGCTGGAGGCTGAGGAAACAGCAGGGGACAAAATACGTTCTACGGAGGCTGACAGCGCAGAGATGGGAGACAGGTGAGTAACACGATGGGAGTTGAAACTGCCATAGGAGAGGCCAGGAGGAACCCCTAACCAGTACTGAGAAGTCAGGCGAAGCTTTCCAGATACCTAAAAGGTGAGAGGGAACCAAAAAATGTGATACGAGGTCTGACGAGGCATTCTAAGGAGAGGGACCAGAATGTGAAAGTCTCCAAGCCAAGAGAAACCATGAAACCTGCAATCCTACCCTCCCTATCCTCAAATCCTTCATGCAATAAAGAAGAATAAAAATAAATTAACAACTGTCTTTTCCCCTACATCTTTCATTCTTTTCGAGTTAGTCTCTGTTGCTCAGAAATCCCAAGCAGAGTACAGAATGACTGCATCTTGTGTAGGGAACTAAGAGGATGCTTCTTCTGCATTGACATTTTCGGATTTTGCTTTGCTTCCTTCTCCTCACACATCCCCAGGCCATGGGCTGTGTTTTGGCATTGTTCAGCATTCTCTCTCTTTCTCTCTCTCTGGGCTTTTTTGTTCCAGGAAATATTTGTTTTAGCTTATTTTACCCTTTTAGACTTAATATGTTGTTTTTAGATTCATTTTCTCTTCATTTTGTAAAGATTCCCCACCCCCCACTTTCCCCTATTATTTTTAATGCCTTCAAACAATGGTCACTCAAATTTTCCATCAGTTCATTTCTTATAAATAACAAAGATTTAAAAATTTGTTTAATCTACAAAATAGTTTTTGGAATACAGTCCTTTCACCCTAACCACTGTCCTTGTTGTTATATGATGCTTTTACTGAGATTTAGCCCATTTTTTGAAGATGCTCTTGGCCAAGACATCCAGATTGGCATTACAATAAAAATGTCACATGCTTTTGAATAACATGCCTCACTAAAGCCTAAATAAATAATTTCTATTGGCTATTTCTGTGGAACCCAGGATGCTCAGAGACTCAAAATCAACCATCAAAAAGCTGCCCAGAGTTCTTAGTGACTGGCTCAAAACAGTATCTTAGATATCTTAGAATATCACAATTTTTAATCTTGATTTTAGTAACCCTATTCACTACACTTTCCAATGACAACGGTGGAAGTTAGTAGATTTTGTACATTTGCTATGTGCTAAATGCTTTGCTGGGTGAATGTGAGCATTAACTCATTAAGTCCTTATACAAACTCTACAAGGTAGGTACTGTTATTATCCTGTTTTTACAAATTAGATTTCAAGGGTTTAGTGCTTGGCCCAGAATCACACACTAATATTTGACACATCTGGAATTGAGCTCTCTCCAAGCACCTGTGCCAGACATCACTATGCTCTGTAGCCAGGAGTCCTTGAAGCCTAACAAGCAAATGAAGGAGAAATAGATATTGACTAGCCATCAGGTTGGCCAGTGCAAATTCTAAAGGTGCAGAATTTGTTCCTGACCTGAATTTTTTGTCTAGATGTCCTGGAACTCTAGTTAGTGAGACTGGAATATGGCTCATTTTTTTCTACTGATTGCATTTCCAGGTTCATGATTAAGTGGCTCTTAAATGGGATAATAGTATTGTGTTATGATTCTTAAAATGTGTCCTCTTTCCTTTTAAGAGATTCACACTGAAATGATGTGATGTCTGAGACTGGCTTTGAAATAACCCATTTGATGGAGGAGTGGGTAAATGGATGGTGTTAAAAGGAAATAAGATTGGCCATGATTGTTGCAACCGGCCAATGGGTAGCTGACATTTATATGTTGTTCTGTGTGTGTCTGTGTGTGTGTTTGAAACTTATCATAATAAAATATTTAAAAGTTTCTGAGCTACATTATTTACTTTCTATAGGACGTCATTTTTCCCCAAGCCCTCGGTTGATTATATCTCACTGTTTTTATTAACATTAAATAAAGATCTTCCATCAGCTAAGGGCAGCAATTCATTCAGACATCTTCCTGTTTATGGTGGACCCTTTTTTCATTCCTCCATAATAAGACTTTGTTAAAGCTCGCTGTTTTGGCTTGTATCTAGATGTCCTCCCACAGCTTCATGCAGTCATAGGTGGAGCTTTTTGGAGGTGGATGGATCTAGAGCGTGTGATGCTGGGATTAAGAATGTGATACTAGAATTTATTCATAGTGTGATGCTAGGATTAAGGCTGCCTCACCCTGGCTGCGAGTGCTAACTGCCCTAAGGGTGGGTAGCCTAGATAGAATATAAGGGACAGAAAGAGGGCTGCTGTTGTCACTGCTTGTTGTCTGCTCCTTACTGCCTTGCTGCCTTCTGCCTGTTATGAACTATTTCTCCTCTTTGATCCCCCACTGCCCCGCCAACATGCCTGGGAGCCAACCAACTAGGTACTGAAATCTCTACAAACTGTGAGCCAAAATAAACATTTCCTCCTTTAACTTTGGGTGTTGGGTATTTTGTCTTAGCGATAAGAAAAGTAACTGAGATACTTGCTTATTACAGTGTTTATTTTCCTTTTTTTTTTTTTTTTGTGGGTACCGGGGGGTCGACCTCAGGACCTCACGCGCCAGCAGGCGCCTGTGCCGCTGAGCGATATCACCGGCCCTTTTTTTTTATGTGGGTTCCGGGAGTCGAACTCGGGCCCTCGCGCTTGCCGGGCAGGTGCTTAGGCACTGAGCCATCTCACCGGCCCTACAGTGTTTATTTTCCTTCATCCTCCTCCTATCCACCTTTTTGTTAAAAATTTTATTTCTAACGTGTTTTTCCCCTTGGGTCTTTTCTTATCAATTCTTGAACACACTTTTCTTTTTACAAACAAGATTTGTACAGATGATTATAACATGACTTTGGTATTTTTTCCTGCAATAATCTTTTCCAGAAAGATTTTATTGTTCCCAGTTTTGGATTGATTCTGTAGATTCTCTTTCACTATAATGAACCCCAGTGGTTCTATTATGTTTCTTCACTATGAAATAGACTTAAATTTCTATTTAAACAGAGCTCAGGTTTAAGTCATGGTCTTGTCTATTTATTTGTGCACTCATTCATTAGTTTTCCAATAAAATTACTAGATGCCTACAAACATGGAGTACTCTAAAGAAGAATTTGTTGTCTTGAATAATATATATATATATATATATATATATATTTTTTTTTTTTTTTTTTTTTTTTTTTGTGTGTGTGTGTGGGTACCAGGGGTCGACCTCAGGACCTCATGCGCCAGCAGGCACCCGTGCCGCTGAGCAATATCACCGGCCCTTTTTTCATATGTGGGTTCCGGGAGTCGAACTAGGGCCCTCGCGCTTGCCAGGCAGGTGCTTACGCCACTGAGCCATCTCACCGGCCCCCTTGAATAATATTTTTGTAGGGATTTTACAAAATAGTCTATAAAAATCGTTATATTGAAACTGAATTTGGAGCCATAGCAACATTGGTTGGATTATTTTCTTCAGAGATCATAAAGTTTACATTTCTTTTTGCATATGCAACCAAAATGTACAATAATGAGGAAGAATCATCTCTTAATTTGCTCAAGAAACATTTATTTAAGGGTCTAGTGTGTGCCAGATACTCTTCCAAGTTCTAGCAAAACTTGACTGAATAGACAAAATTCCCTGCCCTCTTGTAGCTCATATTTCAGTGTAGAATACAAACAATAAACAAAATAAACAAGTTTATGCAGTGTGTCAGATAGTACTAAGGGGGCAGACAATGAAGAAGGGAAGGAGAAGGAAGCGTGGATTGCGATGTTAAAATGCGCCCCTCCATCCATCTGTTGAACATATAGTCATTGATGTAATAGAATCAGGATGTGAGGACCTTTGGGAGGAGATCAGATCAAGAGGGCATAACATCATAAATGGTGCCTTAGACTGTTTTGGGTTATAATATCCCTGAGGCCGAATATTTTATAAAGAGAAGAGGATTACTTAGAGAAGAGCAGGCAAAGCTCTTCCTCTGTGTGAAATGGGAGTAAAACCTACACTTTGACAGACTGCTCTGGCTCCTGGTAAGACCAGGAAAACAAGGGTACAGGAGACCAGCCAGGACCTGAAACAGTAATTCGGGCAAGAGAAGGGTGCTGGCAGTGGGGTGGTGGGAGGTGGTTGGATTCGGGGGTAATTTGGAAGTGCAGCTGCCGTTATTTGCTTATGACTAGAATGCAGGGAGTAAGGGAGGGAGGAGTCAGAGATGACAGCAGAATATTTGGCCCGAGCAGCTGTAAGCTGGCGTCACCGCTAAGTGCATGGGTAGGCAATGGGAGAAGTGGCTTCGATGCGGATCAGGAGACTGGTTTGCATGTGTTAATTACGGGAGATCTACTGGACATCCAAACAGAGTCAAGTAAGATCTATGACCTGAAATTCAGGGGAGAGAATCAGACTAGATAAAAATTTGGGAGTCATTTTTTCCATCAATGGCTTCCCAGAATGTTTACAAGGTTAAACAATGGTCCCTAAGTAAAAGTTCTAGAAACATCCTTCATAGCCTCTGTTCATTGACAAAATTCCTTTGCTGTTTAGAATTGGAAAAGGATGGTATAAGTGGAAAAAAAAAAGCCTTTGGCATTAGACAGATCTATTAGAATCTACGCTCTGTCACATCATGTCTGCGTGGCCTCGAGAAAGTTAGGCAACTTCTCTGAGCCTCTGTCTCTTTTATAAAACTGGCAATTAGTGGCACATCTCCAGGGCTGTGTGAAGCTAACCTCTGATAATGGATAAACAGTCCACTTGCACAGAGCTGGGAAGTGCTGAATGATGTTAGCTTTTTCCTCCCCTGCTAGAGACTGCTTAAGTGGTATTGGTAGCCAAGTGTCTCACCAGTAATGACTAAGTTCCCTCTGGGGAGTGGGGCAAAGCACCTGGGGGGCGAGGAGGGAGCGTCGGGGCAGCGTAGGGGGTTGCTGAATGCGCTTCATCTCCACACCATATGTGTTTCCATTTTGTGCAACTTGGGAATTTAAAGCTAGGACTGTTTTGATATTTAAATATTTAAAATCATATATAGTTTCTGGGAGAATCCCAAAGGCATTAAAGGTTTTGCTTAAAGAGATGAATCTTGAATACTGATGACTTCTGCTTCAGAAATAGTGACACCGCACTATTAAAGGAGACAGGCAGGACCCTAGAACCAGAATATTCTGTCTCACTAATTTAATAAGGAGACCTCTTCACTGACCACTGGTAAACTCTCTTAATAATGTAAAGACGTGGCAGTTTGTTTATCTCGTCTGAGCCTGGATTTCAGCAGACTTGAGTATCTTGTAACTGATTCGGTTCTTGACTAAGGGTCCCTCCAGCTGAGGCAGGTGGATAGAGGGTAGGGACTGACCCTAGTTCCTACGTGAGTTATGTCTCTGGGAGAACATCCCTTCTAGGGAGGGTCACAGGTGGCCTGTACTCTGCCTCCTTCTCAGTTCTTGCTTGAGGTCTGGGAACAGGCCGTCCTCCAACCTGAGAGGACCACTCCATCTGGCTGTTCTGAGTGCTTCTACCCCAAACTTGACTCCACACAAGCGGATCCGGTGCCCCGACTTCATACCTGCCCCAGTGCACCTGGGCATATTTCCTCTCAGTGCCTCTCATTTGGCCCTGTGCCTGGAACTGTCAAGTATAGAACTGAGTCTCCACACCGTATATCTCCTGGAGGGCCAGCCAGTATTCTGGAGCCACCTCCCCAAGACGGGAGGGCTGTGTGTCCTTGTTTCTTTCTCTCTCTCAACCCCAGAAAGGTTTATGAATTATTCCAGCCTCAGCCTGTGATCGAATTCCCCATGAAGTCATGTGAGAGTTTTATTAGCAGTAACTGTGAGAAGAGAACTCAGGAGATTCACTGGCTCTTCTTTCCTTGAGGCCCTAGCGCTGTACAGAGAGAAGCATTAATGGTTTAAAAAAAGTTTAAATCATGTTTACTGGTAACGTATGTCCATTTAGTCAGATTCAGGTTTTGTGTATCATAAACTTATACCATTTGGGAATGCTTTTTTAAGAAAAAGAATAAAGAATTATGAATACAAAATATATAAAGGATTTACAGGGTAGGCTCGCCATGGCCACCTGCAGAGTCAAGTGTGGAAGAATGCAAAAGTGCCGCCTGTGCTGGAGAGTGGAGGATCCAGCTGGAAGTCGAAGGGCCGGAGCTCACTGCAGAGTCCCGTGCAAGTGTATCTTGGGAAGCTGAAAGATCCGCGGTGGAAGGCTGAAGAGACGTGTTGGGAGCCTGGAGATGGATATCTAAAGGCAATAGCAAAGACTGGAGCTCCTCCAAAGAAGCAAGAGCAAGACTTCCTTGATCTTTCATCAAAGCTATAAGCCTACTGGTTGGTGCCACCCACATTCAGGGTGGGTCTTCCCTCTTCAGTAAGTCAATCATCCAGACATATCCAGAACTGTGCTAAACCAATCCGCTAGCATTTCTTACTCAGGTTGACACCACAGCTATCACAGGTGGTGTGTGGAGATCAAGCCTGGCCCAGATTTCAAGGGTTGCTAGAGGATGCCCCGCACTATTCCAAAGCCCAAAGGCCAGAAGATGCTGACCCCTGGACTCAGCATATGAGTCCAATTTGCCACTTTGGACTGAAATATTTGGCTTCTTACCAAGGCAGGCTGTGAGCACTGTGTACCACAGAAAAGTAGGGTAAGCATTCATTCACTCAACAAGTAATTATTGCATACCTACTCTGTGCTAGGAAAAAGTCTTTGTTAGAGACAAAGTAGCAACAAACCAATCAAAACCTACTGCCTTTATGATGCTTACCTTCTAATGGGAAAAACAGTCAACAAAATAATAAATATAGTATATTGAGAGTGATCAGCACTATGGAAAAAGAGAAAACAACCAAAAGGGAGAGGTAGAATTGTGAAATGCTATAATCCCAAGTAAGATTTCCAGGAAAGGCCTTGCTGACAGAGTAATATTCAAGCAAAGACTTAAAGGAATGAGCCATATTCATAACTGCAGGAGATGGACCCCCCGCAAAGTGGGCAGGTGCAAGGATTCCGAGATAGGAGCACGCCTGATGGAAGGAGGACTGACAGCTACCAGGGGCCAGATCATAAGGCATGTCAGGTTACGCCAGGGACCTTTGTCATCACAATTTGGCCAGCAGAGGATTTTCAGCAGAGGAGTGTCGTGTGTCTGGTGTGAGTTTTTGAAGAATCACTCTGAGTGCTGTACTGGGAAGAGATCACTGGGGCTACAGGCAGAAGCAGAGGAACCAGTCAGAAGGCTACCACAACAATCTGGAAGTAAGACAATCAGGCTCTAAGTAGGATGGTAGCAGTGCTTGGGAGTGATCAAATTCTGACTATATTTTAAAGGAAAAGAAGACAAGATTTGTTGATGGATGGGAGGTGAGGATTAGAAAGAAGACAAGACATGGGGATAGCAAGGTGTTAAGGTTGAACAGTTGGGTTGGCACTGGCCACTAACTGAGATGGAGAAGAATCATGGTGTAGCAGGTATGCCATGAGGTGGGGACCACATGAGAGAACTTCGGATTTGAATACAGTACCTGGAAATGTCAATAAGACGCAGATGTAAAGACTTTGAGAAGCAGATGAATCTGACTTTGGATGTCAGGGAAGCCTTCTGGCTGGGGATGAAAATTAGGGAGTCTGCAGGATTTAGGTGTATTTAAAACCACTGGACTGAGCTTAGTAAGGGAAAAGAGCCCATCGAGATGAGAAGAGATGGGCCCTGGGTGTGGCTCAGTGGTGAAGTGCATGCTTAGCATGTGCAAGGCTGGGATCTGATCCTCAGCACCAAAAAAAAAAAAAAAAAAAAAAAAGCAAAGGATAATCTCTGCTGTATCTGACACTAAGAAGCTGGGGAGATAGGGAGGAACAAGAAGAGGGAGAAAAAGCAAGATGACACAACAAAACTTGGAGAGTTTGATGTTCTGGAAGCCAAGTGTAGAAACTGTTTTTTCCTGTGGGTACCGGAGGTCGACCTAAGGACCTCGTGCACCAGCAGGCACCCATGCCGCTGAGCAATATCACCGGCCCTTTTTTTCATATGTGGGTTCCGGAAGTCGAACTCAGGCCCTTGCACTTGCCGGGCAGGCGCGTACGCCGCTGAACTATCTCACCGGCCCTAGAAACTGTTTTCAAGTGGAGGGAAGAGTCAGCTGTGTCCAGTGCCTGGAGGCCAGGGAAAGGCTGAGCTTGGCACCAACCACTCGGCTTGCAGAGGAAGAGCTGTAAGTCTGAGGAGCAGGATCAGCTTTCAGCTTTTGGCTTCTGGCTTCCAACTGCAGTAGTAAAATAGGGGAGGTAGATGTGGCAGGGCAGCAGAGGAGCTCTCTTTGGAGGACAGGAAGAAAGAGGTGACCAGGAAGCACTACACAACAAAGGGGGGGCAGGAGGACAGGGAGAGGTTGGAGAGGCACACATTAGGAGGGGAGCCCCAGTAGGGTGAGGCCCACTGGAGTGTGGACACTTCCCAAGGTGTGCTTTTCTACAGCCATGGTCAGCTGCCTGGGCTCATGTTGAAGGTTGGTGGGGACTCGGATTTAACCAGAGTTGGAGACTTGCTAAATGCAGTACAAATGACTATTAAGAGAGGGGAAGGGAGTTTGGAAGGTAGGTGAAGGAGTGAGTTCTACTGCCTGTGGGATTCAGTCATTGGCTGTGGGATTTAGTAAAGGTAAGGAGGGAAGAATGAATGTGAGGGGGTGATGAAGTGTAAAAAGTGGTAGGATCAATGGACTTGAAATTTCATGTAGTTCCCATTGCTCTGTGGTTTGTTTTGGAGACTTAAGGCAATCAGTGTAGTTAGGGAAGCATGGACTTTGGAGCCACACAGACAGGAGTTTAGTTTTTCAGCTCAGTCACTTAAGATGCTCAAGGGCACCTCACTTCTTCCTCTGTTAATCAGGGCCCTCATCCCCCTCTTGCCACTTAGAAGACAAATGGAGGGCACTACGATGGCACCTCCCACGGGGGTCTGTATCCTTTCCAGTCGGGGTTATCCCTGTTCCTTTTGCGACAAGCTCTGTCTTCACTTGCCTGCAGTGGAAGTACTCAAACGATTATTTAAATCATGCAATTGCTTAACATTGCTCGTATTGATGATTATTTGTTATTAATTGGCTAATCAACTCACATTCTGAAGAGTGAGTGATGAGAAGTTAGTTCTAAAAAATGAACAGAAATACAAGAGGAATGAAAAGATTAAAGAAATGAACAAACAAAAGGATCAAAGAGATGAAAATAAAGGTTCAAGACAGGTGTTGAGAAAGTCAGAGGCATTGCCCAAGGAAGCACCCGGGTCCTGTTTTTAATTCTGTGATTCCACTTCCCCTTCCCTTTTGCCTTTGGCATCACCCTTCATTTATTCTCAGTGGATAAGAGGCAGGAATTAGGCAACAGGGGGATTGTCAGGTATTCCTGGACTTCATCCCAGTGACCAGGATAATGGTTTTAACCTCAAGATAAGGTCTTTCATCTTAAACAAAGGGGAAAAATGCTCCCACAGCAAGGACGTGTTTGCCCTGAAGGTGTTTGTAGTGCAACTGACATCTGCAGGCAGATGTGAATGAGAGCAGCACCAGGGGGACCGGGCAGCAGAGAGCTGGGCTGGGGGTGGGTACTGTGCACTCATGGGTGGGACATTGAGGAGCTGCTTGTCATCAGGAGTGTTCCAGGTGTGTGGGTCAGCTTCTGCTCTCTTGTTGCTTCTTACTTCTTTCTCTTTGTTCTTATTTTGCTTCAGGGTTGGGCATGGCGCCTTTCCTAAAGTGTGGTCCACCTGGAAATCCCCTGAGAGTATCATTGTGAAGGATTAAGCACAGGAAGGTGTGTAGTAGGAGTGTTGTTGACCTCACCAAGACCTTCCTGAAGGAAGGAGGACAATCACTGTCCCCACCCCGCTGGACTGGCAGTCCTGGCCCCTGAAACCAGGTGTACCTCCATCAGTACCTCTGCCTTTCTCTGCCGCCCTATGGTACTCCCTTCCTTAGTTCCTTTCTCCCCTGGCTGACAGTCGCCATCCTGAGGGCAGCGCCTGCTCTGGATTGAATACAGGGTCTCTGGAATTTAGCACAGTGCTGAGCTAGTGAGGTCAAGTGTTTCAGGCTAGCTGAGAAAATGAAGGGCATTTTTGAATCTGTACCAGGTTATAAAATGTTCTCATTTTTAGTAATGTTTGCCTTTTTAGAATACTGTGTTCCAAGGCCTCTTTTTGAAACACTGCAGTGTTTCCCATTACACAACAACAATATGACAGCATGGACTTATTTCACTGGGGCAGATGTGCCAGTGCCCTGGTCTCATTCCTTTGGCTCAGCTCAAGAGTCTATGATTTGGTGGGCGAGTCTCATCTTCTCCTCGGATGGGCACCCTTGGGAATGGCTCCCACTATGAAGGCTCTAATGGCACCCACTCTCTTTGAGTGTGGGGTAAATGCAACAGCTCATTTCTAATGAATCAAATTTCTAGTGAGTCAATGGAATGAATGGAAGTGGTGGGATGGTACTTTTGACATTAGGTCACAAACAAAACTCTGTCTTTGGTCATCCTTGTTCCCTTTTGCTCTCTTGCCTGCCTGCTCCTAGTGAAGCTAGCTGCCACGTTGTAAGCTGCCCTATGGAGGGTCTGTGTGTCAAGGAACTGCAGAAGGCCTTTGGCAGCAAGAAACTGAGGTCCCCACTCCATTAGTCTGTGAGGAATAGAATTCTGCTAACAACCTCCTGAGTAAGCCTGGAGGTGGATTCTCCAGAATGCCCGAATGCCTGCAGCCCCAGGCCAGAGCTTGAGTGCAGTTTGGTGAGAGATAATGAAGCCTCCCTGCTAAGCTCCATGTGGACTTCTAACCTACAGAAACTGTGATGTAACAAATGCATGTTGGTTTAAACCACTAAGTTTTGGGGCAACATTTTATGCAGCCATAGATAACTGACACAACTCATCTGCTTAGCTTGGATTCCTGCTTTCTCTCACAGAGGATGTTCTCTGCCCACAGGGACATGCTTGACCACAAAAACAGCACCCTGGAAGTGCTCTGGAGTTTATGTCCCAGGAGCAATTTTCAACTAATGAGGCATGGTGAGGCATGGTAAGGCATGGTAATGGTAGACAAATATTTCAACTTCCTGATCCATAGATGCATAATTCTAAGATGTGTTCTGAACACTTGCCCATAGAGGTAATCAGGTTTCAAAGTACTCACTATTGGCTCTTATCCCTTCCTCAGCTGACTTCCCTTGTTTCTTACCATGCTTCCTGGGATTACCTCCAAAATAAACTACTAGCCCCCAATACATTTTTGGGATCTACTATTGGAAAAAACTCAAACTCACGGAAAGTCTTTATATGGTACTCTCCAATAGTCCCCCTAAAGATGTCAAATAGCTAACACCAACACTACAAGTTGTATTCGATCCATATTTAAGGCAATGGGAACTCCATTCCACATTACAGAGAAGCAGGGTCAGGCTGAGCAGCTCTTGCAGAACCTTGTATCTCTTCTGTCCTTTCGCAAATCTCAACATCCAGTTCATGATACTATCTCACGACTTCTGACAGTGATAACTACAAACAGCACAATTTTTAGAGTGTACAATCTCCCAAGCAATCTAATCGTGATACTATGTGATCTCTCTCAGATGACTTGGTAGATGCTATTGCCAGAGAGGGGGTGGAGAGGGAGAGGGAGAAAGAGAGGGAGAGGGAGAGAGAGAGAGAGCGCGCTGGTGGTCTCTTCTCCTCATGGCTGATTTCTCCGTAGAGTACTCTACCACCTGCCTCTGTCGTGCTCACAGAGCTCTTTCTCACTGTCACACCTACTAAAATGACAAGTTGTTTTGGCTTCAAGTCACCTTTGGGCTCCTTTCTTAAGAGTTAGTTGAAAATGACCTTATTGCCAGGCACTCTAACATTAGGTAGACAGCAAATACTTTCTAAAATGAATTGAAGGGAATGATGAAGTCCATTGTCCTTTTGGAAATATCCACTGAGTATATCACTTGCCCAGTGATTCTCAACTGGGGCTGATTTTACCCTCTTCTCCCCCAGGCGATATCTGCAATATCTGGAGATATTTTTTATTGTCACAGTTTGGGGTGTGCCCGCTCCTGTCATCACATGGACAGAAGCCAGGTATCTTGCTAAACATCCTGTGATACACAGGGGAGCCCCTACAATTATCCAGCCCCAATTATCAATCACGCTGAGGTTCAGAAATCCTGTGCTACTTCTGTCTCTTTAAAAATAAAACAGGGGGGATATAGGTTTATATAAAATGCTATTTACAAATGAAATCAAATTAGAATTTAAACAGCGAAGCTTGCATTAAAAGGAAGAAGGCAGGAAGCAGTCCTCTTAGGGAAGTAGTGAAGCATAATGGTTAATGGCTTGGCTTTAAGTCAAACAGACATGAGCTGAACTTCAGGATCTGTATTTAGTTGCTCTGTGACCTAGGACAAATTATTTGACCTCTCTAAGTATCAGTTGTCTTATTTGTAAAATTGGTTTAGGAATAGTGCCTTCCTTACTGAATTGTGATAAAGAAATGAGAGAAACATATAAAACATTTAGTATGGAGCATGAGATTCAGTGCTGAATAAATGGAAGAAAGATAGAGCAACAGCAGGAAGAACAGGCAGCCAGGGTCCAAGGACTGAGGGTAACAGCACAGCAGAGAGAAGAGGGAGTGCCCCATTTTCAAAATATTTAGTACTAGGACCAAATCCTCTCTGAAATCCTGCCCATGAAATCCTCACGGAATCTTGCTTGCCACCCAGAATTCACTGTCTAAATTCCTGTTGCTTTTCATTTTCATTCTTCAATATTTATTTCTTGAATATAAATAAACAATTCACAGTCAGGGCCCGTGTGGGGCTTCATGCAAATGAACGCATTCTCACCAGGAGCTGGAGCTTGGACAGGGAGGCCTGGAGCTCACTCCCATCCATTGCCCTGAACTCTTAAGGAAGATGATTTGGGTTACCTTGGAGGACAACCTGCGCAAACAGTGCAGCCCAAGACAAACAAACAGAGGGCCTTCCTGGTCTAATGGTCAAGGCATGCGGCTCTGGAGGAGAATGAGTCCTCACAGGCTGGAAGGTCTCCAGACACGTCTAGTAGCTGCAGAGACAGAGAGAGGGCAAGGGAAATAGAAAAGAAGAGGAGGGGGAGGAGTCGGGGAAAGCGAAGAAAGGATAGAGAATGTGTAATGCTACAGTTGGAGTCTTGAGGGTTCCCCAAAGGTCCACATGTTAAAAGCTTGGTTCCACGGTGGCACTACAGGGAGAGAGTGGAAGCTATTAGAAGTGGAGCACAGCAGGAGGTCTTCAGGTCATTGGGGGCGTTGCCTTGAAGGGGACACTGGGACCCCGGTCTCTTCCTCTTCTCTTTTCCTTCCTGACCACGAAGTGAGTGGTTTTGCTCTGCCATGCATCTGCCATAATTTGCTAACTTATAAAAGCAAAAGATCTACCCGATTGTGGCCTGGAAACTCTGAAACTGTGAGCCACAGTGAACTTCTTTATAAGTTCATTATTTGGGGTTCTAGTGATGGAAAGCTGGCTAACAGAGTCAGCAAGAAGGAGCCATACCCTTTCATAACTCAGTCTTGGACGTGATGTCCTATCTACCCCACCTTGTCCACTAGAAGCCAGTTACTATGTGCAGCCCACTCTCCGGGGGAGGGGATTTCACAAGCTCATGGGCATCAGAAACTCCCAGAAGGAGCTGCATGTGCTACCTGTGTGCTGTGCAGGCCCTTGCAGCACTCTCTATCTGGGAGCTTGTGGGGCAACTACATTTTCAGAGGATTTAAAATGGAGTAAAAAGACTACTTAGGATGTGTGGGTCTTGCAAATGACATAGGGATAATACTATAACTTACGCATATGGACAATTCATCTCTAACATACTACACAAGTTTCTATTTGCTGCTCTAACAAATTGCCATCAGCTTAGTGGCTTAACACAACATGATTTTATTCTCTTATAGTTCTAGAGGACAGAAGTCTTAAATAAGTTTCAACACACTAAAGGCAAGTTACTGGCAGATCTCTGATTTCTTCTGAAGTTCTAGAGAAGAATCTGTTTTCTTGCCTTTTACAGCTCCTGCAGGCTGACTGCATTCCCTGGCTTGTGTCCTTTTCCTCCACCTTCAAAGCGCACACTCCAACTCTGCTCCTGTTACCACAGTACTTTCTGACTCCTCCTTTTGACCTCTGATAAGAACTCCTGTGATTACTCTGGGCCCATCTGGATAACCCAGGGCGATCTATCTCAAGACATCTGCAAAGTCCTTTGGCCATGTAAGGTATCATCCGGTTCCAGGGATCAGGATGTGGATATCTGTTGAGGGCCATTATTCAGCTTACCACACTTACATAACTGATATAGCCAACTGAGAAATCTCATTGTCATCTTCCAATGCTCATTATGTTCTCCTCCAAAATCCCCAGCTATGGCCCCTTGGTGCTTATGGAATAGCCCACCCTGCAACCTGCCTGTACAGTTAGTTGCCCGATTGCTCCCAAATCCATCCTGCTGTTTCTTTGTCAATTACATTTCCAAGGTTCCCTTGGTAACTAGCTCATGCTGGGTTTGGCCAGTGCACTGGTGAGAGATTACAAAGCAGGAAGAAGCAGGGGTACCCTCTGCTTCAATTCAGGCAGCATCCTTGTGGCTGTGCTCTTCTTCATGATTCCAGATTTCACCAGAGAGACCTCCTTTCATGGATTCAGCTCTTAATGGTCAATATTCACAAGAGATATGGCTTTCCCAGGGGAGTCCTAACACTTGGACTCTGGCCCTGTGGGTAGTAGCAACTTTCTGGTGATGCTAATCCCAAGGTGACTACACCATGCCCTTGTTAGCTTTTCAGCTCTCCGAACACCTTTACCAGTAATTCCCCTTATTAAGTTCTTTCTATTGGCCCAGCAGGTTGGGTTCTATAAGCTCTGATGGAGCCCTGATTGGTACATGGGCTTCCAGGCATTTTTATTACATTACTCCAAATTATTTGTTTAAATTTACCTCCCGTATATTTTTATTCTAGCTAATCCAAACCATATATATATTTTTTTCAAATATATGTTCCTGCTTCGGGAAATGTATGCTTAAGCCATTCCTTCTGTATGAAGTGTCCCTAATCCATTCTTGGTTTTGCTCATCAAAATATTTTGGGTCATTGGAGGATCATTTCAGAATCTCCCTCTTACCACAATACCCTCTTGATTACCATGCCTGGAATTACTTCCTTTTGTGGCTGATGTGCTATAGCAAATAATCATTGCAATATATACAATGCTTGATCACACACAGGTGCCTTTCATGGGAGATAACTTGTTTAGTTCATAAGCTCCCACAATTTCAGAGTCCGCACCGTGTATCTATACATACTAACAAGTGTACCACTTAAACGAATGTTGGAATTCCAGTCATGAGTATGATTTGGTATTACTACTATTCTTCATTAGATAACATAAGGTAGTTTTCATTTTACCTTTTCTAGCTTGATGGTAGAAAAACAAACCTTATGTTTGAAAATTATGAAACTTCTCTCCATTCTCTGCACCCTAGTTAATTTAAATTGAATCTCAGTTTCCAAGGCAAAAATAATACCTCTTTCTCACATACATAGTGTAAAAAACATGATGGAAACATATGACATTTCTGTCATTATTGTCGCTATTGAAGAGGTTGGCAGTTGTCCCTTAGCAGTTAATCCAATAAATTTGCTGTCTGACAAAGTCATGTGCCCATCGCCTTGTGATGAGCTTCAGAACCGACCAAACAAGTATATGTTTGATCAATTTTTTTTCCATTTATGTGAGGAAAGGAAATGACCTGTAGCCAAGAAACCTGACTCTACCACAGACGCAAGAGAGTCCAGACTGTCCGGGCTAACTAAGCCAGACCAGGAGAGTGCCGGCCGGGAACACCGTGACCCAGGTGAGTATCCTTACCTAGCGGGTGTCCACGGGCAGGGTGCGTACTCCAGCAGAGCTTGAGTCCATTCTTCTCTTCACGTTCAGCTGCCCAGGGTCAATTCCAGGAACCTCTTCCCAGGGATCATTACCCACATCATCGAGAGGCCAACTGACTCAGGCCTGCCCCCTTCCTCCCCTGCTAGCACCACCAGCCAGAAAGTGTTTGTCAAAATTCCTGAAGGAATGACAAGTGCTGTCAGCACCTAACAGCAGGGTGACCAGGTGTAAGGGGCTTCGCGGAGTCACTGCAAATCTGTGGTGCTATTGCAAGCAGTCTTATTCACACACAAGGCAGCAACTCTGGCCTGGAAAAGAGGCACAGCCTCTGTGAACACACTCTCCACAGTCTTCTTCTTTTTTTTTTTTTTTTTTTTGTGGGTACCGGGGGGTCGACCTCAGGACCTCGCGCGCCAAGAGGCGCCCGTGCCGCTGAGCGATATCACCGGCCCCTTTTTCGTATGTGGGATCCGGGAGTTGAACTCGGGCCCTCACGCTTGCAAGGCAGGCGCTTATGCCGCTGAGCCATCTCACCAGCCCTCCACAGTCTTCTTGATGACCAGAGCTTTCTGAAGAGCCCACCTCAAACCTGTCCTCTGGAGAAAAATCACATCTGGAGATGCAGAGCATTTGACTTGATGGGGGGCCTCTCTCCTAATATTTTTGCTTGTGGACTTGCTTTTGAGACTTAGTAATTATGTGTATGGTTGTTAGAATTGTCTGGGGATAGGATGTATAGTTGGAGAGTGGAGCTGACTTGGAGAGGCTTGACTTCCTCTTTTAATGGCAGCAGCCATGGCCACTTCCTGTTATGTCTTCATGTGGCCACAGGGTGGCAATGGTTAGGAATGTTATTGTTATCTCCCAGGGGTTGTTTAGACCCTAGATTAGAGCCAAGCAATATACAAAAGTGATTGGTGATAAACACAGAACCAAGAACTTTTAAACCTAGTGAGGAAGAAAGGAAAAGCCCTTTATTATGAGATTTTAAAAATCCAAATAAAAATATCACACACTGAATGCTGAAGTAAAAGTAGGTCCTGGCTGAATCCTCCATGAAGCTACTACAGTGGGTACCCATGATCATCCCTGATGATGCTTCTCATGCTGGATTCTGACCATAATGGAGGATTTTTCTGCCACTGTTTCGTAGCACTTACATAACTTTGTCATGTAACTAGATTAGTACCTTCTATGTGGTAATATCTCCATCCAAACCAATAGGCTTTCCCATGAGACTAGAAGCTCCCTGAGGGCAGAGCCCATGCTTTCTGTATCTGTTTCCTCAATCCTGAAGATGGGTTGTAAACAACCTGGGCTCATTGCGTGTTCAATAACTGACTTGCTGACTGAAACATTATTAGAGTTCAGTAGTGAAAGTTCCTACAGGCCAGTTTGTCTAAGAATGAGCCAGAGAGATGAGATTTAGCCTGAATTTGGAAGAATTAAAGGACGGGGCTGGGGATGAAAAAGAACACAAGAGCTCCCTCCCTACTGACCTCTCCCAGCCCTGCCCTGGGGAAGGGACTTTCCCGGGCCTTGTCTGGGGCAGAAGCAAATGAGTATGGAGATTTACAATGATAGTCAGGGCTACCTATGCCTTGGAGAGAAAAGCAAGGGAATGTGGTTAAGACAAGCAGAAAAGAGGATTAGGGCCGTGAATATGGTGGGTTTTTAAATGATGTTAGTGGAGACTTTATTTTTTCCATTCCTCCCCCAGTGATTACCCAGATTTGGACTTGAGAATGGTAGCACAGGAATTTGCTTGAACACCCCCAGGAAACTGTTGGAGAGGTGATCAGCAGGCCCTGAGCCCTGGAGAGGCAGGAACAGACACCCTGACCTGCTCTGACCCGGGAGGCCCCAGGTGGTGGCCCTGGGGTTAGCCCCAAATCAGAGATCTCAAACAGTGGTCTCCAGTTGTGGCACTGGATGGTGACCCTGGGTTGCTGCCCTTGCTCCTCTGCCTGTGGCTCAGACAGGCTGCTTCTAGTTCCGCTGTCCTCTCCCAACATGGCCTGGGGGGTGGGGAGGGCAGAGGAGGCTGCAGCTTTGGGACTTCAGTATGTGGAAGGCAGAGGAAGTACAGCTACCTGTCAGTGGGAGTTGGGTAGATCACACGGAGTCCCTGGTGGTTTGCTGATGTACATGGATGAGTCAAAAAGCCAACAGCATCCCAGGGAAGGTGCTGGGCACAGATTGTACCTCTCACACACAAATTCAAAAAAACATGTTTTTTTTTTTTTTGTTTTCAGCATAGACGTCTCTTAGTGTAGTGCAAGTTCAGCAAATTATTGGGGATCTTAGATGCCTTTTTATTCCAGCTAATCAGATTATATTGACTGATTAAATAGGATTTATTAATAACATTCACTTAAAAGCAGTGGAGAGCTTTATTAATAAGTCACTATGTTGGGAACTTTAAGTACCTGGCATTCAAAAGCAATTCCAAATGCTTTTGTATTACAAACTTCTGGGCTCTTAAAAAAAATAGCTTATTTCTGGTGTATTACATTCCTACGAAGCTCACAGGCATCATAGAAAGAGCCAGGAAATACATCCTAGATCTTCATAAAGTAAACTCCTGCCTTGCTCTGCAAACTATGCCTCGTAATTTTGCTCAGGGTTTCCCCAATCTAGCTTTTAGAAGAGCTGCAGCCCTGACTGGCTCTTGGAGAGAGGCTCCTCTGGACAACAGATGGATACATGTGGTCCGTTCCTCATGTTTTAGAAAACCAGAGGCACCCGCGAAATACTTTGTCTAGTCAGACCCCTCACGCAGAGCGGAAGGGAGTTAAGCGCTGTGAGAGTGGAGACTGGAGTCCAGAGGATTTGACTCCGTCTTGCCTGGACTTTTCCCATGTAATTACCCGGTAAATGTCCATGCTTGAAGGCAGCTGTCTCTGAGTTGGTGACTGGGCACACAAAGTTAAAAAGGATTTGAGTCCTGGGTTTTCCACATGTGGAACTTGGCCCAAAGAAACCCTGCTCTGTGCCTTGGTTTCCTCATCCATCCCCAGCTCTTCGCGTTTTAGGATTAAACGACTTGCCCCACATCAATTGTTTAGAACAGGCCCTGCCACATATTAGGAGCTCAGAAGAAGCAGGTGAGACACAGGATCCTGCTACAGGTGTGGTGCATCAAAGCAGCAGGGAGGCGTGTTTATAGAGACCTCCTGCCGTCATCGACTTCACGATCTGGCAGTGGATGAAGCACGCATACACATGAAACAATTTTTACAGGGTGCAAAGAGATTAAGCCACACAGGGTGCAAGCCAAGTGCCATGTACTCAGATGCATTCAAAAGCCAAGAAGGTGATTTGGGTACAAAAGGTAGAGGCAGTCACAGGGAGTGGAGGGTCCTGGGGAGCCTGAGGCATGGGGATGTGCAGGCTGTCTGAGGGCATCTGTGGGCTGGCCAGTAAGTACTGTAAGTACTGAGATCTGAAATAAAAAGGCAAACAGAATGGGTTTAAACTGATGATAGGAGAATGGAGGAAGCCATGTTATGGGTGAAATGAAAGGTGACAAACTCTTGACCTTTAGAGCTAAATGGTTTGCTCAGCCTCTACTTGGAAACCAAATGTGAAGGCAAGACAACCACTGGGGACCACCCCCCATTAGCCACTCTTAACAATTGTTCCGTTTATGTCCTTTCCCTTCTTCTTATCTTCTTCAACGTCACTTTATAATTTCTTCTCACATTTATCTTCTCCATTTTTGCCACCTTAGGTTTGGCCAGTGGTTCCCAGGGACAGACATCTCGGCAATTCAGACATGCGGTCTTGCTTCACTGATCTCATACTACACCATACCTCCCACGCCTACTTCAGAATATTACTACCTAAAAGTGTTAATTCTGGAAGAGGTGCTAGCACAGGAAAGAGAAATATCTGCATACAACACATCAAAGAAGAAGTGAAGAAAAATGGATAAAACGGGAGTGTAGATGAAGCTTAATTTCTGGCTCATTCCAGCATGGGCCAGAAACTAATTACTCAGAGACAAAAACTCAAAGTAATTTCTTGGGCTTAGTTATTAATCTATTGTATTTGGCAAAGATAAAATCAAGAGTCTTTTATTGTAATCTGCTAAATTTCTCAGAACAAGCCATTAGATATTATTTGGGTCATATTACATTCTATCTAAACAACACTAAGAAACATACTCTGATCGTCCTGTCAGAAATATGATCTTAACTAATTATAGTACAAGAAATTAAAAGAGAAATCCAAAACTCCAACAAAGAAAACAAACAATTCTACAAGGAAAATAAGAAAGATGAAGCAAATGGCTCTCAATGTTAGTGGGTGTGAGGTGGGGGAGAACTGTGGGGAAAATATAGATGGCTGACCAATTTAGGTATAGTTCTCACCTTAAAATATAGGACAGGGACATAAATTCAGTGTCGAAAAGAGGATCATTCAAATCTCCATGTTGGCATTTGTTATCTTTATAATCTTGGATATGTTAATTTGCCTTCTTGTGCCTTTGCTTCATTTGAAGGATGAGGCTGATGACATCATGAGGACCAAATGAGTTAATGTAGATGCATTATCTACGCCAGGACTTAGATCAGTGGTGGTGAACCTATGGCATGCGTGCCACAGCGGGGCTGTTTGTTATCACTGAAAGCTCTGAAAGGTTTGTTATCACTGAATAGAAGTAATCTGAAAATAGTAGCTTTTTTCATTGGCTAGGCCAGATGCAATTACTTAAAACAATCAAACTTCTCTCAGTCTGGCTTCCTTCTGTGAGGTGTTCCTTATTCCTCTGTCACTGAGTTGCATTCAGTTTTTACTCTTTAAGAGGAAGAGCTATACTTGGGGCATTTTCCCTTGACTCTTACCCTCCCCTCAGTGTACTACCGTTGGTACTTTTGTGCTGAAGGCCATTCCTGTTATAATTTCCCTTCCTGAGGACAATTCTTCAACCTAAGAATATATGCACATATGTTTCTCCTACTGAAACTAAATAAAAATGATGGTACTTTTACACGAGTTAAGTCCAAGAACAATGAAAAAGGAGACAACCAGCGAATACTGAAAATCGTAATCAAAATGAAACTTGGCTCACCTGAGGGGACAGAATCCTTGTCCAGTAGAGGGAGGACAGCAAAACAGCCCAATTTTACAGAAGGTACCAAAGGGCTTAGGTAACCATGGCACAAATATGTTGGAAATGGACTTGACAGTGAGACTACAAATATGAATTTACAGTATGTAAAATAAGGGGTCTGTAGGCGCCAGGCACAGTTGACATTGGGGATGCTTCAGAAAGAGGGAAATCGACTCCCAGCTCTTTCCTCTCACTCAGCGTTTAGAACACTGACAGGCAGGTCTGCAGTCTCCAGGCAGATCAGACAACACTTCTTTGCGGAATCTGACCAGTTCACGAGGAAGGACTGAAAGATATTAGTATCAGGGGTTCCTTAAAAGAACAGCCCAGCCAAATCTGCATGCACTGAAGCCCATATCCAATATACCCCACCTGCATCTGAGAGCTTCCAATCAGGTTTTAATTCTTTGCTCTTAAATATGAGCAGACAACCTGTAGTCCCTAGATATTTGAGGTAAGCCTCTAAAAACAAAAATGGAAAAAAAATCCATAAACAAAAAGCAATCTGGAGAAACAGAGACCATGTAAAACAAAACATTTAAAAGTATTGTTAATATTCTCAGAGAAAGCATCTATGAAACTAGAGAAAGATGCTACAGAAATCAAGGGTATAAAAGAGACCTTTTGGAAATCAAAAACACTACTGCTGAAACAGTGTTCACTAGGGGGGTGGGTTGGAAGATAAAGTTGAGGAAACACAGAGTAGAGCAAAGGGTGGAAGTGGGGAAGAGGAGAAAGAAGACAAGGAATAATAGGATGAAACCATCACTTAATAAGAACATTTCACAGAACTTCAGCACCAGAACCATGGTGAAAATGACTCCGCGTTAGGGGTATCATCCTGAGTTTTCAGAGCACTTATAATCCAGAGAAGATCCTATTGGCTTCCAGAGAGGAAGCACAAAGTACATGTAACAGATTGGAAATCTGAATGGCTTTGAGTTTCTTAATCACCATTATGAAATCTATATAGTAATCAGTACTATGAAAATTCTGAGGTGATATAATTCATAGACTAGTACTTTATTTTCAGTCAACTATCAGATGAGAGGGTAGCATAAAAAATTTTCTGTGTCTCAAATGTTTAATTCGCAGCACTCTTTTTTTTTTAATCTTCTAGGAGAATTAATCAAGAAAGTGGAAGATGCGATTTTTAGGAAACAGGAGATCTAACATGAAGGATGAAGATGAGGATGAGGTGACTGTGTATCAAGCACAAGGGCAACCAGGTGAGAATGGAGCAGTCAACGTGTCCAGGAGCGAGAGTTTGAGACAAAAATGACGGAAAAGCTGATGCATCTGAATGTCTTGATTTAGGCAATTGGACGTCTATGGACAATTGTTGATTGACTTGGTTGTGAGGTTGAGATGGACTCAATGGCAAGTACATATAAAACTAAGTGTAAAGTCTTTGCCTGCACCTATGTCTTCAAGAGTTCTACCTATTTAATATTAATATTTAGATCTTTGATCCATTTTGACTTTAGTGCATGGTGATAGACATGGGTCTAGTTTTAGTCTTTGGCATGTAAACAGACAGTTTTTCCAGCACTATTTACTAAAGAGGCTATCGTTCTTCCAGTGAACATGTTTGGCCCCTTTGTCAAAGATCAGGTGGCTGATCAGTGTGTTTGGAGTTGTTTCTGCATCTTCTAATCTGCTCCACTGATCCCAGGTCTGTATTTTTCGTATGTGGGTTCCGGAAGTCGAACTCAGGCCCTCGTGCTTGCCAGGCAGGCGCTTACGCTGCTGAGCCATCTCACCGGCCTTTTTTTTTTTCAATCATGGTAGCTCTGTAATATAATTTCAAGACAGGGAATGTGATGCCCCCTGCCTTGCCTTTGTTGCCCAGAATTGTTTTTGCTATTCTAGGTCTATTCTGTCTCCAAATGAATTTTAGGAATGTTTTCTCTAGTTCTGTGAGGTATGATAATGATATTATGATTGAGAATGCATTACATCTGTATAGCAATTTTGGGAGTATGGACATTTTCACTATGTTCGTTCTTCCTACCCAAGAGCAAGGGATATCTTTCCATTTTCTGATATTCTCTTTGATCTCCTTTTTCAAAGAACTTAAGTTTTCAATGTAGAGATCTTTTACTTCCTTTGTTAGATTGATTCCTAAGTATTTCTTTTCTTTTCTTTCTTTTTTTTTTTTTTTGATGCTATTGTGAAAGGGGTTGTTTCCCTAATTTTCCTCCCAGTGAGATTGTTATTTGTGTAGAGGAATGCTGTTGATTTTTGAGTTTTGATTTTGTATCCAGCTACTGAATCTGGTTATTAAATCTAGACATCTTTTGGTGGAGTTTTTGAGATCTTCTATGTAGAGTATCATGTCATCAGCAAATAAAGATAATTTAACTTCTTCCTTTCCTATCTTTATTCCTTTTATTTTTTTCTCATGTCTGATTGCTCTGGCTAATGTTTCCAGAACTACATTGAATAGGAATGGACACCCTTGTCTTGTTCCTGATTTTATTTTTTTAAATATTATTTATTTATTTATTTATTTATTTATTTATTTATTTATTGTCTTTTTGAGACAGTGTTTCACTATGCAGTTCAGGCTGGCCTTGAACTCACTTTGTAGCCCAGACTGGCCTCGAATTCACAGCAATCCTTCTGCCTCAGCCTCCTGAGTGCTGGGATTACAGGCATGTGCCACCATGCCCAGCTTGTTCCTGATTTTAGAGTGAAAGCTTTTAGTTTTTGACCATTTAGTATGATGTTAGCTATTGATTTGTCATAGATAGCTTTTATCAGATTGAGACAAAGACCATCTATTTCAATTTTCTTTAGGAATGGGTGTAGGACTTTGTCAAATGCTTTTCTGCATCTATTGAGATGATCATGTGATTTTTGTCTTTGGCTCTGTTGATATGGTGCATTACATTTATTGATTTGCATATGTTGAACCATCCCTGCATCCCTGGGATGAATCCTACTTGGTCATGGTGTATAATCTTCTTGATGATTTGCTGCATTCTGTTTGCCAGTATCTTATTGAAGATTTTTGCATCTATGTTCATTAGGGAGATTGGCCTGTAGTTCTCTTTTTTGGTTGAATACTTCTCTGGTTTTGGTAACAGGGCAAAGCTTGCTTCCAGGAATGAATTTGGGAGTTTTGCTTCCCTTTCAATTTCATTAAATGGTTTGAGAAGTAGCGACATTAGGTCTTCTCTAAATTTCTCATAGAATTCAGCAATGACTCCATCAGGACCTGGGCTTTACTTTGTTGATAGGTTTTTAATTACATCTTCACTTTCATTTACTGATATGGTTTATTTAGAATTTTTATATCTTTTTGATTCAGCTTTGGTAATTCATATGTATCTAGGAATCTGTCCATTTCTTCTGTATTTTTCATCTTATTAGAATATAGTTTCTCGAAGTAGTATCAATGATCTTCTGGATTTCTGCAGGATCTATTGTGATTTCATCCTTTTCATTCCTAATTGCATAGATTTGACTCTTTTCTTTTTTTGATAAGAGTGTATCAATTTTATTTAATGTTTCAAAAAACCAACTCTTTGATTCATTGATTCTTTCTATCTGAGATGACTACCCACTGCTCAGAAGTATAAATGCCAAATAAATATATGAAAAAATGTTCAGCATCTTGATCATTCAAGAAATGAAAATTAAAACAACTCTGAGATTTCACCTCACTCCAGAAACAATGTCTATTATAAAAAATAAAACAAACCAATAACAAATGCTGGCGGGGCAATGGGGAAAAGGAACACTTGTCCACTGTTGGTGGGAGTGTAGGCTGGTGCAACCACTGTGGAAATCAGTGTGGAGATTCCTAAAAAAACTAGGATTAGAAGTCCCATTTGACCCAGCTATTCCCCTTCTTGGTGTCTTCCTGAAAGAATTAAAAGCATCATACCGCAGTGGTATATGCACACCCATGTTTATAGCAGCACAGTTTGTAAAAGCTAAATCTTGGAAACAACCCAAATGCCCATCGACCAATGAATGAATAAAAAATATTTTTGATATAATGGAGTATTACTGAACCATAAAGAAGGATAAAATTGAGACATTTATAGCTAAATGGATGGACCTTGAGACCAAAATCGTAAATGAAATAAATCAGACACAAGTGTAACTATCACATTATTTCTGTGGTGTGGGAAACTGAAAGTGTAAATACGAACAGAAATGTACCATAGATATTGTGAAATAGGAAGAGGAAAAGGGAACTGGGGAGAGGGAGGAGTAAAGGAAGGAAGGGAAAAGAAAAAAATGAGAAAAGAAGGATAAAATGGAAACAGAGCTTTATGAGTGGGGAGGGAAAGGAAGTTTGTGGGGAGGGAAAGGAGGTTTGCAGGGAGGGTGCGGGAATGGGAAAAATAAGAAAAGTCAGGATATATCATGTATGGGTACAAATTCCCTATAATGAATGTGATCATTATGTATACCTAAACTGTACCAATAAACTTAATTAAATAAAAAAAGAAAAAAAGAGATGCTAATTGGCAATATTTAAATAAATTACTTAAAATGCCAAAAAAAAAAAAAAAAAAAAAAAACCAAAAAACCAAAAACCTAAGCAAATGAAGAAAACAGTTGTTAACTTCAGGAAAAACAAAATTTACATAAAGCAATCAAAAAATATTGTAGTAATGGGCCAGTGAGATAGCTCAGCGGCATAAGTGCCTGCCTGGCAAGCATGAGGTCTTGAGTTCGACCCCCATTACCCACATAAAAAAAAATATATATATAGATATTGTAGTAATAATATAATCATTGGTTATTGGTCTACCAGAATCATTCAACACACAGACCCATGCAGATTGATAGACGATTATCTTGAGAGAGGATGCACGTGAGTGTGCATGATAGTAGAAATAGAGCTAAATTTTCATTTACCATAGTGGAAAGTCAAAGTGTAACGATTTCATCTAATAACATTAAGAAACAATCTCAGTAATCTGCTTTATTTTAAAAGCTAAAACATATTTGGTCAAAAAGAATCTAAATGAGCTATTTAGAGTTATGGAGGTAAATGCCAAGAGAATCAGCTGAAAAGATACGAAAGTAGTTGTCTCTGGCAGGGAGAAAATAAGAGGGCTGGGGAGGGTAGAGCTATTTTTCATAATAAACCTTGTAAAACTATCTCATTCTTTAAATGTATGCATGAATAACACATATGGAAATACAATAAATCTGATGCATATCACCCACAGTTTTATCTTTGACATGTTAATCACAGATACTACAAGTTTATATATTACAGTAACACATGGGTCTTTCTCACAGCATACTTACGTCTTCTCTAACTGCCTTCCCTTCCTCCACAGCATGTGCTTTGAAAGTGCTGGAAACTGTGTTTCGGTACCTTCCCTTGAACTTCTCTGTGGACACTGGCAGATAGCTCATTTTCTCGTTGGTGTTCCAGGAAATAGCTCATCTCTGGCCTGCCCTTAAAGCTTTCATTAAGGAGCAGCTTCAATTTTTGAAGTTCTGAGGGTATAGGAGGCATTTTTTTCTTTTTGTTTTGCTATTTACATTTGTGTTATTCATCAATGGTGAAAGTATTTCCAAATAAGTAGGATCAAAGTATGGACTGAAAGGCTGCCTAAGATTAGTAATACATAACATGTGTTTAATAAACATGAGGTAAACTTCTAGGAGGTTGTCCTAAGAATAATCAGAGATAAAGATTTTCATACAAAAATGTTCATCAAAGTTTTATTTATGAGAGAAAAACATGATACCCTTGATGCTTAACTGGGGCTGGGTGAGAATTACAATCATTTCAAATGGCAGAACTGAGCTGGGTGTGGTAGCATAGTCTGTAATACCAGTGAATTTGGAGGCTGAGGCAGGAGGATCACAAGTTCAAGCCCAGTTTTGGCAACTTAGTGACTTACCAAGACACTGACTCAAGGGCTGGGGATATAGCTCAGCAGCACAAGTGCCTGCCTAGCACACACAAGGTCCTGAGTTTGATTCCTAGTACAAAAAAAAAAAAAAAAGGACACAGTCTCAAAATAAAAAAATAAAAATAAAAATGGCTGGAATGTGGCTCAGTAGTAAAGCACTTGCCTAGCATGTGCAAGGCCCTGAGTTCAATCTTGCCACCACTGGAGAAAAAATGGCAGAATTATATGCAACCATTAAGCAATATATTGAGAATATATATTAGCATGGGAAATATTTATAATATGTTGTTAAATGAAACAGATCCATAAATCCAAGACTATATATATGTATATATAATTTGTAAAAGGGTCATCTATATAAATATTTTTTTAAAAGGACATGCATTAAAACGTTTAAAGTAGCCATCACCCATGAGATCTTAAGTAACTTTTTACTTGGTTGTGTTTTTTTTTTCCCAAGTCTTCTCTGTGAAGCGAAAATACATTTTATAATTAGAAAAAAAGTGTTAGTTTAGAAACAGAACCAAAAAACTACACCCTGATTTATTTTTCTAGCCACTGAGAAGACTTGGCTTTACCTGGAATTGAGATTATTGGAGGAAAGAGAGGAGAAATCTTTTTGATCGATACTATCTCTGCCATAGTTCTGGATTTGGAAGGTTTCACATATTTTGGGCCAGTTGTGTTATTTGTTCTGGCTATGCGAGTAGACTTGTTTCTTATCATCTCTGGATTCTTCAGATTACTGCCATTTTAGAGTTTATAAAGTATGGCTACTCAAAGCATTCTAAGGTATCAGATTTAATAGATTTGCTATTCGACTTAAATCAAAGACTCTATAATTAGGGAACTAGGTAACCTGCCAGCTTCTAGGCAATTAGAAGATTAGACTCCTATATATTTTCCTCTACCTGCTTAGACAAGAGGCGTTTTGTTACCATATAAATTTTTCATGCTACACTTGCAGCAGCAATGACAAGGAACACTGAAATTTAGTAAAATGCTCACACCAGGCCACGGAGGGGCGGGTGCAGCAATGGTCTCTGTGAGCACAGCTGGCAGGGTGCCAGTGAGAGACGACTGGAGACGACGAGGAGCATCTGTGTGCTACTTACGAGATGCCCCATGCCACGTGCTGGCTGGACCACGGTCCGTGCGACAGGGAGGCAAGAAACTGTATTGTTTTCCCTGGTCTTATATTTTAGACAGATAAATTTATGAGGGTGAGAATGATAGTCAGATTTGAGGGGTAAGTCATCTGAGTTCTTAAAAAAAGATTTTCTCTTGAAATGCAAAGCCGTGCTTGTCCAAGCTGTGCCAGGATTCCACAGAGGCATATGTGTAGTGGTTTCAAATCAATCAAGAACAGACTCTATTGTATGAGGCAGTGGTTTATCTAGAAGTTTAAAACAACTCCCAGAGCGATTTTCGCCCACAAAATCATTGAAAGGATTATGTTTGTGAGGCTCTGAGAGAGGAACTCAGCAACAACCAAGCTCTCCAGCGCGTATAACCGAGAGACAGTGTGTAAAGCTTTTACCAGCAATCGAATCAACCAAACCACAGAGCAAACACAAATAAGAATCTACTTTGTGTAGCTACCGTGAGGATAAGTGCTCTCAAAGGGTGGTGAGTGAGGCAGAAATCTTAAGATTGGTGAGCTACACATGGCATAATGAAAAGTGAATGCCAAGTTCTTGGGAAAATTCTAAAAATCTGTAAAGCTGTACTTCTGATTCTTTAGACTCTAATGTCTCTTAAGTACCACACTGACTCTGTCCTTATTTATTCTGTATTAGATGGCTTTCTTGTTGCTGGGACACAATACCTGACACCCATAATTTATTTTTTTTATTTATTTATTTTTTTGTGGGTACCAGGGGGTCGACCTCAGGACCTCGCGCGCCAGCAGGCACCCGTGCCGCTGAGCAATATCACCAGCCCCTTTTTCGTATGTGAGTTCCGGGAGTCGAACTCGGGCCCTCACGCTTGCCGGGCAGGTGCTTAAGCCGCTGAGCCATCTCACCGGCCCATGACACCCATAATTTAAAGGAGGAGAGGTTTAATCTGGCTCATAGTTTCAGGGGCTTCAGTCCATGGCCAGCTAGCTCTAAGGTAGAAATGTCATGGCAGATCAAAGATGTTTAGTTCATGGTGCCTGGGAAGCACAGCAGGGGAACAGTGCCAGTGAGGAAGGCACGAGACACCAGATATAGACCACAAAATCACACCTCCATGCCCTCTCAGATACACCCAAGATGTACTTTACAAATTCCTTGGGCAGATCCCCAATCCCATTAAATTTATAAACTATTTTTGTCACATATTCATACTGTGTAAAACATGATCTGCATTTGCTAGGAGCCTTTTCTTCTATATTATCCCCATCCCATCTTGTGCCTGAAGTTCATATGTGACACTCAAAGGGGTCCTTGACTCAAAAAATGTTGAACCATTTGTGTACATGGGTATTATACTGGAAAAGGGAGGAATCACATTTTTAACTTGCTTTATATTAAGATTTAACATCCATTTGTTGGGAACTCATCAGACAACATGCTTGATGCTTTAGCATTTATTCTCTCATTCAATCTCCACCCAACCTAGAAAGAGGTCATTTACCCTGGAAACATCGCATTCATGATGGTGAAGCGAACCTGCCCAGGATCTCACCACTAGTAGGAGCCAGACCTGTGCTTTACACTGGATGCAAGGCCTAGATTTCCCCAGAATTTGGTGCAAAGGGCCAACACAACACCAGGCTGTCTACATAGGTAGTGACCAAAATCATTGATTGGCAGACTGGAAGGTGAAGACAGACATTGAATTTGTTTTTTTATTTTACTATTTTTTGGTACCGGGAATTGAACTCAGGACCATTGTGCTTGCCAGGCAGGTGCTGTGCTGCTGAGCTATATCCCCGGCCACCAGACATTGAATTTGGATGATGAAAATCTATTTTTAAAAAAACTCAGTTTCTGTAGGCTTTGCAAAACCTCAAATCCTAAAGGGTCAACCCTGCCCTCTCTCATATTCAAAGGATTCCCAATAGAACTGCAATTAAAAGAGACAGTTCATCCTACTATTCAGCCTTAAGGAAGGAAGTTGGACCCAGGCTACAATGCGGGTGAATCTTGAAGAGTTTCTGCTAGGTGAAATAAGCCAGTTACAAAAAGACACACTGCATGGTTCCACTTCCGCGAGGTATGCGGTGCAGAGTAGTTGGATTTATAGAGATAGAAAGTAGAAAGGTAGTTGCCAGGAGCTGAAGGACAGGGATAAGTGTAGCGATGCTTCATGGGAACAGAGCCTCAGTCTGAGAAGACAGAAAGAGTTGTGGAGATTGGTTGCACAACAATGTGTATGTGCTAAACACCACAGAGCCACACGTTTGAAAGTGGTTCATTTTTTGTTTTTTTGAGACAGGGTCTCACTATGTAGTTCAGGCTGGACTTGAACTCACTACATAGCACAGGCTGGCCTCAAACCTACACCAATTCTTCTGCCTCAGCCTCCCAAGTGCTTGAGATTACAGGTGTGTGCCACCATGCCTGGCTCAAAAGTGGTTGGGTTTTATGTTATATGTATTTTACCACAAACAAACAAACAAAACAAAAACAAAAACAAAAAACTATTTTAAATGACAGCTGTGAGTCTGCTTGCAGTAGGATCCTGGGGATGCATGGTTCTGCTTCTGTGGCTCATGAGCTGTGCTTCCATGGGAAGACCAGCTGCCTGAGCAGGCTGGTGTGCTGGGGAGCCACTCCCAGGTGAGCCTGGGCTCCCTGGTCCACATCCGGCATCCAGCTGTCTGCAGAGGCCTAAGGCTCTGCCCCAGAGGTCAGCTCCAAGTTGTCCTTGTCTTCCAGTTGGTGGCCCATCTGGGCAGATTTAATTAACTGCTCACAATTAATTCCTCTATTAAATTCTATTATCCTCCCCCTTTCTTCTCATTGACAACTTACAAAGCAAAAATGGTAGCTTTCCCCAGCCAAGGTGTAGAACACAAGACTCCCAAGAGCCTCCAGTAAAGAGTCCTGCCAGACCTCTCCTTTCCAACACCAACAGCACTTGCATCTGGGACGTCTAACCTGAGCCATCCTACCCCCGGCAGGCCAGCACCGCTGGGAGCCTTCAGCCAGACAGGAGCAAGGTCATCAAAATGAACTGCTGATTCTCTGAATTTAAAGCCCAAGATTATAAGAGCCCCACACGCAGGGCCACTCTGAATGAATTCACAGCTGCGTGCTTGCCAGGCAGCCTGGGAGCTTGGACATATCACAGCAGTGACCTGGTGCTACTCCAACCCAAACAGATTTGTCACAGCAACACAGGCTTCCAGGACGGCCAGAGCAGCATTGTGTGTGACAAACGAGGCCTCGGTCAGGACAAAGGGGGCTCTTAGTAGTCATTCTGCTTTGGCCGCTTTACACCCAGGAAAAGCCAGGGGACTTCTTTTGTCTGGACAGGGAAAACAAAAGTGATTCATTTCGCTGTGCACCAGCACCACATTCTTTGTGGTCGACCAATGCAGGGAGGCCTGGCAGCCAGCAGCCCTTATAGCTACCTTTTACTGAAGGCCTACTGAGGGACAGAACTATTCTAGGTACTGGGCACACATTGCCTGATTTAATCCTCTCAATAAAGCTGAGATGTAGGGATTATCCCCACTGTGATCATGTGGAAACTGAGATGCAAAGAGGTGAATGTCACTTGGGTAGTGAATGGTGGCAGCAGAGACCAAAATGCTACCAAAGCTCAGCTCACTCTCAGCTGACTACTGACCCAACCCGTCCTGTTACCAATGTCTGAAAGGCCAAAGCAGTCTGCTCCTCTAACTCTGTCTTGGTTACTTTCTCATTGCTGAGATACAACACCCAACACCAACAACCTAAAGGAGGGAAGGTTCATTTCAGCCCACAGTTTGTAGAGGTTTCTGTCTGTAGTCAGGTGGCTCCATGGCAGAGGAGAGGCCCCATGAGCTATTGCTCATGGCAGTGGGAAGCAGAGAGAGAGAAAGAGAAAGAGAGAGAGAGAGAGACACAGCAAGGGAGGAAGATATCCCCTTGTAGGCCACATACCCCTAGCGATCCACCTCCAATAAGGCTTCACCTCCCAACATCACATTTAACTATAAATTCATTGGTGACTAATCCACGGATGAGCATTATGTCCCATGATCCGATCACCTCCCAAAAGCCCCATCTATTAGTGCATGAGGTTTTGTGCGCAGGGGGGGGGGCATCCAGATTTAAACCATAACAAACCCTCCATCTCCAGGCATGTTGATTGGGAAGGTCTAGAATGTTCCTGATGGGCAGCAAATACATATATGAAATGGAACAAAAAAGACAAAGAGAATTAGATTCACAGAGATTTTCTTTTTAGAGCCTCAGAAAATGACTCTGCTTTAACACTAGTACGTTTATATAGGCATTTGTAAAAAAAAAAAAAATACCAGGATGAAAAAATGAAGATCCAGGTTTCTATCAGTAATTAAACCATTGATCTGCCCTCTCTCAAGTATTGAGCCTGTAAGGGCCAGAAAGCTTCTGTGGAATGTGTGCCTACCTGCTGATTAGTTCTAACCCTGATAACAAACCTCCTACGTCCATGTGCCCCTAGTTGGGCATTTGTGGTCTTAGCTAGAGGATAGCTGACCTCTCCTTTTGTCATTTCACAGGACAGCATTTCATCACAGCACATGAGTGTGCTGATATGCTATGTTAGTCAACTTTCTATCACACTAACAAATGCCTGACATAATCAAATTAAAAGGAGAAGAGTTTTGTTTGGCTTATGGTTTCAGAGGTTTCACTCCATGGTTTCTTGCCCTGTTGTTTTGGGCTGGTGAAGGCATAATTCATGGTGGCAGCACAGGGCAGAGGAGACCTGTTCACCTCATGGCAGCTGGGCAAAAGATGGAAGGGAAGCAGCAGGAGTGCCAGTATCTCCCCAAGGACATCCCCTCCTGTAATCTAACTTCCTTCCACCAGGCCCAACCTCTGAAAGTTCCTATCACCTCCCTTTAGCACCACAGACTGATGACCAAGCTTTTAGGACATGGGCCTTTTGGGAAACATTTAAGATCCAACCATAACCACGACATACGCTAAGTGAGGAACTCTCTGGCACAGTGTGTATGCACCCAGAATTCCCCTTCACAAGCCCACCTGGACTCTGCTGTAACCCATGCGTGCCGGCTGGGGTATACCACTGATCTATCGGCCCTCACTTCCAGACACAGCCATCTCCCCTCTCAGCACCACTCAGATCACCTTTTCCATTGACATTTGAGGCAGAATCCAAACACTGGTTTAGAAAACCTAGTTTTTGAATGTCCCAAGTTTCAAATTCTAGTTTTATTTTCAGGTGATAGGTAACTGTGGCTGAGCCATTGTCCCCTCAGTTCTCAGTTCCTGGGGACAATTTGGGAGCAAGACCATAAACTAAAAACTGAAGAGTCAAAAATGTATGAAAAGAATGGAGAGAAAGGAGTTGAGAGAGAAGGGAGCGCAAAATTACCTCAAGCTGAAGCAAAATCTATTCCTCATCCATCAATCCATTTGTTTCCAACAAGTATTTATTGAGTACCTACTATGTGCCAAAGCTCTATGTACTGGAGATACAGTCATGTGTCAGTCAGGGTCCCAGCGGAAAGAGATAGTTGCTCCACAGAAGTTAACACAGGGGCTATTTACAAAGGTGTAGGCAGCGCTATAGTGGGTGACAGGGAAGACCCAAAAGATCACTAGCAGGAAGCTTTTACCATTGCCAAGCCAGGAGCACATGGGAAGACAACAGCTAAAGAAACCAGGCAAAGAAGGCAGCCATCAGAATGGGGCTTCTACACAGCAACTCTGGGCTTTGATAGAGGAGCACAGTTACTGCTAAATCTTGGCCCAGTATTGAGGTATTTAGGGTAGTGAATACTCAGAATGCTGATGGACCCAAATCAAAGCCAGAAGGTAACGTAATCCAAAGATTCCCTTGGAGTTTTAAGAACTGGGGTGTAAAGTAGGGTAGAGAAGAGTGGACCTGGGGCTGTGGACAAGCAGAGACCATCCAGCAGAAGTGACATGAGCAGTATAGGAACCTGGGCCTAAGTCTACCAGTGTAGGTACCAGGGTACAGCTCAAGGATGTTGTTGGGTCTTAAAAGAGCAAAGGCTCTGTCAGGTCAGGAATGAAGTTCTCAGTGGAGTAGGGAGGGCCCGTGATTGAGCCTCAAGGAATTCAAAGTCACTCAGTTCCTCTGTAGTCAGTGGCCCTCCCAGGGCTGGGTCTGACTGTGTCTACCTTGCTCCTTTGATCCTGGCTCTGGTTGGTGGGTCCCGCATCACTGGTTTCCCCGAACTGAAGTTCTCATTAACCACCCTCCCCCCACAGGGTACGTGAGACAATAGAGGGAAATTCTTTCCATGAATAAAAAGCAGCTACTTTCAAGCCCACATGGGGATTGACTATAAACAATGAAAAGTTAATTTCCAAAACAAACTTATTCATTAAAGCAGATCCTCCAAGGAGTCTCCCCCAAGCAGCACTTTGTTGGCCTATTTTATATTTCATGTACATTTGAAAGCAATAAAATTGCAACTTTAAAGACATTCTATAAACTTTTTTACATTTTTTTCCCTGAAATTCTTTACAATCAGTCTAATCAGCTGAGATTTCCCTGAATATCTCTGTAATACAGGGAAGTGTGTCAGACTAGCACCAGGGGGATAGGGCTGAAGCTTATTAAGAGAAGGTCCTGACTCAGTTTCTTTTTGCAGTTTTGAAAGTCTCCTTAGGAAGTGTAGAGAAGGTGAGTAAGGTCAGAGGACAGGGATTTTGTTTTTGTTGTTTTGTTTTTGAGACAGGGTCTCACTACGTAGTTCAGGCTGGCCTTGAACTCATGGTGATCCTCCTGCCTCAGTCTCCAGAGTGCTGGGATTACAGGTGTGTGCCACCACACCTGGCTAGGACGGGGATGTTGAAGGCGGAACTATCTGCTATTTAATGGAAGGGGAGGTGGAAGGAAATAGTGGAAAGAGCATTCCCTTTGGAGCTAGACATGGATTTGAATCCCACTTGCATCACTTCTTCAGGGCAATTACTATTTAACATTCTCTTTGTCTCCCTGTGCCCATCTCTAATGTGAGGATAGTGCTGGACACTTCCTTGGTCTGTCTGGGGAGTAAATGGAATGGAGAATGCAAAGCAGCTGAAACAGTTTGGTGTCCTCAACAAAACAGTCAGTTCTGTTTTCCTTCCCAAAGTCAGGGGCACAGGATCCTGGGAGAGCACTAGCAATATGGAAAGGCCCCTGGTTAGGAAGATGTATACAAAGTTGTATTGGTTTCCTGGGGATTCTATGGCAAAGTATCACAAACTGGTTGGCTTAGAAACAGATGAGCATTGTCTCATCATTTTGGAGGTTAGAAGTGTGGAATATGGTGTTGGTTGGGGGTTCCTTCTGAGGGCAGTGAGGGAGAATCTGTCCCAAGCCTCTTGCCTAGCTTCTGGTGGCCTTGGAAACTCCTTGATTTGTTGAGGGCATTCTCCCCGTATCTGCACATCATCTTCCTTTCACATATACCCAAACCTGTTGTGCAAATTTCATTTTTTATAAGAACACCAGTCATACTGAACTAGGGTCCAAACTAATGACTTCATCATACCTTGATCATCTGCAAAGACCTCATTTCTAAAAAAGGTTATATTTGTAGGCACAGGAGGTTAGTGCCTCAGTACCTTTTGGGGGAACCCGTTTCAGCCTGTAACAAAAGCTAGCAGCCTCTCTACCATTAGAGATGGAAAAACTATGTATTTCTTCCCACACATTTGTGTGACTCATTTTAAACAACTTCTCTCCCCCATGTCCTCTTGGCCACACCTTGAATTGCATTCTGGTCAGCAGGATATAAGTATGAAGATAAGAGGTGGAGGCAGGGTCAAAGGTCATGTTAGGCAAGCGGCACGTGTGTTTCCTAGCATGTGGGTAGGAGAAAAGCTACGGAATGCAAAGCAACTAAAACAGGCTGTTCTTTTTTCTTCCCCAACGTCAAGGGGCACAGGAGCCCAGAAGACCACTAGGAATAGGGAGAGGCCCCTAGTTTGGAAAGATGACTAGCAGGGATTATATTGTTTTCCTGGGGCTAGAAATGTATTTATTTATAAATTAAATATTTAATAAAACCCACATGATGGGATTGTTGGGAAAATCAAGTTAGGTAAATTAAACAAAGTGCTTAGTCTAGTGCCTGATACCAGGTACATGTTTAACAACGTTATATATTTATTTTTTGCAAATATTTTATTAACTCTTATGTTGGAATACTCAGCAAATATGTACAATAATAATAGTTACTACAAAAAACATTTATTAGCTGTGTTATGTGTAAGGCATTGTCTGTTTGCTCCATATTACCTAATTAAATCTCTACAATCACTCCAGTGAGGTAGACATGATTATTTCTTTTTTAGAACTGTAGAAAATGAGGCTCAGAAAGACTAAGTAAGTTGCCCACAGGTCTCTCCTCATATCTGATGTAACAGAATTTGGAACTCATTTGCTGCCAAGTCTATACTGGGTCACTGAGCTACACGGCCTCCTTTTTTCGTACTGGGAATTGAACCCAGGGCTTTTGCACTGAGCTACATCCCCCGCCCTTTTTTATTTTTTATTTTGGGATAGGGTCTCACCAATTTGCTAAGTGGCCCGGGCTGGGCTCAGAACTGCAGTCCTCCCACATCAGCTTTCCAGAGTGCTGGGATTACATGTGTGTGACACCATCCTGGCTTAACACTGCCTCTTTTAATTGCAAGATAATTTAAATTCCAACTTGATTTTACAGACAAGAGATCTACACCAGACTTTCTAACTGGATGCAAATAGATTATAGGTGTTGAGATATTGATCCTTTTGAGCCTTGGGGAGGACTTGGTAGTGTCAGGAGCAGCCAGAACCCTGGAGCCATTTCTCATGTGTATCCCATAAGAAAAAGTGTGATGCCCCATGGGTCATTGGGAGAAGGAAAGATTACCAGGGGCTAAAGTGGCAGGAGGTAAGCTGCAGGGAGGACTTGTTATGCAGATGGAATCTGAATGACCACAGGGGTGACTTCAGAAGACAATGCCCCAGCAGTGGTCCCCAGGAAGAGCTCACATGGCTTGCCTGTGGTAATTGATTGGCTAAACTGTTTGGAGTGCCAGACAGATGTCTGAGGAGGTGAAGTAGGAAATAGGATGGGCCTGGCATCAGACAGGGTTTGGTCAGAGAAGCAGAACCATTAGCAGTGGCTTATTACAGGTGTTAGCCATGATGCAATCATGGGAACCGGTGGAGAAATCTCTGCAAGGCTGTTACTTGTGAGTCTGAGGTTGGGCCTGAAATTTCCATAGGCCGCATGTTGGCAATAAGCAAGAAAAGCTGGATAGGAGACATGAACGGGCAAGACCAAAGAGGAATCCGTGAGGACTGAAACTCTCAAGAGCAAACTGGACTCACATTTGTTTCCACCACCTCCAGCCCCAGTGATGTGGGGGATGTGCCTGAGAACCGTGCCCTTGTCGTGGCCTGCTCATGCACCCGGCCTTTGACTTGCAGAAGCTGATAGGTGAGTCTGGCAGGAGCTGGAGGAACTGCTGATCTACAGCAACACATGTCAGCCGCCACAGTCAGACGTATCTGCAGAGCATCATAGGTGACCGCTCCTTCACTCCCGCCTTCCAAACATTACAGAATTTTCTTGTGGGAACCTCTACCCTGGGACCCTTCAGGGAGGAGATTTGGGGAAATGTAGTTCCACATGGGCTATGGAACAGGATTCGACTGCAGAGCTGCAACTTTATTCTGTAAGCAGTAGAAACAGGAGGCCTCACTGAAGGCACTGATTTGATGGAATGGATGTGTTGGGGAAGATTTCCTATTATAGAAAATGAGTTGGAGGAATATGAACACAGAGGGAGTGTAGTTCAAAGTTTATTGTAATAGTCCAGGTATGAGAATGTAGAGACCAGGAAGGGAACAAGGGGGAAAAGTGAAAAGTAGAAGCCAGATTCTAGAAACACGCTAGATTTCTGAATGGAGAGCAAAGGGCAAGAAAACCCAGAATACTACTGAGGTGTTCACCCAGGAAATGAGAATTGCGGTCCTTGAAGTAAAGTTACTCACATTAGAGCTATCCTGTTTTAATAGCTAACTATTCTACCCCATTGAAATGCATTACAATAATCAGAGAATTTAAGTTTGTAACATTTGAACAGTTCAAAACTGTAAGTACAGGGCCGGTGAGATGGCTCAGTGGCGTAAGCGCCTGCCTTGCAAGCGTGAGGGCCTGAGTTCGACTCCCGGAACCCACATACGAAAAAGGGGCCGGTGATATCGCTCAGAGGCACGGGTGCCTGTTGGCACGTGAGGTCCTGAGGTCGACCCCCCGGTACCCACAAAAAAAAAACAAAACTGTAAGTACAGCAAAGAAGGGGATGGAATATTGGTAAAAGAAAGGAGAAGGAGATGCCACTGAGCTGTTAGTAAATTTGTTCTAAGGACACTTGTCTGGTAGAATGTAACTGAACTCAGAGGGTTTTGTTTGTCTGTTTGGAGACACAGTTACTCTAAATTACTAAGTTGCCCAGCTAAGCTTGAACTTGCCATTCTCCTGCCTCAGCCTCCCAGAATGCTAGGATTACAGGCATGTGCCATGTCAGGCTTTAAAGTGTTTTATAACATTTTTGGTGTTTGAGACAGTGTGAAATAAAATCTATAAGAGACCATTGATTTGACCAAGCTCCTTGCACTATGCCCCAACAGACCAAATAAAAATGGAGTCATTCATACTAAAGCTCCATGTGACCAAACCAAAATTAAGTTATCTGATCTTCTGAGAAATCAGAAAAGAGATAATAGCCAAATCCCCAAACAGGCCCATTTTATCTAGCATGATGAGGAAGTTCTCTCTGCTTTAAGGCTTTCAAGGAAAGTAGCAAAAGTCACCTGATATTAACCAAGCCACTTTTTTTTTTTTTGTACTAGGGATTGAACCCAGAGCCTGTGCACTAAATTATATCCCCAGCCACTGCACTCCCTCCACTTTTTGAGACAGGGTTTCTCTCAGTCACTGTGTTGCCCAGGTTAAACTCAAACTTGCAGTCCTCCTGCCTCAACCTCCCATTAATACTTTTGTATTAGTGCTGTTTCCTTGTTCTCAGGCTGCCTTAAAAAACTGACTCTTCTGTCATGCCTGGCATAGCACCTTGCTATTTTTAGAGGAGATGCTACCTGATTCATGAACCATAAATAAAAATCATTTAGGATATTTAACTAAATTTGTTGAAATTTTATCTTTTACAGAAGACATAAAATTTTTGAGAGAAGGGACTACAATTTTTGTTAGTTTTCAAAGGGATTTGGTTTCTACAAAGGTGAGAAGTCTTTCCCTTAAAGGAACATTACTGAGTGCCTCCTGTCTTAGTCCACACTCAGTTTCATTCTCTGCCCAAGGTTTGATTTGGGGCCTGGGATCGGTAGACACAGGGAGAGAGCAAGCCCAGAGTCTAGGAAGTAGTGGAAAACAAACTCTAGACAGAGCAAGGGGCCAGCTTCTGAGAGACTCCTCCTTTTTTCTCTCCTAATCTACTAAGTGAAAACAGTTTACAAGCAGAAAGGGTAGAGGCTGCTCCGGTCTGGTTTGCGGTGAGGGTTGTTCTTTCGTTTGCAGCACACTAGGGCATAACCAGTGGATGCTAAGTACTTTCAGGAGACTAATTGATTAAGCGATTCTTTCCAAAATGTTTCATTGGGATTTAAAAACTGAGGCCATCTAAAAACAGGCAAACTAACCTTTCTCAGAGATTGCTTCCTACTTTTGAGTATAATTTCCTGTACCAGTCTTGCCGACGGGCTTGTTTGCCTGGAGTCCACTTTACTCTAAGCACTGAACAATCACATGAATGGGAGATCAGTTCTAACAGGCTGCTATTTGGCTTTCTAGCATGGAAATCCCTTTCCTAGTTATGCACCAATCCCCCCTTGTTGTTGTAGTCAGGGCCCTGCCTCCCACTAAAGAATCTAGAATGGAAAGATATTTCCTCTCCCAATCTTCTGGCATCAGGATGAAGTCACATGGCCTGTTTGGCCAATCAGACACTCTTACCAGGAATGTTGACCCTTGAATGAATGACACAGAGAAAGATAAATGATGAGATTTGATTCATGGCTGTGGCCACGGTTTAGCAATGACAATGGTGTGGCTTCAGTGTCCAGAGTAGAGGCTGTGAGTAAGTTGTCGTTGGTGGAGCCTGGCAACTTTGCCAGCCCTCCTATCCATGTGGTCAGTGACCTGATTTTCTTCCAACAGATGCCTTTTTTGCATAAATTTACCAGATTTGGTCTCTATTGCTTGCAGTTGGAATTCTGAGCAATATAGAAAAATTCTCTGGTATCCTTTGAATCATGTTTATCATGTAGCATGGGTGGAAATGAAACCCCTAGCCCTTGAAATGTCTTCTGCAATGGTTAATTTTGTCTATCCACTTGCCTGGGCCCCAGAGTGCCCAGATATTTGATCAAATACTCATCTGAGTGTTTTGATAAGGGTGTTTTTTGATGAGAATAACATTTAAATCTGCAGACTAAGTAAAGTAGATTGTCTTCTAGCTTTGTCCGTTCAGGCTGATATAACAAAGCACCATAGAGTGTGTGGCTTATAACAGTAGAAATGTACTTCTTAACAGTCCTAGAGGCTGAAAGCCCAAGAACAGTGTGCCAGCAGGGTGAGGGTCTGGTGAGGGCCCTCTTCCAGACTGAATGTTGCCAACTTCTTGTATCATCGTGTGGTAGAAAGAGGAACCAGAGGGCTCTCTGAGATCTCTTTTATAAGGACACTAATATCATGTATGAAGAATCTACCTTCATGACCTAAATGCCTTCCAAAGGTCCCACCATGTAACACCATTACCCTGGGGGTAGGTTTTCAATATGTAAAAATTTTTTAATTTTTATTTTAAAGAGAAAAAAGAATAGAACAAAATTTCAAAACAACACAACAGGGGGGTAAACAATGGTTAATACATTGCGTATTGTTATCTTTAGTTACTCAGAGTACAAGATATCAGCATTCAATTGTCCAAACAATATTAGCACAAAACTTTCTTCAATACGTAAATTTTGAAAGGGCATAAACATTCAGTCCATAACATCTTTCCTATGTAGGTGGTCACATCCAATAAGTTGAAGGCCTAAACTGAACCGAAAAAGCTGGTCCTCCCACAGGTAAGAGAGAATTCTTCCTGCCTGCCTTCAGACTGGGACATTGGTTTTTTGGTTTTTTTTTTTTTTTTTCCTGTCTTTGGGCTATAACTACATCCTGGGCTTTCTTGGGTCTCAGGCTATCAGACTCAGATTGGAACTAAGCCATTGGCTTTTCTTGGTCTCCAGCCTGCTGACTCACCATACAGATCTTGGGACTTGCCAGCCTCTGTAATCATGCGAACCAGTTCCTTATAACAAATCTCTGCATATCTCTATCTTACTGATATATTATTTCTTATTATTTCTTAATAATTTCTTATTATTTCTTGTTCCTTCAGAAGACCTGATACAACTCTCCATTATTAAGCTTATTAAGCTTGTCTATCAAGCTGGTATGAAGCCCTCACAGCCTAATCTAGGGGGATTTCCTGGTGGCTACACTATGAAAGTCCGGACTGGGGTCATTACACAGTAAGGAATGAGACACTTAGGGAAAAGGTAGAGTTGATATCCTGACCTTCTGGCCATGTGCATTCTCTCTCTCCTTCAAAGATAATATTAGTAGCAGATCTCTGTGCAGGCAATTTCCTTTGAGTTTGAGAAGAAGTGTTTTCTCTTTTGGGCCTAAAGAATTATATAGATTTCTATTTCCTCTTTTGGAAATGAATGTTTTAATGAAGCCTTTAAAAAGATGACAAATATTGTACAAAGAAAAATTCAGAGACTACAATAAGAAAATAAAAATTTCACGAATATGTTCATTATATATATCTTTCTAGACACATTACCATTCGATTCATTCATTCGACAGTGAGACCTTACCATGTCCCAAAGGACTGGCTCAATAAAACATGCATGGTCTTTGGACTTGCCCCATGGGCTTACAGTCTGCAGGAGAAGACAGACCTTCAGCAAGAAGTGGTGTCTATGTCTCCCCACAGGTTGACATGCACACACAGCTAATTTCTTAGCAGCTTCTGAAATGGAATTTTTCTTTCTAATATTGCAAATCATTTTCCTTCTCAAATGTTTGTGAAGTCTCACTTCACTAGGCAGCAGACCAAGATTAGTATTTTCTTTTATTTTCTAGATTTTTAAAAACTTCAAGATCTGTGTAAGATAGAAAAATAATACAAAGGGGGCCGGTGAGATGGCTCAGCGGCGTACGCACCTGCCTGGCAAGCGCGAGGGCCCGAGTTCGACTCCCAGAACCCACATACAAAAAAAGGGCCGGTGATATTGCTCAGCGGCATGGGTGCCTGCTGGCGCGCAAGGTCCTGAGGTCGACCCCCCAGTACCCACAAAAAAAAAAAAAAAAATAATAATGCAAAGTATCCAAACCAGCTTTATTTTCTTCAGGACTTACATTATCAGACCCTCAGCAATGTAAATCCCCACACCTATATTCTGAATTACCCTGTTCCCTCTGTAAGTTCTACACTCATGTTAGTTTTGCTTCCCCTTCTTTGTTAGGAGCCATCTATCCATTTCAGTAGTGAATAATGTGACCTGGGCCCTGGTGCCAGCACCTGATGCTAGAGTGTAAGCTATCTGTAAGGGTCCTCTGGGCATGTTCTGAACTTCTTTATCTTCAGCAAATGCCTACCAACAACCACCACTGAATACAAGTTTCAGGTCTCAGCCTACTACCCTATAGCCAGAAGCCTCTATTGGGAGAAACTAAATAATGTAAATAGGACCATAAAAGTTAGGAGGGAAATTACTGAAGCAAATAAAAGTATATTAAGTATATTTAAATGGAAGTGTCCCCAAATGGACATAATTATAATTCTAAATGTTAACAATACCATTCTAAAGATAAGATAATAAATCATTATTTTTTGTTCAAATGATTAAACTTTATAGCAAGTTACATCATCAAACCAAGAAGTCCCTCTACTAGAATATGTTTTCATAAAATTATCTAAAAAGAGACTATACTATCAAAAAGAAAAAAGTTTTGGGGACCAGAAATTGGGAAATTTGGATTCTAGTTCAGTCTACTTTTCATTAATTTATTTTGTGCATACTTGATAACTCATTGTCTTGTTTTCACTCCCAGAACGGGAGCAATAACACTATGCCACTTTGACCAGAGGTGAGGATAATATACAGAAACGTGGCTCAGTTCACAGGCACTAGCCTAGGAGGAGAGGTTGTGGGACTCTGCCCAGCACTGGGTCTCACCATGCCAGGAATGGTATTGGGTTTCAAGGCTAAGGCTTGGATTGCTTCCCTCTCTGTCACCCATGTGGGAGGCATGTTGTCTCATTTAGAGTTGGAGAAGGGGGGATGCCAGCCATTTTTTCCTTCCTACATTTGTCAACACTACTTTTCTTACTATTATACTAGAATCAGGAACTAGGGTCTCACACCTGCCTTCCTTAGCTCTAGTGAAAGCAAATTGGTGAGTGAATAGTGGTTCCATTTGGTGCATCAGTAGGCACGTGACAGCTGGAGGATACTGACTGCCATTTTAGCCTGTCTTTATGTTTTTATCATAAAGAGATGATAAGGGCTGGTGAGATGGCTCAGCGGCATAAGCACCTGCCTGGCAAGCGCGAGGGCCCGAGTTCAACTCCCGGATCCCACATACAAAAAAAGGGCCGGTGATATCGCTCAGCGGCATGGGCGCCTGCTGGCGTGCGAGGTCCTGAGTTCGACCCCCGGTACCCACAAAAAAAAAAAAAAGAGATGATAAATGTCTGAGAAGATAAGCATATTTACCTTGATTTGAACATTATACAATGTATAAATGTATTGAAACATCACATGATACCCCATAAATACGTACAATTTTTGTGTCCTTATGTATCAGTTATAAAATAAATTTGGAAATAATATCATTTTTTTTTTTTTTTTGTGGGTACCTGGGGGTCGACCTCAGGACCTCGGGCACCTGCGCGCCTGTGCCGCTGAGTGATATCACCGGCCCCTTTTTCGTATGTGGGTTCCAGGAGTTGAACTCGGGCCCTCGCGCTAGCTGGGCAGGCGCTTAAGCCGCTGAGCCATCTCACCGGCCCTATCATTTATGATACTACTTGAGAAAAAAAATTCCTAAACCAAACACTAGTATTTTTTATCAGTATTTCTGGACAGTTAAAACCTAGCCTCTATCTAGCATGTGACGGAGAATTCAAAATTATTTTTTTGCAAGGGTTTGAACTTGTTTTTTGATTCTCTGTGGAAAAGGCCAACTCCTCAGGGGTCCAAATATTTGCTTGACCTTTAGATAGAAGAAGTTCATTGTGTCTAAGTGTTCACTTTTCTGGGAGAATATGAAAATAAGGAATGTGGACTCCAACACAATTGTTTAAATAATCAGCAAGAACTTTGGAATCAGAGTATTCTTAGGTCAAAATCCAATTCCTACCATTGTACTTGTTGTATTATCTTGAGCAAATTATTTATTTATTTTTCTGAGCCACATCTCTTTTCTTTTTAAAATTTTTATTTTAAAGAGAAAAAATAGAACAAAATTTCAAAACAACATAATAGGAGGGTAACAATGGTTAATACATTGCGTATTGTTATCTTTAAATTAGTTACTCAGAGTACAAGATATTGGCATTCAATTGTCCAAACAATATTAGCACCAAACTTTCTTTTCCATGAACTAAGAGAAATTAGTAGTGTATTTATCTTAACTATCTTTTTTTTTTTTTTTTGTGGGTACCGGGGGTCGACCTCAGGACCTCGCGCGCCAACAGGCACCTGTGCCGCTGAGCGATGTCACTGGCCCCTTTTTCGTATGTGGGATCCGGGAGTCGAACTCGGGCCCTTGTGCTTGCAAGGCAGGCGCTTACGCCGCTGAGCCATCTCACCGGCCCTATCTTAACTATCTTATATATATATTTTTTCTTTTTTTTTGCTTTTCCCTTCCTTCTTTTCTCCATTCCTCCATCCCAGTTTCTCTTTCCTTTTGAACAGTTTCTTCCCGTGAGCCACATCTCTTAATAAAGATAAAAATGCCTTCCTTCTAGATAGCAGGGAGGATTTACTGAAGTCATGTTTTTAAATGCTTGGTGGACTATGGCGATACCAGTGCAGAGTATCTATTGGTTCCCTGCTCCTTTCCTTTAAGAGGAGTTTTTAAATAACACCAGAGAATTAACCAAGTATAACAGGAAAACTATTATTCCATGAGTAGAATTAAGTGTTGTTTTAGTTTGCTTTTGTTTCTGTAACAGAATGCCTGAGACTGGGTAATTTATCAAGAATAGAAATGTATTTCTCTCAGTTCTGGAGACTGGGAAGTCTATGATTAAGGTACTGGCAGGATCATCGTCTCCTGAGGGTCTGGTCTCTGCTTCCAAGATGGTGCCCTGACAGCTTCATTCTGGTGGGGGCGCTGTGTCTGTGGAAGGTGGAGCTATAAAGGAGTGAACTCCCTTTGTCAAGCCCTTTTATAAGGACACCTAATGCCATTCGTAACTTCCCAAAGGCCACAGCTCCCAATGCTGTTGCAATAGAAAGTTCCAACATGAATTTTGGAGGGGACAAAAATTTCAAACCGTAGCAGGTACAATATATAAATCTGTGTCTTGAAAAGTATGATTTCAATTGAAGGACTAATCATAGCAACATTAGCTAATATTGCCTAAAAAGAATAAAGTATGGTTCACAATCTGTATTTCCAGAAATTCCATAAGTTTATTAAAAGTAGTAAACCTAACTTTTCATATTGGTGGCTATCAGTTGGGAGCTACATATTTTTAAAATTTCTCCACTCTAGGTCTCACTGAACTGGCTGAGTTACCAGACACAGACAAATTTCTTAAATTTACCAGACAAATTTCTTCACTTTTCTTAACTTAGATTCCAAATGGGGGGGGCGGGAATGACGGATTTATTTTATTTTTCTGGGCAGTCTATGCCTTATACTTGGAGATTCTTGGACAGAAAACTGGTATACTTGAAATATTGCCATTAACACATGTAAATCAAGTGTCAAAACCTCCAATGCTCTGTGCGTCACTTCATTAAAAACAGCTATGTAGGTCATTTCTGGTGAAACATAACACATAACCTAATGTAAATTTCTTGTGACTTATTCTCATAGGATAAAATATTATTTCATTGGGATTACTCCTCTTTTGTTCACATTTTACTTGGAAGACAACCTTCAAACCTACCAGCTAAAATATAAATGGGTCATTTTCTGGGTAGATAAAAAAGAAAGAAGATATAAAGGGGGGAAAATTATCCATGGAAGAAAATCACCTACTGTCCTCTTAAATCTTACTTGAATTCCCCAACCTCTGGACAGCAGGGACTAGCAGGAATGCTTGGATTTGATGGCATTTGAGGAGCTTGAGATAAAACAACAAAGTTCTTTTTTCTGGAAATGGTTATTTCAGACATATACTTTTAGACACTTCTTAACAAAAAGCAGAGAAAATAAAAAAGGAAGCTGCAGTTCTCTTTGCACTGGCCTCCAACTCCCACCCCACTCCAGCAGAGTGAAGGCCTTGAAAACTCAGAAGGTCACACTGAAAGCGTGTATACCCACAGGAAGACCATCTGGAGCTGCCCCACAGCCCACGACCCCAGCGCTCCAGGGCCAAGGTGCACTTGGCAGAGCATTCTCTGACAAGCATGCTTGATCTCCAGAATAGCATCATGGAGACCACATGAAGAAGGTAGAAGAAAAAAACACGCTGATATTGATCAAGTACAAGTGAACCAAGAAGCAGGAGAGCAAACAGCACAGGAAGAAGCTGATGGCAATAACATGGTCTGGGAATAGTAACAGAGAGAAGATGCTAGGCTAGTGCATCACACTGGATGCCATCAACAAAGTTCATATCCACACAGCTGGCTTGTCCCAAATACAACCCACTTTTCCTGAGGTGGAACTGGGGGACACAATCCCGACACAGACTGACTTAATAAGATAAAGTTGAACATGCTTACCAGAGCTGAAATTTTCCACTGCTTATCAAATCTATTGGCCAGAAATTTCAGGAGAAAACTGGAAGAAACTTGCTCCAGGCTCTCTTTCATAAATCCACTGGCATTTAGTTAACTGCATCCAGGTTGCAACTTCCAAAGTCAATGTCATTTGTCCAGAGCTGATTGAGTAATAAGATAGCTAGAAAGTCCCTGGAAAAGGCAGTAAAGGTGATCTGGGGCTAGTGTAGGGAAGATATGAGTGCCTGAAACTTTCTGGTCAAGTACTGGGAGTGACAAAGTCTCCTGGAGTCTTTTTTTTTTTTTTTTTTATGGGTACCGGGGGTCGAACTCAGGACCTCGCGCTTGCCAGGCAGGCGCTTATGCCGCTGAGCCATCTCACCGGCCCTCCTGGAGTCTTTTGACCTGCTTTTCCTGGTGGATTTTGTCCCCTACACAGACAGTGAATTGTGGGGCATACTGACATTCTTCTCTTCTCTCCACCACGCTTTTTTTCTTTCAGGGCTAACATTTCAAAGCTGTCTTATTAAACTCCAGGCCCAGTGAGGTGTGTTTTATATGCATTACTTCATTTAGCCAGCATAGCCACCCGGTGAGGTAGGCACTATAATTAACTCCATTGTAAAGGTGAGGAAACCAAAGCCTAGAGGAAATAAGGTCCTCACCCAAAGTTCTCAACGGCAAGAACAAAACAGAGACTCTAACACAGGCCAGTTTTATTCCAGTGCCTGCACTTTTAACCTCAACCCTGTGTTGTCTCTCATTCACTGCTTCTTAATTCTGGATTAGAAAAGAAATACGATCCAAAGTAAATGAAAATAGAAGGAAGCAGCCGTGAAAGTGAAATGGCGTGCAGGGTTATTAGTGGGTACAAGGGGAGGAGGAAAGAGGCACGAGGCCGGTGAAAGGTAATGTCATAGACATTTCCCTGACGATTGGAGAGGGACCCTGTCTTGGTCATGTTAATAGTCACCACTAAACAGCTGTTAGCAACTGCGAAATGAACTATAGAAACGGAGCTGGGATCTCAGAAGCATAGACCCAACGAAACGTTACTTGTTTCCTGCTGGAAGAACTTTCTGTTACCTACTTTCTTCTTCAGATTGGCGTGGTAGTTTGGGCGGGTCGCCAAACTATGATTATTATATGCATGGTACGGAATGGCCCAGGCTTGCGGGCTGGCAGCCTGAATTAAACGTCTTTTTTTTTTTGGATTGGAGATTTAACCCAGACCCTTCGCACTGAGCTACATCTCAGCCCCCCAACCCCATTCTTTTTAAAATTTTGCGATAGGGTCTTGCTAAGTTGCTATGTTGTCCAGGGTGGGTCTTATGATCCTCATGCCTCAACCTCCTGGAGTACTGGGATTACAGGTATGTAATCCTTTGCTAGCTTCCTTTGTGTCCCAACTCTGCTCCTCATTAGGTGTGGGTCCTGGGGTTGGGGTCTAAATCTCTCAGATTAGTCTCATTATTTATAAATGGTAGCAATAATACCCACCTTGCAGGGCTTGTGTAAAGATGAAGCAATACACTAAGTGTAATATGTTTAGAATGGTGCTGGTACATGATGTGGTTCCAAAGAGCAGGCGCTAATACTACATAGATATTTTTTTAAAGTTGTTGTTTCTAATGTATTTTTTCCTCATTAAAGAATTCCATACTAGATAATAGAGTATGTGCCTCCCAATGAGAGTATAATGCTATTTATGTACTAATTAGCTCGTGCTGCCATAACAAAGTACCACAAACTGGGGGTGGCTTAAACAACAAAAATTTACTTTCTTTCAATTTGGAGGCCAGAAGTCCAACAGCAAGGTGTAGGCAGAGTTGGTTTCTTCTGAGGCTTCTTTTCTTGGTTTGCAGATGGCCATCTTTTCCTTGTCCTTTCACGTGGTCTCCCTCTGGATCTGTCTGTTCTTAATCTCCTTTTCTTCATGTTGGATTAGGGCCCACTCTGATGACTCATTTTCATTGAATGACCTCTTTAAAAGCCCTGACTCTAAAAACAATGACATTCTGAGGTTCTGGGGGATAGGACTTCAATATATGTGTTACCAGGGAACACAACTCAGTCCATAAAAGCTTATAAAAATTTTTTTTCCAAAAGCAAACGCCAACACAGGAAATAGAGGAACTTGTTAAAAGTATTATGGAGAAAGTTATTAGCAAAATATAGGAAGTAGGAAAGTCTGAAGGACAAACAATCTGGTTTCTTCAACAAAACTGCAGTAGTGAGGAAAAAGAGGAAGGTGGAGTCTAAAGACTTAAAGAAATTTAAGAGACATGGTGGCAAAATGTAAGTTATGGGCTGCATTTGGACCTTGCTATGGCTTGAATGCGTCCTCCAAATTCACATGTTGGAAACTTAGTCTCAAAGTTATATCTTACTAGTATTTGAGATAGGAGAACTTTGGGAGGTGAATGGGTCATGAATGGATTAACCCTTGAATAGGCTAGTGGAGTAATGTATTATTGTGGGAGTAGCTTTGTTATAAAATGAGCTTTCTCTGGCTTCCATGCTGTCTTGCCACACTGCGACGCAGGAAGAAGGCCCTCACAAATGCCAGCAGCATGCTCTCACACTTCCCTGCCTCCAGAAACATGAGCTAAATGAACCTCAGTTCTTTATAAATTACCCAGTCTGTGGTAGTCAGTTATAGCATTAGGAAATGGGCTAAAATAGATCTTTTTTTTTTTTTTATGGGGGTACCGGGGGTCGAACTCAGGACCTCACGATTGCGAGCAGGTGCTTGTGCTGCTGAGTGATATCACTGGCCCTTTTCTCCTTTGTATGTGGGTACCAGGAGTTGAACTCAGGACCTCACGCTTGCCAGGCAGGCGCTTATGCTGCTGAGCTATCTCACCAGCCCCTAAGAAAGATCTTAACTGGAACAAATCAACTAAAAAAAAAAAAAAAAAAAAAAATAGAAATTATGAGACAATGAAAATAAATTTAAATACTGTCTAGATAGTGACCTTGAAACATTATTGCCAGGTTTTTAGATGTGTTAATGGTGTTGTGGCTTTGTGTTTTAAAATACCTTTATTATTTGGAGATCCATGCTGAAATATTGATGAATGTAGTGATAAGAGGTCTGGGATTTGCTTCATTTTGAGTGTGGTAAGAAGTAGGTAAATAGACTGATTATAGATGAAATAGGTTGGCCAGGAGTAAATAACTGTTGAAGCCAGAAGATGCACTTGCTATAATAATCTCACCACTTTATATATGCTTGAAACATTCTATCATAAAAAGATTAAAGGAGACAGAGAACATTTTTCCATGTCATATATATATATATATATATATATATATATATATTTTTTTTTTTTTTTTTTTTTTTTTTAATGTGGGTACTGGGAGTCGACCTCAGGACCTCGTGCTTGCCGGCAAGCGCTTGTGCCGCTGAGCGATATCGCCGGTCCTTTTTTTCCTTTATGTGGGTTCCGGGAGTCGAACTCAGGACCTCATGCTTGCCCAGCAGGCACTTATGCCGCTGAGTGATCTCACTGGCCCTCCATGTCATATTTTTCTACATAAAGTTTTAAATGTAGCATTCCATTGTATGAATGTATCATAATTTTTTTATTTTATTTTCCACTGTGCAATTGTTCACTGGTTTACATTATTTTTACTATTAAAGATATACATAACTTTAATAATTTCTTTAAAATAGATTCCTGGAAATGAAACTGTTGCGCCCAAAGGCAGGTTTCTATTTATGACTTTGGTTCCAAGTTGCCAAATTGTCCTCCATCAGCAACAGACTTTTTCCACTTTGATGAGCAGTGTGCTCCTTCCTGTATTTGTCTGACTAGTTACGGAGGACATAGCTAACGTACGCCATACTCTAGCGTTTACCCCCTGGAGGGCAGTCCCAAAGCACCGTCCAAAAGGAGTCCACTGAAAACATTCCACATCTGCTTGATTTGTTTCTCTTCCTAGAATATGCTGTAAATGTGATTGATCATGGTTTGACTTTTAAGTAGAAGCTCCATCATGGAAATGACAAATTACACAACCAACTAACAGACAAGACTGTCTTATTTGATGTGATAAGAGATGAACCCCCTCCCCCACACAGGCGTAGCCTCCCGCATTACTGACATCTTGCATCAGAGTGGAACATTTTTCCCAGCAGATGAACCTGCAGTGATAAGTAGCATTATTACTGAAATGCTACTGTGGAAAGGATATTGAGCTCCACAATTTAAAAAAAAAAGTAACATGATTTCTGTCCTCAAGAAGATTGCAGGTTTCTTAGGAAGATAAAATAAGTAAACATGAGTAAATAGACAATAATATGAGTCAGTTCATGGTAAGTGCCTAAGGAGTAGAACAGACAGAAATTCTCAAGTCCTAGGCACAGCTCAATGAAGCAGATCCCTCTCTCTCTCTCCCTCTCTCTCTCTCTCTCCTTTCTCAATAACAACAGCCATTTGAGGTCGGCCAATGTTTCTTTGTTGTCATCCTTTCTCTTCTTTTGGATTTCTAAGATGCAAAATCAGCAGTTCAGATTTGAAGTCACAAACTCAAGTGCCCTCATGGACAGGGCAAGTACAGTAAATGCATGGAGCTGCCACAGGTAACAACAGGGAGTGGTTGCTGGGGCAGGAGGATGGCAAGTTTGAGCCCAGCCTGGGCAACTTAGCAACTTAATCAGATCCTGTCTCAAATAAAAATTTTAAAAGGGCTGGAGATGTAGCTCAGTGTGCAGGCCCTGGGTTCAATCCACAGTACCACTAAAAATCAATCATCAATCAATCAATCAATACCAAACATAATTGGACCTATAGTTTACTGTTTGCATTTCTTTTGTTTCTGTTTGCAGTTGTTGGTATAGGAACTTTATAATATTTTAACAGGTTGAAAAATAGTGGTATCAAATATTACTATAATAAATGACCAGTATTTAGTGAATGCTCAGCATGTGTTAAGTATTATGCTAAGTATGTTTAATTCCCAAAGTGAGCAAGCTACCATTTTTATACATTATTACAGATAAGGAAACTGAGGCTCAGACAAGTTGAGTAACTTGCCCAAAGTCCCAGAACTAGACAGAGTAGCATCGGGACTTAACTCAGACGGGTGTTTTTGATAGCAAATTCCCCATTCTTAACTGTCGCAGAAGAATTGGTTTTTAGTTAGAGAATCTCTCAAGAAAGTAGTAGGATTTGAGCTTCCTGTTGAAGAATGGATGGGATCAGTAAAGAGAGACAACTTTTCTGTGCTATACTGTTCTTGCCTGTTCATAGGACTTTTTTCTGGTAAGAAATAAGCATTGCAATGGCCCTTAAAATGACAATCAATTGAAGGTCTAATATCCTGGTTTCTTGTGCTGGCTGACCTAACTTCAGTGAAATTAAAATATGTAATACAATAACAACATCTGAAAAATAATACAAACTAAGACAAGTGTAGCCTTAGTTAAACCTTGCCCATGAATCCCAGAAGAATTCAGGACGAGCACCAAGCAGCCTGTATTTTCTGATCCTCTGCTTCATTAATATGCATGGCACAGTTGCCAGAAGTCATGTAGGAAACTGCCACTGTCTTGGATGGAATTTGGAAGTAGGAGTGTAAATATCTAGTTCCTGTTCACTAAGCTGCTTCCATAAACATTATCACTGTAGTAACTATGTGCTTTTATAATGTATCCAAGGATATTTTGCTAAGGCTTATATCACTGAGAGCAGCATAAACAAAACTTTTCATTTGTTGCAACTTTTCCAGGAGCAGGCTGCTATGCGGAGATGTGCGATTTGGCTCAATTGCCTAGCGCTACGGCTCTTCCGAAGGCATCGTCACTCAGAGGCCCTCTCTTAGGGTGCGATAACTGTACCAGACAACCAGTCTGCCTAGGCATCTAGGAGGCATTTATTGGGCATTTACTAAGCACGTAATAGGCATACATAGACACAGTGAATTTTTCCAAGACTTCTAAGACGACAGTTTTTACTTCAAGGCGGTTTTAATCTAGGAAAGAAGACGAATTATATCTAAGTAGCCATCTAACCACCCACCTCTCTATCTAGCTAACTATCCATATATAATAAACAAGAGAACAGGAGAGTATGTAAAAGGACAACCACATATAATTAAAATTCTACATCTTTAACCTTGATAATCACTTTTTAATAAGAAAAAGCCACTTTTCAAAGCCACTTTGAAAATGTATTCAGGGATTTACCCAAAAGATACACTGACAAGAGTATATTCAGGTAAGAATACAAAGTCTTAGAAATAAAGTCAGTTTACACAACTTTATTACATGTAACATGTAATAAAGTTGCACAGAACTACCTACAAACACACACAAAAATAAGTATATATAAAAGTGGTGAAATATGAATATTTTTGTAATTGTACCAATGTGAATTTCCTGGTCGTGATGTTGTACTACAGTTATGTAAGATGTGACCATTAGGGAAGCCTGGGTGAAGGGTGTACTGGACATGTCTGTACATTTTTCGCTGGTGGTAATTTCTTGTGAGTTTATAATTTTTCAAAATAAAGTTTATAAAATGAAAAAATTAATATAGAAAAAGAAGTTAGTATCTCTATACAGAGAGAGAGAAAATCTCCAAGACATTTAGTAAGTTTTAAAAAATCAAATTATAGAAAAATAGATACAGTACATTTATATAAAAAGCATAAAACAAATATATATTCATATATATGCAAATACATATTACACAAATATATTAGAAAAAGATCTGAAATGGCACATGTCAACCTTGTAATAATGGAGAGGGGCCTGAAGTAGATGGTGGGGGGATTTTTATATCAGGTAACTTTTGATGTACTATTATTGAATTTTTAAAAAGGAGAATGTATTATTTGTACAATTAACAAGTAAAAAAAGTAGTTCTTGGAATTACATTCCAAAAATCCCTCATAATATGAAATTGCAAAAGAACCAAATACTTTGGTTATAAGAGAATTTTGATGACTGATTTCTCAAGATTATGGATATGTAAAACATAAGGTTTCACTCCCTAAAAGGCAAGATCTGACTGTGTAGTTCAGGCAAAGTCCCAAATAGAAAGGCAATATTTGTGGCTAACTTTTTGAGTTTCAGTTTAAAAAATAATCCTTCAGATGTTATTTACTTCCCCCAAACTATGCTTGCAGTTCAGGTAGCTGCCACCATGGAGCCACTAATTGCTAACTTGTATAAAAAGAAGAATGCAACTTAGAGAATGATATAAACAAAACAAAAATACCGAAGTACACTGTGCTACCTCTAGCACTTAACATTACTAGCTAATTACCATTGCTTAATCTAATTTTGGCTCTCTATGGGATCGATGATGGTTAGCTTACTTAAATTTGAGTCAAAAGTCTTTGGGCAGAAATACTGATGTCTGTCTCTAGGATATTAGAACTCTAGAGAATTAACTAAAGTTTTTGATCCTACATATGCAGGTTAAAAATTTGGCTCATGATTTGTAACTTGTGGGAGGCAACAATTTATTGACCTTCTGAACATTCCCAATTACTTTTGGGGTATTGATATTTACCCCCTTTTCAATTCTTACAGGAAAAATCCTTCCCATTGCTCCATCCAATCTGGCTTGGCTTGAAAGAGAACATCTGGTCGTCTACTCCCTTGTGCCAACCATGCCGCAGTGTCATTTCTAATTGGGTTTTTCTGGTGATAAATTTTACCAGTTTTCTTCTCAGTGTCCTTCTCCAGTGTGCACACATTTAGATGAGACTATTAACTTTGGGTTGTTCAGTAACCCATGCGAATGTCCAGATATTTTAGGAGCTACTGCAAATACCATAGGATTTTTTGTCATCTGAAAAATTTAAAACACATTTAAACCAACAGTTTCAAAATAGGACTCTACAAGTGATTTTCTTGTTCACATCTCAACAAGCAGTGCACATATCTGTATTTGTGTGTAAAACTAACCATAGATATACGTACCAGAGTATGTCAGAGTCTCATGTAGTCAGACAGAAAATAAAACGAGAAGCCTGGAGAAACTTCTTGATTCGGAAAATGTTGACCTATTCAGACTCATTTCTCATGGTTTTTCCATGCGCAGTGGTTAGAATCGAGAAGGCATTAATAGTTGCTTTCACTGAAAAAGTTTTTTCTTTTTTCCTTTTTCTTTCTCCAAGCTCTACATTCACAGTGTTTATCAAACCACAGACTGATTTACACTGGGGGAAAAGTTCAACTTTTATATCCTGATGACAAAACCACTTCACTGGTTTTCTTGGGATTGTTAACATAGGATGTCCCTTGCCTCTTTACATCAGAATCATTTTTTTTTTAAGTACTGTATATGAATGAGGCACAAACCCAAAAGCAAAACAAGAGTTTCAAAATCTCTGCACAAACTCCTCAAATCAAGATGGAGTAATAACCACTTCTGTAATTTCTGCCAATTAATCCACCCCCACACCAGAAGCCAAAGATTCCAAAATAAGTTTAAAGTGCAGTATTAGTGACTCAGACAGAATGACTTCGCCCGCATGGCCCCACTGCCGTGGTTTTCAGTTGCCACCGGCATTTCCCTTTGTACTAACAGTGACATTTACCTGGAGAGACTGATGGAGGAAGCGACGGTGTTACTCCCTCAGCAGCCCTTGCAGCCGGAGTCCACGTCTTCGGATAGGAAGGAAGCAAGCTGTGGCTTGGGGTGCTGGTTCCCAGGACCTCACGCCTCTTCCTGTCAAAGGCTTTCACTGGCTTCCACGTGCATAGAACAAGCTCTGCAATAAAGCCCTGGGTGGAGCCTTTCCCCATCTGCCCTAGTCTGCCTCTCTTGCCTTCCCTATCATTAATTTTTACCCTAACAATTTTTACCCAAACAAAATGAGTTATTCTAGCTCCCCACAATGTCACATCTTTCCATTTTCCCCTCCATATCTGGCTTGTGTTGTTATTCCTTTCCCAGGCTCCTAAGACCAATCATACACATCTTTTAAGACCTACCAACCCTTGTGAAATACCCTTTCTTATTTTCCCAAAGGTATGTGCCTCCCTAAAGCATTGACCATCTCTGCTTTATAGTCAGATTATTTGGTTATATTTGTTATAAGCTCTTCCAAGGAGAGCTCTGTTGCTTATCTGTTTTTCTGTGCTGGACCTTGCTTAGCATAGTTTTTTTTCAAGGACTCTGTCACTACTTATTGACTTGAACTTCTTTGCAAGGACTCCGTGAGTAATTAACTTGAACCTCGAACCTCAAACTTAACGTGTCTGAGCCCAGTATTTCTTTCCTCTCCTCCTACCCCATCTCTTCCTCCTGAATTTCCTGCCTTGCTGAAAGAAGCCCCACCCACTTCACCATCCACGCCAGAGAATTCAGTGTCACTTTTACTCCTCTGCCCCTTAGTCTCTTGGCACCCATATTTCTTTTAAACTTTTTTTGTTTCGAGCCAGGGTCTTGCTATGTTGTCCAGGCTGGCCTCAAACTTGTGGAGATCCTCCTGCCTCAGCCTCTTGAGTGTTGGGATTACAGGCGTGCACCATCACGCCTGGCTACCTAAGCCCCATCTAATAAAAACATGAGTTTGTCAACTCTGAGTTCTTTGTAACTCTTAAATTTATGCATCGTTGTTCTTGCCACAGTGCTGTAGCTTTAGTTCTGGGCACCATCGTCCCTCATCTGGATTGTCACAGCACCTCCTAACTGACCAGTCTGTCTTCACTTTTGACCTCCCCTCCACCCACACCCAAACCATTGTCCCTACTGCAGCCAGTGGGATTTCTCTAAAAACGTGGATTTGCTCATGAGTCTTTTTTTTTTTTTTTTTTTTTTTGTGGGTACCGGGGGGTCGACCTCAGGACCTCGCGCGCCAGCAGGCGTCCGTGCCGCTGAGCGATATCACCGGCCCCTTTTTTGTATGTGGGTTCCGGGAGTCGAACTCGGGCCCTCGCGCTTGCAAGGCAGGCGCTTAAACCGCTGAGCCATCTCACCGGCCCTCATGAGTCTTAAAGTCTAGTTCACACTCCTTAATATTGTAAGATCCTTTATGACCTCTTTCTTTACTATTCAAATATCTCTCTTCCTTATCTTCCTTCATCCAAAACCCAAATTCCATGCATGCTGTATACATGGATTCTTAGAAGGCTCTTTAGGATTTCTACAAATATCTGATTCAAATTTATTTTGTTTATTTATTTTGGTTTTTTTGAGACGGAGTCTTGCTATGTAGTTCAGGCTGGCCTTGAACTCACTATGTAGCCCATGTTGGCCTTGAACTCACAGCGCTCTTCCTGCCTCATCCTCCCGAGTGCTGGGATTATAGGCATGTGCCACCATGTCCAGCTTGAAATTTATGTTTTAAATATATTTTAATTATTTAAAAAACTGAGAAAAACATTCATGTAAATGTACTTTTGTAAACAAAAGTTCTATGTATTGCATATTTTTGTAAACAAGTATCTATGTATTGCATACCACAATGCATTAATTTGGATTTGTGAAGTTAATTCTTCAGTATAGAACATCTACATTTTTGTGAATATACTTAAAATTTATATAAACATGTCATTGATTTTAAATAATGGTAGTTTTGCACAAGCCTTTTTTTTTTCTTTGAAACTAGTCCAGTATTGACCCGCTCAAGTAAAAATTGTGCATCATTACTTGAAAGCCCAATTAAATATGAAATAAGGCTAAGGCCCCTGGCTGTGGCCCATGTGTCACCACACATCAAAATGTCATATTTTACTAGAGATACTTTAGAACTTACTGTAAGGTTGGGGTGTTTGTTGCTGATTTTTATGTTATAATAAGAAATGTAAGCCATTGTTAAGAATTGTGATTAAATTTTGAAACTAAAAAAGTCTTCAACTTCTTGCCCAAGTTTTTAAATTTATTCCTTTTAGAGGGTGGGATACTATGACTGAAGAGAACTTTAAAAAAACTTTATATTTGCTTGTATTTATGTGAATTAGGACTCTCTAGTTACCTCAAAACATATACACAGGGCTGGTGAGATGGCTCAGCGGCATAAACGCCTGCCTGGCAAGCACGAGGTCCTGAGTTCGATTCCCGGTACCCACATACGAAAAAGGGGCCGGTGATATCACTCAGTGGCACGGGTGTCTGCTGGCACGTAAGGTCCTGAGGTCGACCCCAGTACCCAAAAAACAAAACAAAACAAACACATACACAGACTTTTAAAAATCCAAAACATAGCCAGTGACAACTAAAACAAGCAGTTTGGATACAGAGATTGATAGGAAGCAAAATGTGATGCCTAATTCCAAATATTTATGTTCATCAAAATTGTCTTCTTGTTCTTATTTATGAGTGAATGTTTTAATAAAAATTCAAGATAAATTTATGCTGATAAAATACTAAGTTTATCCGTTTTGTATATTTAAACCCAAGAAAACTTCATTCGCAAAACCAGTTTCCAGTGTTTTTTAAAAATGTGAGAACGCTGACACTCAGCACAGACTTTCTTGCTCTTGACCCTAGTAAATAAGCTGTTTGTAATATGTCCTGGCGCAGAAGAGACGGTAACCCCCAGATGTCCACTGCCACATTTTCTCTTCCAGCCAGGATTATCTCTGATCCAAATGGAGACTTACCATTTCCTGCTGGCATTTCCAGTATGTACTCAGGAGGGCTGAGGAAAGGCTTGCTCCTCAGGGGATGTTCCCGGGTCTCTGCCCCATCCCTCTCCCGCCTCTCACCAGGTGACACCTCTGAGAAACCTCTGGGAGTAGAGACCACGGCCATGCATACTTTTTCCTTTTGCTTCCTTTGCTTTGCCCCCACATCTCAAAATACACACACATTATTGTCCTATTTCCAAATGCAAGAAAGGGAATTTGTTCCGCAAAACTAACATACTGCAACAGTGTCAGAGAATACCTTGCTATGCACGTTTCATAAAGAGGGTACCCCGCTTCAACATGGAATTACACAATTTCTAGGATTTAGTCCCTTCCTAAATACGTTAGTGTGTGTTTTGCTGAATCGTGCCTCCCGTAAAAGGCTAGATTGATGGCGTGCTTTGTGCTTGTGACCAGTGTAGTTAGGTAGCGGCCAGGCTGGTCATGTGCTGTTATGGTCCAGCTGAATCTGTAAGACATGGATGGTGATGGTGCTAATTACACTGGGTTAAATTCCAACAGGAGGTGCTTACCATTGCCCAGATGGCGGTGAAACATATGAGTTTGTCCTTGTCCTTTTGACCACAGTACCGGTTGGATTCCTGAGAACTTCAATTATTGCCCTGTGAGCAGCGCTGGCTTTGGCTTGGTGTTTATCAGTGCCAGAGCTGAGGAAATTGAACTTTATCTCACGCAGATTAGATCACTACAAGCCTCACTGGGGTAGGGGGAGTGGAATACGGGCAGGAGGCAGACGCCCTAACTTCCTTCGCTGGAAAGCCCAGACCCCTTAGAGAACAAACCCCCAGGCCTTTTCCTCTAATGACCCAGCACCAGCACTGGATAACTAACCTGGGGATTTATTTATTTACTTCTTTCAAGAGCCTTTAACTTGGCAAACCTTTTGCTAACTAAAAGCAGATTTTTTTCAAGATAAGGCACTCACTGCCTCGGGTGTCTGTTCTCTCCTTTTCCATTGCCTTCAGCTTTTACTAACTTTGTATCCAAGCTGGGGCGGCTGCTGTGCACAGAGCGTCTGACCCACCAAGGAACTTGGTACCTTCCTAACAGATTCCATCCTACCGCCACTCTGCACCCATCTTTAAAAGAAAAAAAGAGAAAAGAAAGAAAAAAAAGCCACCTTCCAGTTGTTTTCATCGGACTTCACTTTTTGGGGGATTTGAGACAGGGCCTCACTATGTAGCGCGGGCTGGCCTTGAACTCACTATGTAGCCCATGCTGGCCTCCATTTTGTGATCCTCTTGCCTCAACCTCCTGAGTGCTGGGATCACAGGTGTGCACCTCCATGCCCAGCTCCTGATCCTTATTTTAAAGGGGCATCTCTCCAGGGCTGAGGTGCATAGCGCAGACTGGTGCCACAGTGTTTGGGGACAATGGGCTGCCTTGGTGAGGAGGGGTGGGGTAGAGGCCCACGGTGCAAAGGCAACAAGCTTGGTGTTTCTTTCTTGCCAAAAGCTCTGGTCTCCCACATCGCTTACTGTTTCTCTTCACTGCCACCCTGTTCCTTGGCCTCCAGCAACCGAATGACTTCCTGATTACTGAAGCTGTACCTGCTGCCTCTTTGGCCAGAAACATCAACTGAGAACTGCCCAGCTTTGTTAAAATTCACCACACCAAGTTCTGCCCCTTAAATTCTGTGAACTGACTTCCCTGGTTATATTTATCTGAGAGTGAGCTGGTGGCATTGCAGTGTCTGGTCATTAACAGTTTCTTTTTGTGTCCTTTCTTCCTCCCTCCCTCATTCCTTCTGTCCCTCCTCCTTCCTCCCTCCTTCCTCCCTCCCTTCCTTCCTTCCTATCCCATGGAAGGGTTAAGAAGGAAAAGTTCTATCCTTGACATTGTCACAAACTCCAGGCAGCGAGAGGTGTGGGTGACAGTGTGTCCACTATATATCAGTGAGAATTGCACACACACACCCACTCCCAAAGGAAAGGGGCCAGTGGCTAGACCTACAGAGAGGGGAACAAACCAGAGGACAGGATTTCTGAACCTCATGTCAGCTCACTCATGAGCAAATCAGCCACCTCCTGGCTCTTGACCTCCTTTGGGCATTGTACAGGGCTGATGAGCTCATGCTTGTAAAGAGTGCAAACCTTTAATTGAAGTATAATTAATAATCATCTGATAAGTGAATAACAATAATAATGATGTAATCCCTTCCCCCAAGACCCGCCCCATTTCCTTGGGTAGCACCACTGTGCGATGAGGTCCCAGGGTGCTCAATTAGGTGAATAACCGTAGGTGCAGACAGATCCTCATAGCTGTGCGCTGCTGGCATGGCCTCAGCTGGCCTGCACCAAGAGACCTAAGGGCACAGAACAATGCAGCAATGTTCTGTAAATGCTGAGGTGTTCGGGTAATGGGAAAGTTCTTGCAGTTTCATGATTCAGGTACGAGGACACCCACTTGTTTCTTGCCAACCTGGTGGCCTCCCAGGCAGGACAGCTGAGCCTGGAAGCCTTAGGGAGACTGGCAGTTACTTATTTCTCCTGCTCCTCTGCCTTCCTATCTTTCCCCTGTCCCAGTAAGATGGAGAGACAATATAAATGCATCTGGCTTCTGCCTCCACACCAGTGATTATCGGAGGGACATGTGGACACCAACCAACACAGAGGTAGACATCTTGAGTACCCAATGAGCTGAATGGAGAAGCCATAGATGTTAGAAAACCTTTGGTTCTCAGGCTTCACATAATTTGATCTATCAAATCGAGTCTCCAAAGTAGACACCAAGCTAAAAGAAATGGTTAGAATGGAAACAAAAAACTATCAAGGAGACAGTTCATCATCTACTTTTGACCTAAAGGCTTCTCAGCCCAAGAAGCTGAGATAGGCTGAAAGGAATCTCCAGCTAGAAAGGATAATAATATCTTTCATTCCCAAAGAATTTATAGTTTACAAAGCACTTCATACAGCATGACTTCATTTGTGCTTTACAATAACTCTCTTAAATTTGGTTGAACTTATTAGCCCCATTCACAGACGAAGAAACTGAGATCCAAAGAGAATGAGTGACTCACTCAGGCAACAAAATGACAGAGCCATAGCTAAACCCATGTTTTGAGTAACACAGTAGGACTTGCCCCATTGTGGGTGGCTTCCATCATCTTTTCTCTGCTGGGAAGATCAATATTCAGCTTATTCAACAGGTAGGTATTGACTGCCCACTCTGTGTTGAGGATAGTGCTAGGTGCAGGAGAGGCAGCAGTAAATACACAAAGTTTGCTTCATAACTTTTTTTTTTTTTTTTTTGAGACAGGGTCTTGCTGCGTAGTACAGGCTGGCTTTGAACTCACTATACAGCTCAGGCTGGCCTCGAACTCACGGCGATCCTCCTGCTGGGATTACAGGCGTGCGCCACTATGCCTGGCACTTTATAACATTTTCATCACTATATTTTTTTTTATATTTATTTGAGTCTCTAGGCCATAGGATCCTTCTAGAGACATCTGTAATAGTTGGAATTCTTTTGGCCATAAGAGGGAAAAGTCAGTTCTAGCTAACTAATGAATGAAAGAGAACTTATTTAAAAGATATGGGATATCTTATGGAATCTAAGTAAATGTTCTATCCCAACATTTTGGAAAGCCAAAAGCCTTCCCAATCTTCCCAAAGTTCAAGAAGGGCAGCTTCTGGAATCTTAGCAGCACAAATAGGGATATTTCTCTTTCAGTCCAGAGTTTTGCCTGAGTTTTGTCTTTCTGCTTCCAAGTTCAAATCGCTGGCAGAGAATTTCACTGAACATTGTGGCTCAAACTCTCTACCAGTGGAACAGTCCCTCAGGCTAGCAGGGCAGGATCACAGAGATGAGAATTACACTGGCCAGTTTTCAGGGAAAGTAAGTCACCAGGTGCTAGGGAAGTCACTCGAAGTGTTCAGCATGTTATACCTACCTAGGACATGGGTGACACCACAGCGCAAAGCAGGCAGGGGGAACGGAAGCCAGAAGTTCTCAGGCACTGCCTCCCTAAGGCACTTCTTTCTTTCCATTTTTGTCTCTAAATTCTGTCAAAAATGTTGTAAACATATCCTAAAAAATTTTGAATGAAATGGTAAAATATCTGGCATTTTTCTTTAAAATACGTTTGGATCTTAAATGTGCCCTAACGGCCCATATAAAGGTTCATTTTCCAGTTTGGTGGTATTGGGAGGCAGTGGAACCTGTCAGAGGTGGACTCTAGTGGGAGGTCTTCAGGTCACTGGAAGTGTGTCCTCGAAGGGCACAGCGGGACCACAGCTCTTTCTTCTTCTTTATTTTTGCTTCCTAGCTACCAAGAGGTGATAGCTTTGCTCCCCCCATGTTCTCCTGCCATGATATGCCACTCACCACAGGCCTGAAGTAACAGGGCCAGTCTATCATGAACAGGAACCAGAACTGTGAGCCCAAAACCACTTCTCTTTGTCAGTCGATTATATCAGTTATTTGTTACAGTAACAGAAAACTAATACAGAGTATTCCAGGAAAAAAGAGGAGTGGGACCAGAAGGAGCAAGATGGGTACACCTTAATACTTGTTAGAGTTGGGTAACAAATATATGGAGAGTTATTTTTACAATTCTTTCTACTTCTCTGTATTATTGAAAATGTCTATTTAAAAAAAGGTAGGGTTGGAGGTGTAGCTCGATGTTACAGTGCTTGCCTAGCACGCACAAGGCCCTGCACTCCATCCCTAGTAGAGAAAAAAAAGAAAATGCAGAAAAATACAAAGGGATGATTCTATATAATTATGCTTCTTCCTTCAGCCCTTTCTAAATGAAGGTATTTTTCCTGCGTAGATTCTTTTTGAATGATTTCCTACTTGCCTCATTACCTCTATTATTTGAAGTTTCTTGAAGACTAGGATTATTTCACCAATTTAGAAACTATGTATTGAAATCCTCCTACGGGTTATATAGCGTCTCTTGCTTCCGGGGAAACTCATAGCTCTGGCCATTCTGGACATCTGCCTGTGTACTTCCTTCACCCTCAGCCCTTTGCACAGGTTCCACAAGATGCTGTGGAGATTCCTTTCTTGGCTGTTCTGTTGACACTCCTATGTTGATCCTTTTATGATGGAACCACATTGTTATGAGGGAAAAAAATGGAGCGAGGAACATTGGAACATTGGAAAAATGGAACATCCAGGAAGCTCCTGGCCATTTGTACCTGCAAGTGACATTTTTTTTACCCTGGCATCTGATGCCCAGGATTCCTTCAAACACTTAGCGATTGTTGTGGGGGGTCAGGTCAGATTCTAAAACACATTTAAGAACAAGCTTTATTTGGCCCCAGTCAACAAGAAGAAAAAAGCAAGACAGCTCACTTGGGCCCCAGCCTGGTGGGGTCAGCCAGGGCAGGAGGCTTGAGGCAGGTGCCCAGCTGTCTTTATTTCCAGCAGTTCCATTAACAGTTGGCAAGTTTCACTCACTTTCAGCATTTGTAACACGCAACTATTGACCCAACTAATACTACCTCATGCCCTTGGTCCCTTATGTGTTCCCTGGTCACAGCAGTCGGAACGCAGGGCCCACAGGTCCACTTTCTCTATGTGCTGTGTTTGTACAGGGCAGGGAGACGGTTTAGCCACCCCTATCTCTCTTTACCAAATCCTCCCACCCAAAACCTGGCACCCTCATTCTTTCCTTTCTGGATTGATGTTAAGCCCTTAATGTAATTGCTTCACAGAAAAAACAGCCAAAGGTGTACAGTCAGCCATGCTGGGGCCTCATGTTTCAATACCACCAGGCTTCTTTTTAAACACTCCTTCACAGGGTGTGAAATCAATCATGTCATGGCTGGGTCTTGTATGGAACAGGGGACAGCCATCTGATCTTTTTTTTTTTTTTTTTTGTGGGTACCAGGGGGTCGACCTCAGGACCTCAGGACCTCGCGCGCCAACAGGCACCCGTGCCTCTGAGCGATATCACCGGCCCCTTTTCCGTATGTGGGATCCGGGAGTCGAACTCGGGCCCTCGCGCTTGCAAGGCAGGCGCTTACGCCGCTGAGCCATCTCACCGGCCCCAGCCATCTGATCTTACTCCAGAAATACAGCCAATAGCTCAACTTCTTCTCCTCCTCCTCCCCTAATTCTTTCTTGCCCCCAATCCACTCCAAACCTTTACCCCGCAACTGCCCACTTGGCCCTTTGCCAAAGGGGTTCCTCTTTGGATTAGCAGCTTGCTCTGTGATTCTCATTTATTCTTCACCAGGAAACTGTGACCTAAGTGTCCACAGTTCCTTTCCCCTCCCTGGTGTCCACTTATGCCTTGTCCTTGTCCTCCAACTCAGCGTGTGCCAGTGGTCTCCAGTTGCTATCCCAGTATGAGTCAGTTCTTGAACTCTGGCCATTTTCTCTGCCCTCTGTTTCACCTTTCCACCTTTGAAAAACTAGGTTCAGATCCACTTTGCATTCCCCCCAAAAAACACTCTCCATCTCCCCTACAGAGCCCTGGAGTAGCAGTGAGAAAAAGAGGAAGTTGGTGACTGTTTACTCTTGCTGATCTATTGTATTAGAGAGTGGGACCAGGATTGAAGCAAAAATAGCTTATAAAAATACAGTCTAAATCAATAAATAAGCCAACAGTTACACTAATGACATTCCATCTCTAACTTGGATTAACAGTTAGCGGCTAAATATTATGGCGTACTTTCACTTGCTCTCCTCCCCTACTTCGATCTGTGTATGTCCCCCACTCCAGTACATGTGTTGGAAACTTAGCCCCCAGTGCGAAAGCGTTGAGAGGTGAGGTCTTTCAGAGATGATTAGGTCATGGGGGCACTGTCCTCATCTCCGGACTAAGGCTGTTATCTCACGAGTGGGTTAGTTATGAAACAGGGTCTCTCTCTTACCATGTGATACTGCCCACTGTATTACTGATGTCACAAGAAGGCCTTCACCAGATCCCAGTAACTTGGTATTGGACTTCCAAGCCTCCAGAACCTTGAGCCAAGCTAATTTCTGTTATTTATGAATTACCCAGTCTGTTGTCTGCTGTTATAACAAAGCAGCCCGAGACATCCGCTGATGGAGGATGATCATGGCTTATATTAGGAAGGTGTAGGCAGAGAGGAAAATAGAGGCAAAGTGGGTGGGAGGTCTCTCAGCCAGACAAACAAACCTCAGCTACGCTATGTTTTGCTCACTTCCTGGCCCTGCTGAATTATCCCACTGCTGCTCAGTGTGAGCCCGAAAATCTGAAATACGAAAGCTACTCCTTATCTCTGTTCTATTTAGTGGGGGCTCTCCTCTTCACATCTGTGATGTATGTGTTATCATGTCCCAGTAGGTAGCGATACGGTTATTATTCTTTCCTAGCAACTCTGCTCTGCAGAAAAAAAAATCAACACACACACGCACACATTTCACTCCTCAATCTGACCTATTCCAGTCAGCTTCAATGTTGCCTCAAGCCCTCTGCTTGTGTGCACACACACCCACACATCTGATGTGCTAACTTACCATCTCTGTGCTATCTTCCGTTTAGTAACTTCAAATCTGAGTGTTACTCTTTTCTCCGTATGTCATGAGGTAAAGTTTTGTAATAACTTATCTTGTCATGGTGCTTATGAGTAGTTCAGAAAAACAATTATAAAATAGATTATGCCAAGAAGGTCTAAGTACTTGGCTATGCAATAGAGATGGTAGACTTGGTTCTTTACTCTGGCCAGTTATCTGTTTTTGTTTTGTTTTGTTTTGTTTTGTTTTTGAAGACTGTCATGTAGATTAGCTTTGATCTTTGTCTACAGTTCAAATGATGGGCAGTACAAAATATTTTGAATGGAAATATAAGAGGAACATGACACAGATACCATGAAGCAGATGTCCTGCCAACTCCACCTGCCAACTCCCAGGCACAGTTGAGTGGAGATCTCTGACCATTCATCCACTTCTCACACCAGATAAGGGCGGGTTCATCCCTTATACATAGGGGAAAAGGAAAGCAGGTATTATTCTTGCCCTCATGGAAAGTGAGGAAACAAACTTTAATGAATGCTAATTAAATTGGACCACAATTACATGAGAAATAAATGCTAGTAAGAAAAGACGTAGGTGCTGTGTGACAGTATAGTAATCTGTTCTCCATTGTTATAACAAAATACCTGAGGCTGGGTATTTTTATAAAGAAAAGAGGTTTATTTGGAGGCTGAAAGTTTAAGCACCATGGCTCTAGCTCTGGCAAGGGTCTCCATGGCTGTGTTATGTCATGGTGCAGGGCATCACCATGGTGGTAGCCAGTGTGAAAGGAGGGGATCACATGGTGTGACAGGAAGCTGGAGACTAGGGAGAGGCTCTCTTGCTCTTTTATAACAACCGTTTTTTGAGAGCCAGGGCTCCATGAGAACTACCTTAATCTTCCTCCAAAGGCAGCACCTCCAGTGACCTAATCACCTCCTACCAAGCTTCTCCTCTTCAAAGGCCTACCACCTCCACATCCAAACCCTAGTGGACAGAGTATAGCACATACCAGGCTCGGGCTCCAGCGGAGGTGATAATTATACAGAGATGCAGAGATGTAGAGGAGCTGGTGGTAGGAGATGGGGGGAGGAGACAGCACCGCCTGTAAGATGCCAAAACGAATAGTGATAGTTGAGGTTGTATTTTATAATCTCTCTGGCAGAAATCTAACATTCTTCAGATATTCTTGGGTGTTTTCATAAGCAAATTTGGTAAATATGAGTCTAATTAGTAACAATAATAATGACAACACTAACACTTATTAAATTCTTGCTTATGCACCAGGCATTACTTAAAGTGTCAAATGTCACCTTTGTGATTCTAGTCCCTGTGTACTCTAAATAACAGCTACCCAACTGCTACCTCCCTCACTCTGCTGTCCTTTCTCCTAGTTCTTGCCACCATCTGAAACTTTATATGTCCTTGTCTACTCGTTCATTGTCTGCTTCTCTGATTGAATACTTCTATGAATGCAGTTATTTTTGTTCACTGCTGTTTTCCTTGGAACTTAAATACTGCCTGGCACACATTTGTTGCTCAAGAAATACATATCTGTGCCGGGTGCAGTGGCATGCACCTGTAGTCCCAGCTAGTTGGGAAGCTGGAGCAGGAGGATTGTTTGACCCCAAGACTTTGAGACTAGCCTGGGCAACATAGCAAAATTGCATCTCAAAAACAAAGGTAAAGAAATGCATATTTGCTAGATCCACTTATTTGCTATCCACTTATTAAAGTGGATACTATTCATTTGGCCCTTACAGTTTTCTTACGATATAGGCACTATTTTCCCCATTTTTCAGACAGAAATTAAGTCCTACAGCTAGTAGAGTGGTAGAATCAGGGTCCAAACTCAGCCAATCTGACTCTGGAACCTTGCACAGCATGGATATCTGCAAAATGGGAACAGCTGTCAAGAGTACACCAGTTTGACTTGTTGCCTTTACTTGGTTAACTGGCATTCTGCACTGAGCTAGGACTGCTATGGTAGTGAGAGAACTGCATGCATGAAAACACATAAATAGGGCAAGAAATTTACATGCACTTCAGAAAATTAATCCAATTCAGTTTTGCAGCTATAAACACTTCTAATTTTAGAAAACAGAGATCAATGAGCAAGTGATATATAAGGACTATCTTAATTATAGGAAGTCTCGTGCCAACCCAAGGAACTTGCAATCCAGATAAAATAAGGAAGTTCTGAGCCATAAAACACTTTCAGATCCTGTAATATAATATAGCCAGCACTGCTAGACTATTCCTTACAACTGATGTCTTAGTAACTCAATGTGGTCACTAAGGATATGAAATATGGAATATAGAAGCATGGTTTGTTTGTTTGGCTTTTTCAGTTGAATTAAAAAATAGTAAGTTGTTGCTTATGTGTTTAAAAACTAAGAGCTTGGAATAAAGGAGAAAACAACAATCCTCTACCTCATGAGTGCAGACAACAAATTCAACATTGATGTGCTGCTTCTTACCACATCTTCTATCAGGGCAGAAATCATTTCACCCTCTGGAATATAAGATTTGCTCCTGAGGCAGTTTTGATGGTTCTTTCCTTTTTAATGATTATTATTTTTCTTTCATTTATTTATTTATTTATTTATTTATTTTATTTTTTTTTAATGTGGGTACCAGGAGTCGACCTCAGGACCTCGCGCCTGCCAGGCAGGCACTTATGCCGCTGAGCTATCTCATCGGCCCTGTTTTGTTTTTTGAAACAGTGTCTCACCATGTAGTCTAGGCTGGCCTCGAACTCATGGTGATCTTCCCACCTCAGCCTCCTGAGCTGGGATTACAGGCGTACACTACCACACCCAGCTATTATTTTTCAGTCATGTGTCTGTTAACAGTTTGCTTTTCCTTGTATAAGAATTGCATTATCTGTGTGTGTATGTGTGTGTGTGTGTGTGTGTGTAGAGTTGTCAAAGAAAGAAGTTTGCTTTTGAACGCAGAAACTTTAGCTTTTCTGCCCACACAACCCTGAATCACTCAATCCTTAACTTCTTTTTCTAAAGAAACTGTTTAGGTGGTTTGGCATTTGTTTTGTCACCTCTTTGACTACTCACCATGTCAGAATTGTTGAGCAGTGCCTGGTCCTTTTCCCATGTCTGTCTTGATATTGTCTTTCTGGGTCTATCTCTATGTGTTCAGGCCTGTGCCTATCCTTGTATCAAACGTACCATACTAAGGAGAGGCACATAGGCACACATTTAGATTTACAAGAAGTGAGGTATTCATTAAAGGCAAGTATGATGGGCAAAGCTTATCAAGCCAAACACCAAAGATATGTACATTTTTATATGCAAATTAAATCTCAATAAAAAGTTTTGTATTTACAAATTTGCGGCAAATTTAAAGAGAATTTAATGCATTGATCATTACTCCCAATGATCTCTTGGATGATATTATTTTTGTGTAAGGGAAACAAAGAAAGACAATGCTTGTTTCTACCAGAAATGTCCGAAGTAACCATTTTTCATAAGTTACAGTACTCAAATTTTATCACTTTTCCATATATTATTAGAGCCACGGGAAGCCTATTACCACCAGGAACTTGAAAACCCCAGAGTGGTTTCATTTCAGTCTTCACAAGAGAATGAATTAAATTTAATTCAGTTAAGCAAATATTTAGTGTCCACTAAATCATGTCAAATTCTGTGGGCACAAATGAAGGAAGAGGCATGCTTCCTGGCTTCCCAGAACTTATAGACCTGCATAGGAGGGAACACCAGTACATGTGTATTCACAATTGAAATATCATAACACGTAGGTGACTGGGATGCAGAGTGACCCAAATACAAATAAACCAAACATTATTTCTGGCTGATGTCATTGGGGGAAGATTTGTGAAGTTGTATTTGCCTGCTGCATGTTACTATATCAAAACACCTAAGATAATTACCTTATAAAGAGAAAATGTCAATTTTGACTCACGGTTTTAGAGATTCTGGTCCAAGAATGTGTGGACCCATTGCTTTAGGCCTCTGATGGCAATGTTGGGAGAGCTCATGGTCAGGAAGCAAAAGAGAAAGCAGAAAAGCCTGGGGTCCCACAATCCCCTTCAAAGGCACATCCCCAAAGACCTAAAGATCTTCCAATAGGCCCCACATCCTAAAGGTTCACACTTCCCAATAATGTCACCCCAGGGACCCTACTTTTAACACATGGACTTTTTGGGGACATTTATATAAATCATAGCTGAAGTGGAAGCATTTGAAGAAGAGCTTAAAGGAAGATGCTTTGGAAGAAGGGATTTCCAAGTAGAGGGAAAATAAGAAGCAAAACAGAGAGAGGATCCCATGAAAATCAAATGAAGGGCTGTAAACTACAAAGTATTACTGAGTTATAAAATATTTACTTGTTCCTTCTATTGGGGTCAATACCTTTTACAGTAGCTCTGGCCTCTCTAGGCAATCAGGTACCATGATAATTTAGAGATAAGGGAGCTTGCTAGCTTGTCATCTTACAGAATTTGGGAGTAGGCATGATCGAGTTTATGGTATGCACCAGTCTCAAAGGAAGTGATGGTACTTCTCAAGTACAGCTTGGAAGAACAAAATCAACCAAATATTAACAGTTTAATTCTTTTTCCATCTTTCAACATCTCCCCCAATTCCCTCTCAGTTTAGCTCTGCCCATTACCACATCAGCTCTTCCCTTTAGCCAACCAGGATCAAGTCCTGGTTATGGTGATTTCTAGCTAGGTGATAGGACACAGCTTCCTTTAATATATATGAGGCTTACATTTTACATATAGCTAAGGTTTGGATGTCACTTGTCCTTCAAAGGCTCATGTTCTGGAGGCTTGGTGGTGTTGAGAGGTGATGGACTTTTTAACAGATGAGGTCCAGTGAAGGAATTAGGTCCTGGGAGTGCAGCCTGAGTGAAGGGGTTAATGCAGCACTCAGAAGAGTTGGTTGTTTCTCTTGAGGGTTGTTCTGACAGAGTGAACCTGTCAGAGTGTTCTGGCAGGGCTCTCCTCATTCTCCTACTTCATCGCATGCCCACTGTCCTTTCTGCATTGCTTCCCTTTTCGCTTCTCTACCAAGACACATCCAAGGGGTGGGGGGAGGGAGGCTTGCCTGACATGCCCAATGCTGTTTGGACTTTGCAGCCACCAAAACTATGAACTAAATAAATGTTCTTTCTTATGAAGCAATCAGTCTCAGGTAGTTTGTTATAGCAACACAAAATGGACCAAGAAACTTATGTAAAATAGTAGTGCCCACTTCACAGAATTGCCAATAATATTAAGCAAAATATAGTAAATACAGTGAAACACAAATTTCCCCATAAGGTCAACATTGAACCTAACCATTGAATTTGATTTGGTTCTCATCCAACTTGGTTTGTGACCAAAATCATGGAAAGAATTAAGTGTGAACTGAGGCACCACTATGTATCTGGTAAATAGCACTTACTATGTTATTATGATTATCAATCATAGAGGAGAGGTTACCAAACTGTGGCTTATATGTAAAATCTAAGAACATTCATTCAGTTTTGTGTTGTCTAAATAGCTTTCTGCTGCTGTGGTAGAATTGAGGAGTTGTCACAGAGGCTGTGTGTCTTGCAAGGGTAAAATATTTAGTAGCTGACCCTTTACAGAAAACGTTTGCTCACTTTTAATCTAGAAAGACAAGAAGAGAAAAACCTGCTGGTGTTACATTCACCATCAGTTAGAAGGCTTTTTTTTCATTGTTGTTCTTGGGATCTTGTAAGGCACAGTAGACATGTCTTAGTACTGGAGAAGTCCTCGTATGTAACCCCACATCTCAGACCACAGGGTGCCCTATTTATATAATCTATTTACATAATCTATTTATATTTTCCAGGGTCTGGTGTTAATAGGTAAGATCACATGATAAATGTGGTAGAGGTGGACAAAAATTCTGGGCCTGATTAATTATGCCATAATCTTAGTGGAAACTGTACAATATTTCTAAGATAAAAAAGAATTTAATATGTTACTGGGCTACCCAGTCTATCACTGAGCAGACAGTAAATCATGGTGATAGGCTGAGATTTCCACTGACCTCCCACTGTGCCCTGAGTCTAGGCCACTTAAATTCCACATAATTTTTTTTTCCAGATTTCAAGATACGTGTCAAGCACTACTGATCTTATGAGATACACAGAAACTTAGGTAGAAAGGAGCTATGCACTCAGACACTATTTCTAGGATTTCATTACTGGTATCTTCAGAAGAACACTGAACTTGCATTCAGAAAACATGGAATCATAGAGGTCTGTCACCTCACTTCTCTGAGGCTGGTATATCTCTTTGTTAAGTGCAAAATATTATTATAGGGAGACAGCGAATGCGCTGTGTATTCATAGGTATATATTTACGTGGTGGGGAAGTTCTATAAGGGAAATGGTTATGAGCTTTTTTGAATGTTAAATCCAACAAGGAATTATCCTGAAATGGGATAATTGCTACTATGTTCACCCATTACCCAACAGGCCACCTGGATGTTTTAGCTTCGTTGACCCACAGAATGTTGTTTTGGAGCCCAGACTCACCTTGGCATAGCATGAAACCAGTGTTCGCTTCTCCACACTTTGACTCAAACATGTCTATTCTTAAAATTATTGGCCATGGGAATTACCAATGAAAAGAGGTTTTTCTCAGTTTTACAAAAACAAATATGTATTCATTAAAAATAACATTTGTTGAGCTGGTACTATATTCCAAGCACTGTAATAAGTGCTAGGGCCAACAAGAATGGACAATCATTGTCCTACAGTGAACTCAGATCCAGTCCTCAAATACTCTTTAGCAATTCTATCCTGATAACATACGGTTCTATTTTATTATAGAACTGTGAAGGTCTTTGACCCTCTCCTACCCACCCTCATAACTCTTCCTCCCAGAGCCTGAATCTCCTTCGGATTCTCTCTCCACCCAGTTTCCTTCTCCTTTTCAAATTTCAGTACCATTAAGGTGCAAATGACTGCCCAGAGTTCAGAAGATTTTTCTTCCTGGGACTTGCATTATAGCAGAGTTTGATGTCCTCTCAGGAGTGCTACTTCTTACTAAACCTAGATTTGGTCTTTAAACCCATCTGTCATTACCAATCAAGGTTGGCAGTTATGTTGAAAGCTACTTATCATGGTTTAAGCCAAGGCTGGAATTTCAGGGGTCAGGTAGCAAACAATAGTTTGGTCTCTTCTTTTCTTATAGGGGAGTTTGGAATGGATGTTTCGTGTGTTTTTTTTTTTTTTTTTTTCCCCAGAGCCCTGAAAATTTAGATAACACATATAAGAACTTATTTGAATTATATATAAGGTCCCAACTTAGCAATCAGCATAGCCCATGGGTGGAAATTATCATGTGGAAATATTTTCTACCAAAAAGTAAATCAGAGATGATCTTTAAAAATCTTTTTTTTTTTTTTTTTTTTTTTTGTGGGTACCGGGGGGTCGACCTCAGGACCTCGCGCGCCAGCAGGCACCCGTGCCTCTGAGCGATATCACCAGCCCCTTTTTCGTATGTGGGATCCGGGAGTCGAACTCGGGCCCTCGCGCTTGCCAGGCAGGCGCTTAAGCCGCTGAGCCATCTCACCGGCCCGATCTTTAAAAATCTTATTGTAGGAAGTGACGAGGGTGGCATTTACCTCATTATAAAGGCACGATCACTTAAAATACCCATAGTAAGTATAGACTTTTTTTTTTTTTTTTTTTGTGGTTACCAGGAGTCGACCTCAGGACCCTGCCCCTGTGAGCAGGAGCTTGTGCCGCTGAGTGATATCACCGGCCCCTTTTTTCCTTTATGTGTGTTCTGGGAGTCGAACTCAGGGCCTTGTGCTTGCCAGGCAGGCGCTTATGCCGCAGAGCCATCTCACCGGCCCAGTAAGTATAGACTTAGAGCAGAAGCGTTGTGGCTATAGAGAGCCTCTGAGGTGCTTCAAGGTACTCAAGTGAACAGTTTGCCTCAAGAAGAATCTAATTTGATTGTTGCAGAACAAACCAATGAGAAGCTCTATTCTAGAAAGTTCTATCACCTCAAGCCCCTTGTTTGGCAAAGGCTAAAGTCCAAGGGGGAAAATGAACACATTCATTAATGAGGATCCAACTTGCAATTATATTGTCAGTGACTCATTTTATAATTTAAATGCTACTCTTACCTTTAACATTATTTAAATGTTGAAATATTCATTAAACTTGAGTACTTGCTGGGTTACACTAGATTGTAAAATTCTCAGTATAGCTGCAGAATTTCAAGTGCAATATTATGTACTCATGACTATAATAAAAACAGGAGAGCTTAGGAGATGACAGGAAAAATAAACATCTCCCTGGTGAATAGGCAGGCTCACTGCTCCTTCCTGGGAGGGAATTGAGATATGTCAGGAGATGGACCCGCTTATGATATGATTTCTGTCTGTTATGAAGGTTTTTTTTTTTTTTTTTTTTTTTTGGTGGGTACCGGGGTCGACCTCAGGACCTCACCTGCCAGCAGGCACCCGTGCCGCTGAGCGATATTACCGGCCCTTTTTTCGTATGTGGGTTCCGGGAGTCGAACTCGGGCCCTCGCGCTTGCCAGGCAGGCGCTTAAGCCGCTGAGCCATCTCACCGGCCCCCTGTTATGAAGGTTTTGACTAGACACAAGCAGGTCTCCCTCAAGAAGCTTCCTTCTCCATGTATCAACTGTGATTCTCTTGCACTCTTCTCCAGTGATAGAAAGTATTCCAGCCCCTTTTCTGCAAGTACGTGAGTATAGTGAGGCGTCCCCCTTAAAATGCCATAGAAAACAGTGTGTTTGAAATATACACAACATTATATTTTTGGCCTGACATCCCATTACCAACATAAAAGCATCATATATTAACTGTTTTGGTCACTAGCATAATTATTTACTAGGTGACTCTTTAAAAATTACCATTTTCCTCAAACCTACATTTCTATAATTGCTAATTTTTTACTCTCAATAATTTTATGATGACATTTTCACTGATTTTACCAAATAAGTATTTTTCTATGTAACTTACAAATGCACATATATGTAAAAACTATTAATAGATAACAGCTTATAAAACACCTCCATTATTTCTATCAGATTTTAAACACGGGCTTAACATCAGAAATATACATATCCGTGTGGTTATCTTGATAAGCAAGGTTGTCCTTGAAGGACATTGCCCATTAAATGACCCTACCTATCACTCTGGGGAGGAAAGTCAAACTTTTCACAACAATCTGAAACATGTCTTTTTTCCCAAATGCATCTGTTCTGAAGTGAAATAATGTTTGGAGAGTAGGCATACATCCCAACTCTACCAACAACTCAGGTTACCTTTTACTAAGAAGGATATTTACTTAAGTTTTCAGGACCTCAATTTTGCCCTGCAATGGAGAAGACAGTACTTTTTCTTATTAAGTATCTCATTTAAATAAATAGCACTGAATAGCATAATCTTTGAGAGAAATGTTGGGTGAAATCCTAAACCTTATAATACCTTATAAGACTTTCTCTTAACACTTTACTACACTGTGACCTTATAAGACCCTGTCCAAACATTTATGGTCATTGGCCACTTGCAGGCTCAGCCCTGCCCAAAACCAGGCCAGGGCTTGTCTGACAGAATATTAATTATATACTCTCTGTACCATTTTTTTGTTTGTTTGTTTGTTTGTTTTGGTCTTGTCCCCCATTAACATCTTCTCCTGATAATAATGCATCAATTTTCCATGGACAACCATCTCTTCCCTACCTCTTAATCCATGTGATTGAATGGGGCTTTGACCGATGTGATGTATGGCCAAGCAGAGGACCACATTCTGCTTGGCACAATGACTGGTTCCAGAATGATTCTAAGATAAAATCAGGCAAATGAAAACTTGATTCTAAAATTTACTGGGTAGGAACTTTCTTTTCACTAGAAGAGGAAGTTAGGAAGTAAGGCTAGAGGTGCCAGTAGTCACCTTACTAAAACAAGGGCTGAACTGCTGAAACTGATCATAAACCAACTGTGGAAACTAAGGGGAGCAGGAAATGAGGACACACGCATGCTGCATCACATTTGAGTTCCTGCATTCCTCCTTTCATGTAGTTGCACTTTTCAGTAATGGAGTTCATAGGCTTCCTTTCCTTTTTTTTTTTTTTTTTTTTAGTGCGGGTACTGGAAGTCAAACTCAGGACCTCGCACTTGCCAGGCAGGCGCTTATGCTGCTGAGCCATAGCATCGGCCCTTTTTTTTTTTTTTTTTTTTTCCTTTCCATTTCAGACTTTGAAGTTGAGTTTCTTTCACTTCAGTGACAAGAGCCCTGACTGCAGTGCTTACTTCCTGTTCTGAAGGAAAAGCCGTGAGTCATGCCCGGTAGATAAATGGAATTCTAAGTGCAGGTGATGCTGCTGAGTGGCCTTCATCCTATCCACCTATATGCAGCCAGTCTGCCTCACAGATCTTGAGCCTGAGCCTGCAGAGCCCAAGTTCCCTGCCAGTGCTACAGCTTGCCCGAACCCCAGCCAACAAGTAGGTTGTCTTTCTTCTCAGGCGATACCAGCTTTTAACCCTAACGCTGGGAAAGACTTCTAATAAATCACTGTAGAGTCTTTTCTCATGTCTCAACTCCTTCTAGACCCATCTGAGATTTCTAGTTGCCCACAGGATTCTTAAATGTCACCCAAACTTACCCCACCCCTGTTGACTCTTTTGTATTCTGGTATCTGCTTGGCCTGCATTTAAATTCATGCTCTGAATTACTCCTGAATATAATGGGAATTTGAACTCCCAACCACTGTCCTCCTCTACTCTTTCTCAGTTAATTGTCCCTGGCTCCTAACTGGACAATAATTGCTTACTCTCTACATTCTTTGGGAATGCCAAAGCAATTTTGTTTATAGACACTGTAGTGGTCTCTTTCTTTTCTTATAGCAAAATAGCTAAATACCGGTAATGTGTAAAGAAGAAAAGCTTATTTGGCTCAATTTTGGAGACTGAAAGTCCAAGCCCGGGAGCCTCCCTCACGTCAGCTTCTCCTGAGGGCCTCTTGGCTCTCTCATGTCACGGCAGGCAGAGCTGGAGTGGAGTGTGTGCGAGGAGAGATCGTGTGGTAAGACAGCAAGCCAGTGAGCAGAGGGCCAATCTTGCCGTTTTATAACAATTTCACTCTCAGGGCAAATAACTGGGGTTGCACAAGAACTACATCGGTCTGCTCTGAGGGCAACTCCCCCAGGGATGTAATCACCTTACATCAAGCCCCACTTCTTTTTTTTTTTTTTTGTGGGTACCAGGGGTCAACCTCAGGATCTCATGCGCCAGCAGGCGCCCGTGCCGCTGAGCGATATCACCGGCCCCTTTTTCGTATGTGGGTTCCAGGAGTTGAACTTGGGCCCTTGTGCTTGCCAGGCAGGTGCTTACACCACTGAGCCATCTCACTGGCCCCAAGCCCCACTTCTTAAAGAACCAAACTTCAAACACAGGAACCCTGGAGGACACAATCAAACCATATCCAAAACACACCAGAGAGTACACTTAGATACAGTCACCTTCAATCTATTTCAGGACCTTAAATGTACTTTATGAAACTAAATAAGGCTCTCAGCTTCCTATGTGGCCAGTGCCTATCTCCCATCCACAATTGTGAAATCAGAATTCTTCCTGGACATCTCTGGCCAGGCTCTACTTTGAAGATCAGACAAAGGTAATCCCTGCGATGGATTAGTCCAGTCCCTTTTATGGTAAGGCAGATGGAGAACATGTGACTCTGACAAGACCTGCCCTGTCCTTCAGCACGTTCTCAGCCTGGCTCTTTAAAAGCAGGAAAAGAGGAGAATGCGCACTAAAAACAGGTGGAGGCTCTATCTCTGGAATTTCCCCTGAGCGTGGTTTTAAGTGGATGTGGGTGCTGACCAAGAGGACTTGGATGATTTTTGATGCAGCCTGGCATAAGTGTCCCTTGATTCAAATATGATTCTCATTGTCAAGTTGGGCCATGAGCCTCCTGTCACCTGAGGGGAGAGTGCTGCATTCCCTGCTTGAATGTGAGGAGCTGTAGATGGAGCTCCCAGACTTAGGCTGTCTTATCTTTGAGGAATCCTGGAAAAACTGCCCAGTCCACGCCACTGAACCAGCAAGGATTTTTCTCATCTCCTGATGGCCTGGGATCATTTTCTGTTCTGAACACTTGCAACCTGTGGAGTTTTTGGCACTACTAAGAGATGATGGAGAGGAAACTGATTTAGAAGAGGAATCTAGAACACCCCCAAGGCAACTTCAGTCAACAGAAGTTGATTCCCAAGCCAGCAGTCTCATGAGGGCTCCAACTCAAAAAGGGCCCCAATTCTTTCCTTAAGAACTAAGTGCCTGAGGTACTGAGGTGTTAAGTGAAGAGGTAACTGAAAACCCAGAAGCTGTGGGAGGAGCCCACCTCTTCCATCTCAGCCCTTCCTGTCTTTCTGTGGTGGCAGAAGTGGCAGATGGGAAGACCTGGTGACTGAGCTGCCATGGGAACCATGTGTAACACATTCCAGAGAAACAGTAAATGCTGGCCGCGCCCTGGCCTAGACCACAAAGGTCCACTCAACACCTAATATAGGATGCAAAGACTTATGCCTACAACAAATTTGTGCCAAGTTAAAAAAACAATGAACTTGAGCACACACCTTCTTTGTAAAGTTCGAGACAACCTGTCCTGTACCTGGGTAAACTCAACGTGGTTCTGAACATATGGTACATGCTCATGACCAGTTTATGCTTGAAAGATTATTCTATGAAAGTGTCCTCATGTTCTTTTGTTTTCTTTTTTTTTTTAATCCATCTTCAATTAACTTTAGCAGATGACACTCCGGATCCTAATGGCAGACACATTTTAAAGGTATATGATCCATATGTCGGAGTCTCTCAAGTTTTCCTTTTCTTGGAATATGTTTGCTGCAGTATTGTCTATGTCTGTCTGTCTATCTGTCATCTATCTCAGAAGGCAAAGTTTTTTCTTTTGAAAGTTAGTGGGAAAAAAAAAGAAAAGAAAGTTAATGGAAGCCTTGACTTTTATCATTACATAGTAAAATGCAGATCTTCCACAAAGGTAAAATTTTCATTTCAAAAAGGGTGGTAACAAGGACAACATGTGATAAAAAATTCCAACAGTTTAAAGTCCTGAGAAAAGTCCAAATGGAGCATATTTTCTCACTGTGGGAGGATGACAATTTTCAATTTTCTGACTGTTTTTTAGAGAGTCAGAAAAACTCAGAGGGCACTCAGGGTAGCTTAGAGGCAACATGTCCTTGTGTTGTTTTTGCGCTGGAGGGGACAGGTCACTTTTGGAAGGATCAAGGCATCACATGACCAGCCTGGCTCTCTGCGTAGAGGTGGCTCTGCTCCGGGGAGTCACACAGATAGCTATTCATGCCCAGCTCTCGAATTTCAGCATATTTCATTACTGAAAAGACAAAAAACAATTATTGTTAGCTATGCTGAGCTCAGATTTGTAGTCTATCTTGGTTCAATGATCTTTTCCAACCATATTATTGCCAGTTAAAGGTAACATAGAACTTGATATAATTTCAGCAGGAAAAAAATTAACAGAACAAAATAGTACCAGGCAGCAGATATTTTCCCTGAATTTTGTGTTTTTCATCGCCTACATAGTTTACGAGTGCTGCTCTCCCTCCTTTGTGTACTCACTCCACCCCTGCCGGGTGTCGCTATTAGGCACATCATTAAACAATTAGTTAGGTGTAACTCACCTCTGTCTTACACCAAGAAAATTTGTTTCCTAAGGGGCCTGAGCCATGTCTGACTCAATTGTCTCTCATGCACTGAGACCAAAATGTGCTTCAGATGTGGTAAATACTCAGTAGATGTTGCCTGGCATTTTGAAATTACACTGAAATAGACCTTGCCATCATCAATTTACAATTAAAATACAGTTTAGATGGGATTTTTCTTTCCTACTCTCATTCTCCACAACCCAGCCTCTAATCTCCTGTGGATGTCCAGGGACTCCCAGCCCTGATGGCCCTTGCTCAGGACCTTCCTGAACCGCCCAGCTCCCCTGCTCCCACAGGCCTTTTCTCTGGGCAAGCAGCACCGCTCCCCTATGCCTCTGCTCCTTCTTCTCCTGCCTCCTTGTCTCCTGCTGGGCTCTGGGCCATGCGTTTAAAAAGGGGTCAGAAGCATCAAAGTCAAGGCTCTAAATATTTCAAGACATCTATAAGTAATAGCCATTATATAGCTACCTTTTACTGGGGACACCCTATGTACCAGATAATATGCTAGACCCATTTAAAGCATGTTATTTATTTCCCTAGCCTCAAGCCAGAAGAATCGTTCCCTTTGTTAATTCACTTATTTAAAAAATATTGAATGGTCAGGACAGTGAAGAGCCCTACTCTCATAGAACTTTACTCTCATGGGAGCAGAGAGACAATAAATATGTAAGCAAGATCATTTCAGAGGGTGATGAATACTAGGGAGAAACAACTGGGCAGCAGTGTAATGAGTATGGCTTTAAATAGCAAGACTACAACACTCTTCTCTTAAGGATGACATTAGTGCTAATACCTGAGGAGTATAAGGAGATCGATGAGACTAAGCAGCATTCTCACACAGCAGCTAGCATGGTGAAGGCCCAAGGAGGACATGAGCTTGTCATGTGACTTATCAATGGCTCTGCTTTCTCTGCTAGATGTTGCCTAAGTCCCTGGTTCCCTGGCACACTGGCTCTCGGGGAGGACTGCCTTCCTCCTGGCTCAGCTGGGACATTGCTATTTCCTGTAAGCATCTATGTCCTTCCAGGTACAGCCAAAATCCCATCCCAGAATGGACCACTTTGGTGACCCCAGTGAATTCAGTTCATATTTGCTTTCTCTTGGCTCATTTTGCCATATGCAACATGAATCATCACACGTGCCCCAGCACCTCCAGATACTTACAAGCTCGGATGAGGTCAACCATTTCACGGATTTCCCAAGCATCTGCCTGAGCTACGGCTTAGGATGTAAAGGTGAGCAAAAGTTGGACACTCTTCTGGAAAGCTGCTCTTTGCGATAATTAGCTTGCATTTTAGAAAGCTCTTTCCAGCAATAAAGTGAATGGCTGGCTGAAGAACAACCAATCAGGATACATTTTGCATATGTATGTAAACAGGAATACTGTTTCTCAGGACTACTGTCTGTTTCATTTTTTTTTTCCCTGAAAAGAACATTCTGTTCTTTATTCATTAACTGCCCCCCCCGTACACTTATTCCAAGTGGTTGAATGATACTGATCTCATCTCTAGGTCCAAGGGCCAGGTGATGATAGATCCCAAGCAACCAACAGTACATAAGCTTAAGCTTTTTGCAAGCAAGCAAACAAGCAAGCAAGCAGGAAGAGAGACTGGGTTCTCTTTCCCCTAGAATTCTTGAGAAGATAGGATGTAAAACTGGTGCACTGGTAGCTATATTGCCACCATGAGGGAAGGGTGTTTGTGAGAGTGAAGCCCCAGTACAGAGGAAATCAGCCATAAGAAATAGAAAGAAAGAGCAATGATGGACTCCTAGATTTAGTTGGACACACTTGATTCAGTTAGATAAACCAAAAATTTCCCTTTTTTGAAGCCAGTGTGAGATGGGTTTTCTATTATGTGTAACCCCCCAAACTCCTAAATAATATAAATGAAAAGGCTGATGTACATTTAAGTTACCAAAAGTCCCTCAGCTAATAAGGAGCACTGTTTAAACCCAAGAAAGCTATCTGAAGGATCTTTCCTGTGGATGGCCTCTGAGATTAGGGTAGGGATGGAGAGGAGCGGATGGAATTGAGAGAGGTTTGAATAGTTAAAGCTATGGAATGTGGGGCTGACTAAGGTAAATAAGGGGAGATGATCTAAGCACGTGGGAGATGATGGAGTTCGTGGAGGAAGGAAATGCCAGAGAATATATTCAGGGGGTGGAGAAGAGTTGGAGGTGATGAGCTGAGTTCTGGATGCTCTGAGAATGAAGTGTCTGCAGGCCATGCACACAGAGAGTCTCGGATTGTTGGTGAGAAAGTGTTCTAGGCTCCTCTAATTCATTCTTTCAACCCGTCTTCTCTGAAGTCCTGGGCTAGGTGAGAAGGACATATGGGAGAAGTCAATAGTAATGGAAATTTGTTGGACTTGTAGAGCTTGCATTGAAGCTTGAGTCTTCAGTATATGAGTGATCTTTGAGGCCATATGGGTGAATGAGAGTACCTGGAGATTGTATACAGGGTAAGAATATATGGGTTTACAGATGCTTCCTTATCTGTAATTGCCCCACATGAAAGTGGTGATGAGGAAGGGAATTACTACACCACATCTGAAAGAATGCCTCATGCATAAGAAGCCTGCTGTACCTCCTAGCTGTGGTGAGTGTGAAGAAGCTGGACCAAAGTGTCAGAGGTCAGGGTTAATGCATAACCTGGAGGCAAGCTTGTGCTTATCATAAAAATAATGGTTATAGACATGGGATAAAAGACAAAATCTTCCTTACAGAGGAATTCCAAGTAATTTACTGAGCTCCTCTTCCTCCGGGAGAGGAGCTTAGCTCTCCACCCCCATACACTTTGAGCATGGTGACCTGTTCCTAGTGACTTGCTTCCAAAGAGCACAGCGTGGAAAGGGGACAAAAGTAACTTTATAGAAGAGAAACCTGGCAACTACCATGATCTAGGCAAGGTGATGAAGGTCAACATCTACAGTTGAAAGTAATGTTGATAACAAGTGCCCTTCAAATGAGGTGATGGAAATAGCACTTCACTGTGATCTGCCTCCCCATTATGCAGCCTACCCATGAGAAAGCATGAGAAAGCTTCGGCAAAGCCCCACTGAGGGACTTCCTACAAACCAACTGCTCAGTGTCTCAAAACCGTCAAGGCCATCCACTACGCGGAAAATCTGAGGAACTGTCACAGCCCAGAGGAGAAAAAGGAATCAAGGTGACTAAATGCAATCTGGGCTCCTGAATTAGATACTGAATAGAAAAGGACATCCAAGGGAAAAAAATGGTGAAATCTGAATATAGACTGGAGTTTAGTTAATAGTATCGTGCTAACGTTGGCATCTTACTTTTGGTAAGTGTATATGGTAATGCAAGGTGACAACATCAGGGGAACCTGGATAAAGAGCACATGGGGAATGCCATCTACTATCTTTACAGCTTTTCTTAGATATAAAATCATTCCAAAAATGCAAAAGTTATTTTAAGAAAATGAAAAATGCTTCCATCAATAAAAATGTCTGTCAGCAATATCTCTGTATATTAAAATTTATATATACTTTTGTCCTTTAAATTATACTCAATTATGTTATTCTAATACTACAAATTAGAATAAATCCTTTTGGTCCCCACAATTCAATGTCTACATTTTTAACGTTTTCTCCTTCCTCAGTGGAGCTGCCTATGGACCTATGAAACCATGACTACAACCCTGTCTTACCTCTCCCTGGGATCTGATGGAGCCAGGGGCTCTCCTCCACACTGTATCTTGGCTGCTTGGTGATTTCAGAGGATAGAATGAAGCTTATGTGTATTTTTGCTGAGTGGCCAATGATATTCTGGATCTTTTGCATTTTGATTCTACATTCTCTCAGCCAGTTAGGCCTTGGTAATGATGAGAACTAGCTTTATTACAAACTTTAAAGTATATCCTATGGGCAACAAGAAGGTTTTGAAGGGCCTAAGTAAGGAAAGTGTATATCAGCAGATGATGAAATAGAAGGGGGTGACTTTAGGGAGGTTGCTCTAACAGCATAGGCAAGAGGTTACAGCATCTTAGGGTAAGATACTGATACTATAGGTAAGAATTTCTGATACAACCACAGTTAATAATCATGATAATGCTGTAAACATTTGTATAACCCTTTAGAGTTTACAATGCAAACACTGTTATATCCTTTGACAATTAATGTTTCTAACTCTGGGTAAAATTTCCATTTTGCAAATGAGAAAAACTGGAGCCATAGGAAATTAAGTGCATTTCTAAAGGCTAAGAAGCATAATTTTTTTTTTTTTTTTTTTTTTTTTTGTGGGTACCGGGGGTCGACCTCAGGACCTCGTGCGCCAACAGGCGCCCGTGCCGCTGAGCGATATCACCGGCCCCTTTTTCGTATGTGGGATCCGGGAGTCGAACTCGGGCCCTTGCGCTTGCAAGGCAGGCGCTTACGCCGCTGAGCCATCTCACCGGCCCAAGAAGCATAATTTTAACCTAAGTGTTTGGAATGCAAATTCAGTGTTCTTTCCAGTAACTGGCTACAAGATCAAGGGTAAGATATATTTTAACAATTTGACCCTTTATTCTACGAGATAATGGCTTTCCAAATTACTGTTGTTACCAACTTAAAAATACAGATTTCTGGGCCCTGCCCTCAGAGATTCTGACTCAGTAGTACTGAGGGGTGTGGAGTTGGGTAATACATGGAATGGGGCCCATGGACCACATCTTGAGAGCCCGTCCTGCTAAGGGGCTTTACTGGTTTTTCCTATTCCCATGCACAGGTAATACTGAACCTCAGGGATTTTTAAAAAGGTGATTATTTGGGCAGCCATCTTTTCTGGTCTGGATAGTATTAGTGCAATGTATGGAATGCTATAACATGCATACACCCACCCTCAATCTATATATCGAAGTCCTAATACTTAGGGTTTGGTATTAGGAGGTAGGGCCTTTGAGAGGTCGTAAACAGGATTAGTGCTGTTATAAAAGAGAACCAGAGAGCTAGCTAGTACCTTCTACCATGTGAAAGCATAGCTTGAAGGCATCACCTATAAACCAGGACATGGGCCTTCACCAGACACCAAATCTGATGCCTTGATCTTGGACTTCCCAGCCTCGGGCACTGTGCGAAATAAATTTCTGTTATGTATAAGCCACCCAGTCTACGGTGTTCGGTTACAGTGGCATGAATGGACTACAGTAATTATCAAAGTTTGCTTTAAAACTATGTTTGGCATTTAATAACAACCTTGTCCCTTTTACTGCTTCCGGAAGAATCCCTCTGCTATGATCATTAACCAGGCCTCTTTCTTTGAGGCTTCCCACCAGCAGGCCTCAAAGCTACAGTGGTGGCAGCAGCCTCCAGCTCTCCCGGCCTTTAGCCCAGCAACACCTGCTATGCAGCCACTTCTTCACACAGAAACCTCAGCAATCCAGAGTCAGTGCTTGCTGAGCTTTCACAGCTCCAGAGAAAAGGTTACAGGAAAGGCTGGATTTGGTATTTTCCCATCTTAAAGCACCTAGACAAACTGCAGGCTAGGACTTCAGCACAGTAAGAAAAATAACTCCATTGTCCACAATCACTCCCTGTCTTGTTCAGCCTGAATACCGGATCTTCTTTCTATTTTGTTTAGCTTTCTGGCATAACTAAAATCAGATGTACTTCTTTATGTAATGCATTTTGTTACTACTCTATTTGAAGGCTGTTTAAGTTTGCTATTTATGAATTTTATCTAATTTTTAATCAGTACATGAAAATAAATACCCTTGCATTTGAAATTAAAGTTACAAAAGAGCTCCGGTTAATGGAGTTTAGATGCTTTGAAGAAAAAAACTATAGTGACCTGTCAATGTTTTATTCTCACAGCTTGGCTCAGTCCCCACTGGCCCACCCCAATGTTCCTGTCTCTGCTCTCCACAGGAACATTTTTCTGGAAGGTAGAGTCAGGCAGAGGAGGAGGGAACCCAAAGAAAACTTTTCCCTGTAAATGGTGATGGCTTCTCAAAGTCCCTTCTAGGTGCATGGCCTTAGTAGGAGATATGGACTGGCATGTTTCTACTTCACCCAAACGAGTCCTGGATGACCCCAGGTGTCCTTCTCTGCATCAGCTGCATGGGTCTGCAGGAGGTGGGAGCAGTGCACGTATACTGAGTGGCTACTATGGGCCAAGGACTGCAGAATCACTCCACATATTTTTCCTCAGTTACAGATATCTCTTTCTCTCAAGCAGATAGGTCATCTATGATCATCGTCAGGGGCAGCTGAAAATTTGGCTTACACAAGAATTTGGCTGATACAACCCCACTTTTTTTTTAACCTGCCCCCAACCTTGGATTTATCTAAGAGCTGATCCCAAAGTGTTCTCCTCTTACAGAAAACCCCTGAGGGTCAGGAAATATTTTAGCTCTTTTTCAGACATTCCCAACCTTAAAGCATGGGACTGAAGGAGACATTTTCTTTTAAAGGCACTGGCCATGGTACAGACATTCTGTTTTTCTAAAGAAACATTGCCAGGCAAAGCAGCAACTTTGTTCATTTCAAGACAATGTGGTAGCTTTGGGCCTTTTGAATCCCTCCTGATTTGGCTTGTGGTATAGAGTAGTTTCCCCCCATAATCACTGTCTTACAAACTCAACCCCCAGGTGTTAGTGGGCCTGGACACACCCTCCATATGGACCACCTTCTAAAAGATGAGCCCTCCATCTGCTTTTATAATTTTTTTTTTTTTTTTTTTTTTTTTTTTTTTGGCCTTTTTGGGACAGGATTTCACAATGTAGTTCAAGTCGGGCTTGAATTCACTTTGTAGCCCTGGCTGGCCTCAAACTCACAATGATCCTCCTGCCTCAGCCTCCTGAGTGCTGGGATTATAGGGGTGTGCTACTATATCTAGCCGCTTTTATAACTATTTTTTTTTTTAATGCGGGTACCGGGAGTTGAACTCAGGATCTCGCACTTGCCAGGCAGACGCTTATGCCTCTGAGCTATATCACCGGCCCCGCTTTTATAACTTTTAAGACAGTGGGTCAGAGGGGAACAGGTGGATCCAGGATTGGCCTGAGCTGGCTTCTAAGAAGGATACCTTGGAATTTACATCATGACCACTCAAGGGTTTAGTGAATTTGGGCCTAAATGTACAGGTGTTTAAGTAGAAAGGAAGAGGCATGGGATAGTTAGGTTTCTGGACAGAGAGACGTTCACAACAGGCAGGTGGCTGTATAGAAGTGGAGTCTGTCTGGGCCACCAGGGGAGAAGCAAGACCCCTCCCAGAAGCTGAGGAAGGGTACAATGACAAGTTCCAGCCCTCCTGAGGAAAGAGAGCATACTCTGGCAAGGAGAAGGCAGATGATCAGGCCCAAAGCCAGGCAGCTGTGGTTTGGGGAAGGGTTCCATGGCCAACAGGGACTGTAGTCCAAACAGGAGCTGAGCAGATGCCTAGTCATATGCCAGGCTTGGCCCACAGGTTAGGTTGAGACAGAGCCATTCTGGGCAGGACATCTGGGTGCCAAAGAGCTTTCCTCAAGCAGCTGGATCCTGGCCTTAGGCAGCAAGTCTGACTGACTCCCCCTCCCCCAACTAGAGGCAAGGGCCCTACGTTATGAAACAACCAGGCTCCTGCAGGACCAGTACAGCTATTCAGCAGGACAGAGCAAGAATCCAGAAGTTGTGGGTTACCTTTTCCCTACCCTTCCCACCAGATCTGATTCCTTCCTATGACAGGCAGCCATTCCTACAAACCAAAGAAGGTGAGGTCTTCAAAGGCTTCTGGCAGTTTTTGTTTTAAGTCTCTGAAATACAGTATATAAACACAAGAGATTGTAGACGACACATGTGTCCCCATGTATACACAAAGACATGCACATTCAATAAGTCTGATATATGTAGTAGATGGATTCCTAAAAAGTTACATTCAAATTCTATTTTTGTAAGTAATCTCTATTTGAAATATGTCAAGGTAACATCTCCTGGGGGATCTGCACAATCTCTTTAACTAATAGGACATTGGCAGCTTAACTTTTGTTTTTCCTTTATTTTATTGTAGAAATTCAGAGCTAAACTTCCTTAATTTATTTTCTAATATGGTTATTTTCATCCTTTAACCCATTTGTTACTTGTCTTTTGTCTATAAGTCTTTGATGTAATAATTTAGTGGATATTTGTAACATACAACTTTCAACGATTTTGGAGGCAAAATGTATAATTCAGAAGAATAATGTACACATAATAAGTAAATGAGTTGGAGTTTTTAGAACCTTTTAAGGTATTATCAGGAAAATTTGTCAATGAATGGATTACTAAGTTTTGGAAAAACAGAAGAATTCTGTTGAAATAAACAATATCCTATTATAAAAGCCGCCTGGAGAGTTTTGAGTGCAGGGCTTACTCTCTGCGGTTGTGTGTGATAGTGTGTGTACTGCAGGGTAGGAGGGGATTTAATCTGAAGGGCTTTATGGTTGGTGGAGACTTCTGGATCCAAATGCAAACTCACCGGGCTAGCGCCTCTTGCTCGGCACCTATTCTCTGAACCACACTTGCAAACACACCTAGGAATGTTGGCCACATCCTCCCTGGGCAATTGGGACAATGGCTTTGCAGTCCTTTATCTGACCTACTTGGTCAACATGGCGCCTTGACTCAAAGATATCAGGGGACAGAAAGGCCTCAGTGTCACTCTGCCCATTCCTCAGGGTGGGGCAGGAGTGAGAAGCAACTTGACCTGCCCCTTCCACCTCTGGGGAAAAGCAGGCAGTGAAATCTCCTCTTTCTACCCAGAGCAAGCCAATGGCAGGACTGTCTTAGCAGGACTCTAATTTCATTTTTCACTCTGGCATCTCCCTTTCACCTATCTTCACTTCACTCTGTTCTTGGAGATCATTTGCAGAGGCAGGAATGTGTGCTTTGGAAATCAACCCCACACATTCCACATGACCAGGAATAGAGTGTGACCCAGCTCTATTAGTGCTGGCCAGTGGGGCTGGCATCCAGAAGTTCTGCTGATCCTCTGTGTGAGAGGGTGAGTGTGGCACACAGTACTGACCTCCAGGAGATTCAGTGATGAGTGACTCTCTCACTCAGTGCTCCAGACAGGGGCATTGCTGTGGAGTGAATGTCACAGCCTCAGTCAGCTGGAGACAAAGCAGTCTCTCAGGCCGTGTTTCATTGACCAGAAATGGGAAATCCAAGGAATGATCTGGAAGTGATCTTTTGTGTGTGTGTGTGGGTACCGGGGGTTGACCTCAGGACCTCGCACGCCAGCAGGCGCCCATGCCGCTGAGCGATATCGCCGGCCCCTTTTTCGTATGTGGGTTCCGGGAGTCGAACTCGGGCCCTCGCGCTTGCCAGGCAGGCACATATGCCGCTGAGCCATCTCAACGGCCCCCTGGAAGTGATCTTAAAATGAGTGGAGGACTAACATGGGAAAAAGAGATTCAACTTAATGTGTATACTTTTGGAGATGCAGAACAGGGCCTGCAAACATATCTCAGAAGAAAACAGGATTAGGCTCAAGATGAGGAAGACTTTTCTATTCCATTGCATTGTTCAAAAGTGGCTTGGGGCCATGGGTGAATGAACGGATTTTAAAAATGAGGTACAGACCCACAGTGGAATATTATGTAGCTCAAAAAAGGAAGAAAATGTTAATACATGCTATGACATGGATGAACTTTAAGTGCAGGATGCTATGTAAAATAAACCGGTCACAGACAAATACTGTGTGATTCCACTTACACACAGATAATATGAGGCAACTGCAATAGTGAAATTCACAGAGACAGAAAGTCGAATGGTGTTTCACAGAGGCTGACATCAGATAAGGAGAAGAAGAAAGGGAGTTGTTTAATTGGTAGAGAGTTTCTCTCTGGGATGGTGAAAAAGTTCTAGAGATGAATGGCGGTGATGGTTGTACAACAATATACTTCATGCCACTGAACTTAAAATGGTGAAAAGGGGGCTGGTGAGATGGCTCATTGGCGTAAGCACCTGCCCGGCCAGCGCGAGGTCCCGAGTTCGACTCCCGGAACCCACATACGAAAAAGGGGCTGGTGATATCACTCAGCGGCACGGGTGCCTGTTGGCGCGCGAGGTCCTGAGGTCGACCCCCCGGTACCCACCAAAAAAAAAAAAAATGGTGAAAAGGGTAAGCTTTATGTTAAGTATATTTTGCTACAATTCAAAAAATAAACATAGCATTGAAGGTTAAAGGATCCTGTGACAGTGACAGGAAAATGACAATTAGTATATCACATGAGCATGAATGTGCCCCTTTGGTAGTTGCTGCAAGTTTTATTTTGTGAAACAATGCCACTACCACCTTTTAGTGTGAGGAAGAAGAGATTCATTATTCAGAGCTTTAAAGAGAGTTAGGAAATAGAGGCACAGGAGCCATCTCCCATAGGAAAGAAGAGTCGCGCCAGACAGGAGATGCTGCCTTTGTTGTCCTTCATAGCACGTGTATGTGAGGGACAGGGGTGGCAGGAACTCATTAGTTTGAGAGATTGCATGGTATAGTGAAAGGCTCTGTGATGTTGAAGAAAGAGTCTTCCTAGACATTCTATGGCTCTACTTCTTTAAATTTTAATTAAGCTTATTGGTACAATTTAGACATACATAATGATCACATTCATCATAGGGAATTTGTATCTGTACATGATATATCTTGATTTCTATTTTTTCCCATTCACCTACCCTTCCTTCAATCCCTCTTCCCTTCCTTATTTACAAAGCTTTGTTTCCATTTTATCTTTCTTTTCTCATTTTATTCTTTTCCCTTCCTTCCTTTCCCCCTCCCCCCCCGTTCCCCTTTCCTTTTGAACAATTTCTTCCTATTTCACAATATCTACTATACATTTTGGTCCTTATTTACACTTTCATTTTCTCACACCAGACAGCCAATGTGATATTTACACATGTGCAACTAATTTATTTCACTTAAGAGTATGGTCTCAAGGTGCATCTATTTACCTAGAAATGTCTCATTTATCCTTCTTTGTGACTCAGTAACACTCCATTGTATAAAAAAAAAAAATCACACCTTCTTTATCCATTCATGTGTTGATGGGCATTTGGGTTGTTTCCAAGATTTACCTATTACAAACTGTGCTGCTGTAAACATAGATATGCATATATCGCTGTGGTATGATGCTTTTAATTCTTTCAGGAAGATATCAAGAAGGGGAATAGCTGAGTCAAATTGAACCTCTAGCCCTAGTTTTTTGAGGAATCTCCACACTGATTTCCACAGTGGTTGCACCAGTCTACACTCCCACCAAAAGTGGAGAAGGGTTCCTTTTTCCCCATAGCCACACCAGCATTTGTTATTGGTTGATTTCTTGATAATTGGCTCTAGTTTTATATTAAACCTCTTAGAGCTTCATTTTCCATGTCAGTAAAGTGGGAATCATACTCACTTTTCTGAAAAGGAAAGTTGTGTTTGAAAGCACCTATCCCATACAGTCACCCACAGGTAAGTTATCATTGGAATTGTGCCCATACTATTATGTTTTTAAATTTTACTTTTAAAACATTTTTGACATGATTTGTCTGTTGGTGATGTGGTTCACAATCTGGAAATGTAACTGATACTGCAAAACATGTCATCTTTGTTTTACACTGACCCACCAAGGTAACCCTGTACCCTTTAAATTTTTTAAAAAAATTCTATTAGTATACACCTGCCATACATAATGATCATGTTCGTCACGGAGAGTTGGTACATGTACATAACACATCTTAATTCTTTTTCTTTCTCCTTTCCTTTCCCTGTCTTACAAAAAGAAGGAGGACTTCTATAGAGAGCGCTCCCAGTCCTCGACGTGGTCCAGGAAGTTTATATTTGTAATCCCATGGAAAAGTTATTGGAATTCTAGCAAGTTAATTACAAACTACCACTTCCAGTGCAACCCATGGCGAGAATAAAGACACTAAGGCATATTTATAGTTGTGGGGAGCCAAGGGGTCCTAAGTCCAGCCAAGATGGTGGCTACTGGAACAAAGGCCTCGACCCAGGGCCGAACCCGGGTTTTATTAATTCTGAAGGAGGGGAGTGCCTCGGGGGATGAGTGACTGTGAGAGTGGCGGGAAGTACATGAGTGTTGTGAGTCTTGTGAGCTGGGCTAGGCCTGAAATCACCTTTGCAAATGCAGAGGGAAGGATATGCAGAAGGAATAATCTGCATAACACAATTTAAGATAATATCTAATGTTTGGGGGTCGGTGCTTCAGCTCTGATGTGTAATCTTTTATGCCCTGGGAAGTCATAGCCTCTTTCTTGAGGCTGGATCCCAGTCGACAGCGTGGAGCATGGCTCTCCATCCCGCCAGGCTCAACCATGTATTGGGAGCAAAGGGGCGGGGAAACACAGGCTTGTCGCCTTGCTTCAAAGACTACACATCAGGACCTCCTCTGGACTGATTTGCATTGCCTAAAGCCAATTGAAGAGATAAGGAAAAGTCCTAGGCAGCTCTGTACATATCAATAGGTGGAAATAGGGCCAGGTTCAGCCAAGATGGAGATAATTGCTCTTCTTTCAAGGAGAGCCATCCAGGTGGTCCCTCACAGACTTCTTGTGTCAGTTTTGAGATCACCTCAGGGTACATCAGTAACAGCAGAGTCTCTGGACTCAGGAGACCCCAGGCAACATGGCCTGAACTAGAGACCTTTCTGGGAAAGGTCCTAGGGATATCTCATCAGTATGCTGCACCTCTACCAAAGGACAGCTGGGAGCAGGAGGCCCAACTCAAGGGGAGGGGTAAAGGCAGCTAGGCTTTTCTCCAACAGAAGCACCAGCGCTTAGAAGCTGCCAGGGTTTCCGTCTCCTAGATGCCCTTGTAGACCATTGCCTGTCATTGTTCAGGGATGAATCAATGAGCTGAAGAACATAGTGAAACTGCCATAGGATATGAGAAACAGGAACACTGGGAAATGTATGATTACCACCCTTTCTCATACGCAGCAGTTTCAGACCCAGAAGGTGATGCCACCAAGGCACTGCAAGGGAGATTTCGAAGTGCTCTGTCACTTTCCCATTCCCACTGCGGTACATGTGGCAGCACTTGGAAGTGACAGGAGCCCACAGGTTAGGGCTGTCCAGCCTTAGCATCCAGTGTTCCAGGCTTGGATTCTGCCTGGTGCTCACCAACCAAGGCTCAGCTCAGCTTGTCTTCCTCAGTGCCTCGTCTCAGATGGGAGTGGCTGTAGGTTTTGGAGAAAGGGCGCACTGAACTTAGTCTCCAGTTGTCCTGCCATGCACTATACTATTTTCCCTATTTTCACCCATGTCTTGGTGTTCAATTTTAAAAGGTTGCCTAAATCCAATGGTGACAGAAACCCAATTCAAACTAACTTAAGAAAAATAGGAAATTATAGGCTTTTGGGAGATCTAACAGTGAATCTAGGTAGCTGAATCTAGTAGACCAAATCATATTATCATGATAATATTTTGCAGTCTTGTCTCCATTTCTAAGGTTGCCTTCACTTTTCCTCTCTGCACAAGTAGCAATGATGCCTATCGAATCTCCAGCTTTATATATCGTCATAGCTGACAAGCAGAGCAGAGAGAGCCTCTTTTAAAATTATTCCTTGAATCAAGGAAATAATTTAAAATTATTCCTTGATCTTTTAAAATTATTCCTTGATTCAAGGAAAATCCTTGAATCGACTACTCTGATTGCCTAATTTACATCATGTGCCCAATTTTTTAGTCAAAGTATGTGTCAACCACACCAAAGTGTAGTAACGGGAAAGAAAATCCTAAGCAGGAAAAAACCATTTTTGACAGCCTGGTATGTATATCCATGTTTATTCTTACCATACTTAAGCTGTATAGAAATTTAACTTGTATATAACAGCACATACTTACTGTGGCCTGTTCATTGATTTCTTTGAGGGAGGGAAAATATACCATGCTTCTGATTTTAGAAAGAGATACAAAAGAAAAGAGAAAAAAGTATCAGCCTTGAAATATATAGAGATGGGTGGAATGACTACATTTCATTGGTGGTTTTAAAAAGCAAGGTGGTGAAAATGGTTTGGGAGGTATTGAATTTCTTTCAAATCACTTTTTCTAACCACAAACACTCATCAGAGGGAACTGAAAGACTTCTGCTGCTAGCCATGATGGAACAGCAGGGAACGGATTTATCCTTTTGCCTTAAACACTAGAAAACTGAACAAAATATGTGAAAAAATTGTTTTCAAATATTAGGGCATAGGCAGAACTATAATCTGACAGAGGCTGGGAATCCCTGCAATCGCTCCCTGTTGCTGCCTGAAGGCATTTTCCGGACTGCAACGCTGGGAGGTATAAACAGAGTTCAGCAGTCTCATTGAGGAGCTAGAGATCCAGCCTAGGAAGATCAAAGGCCCTAGAATTTAAGAGTCTTCGGCTGAATACTGCTCTATGTACACAGCAGAAGAAACTATCTGAGAGAGACGAATCACTCAGAAGCAGCAGGGTGAACGATTCCTGAGACTCACATAGGACTAGGAATAGTTTGTATTTCTACCAGCCAGAAAGTTCTTCCGGAGTCCTCAGAAGGGGAACCTTTCTCATTCAGTTCCATTTTAGTAATAGGATAAGTAAGTTGTGGATTAAAAGCTGCTCTGGAGTCACCATAACAAAGCTTAAAATCAAACCTTGAAAGGATCCAACTGACCCCAAGGAACTTAATTCTGTGCTAATAAAGCTCAACATTATTTAAAAGAATGCAACAAAATCTAGCAACCAACAATGTAGAATCACAATGTCAGGTATTTAGTCAAAAATTACCAGGCATACAAAGAAAACCATTAAAAAATTGATCAATAGAAACAGCACCAAAAATTATAGAAATAATGAATTACAGACAAGACCATTAAAACATCTGTTAAATATGTTCCTCATCGTCAAGAAACTAAAGGAAAACATGAAAACAAGAACACAAGTCGATTTTTTAAAGACTCAGATAAAACATGATGATGAAAAACAGTATCTGAAATGAAAAATACTGCATGAAATAAACAGCTAATCAAATACTATAGAATAAAAACTAAATGACATGAAAGACACAGCAATATCCAAAATGAAACAAAAAACAAAACAAAACAAAAAAACTGAAGAAAATTAACAGGGCCGCAGTAACTTGGGAACTTCGCGTATATAATCTCAGTGACTCACACGTGTGTAATTAAAGTGCCAAGAGGCTCAGGGCAGCCTGGCCGTCGGGCGCGCAGCGGAGCCGCCCCGCTGGAGGAGCCGGGCGGCCGGGGAGCGAGGACTCCGAGGAAGAGGCGCGGCCGCGGGAGCCCGAGGCGAGGGCCGAGCGGCGGCGGAGGCAGCCCCGCCGGGACGGCTGCGCCCACCGAGGAGCCGGGAGCAGGCGCCCAGGCCGAGCGAGGCCGAGCCGGGAAGCGGCCCTCGAGCAGTGCGCCCGGGAGGCCGCGTGGCCGACAAGGGAGAGGCGGCCGGGCGTCTGCAGTGGCCCGGAGGACTTCGTGGAGGACGAGAGGGAGGAAGACTCGAAGATCGGCCTCGGGAAGCGGATGGAATCGAGCGGGTGATCATAGAGCGTTCCTCGGGTGGGACCTGACCGACTTGCGAAACTCAAAAATGTCACCCCTGAAATCTTCTCCAAATTTGGGAGAATCGCAAATGATTATTATCCTGAAGAGGATGGAAAGACACAGGGGAGCACAGTGGGGAGGAGCTGGGCCCGAGTCAGCTCCCGGGAAAGAGGCTGGCGGACGCCCTGCAGCTCAGGGTGCCATCAGCCCGGCCCAGCGCTGCCGAGGACCAGGCCTTCGAGGAGAGGCCACGGCCGCACAGAGCCCTTGTGAAGGCGCCTCCTACCCTGGGGATGAAGACAGGACCCCTGTGCAGAACCCGGGGGTGACTCCCGCCATTGTCACACAATGCAGAGTGAAGAAATTAGGTCAGATGACCACAACCCTGTGCGAAAAGAAATACCGGTTGCCAGCAAGCAAGCGAATCACACTGACAGGATCACACACATCCAGAAAAACCAGACTTCAAACTTCTACCTCAGGGGAGATTTGAATGAGGACTGTAAAAAATCAGGTGATCTCCAAAAATTCTGGTATCTCGTTGTCCCTCCATGGACTTCCCACCTCTGGGAAGCATGGTGTGGTGATTATCTTTGCCTGGTTCTCGAAAAGTCTGGATTCTTACAGATGGTCTGAACAAGAGGCTCCTCTATTCCATCTCATGGCTGTCAGGGTCAGCGTGGTCTTCTGCTGAAAATGCTTGTCTCCCCTGGGCCCTGATATCAGGAAGGAAAAGAGAAAGCAAATCAGCCTTCAAGGGGACAGTTTTCTAGATGCGATGAGATTGAAGTCACTCCCAACTAGTTTCAACCAACTTACAAATCCAACTTTCTCACTAACCCTTGATTTTTTTTTTTTTTTAACCCTTCATTCTTTTTTTTTTTTTTTTTTTTTTTTTTTTTTTTTGTGGGTACCGGGGGGTCGACCTCAGGACCTCGCGCACCAGCAGGCGCCCGTGCCTCTGAGCGATATCACCGGCCCCTTTTTCGTATGTGGGATCCGGGAGTCGAACTCGGGCCCTCGCGCTTGCAAGGCAGGCGCTTATGCCGCTGAGCCATCTCACCGGCCCTAACCCTTCATTCTTAATCCTGATACTGAGTTGTAAATTCCAGCTGTGGTTCCTCAGATACTTAAGGTTAGGGCCCACTTCCTGCCTTATAGCAAGGACTGGAGGTGATTCTGCTTGGGAATGAGAGTGCCCTTGGAGAAGGCAGTACATTTCCTCCATACTCACATCTTTGTTTTCTCCACTTACTTCACACCCACACTTGTCACCATGCTACAAACACAACTAATAAATATGTCAACATCATGACCATGACATCACATACTCAATCCCTAATCCCATACCCTTATGTCTCACCAACATGCTTATTCCTAAAGTTGGCTAATTGCATACAACTTAACACAAATCTTTGCCTACTCCCCTGCCCAAACCCATACTGTAACGTGTCAATGGCAAGATGCCACTCTGGATCTCATATATGTTAATCTGCCTTCATTCTGACAAATATTCATGACCCTGTACTTGAGAGGAAGATATGTAATTATTCAAGAGGAGAAATTCCACAGGGGACAGGAACATCTCCCAGGTGCACTCAGGCCATAAGCACTGGGTCTGCAAGCTAACAGGGATAATTCTCTTCTGTTTCTGAATACGAAACCTGTTCCATCTGATATCTTGTTATTCCACGTTTACTTTGGTAACTGAATCCCAAATGATAGATAGTCTTAAGGGCTGATAGGTCCTCAATAATGACAAACAGTAAAAACACAACTGCTGGGAGGATATGGAAATTTAGGGCTAATAGATAATCACTGGGGACAAAAATCAACATTTCACCTATAGTATCATTTGGACTCAATTGCTCTGTGTTAAATAATTTCTACCCCCCACCAAGTGCCAAGAAAATGGTGTGCAAGAGGAGAGAAAATGTATTTGAAGAAACAATAGATGAAAATGTCCCAACTTTGATGAAAACTATGAACTGACCAACTCAAGGTGCCAAACAAACACCAAGAAGAACAAACATTAAGAAAAGCAGGGCTGGTGAGATAGCTCAGCGGCATAAGTACCTGCCTGGCAAACGTGAGGTCCTGAGTTCGACCCCTGGTACCCACAAAAAAAAAAAAAAAAAAGCATACCAAGGCACACCGTGATCAAATTGCTGAAAACTAATGGTAGAACCAAAAATGCAAAAGCAGCCAGAGGAAAAGAGACATGAGCATGCATAGGAACGACAAAACAACAAAATGAGAGCAGACTACGTAATCCAGAAAAAAATAGAGCAGCATCTTTAAAATAATGAATGAAAAACTGTTGCTCTAGAATTTTATATCCAGCCAAAATATGTTTCAATAATAAAAGTAAAATCAAAACTTTTCAAACAAAACCTGAAAGAATTCATCACTAGCAGTTTATAGTATAAGAATTAATGCTTTTTTTTTTTTAGGCAGAATACTGCACAAGAAAAAGGTCTACACAAACAACTAAAGAGTGCCAGAAAGAGTAAATGTATACTTCTTTAAAAGATGATTCATTGTTCAAAACAAAAGTAACCACAATGTATTAAAGGATTCCTAACCTGTGTTAAAGCAAATGCACCACAATACCTCAAAGACAAAAAGGAAAAAATAGAAATGCACTCTTTCTGGTAAGATTGTTATAGTGTAAAGTGTACTAATATTATTTGACATCAGGCTTAATGAGTTAACATTAGGCTTAGTAAGTTGTATGTTATGTACAAATATAAAAATATATTACAAAATATATTACACATATCAAATCCTGTTAAACCCACAAGTACTATTTTAACTATTTTATCATTCTTAAATTTATATCTTTTAGTTTTTCCATAAATAGTTATAATGGCATTTGTAATTTCAAAATTTAACCTTTTTTGTGGTTTAACATCTGCTCCTCTTTTATTAAATAATGCCAAATAACAGCAGAGGAAGTATTTTCAGCATCATGCTGGTCTCACCCAGCTAAATTTGGTACTGTGGAATTTGTTGGTGAGGATGAAAGATGTGAGAATTCCTATGCTTGAAGTAATACTGGCTTTGGGCCATTTCTATTTAAATGATGGATTGGAACAAATTGTGTTTACAAACTGATCCTGTCACTTACAAACAGTACTACTTTGTGTTAGGGAAAATATATAAGGTCTGTGACTTGGAAGTCCCATACAATGCACATAGTAAAGAAAAGAAATGCACTTTATTGGTGCCCTTCCTTATTTGCTTTAGAATGAATAAGATTTTGGAAACCACAGTGGAAAATTTGCTTACTTAATAAGTAGCCATTCTTGTCAGATGAGTAGAAGAGAATACTGACCTCATTTATTTTTCCACCAATGAATCTCCCTATTCAGGGCTAAAGTGGGGCATATTTGTAACCATTAGCTTCGAGCAATGTCTATTACTTAGGGAGTGGATAATTTGATAGTGGTATTACAGGTTAAGTGGTAATAGATGGCTTAGAGAAATTAGTTATATGGTTAATGAGTACATCTAGATAGAGACTCAGACAATCTGGCTTCATGGTAAGGACTAGTAGGGAATCCAGGAGATACAAAGAATGTCCCTGTTCTGTCATTTGCTAGGCCTACAGCAAGATGATTTAACCTCTCTGGATCTTGTTCCTGCATTGGACTAGCACTGTTTCCTTAAGGGGAGTAGCTCTTCAGAGTACATCAGGTTTGGTTTTTCTTTTTAATATACGTTAATATGTTTTAGAAAATCTCAGTATATACAGATAATTTCACTAATGTTATTGATAAGGATGAGCTAAATATATAAAAATCAAGTCACTATAGAGACATACTGTCATATCGTCCAGGTAACATTAAGATGAGAGAAAATACTTAAAAGATTTTTAGCTTAAAAAACCCCAAAAGGTGGGTCCAAGAGGATTTTTTAAAGCATACACAATATTTCCACATAATAGTACAAATAAAATTAAGTATCATACCAACAAAAGTTTGAACACTAGGCATCACATGGACATAGGATAACTTAGCACACGCAGGAAAAGTGAACCCAAAGCTATGTTGGATGAGTCCGAGAAGAAATTTGATCTGCACCCAGAACTTCTGAAAGGCTTGGGAATCTGTAGCGCTGGTTACCTCTGAAGCAGAAGTGGAGAAGTGAAGTGGAAAACACAACTGTGGCTAAAGTCTGCTTACAAAGGAGTAAGACACCCTTTGTCAGCACCCCCACCAGACACCTGCCTCTCCTCACTCCGCCAGTGAGAGAAACAGGGTAGAATCCTTCCAGAAAATGAGATTGTTGGGACACCAAGGACATGCAGGTGAGATAAGCTTTATGTGACCACCCACAGTTGGAGCTACAGTAGGGGTGAGTGTAGAAAATCTTACCAGACAAGCCATAATACTATTGTTAACTCTACAAAAAAATTTCCATGGAAAAGAAGTAGCTGTGCAGAAAAAGGAAATAATCACAGTTTACTATATGGCTCAAATGCCAAAAGCATTTTTATCATTAAAGTCATATCCACTGAACATTGATTTTGCCCAAATGTCTATGATGGAAGAATGGAGAAAGATGAGAAATAGGGGTGAGAGTGGAAGTTGGGTAAGGAATACTGAACTTAAGCTTACTCCAAATCTTCTGTAGGAGGAGGGCAGTAGATAATGCTAAAAATTTTTAAATCTTTTTTTTGGTACCAGGAATCAAACTCACGACCTCATACTTGCCAGGCAGGCACTGTGCCACTGAGCTATCTCCCAGGCCCACTAAAAATCATTTTAAAAAGAGCTAAGTGTGTGGTGCTCACATGTAATCCCAGCACTCAGGAAGCTGAGGCAGGAGGATTGTAAGTCAAGCCCATCCTGGAGAACTTAGAGAGACCCTGATTCAAAAATTGAAAATGGGGCCGGTGAGATGGCTCAGCGGCGTAAGCGCCTGCCTTGCAAGCGCGAAGGCCCGAGTTCGACTCCCGGAACCCACATACGAAAAAGGGGCCGGTGATATCGCTCAGTGGCACGGGTGCCTGTTGGCGCACGAGGTCCTGAGATCGTCCCCCTGGTACCCACAAAAAAAAAAAAAAAAAAAAATTGAAAATGACTCGAAGTGTAGCTCAGCACAGAGCCCTGGGTTCAACCCCCAGTACCACTGCCACCACCAACAAAAAACAAGTAGAAATATCAGGACTTATTTTTAAAAATGAAGAACTAGAGGTAAATAAGAAAACAATAATTTAGGAGCACCAACGTGATAACTTCAGAGAAAAGGGTAACTTTTATTGTTTGTAACAAATATTATAGAATTATTTAATCCTTAACTGTAAGCAATATAAATTTGATACAAAATTTTAAATTCCACTTTAAAAGTTATAAAAATGTTATGAAAATAACTGAGTTTGGGAAAGACTAGGCTGGAAGACAAACGCTCTGCCAGGCTGTTATGGATCTAAAGAAACAGGATTAAAAATGGTAAAGACCAGCGGCAAAATACAGCTTCTCTGGGATCTGGAATAGTGACGCCCAGAAAACAACCTGGTGAAGAAAAAAAGGTAGACCTCTGGGGATAGGAAGTGAGCTGACAAGAAAACTAGAAATTACAGAGAAGCTGGAGAAATGGAGTGCAACAAAGAGAAATGAGCAAAGCAGTCTGGAAAGCTGACTCTGGCTCCTGGGGAAGGGGACCTGTTTATGTTAACACAAGGCAAGCTCAGAGACAGCAGCTCCAGGAAGAAACAGTGGATCAGGCTGGCAGTTCTAGCCCCAAGAAAAGCCCACAGTTATTGTAAAGTGCAAAAACAGTGTGGGTTTTTACTCTGAAAGTAAGGCTAGAGTTGGAGAAGAAATCCAGTGAGCCACCTGACATATTTGAGAGTGTTTAATCAGCAGCCATTTGGGGAAGGAGTTCATTGTTTAAAACTGAGCTACAGAACAACTGCATTTCAGGGTTTATGGGGCCACCCTATGTTATCATTTATATCTAGAAGTCCCCCAAGAGCTTTGTGTGTTTGAGAGCTTTTGGAAAGTGATTGGATTGCAAGGGCTTGTAGTTGGTTTGCTATTAGGAGGTAGGGTCTGGTCAGAAAAGTCTCCTTCCTATATTCTCTCTGCTTTCTGGATATCATGCTGTGAGCAGCTCTCCTCTGCCATGCCTTTCTGCCATGCCATCCTGCCTTGGAGCCAGCCAACTACGGACTAAACCTCTACAAACAGTAAGCCAAAATAACCTTCTTCCCTCTTAAATTGTGGGGTTGGGTACTGTGTTCCAGTGATAAAAAGTAACTAAGGCAGATTTTGGTGCCAAGAATGGGGTTGTTGCTGTGATGCTGCCTGACAGTGTGGTTCTGAAGCCTTTGGAACTTGATTCATGGGAGGAGTTTGGAAAGGTTTGGAGATTCTGGATGGTGAAGAAGCCCTAGGATGCTGTAAGTCAAGCTTGATGAAAGACTCTTGTCAGAGCTTAGAAGATCAGAATGCTGATAGAAATGCAGATAATAAAGACCAGGCCCAGGAAGCTTCAGCTGGGAACAAGGACTCCACTGGCAGTTGGACTCCAGGCCATGTGTGTTATACTCTGACAGAAAATTTGTCTACATTTTGCTCATATCCTGAGACTTTGCAGGAGACTGAGATTAAGGGTGGCAGACTAATTCATCTGGCAGAGGAAATTTCAAAGCAGCCCAACTTTCAGGCTGTGGTATGGAGCTTTTAGCCGGCTCTACACTGAGAGTCAAAAACAAATGTTACAACTGAACAATTTAAAAAGTTTTTAGTTTGGCCCAAAAGGAATTTCCAGTAAAGTTGGGCCCTGTGAAGTTGGAGCAGAGGAGAACTCAGTTGCTGAAAAGATTAGCATTAAGAAGAAAAGAAAGCAAAAATATAAAGAGCAAAATAAAAGACAGATACAGTGGAGCCTCTGTTCATAAATTTAATTCGCTCCATGATTCTGGAAAAGATGGCCATGTTCATGTTCATGCAGGAAAGATGGCCACAGCTGTGTTTGTCACCTGATGCAGAGTTTGCAAACAAACACAAAATTTTACCTAGTGCTTCTGTTTGTGGATCAAATTGTTCACAAACAAAAGCATTTGTGAACTGAGGTACTACTGCAACAGGAAACAGGGAGATAGATCTTTTGCAAATGGGAAGAGGACCAAGAAATGGAGGGAGGGTAAGGAAGGGGAGGGAAAGGGGATAATAAAAAAAGAATTTAGATGTATTATGTATATGTACGAACTCCCCATGATAAATGTAATCATTGTGTACTGCAAACATGTACTAATAAAAATTTAAAAACAAAGAAATGGTGAGTTACTATTCTCCAGTGCAATTTGACTGTTGCTGTAATGCCTGGACAGCTTAAATCATATGCATGTAATATTTAAATTATAGTGAATTATATGAGGGAAGTGGACTGGAGGATTATAGAACAGAGACATTACAGTTTTTCACAACCCACAGCTGGAAGCTACCTGTGACACCTAAAAACTTTTAGGTATTCATTCATAAGGGTGTGTTTATATATTTTTGCCTAGTAAAATAGTATATCCCTTCTCATCACTCTTTTTTTTTTAAGTTAAAGATGATCTCTAGAATGGATGGCAGTAGGATGCAAGGCTTTAATAGTTTCATTTGATGATATTTCCTAAATGAATTAAAAATATCAGAATGATGGGTATGTATCTATTATTAAATGAGATGAGTGTAAAATTCCAGGTAGTAAATGATTAATTGCTACTTTTTCTGCCACCTACCCCATGGGAAATGAGATTCACTGGCAATTGCCCAAGTTATAACTGATCATTTCATGGTTCCTGGACTCTGGGACTAGAGTAATGGTTGAAATGTAAAGAGCTTCTTCAACAAAACAGTCTGATGGCTGGAAGGGTCTAGAAATACTTCCAAAGAAGGAGAAAATGGGTAATACTAGGTTTTTACATTTGATGGTTGGGATGCTCACGTGCCAAGTGCCCTCTTACATGTGATTTCATAATAATTAGGGCCAGCTGTGTCTGAGGAGTCCAGGTCAAGCCAGATGCCGAATCCCAACTGCAGCACTTACAGGAAGATCTTTGTCATCCAGAGCTCCCAAATATCCTGCAATCATGAGAAGGTAAGTTCTGTTATCTCTTCCCACGGGGCTGAAGTAGTTTTTCTTCTGACTGCTGAAAAGCTCTCTGGCTGTCACTTGCACTCCACATCTGAAGCAAATGCTACCTTGCATGTACATGGAAGAATTCTTTTCAAAGCTTCATTAACAATCTTTCCGTAATGCCAGGCTTTGTTTGGGAATTACTGCCCGCACTTAACGAGACAAACCAATTCACCCATAATTCACATATTTGTCAACCAATTAAGATGAACCATCTACCATCTCTCTGAGTTGAGAGGAACTGGGTGGTTGGGATGATGAGGCAGAGCAGGAAGACTTTTACTATATACTCTGTCACAATTTTTGAGTTTAAATGATGTGCAAGAATGTTTTATTCCAAAAAGTAGTTACTATTTGCACATTTTTCTTCAGTAGAAGAATATGTTTGTTCACTGACAGGCTCACCTTGGCTACAGGAGTTCCAGTTGGCATGGGCTGTACTTTAGAGACTTGCACATTTCTTTTCTTCCAGGTCATTTAAGTTATATTCTTAATGTTTGGTTATGAATTTCTTGGAATATTTTTAAATGTGCATTCTTTCATCTCCTGTTGCTTTTACATCTTCTACTATGGACTTTATTTCCTAAGTAACAGCTTAAAGAGACACCCACTAGAGCCATTCAGTATTCCGTACATTGTTTTCACATGGGGTTTGGCTTTGGTAGCACTAAAGTCAACTAGGCTTTAGAGCATTGTTGGGGGCTTAACTGTTTCAGAGGCTCTAAGCTTAATTCAGGGTGGCCTGCTCCTGCCTCAAGCCTCTGTTTCCTTCCAATAATCATTTGTTACAGTTGCAAAGGAAGCAGAGCAAGAGCTCCAGCCCTCATTGCTATTCGTGATGGTGACTAACTTGGAGCTAATCGTAGAATTCCCTACATTCTTAAATTTGACTCACTTCCAACCAAAACTCTTGGGCTGGGCCTGGAGCTGAGCTCAGGCCCTCCAGGGACTGTCCCTGTGATCTCTAGCCTAGGATAATCTTGTCTGGACCAGCCCAGAATTCTTCTTGGTGATCTGGGTCCAGCTTGCTCTGGAGAAGTTTGGTTAAATCAACTGAAATATGCCAAGATGGGAAGAAAGTTGAGAGAAGAATTTTTTGTGTGGATTCAAAACCTATCTGGGTCTTGTGACCTGTACCTCCAACAAAGTGGCCTCTTCCGTCTGTCCTGGAACCGACCCTAACATTACAGGCACGGCAGGAAGCAGGCTGTCTTCAGAAGTGCAGGATGCTCACGCCTAATCTGATCCCAGCTTTAACCACCGTCAGCCACACTTCTAAATTCTTTCAGGTCCTGCAGCAAAATAGAGAGATGGAAAAATATGCATTTACATCAGAAGTCTCTAAAATGAAGTGGTTGCACTGGTGGATATTCAAGACTAACTTTTGGAGCACAGTAAGAAAGCATTCAGACTTAGATGTTTCTTGATCTAAAATAAGACAGAAGTAAAACTTTACTAATATTTAATAAATAGAACAACACTGGTCTCTTGGCCCACATGTCAGAAAGTCAGGTGTTCTACAAAATAGAGGAAAAAACCTCAAGGAATCCATCAGTGGGAGGGATTACTAGCTTCACCCTGGTTTGTTTTTAGTGTGCTGGGACATAATGCCGTTTACATGTGGTAGGTTGAGTGGGTTTATGGGTTCATAATCTAAGTTTCAATTAAATTAAATCTGACAAAAATGGGTTAATGACAGAAATATTTTTCTGATAGAATCAAACAGTAAAGCTAATGACAAAATAGAAGCATAGGTTAACAACAGAAAAATGGTACGGTGGACTCTTCTGTTATTTATCTGTCACATGCGGTAAAAATAAGGACAATTTAGTTCAATCATGTGAGGAACAAGCCCCCCTCACCTTTGATCATGCATAATGAGGAAATCAGACTGAGGACCAGACATGTAGTGAGAGTGAAACTTTATTTCTCCATCTTGCAAGAGTGGTGCCAGACTAACAGGCAGGCAGGCACACCCAGAGCGGTTACAGCTAGCAATTTATCCCCTAGCATGCAGGTCTCTACCCCCAGTTCCTCACTGGCTGAGTACTATGGGGGGGATAAAATCTTTCTGGATGCCACCTAGATTTCATTGGGATATACCCTTTGCTTGCTACCTCTGCAAATATTTTGTGAGTTTAAAGGTGAATGATTGCTGGTGTGGTGGTGCACACCTGTAATCCCAGTACTTAGGAGGCTGAGGCAGGAAAATCACCACAAGTTTGAGGCCAAACATAGTGAGTTGAAGGCCAGTGTGAACTACATAGTGAGACACTGTCTCAAAAAAATAAAAAAATAAAAATAAAATAAAGGCAAATGATTAAGCCACAGGTGAGTAATTGCCAATACTTTTCCAACCAGAGTTAGCATAGTGAAACCATATTTTACTGACTATTTATCCCTTCCTCCTTTGTTTAGGGACCTTTCAGATGCCTGATCTCAGTCACATCTGCAAGCAAGTAAGCAGTTTGTCTACTCCACTCAGAATTAAAGGCTTTAATCTTGAAAATGAGCCCCAATTTAAGTTTCTATTTCTTTCAAGTCATATGGTCCCAACTGAAAATATTATTGAGGGCAGAGTTATGGTTATTTTGTTTCTATCTCATCCTTTTGAAATTTCTGTTTTGTAAATATTTTCAATATGCATACTATATTAGTGCAGTTTTTATGTACATAGCTTTATAAAAAGGTAAACATTTCATGTGCTAGCATGCTCAATTTTTTAAATGATAATATGTACAATCACAGCAGTTGGAGATCACTGTTAAAGAGGAGCAAACTGACTAAATAAATAAAGTTTTAAAAAGAAGAGCAAACTAAAAGAAAGAATACTCAATTATTTCTCCAAAATTCACAAAGCAATTGAGTGAGAGCCAGAAATAAGTTCTGGCCTTCTCAAGTCCCAACTACTGGCCGCTTCCATTTCTCAGGGTCTCTATGAGTCTCTACACTCCACCTTCTTCAAATATTATTTCTAAGATTGTATCTGACTTAAATTCATGAGGCAGTAAAATTATGCTGTGAAAACAGAATTCGGAAGCTAGACAGCCATGGGATACAGTCCCAGCCCTGCAACTCGCCAGTTCCGTAATTCTCATTGTGTCAGTTTTCCCATCTGCCAAATGGGCTCCTCAGCTCCTCACTGAACTGTTGTGAAGATTAGACAAATATATTTAATAATAGATAAATATTTATTTTACTAATAAATAAAAAGCTGCCCTTTCCATCATAGCTACTGTGTTTTAATTATAATTAATGAAATTTAACCCTAGAGAGTGAGGTCCAAAGAAATCAATAATCCTATAGTAATGGATCCATTTCTTCATTCCCAATATATTGACATAGATATTGCCCGTGCCCACCTGAGACACTTGCCCTGAGGTTCTCCCAGCTCTCCACACTAAACCCCTTGAGGATGCTTCACTCTGCCACAGGGAATATCCGCTTCCTGTTACTGTCTCGCCAATACTGATCAACCGTATCACTAGGAGTCTAATACTGAAACCACATCCCCTAAGGAGTCATAGCAGAATCTTAGAGGTGGTAGTTTGACAAAGATGATCAATATAAATGTAAGGTATAAATTAATATATGTAAATAAAAATGCTTGTGTAATAAAACTACAAAAAGTAAAACTCAACAAGCCATTTTGGCTGGCGGGGATACTTGGAAGAATGTGTGACTATAATGGGGGTGCAGAGTAAGGAAAGTCCCTCTAAATGGGCATTTCAGAAGTAGGAGTAGGTATGAGAGCTTTATGTTCATAAAAAAAGGACATGCTTTAAAAAATGACCAGCAAAACAATGGACGTACATTTCAACAAAGAAGACATTCAGGTGGCAAATAAACATATAAAAAGATGTTTAACATCATTAGTCATTACAGATATACAAACTAAAACTATGAGATATACAAACTAAAACAGATATACAAACCAAAACAATGAGATATCACTATGCACCTTTTTTTTTTTTTTTTTTTTTTTTTTGTGGGTACCGGGGGTCGAACTCAGGGCCTCGCGCACCAGCAGGCGCCCGTGCCTCTGAGTGATATCACCGGCCCTTTTTTCCTTTGTGGGTTCCAGGAGTCGAACTGGGGCCCTCGCGTTTGCCAGGCAGGCACTTACGCTTCTGAGCCATCTCACCGGCCCTTTGCACCTTTTACAATGATTTAAAAAAGAGAAACAAACGAGGGGGAGGAAAGATGGAAAAGTGAAAAAAATGAGAAAAGAAGGAAAACATGGAAACAAAGCTTTTGTAAATGGGGAGGGGAGAAGGGGTTGAAGGGAGGGTAAGGGAATGGAGAAAAAAAACAAGTTATATCATGTACAGGTACAAATTCTCTATGATGAATGTGATCATTATGTATATCTAAAGGGTACCAATAAAATCTGATTAAAAAAAGAAAAACAAATCAGAAAACACCAAGTGATGATGAAAATTAAATCTCATACTTTGTTACTTAGAATTCAAAATGGCCCAGCCAGGCCGGTGATATAGCTCAGCGGCATAAGCACCTGCCTGGCAGGTGCAAGGTCCTGAGTTCGACTCCCGGTACCCACATAAAAAGGAAAAAAGGGCCGGTGATACCGCTCAGCGTCACAAGCGCCTGTTAGCAAGTGCGAGGTCCTGAGTTTGACCCCTGGTACCCACATAAAAAAAAAAAAAAGTGGCCCAGCCACTTTGCAAAAAGTATTATCTACCATATAAGAATTCCACTCATAGATGTTTACCAAAAGTGAACTGAAAACTTATGTTTTCACAAAATATATACACATACGTTAATTTTAGCTTTGCTCATAGTCATGCTAAAGTGGAAACAACTTGCATGGCCTCCATATGGTGAATGGATAAACTGTGGTATAACCGTATGATGGAGTACTACTCAGCAATAAAAGGGAACAAACTATTGATCCATAGAACAACATGGATGAATATCAAATACCTTTTACTCAGAGAACCAAAAAAACCTACATATCATATGATTCCATTTAATTATTCTTAAAAAAGCAAAACTGTAAGGAGAGTTGCTGGGGGGTGCAGAAAGATCGACTGAAAAGAGGCAACACAAAGGCATTTTGGGGGTGATGGGACTGTCATATATGTTGCTATGGTGGTGAATATATACCTGTGTATTTTTCAAGAACCATAGTATTATACAGCCCAAAGGAATGAATTTTACTGTATACAAGAAAAAAGAATCAATGAGATAGTAAGAGACTTAAAATGGAATGCAGACTGTGGTAATGGAAGTTTAACAGTGTGACGAATATGACATACCATACTGAAAGGGAAAGGGAAGAAAGGAGCAGACCTAAGGTACTTTGGAAATCATGTCTTCGGTAGGTACTACAAGGCTAAACCAAAGACAGCTATGCACAAACATTGTGCTTTAGTGTCTCACAGGGTATGGGTTAGCAATTTTGAAACTACTTTTTCTGTGTACTATGGTTGAACAATAAATATATTATAGATAATGAGAGCCACAAATAAGCAAAGGAAGAATGCTACAATGAGCTACATTGTGCTGGGTTGGGGTCTAGATGTTAACATAAATTCATATACATTTGTGTGTTTTTAAATACATATGAAGAAAGCTCAGGGCTTTTCAACTTTGGTTCCATGGAAATATTTTTAGTCTGGATAATTCTTTGCTGTTGGGGGCTGTCCTGCACATTGTAGAATTCTTTACCAAGTAGATTCCAGTAGCAATTTTCCTTTGGGCTGTGACATCCAAAATGAGACATTGCCCAATACCCCCAGGGTGTGCACATGTGTATGCATAAAGTTGCTCTGATTTGATAACCACTGAGCTAGACACACAGAGAGAGATGTGTATATGAAAGCATCTATACATCATTTCCTAGCTGTGTTCACTGAGAGGACCTACAGTGATACCCCAGTAGCAATGAGCTCACTTCCCACCCAGATCTTGGTTTCTAAATATCATTCTCCAATAAAAGGAATTAGTGCTTCTTAGGGAAGTGGTTGACTCCAGGACTGGGACAGATAAACTACAAAGCAAGCTTGAACCATTTTGTAGTCTGACATAATAAGGAAGTACTAAACAGCAACAATAACAACAAACACAAGGAAAACCTCAACAGGATGGGGGTTTGTTGGAACTTGAAGAGCTTCCAATGGCCAAAGCTAGAACAACTGAGCTACAAAGTGAACACAAATAATATTGGGTGACAATGCAAAGAACAAAATAAATATCCATGTGTCTGTTGTGATGTAAGTGAATAATGGGAGAGGAAAGACAGCTCTCCCTTCTAGAAGAATTAAAATTAATAAATGTAGAAGGAATGAAAGAAACCCATTAGAACTGTAAGGACATTATAGAAATAATAGCAACAGGCAAAACTATTTATGAATGGTAAATTAGTGGGTGAAAGTTCAAGGAGAAACAGGATGTTAGAGAAAGCTGGTAGATGTCACCTTGACCAAATGACCAGTGTTAACGTCTCTGATAATAAAACACTCAACATTGAGTACTGTCTGATATGATGCACTGAACAGGTACACCACTTGTGGTATTTTTCCTCTATTACCTCAAGCTAACCAGGAGGAGACACCAGACAAACCCACACTGAGGAACAATCTACCACATGCCGTGTCGTTAACACTGTCAAGATCATAGACTACACTGAAGGACAGAACAATGCAACAGATTGGAAAACACTAAGATGCCCTGCCGACTAAATGTGCGATGCTGGCATATTAAAGGACGTTAGTTAGAAAAATTAGTAAAATCTGATCAGATAGTTGATAGTAACAATATTGTATCACTGTTAATTTCCTAATTTTGCTAATTGCACTGTGTTCATACAGAAACTAAATGAGACTAATGAGAACCTTTGGACTATTTTTGCAACATTTTTGTAAGTCAAAAATTATTTTTAATGGACATATTCCTCTGCATGACACCTTTAGTCAATCACAACACACAAATCATATTCCAAATGCTATATGTGAGCCCTAAAAATGATCAGACTTTCTAGAAATTGACTCCAAAGGTGTATGGAGATAAGTAGATAACTCTAAGAATTCCTCTCCACCATATGTTCTTTCTTATTTTTATAGATCTACAAAACATACCATTTTTTAAATAAATTGGGCATTTGCTATGACTTAAAAAAAGAGGATGTGGCTTTAAAGTAGTTATTAGGATCATTTTGAATGAAAATGAAAAGAGATGTACGGTTGACCTTTTCCCTAGTAAAATCACTTCTTTTCCTCTTATAAGAATTTTTCACAAGATTATCAAACAGGGGTCATCCTGAAATGTTCAACATTGCAAGAGGTGTGGTTGGAAAGGGGACTTGGAACCATCAGGAGAGTGAGGCAGACAGCCAGACCTGACATGGAGCCTGAGGTGTTGAAGACAGCTGGAGAGAGCGGTTGTCTCCTCCTCTGTGCTGACTGTCACAGTCACTCTTCTTAATATGTCATTAGGCACTGTTAGGATTGTCCCAGTTTGGTAGATGAGAAGCTGAGGGCGGCTAAGTGACTTGCTACCCAAGGTCATACAGTTACAAGTAGCAGAGCCAGGTCTGGAAAGCAACCATTCTCATGTCATACCCAACACCACTGCCTCTTTCATCAAACCTGACAATGGCTGCTAGGAGTGAGCAGTCTAAGGCTGAGAAACCAGGAAGTTGTCCCGGGGTGGGCGTCAGACTGGTGGAGGTTGAGAGGAAAACAGGGGTCTGAGTGTCAGACCTGATGGGAACGTCAAGGCAGGAAGAAGTCCTAGAGCGCAGCAGTGGAGAGAAGACTCCAGTGGCAGGCACAGAAACTGGCCTTCTCTTAAGGCAGGGGATGGTGGATGTGAGCTAAGCCGGATGTGCAGTTGCATGAAGGAGGCAGTGAGGGTAAGTGGTCAGAAGCACAGGAGCAGAGTCATGCTGACATGACCTGAACCCTGAGACCCACCTGTTGTGTGACATTGGCATTTTCCTCGTCTCTCTGTGCCCAAATTCCCTATCTACAAAGGTGTTCTATTGTGAACAAAATCACATCACTCCTGTACTCAAAACCTTCCAGTGCTGTCTGACCACACCTAGAATAAAATCCAAACACCTACCAGGCTCCATACGATCTAACCCTTGGCTCCTGCCCAGCCCCTCCTTTTCTCACTCATGTTGGTCCAGCCACAACAGCCTCCTGTCTTTTTCTCCTGCACTTGCTCAGCTTGCTTCAGCAGACAGTCAGGTGGTTCCTCCTCCTGGGACGCTCATGCCCAGACCTGTGTATGGCTCATTCCTTCATTTAGGTCACAGTTCAAAGGGCCCCTCTCCAGCTACCCTCCCTCTTCTTTTGCATCCTTGTTTATCAACCCCCTCCCGTGGCTTTGTTTTCAACCTAGTGCCTGTCACTTCTGCCATGACATTCAACATCCAAGCATCTGTATTTTCTATATCCCACTGGAATATCATCTCTGCTCCATGAGTGACTGATCATTTTTTAAAGATTATTGGATCTTTCTAATTTATAATAGGATAGAGATGTGGTGTATATATATAACTAAATTAAAAGCAGGGAAGTGGGAGAGACTAAGAGAAGTAGCTAATGTTAATTGAGGTTATTTATAAAAATAAAGAATTGAAAACAATCCAAATGTTCATCAATTGGGCATTTATTAAATAAATTGATGTGTATTCATACCTGTAACATGTTGTACAATTATGGAAAAATATGCACAATGTGTAGTATAGAGAGAAAAGCAAGTGATAAAACAATGCATGAGCAATGATACAATTTATGTTGGATTTACATGTAAGTACAATTTTAAATTATATAGTTATATATACATACCTGCAGATAGCTTATAGATGCATATATTATATTAAAACACATTTTATAAATATATTTATGTAAAACATAGGTGCTATATTTTTCTGGAAGAATATGTACATTAAACTGTTAACAGTAGTTACCTCTAAAAAATGAACTAGAGGGAATGTGCAAAGGTGAGGGAAGGGGAGGGATGACTTTCAGTTTTTATTCTTTATATTTTAGTGCTGTTTGAATTTGTTGCAATAAACGCACATTATGTTTGCAATTACAAACAATAATAGCAAAAAATCATTAAAAGAAAGAGGAAGTTCCCTTGGTGGAAGTCTGAGGGTTGACATGTCCACAGGGAGCTCAGAGATCTAGAGAGAGGGTGTCAGGGGGTTGTGGAAAGATGAAGCCACTGTCTTCTCTGACCCTCCTGGTATGGAATATGAGTGCTATGATTTGCATGTTTCCAAAAATTCATGTGTATGAAACCTAATGTCCAAAGTCAGAAGGTAATTGTATTTCAGGGGGAGCCTTTGGAGGTAACTATGATTAAATGAAGTCATGAGGTTGAGAGCCCATGATTGTATTAGTGGCATTATTTTTAAAAAGAATAGAAATCCGTGACAGGAAGCTTGCTCTATCTCACCACGCAGTGCCTTCCGCCACCTTAGGACCCTGCAGAGTCCTCACCAGATACTGAACAGTTGCTGGCACCATGTTCGTGGACTTCCCAATCCCCAGAATCATGAGCTAAATACACCTGTATTCATTATAAATTACCTAGTCTGTGGTATTCAGTGATAGCAACAAAAAATGGACTAAAACAATGAGTTTATCACCACAGATGCTACATTGACATAGTCCTAGGAAAGAGTCTTATGCATTCACCTGCCTGCTTACCATTGCTCCTAAGTCAGAGGCAAATGATAATGCTGCTCAATCCATCTTTCCCCCAACGCATACCTACGGGCGCTCAAATAGCTTTTGCTCATATTAAGCTTTCATTGGATTTTGTTGTTGACGTTGGTGTTGGTGTGTGTGCATGCATTCATGCATGTGTGTATGTGTGTGCAAGGCTGATACAAATCAGGGTTGATGTTGTCCAAAACCTGTACAGTATTGAGCAGAGCTGTTTTCTTCTCTGTGCTTCAATGTCTTCAACCAATAAAACCTAAGGTTTGTACCAGACGATCTGCAAGGTCTTCACAAGGGCTCATAATTGTGTTCCAGTCCATGAGCCTTCAATGGACGCATACCCTCTACCCAAAGCAGTGTGAGGCATCGCGAGGCCCGCAGACTTACAGCTTAAATGAATGAAATGAATACTTAAACCCTTTTGATTGTCCTCTCATCCTTCTTCCAAAGCAAAAGAACTTAACACCTCTTAGTTGCTAAGTCTGATACGGAATCTGACCAAGTGCAAGTACAGATAATAGCAAATGTTGCATTAAGGAGGTTCGTGCTGTCTTATCCAGACATAAAGGTGCATTGCTCAGCACTGCCTCTGCACACAAAGATGGAGCTCAATATAAGCTCTTTATACAACTAAACAATTGGATAAATGATGTCACCAGCTAAGAGAAGGATTGATCTGAAGACAGAAATGTTTGCACTGCCCCAAAATGACCTCAGGACCAGTCTGAAGATTCTCCCAGGGCCCACAGCTACTTGGGCAGTCTTGAATTGCTTGTCTTCTGGGAGGGTGTCCTTGGTGGATGAGTTTCCCAGGTACAGTGAATGAGGAAAAGGGTGCTTGCCACTACAAGACTGGCTACTTCTATTCACAGAATATTCTTTTTTTTTGAAAGAGAAGAAAAAACAAAACAAATCAAAAAAAGAACAAATTTTCAAAACAACATAATAGGAGGGTAACAATGGTCAATGCATTACGTATTATTATCTTTAAGTTAGTTATTCAGGATATCAGACATTAGCATTCAATTGTCCAAACATTATTGGCTCAAACCTTACTCTTCAATGAACTAAGTAAAATTGGTAGTGTATCTATCTTAACCATCTTATATATATATACAATTCTTTTTCCCTTTCCCTTCTTTCTTTTCCCTATTCCAGTCTGTCTTTCTTATTGACCAATTTCTTTTTGATTCACCGTGTCTATTGTACATTTTGGATCTTATTTACTCTTTCAGTTTCTCATACTAGAGAGACAATACGATGCTTACACATGTGCGTCCAGTTTATTTCACTTATGAGTATTTTCTCGAGTTGCATCCATTTACCTATAAAAGTCTCCAGTTTATCCTTCTTTATGGCTGAATAGTACTCCATTGTATAAAAATACCACATCTTTCTTATCCATTCCTCAGTTGATGGGCATTTGGGTTGTTTCCAAGATCTGGCTATTACAAATTGTGCTGCTATAAACATGGGTGCACATATATCGCTGTGGTACGATGTTTTTAATTCTTCTGGGAAGATGCCCAGAAGGGGAATAGCTGGGTCAAATGGGACCTCCAACCCTAGTTTTTTGAGGAATCTCCACACTGACTTCCACAGTGGCTGTACCAGTCGACACTCCCACCAACAGTGAAGAAGGGTTCCTTTTTCCCCACAGCCCCTCCAGCATTTGTTATTAGTTGATTTCTTTATAGTAGCCATTCTTTCTGGGGTGAGATGGTATCTCAGTGTTGTTTTAATTTGCATCTCTTGAATGACTAGTGATGTTGCACATTTTTTTGTATATTTATTTGCCATTTGTATTTCTTCATCTGAGAAATGTGTATTCATCTCAGATGCCCATTTTTGGAGTGGGTCTTTAAATTTGGGAGGTCTGATTTTTTTGAGTTCTTTGTATGTTCTCGATAGTAATCCTTTGTCTGAGGAACAGCTGGCAAACATTTTTTCCCACGTTGTGGGTTGTCTTTTCACTCTGTTGGTGGTTTCTCTTGCTGTGCAAAAGCTTTTTTTTTTTTTTTTTTTTTTGTGGGTACCGGGGGGACGACCTCAGGACCTCGCGCGCCAACAGGCACCCGTGCCGCTGAGCGATATCACCGGCCCCTTTTTCGTATGTGGGATCCGGGAGTCGAACTCAGGCCTTCGCGCTTGCAAGGCAGGCGCTTAAGCCGCTGAGCCATCTCACCGGCCCGCAAAAGCTTTTTAATAAGATGAGATCCCAGTTGTTGATTCTTTGGGATAGTTCCCATGCGGTTGAGTTTTTATTCATAAAGTCTTTGCCTACACCAATGTCTTCAAGGGATTTACCTATCCTACCTTCCAGCAGATTTAATGTTTCTGTTTTAATATTTAGATCTCTGATCCATTTTGAATTTAGTTTAGTGCATGGTGAAAGATATGGGTCTAGTTTTAATCTTCGGCATGTGTAGAGCCAGTTTTTCCAGCACCATTTATTAAAGAGGCTATCTTTCTTCCACTGAATGTGTTTGGCCCCTTTGTCAAAGATAAGGTGGCTTAGTATGTCTGGGGTTGTTTCAGCATCTTCTAATCTGTTCCATTGATCTTCAGGTCTGTTTTTTTGCCAGTACCACACTGTTTTTATCACAGTAGCTTTATAGTATAATTTCAAGTCGGGGATTGTGATGCTCCCTGCCTTGCGTTTGTTGCCCAGAATTGCCTTTGCTATTCTAGGTCTCTTCTGATTCCAAATGAATTTTAGGATTGTTTTCTCTAATTCTTATTCACAGAATATTCTTGAACAAAAGCTGCTTGAATCCATCGCCAAGTAGACTTTTCCTTTTTGGTTGGGAGATGAACTAACCACCAGCGAAGAGATGCAAATAAAGGTGTTTATGAGTCTTGTGAAGCAAGTAGGTGCTACTCATGTAAAGGCAGCATTTCACGTTTTTTAAAAAGCCTGAATAATGCTTGAAAGTTATTTGGTTAAGTAGGTTAAACTAATTTATCCATGCTTTCCTTTATCCTTTAATTGGCTTAATAAGGTCTTTCTTCAAAGATAACACAAAGAGTAACTTAAGCCAGCTTTAATTATCTACAGATGTCCAAATGCAGTCACTCAAATTATAATAGAAAAATTATGTGTTAAATTACACGTTAGACTTTTCCAGAGACTTCTATCTATTTATTTGTGGCATCTGTCTTCCTTGTCAACTCATATTCTATTGTGATGGCTCTGATTTCTAATTCTTCTTTTTCTGATAATCCTTTGTCCTGAAAGATTGTCTAGTTTTAACTCTTTATGAAACCTCAGATCTAATGGCACCAAGCTATACTACTTGTATCTCTGAAATTTACCTTCCTCCTAAATCTGTGTGAACTCAGCAAATCAAGCCACATGAAGAGGGATACAAATGGAATAGGGTCTCTTTTTAACGTTTCTTTTTTCTCACCTATGTGAGTGAAAGTTGTCATTCTGAGTCCGTATCTAAGTGAGAAAGAAGCAAACAAGACAGTGTGAAGCTGGGTAGGGTGATGGATGCCTGTAGTCCCAGCACGCTGGAGTCTGAGGCAGGAGGATTGCTGCGAGTTCAAGGTCAGCCTGGGCTACATAGCAAAACCCTGTCTCAGAAAACCAGAAAAAAAAAAAAAAAAAAAAAAAAAGGCAGTGTGGCCTAGGGTAAGGAAAAGCTTGACTGGTGGTCAATAGACCAGGCTGAGACTTTTCTGGGCCTCAGTTTCCCAGGGCAAAAAGAGCGCGCTGCAGCCAGCTGACCTCTGTCTCTAGTCCTCTCTTTCCACCTTGTTGTGAGGGTGGCATTTTGGGAGCAGCTGGTAAGATTTGCACTCTATTTTAGGTCAACCAGAGAAGGATAATATAAATTTTGAGAAATGTGACTACCAGAGTACCCATGGGGCCCATGTACTCACCTCTCTTCCTGGAGAGATTAGGAAATTGTGGTTTAAAAAATAAAAAATAGTCATATGCTCAGTGATTTAAAGAGACAGACAAGGGCTTTCAATATTTTTCTTAAAAGATAGAACTATCATCAGTGTATTTTGAGTGGAAAGAAAACTAAACAGGGGTGGAAAATATTTATTTATTAAGTTTTTTAAATGTTAAGCCACCCAACTGTGGAATACAAAAGCCTTCCCTGGTTTTGTTACTGAGCAGCCCTGTGATTTAAAGCTGCTGACAGCACCAGCCTCTCACAGTGACACTGTCCCCCTTTCTTCCTCACACAGTCCTGGCAGACGCTCATTTGTATGTATGGTTTCAGCCTGTCTGCAGTGTCTGGCCAAAGGGACAGATACTACTGACATATGTTAATTACTATCCAACAACTTCCTTTCATTAGGGTGTTTATTAACATTTTCACTTCTGCCCATTAAACCAGCTGGCATGAGGGTCCACTGACAGCCCGAGTTCACATACTAGTTTCACTTGGGGCCCACAAAACATATATATATTTTTTTCTTTTGGATAATAAAATTTTTTCTGTTTCTATCTCAGCTAAGAGCTTTCTGAGATGGACGATGACATCAAAATAGTGACTTGGGAACAAATGTTTTGCTGTCATGGCTCATCTTCAGAGTGGCTCTAGATATATTCTGGTATCATACCCAGATAGTATCCATCCATCTGTTTAGACATTTGTGTCATTAGTGCATACCAAATAAGCCTCATTCTAATCATGTATACTAAGAAACTATGAAATAATGTATGTATTAGTGAAAGTATAAACTATTTTAGGAAGAATACCAACTTTCTCTCGATACACCTCTAGCCAAGGTTTCTCAGTAGCATGACAATATATATTTCACTAAAGTTTAAGAGGGTGGGTATTGGGGAGCAGGTAGAGAGTAAGATATGAGAGAAAGGACTAAAAAGGTAAATCTGTGGATAGCACCACAAACTATGAACTGACATATATTCACATTTCACAACAACAACATTACTGACCACAAAGAGCTTTTATAGTTCTCTATCGTATTGGTCACTCATCTCCTTATACCCCAGGGAGGGACCTGGACAAGTTGCCATCAGAATGACAAAGCAGTAGAGACACAATAAGCAAGTGTTCTTCAGCATTCTCACCCACTGGCATCTCTCTGCAATAATTTGCCTCAGAATATCAAATGTAGGGGATTGTTAGAAAGGAAGGCTAAAGAGACAGTTCTTAAACAGTTGCCTTGTGGGGAATCATGGTAGATTCCACTCTGAGGGCATCAGAAGTTTTATTCTCATCTGCTAGGCTGCCTTGTCAGAGACATTAAACTAGTGGGTCTTGGGCTTTTATATCAGAACACGGTGCAGACTTGTGATTTTGTCAAAGGAGTTTCATAGTTGCAAAAGATACTGGCTTTTGCTAAACCAGCCCTGTGCTTTGTATTCTTAATCCCACAAAGAAGCCACACCCACTTTCCTTTGTGCCCACCATGTCCCACCTACCAAAACCGGCCATCTCCCTAGGATACACAGTAGAAAGTCAAGCCATGCTGAGGCAGTCTTTCATGGGTCTGATGTTAAAGAGCTCTGAGAAGGACAGTCTTTGATGTTTTGTGGGAGACCAGATAGAGGAATGCCTCCAGCCTGGGAAGGATACTCTAATTAACAAATATTTGTTATCTAATACAGGACTGATATTCAGCTGTCATGTACCAGTATGGCTACATTGACTCATTCTTAAAATATCAAAATACTGTTGTACTGATTAGTAAAAGATCAGTACTCTGAGATTCCCCATGCTCCCTTAGGCCTCCCACAGACCAATCCCTTCCCTGGAAGCCCCTAAGGCCATGCGCCTACAAGATTAACACTTTGCTCCATGGAGGCCTCCAAGACTCTGCAGGCATTACACAGAAAGGGCAGTGCCACTGACATGGGTGTAAATTTTTACACTACCACCGTTGCCTATAATATCCTAACACTAAGCTGGTCACACACCGCAGAATAAAGCACTGTCCACAGGCTGCAGAATTTCCAGGCTGGTGGAGAACTTTCATGAAAAAGGCTCTGTACTGTATCCCAGGAACTTGGAGATAGTGCTACTTTAGAGAAATTGATTTGCAGGCTTGAAAATTGAACTTTTTCAACATGCCAGAGTGGGTCAGTTTCTCAGGGACAGATCCGCATCACTCAAGCTCTCAAGAGACTGCTACATAAACAAAATGTCAATTTATTAATTTGCAATGAGAAATAAGAACTTCCAAGCAGAGTGGACACTTGTGTCACCTTGACTAACACATTTTCTCCCAGTAGTAAATGAAAGAGGAAAACAAACGGTAATGGAATGCAGCTTGAGAACACAGCCCAAGAAGGGGATTTTAGATAGATTGTTTTAATGTCAAAGGGTGTCACATGTTCTTAAGCTAATGCCTTCATCTCTTCTTCGGAGTGGACCTGCCAAAAAGATAGGACTGGCTGTTCCCTTGACATCCTCCATGCACTCCTCCCTTACAAGCCCTTCCTCTCTGACCCCCACTTTCTCTGTTCCATGCAGACATCTGCTTTGGCTGACATGTTCTATCTTTAGATTTGTTAATACCACAACCAGGCTCTAGCCAAGATCGGTTAATTTCTTGTGCCTGGCTTGGAAGACACTTTTTCATTCAAGTATCCCCCTTCCCCAATACACACACACACACACACACAACTGTTTGGGTTAGATTATTATCATTAAACTCATTTGTTCCCAGCCCAGTTTGGCTACACTTTTTTTTTTTTTTGTACAGGAAATCGAACTCAGGATCTTGCAGTTGCCAGGCCGGCACTGTGCTGCTAAGCTATATCCCCAGCCCTTGGCTACACTTTTGAAACATTTTGAGAAATTTTTTTAAAACCATCGATGCCTGGTTCAAAAATCCAGAAATTCTGATTAAATTTTTTCAAAGTGCAATCCAGACATTGGACTTTTGTAGCTCCCCCAAAATATACAACCAGAATTTGAGATTCCTAAGGAGTTGACACTCAAAGACAAGTTTTGCATTTGAGCAAAGTTTGGGAGTCACTGATTTAACTGTCTCATTTGGAAGGTATTTCCACTGGCACCAACTTTTAACAAATGTTAGTGTTTGAACCTGAGATTCTGAGTTATTTGCTTTAGAGTAGGATCTAGGCATGGGCATTTCTACCAAGTTCCATTAATGATTTACATGTGAAGCCAAAACTGAGTCCAGTGGTCTAAAGATTATTTTGTTTGACTCTTCCGTGTCAGTCCCTTTTTGGACATGGCATCGCACGTAGGAGATAAATCAGGGACAAAGTCTACAGATGTGAACAGTAGGACGTGTTTATAGACCCCAAGGCATCAGCAGGAAAAGCATGTGGCAGGAGGAAGTAAAGGTGTTCAAACCATGTTTGTTTGTTTGCATCCATGCCAAATTAATAAACAAATTTATATTTCCCTGCCATGGAATGAGCTGGGGTGCAGAATCATAGGGTCATTTTCATGGGGTTATCACTTTATAACTTCAAGAGTTCAGTGAGTCTGGCTGTGCTTGAGGCAAGCAGCCTGCTGCATGGTTTTCTCCATGGAGTATGATTGTCTTGTCTTCTGTGAGTGCTCTTTGTCTGTCCCTTGTGTCCTTGCCACAACAGGCCCCTCCTTTCCCAAGGTCATTATCTTGAAAGAGACTGTACTATACTTTGGTTCATACTTTCTTTAGCAATCATTATATTTTGGCAGAGAAGCAAGACACTGGAGAATTCCAGCCTGCCATTTTCCTAAACTCACTAAGGATTTTCATTTTCCTTGAAATTCCCTAATTTCCTGTTGTCATGTCTAACATTTCCAATGTACATGAAAAGTCATCTGAGCTTTCCCAGTGTTTGCAGCCTTGTCTGATTACAGGGTATCTGGGAAAGCCATCAACGTCCTTCTGGAAGCAACTTTTAAAAAGAAAATGCAATCTTAGGAGAGGAAAGACAGTGGGCAAGGCAGAGGGCCAGACAGTACATCCACCTGTCCTTTTCCTGAGACTTGCAGTGACAGAACTTGGAATAAAATAATTTTGATTAGGAACAAGGGGGACAGAGAATGGCGACTATGTCAGGCTGGGTAGATGACAGACACCACCGACACTGCATTCTACGGTCCTAGCACCCTACAGCCACCTTTCCCACTACCACATCCCACGGTCTTGGAAGACTATGAAGTTCATTGAATCCTGGTCCTCAGTAGCCCCAGGTTCTGGTTACATTGAGCACCTGAGAAATGCAGGGCCAGAGAGATCACCTGTTCGTTCTGTGCTTCGCACCGTGCGTTTGGAAATCGGTCGGTGTTTTTCAGCATGACTCTAAGTCACTTTGTCTAAGCTGTGGGAGCCCAGTCCTTTGTGTACCTGAAACCATTTGTGTCTAACCTCTCTGATTCAGAGAAATTAACTTAAATCTGAGGTGGAATTTTTCTCTCTGGCCCTATGCTTTATGCATTCTAGATATGGTGATTCCTTCCTTGGAGAACCACCAAATTTCCCAGTTTATTCAAATGAAGAATCAGTACCTCTCAGAAAGCAACTATGGAAGAACATATCACACAAAGATAGTAACACTCTGCTTTTTGTCATATAAAATATGATTACATAAACACCCATGACAGCTGGCCATGGTAGTAGACACCTTTAATCCCAGCACTCTAAGAAGCTAAAGCAGGAGGATCGCAAGTTTGAGCCCAGACTGAGCAACCCACTTAGTGAGACTGTGCCTCAAAATAAAAAATAAAAATAAAGGGCTGGGGCTGTAGCTCAGAGAAAAGGCCTTGAGTTCCATCTCCAGTGCTGCAAAAATGAATAAGTCTATAATAAAATACAGTCATACAAAATATCCCCCTCTCTCATTGTAACTGACAAACTACAAAGCAAGACTGTCTTTGTCTTCGGAAAACAGCACTTTATGCTCTCATGGTTTTGTTCTGCTACCTCTACAGAGTCATGTATCTCTTGTGGCCTCATAGATCTTAACTGGCCACAGGGAGATGCTTTTCCAAATTTCCAGATGTTGCATTGAATCATAAGCCCAGACAAAGGGAGCTGGCCCTATTATATTGATAGGTACTCAGTGCTGGCAATGTGTGGGGACCTATACTCTGGCTTCCTCATTCGACAATATTTATTGGCTCATTGTAAAAACTAGCAAAAACTTTTGTGAGAAAGGAGCACTCTGTTCTTGCCTTACCCTAACATGTTCACTTCTCCAAAAGGAATATCTTGTGACTGTTTGATGTCACCCTGGAAGACCCACAAAGATTTTCATTTAGAACCATAGAATTCTAGAACTAGCAGACATCTTAATGATCATTTATCAGGCACACCTACCATGTTTTTATATAGCAGGAAGCAGGGGTATAAAGTTACATAGCAAGTAACTATCCCTGAGGATCCCAACTCCCTGCCCTGACATTACAAACATTTTCCCATGCCCCATCTACCTGAGGCTGGAACACATTCAGCGTAAAAAACAAATTTCACTTGTTCATGCCCACACCAGTTAAGCCAGGACCACTTTAGGCCTTTACAACATATCTCCCAAGTATTTCCCCTGATCTCCTTATACTCATAGACAACTTACTCCAGCCAGGTATCCACCATTCCACTGACATTGTGTCTACTAGGCCTCTCTTCTTCACCAGATGCCTGTTGGTGCCACATCTCAGGCCACAGCACTGGAAAGCAGTGGAGTCCTCAGGATGTTGAAGTTGCCCTCCGTGGTTTGTGTTACACTCTTTTGGGTCTAGGTCACTTAACCTTGTGCAAGTCCTTAGGGAGGTTGCTTTCTCAGATCCTCAGTGCTCTGGTCTTCTCTTTAAAGGACCCAGAGGAATCTTGTGAGTGGTAAGATCTAAACATGGATGTTTTATCCCATGAAACAAAAGCATAAACTAGTGACAAACAGTCTGCTATTCTTGCACTTTGTGTTGCCTTTAATGATAAAACTTATGACAGAGTCAAGCTACTAACACAAGGTTTCCGCTTCCCTTAGAGTGAGTTCTTTCCTAGAAGGCTCCTCTGTGCTTCATGCAAATCAGTCTTATAAGCCTGTCCCAGTGGTTTATGACATGCCCAGAGTGCATCCCAGCTTAGATGCAAGGTGGGATTCTACTCTTCTAATAGCTTTCTTCTTCGAAGTCAGTCCTGATGATTAGATGTCAAAGGATCTGGCTAGCTGGCATTTGGGAGGGATTATGACTTGGCCTTTGTTATGACTGTTTTTAAACACCATGGTTTCCATCCATGGTGTTCTTGCCATCAGCTACAAACTCCAACAGAATGGGACAGTAGCAGAGAGTCAATCATGGTCTGCCCTGCTGGACTTCCACAGTACACAGGTGTGGACTTCAGGCATTGTGGGGCTTTCAGCTTGTGCAGTTTTGGCACTATCTTTAATTAAAACAAAATAAAATGCCAAATACAAAGTCAGGTACAAAAATGAATATTTATTTACAATGAGAAAAGAAATCACAGTGCATTTAAAAATTTACAAAATCGATCAATAACAAAAACATGACAAAATCCAGAAAAATATAATAATTTTTAATGTCACTGCCTGGCATACCTCTCTAAATATCTTTTCACTATGTTTTGGCTGCATGCTTATGAATTGATCTTTAATATTGCCATGATTTTATACTATCAAATTCTGTTGTGAGCATAGATAACAAGTCTTCCCTCTAGCATGGTTGGTGGGAAATTGTTTTTTAATATTATTGATAGTTTAAAAAGTTAGGCTATTCTGGTTTCACAAGATGTTATTGGTTATATCATATAAACTTTTAGGATGGAGAGGACCTCTACCAAATTGCTCTCACACATAGGCTGTAATGTTCCAGGGCATTTCAGGTGTGTGGATTTCCTAGAAACCCACTTCTTTTACTTTCCACGTGGCTTCTCTGGAAAGTGAGGAGGAAGGTGTCCACCAAAGCCCTTTCTCTTCCCATCACTGTACAGTGACTCTTGCCCCATTATTCAGACGGCTTAAAATGGCACATGACAATGGTATATGGCAGCCGTGGCTGAGACGAAGAAACAAATCCAGGTCCCAAACAACTATTTTCTGATGCTTAAGTGCTCTGAGGGTCCCATGCACCATGTCTTCTTTAATCAAGTGGCTGGCAAACCCTGTGCAGACCTAGAGGCTGCTGAGGGACCACCTGAAATAGGTGTAGGGGCAGGTGTTTGGTGGATACCCAGGACAAGGGGTTCAGCAGGCAGGAATCTGGAGCTCTGGCAACCACATCAGTCAGATCCAACTGGATTAAATAAACTTGTTTTCTTAAATTTTCAAGAAATTTCCCAGGAACAAGCATCATTCTCCCCAGATCTATACTCTCTGCCACTTGACAATATTTTCAATGATCATCTTACTTGCTAAACATTACTAGTCAAAGCATTTGCGTAAATGCAGTTAAATGATTATGCCTGTTTTGCTACTATGAGTTCGTAGAATGCAAATGCCTGTTTGCTTCAAAATTGCATTATTTCTGCCTTACTTCATTTTTAGTTTTCTGCTCAAAATGCAGTTGTTTGAAATAAATATATTTTGTTTTTGTTAGTTAACATAGATGCCCTAGGAACACCAACAATTTCTTGGTACAGCAGGGACGCATGCTTTGGCTGGCATGTAATAAGCTTTTTTTTTTTTTTTTTTTTTTTTTTTAACTTTCCCTTTTAGCTCTCCAAGTTATTTTTGTATTCACTTGAGATTTGCCCTAGCATTTTTTCCCTCTAGCTTTCTTTATCAAGCTCTGCATTTTGCCAACCCTTTCATTTAGGTGTTTGCTTTTATAAGATAATTTGCGAATAGAAATGGTTAGTATTTTTCCAGTGTTGTTAGTTTTATATTTAAGTGTTTCTATTCTTTAAAGGCTGAAGCATGTGCAGTGCTTTTCCCTTCTTCTACTTCCTTTTCTTCAAGAGCTAATCAGGAATTAATATATGTTAGGCAGCTACTATGTCAGTTTAAATTTAAGTGATAGGTACTTGAACAAGTTAGTATTTCTGATTCCAAGTCTTACTTTCTGGCTTTTTTCTCTCCCATGGACTCTTAGGAGATGATGTTGGCTCCTGCTCTGATCCCACCCATGAACACTACTCCAGCCTCATGTGTGCAAGAATGACACTACTCATCTGTGAAGCTCTGTCTACTTTCCTGACCTCTAGATTCATACCTTACTACTAATGGAATACCACCATGAAGCCCCACACTGCTACACACAACAGCATCTGTAAGATTATGCAATAACTTACAATAAAAAAATTGATTTGCCTCCACATAATGGGGTAAATCATTGTGTTCACTTTCTGCTATTTGCTTTTGAATAAAGTGTGTTAATTCAATGAAAGTCCCTTTTTAGAGTTAGCCAAATTCAAAATGATAAGAATAAAGTTTAAAAGAAAATACCTATTTTTATAAGTAGTTTGTTATACCTTAATGTGAAGTAGTCAAACCAAGAGATTGTTCATTATGACAGAAGTTTGTTAGACTTCTGGGACTTTAACATTTAATTCTCTGGTGGGTATACGGGCACATACACTGTGTCAGGAACCATATTTATGAAAATATAAGATATGGAACATTTTCCTGTTAGAAATCTTATTTTTAAGAAATTTTGAAAATCTGTGGGTCTTGGTTACTTTTTTCATTGCTGGGACAAAATATCCAAGAAGCACAAGTTAAATGAGGAAAAGTTTATTTCAGCTCACAGTTTGTAGAGGTTTCAGTCCATAGTCAGCAGGCTCCAAGGCATGGCAGCATGGCAGAAGGGCACTGCAGAGGAGAAACAGTCCATGGCAAAGTGGGCAGGAGTCAGAAAGTAGCAAGCAACAGCAGCAGACAACAGCAGCAGCAACAGCAACAAACCTGCCTTTCCCTTTTATCCCAAATGGGCTACAAACCTTTTGGGTGGTGCCAGCCATGCCCTGGGTGGGGCTCCTGTCTTCAGTAAATCCATCTAGCCACACTAGAACCATGTTAATTCCAATAAGTGGACTAATTTAGTACCACACACCCTTAATCCCAGTATCATATACCCTAGACCCAGCCAGCTCCAAACAGCTCCACGTATGAGCACATGAGGCTTTGAGGGGACATCTAGATACAAGGTGTAACACTGTGGAATCATGTCTGTCCCTATCAACCAGCATTTGGACCTAAACTCTCCTTCCAGAAGAGATACCTTCATGTACCTAGAAATCTAAATTGTGTTCACCATTTCACTGCTATTTATTCATCCTGCAAGTATTTGCTAATTACTTTCTTTTTTTTTTTTGTGGGTACCAGGGGGTCGACCTCAGGACCTCACGCGCCAGCAGGCGCCCGTGCCGCTGAGTGATATCACCGGCCCCTTTTTCGTATGTGGGTTCCGGGAGTCGAACTCGGGCCCTCGCGCTTGCTGGGCAGGCGCTTACACCGCTGAGCCATCTCACCGCCCCATTGCTAATTACTTTCTTACATCAGGCACAGTTCTAGAGACTGAGGACCTTGAAGAACAAGGCAGACAGTGGAGTTTACCTTTAGGAAGCCAGTAAACAAGTAAACTAATAAACAACTTGACATGAAAGAGTGGTAAATAAGGTGAAAAGAGGGAGTAGAATGATGGGAATGCATATGGCAGGTGAACTGAGGGTGCTGTATCAGCCAGAATGCAGGTAAAAACAAGCTTTAGATAGATATTTCAGCAAGGTTAAAGTGAGCTCTGCAGAGATCTAGAGGAAGAACATTCTAGGTGAGAGACTAGCAAGTATAAAGTTCCAGAGGTAAGAAAAAGCCTGGTGTGATAAGTAGAGGTTCTTAATCTAGGGTCCATAGATAGAATCAAGGGATCCCTGAATTCGAATGAAAAAGAAACTCTATCTCTATTTTTATTGCCTAATAACTGAAATTTAGCATTTCTTCCCATGACCATGGACAAACAAACTGCAGCAATATCAGCAGCATCTGTGCTCTGACACCAATAAAAATCACAGATACTATCATATTACATTTGCTGAAGAAGCACACATGTTACTGCAACATGAATGTGTTTCTTAATATTCCAAGAACCATATTTCATGATAATTGTATCAGTTGTGACCTTATGCATTTTATTGTACACATTTAAAAACCTTCAAGGAGGGAGTGGAGAGGAATGAGATGAAAAAAGATGTGTTATGTATATATACAAATTCCCTGCAAGGAATCTAATCATTATGTACAGCAAACATGTACCAATAAAAATAAAACATTAACTAAAACTAACTAAATAAATAAAAATAAAGATAAAAATCTTCTTCAGAGAGGGGATCCATAGGTGTAATGGTTGGTACATTGTGTCAACTTGAGAAGTCTAGAAGCTTAACTAAATAACTCAGCAGTTCTACATCCTGGGGTTTAGAAGACATGCCCTTATTGCTCTAGGATATTGTTCATTGTGTCAACTTGAGAAGTTTAGAAGCTTAACTATGTGGCTCAGCAGGGGGCCAAGGTCCTCACTTTGTAAACATTCTCATTCTGTGCAAGAGGAGGCCACAGAGATGGTGTGAGTGCTACACCTGCCCTAGGGTGGGTAGCCTGCATACAATACAAGGGAGGAAAAGAGGCTTGTTCTTCCCCCTTTTGCTCTTGCTGCTTTTGCTGTCTTCTACCGCCATGAACTGTTGCCCCTCTGTCACACCACCCTGCCTTGGAGCCAGCTGAGTATGAACTGAAACTTCCACAAACTGTGAGCTAAATAAACCTTTCCTTCCTTAATTTTGGGCATCAGGGATTTTGTATCAGCAACAAGAGAGAAGTAACTAAGACAATAGGCTTTGCTATCTGCCAAAGGAGACCATGGCACAGAGAAGGATGTGTGAGAGGAAAGCAAGAAGGCAAGAGTGAAGTTACATTCAGTAGTGGAGCTTGACAGGGCTGGTGGGGTGGGGGAAGTCACTGCAATGAGTGTTGAGGGTTGATGTCACCGGCGATGGGAAGTGACTGGAGGCTGTAGAATAGGGAGATAACAAGGTGGAAGTATTAGGTGACTCTGGCTACAGTATGGGAAAAATTGCTAAGGTTACAAATAGCATCCTACAGACCATAAAAAGGCCACCCCCTTGGAAGATGGTGGTAACTTGGGTAGAGTGGCAGAGGTGAAGTTGGTGAAAGAGGTCACCATGATCAGTGCCTTTTGGAAGTAGAAATGACAGAATTAGATGGCAGGCTGAATGTGGGTGTGTGAAGAAAAACAACACTCAAAATCTTTCAGGTTCATAGCAAGTGGGTGGTAAGTGGGTGCCACTTACCAAGGGCGAGACTACCGGGAGGGGGGAGTGGGGTAGGAGGGGAGACCGAAGTGACTATGGAACCAAGAGTTCTTTTGGAACATGTTAAATTTGAATGTCTGCTTTTTATCCACATGGAACTACTGAGTAGAAAGCCAGGTATGAGCCTGGAATTGGGAAAGGAAATTGGAACTGAAAACAAAATGTGGAGATCCTGGATACACAACTGCTGTGTAGTCTTGGGGTAGAATCCCCCAGGGAGGAAACATAGCCAGTGCTCAAAATGTCCGGTACTTGAAAATTTGGAAGAGAGGGAGGAGCTGGCAAAGCTGACTGAAAAGTGGTAGCCAGTGAAACAGGAAGATCACGTAGATGTTTCAAGAAATTTTGAGGAAGAATGACTTTGAATTATGAATATGCTTTAGCACAGACACCATAAAATAACATAAACCACAACAGAGGAACAGAGCATGTTAGAACTTCTGGAGTTTCCTACCTGAAACCATGATTTAGCCATGGATAGGTCTTGATTCAAGGACTTGCTATTTGTGACTCATAGGCCATGGCTGGCCTTTAAGTATTTTATGTTCTTAGATAAATTGACCACTTTGTTCCTTTTTTTTTTCTGTCTATAAATTGAGATCCATATGGCTGACCTACTTCACAGGAAAATTGTGACAGGTCTCGCATATCGACGTGAGAAAATGGACCACAAGCTGGTTTACAATATTAAGGTGCTAAACATCAGGGTGGGACTTTACCCATTTCTATGTCCAGTAGCACTTTTCTTTGTACTCTGGGATCATCAGTCTGAATCTCTATTATAGCACCCCAAGAGGGTCTATTCTAAACCAAAATGTGGGAGAAAAATTAGTCTTCAGCTATCTCATGTCTTATTTTCTTATCTTGACAGGGCCCAGGTGGCTTTCCTGGGTCTGACTTCTCCAGGGGTCTCCCATGTTGACAATCTTTCCTAAGTGTAGTGTGGTTTTACTTCCCATTCTCTCAGGCTGGGCCTTCATGATGGATACTACTGACTCCTCCTCCACATTTCTTACCAACAGGCACAGAGCCGGTTGGTGTTGTGGGAACGATTTGGCCTTAATCGGTGGAGTGGGCTCTGGCTTTGCTTCCCACTCTACCCATTGTCAGAGGCTCACTGTGCCCCTCATGGCCCTCCCTGTTGTACAGATAACACCAGATCCCAGTCTCTTCCAGTCATGCTAAACTTTCCCATCATACAGTAAAAAGACTTATAACAAAGTGCAAACGACCTATATTCTGATTCTATTCCACTGCAAACTTAAATGTTTATACAGGTCACTGAAGGGCGGAGAGCCTCTTTTTCCACTTTTGAAAAACAATTATTTAGATGAGCTTTAAGGTTCTTCTCACTCAACATTACCACAATCATTTTATTATCAATACTATTTTTGATTCATAAATCATAATTACACATTTATGGATACACAATATTTTGATATGTGTATCAAATATGGAATGATTAAGTCAAGCTAATTAACATATCCATTATCTCACTAACCCATCATTTTTATGGTGAGACATTTGAAACTTATTCTTAGTTATTTTGAAATATAGACTATACTATTATTGACTATCCTCACCCTGCTATCCAATAGACCTCAAAACCTATCCCTCCTGTCTACCAGAAATTTTGTACCCTTTCATCAACATTTCCCCATTCCTTCTCTTCCCACCCCCTCCCACCCCAGTCTCTAGTAACCATTGTTATACTCTCCTCCATGAATTCGACATTATTAGATTCCACATATAAATGATATCAGTATTTTTCTTTCTGTGTATGGTTTATTTCACTTAGTACTGTATACTATCTTCCATATTCATTCACTTCATTGCAAGTGGCAGGACTTCCCCATGTTTAAAGCTGAATAGTATTCCATTGTGTACATATACATTTTCTTTATCCATTCATCTGTTGATGAACACAGAGGTTGATACATATCTCAGACAACAATATCTCAATCATATATGAGGGACTGACCTTGGTAAAATGCTAGTGGGCATTAAGTAGGTGAATGTTTCCTCTTGCAGGGCACATATTTGAACTTTACCTTGGGTACCTGGAGGAATTTCATCTTCCCTTATTTCAAAGGGTTGATTTCAATATTGACAGTATGTAAATATTGGGCAGAACCAAGAAAAATATTACTTTCGATAGCTGAATATTTTAGTAGCTCACAAATCAACTTCCCCATTTACACCCATATATCACCCTGACTCTATGAGGATGTGTTAAGTGAAAGAGATCTGAGGACAGATCATGAGGAACAATCTAGTAAAAAAAAAAGTGTTAGATTTCAGGCCCCTAAGAATACATTTCATTCCAGAAGGGAGCAGTTGGTGGAAAGATGAAAAACTGTAGATAATTGGTTGTCACACACGCACGCACACACACACACCTCCACTGGTCTAGGAATGACCAGAATCCCTCCAATGGATAAGGGAGGAGAGTCAAGATAACAGGAAAGTCTCACCAGACAACATAACTATACTCCATCTCATAGAGGGGAGAAAAGATTCTCATAGTTTCTTTATATCCAGAGAAACAGCCTAGCTTTTCAGATTCAGCCTGCCTTGGTGTCATGTCAGTTAAAGAGTGAAAATACATCAAACATTAAGGCTTGGGAACGCCATCACACTATCTGTCTAAATATGCATTATCTTTCTAAAATGATCCGGGCATAGCCTGACTCTTGTGACCTCTTTAAGGCTGGATTTGGTACCATTTCCAAATATGCCAAAGGTTTAGAAAGAAGCTTGATTGAAAGGAATAAAGAAGAAAATGCCATGCCACCTTCACCCTTCAAGGCCTAGAAAGGGAATACTAAGTGGAACTGTAGTACACAGGATAGTCAGTCCCCTTAGGTAGAAAAAAAGATGTTCTCTATCTGGCTGGCATTGGACTTTGTGGGGAAGAGTCCAAAATCAGACAAAGGTGCCTGAGAAATAAGATATACCACTTAAATATTCAGTTTTCTGAAATGTCTACGACTTAATTAAGCAACAGAGGTCATCTTCTAACTCTTGAGGAGCTCTTTTAATTAACCTTTGCATTTCTCCTCTGCTCTGTGGGGATATTTTAGGGTAGCATTTGGCTTTGAGTGAGCAGTAATTTTGGCCACCCACAATGGTTTGGAAAAGTCCTACTGCTGAGTTAAAAGAATTCTTACACGTGACTCATTGGTTCTTCATTTTCACTAATATTCAGGTAGTCAGAAGCTCTTATTAGTGTTAATGAAATCTGTATGTTATTTTATTGATTTTTTGGGGGGGACATCTGCAAAGTATCTGACTTTGTATGGAACTCTGATGTTGACAAAGTTTCTGGTCAAGTTTTAGTTCTCACATTGATAAAATAGTGTCAGCACTCCCAGCTTTTAGATTTTTAAATTTTTATTAGTATATGTTTGCAATGCATAATGACTGCATTCATTGAGGGTAATTGGTACATTACGTGATACATCTCAATTCTTTTTGTTTTTCTTCCCCTCCACTCCCTCCCTTTTTTGCCAGCATCAGATTCATTTATTTATCTTATAAGTCCTTATAAAGTTAATTATCATACATCCAGATTAACAGTCAGACTAACAGATACTAAAAAAACCACGTAAGACAATTATACTAAATCAAGGTACACTTTTAGATACATTGTCCGTGAGCAGTCTCAGTACAGAATCGTTTCATCCTTTGGGTTAAGACTAAGAAGCTTATGACAATGTATGTGGAATGACATCTCAGCCATATTGGTCAAAATTCATGAAATTGCAATAAAGTGAGAAAATTGTCAATGTAGAAATTGTTTGAGTTTGATATGTATAATTCTCATTGTAGTGACAACTCTATCTGGGGTAAAGAGAGCATTTAATTATTAGGTAGACATTATTCTCACAAACTATTCTGGTTCTGAGGGAGGGCTCTACATACAATGAAGCAAAAAGGGGCGCAGTGATTGTGTGAGAAGGTCGAGGCAGACAAGGAGATTAGGAAAGATGGGTATATGTAAACCAGGTGGTAACTGCTGTCCTACAGCACTGGCTGCAGCAATTTGAAACTGTGTGGCCATCCCCCCCCCCCCCGTGGAAACATGCAACACAGTCTCCATGCTCCAGCGGAATCGTCTACACCACTGGTCCCTAACATTTTCGGCACAAAGGGCCAGTTTTGTGGAAAACATTTTTTCCACGGACGGGGAAAGGTCTTCTTCTCTTTTTTAATTAGTATACGTTTGCAGTACACAATGATTACGTTTCCCAGCGTTACTATCGTTGCCTCAGCTCTCTACCTGAGATCATCCGGCATCAGATTCTCACAAGGAGCTTGCAGTCTGGATCCCTCGCATGCGCAGCTCACAGCACTGTTTGCACTCCTGTGAGAATCTAATGCCACCGCTGATCTGACAAGAGACAGAGTTCAAGGCAGCAATGCCGCCGATGGGGGAATGGCCATAAGTACAGATGGAGCCTCCTTTGCTCTCCGGCCACTCACCTGCAGTGCGACCCGCTTACTAACAGGCCACAGATGGGTACCGGTAGGCAGCCCGGGGGCTGGGGCTCACTGCTCTACACAGCTTCCAAAGGGCTCCATATAAACTTTTGGGAAAAGCAAGTCAGAGGAGCACAGATTCATATTGGAAGCAAAGGATGCCAAAGGAATTCAGATTTTTAAAACCCAAGATCAATCCTGATGGATTAGTATTAAAAATATTACTTACAACCTTCCCAACAAATTTTGTTACAGAATGTTATTTTAGAATGTGGAAAAACCAACTATTGCAAATTCTTTTAACAACTTGCAATACAGGAAGGTTGGCAAGATTCTCTTTGTTTTACTATAATTATTCATATGTTGTGCTTTGGTAAATTTATTTTACAACAAATGCTAAGTAAATCAGAAGTAATGCATTAAAATGAGCTAAGATTAATAATATCAACAAGAATGATAAAAAAGAAAAGCTAACTGCATTATGTATATGTATCCACTCTCTAAAATGAATGTAAACATCATATACTAAAAACATGTACTAATTTTAAAAGATAAATAAATAAAATAAAAATAATTTTTTAAAAAATAGGAAATTTTACATTGGAAAAAAATAAAGAAGTTTTTCAAAGTTTGATTCTTTTTTTTTTTTTTTTTTTTGTGGTACTGAGGGTCAACCTCAGGACCTCGCGCGACCCTGCCGCTGAGCGATATCACTGGCCCTTTTTTCATATGTGGGTTCCGGGAGTCGAACTCAGGCCCTCGCGCTTGCCAGGCAGGTGCTTATGCCGCTGAGCCATCTCACCAGCCCATGATGCTTCTTTTTTAAACACAACCATAAGATGTATTTGTCTTTTTCTTCACAGAAGAAAACAGAGTACAGTAATTCTGGTTGTTCTGTGTTGCTGTCTTGGAGAGTTTGCTTCTAAAAAATAGACATAAGCTATTTTAAAATATCTCTTTTCTTAGCCCTTTGGGAAAACAATGGCAAAGCTTTGCTTCAAAACTGACTAATGTCAAGAGTATCCACATCATTAATGAACACTAGAGGCTTGAAACACTGTAAAGGAAAGGGAAATCTGTTCCTCTAAAAATCAGAACGAAGAACATAGCAATAAGGAAGGTAAATAAATTCAAAATAACAAATCCATAGCAATGGAACAAAAAGAACTGAGATTTCTTTCTAGTATAAAATAAGGAATAAAAATATTAAAAGAAAATGGTTATTGCTAGTTCTATAATTCAAAATGGACCCTGGGCCTCACTTTCATTGTAACTTTTCCAAAACCTTGGGAAAATTTACATTCTAGGCCAGAAATATTGAATGAACAAACATAATGGCCTCTCTAGGTAGATGCAATGGATGTTCTGGTTACTCACCAGCATCTTTAATTAGTGGAGGATTTGAGTTGTATCATTTCATGCAGACCAAACACCCTCCTCCTCCTCCTATCAATATCAAGGTCAAATAAAATACATGTGAAAAATTCTTCTGAAAGTTTAAAATGCAATGTTGTATAAGAAAGTATTGTTATATGTCGAATATAGGCAGAACATATGGCAGGGGCTTGGGACTCATTTTTGGATGGAAATTTCCACGATATTTGTTATAAATGAAGATAATAATCCTTCGCCACTGAATGAAGATAAATTGAAATATGTTAGGACTTTTTTTTCAGATAACAGAAACCCAATTCCAACTAGTTTAAGCAAAAAAGAGATTTATTGACTCTTATTGAACTGAAAGTCTAGACGGAGAGATGAACCCAGTGACTCAGGCATTGTTTTGTCTGTCTGTCCTTCTTTCCAACTGTCCAACAGTCCATCTGTCTGTCTCTCTCTTTGCTCATCTTTTCCACCACTGATGCTTTGCTTTCTCTAAGAGATGGGAAAGATGATCTGTTGGTTGGTGTTTTCCAGAATATATACGGAAAATTCCCATCCTGACAGTGTTATAGGAGCTGTTGAACAGGGTGGGCCAGGGAAAAGCCAATGTTGCAGTTCAAGTCTAAAGCGCATCAGAACGTAGAATCCCCGCTTGCCTGAGGGAGGTCAGTCTTTCTTCTGTGCAGGCTTTTAACTGATTGTATGAGTCTCACACACATTATTAGGGGCATTCTGCTTTACTCAAATTCACCTATTTAGGTATTAATCTCATTCAAAAACACCCTCAGAGAAATGCCTAGAATAATGTTTGTCCTCATATCTAGGCACTGTGGTCCAACCAAGCTGGCATATAAAATTAACTGTCACAGATGACTTCTAACAGTCCCAGGCCTCTGCATTCCAAATGAATGATTCGAGCAGAGATAGCAAGCTTCTTTCTCTAGTACCCATATACTACTGAGGAAGGACTCTGAGTAGCCCTGCTGTTATTGCACGACCATATCTGACCCCAGAAATTGCCACTGCTCTAGTTAACAGTCCCAGCAGAACCTCATGCAATGGTAAAGGGGCATTTACAAGTGCTCTGTAGCTTTTCTGCTACGTTATCCACCAAGCGCCTCACCACCTGGACACACTAAGCCATCCTATAAATGGGCTGATGCTGTGCGTATTTTCATTCTGTTCAGAGTTCCCATTTGGGGGACAGGTGTGTGGGGCTAAAGGCTAAGGGATAAGTGGTAGGAGAGGCAGGGAATAGTGCACCTTTATCAAATGGGGGAAGAAAGTGGGTTTCAGTTTTATAATCTATGACCTATCCATTGCTCACCAGCTAAATTCATAGCAGTGGGAACACCCTTGACAATAGATTACCTGCCCAAATTAGGAAGAAATTGTTTGGAATTGCCTTTAGTTTATGATAAGGATTCCCAGATTTCAGCATGTATAACAGAAGTTTGGATGTAGTACAATTATTTGTTCTTATTTCACTAGTCATATATATATATTTGGAGAGTTATTTAAATTTATGATTGATCTATACTTAAAAGTAATATGAATATTGATGGGTTTATTTCCAGTTATTTGTATTGAATGCTTGAAATATGCTTGCACATAAGTTAACTACATAGGGAAATATATACCTACAGTTAGTTACCCATAGGGGAAAAATTTCCCTGTCAATTTCAGATGTAGTTATATTTCTGCTGAACAATTGACATATTTCTGTCTCACTTTGTAACTTATTATTTCCCTTCCTCCTGTTGGGACCTACCTCTTTTACTCACTTTATTCACTCATTGATTAAATACTATACCTACAGTGTACCCGGCTCTATGAAAGATTCTTAGGGATCTAAGAATCTTGTGCGCAAACAAGACAGGCAAGGTTCATACATATTCTATCCAGAAAGCTGTACCGGAACGAGCCATCGCACCTGGGATGGAAGGGCCTCAGCTCATACATTCATGTTCTAACTTCTCAGGCTCCCTCAGCCTTTCATACCCTTATCTTTCCTTGCCTGACTTTTCTTGTCTATTGTACTTTTCTTCTATCTTTTAATGTTTTAGTTATAGTTAAAAACTACCTAAATCCTTTTTGGAAGAAGGCAGAATATAAATGGAGCTAACAGTTCTTATTTTATAGTGTGAGTTCAGCTATTTTAGCCAATGCATTTTGTTTACCCATTAAAGAACCCTTTCCAGGCATGCTATAGACAGATATATGAATTGAGTTAAACCTACCTGACTTGAGCGGTCCCCTTAAAGGGCTAGTTTTCAAATTTAAATAAAAGTATCTTTTGTATTTTTAATTATTTCTTTGTTTTATTAAATTTTTTTTTCTGGGGATTTGTGTTTAAAAGAAAATAATTATAATAAACCTTCATTATTTAATTATTGTTATAATGTTACTGGAATAAGTATATTGTCAAGTGTCTAGGGTAGAAATGTTAAATCATTGAAGGAGGAGGTGAGAAGCTCTGAAGAGAAATTGAATCTGCTCTTCAGTTTTCTTTGGAGGTAGCTCCCATTATTTTCTACTAAATATTTTCTAAGAGCTAAGATTATAATTTCCGTAGAAGGGAAGAAGAATTATGAATTAACAATAAGATGTTATTTCAAATCTCTCACATGGTGTGTTAGGAAAAACACAAGTGCCTATCTTGTTTTGCCTCTGCTCTCACAACACTATCAACGCAGAAAACTTCTGTGACCTCAAAAGGTTTGAGGATTTCTCTCCACCAGCAAGCAAGGAATTTTGAAGTGGGTACTAGCTGGATCCCTCTAATGCGATTCATTTCTGATACCACCTATCTAGAGACGGTGTCAGATCCCACAAGTTAAGGGCTCGGTTCCCAATCCTGCCACTACACCACCACCTAATGCTAATGCTAGCTGCAAGTCCCAGATTGTTTTACCTCTATTTCTGACCATCAGACTATAAATTAAGGTTCCTACAACTACTTCAATTAATTTTCTGGAGCAACTCACAAAACTCAGGGAAACATTTACATTTACTGTTTTGTTGTAAAGGATCCAGAAAAGAGATGCACATGGGGAGATATGGGAGAAGGCACATACAGTTTCCATGCCCTCTCAGAAGCAGCATTGTCCAGGGACCTCCTGATGTTCAGCTGCCTGGTAGCTCTCCAAACTGTCCTTTTGGGTTTTATGGAGACCTCATTGCACAGATGTGTCTGCTAATAGGCTGCAGAGCTGGGGGATCCAGCAAGGCCTGTGTGTTCAGATTCTTCTTGGCCTCTCTGTGCAGCATTCCTCTCCCCAGGGCATATGGCAAAGACCCTCTGGAATGAAGAGGGTCTTTTGACCTAATATCAGACTAGGTAAGTCAGAGTTATAAGGCAGGAACCAAGGAAGAAAAAAATATATATTTATATATTGTGATATATATATCTCACATATATATATGCTATATATGTATCATATATGTATATCACAATATATCACGTAATAAACAAGGAAAACATTTTTTGAGGGAACTTGACCTTTCCAATTTATTTGGATAAAATAAAATGCCCCCACATAATAAATGCTTATAATGGTAATGGTGGTAAAAATACAAACACTACTTTTTTTTAACCAAAAGCATTTCATCCACAAATGAGTTACAAAGAAGATAACCCAGATATTTAAAAATTGAAAGAAACTTAGGGTAGTATCAAAGTATTTGGAAATGACAAAAATTGGATGACTGCTTAAATTTATACGGTGGCAAAAATATACCCTTGCTATCGGGAGCAACAAAGATGTGTCAGCTTATGGAACAAGGAAATGATGGGGTTCTAAGCACTACTTTGATGAGCTACAGCTGGTAAATCTGCTCTGCATGTGGCATTTCACAGCATTTTTACCTGTGTGCTTCTGCTAACAAGCCAAGAGTTGTATGTATACCAACTGCTGGGGATTGAAGTGGATTTCTTTTCCCCAAAAGCATTTGTGACCCTCAGAGATTCTACTACTTACCTAATTTGCTCCTATTTCCTTACCCCATGCAGACAAATCCAGTGCCTCTTCCACGTGACAGCCCTTCAAAAACTGAAGACAGTGCTTGTGCCATCTGAGTTGTTTCTTCTCCAAGCTATACTTATCTGGTCCCACTGAGTTTTATGAATTAGTTTTTTTTGAAATTTCTAACTTTTATTATATGAAAGCTTTGTGATGACAATACCCCTGAATCCAACCCTCCTCCCCTTTTCTACCATCTTCTTTAACTCATTCATTTTACCCATTGTCAGCTAGCATTTGTTCTCTGGACTATGGGGCACTATGCCAGGAAGAGAGAGATTCAAGGGTTGTTGCCTGTGGATAGTAAATAGGTAAGATTTTCATTTTCTTGTAACTCAGAACAAGAATTAAAAAGAACATGGCCCCCACTCCCCACTTCATCACTGTGATTTCCAACTCATTTATATAATTTTGCACCGTGCAATGAGGTATAGAGCAGAGCAAGGGGGCTGGGGCTGGAAGACCTGAGGTTGAGTCCGGGTGCTGCCACCATAACCTGGGAAAAGCCCAGCACTCCTCTGAATCTATCCCATTGCCTGTAATAATTAGCAGAGTAACTTGGATACCACTGATGGGTACAACACTTAATGTATTTCCCCACACAGCGTCTCTCTGAATGCACAGCCCTCCTCCCTGTGTTCTTTCTAAACCTTTGTGAGACTCGGGGAGATCAAACTGTATTTAGCTACCTGACTCTCACTTTCCCACCTTGCTGGGTCTTCAGTGTCATGTTCTTTTGCCATTCAACTTGTTTTTGCATTCCGTGATGCTCTGGTTTGCATTTGTATCTTTTTCTTTCAATTTTACATGTCACTGATTACCCTGCAGAAATAATATATCCTCCTTCTTCAGCAAGAAAACTGAAGCTGTATGGTCTAAATTTTTTCAACTTCCTTCCCCTCCACCATCAAAATTAATAATGCCTTCACCCATCCTTGTCTCCTTCTTATCTCAAAGGAAGCTTCATCCTTCATTTTTTCCAGAGCTAATCCACATCCCTGTAGTCGCAATCCTTGATTTATCACACATATATTCTAGCTTTTCTCAGTGGCATTTCTCACCAGCATTTCCTCATTATTGAGTGAGGAAATATATATATATTTAAAATATATTTAAAATATTTACCATGCCATTTCTGCCTTGGAGCCAGCCAACTTTGGATTGGACCTACTGGGAACTGGGAACGAAATAAAGCTTTCCTCCTTTAAACTGAGTGTCAGGTATTTTGTCCCAGCAATGGGAAAGTGACTAATACAATCCCCAAATAAAACACATCACCTTTTAATAACTGTTTCCAACCTATCATTGCTGTTGATCACACTAAGTCCCTGAGACACAGCTACAGCCCTTGCCTCCCCTCCTTTTAGCTTGTTAAAGTCCTGGACGTTGGGCTTTTATTCCCAGGTGCTGATCTGTCCTCCTTCCTCACACCACAATCTGCTATAGAATACCAGCTCTTCCCTGGTTGAGAGCCCTGTGGCTTTTCTTGTCCCAGATTTGTCTTTCTCCATACACCTGGAGCCTGCTCCTGTTTCAGCCCTGCTTTGGTTTGGGTGTGTCCCCTGGAACATAAGTGATAGAAATGTTACCTCAAAATTCATGTTAATGGTATGTGAGAGGTGAGAACTTTGAAAGAGTCATGAGAGCTCAGCCCTCATGAATGCATTAACCCATTCATAAAGTAGTGGTTTATTGCAAGAGTATCTTTGTTAAAAAAAAAAAAGTGAGCTGTCTATGGATATGTGCTCTGTCTCGCCACATGATGCCTTCTGCCATGTTATGACACAACAAGAAGGACCTCACCCAATAATGAGGAAATGCCGGGGATATGCTGGCGCCATGCTTTTGGTCTTCCCAGCTTCCAAAACTATAAGAAATAAAAGTCTATTCTTTACTAATTATTCAATCACAGACATTTTGTTATATAACAGAAAAGAGACTAAGGAAAGCCCATTGATCAAGACCTGCTGAGACAGGGCAGAATATTATGGAAGAAAGAACAAGGGCACTGAGGTTCCACAAATGTGGGTTCAAATCCTGTTTTGTCATTCTGCTGCATTTGGGTAGTCACTTTGCTCTCACTTTCCTTATTTTTAAACTGTACATTGCAAAGTTATTCTGAAATCCAGAGGAAATAATGGATTTAAAGCCACATAAAATGTACTTTAAAAAATTAAAGACTTCATGAAAGCTAACTTCTCCCTTCTGTGGAAAATTGACTCCAACACAGCACCATCACCACCACCACCAGGCTAACCACATTTCATCTGTCCACCGGTCAAACTATTGCTAAAACTGAGCCTGCCCCATTGTGCTCTGATCTACAGACGTATGGCTGGTCTGTGCAAATGCGTTTAAAGAGCCAGCTGCCTCTCCACTTACACCCTCCATTCCCACACAACTTGAATCAATCAGTGGGCTCTAAGTTTAGTTTTAATTTTATCTGAGTAAATAGGCAACTTGAGCCTCAGCCCTGTGACACATAACATCTCAAACCTTAGCTATAGATTATAACTTCTTGACTTTTAGAACCTAAATTGTTCTCTCCAAGATCAAAGTCCATCCTTTCAGGAGCTCAGCCTGTTTCAGATCAGTCTGGAGACTGACTCTTAATATCTTCACCCTTGACTTTTCCCTCCAACTCCTTTCTTGGTCTGCTTCTTCTTTTCCCCACTTCCCTGCTAGCTCCTCTGTTTTTTCCCTGCTACTTTCCTTCTCGAGCAATGATACAGCTTAGATCGTGTGTGTTCCCCGAAGGCCCACCTGTTAAAGGCTTGGTCACCAGGCTGTGGCCTTCCTGGGAAGTGGTAAAATCTTTAGGAGGTGGTGTCTAGTGGGAGGAAATTAGACCACTGGGTCATGCCCTCAAAAAGGATTGTAGAACCCCAGCCCCTCCTCTGCCTCTTTCTTTTTTCCCTGGCTATCATGAAGCAAACAGATCTCTCCTGACATATATTCCTGTCACTGGCCCAAGCGACCATTGACTGAAACCTCCAAAACTGAACCACAACAAATCTTTCCTCCTTTTAATTTATCTGAAGTATTTATCACAGAGGTAGAAGGCTATCACAAGCACTCTCATGCATGTCAACAAACTTTAACCATTATCTCCATGCTAAATTCCACAATCACTGTAACCCTGGTCTAGGCTCTCCTGAACTCCAGACCGGTGTTTCTGTCTGTCTCACATGCATATATCCAGCAATATCTCATTCCCTTCCTTCTTCCTGTGCTTGCTAACTTGGTGAATAGAACCACCACTCACCCAACTACACTTAAAGCAGAAATCAAGTTACCATTGACTATGCCCCCTTATCTACTGCCTCAACTCCCATCTATCTCTATGCTTCATCAATTTTACTTATTTTCCCTCTTGTTTTACTTTGTTTTGTTTTGTTTTGTTTTTGCTTTGTTTGAGACAGGGTCTTGCTATGTAGTTCAGACTGGCCTTGAGTTCACTATGAAGCCCAGGCAGTGATCCTCCAGCCTCAGCCTCCCAAGTGCTGGGATTATAGGCATAGGCCACCACGCCCTGCCCATCTTTTCACTGGGCTTCATTCAAACTCTCACAGTGCTTTATCCAGCCAAACTGCTCTACTTTGTAACTACCCTCACACTGGGGCCAGAGCTATATCTTTTAAAAATGAACTTTTGTGACTTTGCCTAAATGTGTTTGACATGTGCCCTTTTCCAAAATAATCCATGGGGCATTTCACAATTGGGCTCCAGTTTGACCTTAATGTTCACCCCTTGCAAAAAGTCCTCTGGATCCAGGAGTGCCATGTGGCCTCTGTTTAGTTTGCAAATTCAGTTCATTAACTGATCATTTTCCCTTACAGGCTCTCTCCTCTGCCAAATAGCCAGATCTTTTTGAATTGTTTAGTATATGTAGGTGATTCAATCTCAGAAAAATTCTTCTGATGGATATTTTTAGTCATCAAATGACAAACACTCTACACATTTATCACAGAGTTTATAAAACTTTAGAGAAAACCTATAACTGTCTGATGGCATCTAAGAAATGAAAGAATCATAGCATAATGACATTAGTAGAATGATTCTCAAAATTTTTTCCACTGAACACTGAACTCCTATTTATCCAAGCTAAGAGAAAGGACTAGCTTGGATATCTCACGGCATTAAGCACAGAAATACATGTATTTTGTTGTATGATACATGATTTTTCCCATCTCGCAGAGAGACTTTTCTGAAGAAAATTTTATTAGAGTGATATAATTAATTCCCAACCCCAGATATTAGATTTGGGGGTAACGCAAAAGTATGGATAATTTTAGGCATCAGAGTGGCTGGAAAACCACATTTGTTACAGATAATATTAATTTACAACCACAGTTTGGACTGAGAATGTGTTTTTCTGTCTTTCTTGATTCGTTCATGTTCTATGCAGCTTTACCTTTTGTTTCAGCTCAAGATTGTCATTCACGCTATGACAGTGTGCTGTACCCTGTCATATATTCTCTATGGGCTGGGCATACAGAAAGTTGATGATTTTTGTTCCTTTGTCATTATATATGGGTCAGCTGTAAAGCACATTCCTATACCAGAGTCTACAAAATACAGCCATTAGGGAAATGAGAGATCATTCTATTTTTACTCACTTTCACTTTAATTGCAAATTGTTAGTGCAGGAATTTCCACAAAAGGGTTATGCAAGCATGCCAAATTGCTTGAAATATTTTCCACTTCTCTGACTTCCCATGGGAAAAGCCACTAGGTTGCATTTGTGGCATCTCAGCTGGTTCGAGCAGCCTAATTGAGATTTAGAAGCTTTAAGCTGCACTTGTTTACAGATGAGCATCCATGGACATCCAGGGACTCTTGTCTTCACAAACTCACTGGAATCTGGAAATGTGCAAAGAACTCATATAAAATGTAGCCTCAGGGATGGTAGCAAAATCATGTTTTGTTTATTTATTCAATACCCTGATTTTATATTTCTTGCTTAAAACAATTTTTTGAAAGATTTGAACTGAGCCAGGAATTTCATTAGGAAGCAAGTATACTGTAGGTTCTTTAAAGGGGGGGTGGGGCTCCACCTCTCATATGTGAGAAAGAGACTCTTGGGTACTGGTAACTTTTCTGTCCCTTGGGCAGAAGCACCTGATCATCCCGCCACATCTGTCAAGTTGACTTATTGCAAACACAGGCCCTTTGCGATGCGCTGTACTAACACAAAACAATTAATGAAATCTCAGAGGAAAACGCTTGTTTAAGGCATATACTGGACCCAAGAAGTAAAACTCCTATTGTGATCTTGCTTTCATCTCTGGTGGTCATTCTTGCCCATCCATGCACCTCTATGAATTTTATTTGTCATAGTTTTCAAATTCTAACACTGATTGTCATTTAAACCAGACAGAGAAAAAGGCAATGTTTTATTTGCCTCTGAAACTTTAGAATGCATATTAATCGCTGGGGGATCTTGCTAGAATGCAGGTTCTGATTTAGTGGGTCTGAGGGGGCCAAGGAAGTTGCATCTCCAGTGTGCTCCCAGGTTCTCTGATGTTCAAGTCCTGGACTACAGTTTGCATAGGAAGGGTATGGACTATTAGATATTCTCCCTTCATTGTTTCAGGATCCCTGTGCAATCTTGTCACCATCTTACTTGCTTGGTGACCAACACAATCGACGCACCCTACATATATCTTGGCTGCTTTATCTCCTCTTAAATTTGTTCTTCTCTTTGCCCTTGCTATTCCCTCTGGAATCTTTTAGGAAGCACCCCAGTGTCTAGGACTCTGACAAATCACATAAGATGTTCAAGACTCCCTCCTGACAATTTTAGAAACAAAATGTCACACATCCTTTCTTTCCATTTATAAATGAACTGTTTGGGAAAATGCACTGGGCAAGTTGGAATGTAATCAAAAACTCACTGTGGGTCTTAAGCTGATGTACTTCTGTTTCTTTCTCAGTTAAAAATGACAAAGCTGAATTCAACTATCTCTGAAAGCCCCTTTCTTCTCCAATCCTTTAAGCTTCTGAGAGCTGGTCATTTAATCATCTGGATAAATTCTTACCAGCTTGAACCATGGGTGCCCCTTTAAGAAGGTGGTTCTGTCTCCCCCTCCCCCCACTTCTGTGGAAGAGCATCTTACTCAAGCTGTAAGAGTGGCACGATGGCATTGCATCTTTATTAGTTTGACACATAATTTATCATATAATTATTTGATCACATAATTTATCCATGGCCCTCATACACATTCAAAGTACATCTGTCATGGACTCTAAATATCTGGCTGAGTGGAGAAAAGGGAGGCAGTCACAAAGGCTTGTCCCTAGTTCCACACCACAGAGCTCGGCTAGAATAGGCAAGAATTTACCCAGAGCACCTAAAAGCAGCTTGAACCCAAACAGGAAGTACAAAGTGAATCTAAGAAGTGAAGCCAGAGGTGAAAGCTAGAGTATTGCCAAGGGAGTGAGGTGGAACCACTGTGAAGAAAATAAGATGTGATCAGAAAGTGGAAGGTTTGGAAACAGGGCAGAAAGCTGAATTTGAAAGGGTGGGAGGTGAATGGTTCTGAATGAAGGCCCTGAACACTTTAAGGGTGTGGGGATACATTTTTAAGTTGCTAAAGTCGTTTTTCAGAGCTAGTTAGAGAACTTTGTGAGGACAGAAACTCTACTCATTTTATTGCTGAGTGCCTAAAACAAGTGTCTGATGTAATGAGAGATGAATTATAAAGAAAAAATGAACAAATGAATACATAAATGAAACAAATTACATTCAGAACACACAATTTATCCATGTTCTTCCCTGCATACATTTTCTCTAATTTTTTGCCACCTCGAAAGTTCATATCCTTATTGTTTCTAAAGCAAATCACATGGTCTATCCAATTCTCCAAACTCTTCCAATTTCAATGCATACTATAGACTGTAGTTGGATTAATCCTCTTGTTTGTAATTAATTGTATATTCTCTTCCATCAAAGTTCGTTGAGGTCAGAGAAAGTGTCCTGCCAAGTTTTACATGCCTGATGTAGCTGGCACTGAAGAAACCGTAGAAGTGAATCAGCTAATGGACATATGTTAAGTCATTGTAAGGATTCAATAGCTTAAACATTTAAAGCCATCTCCTTATAAAGTCTTCAATAACCAGATACTTGAGAATTACACTTGACTAAAATATTCTTATAACCCATTCAACTTTTCATATTAACTATTACTTTAGAGTTTTAAGGTTGTGTTGTTTTTTAAGCTACAAAACCTTTTTATGAAGCAGTAGTCCTTCACTTTTTCTAAAGTACCAGAACCTTGAGATCTACAGGCCATCTTCTCCACAAACACACCTATGTGATAAGAACAGTTGTGAACATGATTTCAAGGGACCCAGGAATCCCCTAAACTCTGAGCAACCCCCAAAATGGATGGAAGTGAAGTCTGGAACTTCTGCTTCTGTTGGGGAAGAATACAGGTTTTCTATAACTAAAGACCCTCTCCTCTTTCCTCCTCCCGGACAACCCTTCCCCCACCCTCTCACCTAGCATTTAGGAATGCAGAGAGCCAGTCCATCAATACCAATTTTAAGACAGAAAATGCTCAGGGACACAATATATAGCAGGGCACAGTTTATTGTTTAGTCTTGTCAACAATGGTCTTTATCATGGGTTTATGGAAAACAAGAAGGGATTGGCTGATGTGGTTACTCTTAAAGCCTGGAAAAACAGGTAGGTGCTTTTGAAATTGCCAGCTGATGAAAGAAAGCACACAAAATTATCCTCTATTCTATCCTGTTGGCCTCTGGGAGGTTTTGGCTGTCCTTGGAGGAGATGTTGGAAGCAAAGGTTGATTCTCTGCTTCAGGAGCCTCCCCTGACATTTCTTTTTTCTTTAATGATTTCTTTCTTCCAACTTCAAAATAGAATGTGGATCTGATATGTAGGAAAGTTTGCTGGAAGAAGGGGATTAGGTCTGCAAAAAATTTTAAAAATAAAGTTAACCTGTTGAATGTTGATTCTAGTTTAATACCCTGACAGCTTTATCTCAGAAGAAAAGGCTTCCAAGTTTCTGTCTCAAGAGGAGATATTTTAATAACCTTTGCAATTTTGCAAAAAGAAATTTCTCTGAGGCAAGTTATCATGACATGATGGAAGAGAACAGAAAAATCTGGTAAGATCTCAAAATTTAATCATCCTTTCACACTTTTACTTTTCCCTGCTTTTGCTGGGTAACCTGCCACCTTCAAGTGATAGATTCATGGGATCCACCTAGCACTTGAAACAGGATCCTCAGCCTCTTTTATAGAGTGGTAATAACCTTTCCTGGGCTCATTTGTTCAACTCATGATTGATTTCTCAGTATGTAGAGATACAGCTACGTTGATAAACAGCATGTTGATGCATAAAAAGCATGACAATGAATTACTAATTATATAAGAAAATCACAGCTTAATTGACATCATCAATTTTGATGTATGTCACCAGAATAAGCATAATTATGGGGAAGGAATGCATACATTTCATCTGATTAACCTATGAGCAAACCTATCATTCTGCAACAGGCTTCAGATGAAAGGTAAACAAGTTGCAACCTGAAGGATGAGTTTTTAGTAGATGTACATAAGGTGAAGACCCTGCATTTGGGAGAAATATGGGCCAAAATTAATCCAAGCATCATTTGATAACAGTTGTACATAGAGTGTGCATACGAAGTAGTCATATTCTATAAGCCTATTTCTATAAATTTTGTTCATTAATTAATACTCTCATATTATATAAATATGTTATATAATTCATACCATGCTTAAGCAAAGAAATCTAATTTGGTACAAAAAAGGAGGGATAGTTTACTTTAAAATTTGACTTATCTCAGTTTCTCGTGGATGGAAAAACACACAAAAGTCCCACTCCTCCAATTCAAGGCTCCAGCTACAGCATAGCAGTAAGCAAAAAGAAACAACCCCCCCCATACAAAGTGAAGCCAATTAATGCTACCACACTAATTGTTCTTTTCAGCAATGAAAGATAAGACATGGTACATACAGAAGCTGATGCCTATCAATTTGGAGTGAGTTTCTTGTTTTTTCCCCCTCAAGCTTCCTGTTATTTAACTGTGTGTATTTCAACAGGCATTTTGCATACCTAGGTCCCAGTCCCTCATTTGTAAAATAAAAGGATTAGGATTACAAGGTCTAGCATTTATTGAACATTTTAATTGTGTCAGGCACTGTGCCTAGCATTTTAATGTATCTTCTTTAATCCTTACAACAACATTCCAAAGTAGATATCATCTCCACATTACAGAAGTAAAATAAGAGAAGTGGATTAACTTGCCAGTTGTGTCATAAGAAATAAGTGATAGATCTACAATTGGAATCCTACATTAAAAGGCCTCAAAATATGGTGCTTGTCCTTGAGGTGCTTGTATTAGTTTGCTAGGGCTACCAAAACGAAGTGCCATGAGCTGGGTGCTTCAACAACAGAAACTGATCATCTCACAGTAGCAGAAGCCAAGATCAAGACGTCAGCAAATTCAGTTCTTCCTGAAGCTGTGAAGAATCCGCTCCATGACTCTCACCTCGCTTCTGGTGCTTTGCTGACAGTCTTTGGTGTCCCCTGACTGGGGGCAGCTTCATCCCAGTCTTCATATGAAGTTCTCCCTGTATAACATGTCTGTGTCCAAACTCCCCTTTTCATGATACTACTCACATTGGAGTGGGAGGTGGCCCTACTCCAATATGACCTCATCTTAACTAATGTCTTCTGCAATAACCCTATTTTAAAATAAGGTCACCTTGTAAGGTACCAGATATTTGGACATAATTGAACACACAACGGTGTTTACATGGTAAAGCTCTAAGATAGAAGAGCACAGGGTCAACTAGTTCTAGGACAGAAGCAATAGTTCCAGATAACACTATATGTTGGGGTACATCAGCACTTGCTTTGGTGGGTGATCAAAGTCAGCTCTTCAGAAGTTTGAGAAATCATACTTGTATGGGATGATCTGGGAATGCCTTCTACTATGATGGATTTGAACTTGAGTGTGAAAGAATACCCTAGTCTGAATCCATAGAGAGACAAAAGAGGGTTATTCTCCCTGTGTAGAACAACACGCATTTGTTAGGAATTGTGAGATATAAAAGACATGGGGACCTTGTTCCTGTCATCAAGGAGTTCACAATCTAGCTCAAGAGAAGAGACCAAACTTGATAAAAAGCTATCCAGGCAAAAGTTTAAAACATGTCCTTAATCCACATGGATGTGGGTGAACTGGAGTGGCCACAGGATAGGGGCCAGGATGAACTCCAGCACTTTTGGAATGTTCAGTGGTGAATAGTGATGTGCACTTAGCTTTCTCAAAAGGGTGGGCTTTGTATAGGAAAAAAGCAGGAAGAGAGGCTCCCAGGGCAAAAAGATATTGTGGTGAAACAGGCCTGACAGGCAGCAGACATGGCAGTCCATGAAAGCACCAGGGGCTTGCAGGGAAATGCTCCAGAGAAAAGATGGAAACATTGTCCAGCTACTGTACCTGCATCTTTCCAGATTCCTGTACCAAAGCCACTGATCTCTCAAGGCATTTTCCAAAGTTTGTGGTCATAACTTGTGTTCTGTGGCACACTGATAGGTGTTCCTCAATTTTAAAAATAAATCACAAGTTTAAGAAATAATAGATTAGGGCCGGTGAGATGGCTCAGCGGCGTAAGCGCCTGCCTTGCAAGCGCAAGGGCCCGAGTTCGACTCCCAGATCCCACATACAAAAAAGGGGCCGGTAATATCGCTCAGCGGCACGGGCGCCTGCTGGCGCGCGAGGTCCTGAGGTCGACCCCCCGGTACCCACAAAAAAAAAAAAAAAGAAATAATAGATTAATTAGCAATATAAATTTAGCCAGATACTGGCAGGACATAGCACACTCAAAGTGAGTAATATCAAGACAGTTTAGGAAATTGCAGGATATGAAGAAAGTACAAAGAAGAATAGAGTGGCCCAGAACTGGTACCAGCAAGGAGTCATCAACCACTTGAAGGGTCAGGGAGAGAAAGGATACTGTATTGCAGAGGAACACCTAGAAAGACCTGTGTCCTAGAGTTGAGGGACACAGCTAGCCCATGGCAATGGGGAAGGGCAGAGCCAGCAGAATAAATATGTGCTCTGTACTGTCTGTCCTCCTCCCTGACTTCTCATTGCCGCATGCTGATAGCCAAACACAGTTAAGGCCAATGACAAGGTGTCCGTTGATACAGTGTATCAAATTAGCCTCCCAGGGCACAGAGCAGGGTGTGGACGATGTGTGGCAGATGTAGAGGGACAAATGAAAGATTTCAGCACAAAGTTATTTCACGGGAGTGACTGCTTAGAGTAGCACATTAATCTGTTAATGCGCTACAATATCTACAAAGGCAACTCCAGAAGGCAACATTCCTATACTACTTTTACCGTGAAACTTCTGTTTTGAAGAATCTCTAGAACCAGTGATCAAAGGAAATCCCTTTGGGAAGCTTTGATTTGTGGGATGAAGTCTAAGCCTCTCATATCATTTGTTAGGATTATATCTTGATGTCCCCCCAAACCCTCATGTACTCATAGGTGGGGATTCTGGGAGGTGACTGGATCATGGGAACGGTGATACTAATCTGTAGATTAGTGCTCTGATGATGAGTCTATAGCTAAATGTGATGTTGGGAGGTGAAGCCTGGTCGGAGGAGGTGGGTCACTGGGGGTGTGGCCTGGAAGGGTCTATCTCCTTCCCTTCTCCTTGATCTCACTCTGCTTCCTCCTGCCACACCATGAGCAATTCTCCTCTGCCATCTTAACCTGCCTTGGAGCCAGCCAATTATGTTCTGAAACCTCTACAGGCTGAGCCAAAATAAAACTTCTCTTTTAATTTGTGGGTATCAGGTATTGTGCCCCAGCAACAAGAAAGTACATAACTAAGACATCAGTCAACCTTCTTTTACGTGAAAGTGTCAGAAACCAGTCTCAAACCAGCTGAAACAGAAGTGAATTTGCTGGTTTGTTTAGAACTGGCAGGTCCTGGAGGGGACCACTACTTCGGGCACAAGTGGACCCAGAAGGTCTAATGGTGAGTGGAACCCTGTCGGTCCTCAGGCATCCCACTCTGCCCAGCTCAGCTAAGCTTCTGGATGTGGGTTCCCACCACCAGGTGAACAGTGCCAGTACTGTCTGCCCCACACCCACCTCCACCCAGCCCAGCAATCCCAGTAAGGAGAGGCTTCTCTTCCCTGCGTCCATATATACACAGCCCAAGGCAATTCTGAGTGTTCTTGTTTAGATGGAGTGTTTGTCTCTGAACAGTAACTGTCCCTGTGCATCACCCTCTGTGGGTAGGAAGAGTGACTGACCTTGATTTCACAGATTCACCAGGGCCATATGAAGTGGACAAGGACCACTCAAAAGAAACAGAAATGAAGGTTATGGTAAAGTATGTAAACTTTAGTGCAAACTAAAGCTATTGCTACCATAATCTACTACTATTATGTGGCAGAGTGTCCATGGCTCCCCCAAATTTAGCCTCCAGCTATAAGTTCCAATCCCCACTGCTCTTCTGTATAACCTCTGCTCCAGCTAGATTCATTTGCTTACTGTTCCTCAACTACACTATATCTCCCTTATTTGTTCCTTAGGCCCTCTTCTTTTTGTTTGTTCTTATTTTCAGACAGGGTCTTGCTAAATTGCCCAGGCTGGTCTCAAACTTGATATCCTCCTGCCTTAGCCTTCTGAGTAGTAGAGATTACAGGGCTGCGCCGTCACACCTGGCTTTCAGGCCCTCTTCTGGTTTGAATCCTGCCTCATCAGAATCAAATCCCAAGCCTGCAATGGAATCTGTCCACTGTATTCCCATTCCACACTCCAAACTGCAGTGTTTTTCCTTCCTTGTAACTCTTACTATATTAAAATTTCTTCACCCATTTGGTATTCTATTACATGCTATGTGTGTGTGTGTGCCTATATTCTATATCCCTATAAACATAATTAGACTGTGAACTTGAGCGCCATAATATGATCTTTATACTCTGCATCCATCTTGACTGGCATGTTGTAGATGCTAACCAAATGTGCTTTGGTTGCTATTTCAAGAATTTCAAAGTTAGCCTCCCTCCTTTTTTGCTTGTCTGCATATTTATCAATCTATTATGTTCTCCATGCTGACTTGTAGAGTAGCCTTGAAAAATGAATGTTCTCATTTTATTTCAGTCTCAGTTTCCTGTCAAGTGAGTGACAATGATGATATCATGGAAAGGAATAACTTGTTCACTCACTGACTCTCATTTATGCAGCACCTATGGAATACCTTCTGTGAATGACACACTGCTAGATTCTGTAAAGCCAAAAAGGATAAATGAAAAATAGACTTAGTTATATTCAAAAAACTGCAGGGAATGCAAAATTTCTAAAAGACAAGGTAGAATATTGCATGTCAAAACATTTTGCCAACCTCCTATAGAAAGGAGATTGGAACTTTTTTTTTTTTTTATATGCAGGTACTGGAAGTCGAACTCAGGACCTCACACTTGCCAGGCAGGCACTTATGCCGCTGAGCTATATCACCAGCCCGGAACATTTTTTTAAAGTACATATATGTTTACCTCTTGATTCAGCATTCCCACTTGTAAGAATTTTTCCTAAAGTAGGTCTTCAAATATACAATTATGTTCTCAAACCTCTACAAACTGGGCCAAAATAAACCTCTCCTGCTTTAATTTGTGGCTATCGGTATTGTGTCCCAGAAATTTTGTAATAGACAATTTTGTAATAGAAAAATTATGAAATAATGTTAATGTCCATACTTAGCAGATTGGAGTAATTTAGTGTCATGCAATAATTATATTTTAGAATTCTATTTAATTAATTTTATAATTACATTAGTAATATAATAATAATAAATTATTCCAACTAATAAGAGTACTATCTAAGCCTTAAAAAGGTTGAGGGAGATTATGAAGTGAATGGAGTTATTTCCAATATATAGTGGTAAGAGAAAAAACATAAGGAACAGGAGGGTATATAATGAGCTATCTAGGAAATATCTGTACTAAAAATGTGACTCTAATCCTGAGAAAACAATCAGACAAATCCAAGATGTCCTACATTCTACAAAACCACTGGCAGGCTGGGCGCTGTGCTGCATGCTTGTAATCCCAGCACTTGGGAGGCGGAGGCGAACCACCTAGAGTTTGAGGACAGCCTGGGCTACATAGTAAATTTGAGGCCAGCCTGGACTACATGGTGAGACCCTGTCTTAAAAAAAACAACAACAATAACAATAACAATAACAACAACAACAAAAATAAGGCCACTGGCCTGGGTTCTAAAAAATAAAACAGAAGACAATGTCATTAAAGTAAAAACAAAAAACAAAACAAAAAAAACAACAAAAATCAAGAGTATCATTCTAAATTTTAACAGCTAGAACTAAATGCAATACATGAAACTTGATTGATGGTTTCTGAGCAGTAAAATAAAATAAAAAGGCATTTTAAGGACAATTGAAAAATGTAAATATGGTCCTATTATTATTGAATTGATCTTAATTTTCACAGTGTGATAATATTATTGGTGTTATGTAACAGCAAAACAAAACATGAAAGCTAGACAGAAATAAGCTAATGTGTCAAATTATTAACAACTGGTGAATTTAGGTTAGGAGTATGCAGATATTCATTTTATTCTTCTTTTATTTGAGTCTGAAAATTATATAAACATAAATAATTGGGGGAGGAAAAAAATACCAAGAATAGTATACATTAGCCAGAACACTTTTAAATTCAGGTAGCAGAAACTAAACTCAAATAGGCTTCCACAAAAAGGGGGATTTCTTAAGGTGCTCAGATGATGTCATGGCTTTCTCTCTTTCAGGTGGTGAAGTTATGGTGTCAAGAGAGTAAATAGTTTATATGCTATCAGCTAGAAACCATTGTTCCTGCCCCTGGCTGTCCCTTTCTAACTAACTTCAAGCTTGTTCTTATACCAATCCTAGGGCCAGAAGGATTCTGAATTCTGACTGGCCAGGACTAGATAGATCTCTTTGGTTTGTCTGGATATAATGACTCACATGCATGTGCCTCCATTCTCCATGGGAGGGAAAAGTGGCTCCTCAAAAGAAACTTCAATTTGGTTTTCAGCATGTGGAAAGCCAGTTTTTCCAGCACCATTTATTAAAGAGGCTTTCTTTATTCCAGTAAATGTGTTTGGCCCTTTTGTCAAAGATAAGTTGGCTGAGTGTGTTTGAAGTTGTTTCTGCCTCTTCTAATCTGTTCCATTGATCCTTGGGTCTGTTTTTTTTGCCAGTACCATATTGTTTTTATCACAGTAGCTCTGTAGTATAATTTCAAGGGATTGTATAATTGTATAATTTCAAATCAGCCCTCTGCTTTGCCTTTGTTGCCCAGAATTGTTTTTGCTATTCTAGGTCTCTTCTGGTTCCAAATGAATTTTAGGAATGTTTTCTCTAGTTCTGTGAGGTATGCTAATGGTATTTTGATTGGGATTGCATTAAATCTGTATAAAATTTTGGGTATGGCCATTTTTATTATGTTGGTTCTTCATACCAAAGAGCAAGGGATATCTTTCCATTTTCTGATATCCTCTTTGACCTCCTTTTTCAATGTAACTACAGAGTACTGTAGTTTTCAATGTAAAGACCTTTTACTTCCTTTGTTAGATTGACTCCTAAGTACTTTTTCGATGCTATTGTGAAAGGTGTGGTTTCTCTAATTTCTCTTGCAGTGAGTTTGTTATTTGTGTGCAGGAATGCTATTGATTTTTGAGTGTTGACTTTGTATCTAGCTATGCGACTGAATCTGGTTATTAAACCTAGAAGTCTTTTAGTGGTATTTTTAGGGTCTTCCATGTAGAGTATCATTTCATCTGCAAATAAAGATAATTTAACTTCTTCCTTTCCTATCTTTATTCCTTTTATTTATTTCACTTGTCTAATTGCGTTAGCTAATGTTTCCAGAAGTACACTGAATAGGAGTGGTGATAGTGGACATCCTTGTCTTATTCCTGATTTTACAGAGAAAGCTTTCAGTTTTTGATCATTTAGTATGATGTTAGTTGTTGGTTCATCAGATTGAGATAAAGACCATCTATTCCAATTTTCTGTAGGGTTTTTATCATGAATGGGTGTTGGACTTTGTCAAATGCTTTTTCTGCTTCTACTGAGATGATCATATGGTTTTTGATCTTGGTTCTGTTAATATGGTGTATTACATTTATCAATTTGTGTAGGTTGAACCATCCCTGCATGTATATTACCACGCACTAAACTAAAATCAAAATGGATCAAAGATCTAAATGTTGAAACACAAACACTAAATCTGCTGGAAGAGAGACTAGGTAGAACTCTTTTTTTTGTGTGTGGGTACCAGGGGTCGACCTCAGGACCTCATGCACCAGCAGGTGCCCGTGCCACTGAGCGATATCACCGGCCCCTTTTTCCTATGTGGGTTCCGGGAGTCGAACTCAGGCCCTCGCGCTTGCCAGGCAGGCGCTTACGCCACTGAGCCATCTCACCAGCCCTAGGTAGAACTCTTGAAGACATAGGTATAGGCAAAGACTTCATGAACAAAACCTCGACTGCATGGGAAATACTACAAAGAATCAACAACTGGGATCTCATTAAAAAGCTTTTGCACAGCAAAAGAAATTACCAACATAGTGAAAAGACAATCCACAAAGTGGGAAAAAAATCTTAGCCAATCGTTCTTCAGACAAAGGACTAATATCTAGAACATATAAAGAACTGAAAAAAATTAGACCCCCCCCAAATTTAAAGACCCAATCCAAAAATGGGCATCTGAAATGAATAGACACTTCTCAGAAGAAGAAGTACAAATGGCAAATAAATACATAAAAAATGTTCAACATCACTGATCATTCAAGAGATGTGAATTAAAACAACACTGAAATTCCATCTCACTCCAAAAAGAATGTTATTATCAAAAAAACAACCAATAACACAACAAATAACACAACCAATAAACAACCAACAGCTGGTGGGCCTGTGGGGAAAAAGGAACCCTTCTCAACTTTTGATGGGGGTGTAGACTGGTGCAATCACTGTAGAAATCAGTGTGGAGATTCCTCAAAAAACTAGGACTAGAGATTCCATTTGACCCAGCTCTTCCCCTTCTTGGCATCTTCCCAAATGAATTAAAAGCATCATAACACAATGATATATGCACACCCATGTTTATAGCAGCACAGTTTGTAATAACTAAATCTTGGAAACAACTCACATGCCCATCAACTGACAAATGGATAAAAAAGATGTGGTTTTTCTTTTTATACAATGGAGTACTACTCAACCATAAAGAAGGATAAACTTGAGACATTTATAGTTAAATGGATGGACCTTGAGACCATACTTTCTTTTTTTTTTTTTGAGACCATACTCCTAAGTGCAATAAATTGGACACATTGTGTAAATATGTGTAAATACCACATTGTCTCTCTGGTGTAAATAAGTGTAAAAAGAATCAAAATGTATAATAGATATTGTGAAATACGAAGTAATTGTTCAAAGGGAAAGGAGAATTGAGGGGGAGGGTGGAAGGGAAAAGAAAAAAATGAGAAAAAAGGGATAAAATGGAAACAAATCTTTGTAAATAAGGGGAAGAGGGGCTGAAGAGAGGGGAGGAGAATGGGAAAAAAAAAAAGAGGAACTAAGATTTATCATGTACAGGTACAAATTCCCTATGATGAATGTGATCATTATGCATATCTAAATTGTACCAATAAATTTAATTTATATTTAATTATAAAAAAAAGAAACTTCAAGTGCTTTACAAAAAGAAAGACAAACGGATGTGTGCCAATGTTCTTTACTACAAAAAAAAAATCAAAAATTAAAACATTAAAACAAACCAAGAACTTATACGCTTTCAGTCATACTATCTCCTAAAAGAAGAGTTACCATCCATTTAAAACCTTCACCTTTTAACCACGACTTTGATAGGAAGGAAGACAACTGTCACTCTCCAGTTTCTTCTCTTAACTGTTGGGTGAGGAGCAAACTGAAAAGAAAAGAACTGGGCTGGCTCTGATCTTATTCCCTCAAATAGCAATTTGAAGGAACCGCCCTTTACTCCTGTACCTGAAGCCAGCACCTCTTTTGCAATAAATCTTGACAAATAAATAGAATAAAAATTTCAATGTGATTATTACTTATGGGGTCTATACCACTGGGAAACCATTAAGTATGTCTTCAAGAGAGTACTGGGAATAGTTCAAATGAGATATTTTGTGACTGTTGGACTGGATTGTTCCTTCAAATAGAATATCACTGTTTTCAAATGGACTCTTTAATGGTTCCGTTTTTTCTTCTAAACATTGAGAAACTGCTATTTCTATTCTAACCATGTGCAGATCATTACTTCTAATTTTAATATTTTATCATATTGAATATATGTTGACTTCTACCATGGTTTATGGAGCTTGTAAATACTGTCACAAGAAAACAAATTTATAGACTACTGTTATCACAGAGATTTCTGGAGCATTTGGCTGTGCTCAGAACTCATCTCATCAGTCACTTTGGAATGCTACAGATAAGATTTACAGCCTTGCAAGCACTGCGTTAGCGGTTTTCATATGTGATTGAAGGGTCCATCCATTACTGCCGTCACCCAGCAAGTGTACAGGTGGTGTTGTGTGCTGAACAGCAAAGGTTCAGGGGTTCAAAGCCACTCTTCTGGTGTCGGTAGAGGCCAGTATATGTACGGGCTTGTAACAGTAGAAAATAATGTTGCCAAATTCAAGGTCTGACACTCTCAGTCAGCCAAGGACCCTCTGCTTTAAGGACAAGTCAGGCAATGCAGTATCTTCTAGTGGCCGGTGCCCCTAGAAGAACTGTGACAAAGGCCACTGCAATAGATTATAACCTTTGGGTAATATTCTCTAAGCCTTGTTATAGCAGAGGGGAGTCACCTACCCAGGGCCTTTCTAGATCTTTCTTACAGGAATGTGGGCTTTCTTACCTCTGCTGATCTTTTTTGTCCCTGGAAAATACAGGCTTGGGCAGCAGAGAGAATCTTTGGAGTCTGGCTTCTGCACTTCATCCTTCATCATCCATCACTCTGTCATACAAGCCATACAGTCCTCTTTCTTTCAGATTGCTTCTTAAGTACAGTATATAAATCTAACCCTTAGAGTTTATCTTATTTGAAGGTTCTGGAGAAGCTTTCTACTTAAAGAAAGTCAGGATAAATTCTACAAAAATGTGAATATTTACTGCATAATTGATTTATTCTATAAGCTTGAATCTTGTTTCAATTAACTTTAAATATGGAGGGGGCTGGTGTACTGTCTTTTTCATGTATCTTTTAAAAACAAAGATTAGTTTACTCTTTCCAAGGGGACAAGTTCATGATCCAATCGCAATCATTCCAGCCAGAGAGCCCAGGTTTCTCCTCACTGCCCTCTGTTTTTAGGGTATCTTCCCCTTTGGGTTTGGGGTGACCATCTGCAGTTTCCTTATCTTTACGCCCTGACTGCACTCGACAGTGACTGAGCAACCCCAAGAACCAATTTGGGAGGAGTTGAGGGAGCTCATCTGCAGCTCTGTATTTGTGATTCATTGCCTTACAGAGATGATGGATGGCACATCCAATTTTTACAGGCCTGATATTTGCTAACTATATTGCCAGGCCCCTTTGGCTTTCACCATAGGGGGAACTTAAGAATTAACTGAGATTAAGTGACTCATTTTGAGGTCAAACAGTAAGTCAGGGAAAGAACAAGAATTAGAACCACAGCTCCAAAGAGCTGCAAAAACAAAGACTTGAAGAGGAAAAAAAAAATGATACAACTGAGGAAGAACAGATACTCTTTCTCTTCCTCTTGCAGTAACAGACAATCCTGACTATGGATTATTCTCAGGGACTAATAATTCATTTTAAACTTCAATAATAAATTAGAGAGCTCATGCACATAGCATCCTTGTGTGACAATTCTGTAGTCTGCTATAGAAACACAAGGAAGCAGGCTTAAATGGTTTACTGGTCTCTTAGCTGTCTGCAACTTTGATGCAGTTCAACTTCATTCAGCAAGAATTTATTTAGCACACATTGTGCACCATATATTGGGTCAGTCCTCCAAAATGAATACTTGAAATTTAAAGAAGACCTGATCCCTATCCACAAGGAACTTGGAATCTAATACCTTATTCATTCATTATTATGAATTTTATTATTTGTACCATTCTCTTTTTGACTGGTAGAATTACAAGAACAAAAATTAGATTTTCACTTAAAAGTAATAAGAATACACAGTGTTCTTGAAGACACAATTGGTCATGCTTCATTCATCCAGATGAACTAGTAATTGCCAACACGCACATGCAGAAATCAGCTGTTGCCCTTCTGCTGAAGACTTGGAGAGTATATTCTAAATTCTTCAGTAAAATGTTTTGGCAGGCATTTTCACTCAGATATTATTAACAACAAAACTAAAACAATCTACACATCAATTCTAACTCTCAGGGAGGTCTCCACAGGGATATTAGAGGCTAGAGCTTCAAGTACTTTCGTCCAACTAAATGTCATTTCTCAATTAGTCATAATCTTCTAAGTAGCTTTTCTGTTGGGGGTAAACAAAGTAGCCCTAGCATTTCCTTGTCCGGTCATTTTTTTGTGTTTTGTGACATTTGGGGAAGCTATGGCGGATCCACAATTTAACTATGTAAGGATACAATCAATAGAAAAAGAACAGTTGGAAAAAGCATTACACAAGAATACGGCCAATTAGAGACATATCTATGTTGTTTCTCCATTTGACAATATTTATCGAGCATTCTGCTAGAACTTGTACATCTCAGATCTCCATAGTACATCTCAATCCCCATAGGGAAGGAACTCGGTAAGAATTTGCTAGGGCAGGCCAGGTGTGGTGCCGCACATTTGTAATCCCAGCACTTGAGAGGTTGAGGCAGGAGGATCACCGCAAGTTTGAAGCCAGCCTGGGCTACATAGTGAGTTCAAGGCCAGCCTGGACTACATAGTGAGACCGTCTCAAAAAAAGAGAGAGAGAGAGATTTCAATGAAATGTATTTTTTCCCACTTTCTTCAAGTTGCCTTCCCCACCTCTGCCCTCTGCAACAAGTGCAACCTTGGTGACTTTTTTGGAGAGTAAAATAAAGTCACCACTTGGGCATGTCTTTATATTTCTATCTTCTTAATATAGGCAGCTAAGTTAGGTAGAAATTAATATATAGTCAGAGAAGGGCCCTCAAGGAAATCAGCACAAAAATACATCAGAATTATGGCTAGAGGCAAATCTGAAGAGAGCCCAGCCTCAGGATGGAAAAGCAATAGACAGGCCTGCATGTCTTCCTAGAGATAAGCAGCAACTTGAGACTATACTGTAATTAGCACCACCTGGACCAGTGGGCCCAGATAGACATCAGACACATAGGCGGGTGACCAGAACACCTGGACCTGTACTCCCTTCCCTTTCCAAGAATTCCTTTGATCTTTCCACGTACCTTTGCTGTGTGACTTGTGTCCCTATTGGATCAACGTTAACTAAGTGGTTATACTTGTAACCCTATAGGTTGATTGTAGTTTGACCCATGTTGTACCCCCATTGGGATTTTGCTGTAAAATTTATCCCTGACAAAGACCAGCAGTTGGCCACCCCTTTCAGGACCCCTTCTACCTCTGAGGAGCTTTCTCTTAATAAACCTTTCCTACTCTTAACCTCTTTTGTTTCTTGGAATTCATTCTCCAATATTCAGGGGACATGAACTCATCACATCTGACATGTAGCAGGTCAGATTATATTTTTCCTATACCATTCTGACCTCTGTCTGCTCTCTTCCTTGCCTACTGAGTCTCAGACCATCACCCATCCTTCCTGCTGGCCAGGTTAACTCCTCCTTCTCTGCTGTAGAGCCCACTCCTTCATGGTTCCCAAGGCCTCCTGCATGCAAAACCTTATTTTTCTTCTGTTTTGGAATACTTTACGTCCCATATACAATGAGGTTTAAGTCTCCTGGGCTCTGGGATGACCATGACCCTCTCTCCTTTCCCCTCTCTCTTCAAAGCCAAGCTTCTAGAAGAGACAGAAATTGCTCTCTCCCTCTACTTTTTCACCCACCAGTCACTCCTCAAGCCACTGTTCTCTAATTCTGTCTTTTTCATGCCACTAAAATGGCTCTTGCCAGAGTCATCATTCATTCTCAAGCCTATCAGATGTTATTTTGCCTTATTGTTGGTTCTCTTTGAGTTCTGAAACCACTGACCTTCTGGAAACTTCTGTTTTCTTGACTTTGTGGTACTGCTACCTGGGTCCTCCTCTTCCACCCTTGGTCCCTCCTGACTACTTCAGTGGCTTCCTATCCATTACAGTTGATGATAGGAACCAACTTTCACTCAGACCTTAATATGTGCAGGTATTTTTCTGAGTATTTTACATATATTATCTTGTTTTAATACACACACACAACAAATCTTTAGTGAGCACTTTTATCCCCTTACCACCACCACTGAAAGGACAGTGAGGATTAGAAAGGCTAAGCAATCAGCTCAGAGGGATCTGATTCAAGCAAGGACAGTCTAGCCCCAGAAGCTCCTCTTGTCACTACCTAGTTAGCTTCTTTCTCCTCAATGCTTATTATTAATTCCAATGTTTTGATCACTTTTTCTCCTCATTCTGTATGTCTTCCAGGGATATCCAGTTTACTCTCATTCCTTTTCTTAACACCTCCCTGTCTAACCATAACTTCTGGGTTAGTTTAGACTCTCCGAGAAACAGAGAATGTGGAAGGAGATGTGTAAGAGCTTTAGTGGAAGAAATGCCCACTAAAGGGACCAAGGAGAGAAGCAAGAATAGGTAGAAGAGCCTTCAAACCACTGTGCCAACCAAACATTGTCAAAAGGAGATTCAGAAGGAAGGAGGATTTGTTAGGTAGGAAAAGCCACAGATTTACATGCAGACCTGAGAAAGTCTGTGTTCAAGAAATCCACAGGGCATGGCCATGCTCAGGCTCTGGGTGGAAGCCTGAAGGGAGGGCAAGGCCTCAACTAATGCTGCAGGGGAGAGGGTGCCAGTTCCACTTTCCCAACAGGAGGTCTGAGCAGCACACCTCCATAAGAACCAGAAAGCCCAAATCTGAATTTCAGCCCTAACCTCTCTGAGCTCCAGTCTTATACTCAATTGCTTATAATACACCCTGTATGCACAGAACCTTCAACTCAGCATGCCCAACAATTAACTCATTCTCTTCTCCTTGCTTCACTCCTTAGAGTTCCACATTTTCTACATTCCCTACCTTGGTATGTGGTGCCACCATCTATCCACCATGTAAAGTCACCCCTTCCTTTGCCTCAGGTCTGCATAAACAGTTGAAACTAAGTTTTATGGATTTTATGCCTGAAATGTCTGTTGAATTAGTTTTCATCTCCTTTCCATACATAACTACTGCTACCTTTGTTTGGACCCTCATCATTTCACTCTGCTGTGAGGGTTTACATCTGGTCTCCTACTCTCTGCTCTCACCCAGTGCACTGTCAACAGTGACATCCCATCCCACTCCATGATCCCATAAATTGATACAGTGAATGTATACAGAGCAAGTTGGCAGTGAGACCCAAATGTGGAAAGAATTCAGAGAGGGGACACTTGTCCTTGATAGAGTGCAAGGAAATCACTTCCTAGAGGAGGGCACCTTAGATATCACCAAGGGGATGACCAGTCCCTGTTTAAACAGATTCACTCAGATGTGGCTTTCATGGTCAAGAAAGGTTGTTAGAACAAAACTTCATGCTGCTATTAAAACAGCGGATTTCTAAAGGTAAACAGGAAAGTGCTTCGGTTTTCCTGAAATTTGAGGATGTCAGGCTGAGGGTTTCTCTTTGAAGCACAGTCCACACTGACCTATATCTACTGGATAGGTTTCAAATTCGGCCCCTGACTTTGCCAGAGTGCTCCCTGACCTTATTTCACACTTCCCATCTCCGTTTCACTTGAGAGACAAGCTCACTCTCACCACTTTTCAGGGAGGGATTGTCTATTGTCTCTGGGAAGAGAAACTTGAGAAGGCCAGGAGTGTGGGCCTCTCCTGCAAGGACAATGACCACTTGATGGGCCTGAGAAACAGCTACCTAACAGAGTCCACTTTGGTTTTCAGGGATACCAAAGATCTTTAGAAAATCACCCATGTTTTGAGTAGTTTGAGTTTAATTTTTAGGACATGTTAACAGAGATTTGACTATACCATGTTATAATATTAGAGATTTAGATATTTTTCTCAGTGAACAGGCTTATGAAAATTTGATCAGCTCACTTTTCCTCCCTCATCTTAACTCATCCAGAATTCAGAAATAAACGTTTTCCTTCCTTCAGTGGTAATTTATTCTACATTATCTGTGAAACAGTGGATAGACACTAGAGTAAATCAGATAATGACATGTGTGAAGATGTTATAAACTCTAAGTAATACCGAAGATAATCCTCATAATTGTGATATCTAAACGTAACTTCCTTAGAGAATTTTATTTAAATAACATATAATTTACAGACTTGCTTTTTATTCCTGCTTTCTTTCCAAAAAATGATCCCATTATCTTTTCCTTGACCATAGGAAGAAAAGAGAGACAGCAGGAGGAAGATACCTGAAGAGAAGGTCATGGACATCGATTTGATTGCTCAGGCAGATGATTAACTGCCTCCGCAGAGGCAGCCCCAAGGGCCGTGCAACCATTACTCAATTTAGAATTTCTCATGTTTTCTTCTTTATTACTGAAATTGGATCTTTTGATGTATGCTCACGAACACATAAGTAACTTGATAATTTATTTGACTGTAACTTGTCCTCTATATTCAAGATTAGCAAAGTAGATAATAGTTCTCTGCATGTTGGTGCCCTCCCATGCTGGTGTTTTTCATGTCAAGGTGGAAAGGAAGAAGAGCTATGAGAACATTCCCAGAGAAGTCAGATCTAAGATCTGAGAGAGCACATATTGGCTGCCACCCAGTGTGGTCATCCATTCTCTCTGGCATTAGACAGACCGTAGTACAAAGAGGCACTTTTCTGGACCAAACGAATGATTTACTATACTCCAGGGAGAGGTCACACTTATATTACTAATAATAAAGTTGTAGAGGCTTTACTAATAGGTATTGTCATTGTTATTAAATAAATGAGAGCAGATTAAGGGTTCTTGAAATAACATCTCTCACACTCAAATCCATTCCATGAGTATTCTGGGGGAGAGACTGATGAGGAATTTGCGCCTAAAATCCTTACTTGTGTTGGGTGTCAAGATCATGAAAAAGCTGAGAATCTCTGGTCCAAGAACAACCTCTTGGGGGATCTCCAGACCTTTAAGCAGGTGCATATGCACATGTATAGATGTATAATGCTCTCTTTTTCCTTTTCCTTCTCACCTTGGTGACTGACCACAGGTATTATGGTACACAGATACACAATGTTTAGTAGGCTTTTAACCTTGTATGAACTCCCTTTCTGAAACCTCCATTTAGAACTAAGCTGCTGCCTCCAACTTGTGCTGCAGCTCTGTCACCTGGCTCCAAACATCCAAGGGAAAGGGGGAAGTAAAATCAATGCCTGGCTGTTCCAGGACACCGGCATTTTGTAGTAAGTGTTCAAACCACTTCTCTGCTATTTAACTACTATGTGATCTTGGGAAATGTTCCTGACTTCCCAAGACTCATTTTCCCCACCTAGAAAATGGGAATACCATAGGGTTGTTGTGAGGGATGAGATGATACTGTTGGATGAAAAGCCTTTACTTTTCCAACTTGGATTCTTTGGTGGGGGTCCATGAATTTAACTGACCAGAGACTGAGTAGCAGAAAAAAAAGTTAATTTACATTTTGTTAATTTACAAATGTCTCCTCAAGCAGCTAGAGAAAGGAGTCTATACACCTAATACATAGTGGGAAGGCAGGTAGGAGAAAGAACTTTTATACAAGAAAAATGGAAAATAAGGCAGTTCCAGATAGTTTGTTTAAGCAATTACTCATTCCAATGCTAATGGTTAGTCTCCCTTCTGGCTGTAAACCTCCTGTAGAGGAGATTTATGACAGTTATATTTTTTTGGACGGTCATGATTAAATCAGCAAAAGAAGTTTTAAAAAGTTTCTTTTTCACAGCTATTACTGTTTCAGAAGCTTTTAGCTAAAAATCTTTGGGCTACTGAGGTGTATTTCAGATTCCTTCATGATAAAACACAAAGTCCTATCTAGGTATTGGTTGTGTTGTAATTGCTACTGTATTGTCGTTGTCATTGTCATAATCATTGGTGTTACAGGATAGGTAAAGCTTTCATAGTTTAGAATCATTACCAAAAAGTGGTACCATCATCCACAGGGCCAATAGCTTCCTTCCAGCACTGAAAATTAGGATGTACCATAGAAGTTACTGCAGCTTGGGCAGCCAAGGAAGGTGTGCTGCTTGTCTTAAAAGGAAAAATTTCCATGCTCTACTCTTCACCATCAACACAAATGAAGGGTTTCTGCTCTTACTTGTAACAGTCTCTTCTTTGACACACAGCACAGAAAAAAAACAAGCTGGATTTTTTAAAAAATCATTTTTATTTGCTGGGAGTGGTACACATGCTTGTAATCCCAGGACTCAGGAGGCTGAGGCAAGAGGATCACCACAAGTTCGAGGCCAGCCTGGACTACATAGTGAGACTGTATCTCAAAAAAACAAAAAACAAAAAACAAAACAAAACAAAACAAAAATCACTTTAAGAAGTATTTTCTCCAAATGTTGTAGAGATACTCACAATGAGGCAAGACAGATAGCCGAGGAATTCTAGAATTACCATCACCTAAGAAAGGGACTGGATGAAATTTATATCTGAAGTTTGTGTATTTTAAAGTCTTGGGACAAAAAGAGACTCTGAAAATGAGTAGCTTTATATAAAGGTGTTATCTTTAAAAATCTTTAAAAATAAGGGGTAAAACTCTATTTTGTACCTTCAAGAAAATAATGGCAGAATGAATGATCTATACTTTGTAGATTTCCATGTTATAATTTCATTTTTCAGGAAATCACATTCCTTGTTCTATTTGTGGTACACAGTGAGTAGCTGAGGGTGAGGGTACATTAGAATATTCTTGTAATATGTAATTATATCTAGTAGAAATACTGTACCCAAATAGTCTGACTCCTGATAAGAAATTTTATTATTTATAATTTTATTAAGGATTTATTAATTGCATGCAGTACAAAAGGCATTGCTCCAAATCTATAAATGTTATTCTATTCTTAGACAAAAAAATTATTTCAGGGCCGGTGAGATGGCTCAGCGGCATAAGCGCCTGCCTTGCAAGCGCAAGGGCCCGAGTTCGACTCCCGGATCCCACATACGAAAAAGGGGCCAGTGATATCGCTCAGCGGCACGGGCGCCTGCTGGCGCGCGAGGTCCTGAGGTCGACCCCCCGGTACCCACAAAAAAAAAAAAAAAAAATTATTTCAAAATGGATACATTTGAAATGGTAATAGGACAAGAATAAAGATTTAATGAATACTTTCTTTAGGAAAGTGTATTTTCCCCTCTCCCCTTGGACAACTGTTACATAGGAAGAAAATGAGAATAACGTACATTCATGACTTGGAAGTGAAATTGGTTGCTTGCTTATTTGTTTTAATATAACAGATCACCTAACTTTTTTTAGAGTGAGTTAATTGCTGATGCCAAAGATTATCAGCCAGTCCAGTTCTAAAGTTGTACGTGCTAAGAACATGGAAAATATATTAATAGGTAGGCATTTCTAGAATTATCTGAGAAGAGGTGACATTTTTCTCATTCTGAGAGGCACCCTATATTTACCCATTTTTTTCTTTCCTATAGGGTTGGCTTATGACAAGTAAATAATAGACCTGCTAAATTGGTATATTCACTTTTAAAAAGGATCTTGTGGGCCGGTGAGATGGCTCAGTGGCATAAGCGCCTGCCTGGCAAGCGCGAGGTCCTGAGTTCGACTCCCGGTACCCACATATGAAAAAAGGGGCCGATGATATTGTTCAGCGGCACGGGCGCCTGCTGGCGCGCAAGGTCCTGAGTTTGATCCCCAGTACCCACAAAAAAAATAAATAAATAAATAAAAAATAAATAATAAATAAATAAAAAGAATCTTGTTTTCTATGTGTTGCCAGCGTTTTCATCTGTGTAATTACTTTTTTTTTGTGGGTACCGGGGGGTCGACCTCAGGACCTCGCACGCCAGCAGGCGCCCGTGCCGCTGAGCGATATCACCGGCCCCTTTTTCGTATGTGGGTTCCGGGAGTCGAACTCGGGCCCTCGCGCTTGCCGGGCAGGCACTTAAGCCGCTGAGCCATCTCACCGGCCCCTGTGTAATTAATTCTTATGGATTATAATTCTTAAAGCAATAGCTTTCAGCTCTGGTATTGTGAACCATTACTATGTTGTTATTTGTGCAAGAGAAAGGATAGAAGTTATTATTTGTGGGGTAGCCTGTGGATGGGACTGAGCATAGCTCACAGCAGCTCTATTGCTGGACTTAAACCCATAAAGCATTTTGGGCCCTGGAATTGGGTCTTCCTGTAAATGTTCTTTACCAGGCGTGTCCCTGTGAAAAAAGGTGGAGGCCCATAGCACTTAAAATGTGAGGTCATTTTGATTCAGATGATTCTGTCATCATGGACTGCAATGTGAGCATCTCATAAAAGCTGCCTGATGATGATGGTGACAGTCCTGATCACAACGAAAGTGGAGGTGGGGGGGAATACTGTACCTTTACCCTCAAGTAGTTCCTAACTTCCTCTTCTTCAGCTCTTGCTATGGTGTGGATATGGTCTGAGTTTCTCCCACAATTCATGTGCTGAAATTTAGTCACCACTGTGAGGTACTAAAAGGGTAGAAAATCTGACTATGTTGTTTAGAGGTGGGGTCTTTGGAAAGTGATTAGAATAAGATGAAGTCATCAAGGTGGAGCCTCTATGATTGAATCCCGATGGCTTTCTATGAAGAGGGAAGGAGCCAGACATAGTGGTACATGCCTGAAATCCCAGCTATTCAGGAGGATTTCAAGTTTGAGGCCAGCCTGGGCAATTTAGTGAGCCCCTGTCTCAAAATAAAAAGGATTGGGGATATAACTCAGTGGTAGAGCAGCACTGGGTTCAATCTCCAGTCCTGAAAAAAATATAAAAAAGAGGAAGATAAACAGAAGACACAAGCCTGGCATGGTGGTGCATGCCTGTAAGCCCAGCATTCAGGAGGCTGAGGCAGGAGGATCACTGTGAGTTTGAGGCCAGCCTCAGCTACATAGTGAGTTCAAGGCCAGCCTTAATTGTATGGTAAGACTGTCTCAAAAAAACAAAAAAAATAAACCCAGAAGACATAGACAGATGGACAGACCACACACACACACACACACACACACTCCCTGTCTCTTGGCATATGATACTCCACACAGCCTTAAGACTGCCAGCAAGAAGCCCATCACTAGAAATGGCCTTTTGACCTTGAACCTCCAGAAAATGAGCTAAACAAACCTCTTGTTACAAAGTTACCCAGACTTAAGTATTTCATTACAGTAACGAAAATGAGACTAACACATCTCTTTTTAGCCCAGTTCCCCTAAAGTTGCACAATGGGTACTTAAACCCAAAGACTACTTATCTACAAGAAGTCCAAGGAACAGTGAGATGTCCCCATTCCTCTCTCCAAACTGTTATATGTATAGGCCCGGATAAAGGTAAGAGCTGCTTTCCAATGTCTGGAACCCTTCTAGCACCTCATTGGTATGAGGTCCAAGTTCAGTATAGGTAGAAAAAAGAACAATAGGTCTTGCTCTCTGCAGCAAGACTGTTCACTGAATATCTGAGAGCTGATCTCAAGCCTACCTGTTCTGGTGTTATGCTGTATCCATGTGCTCAGAAAGATAACCAACAGCAAAGGCAATCACAACAGACTCCTGCTTTTTGCCAGTGACTGGTTTAGCCATTGGTATCTTGACTAAGTCCTCACTGAGGGTGCGACTGCTGGTGCTACTTCTGGGAAAGCCTTTCCTCATTGATTCAAAACAAAAAAGATGCACAAGAGAACGTCCTTCTCTTCCTTCCTGGGCATCTTCATACTTGTGACAACTGGAACTGCTACAACCTCAGGAGCTCCTGAAAGCAGAGCCTGGCTTCAAACTAGGGATGCTGAGCTGCTGAACCTGGAACAATGAGCACATGCAGGTCCTTGACAGCATCAGGTGTCACTGTAGGAGGCAAACCTGGAACCTCTCTCCCTATAGTCTAGTTATATGAGATAGTGAGCCCATTATTACTGAACTATGTCAAGGTCAGTAGGTCTGTTGCTCATAGACAAAGGATATTCTAATGGAGATATCTTTCATGGGATTATCCAGGTTTGGATTTGACAGTCATGGTCTAGAGCTCTGGCACTGGTAAAGGAACAACAGCACCATCACTTATCCTGGTTACCTTCGTTCAGTTGCTGGTTTAAAAAATCATTGAAAGGCTGGGGATGTAGTTCAGTGGAATAGCATTTGCTAGCATGTGTGAGGCCCTATATTCTTTCTCTAAACCACACACACACACACACACACACACACACACAAAATCACTGAAAACTATAAAGATGTTTCCCAACTGAAAATGGGGTTATGATCCAATGAACTAATAGAAAGTTGGAATATTAGTTGGACTTACTATACCTGACCTGTTGAATGCCATAGCTCAGCAATGCAGTACACTGTGGGTCAGTTATTTCTCTGCCCACTCTCTTCGGAGAGTATCCTAGCACCTATCAATAGCCTGGGAAAAGATCAAAAATTGAAGTTCAAAGTATAGTTTCTACTGCATGTGAGTTATTTTTGCACCATAGTAAAATTAAAAAATCCTAAATTGAAAGTTGAACAAACTAATTGAACTATCTGTAAAAAAAAAAAAAAATCAATGTTTAAAGATAGTTGGAATATATGTTCAAGAACTGTAACACTGAAAATCAACAGAATCAGAGTCAGGGGTAATTTTTTCTCTTCCACATGTAAGTCACAACTTTTCAGGATAAGGTATCAGAGTAAATCTGAAGGGTACTGCAATGCAATTGGGATTGAGAAAAATCCTACACCTTCCATATATACATATATCCAGAGGCTCTCTGTGTCAGGGTTTTGCAGAGAACCACAACGATATTGGCTCATGTGACTGTGGGGTTGGAAAGTCTGAAATCTGTAGGGCTGACCAGGAAGCCAAAAACTAAGGTAAGAGTTGATGTGGCAGTTTTAAGCCTGATATCTGTAGGGCATGCCAAAAGGTGGAAATTGAGGCCGAATATCCTTGTCACAGCCTTAAAATAGAATTCCCTTTCTCTGGGAAGGCTTATTTTTAAAATTTCTTATGTTGTGAAAAAATAAAACAGAATTTTATAATCAAATAATAAAAGAATAACAATAGTTGTTACACTGTGTATCATTATCTTCAAAGTAGTTACTCAGAGTATAAGACATAAACCAAAAAAAGTCTTACAAAAAAGAAACAAACAGAAAAAAGTCGCCGTCCGGACACTGGAATATAGTGACTGGAGGAGGACAAGAAAAAGGGAAGTGGCTCCCCAGGACCCAGGAAAGATCTGAAGTGCAGTTCGGGGCCCACGGAGAGAGTGAAAAGAGAAGCTCCAACAAAGAAGGAGGTGGCCACCAGCACCTTTTCCCTGTGTCGGGAATCCCGACACGACAGAAGCGGTTCAAATCTGTGGACACGCGGTGACTGCTGGCGCCCCCGGGGGCCTCTGCGGAGGAACGCGAGAAGCGGCGGTGCAGAGAAGCAGCGGCCGTGAAGGACACACTGACTGGCGGTGAGTGCTGACTCCCAGCCATCCCGCACGAGAGAGCGACTAGCCAGGCGCCATTGTCGGGGGGGGGGCAGCAGCTAAACTTGGAACTCAGGGTGGCCGCCACTCCATCCACGGCTCCAGCAGGACCTCCGCGGAGGAACGCAAGACGCCGCGGTACAGAGAAGCACCGGCCGTGAAGGACACAGTGACTGGTGCTTTTCTTCCTGGTATTCCAAGACTGAGATTGTCTAAGGATCACAGAAAATACTGTGGCACAGTACCAAAGAACCAAGGACTGGGCCAAACAGGCAGCAACTTCTTATCTTCAACAAATTGAAGAGGTAGGATCTTGCAGTAGGCTCAAAACCCAAAAATAAGCTACACCTGGAAGACACCTCAGAGAAGTAGCTGTCTCCTAAGAGTTTGAAATACTAGCAATAAAGCAACCTACCATAGGCAATTTACAAACATCACCCCAGGAATTAAAATAAAGAAAGAAAAGAAAATGAGACGACACTTAAACAAGATGCAACCCAACACATCCAGTTCACCAAAGGCAAACCCATGGGGCAACGAGGTAGGACAAACCGAAAGCCACCCACCTGATATCTCTGAAGTGGTAACAACAAAGCAGTTGAATGAGGCTCTGTAAAAATGTAAATCAGAAATAATTTCTCAGATAACTTCAGAGATAATGTCCACAATGAAGACCATGCTTAAGGACTCTAGAGCAGACACAGACAAAAAAAATAGATGAGCTTAAGAAAATGATGGAAGCCATGAATGCTCAGCATAGGAAAGAAATGGAATCCACAAAGCAGATTCAAGCAGATATCCAGGAGAACAAAAATTCCACTGAAAGTATTTGTAGCAGATTAAGCCAATGTGAGGACAGGATCTCAGATATAGAAGACAGGCTTGCAATTAGTGATCATGAAAAGAAAGAATTCTTAAAAATAGCAAGGGACAATGAAAAATCAATCCAGCAGCTGCTAGACGATGCAAAGAAGAATAACAAGATTGATTGGAGTCGATGAAAAAGCAGGAGATAGCATAAATGACACCAGAACACTGTTCACAGACATTATCACAGAAAATTTCCCTGGTAGAGAAAAACAATTTGACGTTCAGATAAGTGAGGCTTATAGAACTCCAATTAGCCACGATCAAAAGAAACCTTCAGCCAGGCATATCATAGACAAGATTCAGAAATTCAACATAAGAGTAGAATTTTAAAAGCTGTTAGAGAAAAGAAACAAATCACCTATAAAGGAAAGCCCATCAGAATCACAGCAGACTTTTCAGCACAAACCCTCAAGTCAAGAAGAGCTTGGAATGATGTATTTCAAGTTCTAAAGGAAAATAACCTTCAACCCAGATTGATGTACCCCGCAAAACTATCTTTCAAAACTGACGGAGAAATAAAATACTTCCATGACAAAGAACATCTGAGAAAATTTATAACCACCAAACCAGCACTCCAAAATGTTTTGAAGGACATTCTAGAAAGGGATAACAAGGACTACAACTCCAGGAACCCCAACAGAAGGAATCCACCAGGCAGGGCAAACAATTAAACAGAGGGAGGGAAAAAAAAATAAAAAGAGGGGGAGCCAACAACAGGAAAATAACATGACAAGGATAAGTCAATACATATCAGTTTTAACCATCAATGTTAATGGTCTCAATTCACCAATCAAAAGGCACAGACTGGCAAATTGGATCAAGAAGCAAGATCCAACAATATGCTGTATACAAGAAACACATTTAATTCAAAAAGAAATTCATAGACTGAAACTCAAAGGATGGAAAACAATACTCCATGTCACAGGAACCCAGAAAAAAGCAGGGGTAGCTATTCTTTTTGCAGACAAAGTGAATTTCAAGCCAAGAATGATTCAGAGAGATAAAGAAGGTCACTACATCCTTGTAAAGGGAACAATCCAAGAGGAAGAGATAACAATCATAAATATATATACAACAAATACCAGTGCACCCAACTATATAAAACAAATATTAATGGACATGAAAAATCAAATAAGCACTAATACAATTGTATTGGGGGATCTCAATACTCCACTGTCACAAAAAGACAGATCAACTAGACAAAAAATCAAAAATGAAATAGTAGAACTGAACCAAACTTTGGACCAAATGGACTTAGTAGATGTCTACAGAGTGTTCCACCCCACAGCATCAGAATACACATTCTTCTCAGCTGCACATGGAACGTTTTCCAAAATAGACCACAAACTAGCTCATAGAACCTACTTAAGTAAATGCAAAGGAACTGAAATTATCCCATGTATATTATCAGACCATAGTGGAATGAAATTGGAAATCAATGGCAAAAGAAACCACAAGAACTTCCTAAACACATGGAAATTAAATAGCACCCTACTGAACAACCAATGGGTCACAGATGAAATTAAAGAAGAAATTAGACAGTTTCTGCAACTGAATGATAATGACAGTACAACATACCGGGACTTATGGGACACAATGAAAGCAGTCCTAACAGAGAAATTTATAGCATTAAATACCTATATCAGGAAAACAGAGCAAGCACACATAAACAACCTAATGGTGAACCTCAAACTTCTAGAAAAAGAAGAGCAGGCTAAGCCAAAAGCTCGTACAAGGGAGGAAATTATAAAGATCAGAGCAGAAATTAACATACTGGAGACTAAAAAAATAATACAAAGAATCAACGAATCAAAGAGTTGGTTCTTTGAAAGATTAAATAAAATCGACAAACCCTTATCCAACCCTATTAAAAAAAGGAAAGAAAGTACTCAAATCCATGCAATTAAGAATGAAAAGGGTGATATCACAATGGACCCTGCAGAAATCCAGAAGATCATCTACACCTACTTTGAAAACTATTATTCTAATAAGATGGAAAATGCAGAAGAAATGGACAGATTCCTAGATACATATGAATTACCAAAGCTCAACCAAGAAGATATAAAAATCCTAAATAAACCAATAACAATCAATGAAATTGAAGATGTAATTAAAAACCTCCCAACAAAGAAAAACCCAGGCCCTGATGGATTCACTGCCGAATTCTACAAGAAATTTAGAGAAGACCTAACACCACTACTTCTCAAACTCTTTAATGAAATTGAAAGGGAAGCAATACCCCCAAATTCATTCCTGGAAGCAAGCATTACCCTGATACCAAAACCAGGGAAGGACCCAACTAAGAAAGAGAACTACAGACTAATTTCCCTAATGAACACAGATGCAAAAATCCTCAGTAAGATACTGGCAAACAGAATGCAGCAAATCATCAAGAAGATTATACACCATGGATTCATCCCAGGGATGCGGGGAAGGTTCATATGTAAATCAATGAATGTAATACACCATATTAACAGAACCAAGGACAAAAATTATATGATCATCTCAATAGATGCAGAAAAAGCTTTTAACAAAGCCCAGCACCCATTCATGATAAAAAAAAAAACGCTACAGAAAATTGGAATAGATGGTCTTTATCTGAATCTGATAAAAGCTATCTATGACAAACCAACAGCCAATATCATACTAAATGGACAAAAACTGAAAGCCTCCTCTCTAAAAAAAGGAACAAGACAAGGATGTCCACTGTCCCCACTCTTATTCAACATAGTCCTGGAAACTTTAGGCAGAGCAATTAGACAAGAGCAAGAAATAAAAGGAATAATGATTGGAAAGGAAGAAGTTAAATTATCATTATTGGGCCGGTGATATCGCTCAGCGGCACGGGCGCCTGCTGGTGCGCAAGGTCCTGAGGTCAACCCCCGGTACCCAGAAAAAAAAAAATTATCATTATTTGCAGACAACATGATACTCTACATAGAAGACCCCAAAAACTCCACTAAAAAATTTCTAGATTTAATAAGCAAATTCAGTAGTGTAGCTGGATACAAAGTCAACACTCAAAAATCAATAGTCTTCCTGTACACGAATAACAAACTCACTGAGAGAGAAATTAGGGAAACAACACCTTTCACAATAACATCCAAAAAAATGAAATACCTAGGAATCGATCTCACAAAGGAGGTAAAACACCTCCTTTACTGAAAACTACAGTTACTCTGAAAAAGGAGATGGAAGAGGATATCAGAAAATGGAAAGATATCCCTTGCTCTTGGGTAGGAAGAACCAACATAGTGAAAATGGCCATACTTCCAAAATTGTTATACAGATTTAATGCAATTCTGATCAAAATTCCAACAACATATCCCACAGAATTAGAGAAAACAATCCTAAAATTCATCTGGAACCAGAGGAGACCTAGAATAGCAAAGGCAATTCTGGGCAACAAAAGCAAGGCAGGGGGCATCACAATCCCTGACTTGAAATTATACTAGAAAGCTGTGATAAAAACAACGTGGTATTGGCAATAAAAAACAGACCTGAAGATCAATGGAACAGATTAGAAGATGCAGAAACAACTCCAGACATACTAAGCCACTTTATCTTTGACAAAGGTGCCAAACACATTCACTGGAAGAAAGATAGCCTCTTTAATAAATGGTGCTGGAAAAACTGGCTCTACACATGCCGAAGATTAAAATTAGACCCATATCTTTCACCGTGCACTAAACTCAAAATGGATCAAAGATCTAAATATTAAAACAGAAACATTAAATCTCCTGGAAAATAGAATAGGTAAAACTCTTGAAGACATTGGTGTAGGCAAAGACTTTATGAATAAAACCCCAATGGCACAGGAAGTATCACAAAGAATTAACAACTGGGATCTCATCTTATTAAAAAGCTTTTGCACAGCAAGAGGAACCACTAACAGAGTGAAGAGACAACCCACAACATGGGAAAAAATGTTTGCCAGCTATTCCTCAGACAAAGGATTACTATTGAGAACATACAAAGAACTAAAAAAAATCAGACTTCCCAAATTTAAAGATCCAATCCAAAAATGGGCATCTGAGATGAATAAACACTTCTCAGATGAAGAAATACAAATGGAAAATAAATATATGAAAAAATGTTCAACATCACTAGTCATTCGAGAGATGCAAATTAAAACAACACTGAGATTCCATCTCACCCCAGAAAGAATGGCTATTATCAAGAAATCAACTAATAACAAATGCTGGAGGGGCTGTGGGGAAAAAGAAACCCTTCTCCACTGTTGGTGGGAGTGTTGACTGGCGGAGCCACTGTGGAAATCAGTGTGGAGATTCCTCAAAAAACTAGGACTGGAGGTCCCATTTGACCCAGCTATTCCCCTTCTGGGTATCTTTCCAGAAGAATTAAAAACATCATACCACAGCGATATATGTGCACCCATGTATATAGCAACACAATTTGTAATAGCTAGATCGTGGAAACAACCCAAATGCCCATTAACCGAGGAATGGATAAAAAAGATGTGGTCTTTTTATACAATGGAGTACTACTCAGCCATAAAGAAAGATAAACTGGAAACTTTTATAGGTAAATGGATGCAACTCGAGAAAATACTCACAAGCGAAATAAACTAGATGCACGTTTGTAAACATCGTATTGTCTCCCTAGTATGAAAATGCAATTTCACTGTGACTATTCCATTCCTTAGTCTTCTATTTTTACCTAGCTTTTACATGGCTTAATCTTATACTGAGTAATGTTTCTCTCCAAAAGGTATTTGTACATTCTCTAATGCTTGAGTTTGTTAATACAGCAGAATGTTTACTTATTGTCTTAAAAAAAATAAATTAAAAAACAAACAAATAATAACAGATCTTTCTTTTCAATGAACTAAGATAAACTGGTAGTACAAATGAAACCAATTAGCGTATATGTTGAAATATTTTTAAATAATGGAATTTGTAATTTGGGGAAGTATTTGAACTTCTCTTATTTACTATTGTATTTTGTTCTTTGTGCTTCTCATATAAGAGAAAATGTGATTTTTGAGCTTGTGCATCTGATTTATTTCACATAACATTATGTTCTCAAGTCACATCCATTTCACTATGAATGGCTCAAGTTTATCTTTATGGCAGAGTAGTACTCCACTGTGTATAAAGACCAGATTTTCCTTATCCATTCATCTGTTGGTGGATATATATGCTGTTTCTGAGATCTAGCTATTATAAGTTGTGCTGCTATAAACCTGGGTATACATATATTCCTGTAATATGATTATTTTAACTCTTTTGGGAATACACCTAGAAGGGGAACAGCTGAGTCAAATGAAATTTCTATTTTTAGAGTTTTGAGGAATCTCCACACTGATTTCCATAGTGGTTGTACCAGTTTATGTTTGCACAGACAATGTAGTAGAGTTCCTTTTTCCCCACGTTGTCACCAGCTTTCATTATTAGATTTTTTTGATGATAGCCTTTCTTTCCAAGGTAAGATGCTATCTCAGTGCAGTTTTTTTTTTTTTTTTTTTTAAGAGTAGGAAAATTGGAGAAAAGGAATGGGGAATAGGAGAGCTCCTGAGAGACAGGAGGTATCCCGAATGGACTGCCTATCTCAGTGTAGTTTTAATTTGCATTTCTGTGATGGCCAGTGATAATGAGCATTTTTTCATGTATATATTGGCCATTTGTACTTCTTCTGAGAAATGTCTATTCAGTTTAGTTGCACGTTTTTTGAATGGTTCTTTTACATTGAGGGGTCTAATATTTTTTAATTCTTTGTATATTATTAATGTTAGTCCTCTGTCCAAGGAATAGCGGGAAAAAATTTTTTTTTCCCATTCTGTAGATTGTCTCTTCATCCTATTGGTTGTTGCCTTTGCTGTGCAGAAGCTTTCTAATCTGATATGAGCCCATTTGTTGATTATTGGTATCCTTTCTTGTCATTGAGGTTCTGTTCAGAAAGTCCTTGCCTACACCTATGTCTTCAAGAGTTGTAACTATTTTATCTTCCAGTAGATTGTTTCTTTTTAAAATTTAGATTTTTGACCCATTTTGATTTTAGTTTAGTACATGGTGAGATATGAGTTTAAACTCAATCTTCTGCATGTGGATATCCAATTTTCCCAGCACCATTTATTAAAGAAGCTATCTTTCCTCCAGTGTATATTTTTGGCTCCTTTGTCTGAGATGAAATAGCTGTATGTGTTTGGCATTGTTTTCTGCTTTTCCTATCCTGTCTCATTGATCCACATGCCTGTTTTTGCACCAGTACCATGATGTTTTAATCTGGAGTTTTATAACTTCAAGTCTGAGATTGTGATACCACCTGCTTTGCTTTTGTTACCCAGGATTGCTTTTTCTATTCATGGTCTCTTCAGATTCCTATACATTTTAGGATTATTTCTCTATCTCCGTAAAAAATGATGTTGGCATTTTGATTTGGATCGTATTAAATCTGTATACCAGTTTTGGGAGTATACACATTTTTTTTTTTTTTTTTTTGTGGGTACCGGGGGGACGACCTCAGGACCTCACGCGCCAAGGCACCCGTGCCGCTGAGCGATATCACCGGCCCCTTTTTTCTTATGTGGGTTCCGGGAGTCGAACTCGGGCCTTCGCGCTTGCAAGGCAGGCGCTTAAGCCGCTGAGCCGTCTCACCGGCCCCGGAGTATACACATTTTGATTATGTTGATTCTGCCTATCCAGGAACGGAAGGCATTTTTCCATTTTCTGGTGTCCTCCTCAATTTCTTGTTTCAGTCTGATGTAATTTTCGTTGGAGAGGTCTTTCACAATCTTAGGTTAATACATAAGTAATTAATTTTTTGATGCTATTGTGAATATTATTTTCCTTATTTTTCAGTGAGTTATTTGTGTATAGGAATGCTATTGCTTTTTGTGTATTTATCTCATATCCTGCTATACTACTGAGTTTGGTTATCAATTCTAGGAGTCAGTTGGTGGAGTTTTCTGGGTCTTATAAGTAAAGGCTCATGTCATCTACAAATAATGATACTCTGACTTCGTCCTTTCCTTAAGTTTTTTTCTCTTGTATGATTACTCTGGCCACTGTTTCAAGGACTATGTAGAACAGATGTCATGATAGTGGACATCCTTGACTTATTTCTGATTTTAGACAAAAGGCTTTCCGCTTTCCCCCATTTAATATGATGTTGGCAGTTATGTTGGTCATAAATGGCTTTTCTCATGTTGAGATAAGGTCCTTCTGTACCTGTATTCTTCAGGGTTTTTATCATGAATGGATGTTGAATTTTGTCAAGTGCTTTTTCTGTGCCTATTAAGATGATCGTGTGATTTCTGTCCTAGCTTCTGTTTATGTGATGAATTACATTTGATGATTTGTGTATGTTGCATCCTGGGATGAAGCTTACTTGGTTGTAGTGTATGATCTCTTTGATGATTTGTTGCATTCTGTTTGCCAGTATCTTGTTAAGGACTTTTGCATCTATGTTCATTAGCGAAATCAGCCTATAGTTTTTTTTTTTTTTTTCTGTGGGTACCGGGGGGTCAACCTCAGGACCTCGCGCACCAACAGGCACCCGTGCCGCTGAGCGATATCAACGGCCCCTTTTTTGTATGTGGGTTCCGGGAGTTGAACTCGGGCCCTCACGCTTGCAAGGCAGGTGCTTATGCCGCTGAGCCATCTCACCGGCCCTATAGTTCTTTTTTGATTGGATCTTTGTCTGGTTTTGAGATCAGGATAATGTTAGCTTCTGAGAATGATTTTGGAAGTACTCCTTACCTCTCAATTTCATTAAAAAGTTTGAGGAGTATTAGTATTAGATCTTTCTCTGGGAAGCCTTACTTTTAAATCTTAGTTATTTTTGTTCTTTAGGACTCCAATTGATTAGATGAGGCCTTCCACATTACTGAAAGTGCTGTGGTTTATATCTAAATATCTCCTCAAAGCCTCATGCAATCATGGGGGTCCTTGAGGAGGTGATTGGATCATGGAGGCTTTATAGCTGTTAAGAGGTGGGGTCTGGTGGGAAGAGGTAGGTCACTGGGAGCAGGACTTAAAAGAGTTTATTTCCTACCACAGCTCTTCCCTTCTCTCTCTGCTTCCTGACCACCATGCCATGAGCAGCTTTTCCTTCACCATGCCCCTCTGCCACACTGTCCTGCCTTGGAGCAAGCCAACTATGGACTGAAACTTGTGCCAAAATAGACCCTTCCTCCTTTAAATTACAAATGTCAGTTATTGTGTTTCAGTGACAAAGAAAGTGACTAAAACAGAGGGTAATCTCCTTTATTTAAAGTCAACAGGTTGCAAATGGGAAGCACATCTATTAAAAATACCTTCACAGCAATGTCTAGACTGGTGTTTGACCGAATGACTGGGCTCAATAGTCAAATTGACACAAAAACTTATTTTTCACACTCCCCAGTGAAACTGTCCCATCAGTTATCCTTTCAACATCAAGGTCTATCACAATTAACAAGGTTCAGCCAAGGCCCATCCTTTCAAATGTCCTACACTGAAGACCAGATAATCAAAAGTAAATAGACTTCTGAGCAAATACACTTGGAGAAACAAAAAACAATGAGACATAAGGAAATGACCATCCCTGCTCCTCCCCTCGAAAAAAACAACAAAAACAAACAACTACCGTTACTAGCTTCAGGAAAATAAAAGAAGATAAATCAATCATGAAACTATAAAAAAGCTACTGGGAAAAAAAGATTTCAAAGAATAAAAAGGAACTCTTGGGAATTATTAACATGGCAACATAAATGAAAACTTGGTACAAGGATTAGAAGATGGAGAGAAGGAAATTTCCAAGAAAGCAAAATGAAATGATAAAAAGATGGAAAAGAGAGAGAGAGAGAGAGAGAGAGAGAGAGAGAGAGAGAGAGAGAGAGAGAGAGAGAGATCAATTCAGGAAAACAATATCTGAATAAGATTTTCCAGAAAGAGAACAGGGAAAATTGAGGAGAATTATCAAAGAAATAATTAAGGCACTAAAAAATATGAGTTTCCAACCCAGTAGATATTTATCTATACCAAACCATTTCATCATTTAAGAAATTTAAGAAACTAAAGATAAGTTTTTGTTGTTGTTGTTTTTATTTTATGGTACTGGTGATTGAGCTTGGTGCCTCATGCATGCTAGGCAAGTCCTCTACCACTAAGCTACATCTCCAGCCCAGATAGAAAGTTATGAGTGGGTAGCAGTGATAGATTACAGTTGTTCCTTTGTGTCTGCAGGGAATTCGTTCCAAGACCCCCAAGGATACTAAAATCTGAGGAAGTTCTTTATACAAATGACACTATTTGCATATAACCTATGCATATTCTTTTAAAAATCATTTCTAGATTACTTATAATAGCTAATATAATGTAAATGCTATGTAATAGCATACATATACTGTATTATTTAGAGAATAATGAGAAGAATAAAGTCTACATATGTCTAGCATAGACGCATTTTTTCCTGAATATTTTCAATCCAAGGTTGGTTGAACCTGAGGATATAGAATTCCAGGATGTAGAACCTGTGGATATAGAACCCTCAGGTACAGAGGGCTGACTGTACATGCAAATGATCAAGAATCATACATTAGTAGAAGAGATTGGAACGATGCCTTGAAAACTCTGAGAAAAATGATATTTTAACCCAGAATTCTATTCACAACCAAACCTGGAAAATGTAAGGGTAGAGGATGATGTTTTTAGAAATGAAGTTCTTTAAAATTTACTTCCCAAGTACTTTTTCTCAATAAATAATGGAGGAAGTATTCCTCCAAACACAGGAGTAAAGAAACAAGAGGACAGAAAATGCAGGAATTAAGGGATCTAAGAGGAGCGAGAGGCAAAGGAAGAGTCAGTGGGATGCTCAGTGGGGTCCCAGGACACAGCTGCCCTAGAAAGAGAGAGCAGTTGGTCTAAGCTAGATGAGGTTGGGGAATTCTGGGAGAGGTACTTCAAGAATGTGTACTTCAAGTGTCACATGACACTTGGTGTGCTTGAACATAATGAGAGGAGATGTGTACTTTGGGGGGACTGAAAATAAAACACTTTTTTCTAAAAACCAAGGAAGTTATTAAATCCAAGAAAAGCAAAAGTTTATTCCAGAAAGGAAATTAATGTCAGTACTACTTGGCTCAGTAATGAATATTTACCTAGTTAAAATAATGCAAATAGTGAATTTTGATAAAATTATGTTTATGTGAATGATGACATTTGTGGTATAGACAAAGAATGAGAAAAAGAGAGATAAGCCATTATCCTACTACAGATAAGCATATAACATGTAATACTGGAAGATCAAGAAACTGTGGTTATGTGAAGATTGCTATATAAAGGAATTTAGAGGTATATAAAGATTAGAGGTTAATAATAATAATGTAAAAGATTAAAGAGCTTGTTTCTGGGAGGAAAAAGGGTAGACACAGGGAGAGGATTATTGTTTTTCTTTTTTTTTTTTTGGTTCATGGTACTGAGGATTGAACCCAGCCTGTTGCAGCGAGCTACATTCTCAGCCCTTTTAAAAATTTCTTTTATTTTGAGAGACTTACTTAGAGGTAAGTCTCACTAAGTCACTAAATTCCCCTGGCTGGGTTTAATCTTGCAATCCTCCTGCCTTGGCCTCTCAGAGTGCTGGGATTATAGGCACGCACCACCATGCCCAGTGAGGATTATTGTTTTTCATAGTAAATTTTGAGTAACTGTTTGACCTTCTTGCACACAAATTTTTGATAAATAGAAACTTCAAACATACAACTTCTTAAACCTGTAGGATAAGACCCAGACTCCTGTCAGCCTGAATCCTCAGTTTATGGATTCAGAGTGACTTCAGTTCTAAGGGTAGCCCTGCCACTTACCAACTATGTAACCTTGGGCAAATTATCTAAATTCTCCAAAATCTGAAAAGGGGATGATAATTCTCATGGTAACTGATTACAGCCCTGGTTATGAAGACTTAATAAAATAAGTCTAAGCATTATGCCAGACACATACAGTACTTGCATCAACTTTCATTTAGTGTTTTTGCTATTATCAGGCTGACATTCAAAGCTCTTTGTAATCTCGCTCCAATCTGCCTTTCTAATCTCATATTTTATAACTCACCTAGATAAACTCTAAGCTTGGGCCAGTCAGTTCTTAAACTTTCTCAAATATGCCATGCTTTTTCAAACTGCCTCCCACTACTGCTTGTGCAATTGTTTGTTTTCTTATTTATAAGCCTATTTTGGTGGAAAGAACAATCAAAGGTAAGTCGGTTATATCCTGTAAATAACTGGACAATATCTGCATTCATAAGATTGAAATCCAAACTGTAACTATTTCCTCTAGGGGCTAAAACCTGAAAATTGTTGTTTCATTTTTGTTCAAGACATGTTACTCTTGTCATTGCTCAGGGTTGCCATGGTTCCTGTTTGAAATATTTTCTTGGTGCTTTCAAGATTTAAGTTTCTACATATGAACAAGTGGAAATAACCCCTTTGATTAAGACAAGGAGATAGGCAGGGTAAGATTCTTGAGAGATGGATAGTGTCAGAACTATAAATATAAGCCAGAATTTTTGTGTCTCAGTCACAAACTAATGCTTGCTACCCCAACATTGCATATGTCAATCTTCATTTTCCCTAATTAAGGGAGCCATTTATTTTGTAAACCAGAGATTCTTTTCCCTCTCTTCTGAGCACAATTTAAATGAAAAAAAAAAGTAACCATTTCCTTGCAGTTTTATAAAGTGAAGGCTTTGATTTTGTCAATAAATTATTAGGGGCCAATTATTTTATTAAAGAGGGAGAAACATTGTTAAAATATATAGATAAGCAAATTCTAGCCCTCAAATAAAGATTAAACCAGTGAAAATTAAGCTAATTAACTTTGACAATTAATCATATTCTGTCAACTTTACCATCACTGAACAGAAATGAAAATTGTACTTTTGGGAGTCTCACTAACCTGTATGTCAGATGACATCTGGCCCATGGTACTCTGAGTTTTCGACTACCTCTTAAAGACTTTTGGTCTCTGGTGTAGATAGGATGTAAAAATGTAATAATCATGTTAATTGCTTTTTATTGCTTTAAAATGGTCACAAGATTTTAATCATCTAAAAAGATTTGCAGGTTTAAAGAGGAGGGATACTATTGTTTTTATTATTCTTAATTGAATTCAATTTAGACTCTTACACAAATTCCCTAGGATTCCATCACTTATTATCCTTGCCATTAGTATTTTGTTATTTGTTGACACTTCGGGAACATTCCTAAGGTGAATGACAGTAAATCAATTGCTATAAGGTAAACATATATATTATCTAGGAATATTCTTTCTTCATAGGGTAAATCATTTGTGAAGGGTTGTTTCATGTGAGCTGCATTAGTTTTTTAGATATCAAAAATAAAGTGAGAGATGAGAGCATTTTAATGCAAAGTAGACAATTTAGAACTCTTCTAGTTAGGTTTTATTTTTGTGTGTGTGATAGTGGAATCAAACCCAAGACCTCACACATGCTAGACAAGTGCCTACAATTGACCTACACTCACAGCCCAGCTCAGATTAGGCTTTTTTTTTTTTTTGTGGGTACTGGGGGTCGACCTCAGGACCTCACGCGCCAGTAGGCGCCCGTGCCGCTGAGCGATATCACCGGCCCTTTTTTCGTATGTGGGTTCCAGGAGTCAAACTTGGGCCCTCGTGCTTGCCAGGCAGGCGCTTACACCGCTGAGCCATCTCACCAGCCCCTCAGGTTAGGTTTTGAAAACCATTATTCCCTTGGCTGAAAGGAAGATTAAAGTCAAATGTATTTAAATAAGCAAAGGGCATCTAAAACCTTAGGCTCCAATTCTATTTGCTCAGTCCTATTTCTGTGTTCTCACCAAATCAAGTACTATTGCTTATAATGCATCTTCTGGAAGAATTAGAGTACAGTTCAATCTCTAGGTAATTTCTTCTAAACCTAGTATTAATCCACAACCAACCTTTATTTCTAGTTACTTTCCTTCATATTGATGTCTCTGTTAATTTAAACGTAGTTGCCTGCTTAAACCTCACGGTACCAAAGTCTTGTACAGTAGACAAGGACCTGTTGTCAATGAAATTTGCCAATTAGGTTGAGGGTATTCTTCAAATAAGAAGGTCAGATCCAAAAAAGGACCTATAAACCAAGTTCCTGGGACCCTCTAGTATGCATTGGATACCAACGATTAAAAATAAAGGTGTAACTGTTATTTTCGGCACCATAGTGGTGTGCACTTGATTCCATTCTTTGCCATTTCATCTCACAAGACTTTGAGGATCAAGTAATTCCTGGCCAAGAAACAAAAGCAAAATTATCCCACTTTTCAGTTGAGAACTGGCAATAAATTCAGATCCAACTCCAAAGAAGACACTCCAGAAGAAGCCAGCTGGGTCTATAAGGAATTTACAGGAGATGGCACACGTATTTATTCTGTAACACAGTCACTGTCATCTTACCATATCAAGCTGAAAAATGTCACCACTGTCTGACAGTTGGGCATCTGCAACTAGGAATCTGATTTTTCTTTTTCTATGATCTGGACTAGTGGGTTGGTTCAGTAACAAATGTATGAAATCTTTTCTAAAAAATAATTATACTATCAACATCTATAATTTCAATATTTCATCTGATAATGTACCTGCTGTGGGGTCAATACTATAATGATGTCAAGTGCAATTACTGCCAACTCTTCAATTAACAGATTGTGTGATGAACATAATGAAAAACTGGGAAGTTCTCAAGTGGTAATCCCACTAATGGATATTATTCTTGCTGAATTAATTCTAAGCTCTTAAATTCTATGCAGAGTGGAAAACAATTAGAAAATAAAAAAGAAAGGAAAAGTCAAAGGACAAGAACACAATACATATTTTTCAAATGAAGAGCCTGTAGCCTCTCATACGGAAGAGGACAAGGAGAAATAGACATGGTTGGGGACATAGCACACAGAGATGACCCACTTCACCAGTTCACCTTAGGTGGCTGAGTAGCATAAAATGCTGCCTCGTAGTGGATTGTACACATGATGTGAGGCCAAAAGTCTTTTGTTCCTGATGAGTTTACTGCTGTCTATGCAGGACTTGCTCAATGACATGTGATGGCCACGTATTTTTTCCAAAGCAGCACCTATAGGACTGTTTCATTTGAATATTCCAGAACAACAGTGCAAGGGCCCACAGGGCCTCACATTCCTTCCCACCAAGAGGCTAATTATGTCTGGTAACTGACAATTAGGTTTAATATTTCCATAATATCGGGACCGGTGAGATGGCTCAGCGGTGTAGGCACCTGCCTGGCAAGCGCGAGGGCCCGAGTTCGACTCCTGGAACCCACATACGAAAAAGGGGCCAGTGATATCGCTCAGCGGCATGGGCGCCTGCTGGCGCGCGAGGTCCTGAGGTCGACCCCCCGGTACCCACAAAAAAAAAAAAAAAAAAAAAAAATTTCCATAATATCTTTATTTTTCTTTTTATACTTTTTTCTTGTCTTGCAACTACTGGTTTGATCCCAGATTGGGGTAAAACACTTCACAAATTATTTTTGGCTTAACATTCCTCATTTTCAAATGTGCTTTTCAGACTTTAATTAAACCTGGTTTTCCTGAGGGCTGACAAGGAGCCACTGTATTTTTCTGCTTATAAGAAGGGGACAATGAAAATTGAATAATGAATATAGACAGTAAAAGGTGAAAGGGATGATATAAAACTCTCCTGAAAATCTGAATTTAGAAAGTTTTTTGCCTTTCTTCAGACCTAAATTCATACTATTAAGCATGTTGGGAAAATCTGATACCTTGAGGAGGTGAAGGGACATTGTATTCCATTTGAAAATAAAAGGAAAAAACAAACAATTCCTTATAGATGTAACATTATACATAAATTAAAACATAAAATGTAAGAAAAATGTTCTACTTTTCAGGTGATTTGCTTAAAAATTATTATTTATTTTAACTTAATTTCTAGTTCAATAAAATTCATTAAAATTAGAAAAAATAATTTGATCAAGTGCCCTTAAGTCACATAATGTGATGTTTATAGAATTTTTATTGAGACAATTTAAAGTATAATTGCCTTGTCTTTAAAACTCACACATAAGTGAATCTAAAAGAGTTAAATAGTAAAACTTCAGTGAGGCAGCCACTAGCCAGTTTTAACCAACTGAGGCCAAACAGTACCTTTGCTAGTTGTATGAACAAAATAATCATAGAAAGCATTTTTGAGTGGGGTAATGAAGTTGATCCTGGAGGTAACACTTATCCTTTCTTCCAACTTTCACAGCAGGGCAAAGAGAATCTTTATTTTTAAAGGGAGATGCTATGGGCCTATCTTTGCAAAGAAGACATTAAAATAGAGTTTTCTTTCCTTGAGGTCTAGTGTTGCACGAAGCTTTTTAACAGCTAATAAGAACTGAAACAACTAGGTACAGAAATAAAGTTGCTGAAGATATTCTCAAATAAAATGTGTATTGTTAAAAACTGCAGATAGAGAAAGGAAAATAATGAGAATACTCTATAGATATTACATGAGAAAAAAAATTTTCAGTCTGAGCCAACTGGGAATGCATGAAAGACTATGAATGACACAAAATTAAGGGGCCAAGGAAGAAAAGGGTATGGGAAGACCAGGAGAGAAATAGTTTCCTCTGCGGCAGTTTCCTGGTACGGTGTTCATTATGGTTGATTCTTCATGATTCCTTCACTCACCAGATGACCAGCCCAGGCTATGGTGGCAATCCCATAAGCATTATTAGTGATTGATGTAGGAATGGTCTGCTGGAGAGTTTTGAGGAAAAGTTTCCTCAACACTATGAAGGAGACAGAAAGAGGGACTCTCTTCTTTCACTGAGTATATACTAAACCAAACCTATATACAGGAGTTGGCAGAGTGCATGAATGGAAAGAACGTCAGTATTTGACAACATTATTCAATCACTAAACCAATCAGTCTTGAATCTTGCCCTGTCTTGGGACTTCCCTATATGTAAAATAATGTTCTCTATGTTTAAGTCAGTTTATCAGGACTTTCTATTATCTCCTAACCAAGAATAGTCTTAGTGCAATTTGTTGATATAATTAATGAGGACAATTACATATTTTACCAAAAACCTTGCATGGCTACATTTTAATTATTGTTTCCATATTATATATTTACATGTTCATTGAGCCTAGTTCATCTCACAATTTGTGCTCTTTTCTCAAATTTTAGCTCTTTTATAAGCCCTATTACAAAAATCCCTTTATATATTGTTTAGTAGAAAGGTCCTGACTAAATTTAAGTGTCTTTGCAGCCAAGAATTTTTTTTTTTTTTTTTGAGAAAGGGTCTCTATTTATAGTCCAGGCTGACTTGAAACTTATTATGTAGCCCAGGCTGGTCTTAAAATCAATCAATCATTGTACTTATTTTGAGACAGGTTCTCACTACATAGTTCAGGCTGACCTTGAACTCACTATGTAGCCCAAGCTGGCTTTGAACTCATGACAATTCTCCTGCCTTAGCCTTTTGAGTGCTGGAATTACCTGTGTGTCACTGTGCCCAGCCAAGATCAGGAGGGCTTGGTATACTTAGGGCTTGGTTTCAAGCGCTAAGAGATAACAACTTCCAACCCCAACTTATGTATTCTGTAAAAATTGATAGAGAAATAAGGAATTTCCATGATAAGGAGCACCTGAAGAAACTCATTACCATCAGACCAGCATTATAAAAAATGCTCAAGGATATGGCAGAAAGATACAATAAAGCCAACAATGTCAACAAGTCAAAAAGAATGAATACAGCTGACAAGGTATATTTTGCAGCTAAGCAAAAGGAAAAAAAATAAGGAAATCAGGAAAGGAAAATAATGCAATGGCAGGAGTAAGTCCATACTTACTCATTACTTTTCAGTAATAATTCTCAATGTGAATAGTCTCAATTCCCCAATCAAAAGACACAGGTTGGCAGGATGGATCAAGAAACAAAGCCCAACAATGTGCAGTTATACAAGAAACACATTTAATTCAAAAAGAATTTTATAGATTAAAAATAAAAGGTTGGAGAACAATATTCCATGCAATGGGAACTCAAAAAAGCAGGAGTAGCTCTCCTAGCTTCAGACAAAGTAGAATTTAAGTCAAAAGTGATCAGAAGAGACAAAGACGGTCACTACATTTTGGTCATAGAAACAGTTCAACAGGAAGAGATAACATATTATAAACATATATGCACTAAATGCCAATATGCCCAACTTATAAAACAAACATCAATGGACATTAAAAATCAGATAAATGCTAATATAATTGTAATAAAGGACCTGAATATCCCACTGTCACAAATGGACAGATCAACTAGACAAAAAATCAACAAAGAAATACCAGAGTTGCACCAAATCTCCAAATGAATGGACTTAATAGATATCCACAGAATATTCCATCCCATAGAATACACGTTCTTCTCAGCAGCACATGGGCCTTTCTCCAAAATAGAGCACATACTAGCCAACAAAGCATGCTTAAATGCAAAAAAATTGAAACTATCCCATACATATTATCAGATGATAGTGCAAGGAAACTAGAAATAAATGGCAGAAGAAACCACAGAAACTATGCAAACACATGGAAATTAAACAATACCCTCTTGAATAATCAATAGGTCACAGATAGAATTAAGGAAGAAATTAGATAGTTCTTAAAATCAAACAATAACACCAGTATGACATACTGAAACCTATGGGACTCATGAAAGCAGTCTTAAGACAGAAGTTTATAGCAGTGAATTCTCACATCAGAAAAATAGAGAGAACTCTAATAAATAAACTAATGATGTACCTCAACAAGAATAATCCAAATCCAAAGCTAGGATGAGGAAAGGAATTATAAAAATTGAGAAAAAATTAATGAAATCGAGATTTAAAAAAACAAGACAAAGAATCAGAGTTTCAAACTAGAATGTACAAGCCATTAACATCAGATAGCCTTGAAGTTGTTGTGACCTTCTTATATGTCAATCTTCTAGCCAGTTTTCTTTCCCTTGTTAGAAGTGACAAAACATGCAGCCATGGAGTAATGAGGAAGCTCAGACTTTAGGTATAAAGAAAACCACTTTCAGGCTTTCTGTCCAGGCTATCATTCTGTCCTGCAAGAGCTAGTGAGTCTTAGAAGTACTTTGTCCTCATGGCTGCATTTTTTAGAAAAGTGAATGATCAATAAATAGCATGTTATAATAAAAAAGAAACATTTGCCAGAGCAATTAGATGAGAGAGAAATAAAAGGGATATGTATAAAGAGAGGAAGAAGTTTAAATTATCATTATTTGCTGATGACATGATCCTCTACATAGAAGACCTCAAAAACCCCACCCAAAGACCCCTAGAATTAATGACCAAGTTCAGTAGCACAGCAGGATACAAAGTCAACATTTGAAAATCAAAAGCATTCCTGTACATCAATAATGAACTCACCAAGACAGAAATTAGGAAAATAATACCTTTCATAATAGCCATCAGGAAAAATGAAATACTTAGGAATTAACCTAACCAAGGAAGTGAAAGACATCTACAATGAAAATTATAGTACTCTGAAAAAGGAAATTGAAAAGGACATCAGAAAATGGAAAGATATTCCCTGTTCCTGATAGGCAGAACCAATAATAGTAAAAATGGTCACACTTCCAAAACTGTCACACAGATTTAATGTAATCTAATCAAAATACCAAAAGCATTGCTCACAGAATTAGAGAAAGCAATCGTAAAATCCACATGGAACCAGAAGAAACCTAGAATAACAAAAGCAATTCTGGGCAAAAAGGGCAAGGCAGGAGGGCATCATAATCCTGGTCTTCAAGTTACACCACAAAGTCACCATGATAAAAACAACATGGTATTGGCAAAAAACAGACTTATGCCTCAATGGAACAGAATACAGGATGAAGAAAGAACTCCACGTACAACTTATCTTTGACAAAGGGTCCAAATGCTTAGAGGAAAGACAGCCTCTTTAACAAATGGTACTGGGAAAACTGGCTATCCACATGCCAAATATTGAACCTAGACCAGTAACTCTTACCATGCACTAAACTAAAATCAAAATGGATCAAAGATCTAAATACTGAAACAGAAACACTTAATCTGTTGGAAGTCAAAATACGTAAAACTCTTTAAGAAACAGATATAGGCAAAGAGTTTCTGAACACAACCCTGGTTACATAAGAAACAATATAGGTTTCCAGTTTGCTTTCAAAGTTTCAGTCTTGCCGGGCATGGTGGTGCAGGTCTGTAATCCTAACACTCAAGAGGCTGAGGCAGGAGGATCACTGTGAGTTCAAGGCCAGCTAGGGTTACATAAGTGAGTTCAAGGCCAGCCTGCACTACGTAGTGAGACCCTGTGTCAAAAACAACAACAACAAAACCCCCGAACAAACAAAAAACAAAGTTTCAGTCTTGTCTTTTCTGATTTTGACATACTGAATATAGCTATTTTAAAGTCTGTGCTTGGTGGTACACATGGGAGTCTGTTTCTATGTTCTCTTGCTTGTTGTCCCGTCCCCCTTTGCTGTTTTGAGCGTTATGTGTTTTTAAGAAATCTGCTTCTATAGTCAGCAAGGGGTTCTAGCAATACAATTTCATGGTTAGGATAATTTGACGGTGTGGCTCAGTCTCTGTGAAGGTGAGTCAACTTGCAGTTCAACTTTAGTACAGTATATACTGTAGCCTATTAGAATATCAACCTAAAGCTTGGATGTTTAACAAGTTTGTCCCCAATCCCTTTGTGACGTCGATTTTTGTTCCTAGCTCCACAAACCTGTCAAAAGCACTGTTATTTCTCAGCTTCTCATCACTTCTTCCAGAGTTGGTAAATGGCCCTATAGGAAAAGTTCCCTTAAATGAATGTCATGCTTACTTCTGTAGGTTTTCTTCTTCTAGAATTTGGCCTTTTACTCTTATTTGACTTGTTAGTCATCTAGTGTTTTCATGGACTTTTTAAACATTTTGTCCAGATTTGTTGTTGTTCTCATAGTTGTTATTCTCAGTGGGAGAATTCATTTACCCATTCTATGATGTCAGAAGTGAAAAATCTGATCCATCAAAAATACAAGTCAACTGTAATCCCAGCACTCAGGAGGCTGAGGCAGGAAGATTACCATGAGTTCAAGGCCAGTCTAGGCTACATACGGAGTTCAAGGGAAGCCTGAATTATATATTGAGATCCCATCTCAAAACAAACAAATAAACAAACAAAATAAGTCAAATTATCCCACTGACCTGTCCAAAATTCTCTACACATAAAATAAAAACAATGTCTCTTCAATGATCCAGCAGATCTTGTGTGATCCGGCTTCAGGATCTCTCTCCAACTTCCTCTCGTACAATTCTTCCTTATCTAACTACACTCCAGCCACACTGGTTCCTCACTAGTCTATTTGCACACCAAACAGGCTCCCATGTCAGGTCTTTTGCACTTGTTCCCATCACTTGGAATGCTTTTTCCCCATATGTCCACATGGCTTTCTATTCCTTCCTTCAAATTTCCGTTCAAATGTCAAATTTCACAAGGGGCTTCTCTGGTCACTTCATATTAAAAAGCAGATAGTCACTGCATCACTTCCCATCCTCCTTATTCTGGTTTCTTGTTTAATTAAGGCAGTGAGTCTCTCTCTCAAAAAATTTTTTTTTGGTTTGGCTCACTCTATTTGAATATACTTTCCATAAAGACAATGACTTTGTTCTGTTTGGTACTATCTCTTGTAAGAACTGTACTTTTCATACAGCAAATATTCAACAACTATTTCCTGAATGAATAAATAAAAATATAATAACCAATATTGTCTTGCAGAAGTCCCTGAATTTCAGACTTGTATTTGATGAAGGGATCTCTAAGAGTCTTAGGAGCAAAAAATTTTTTACTATTATTGATTCTACTGCAAATTAAAGGGGATTTCAGTCACTTTCATTTTTATTTAGGAAGTCATTTTGTATAAGCATACATCTACAGATGAATATAAACTAGAATAACCAGATTGTGTTACATGTTTATTTTATAATCCCAATGGCATTATCAAAGAATACATTAATAATGATTAAATTTGAGTGCATGTTAAAAAGTAAAGACCCCAGGAAACAATGGCTTTAGCCAGACTATTCTTGCTTACACGGAAGAAGTCTGGAGACTGGCAATTCAGTGCTAGTATGAAAGCAGCAAGTATTAGGAACCCAGGCTCTTTCTAGCCTGCTGTTATACTACACATTGCTTTCACTCTAAGGCCATTTATGGTGAAAGCTAAAATTCCCATTAGGTAATAGTAAGGAGGAAGAAGGAAATAAAATGGCACCTTTCCATTTTATTTATTTATTTATTTTTTGTGGGTACCAGGAGTCGAACTCAGGACCTCGTGCTTGCCAGGCAGGCACTTATGTCGCTAAGCCATCTTACCAGCCCTCCCATCTTTCCATTTTAGAAGACTTTTCAGAAATATTACATAACACGTCTACTTTTTTCTCATTTCTTAGAACTTAGTCATATTCTTGTAGCTGCAAGGGAAGCTGGGAAATATAGTAGATTAGCTGAGAAAATGGGAGTACTTTCATAACACAGAAAATCAGATACAGGTATATGCAACTAGCAATCTGTGCTATACACACCAAAGCACATTTTTTTTTAAATTGGAGTTTTTCAAATTCTCTTTTTTCTTGATCTTGACCTCAACTACTACTACTATGTTCAGTTCCTACATCATTCAAATGTACAATTCGGCTGGGGATATAGCTTAGAGGCATGGCGCCTGCCTGGCAAGCACAAGGTCCTGAGTTCAATTCCCAGTTCCAAAAAAATGTACAATTCAATCTCCCAAAGATTCTCCATACAAAGTTCTACAGTTGAAACTTTTATTAAATAAAACAATGTCTTTTTCTTTCCTTACACAAATATTTAAATATTCTCTCTTTAATAAAATCCTCTTGGGTTAAATGATAGGATAGTTTCCCCTGAACACCCAGAGTTATCAACCACATATTTCCAGTGAGTTCACCCTGACTGAAAATACTTAATTTATATTTATGTAGTGTGAGTGTCATTGTCTGTGGCACTAATTAATATATCTATTGGCACTAGTACTTTCTATATTAGATTTTGATTAACTTGTCTTTCCCACTAGAATGTAACCTTTGCTCCCATTGTATTCCTCCCATGTGGGTTGGCATGCAGGCATAGTAGGTGTTCATTAAATATTTGTTAAAAAGAAAGGATTTTAACATTTACTAGTAATCTCAGCACTTAGGAGGCTGAGGCAGGAGGACTGCCACAAGTTTAAAGCCAGCCTGGGCAATGTAGTAAGCTCAGCCAACCTGAACTACATAGAGAGACCCTGTCTCAAAAAACAAAACAAAGCAAAACAAAACAAAACAAAACAAAAACATTTACTGAATCACTGTTATGTGCTAATCAGTATGGTAAGTACTTTCCAAATACAACTTTACTGGCTTTTCATAACCAAATGTTATAAGAACTATATCCCCATTTCACAGCTGAGATACATGGAGATTAAAGAAAATAAACCATTTCACCAGTTATTTATTTATACACATAAGGAAAGAAGTAAATCAGAGGTCTGTCTCCATAGTAAATACTAATTTTACTCTGCCACATTTACGTTGGCCAGCTGGGATGCTTAATTGCTTCCTTTGATAATACAGGTTGACTGATTTCATAAGATGAAATAATGTATTAACAACTTTCATTGGTAATTTCCTTAGTTGTCAATACTTTAGTCAAAAGAATTAATTTACAATGATTAGATTCTAAACATAATGGCACATAGTTGAGTGGGCTGATTGGGAGGGTATATTCAGGAGTATCTTTTAAAATCACACCATACAGACATTTACTATTCAGCCAACACCAACTGCCCACAAAAATCAGTTGTTTAGATGGCACAATTTTAACATTAGGGTTTCTACTAAAGAAGAATAAAATATCCTTCTAATAAAGAAGGATAAAAATTTTAGCCAAGACAACAGACAAAGATCTAAAAGGCAAAAAAACAAGAGGCAAGAAAGAAAAAAGAGGGTAAAATACATACAAAATAAGAAGAAAGAATGGGAATGGTACACATTACACTTTTTTTTTGTTATTATTTTTTGTTTATTCACCTTAGCTGACCAGCTTTCAGCCCACCTTCTTTCAGCAGTAGCATCTTCATTTACTTTTTGGGAATTGTTTTCAAATATCCTGCCTTCCCCTAGCCAAAGAAAGAGGAGTTGACTATAGCTAATCTAGTCAAATCTCTTTTCTAGAATCTGAATCATTCATTCTAGATGGTGCTGTTTAGACATTCATACTGCAGAGGTCCACATGAGCTGTCTAGTCTATTCTTCCCAACATTAGTTCTTCAGGCTTCTCTCAACTTTTTGAATTTCCTGCCAATTTGTTCAGATAAATTTCCTTCTTTCTTAAATTTATCAGGGATAGCCATTATTGCTTGCAACAAAAGAACTCTGATATGACCAAGTAAGAGAGTGGGAATAAATTTAAGTGGGAATAAAAAAGGCCTAAAATGAGATGCATTGGGAAATATATTTTCAGTTCTGAAAAAAAAAAAAAAAATTACCAGGTACAAAAAATTCTAGTTTAAATCTGAATTACAAAAAAATGTGCAACATCACTAGTCATTCGAGAGATGCAAATTAAAACAACACTGAGATACCATCTCACCCCAGAAAGAATGGCTACTATAAAGAAATCAACTAATAACAAATGCTGGAGGGGCTGTGGGGAAAAAGGAACCCTTCTTCACTGTTGGTGGGAGTGTCGACTGGTACAGCCACTGTGGAAGTCAGTGTGGAGATTCCTCAAAAAACTAGGGTTGGAGGTCCCATTTGACCCAGCTATTCTCCTTCTGGGCATCTTCCCAGAAGAATTAAAAACATCGTACCACAGCGATATATGTGCACCCATGTTTATAGCAGCACAATTTGTAATAGCCAGATCTTGGAAACAACCCAAATGCCCATCAACTGAGGAATGGATAAGAAAGATGTGGTATTTTTATACAATGGAGTACTATTCAGCCATAAAGAAGGATAAACTGGAGACTTTTATAGGTAAATGGATGCAACTCGAGAAAATACTCATAAGTGAAATAAACCAGAAGCACATGTGTAAGCATCGTATTGTCTCTCTAGTATGAGAAACTGAAAGAGTAAATAAAATCCAAAATGTACAATAGACATGGTGAATCAAAAAGAAACTGGTCAGGGCCGGTGAGATGGCTCAGCGGCATAAGCGCCTGCCTTGCAAGCGCGAGGGCCCGAGTTCGACTCCCGGATCCCACATACAAAAAAGGGGCCGGTGATATCGCTCAGCAGCACGGGTGCCTGTTGGCGCGCGAGGTCCTGAGGTCGACCCCCTGGTACCCACAAAAAAAAAAAAAAAAAAAAAAAAAAGAAACTGGTCAAAAGGAAAGAGAGACTGGAATAGGGAAAAGAAAGAAGGGAAAGGGAAAAAAAATTGTATATATATATAAGATGGTTAAGATAGATACACTACCAATTTTACTTAGTTCATTGATGAGTAAGGTTTGTGCCAATAATGTTTGGACAATTGAATGCTAATGTCTGGTATCCTGAATAACTAACTTAAAGATAGTAATACGTAATGTATTAACCATTGTTACCCTCCTATTATGTTGTTTTGAAAATTTGTTCTTCTTTTGATTTGTTTTGTTTTTTCTTCTCTTTAAAATTAAAAAAAAAATAAAAAATTAAATCTGAATCATAGTGCAAATTAGTGTTCAATCATCTAAGCACATCCCTAGGACTGAAAATAATCACACCAGAAGATAGCAAAGGATTTCCAAATGATGACAGCAATATTCTTTTTCAAGAATAACCTGTTGTAGGATTGACATCACAATTTTGAGTATTGAAAAGAAAATGTGTTTCCTATAAGGTAGAGGTTTTCCTCTGTTTTTATAATATAAAACCTTTGTTTCTTTGGTAATTTCACATCTTTGGCATGACTAAAGGATTTTTTCTTTTTTTTTTTTTTTTTTTTTTGAGATAGGGTCTTGCTATGTTCAGTCTGGCCTTGAACTCACTACGTAGCCCAGGCTGGCCTCGAACTCACAGCAATCCTCCTGCCTCAGCCTTCCTAGTGCTGGGATTACAGACATGCACAGCCACACCTGGCTAAATTTTTCAATTCAAATTAAACTTCAACTTGACTACCCCCCCCAAATCTGCTCCTTTGGGATTCTTTCTTTTCCCTGGCATGGCATAAATTCCCTGTGAAAGCCTTGAAGGGCATAGACATCTACACTGGAAATGAGATACAAAACTATCCAAAAAGAGGAGAAATCTAAAAGATAACAAGAGGAAATAATTGAACTCTTATCCATATTGGGAAAAGGTCTGGTTTCAAACTGGTTTCTTACTGACTCTTTTGGTCATAAAAGAAATCGTCATTTATGTCTAACAAGGAACTGTTATTTTTCTCCTTTGCCAAAGATGCCAGAGTTTGTGGCATGTTTTAAAACAAACATCTCCATAGAGAATGGCTTGTTGCCAATATCTGGTGTGTCCAGGAATCCTAAATGATTTCATATCTAAAGCTTATCCTCACACACCAGCCTGTTCGTATACTAAAGCAATAAACACTATTAAATCAAACATCAAAAAACAAAACAGGCAAACCTCTATGATTTCCCAAATTATGAAGTGGGATGGATGGCCTTACATAGGTCACAAAATGAAGTACACTAAACTAGCCTCGCTATGAACAAGAGAGCAATCTTCAAATAGACTGACCCTTATCCATGGTAATTGTTATGACAGTTCTCTGCTGGTGGGTAAGTGATTCAAGGTAGAGTGCTGAAGTAGAATTCAGTTCTAATGCTGTTTAGGCCGCTAGTTTTATTGGGTCATATTTTGGTGGTCAGAGGGTAACCTCCCTGCTCATTCCTCAAATCATACACGTGACTGTTTTGTTAGTAATGTGCAAACATCAGATGTAGTTCTTAACTAGCATCTTGTTATTTTATCAGCCTTTAATCTCTCTGCTCTCATATATAAAACATTTTACAATAATTTTGTCCTGACAACTGGTGTGTGGAGTCTTAGGTGCTACCAAACTGATGAGCAGTTTTAGACATGATAAGAAGAATTGTATAAGAATGATGCATCATCGGAACAGTGTCATCTCAACTATAGTTAGCTGTCTAGTTCATTAATCCAAAAACTCATAAGGAGCCTGAGATTGGATTTTGAGGACTATGATTTGATGGACAAGAACTGAACCCTCACTATTAGCTCTTGTAAAACTAGCTCCTTGAAACCATCTTTTCTTTATGTTTATTTGCCATGTGAAATGACATCAATTTTTGCTTGGGGGAAAATCACTTAGGTTATTCTGTCAGGACTCCCAAATGATTAGGTGACCCTTCAGTGAGAAAAAACTAAGAGTCCTTCGCTTTTCTTGTAATTGTGTGGGCTTCAATTCTACAGAAAAGTGTCTGGAAAAGTCATTGCATGAAATAAATCATTAATATTTGATGAATGATTCAGTGTTATGGGCCTATTTGGTCACATCAGTTGTGCTTCTCAGCTAAGACTGCCTCTCTTCACATGGGATGGTTATTAAATAAACCTTTCAAGATGACGGGAGTTCAGTTCTGTCTCATTTCCCAGAAAGAAGAATAATGGATAAAATCTTCAGAGTTATAAGGAAAAGAGAAGGGTATACACATACACATACAGAAACAGACACACACACGCACAGAGGCACACATGTGCATGTAGATATTTCTTACCTAGAAAGGCAGCATAATTTAATAGCAAGAAGACACATTTAAGTGGCAAAATGAACAGAAGACACTCCTAAATCCTCAAGACACTATCACGAGACAGTGGAAGAATATTACTGTTAATTCATTAATGTTTGAAAAAAGTGAAACAAAGGGGTGCTGAAAATACACTAAATATTGCAGTATTAATTTGAATTAAAAGACGAAAACTTGTTCAAACAGTCTAGCTCAGGCTGGAGAGTGAAATGGACAACAGAGATACTGGATATTCAGCATCTGTCTGGATCCAGATGTTATTTCCAGTCTACCCATAATGAGATAGCATTGCTTTTAACTATAGACTTAGAGAGCTCTGGCCTCTCCCCAGAGAAACGAGACTGCCAGACTCTTCTCTGGATTCTTCTTCCCCACCACACACTCCCACACCCCAGGACCTCCACATGTACCTACCAACTGCAAGCAACCACCAACTCCCTCAAGACAAGGCAGTCAGGGGCAGTCTTCCTATGGAAAGACAGCATTTGTTAGCAGCAGGAGTTTTTCAGCAAAACTGTCCCTTTGGCCTCTTATCTGGCTTTTGGCTCTAAGTCTGGCAAGAGATAATAAATACCCACTGTAGAAAACATGAAAAATACATAGAAATATTTTTTAAGAATATTTTTTAATATTTAAAAAAATATTTTTAAAAAACCACTCATAATCTCACTATCCAGTGTGATGACTGTCAATATTTTGGTATAGTATAAAAAATTTTATTATCTCAATAAACATGTAAATGTTCATTTAGGTTTGTTCATATTATATATGCAATCTTAGATCCTGCTTGCTTCTTTTCCTTTCCTTTCTGTTCCCTTCCCTTCCTTCTCTCTCTCCTCTCTTCTTCCCCTCCCCTCCCCCCCTCTTTCTTTCTTTCTCTCTCTCTCTCTCTCTCTCTTGGGTTTTTCAGAGACAGGGTCTCACTATGTAGTCCAGGCTGGCCATGAACTCACTATGTAGCCCAGGCTGGCCTCAAACTCACAGCAATTCTCCTGCCTCAGCCTTCCAAGTACTCGGATTACAGGTGTACACCACCATGTCCAAGTTACTTTGACTTAACTTTATATCTTGAGCATTTCTTCAGGTTTAAAAACATTTTTATAATTATCACACACATCTGTTCTATAAAAACTGATCATGCAGAAAACAAAAAACAAAGAGGAAAATGAGCAATCTAAAATATTGAAGGTGGAAGAATGATCATCCCAATTACAAATTACCAATTAGTAAATCCTCGAAGTTATGGGGGAGAATGCTCAATTGAAAAATCAGGAACTAGTCCAAGACCAATGATTTGATACACTTATAATGAAAAGGTAGTTGTTAGCAAAGGTATAATACATAATGTCTAAATACCAAGAAATCAATTGTCATTGTGCAGCACCAAATTATATTGGTAAGATTAATGTATTTTATTAAATAATAAAAGCAAAGTCTCTGCATTTTTCAATTAGTTCCAGACAGAACATGTACAAAGGTGCTGATACTTGTGAGTACATTGTTCTTAACATACTGTTAGTTTCTGACATTAGAATCCCTTTGTTAACAGCTTTAGAGAGGACTTAGAAAAAAGAGGTAAGCAGTATAATAATGTAGAACTGTCCATTGTTGAGGTAATTGTCCCCCACCCCAAATATTATTGTCAAGGACAAAAAAATAAATGAGGTGGTATTTAACCTCTAGCAAGGTATTTTGTGTTTACAGGAGATATATCCTGATAGCACTGGCCCCTCCTTGTGCTTCAGAGCTAGCTCCCATTTCCCAATTACTGCCTGGGGTGGAGATGGGTGGGTGAGGGACAAACCTGAGCCAGAGTTAGGATAAAAGAGCTAAGATAAGGACCCTGAGAGAAGATTGTAGCTTAGTACAGAGATGATGGTTGTGCAGTCAGAAAGAAGCCACATTGCAATCCAAAGGTTGCCACCTTTGTGACATTTGGGCAAGTCATCCAAACTATCCAGGGTTTTCTTTATACGGTGGGGATGATAAAACCTTCTCATAGTACTAGGTGTTTTATGAAAGCTGGTTACTAACATTAATGATTTATTTTTTATTATCTCATATAGTTCTACCTGTATTTTAAAGTTTTATCATGGAGTTACAACTCATTTTAAAAATGGTTCTGGTTTGTTGCCCTTGTTCATTTCATTTTTGTCATTCATCTACTGGACTTGTGTTATGGTATTCCAAATAGATTCCTTCCATCCCAGAACTTGTCATTTGATGTTTAATAAAGCATATAGATGGCACTGATTATACTCTTTAAGCATTCATTAAACAAAAAGTCCCTCTCAATAACTTTTTTTTTTTTTACTGAGAGCCTCCTATATGCTAAGCATTATGTCAATTGATACATCTAGAACTTAGTAAATCTTGGCTGAATAAGAAAGTCAAAGGCACAATTTCTAAATACACTTAGAAGAGGGCTTAGACAAATATTAAAGAAAAAAAGTGTAACGGAGAGCTAATAAAAATGTGCAATTCTAAATGTGCAACACGAGTTGAAAATAATGTTGATTTAATTTTAAAAGCTTCCTGTTAGGGAAAGAACATAAATTAAAAAGTCAGAAAGTTAGAGTGGAATAGTAATTAGGAACTTTTATTTTTAAACCATGAATTAGATATACAATTTTGAGTAAAATGTTCAGTTTTTGTGGACTTTAGTTTCTTTGTCTGTAAAACTGAATACAGAGGTCACAAACAAAAAAATTTCTACATAACTCACTACCTCAAGAGAAAATCTTGGAGCTGGGCATAGTGGCACATGCCTATAATCCCAGCACTCAGGAGACTGTACAAGGCCAGCCTGGGCTACATAGCAAGTTCAAGACCAGCCTGAACTACATAGTAAGACCCTGTCTCAAAAAATCAAACAAAAATGAAAAGCAGAAAGCTAGTAAAAAACCAAGCACAAAAAGAGAAATTGTAGAATTAACAGTGAAAATTAAGGAAGTAGAAAAAATAAAAATACAGATAACTAACAAAACCAAAACCTGTGTTTGGAAATCATGCAGATGAGACAATTTATGGAAAATTACGGGCTAATTTCACGTAAGAATTTAGATGCTTTTTTTTTTTTTTTTTTATGTGGGTACCAGGAGTTGAACTCAGGACCTCGTGCTTGCCAGGCAGGCGCTTATGCCGCTGAGCCATCTCACCGGCCCTTAGATGCAGTTTTTAATGTGAGATACTCAGAAGTCCAGGTTCTGCATGCCTAGGCTTTCATTTTGTTTGAAAAAGGTGTGTCTGTGCCCCAAAGTAATTAAAAAAAAAAAATTTAGAGGACACATGAGAGACAAAGCCTGGTACTCTAAATTCAACAACAGTTGGTTATGATGGGCTGCTTATTCTTCCAGAGACCTCTTCTGACTGCTTTCCAACCAACTGCAGGCATCTGAGAGTTGTTAGAGGCTTTGTTGTTTTGGTGGTACTTTGGGATTGAACTCAGAGCCTTCATACCAACCTACATCCCCAGCCCTTTTGTATTTTGAGACAAAGTCTCATTAAGTTGCTAAATTGCCCAGGCTGGGTTCCAACTTGCAATCCTCCTGCCTCAGCCTCCCAGAGTGCAGGGATTACAGACCTGTGCTACCATGCTCAGCTTCTGTTAATTTTAAATGCAGCCTTTGAACACTTCTGGACGTTACCTCAGTTTCCTGAATTAAGTACTTGTTGTGCAACTGACTCTATCACCTTGCCTTTGGCATTTATTCATTGGTAGCCCAATTATTCTGGAATTATGCTGGTCGTGTAAGTGTAATATATTCTTTTTTTTTTTTTTTTTTTTTGTGGGTACCAGGGGGACGACCTCAGGACCTCGCGCGCCAACAGGCACCCGTGCCACTGAGCGATATCACCGGCCCCTTTTTCGTATGTGGGTTCCGTGAGTCGAACTCGGGCCCTCGCGCTTGCAGGGCAGGCGCTTACGCCGCTGAGCCATCTCACCGGCCCCAGTGTAATATATTCTACTGAAAGGTATGGGAGTAATCATTCTAGAATCATCTGTCACAAGGTATGCAGGCACAGGCTGCCATTTCTGTTCCACATTAAAAGTGAGCTACATTTAAGTGAGTCCTTAGTAAAGGCTTGTGTGTAGAGAGACCTCATTAAAACAACAGCAATCAATTCTTTGTTAACTTTGCTATTAGAAGACAGTGTTGATGGATTTTTTCCAAATAGTGGATAAAGTATAATAGATTTTGAATTAAATTTAATGGATTTCTTTCTACACAATGGATCTGTCTGCCTAACCGCTTCTTTTGGTCTAAACTTTCAATGGTTTCACATCCCTTGTGCAGACTGTGATGTGGGGATGGGGAACCTGATTGGTACAGAGTGACAGTTCAAGGTGGTATGGGAATGTAAACTGACCATAGGAAACTCACATACAGGTAATGAGGGGGTCATTATACCCTAACACTGCTCAAAATGCAATGGAATTTGTTCACAGGCTCTGCTCTTCTGCCTTGAGGACTGTCATAGCCAAGTCAATGAAACAGGGTCTTTCTTGAACAGGTTAAGTGAGTTTAAACTTTTAAAATGGTCTCTATATTCCTTGTTGAGAATGGAGTTTAAGCTTATGTTTATAAAACTTCAGTTTAGTGCTTTTGGAGCCCATGGCTTATTACAGTTATTTTAAAATATAAACCTACTTTTTACTCATAGGACATTCTATCACTATATAGTGAATGATGTGGGCATGGTGGTGCACGCCTGAAATCCCATCTCTCTGGGAGACTGAAGCAGGAGGATCACAAGATGCAGCCCAGCTTGGGCAACCTAATTAGTGATATATATATATATAAAATATATATATATATATAATATATATATATACATATATAATACATATATTACATATAATACATAAAATATACATGTGTGACTTACATATATAATGGCCTGCCATAGAATAAAATACGTGAATGCTAAATATATTAAGGATACAATTTCATTATTTGCATGGTTGTTTGCTATTATGATATACAAGTATCCTCAAGCAATCCTTTAGTGTGTTTTTATTGTGCCTGCTTTCTGCTAAGTTTTATATATTTTCCTGGTATGATTAGTAATAGTGTTAAATTAGTTATATCACAAACATAATCTTTCTTTTTGGTGGAGCTTTCTCCTCCCCAACATCTGCCATCAACAAACAGCAAAAGCTCAACAAGCAATGTATTTATTTTGACTGATTGACTGTTTTGAGGCAGGGTCTTGTGGTAGTTGTGTAGTTCAGGCTGGCTTTGAACTATGTTGCTCAGGCTGGCCTCAAACTCATGGTGATCCTCCTGCCTCAGCCTCCCGAAGTGCTAGGATTACAGGAGTGCATCAACACTCGGCTCTGCTCAGCAAATTTAGACAGCTAACAAAACTCATACTTAGAATTACTTGTCTTACTGAGCAGGCACAATTGCACTTTTAGGTCTGTACCAGGCACTAACATATACTCATGCCCTGGTGGATGTATGCATTGAGGCCTTGCCATCACGGTTCCTAAACCATAGTGTTGCCATCATTTCACATTAAAACTATCCTTATTTAATTTCCAAAGATCTGTATCATGCCTAAATATAATTGATGGATTAAGAATGGTCGCAATGATTTTTCAGTCTGATTACCTTCAACCTGGAGGGAAAATGCCTTTCATGAAAAATGAACCAAATTGGTCTCCCACTGCTTTCCACTTGTCCCATTTACAATAAGTTTATGTAAATAAACATTTGGGAAGGATCAGGAAGGTTGTCTCCTTTTATGCTTCGTTGATACATAAAAAGTAGAAAACAAAAACAAACAAACAAAAGGCCTGCACAAGGAATTGTCTCCTAAAGCACAGCCTACAGTAGCTATTCAATTAATGACACAAAGTTGAATCAATCTTATCTTTACTATTCATAGTTTTTCTATGGAGTACAAAATCCTACATCTCCCATCTTCTAGTTCTTATCAATGTAGCAGCCTGCCAACTATGTACTTTTGGCTAGTTCTACTTATTTTGCAAGGAAAAACCTATTTTAACTTAGTAAAAAATACCTGCAATGATTCAGATGACCAGCCATTGTTATGTATATTTGTGAAATGTTTTTTAAAAAAAAAAATTACATGTGCACAGTAGCACACACCAGTAGCACCCTGGCACCCTGGAAGGGTAAGAAAAGAGGATCACAAGTTGGAGCCCAGTAAGATCCTGTCTCAAAAAAAAAAAAAAAAAAAAAAGGCTGGGAATGTAGCTTAGTGGGATGGCTCTTATTACTGCAAAAAAAATAATAAATAAATATCCTTTGTTTCTATCCCACATATTTTTGTAGCAATACTATTCATGAAATATAACTCTTCATACACTTAGAATGAACAAACTAGCAAACTAGTGGACTACTGTGGCACAATTATCACAAAGAAGAAAAAATTACTATTTTGGGGTTTCATTAAAATCAAGATAGTTGTAATTTCAATTTCTAAGTTATAGTAAGGGAAATGGGAGCAGAAAAAGGAGTAGGGTAGGGCAGTAAATAGGAAGGAAAGAAAGGAGGGGTGGGAACTATTGTCTGTTATAAAATCTATTTATCATTCAAAAGATTTGACTTATAAATCAAAGCCATCTGTAAATATGTCAGGGCTTGAGTCTTCAGTGAGCTACTTTTTACAACTAGTAATAAGATGAATGCCATATTAATGTCTTATTGGAATCACTGAAAACAGTGCCAAAGGCTATTTATTCTCTTTGGACTTTGTAATAATGCAGATCTGGGAGGAAGTAGTGATTTGCCTCCTCTGAAGATGCCACAGAGCTGAGAGGCTCTGGGGCCAAAATCTCGCTGTTCTTCCAAAGAAAGAGCAGCATAAAGAAGTCCTACTTTCACTCAATTAGTATGTATTCATTGGGAGTATATTTCAGCTACTGAATCATTATCACAAAAGAAGAATTTATAGAAGACTTATATACCATACTTAATATCATGTACTTAATTTTGAAAATATATCCATTATAATCAGTAAGGTAGTTTCTTCTAATCTTAGCTGTATAACAGAAAGTGGTTCTTATTGTGCTGACAGTCATAGCAAGGAAAAAAATGTTTCACGAGGGGAGAAATGCAAAATAGTAAATTTCATTTGATATTAACACTCCAAAATGAAAGTTTGGAACACTAAACAGCCAACACATATTTTAGACATACTAAAACAAATTTTTGATATGGATCATTGTATCTGCAATTATTCATTGTAGGCTTTGTATGAGCTCTGTGACAAGTTATGCTAAAGATCATCAACTAAGTTTCTTAGAAAATAGTTCTGAAGCTCATCTGACTGGAAAACATATAAGTTCTCCATATCCTTGGGCAATCATATAAAGAATGCATTTCCAGAATCCATGAAAGCTGAGGACTCCAGTTCTAATATGAACATAATCTAATGCACTGCCTGTAGACAAGTGCAAAGCTGTCAGAAAAGATACAAATTACCTATCTTATCATTTTCACTGAACTTTTCTTCTTACCAAAATAAAAAGAAAAAAAGAAAGAAAAGGCTTTGAGATGATGTTCCACGAGAGAGTAGTCAGCAAGCTGTTACAGGCATAAATTGGGCAAGGAGAACTTTCCAGAGATCAAATAAAGAACAGAGAAGGAAACTTTACTTTCATGGGATGCCTTTGACCAAAACTGTAACAATGAGCTTGTTTTTTTTTTTTTTGTGGGTACCGGGGGTTGAATTCAGGACCTTGTGTGCCAGCAGGCGCCCGCGCCGCTGAGTGATATCAGCAGCCCTTTTTTCATATGTGGGTACCAGGACTCGAACTCAGGACCTCACACTTGCCAGGCAGACGCTTATGCTGCTGAGCTATCTCACTGGCCCGAGCTTGTTTTCCAATGCTGTAATTTTCAATTGTAATGTTTTTTGGAAAATTCCAGTAGTATAGTTCATATGATAAATTATGTTGTTGCTACTACATAATATAGTATTTGAGAAATTCTTTAGAAGTACTTCTTAAAGTTCTGTCGTACACTGGATAAAACTAAATTTTGCTCTGTTTTCAATGGAAGTACTTCTTTTAAAACTCATTTTTATTTATCAAATAATTTGGGATCAACACATTGGGTAACAGAATATTTCTCCCATTTTACTCAAAATATACATTGACAGTTGTAATTTAACAAATAGCTGTAATTTAACAACCACTTTTGTATGTCAGTTATGACTTGAGTCAAGAAATTCTTTCAAGACATCAAGGTTTTACCTTTTATTTGGCATTACCATGTAGTCTCCATACTTGTCTATAAATAACTGGGGCAAGAAAGCACCCAGAGAGGTGGGGAGGGGAAGGGAAAGAGAAGTAAAAAAAATTAAGGTGTGCTATGAACAGGTACCATCTTCCCACAATAAAGGTAATCATCATGTACTAATCTGTGAACATGTACTAATAAAAATTAAAATCAAAAGCACACACGTGGATTTTCTCTTCCAGATTTTGATAGAAAGCTTTGGTGGTATCTTTACAATTAACTTTATATTTAATTCAGTGAAGAGGCTGAGTCAATCATGTATTTAATTTTCTTGAATTTGACATATATATCATGCAATAAAACAAATTAATTTTGTTGGGCTTTTCCCCTGAATCTCGTTTTACAATTTTCTCTGAAATTCTAACATTTACACTTTAATCATTCTAAGTTATTCACACAGAAACATTTTTAAAATACTGTTCATGGGTTGGGGATATAGCTCAGTGGCACAGCACCTGTCTGGCAAGCGTGAGGTCCTGAGTTCAATTCCTGATACCAAAAAAAAAAAATACTAACTTGTCTTAAATACTGTTCATATGCAAAAAGTATTGTTACCTTTAAATATTTATTTTTTTGTTTTTGGTTGAGACATGGTCTCACTCTGTAGTCCAGGCTGGTCTGGAACTCACAGAGATCCTCCTGCCTCAGCCTCCTGAGTGCTGGGATTACAGGTGTGCACCACCACGCCCCACCATACCTTTAAATCTTTGTGTTCATGCTAACAGAATTTTGTTGTGTGCTTCTGATTCCAATTTAGCTTGCATACATTTAAAAGTATCTTTTTTACAGGTATTAAAATCAGAAAAGATTTTGTGCTTTAAAACTGATTTTCTGTTCTACAATGAAATTAGTTTTCTTCTCCTGAAAGATAAATTTAAACAAGAGGAATTGAATGACCAAAGGAAAATTCCATACAAAGGAATGACCTCAACAGGCATCCCTTTTTCCTGGAGCTTTGAGATGTAAGATGCACCTCAGTGTTTCTGAACCTAATCTTTAACTACAAAGGTATAGTGGTTGTTTTGGCTTGTTTGTACCGCTTGATTCAGTTTTTGTTCACAGTGGACAGAGGTCTTATTAAAATCATAATGCAAATAAATATGTGTTTATTGCTAAAACTTTAAGTGTTGTTGAAAAAGATGTACAAAAACAAATGGGTCCTGAGCACATGTTGGAAACTAGGTTATTATTCTCTTTATTCTACAGGCTCTCATGTTCAATAAGTACTAATTGCTCACATAGGAAAACATTTATCTAGTCCTATACTGATAACACTTCTCATTTATGTGTAATTAATGCTTTTTATTTCAAGCATTTGGCATCTGTTTTGATCAGTAAAGGATCATCCAGCTTAATCAAATTATTATTATATTATTTTTTTTGTGGGTACCGGGGGGTCGACCTCAGGACCTCGCACACCAACAGGCACCCGTGCCGCTGAGCGATATCACCGGCCCCTTTTTCGTATGTGGGATCCGGGAGTCGAACTCGGGCCCTCACACTTGCAAGGCAGGCGCTTATGCCGCTGAGCCATCTCACCGGCCCTTAATCAAATTATTGTTCTGTTCATTTATGTCCAATTCTTATGTGACCACAGTAGGGTCTCTAAAATGTAATTTTATTTTATTTTTTGTCTTTTTGAGACAGGGTTTGGCTATGCAGTTCAGGCTGGTCTTGAACTCACTTTGTAGCCCAGGCTGAGCTCGAATTTGTGGTGGTCCTCCTGCCTCAGCCTCCTGAGTGCTGGGATTACAGGTATGCACCATCATGCCAGTGTACTACATTCTCCTTCTGAATGCCCTTTCATCAGGAGAAAATAGTGTTCACAGATTCTTGGAGATACCTAGTAAGGTAAATTAAAATGGGTCTTCTGTAGAAATTTAACTTGAAAGCTTTGAAGTAGCTGTAAACGGATAGTTAAGACAACTAGGATTTTCATCTTAGCCCATGATTAGCCAACTTTTAAGACAAAAACCTCTCTGTACCTTACTTTTCTCATTTGTAAAATGGGGCAATTACAGCCCTATTTTATACAATTGTGAGGATTAAGTGAGATAAAAGACTTAAATGTGGGGCCGGTGAGATGGCTCAGCGGCATAAGCGCCTGCCTTGCAAGCGCGAGGGCCCGAGTTCGACTCCCGGATCCCACATATGAAAAAGGGGCCGGTGATATCGCTCAGCGGCACGGGTGCCTGTCGGCGCGCGAGGCCCTGAGGTCGACCCCCCGGTACCCACCAAAAAAAAAAAAAAAAAAAAAAAAGACTTAAATGTGTAGTATCTAACAGGTATTAAATAAATATTAGCTATTATTATTGGAGAGACTTGAGCTATTTGATTATAGCCTTTAAAAAGTCTAAATCAACAAATTATTTGATGTCACTTTACAGTTCTGTAGTGAAGTTAGAAATGCTTAAGTTTTGAGAAAATTCTCTAAATGCACATTTTCACCATTCAGAAAAGACTGACTTGGCTCAAACACGGAAAAAGTCTTTTATTTCTATAGAAAAAATGCTGTTTGAAATTAGTATGTGTTGGTACTAATCTTTGTTGGTATTCAAAAACAATAAAAGAACACATTAATTTTAATAAATTTTGGGAAAATACCTGTCCTCAGAATTTAGAATTTTTCAGAAAAATCCCAGAACATAGAGGCATAGAATTTGAAATCAGGAGACCCAAGTACCCAGATGTAGGCATGAACCTTAAGCAAATTATTTAACCTCCCTGTGATTATTTACTTCTAAAATGAGAATAATGCCTCCTTCCTCAAAGGATGTGTATCAGTGTGCTTTGTGAACCATAAATTCAAATTTCTGTATTTTTTTGTTTTATAAACATTATCTCCTTTGAGGATAAAGAATTGTCTAGCTGAGCAGAAATATATTAGTAACTTAACATGTGCTGCAAAAATTAATCAGTTATAAGTTAAACTGTATTCACTAAAATTTGAATGAAAGTATCAATATTAATATTCTGTGAAATTTATAATAGTCGAATAGCACACATCTGGTCTAGAAAATTTACAATTTTTCTGGAAAGCAAATTGATTAATAACATGCTTCAGTATCCTCCTGGAAACATTTCTTCAGATGTAAAAATGTGATTTTTCATTTTATAACATAAACATTTGACTTTTTTTCTTCCGAATGACATACAAAAGTCACAAATATGTAGCAGAACAATTATTGAAATGAAATGCTGGCATAGCTTCTGCATACTTTTCTCTTTAATATCCATCTCTGTCACTCAGGAGTTCTTCTGAGTATAGGTATGCCCTTCCTGGTTTTTTGTTTTGTTTTGCTTTTTAAAACGGGCTCTTGCTCTGTAGTTTGGGCTGGTCTCAGATTCACCTGGATCCTCCTCCCTCAGCCTCCCAAGTGCTGGGATTATAGGCTTGTGCCACCATGCCTGGCTTTTTCCTGTTTTTCAAGGGTACTACTACTAGATAATTACTTGGTTTTAAATATTGAGCCATTTTGGAGTTCTTACAAACAAACAGGCACATCCTGTTATAATAGTAAATTTTATATTTTATGGTAGAATAAACATTAAACAGCCAAATATGCAGGCTGGTTTGCAATAACTGGATGATTTAAGTGAAATACGGGGAAATCTTTGAGTTAATAGAAAAGTTAATTGAGCAGCACACCTTTGGAAGGAAAACAGTTGAAATCGACTCAGTGAAAAAGCAAGGGACAAGGCTGAGGCAGGAGGACTGCCACGAATTCAAGGCCAGCCTGGGCTATATAATGGGTTCAAGGCCAGCCTGAACTACATACTGAGACACTGTCTCAAAAAACAAAACAAAACAAACAAACAAAAAAAAGAGCAGCACGGGACAGCTCTAAGTATACAGTACTTGGTTTAATGGAGTTAATGACTTTATACACATAGTAGGAGGCATTTAATATGTAAAAAGTCCAGAATTTTTTACTAAAAGGTAATAACAGAATAAAACATGGGTGTTCAGATGTTTCTCACTGCTTGAATGTACAGTATTGTACATCATATTTGTGTGTTCCACTTCTTTAGATTCAATGAGAATCAAAAATATTTGGGATAAAACGAGTCAGTATTGAACATGTACAGACTTTTGTTGTCATTAGGCCCTAACTGATACAAGCATTTATGTAGCATTCACGATATACTAGGTGTTATAAGCAATGCACCATTTTATATAACGAACTTACTTGACCATCCTTAGATTTTTCGTATCTGAGGGGGGTCCAGGAACCAATTCCTCACAAATATTGAGGGATGAATGCATTTGTGTTCATGCATTAAGGGTCATGGACATTTTGGTGATAAAAGGAGAGGGGAGGGGGGAAACAAACTTCTGAAATTCACATTTCTCTAATTGCAGGATGTGTTTTTTGGGGGGATGGCATACTGGGGATTGATCCTAGGGCCTTTGCACTTTACATTCCCAGCCCTTTTTCTATTTTGAGACAGGCATTCAATAAATTGCTCATTGTGGGTTGGAACTTGTGATCCTCCTGCCTCAGCCTCCCAGAGCGCTGGGATTACTGGCATGCACCACCATGCCTAGCTACAGTTGTTCTTTATAGCTTAGCAGGATTTGATGGAACCTAAACAGGAGTTTGAAAGTGACATGGCAGGCCAGAATTAAATACACTTGAAAGACCATTTAAAAAATATTTGTTATACATCAAATTTTTTTTTTAAACTTTCTTTTATAAAAGGATTAACCACTCAGGGAGCTCTACCATCAAAACAACCAAAACCAACAATACTCTTCGCTATGGGTTATGGGAACAAGCACAGTATCTCCTTCTTATGGTTATCTCAGCAACTCTTTCATTCTGTCAATTTTGGGTAAGACCTCAATATATTTATGTTTCTTCAGCCAAACCAGCACGATCACAGCAAGTATTTAGGGAGCTCAAGGGCTGGAAAACAGTTGTTTGGGATAATTTAAAACAACTTAAGGTAACATTTTGAGAGCTCAAGAGCATTTTCCTTCACAGAATAGTTCGAAGAACCAGTCTACATTTTGCCAGTCTACATTCCATTGCAGTTTCAATCATTTAGGAAACTACTGAAAAAGCAAGTCAGATTTGCATTTCAACAATGGATAGCTGTCATTAACTAAGTATATCACTTGCAATGATAGCTGGAGAATTAAAAAAAATGACTTTTTGTAAAATACACAAGTGGCTAGTTATCTAAAAACACAGCCGTTCTCACATTAACAATACCATAAGTACTCGTTTCACATCTTGATTTTTTACTGCCATATCACTTTCAATATTTATGAGTATATACATTATATACTTAGAAGAGTTCCACACTAGCAATTAAAAAAAAAAAAACAACTCTTTTTTGTTCAGGGAGGACACTACAGATAAAGCAACGCGTATCAGAGTTTTGAAATAGGCTAGACAAGGATGTCGAGTATATTTCTATTCAATAGTAAGTGAACGGTGACATTCTTACCTTTTTGAGGGATGGAATCAGGGGAAAAGCTCGGAGAAAATCAAAAGTAACATGTTGAACAGCCAACTAGAAGTCTATTAAAACTCTACAATTTAACAACCTCCAGAAAGAGGATCGAAGATTTCCTGCATCAGAAGTCTACCCATAAGCAGTCAGCACTGCTCATGTATCAAGGGTCATAGATATTTTGGTGATGAAGGGAGGAGAGAGATGGGGAGACAAACTTTTGAAATTCAGATTTCAAATTAAAAGTAAAAAAAATTTTTTTCTCTGGTTTTTAAAACTTTTTTTTTTTTAATTCCTGGCTGGGAAGTATTTTTGCAGTGAGTAGCAAGGGAATGTTTAGAGCTAGGTTTTGACATGTAAAGTCAGGCAAGCAACTTCCAGTAAATTGCCTCCTATCAAACCTAACATTGCTGCTGTAGAACTATGCTCAGAACCATGAAATGTAGTGTTTCTGTTTCAAACTGGAATTTCAGATGGTCCTTTTGCACTTCTAGCCCTAAAAAAGGCACTCTTCATTTATCACCTCATTTACATTGCCATCATGACCAGCCACCTTGCCTTTTCAGTCAAACCTATAGAGGCCACAACTTGGACAAATCAGGAATTGCTGCTGGCCCTAAGCTCCACCTGTTGAGGTCAGCTGGTTCACTGGGCTGCCCTGCTTTCTCCCTCCAGGTAAGGATGGGTTGGAACCACTCCCTTTTAGAGCACAGTCTATCCCGGAGCTTACACAGTTGTTGCCCTGACAGCCTCGCCCCTGCTCCTCGGAGAGAGAGGGGACCGCATGGCAGCCACAACTGCAGTGCACAAAAAGCGACACTTATCGCGGGCGGCCACCGGCCTCCGCGGCCCCGCACTCGCCTCCGGGCTGGGGCACCGCCGGGAGGGGCGAGGGCGGCGAGTGCAGCGCTGGGCCCCGGGCGAGCCCAGGTGCGGAGGGTGCGCCACGCGCCGAGGCAGAACGCCTGACTCATGCGGCAGCGGCGGCGGGCTCCTGGGAAAAGAAACTCGTGATGCTGTTGCTGCGGAGAAAAGCCTCATTACCCATTCCGCAGGAGGGGGACACCACCCAGGGCGCGCACACCCCACACCGGGCGCTCCGGCAGCCTCGGCGGGCCCCTCCCTCTTCGCCCCATCCTCGGGCCTGGAGCCCGCGCGCCCGCGCGCGGGCCGCGCGTGAGGAAAGAGCGGACACACCTAACCTGCGCGCGGCCGCAGCCCCGCACCGCGCCCCACCCCCACCAGGCAGAATCACTCGGCGCGACCCGGATTCGCTTCCTCGGCAAGATTCCCCACCCCCACGGCCCCAGGCTTCGGCACCTCCGCTAGCCTTCGGCAATTTCCGTCTAGAGACCCAGCGCTCGGCAAAGTCCGAACACCCGCCGCCTCTTTCCCCGCCAGACCCGGCTTTATGTCTGCGGCGACGGGGCGCATGCGCAGACGCCATCTTCCCTCTTCTCCTTGGCCTGCCCCCTCCCCCTGCTGCCGCCGCCGCTGCCGCCGCCACCGCCACCACCGCCACCGCCTGCTCTCGTCGGCGGTAGCCCCTCCTCCTCCTGAACCCGGGCGCTGGTCCCTTCTCTCCCGGTGCCGCGAGAGACCGGGGGATACGGTGGAGCCAGAGAAGAGCTCTAGTAACAACCACCACAGCCCCCTCTCCGCCCGAAGCCCTCCCTCGGTACCCACCCACTCCCCCGCCCCGTGTGCCGACACCGACCAACCCCACCTCTCGTTCCTTTGAACGGCGTCGGCTGCAGTCGCTACACCAGCCCGTCTGGCCACCAACGCCGCCGAGAAAGGAGCCGTCGCCGACGCCCGCAGCCCCCTCCCGCCCGGACCGGCCGCGGGAGCCTCGGGGTGAAGACGAGCCGCCCGCGGAGGAAGAGGACGGGAGAGGCTCGCAGCCCCGGCTCCCGTGCACGTTCCGCCGCCCTCCGGGGAGGCTCGGGCGCCGACCCTTCCTCCCCGAGGACGCGTGCCGAGCCGAGCGCCTGCCCCGAGGGAGGAAAATGCTCGGGCTCCATGGCTGCCAGTGATGGAGCGGTCCCTGGGCTCCCGCTGCCACCGCCGCTGCGCCCCGGCCGTGCTCCGCGAGGACCCGGCGTCTCTGCGCGCCCGCCCGCGCCTCGTTGCTGGGTTCTCCGTACCGGGCGCTCCGCCGCCGCCGCCGCGCTGCTCTGGCCCCAGCCGCGGCCCGCATTTCCTCCCGGAGCAGCCGCCGCGAGCCCAGGGGGTTTGAGAGGGTCCGCGGGGCTCGGGGGGAGGGTCCGGCGGGGGAGGTTTGAGCGACTCTGAGCTCGGGCTCGCCGGCGGCCGCGGCCGGGGGTGGCGAGAGCAAGGCGACGCTCGCTCCGCTCCGCCTCGGTGCAGAGCGAGCGGGAGGGCTTTGCAGCGGCGGCCGCCGCGGCGGGAGGAGGGGGCTGAGGTGGCTCCGGAGTTGGCCAAAGAAGGTGGGCATTTCTCGCTTTTCTTCCCCTCCCCGCCCCCTCCCCTCCCTTGTGCCCCCACCCCACGTGAAGCGGAATATAAAGGGGGGTGTGAGACTAGCTGGGAAAGTGAATGGCGGAGGACTGAAGGGGTCCCCCCTTCTAGTCCCCGGCCGCCCTGTTCACCCTCGTTCATCCTCCCTTCCCGAAGCTCGCCCTCGAAGGCAGCAGCGGCCGGCGTCTTAGACTGAGGAGGAGGAGGACTCTCGCCGGGTGGAGCGTCAGGTCCAGTTTTCCCCTCCGGCGTCTCGAATACAAAGATTACGGTGCAGAAGGAAATTGCACTCGCCTCCTCCGCCCCCCGGTACTCAACACAATGCACCAGCCGCCTGAGTCCACCGCCGCGGCGGCGGCTGCCGCTGCAGACTTTACTGCTAGGAAGATGGCGCACCCGACTATGTTCCCTCGAAGGGGCAGCGGTAGTGGCAGCTCCTCTGCTCTCAGTGCAGCAGGTACCGGTGTTGGTAGTACTGTCACATCTTCTGAGGATTTTCCGCCTCCGTCGCTGCTCCAGCAGGCGTCTCCTGCAGCATCTACCACGTCGGGACCACAGCCTCCGCCTCCACAAAGCCTGAACCTCCTTTCACAGGCTCAGCTCCAGGCACAGCCCCTTGCGCCAGGCGGAACTCAGATGAAAAAGAAAAGTGGCTTTCAGATAACTAGCGTTACTCCGGCTCAGATCTCTGCCAGTATTAGCTCGAACAACAGTATAGCAGAGGACACCGAGAGCTATGATGATCTGGATGAATCTCATACAGAAGATCTCTCTTCTTCGGAGATCCTTGATGTGTCGCTTTCCAGGGCTACTGACTTAGGGGAGCCTGAGCGCAGCTCCTCAGAAGAGACTCTGAATAACTTCCAGGAAGCAGAGACACCTGGGGCAGTCTCTCCTAACCAGCCTCACCTTCCTCAACCTCATTTGCCTCACCTTCCACAACAAAATGTTGTGATCAATGGGAATGCTCATCCACACCACCTGCATCATCACCATCATCTCCATCATGGGCACCACCTTCACCATGGGCACCACCATCCATCCCATGCTGCTGTGGCCAGTGCATCCGTTCCTGGAGGGCCACCCGCGAGCCCAGTATCCAGAAAACTCTCTACATCTGGAAGCTCTGAGGGTGCTGTGCCAGTGATACCAACTTCTGCTGTATCATCGAGTGGCTCACCTGCATCTGTAATGACTAATATCCGGGCTCCAAGTACTACAGGCAGTGTAGGTATAACTTCTGGTACTGGCGCTGGTGCAATGAATAATGTTAGTGTTGCTTCTGTGGGTAGTTTCAGTCCTAATGTGGCAAGCAGCATGCTTGGTAATGCTAGTATAAGTACAAGCAATATTCCTAGTGCTGCTACTGTAAGTGTTGGGCCTGGAGCTACCAGTGTTGTTAATGTGAATATCTTGAGTGGTATGGGCAGTGGTACTGTTTCTTCCTCTGCTGTTAACAGTGTCCCTAATGCAACTGCAGGGACGAATGTGGGATTGGTTTCAAGTCAGCAGCAACAACCAACAGTTAACACATCAAGGTTCAGAGTTGTGAAGTTAGATTCTACTTCTGAACCCTTTAAAAAGGGTAGATGGACTTGCACTGAGTTCTATGAAAAAGAAAATGCTGTGCCTGCTACAGAAGGTGTGGTAACAAATAAAGTGGTGGAGACTGTAAAACAAAACCTGACAGAATTGACTTCTGAGAGGGAGAGCACTAGTGGGAGTTCAGTGAGCAGTAGTGTCAGCACACTGAGTCACTACACAGAGAGTGTGGGAAGTGGAGAAATGGGAGTCCCTACTGTGGTACAGCAGCAGCCACCAGCTCTTCACGGTGTGGCCCTCCAACAGATGGATTTCAGTAGCACTGGTCCACAGAGTATTTCAGCAGTTAGTATACCACAGAGTATTTCGCAGTCACAGATGTCACAAGTACATTTACAGTCTCAAGACCTAGGCTATCAGCAAAAACAAGGTCTTCAACCAGTACCTCTGCAAGCCACTGTCAATGCTGCAACTGGTATCCAGCCATCATCTATAAATGTGGTTGGTGTAACTTCAGCTTTAGGTCAGCAGCCTTCCATTTCCAGTTTGGCTCAACCCCAACTGCCATATTCACAGACAGCTCCTCCAGTGCAAACTCCCCTTCCGGGGGCACCACCCCAGCAGTTACAATATGGACAACAGCAACCAGTGGTTTCTACACAGATGGCCCCAGGCCATGGTCAGTCAGTGACTCAAAATCCTACTTCAGAGTATGTACAACAGCAGTCACTTCTGCAAACAGCAATGTCCTCTGGGCAGTCCAGTTCTGCAGGAGTGGGAACAGGAACAACGGTGATTCCTGTGGCTCAGCCACAGGGGATCCAGCTGCCAATGCAGTCCACAGCAGTTCAAGCACAACCTGCAGGGGCATCTGTCCAGCCTGTTGGCCAGGCTCAAACAGCAGTGTCTGCTGTACCTATTGGCGGTCAAATTGCAACTATTGGTCAACAAGCAAACATACCTACTGCAGTGCAGCAGCCCTCTACCCAAGCTACACCTTCAGTTATTCAGCAAGGTGCTCCTCCATCTTCACAAGTAGTTCCACCTGCTCAAACTGGGATTATTCATCAGGGAGTTCCATCTAGCACTTCAAGCCTTCCTCCACAATTGGTTATTGCACCCCAGAGTACCTTGTTAACTGTGCCTCCCCAGCAACAAGGAGTAGAACCAGTAGTTCAAGGAGTTGTTTCGCAGCAGTTGCCCGCAGTTAGTCCTTTACCCTCTGCTAGTAGTATTCCTGTTACAAACCAGGTTAGTTCAACTGGTCCTTCTGGAATGCCTTCTGCCCCAACAAACTTGGTTCCACCACAGAATATAGCACAACCCCCTGCCACCCAAAATGGTAATTTGGTTCAAAGTGTTAGTCAACCTTCCTTGATAGCAACTAATATAAATTTGCCATTGGCACAACAGTTACCACTAAGTTCTACTCAGTTCTCTGCACAATCATTAGCTCAGGCAATTGGAAGCCAAATTGAAGATGCCAGGCGCCCAGCGGAGCCCTCCATAGTTGGCTTACCTCAGACTACCAGTGGTGACAGTGGGGGAATGTCAGCAGTTTCAGATGGGAGTAGCAGCAGCCTAGCAGCCTCTGCTTCTCTTTTCCCGTTGAAGGTGCTACCGCTGACAACACCCTTGGTGGATGGCGAGGATGAGAGGTAAGATCATGGCATATTTCTGCAGACATTCAGGGTTGAAGTTAATTTATCCAGTAGCAATATATGCACTTATGACTAGTCTAAAGCGTTATATGTTGTTTATTTTGTAAGTAAATGTGTATTCATGGTAAGTTTTCTAGAGGAAGAGTGTTAAGGAATGATTTCAGAGTGGGTAGGAAGTAGTATAATATAAATAATTGTCAAGTTATTGGACATATATTAATATTAAAACTAGATTTGGGGGCACCAAGTGGTTTTGTTTATAAAATGCTTTTTTAGAAGATTAGTTATGAAAAGAAACTTAAATTTTGCTAACCTACAAAATAGTTAATCTATTCTCTGAGTTACTAAAGTCCTTGTGAAGATCTCTTGGCTGCAGTTCCCACATTTGTCTCCTTTATAGATAATTATTTTTCAGTTATAGTGTATTTCATCTTCGGCTGTGAAAGATAATGTTATCTGCTTTTCCTATTCAAACACTGTAGGAAAGATGACCTAATCTGGACTGTATAGGTTGACCTTATAATGTAGTTCACCAGCTTATGTAGACTTAATTTAATGGTTACTTTATCTGAACAGAAAAGGAATGAGACTCTTTAAAACATTTTTTGGGGATGGGGGTTGGTCATACACTGTCAGAATAACTAGATTCGTCTTCGATAGTAGTATGTTGTGTGTTCTTTCTTTTGCATAGTACGTCAAGATGGTAGCCATTTTAAAGTAAAGAAAGCCTTGGAGTGTTGAATTTATACAGGCATGCAAATAAGATTGTCTGCTAATCTACTCCACCTGTTCACTCCCCTCCCCCAAATAACCCCACATTATTACAGCAGCATTTTTTCAGATTGGAAGTGATACACGAATCACACTTATTGACTCAAATTGCATCTTTGAAGCTGACTGACTAGAAAAGTTGTGAAATCTTATGTTTGTGTCCTATGTTGCTTTAGGACTTAGTTGATTTATTTTTTTAAAGGAATGTTCTTTTCACAAATGTGCCAGTCTGTGACTAACCTTGATAAAAATATCATAAGAGTTATGAAAAGACTATTCATTTTCACTGGAATTTTGAGTAAGCATGCAAGATATTTAATTATTTTAGTATTAGTTGAAGATTTTTGAGATTGAACTTTGATCAAACCAGGTGAAGCATTTATATTCTGTACATTTATTTGTGGGTTTTGCTTTGGAAAAACTGAGTTTACTGGAAAATAATTTTAATTTTAGAAAAAGAAAAAGGCCAAATGTTTCCATGGTTTTTTTAAAGGTAAAAGGAAAAGGCATTGTTAATTGAAACATTTGTCTTTTAAGTTTTTTATTATTTTTCTAATGGGCATATAATTAAAATCTTGTTACTAACCAGATATATTCTATTTCTTTCTACAAAACTGTACTTTCAAAGATAGACTTCTAAGAGGTAGCTTCCTTAATTCCATTATAATTATTGTTCGGCTTTTAACTGTATCATTCTGATACTCACCCGTAATTTTAAAGAATTACCCTAGTTTTTCATGTTTTCTAAATCAAAAGGGTGTGAACTGAGTGAAGCTTGTGTAAAAACTAGTATATTTATATAGGTGCTAAATTTAAAGAAATGAAAGACAAGGATGACAAACAAATGGAACTCCCACATAGAATGAAAACCTTGCCATGATTTTGTTAATTACCATTTGTAGCTTCCTGGTATGCCTTTTTCTTGTTTTCCTTCTGTTGGTGTAGAGGGTATGGTAGGGCTTTCCAAAACTAGCTGTTTCACACAGTTAGAAGTCAGAAAATTCTACTTAGAACTAGGGTTTTAACTGTAGGAATGGAATCCTAGTTAAAGGTATTCGCACAAAATTATTTTCCAGGTAGTAATTGAGCTAAAGAATAATTAGGGCCAAATTATATAAAAAGATTTGAAATTCTAGAAAGGGATAAGAAATTTGATCAAATACTGGTCTAAAGTAATTTTCTTAATGTACTTGTTTTGAATTTACTTATTGGAACTTTTGTTAGTTGACATCAAGTTGAATAATCAAAACCAGAAAATTTTTGTTTGAGCGGTATCCTTCAAATTCTTTAAAATCAAAATGTTTCACCCCTAAAATACCTGTAAGGTCAGAAAGGATCACTAACATTATGTATATGTTTTAGAAAAAGAAATGTTTCATTTAAAGTTGTCCTTGGGAGAAGACCAGAGAAAAAAGTGATACAATCTCTAAATACGTAATTATTTTTACTTGTCTTTCTTTGTTAGCTTCTTCTGTGTCACTTGCCATCTTCTAGGCTTGGTCACCATTAGTCTCTTACTGGAGAAGGGGTACATTATCATTTCAATATTATGATACAGGAAGTATGTTAACTATAGGTTTTTGGTGGTAGAATGAATGAGGGTGGTTACTTAATCATCTTTTGTGATAATGTTCTAGCACTTTAGATTTTCTGATGTTTATCAGATATGGAAAGTTTTCTGTTGGCTATTGTAGACGGTAAATATTAGAAACATGGCTCAAGGGATTAAGGTTATATATCTTGCTTTCTTAAAATCATTCTTACTAAAAGGCCTTGATGTTTTAATCTTTAATATGAACTTTACAAGAATGGGAAGGTTTTGATGTGAAATTGTCAAACTTCCTTCAAGACTCAGCTCAGATGGTCCCTCTAAAGGATTTTCTTTCCCCAGGGGATATTTCCTAGCCCTTCTTAAAGTTTTTCTGCTTTAGCACTGCTTAAGCACATTGTATTCGAGTATAATTATGTTTACCAGTCTTTCCCACAAGACTAGGAATTCTTCAAGGGCAGGGACTAAATTTTTTTAAACAAATTAATGAGCAGACATTTCTCTACTTTTCCTACGTGGTTTAAAGTTTATGTTGTCTCTCATCTTAACAGAGCTGTTAGAGATTGCAGGATCGTATAATTTATGCAGTGGATTGAAAAGAAATCAATAAAATGACTTCCTAACCTCTTCATTGTTCCTTAGACAAATTGATGACTATCTTCTAAATACAATGCCTGTTTTATATTAGGTCCTCAAATATTTATCAAAGAGGAATGGATTTTTTTAACCTGTAAAATAGGAGTAATACTCCTTTTGCCTACTTCCAAGGATGTTAGGATCAGTTAACTGTAAAATACCAAATTATAACTTTTTAAAGTTTTTATTTTTTATTTGAAATGTACCTACAATTTAAAGAGTTAATAGTTTACATGGTTATATTAAATAACTACGTGAATATATAAGCTGCCTTCTTTCCTAGGTTTTCTTTCCTGGAAGCGCTTTCACCTCTTTCAGATGATTATTGTGATTGCTTGAGTTGCTCTGAGATCTGCAACATAGCTTGATGGTTCGGAGCATGGACTCTGGATTAAATTCCTTAGGTTTGATCTTTCCTGTCATTTGCTAGTTTTATTAACTTTGGGCTTTTTAATCCTTCTGCGCCTGAGTTTTCTCATTTTAAAAACTGGGAATAATAGTATGTGTTATAAATTTGTTAGGATAATTAATTTGGAGTACCCTTAGAACTTTGTCTAACTCATTATGCTCTAAGTAAGTGTTTGTGAAATAATTCCTTATTTTATTTTTTGCTTCATTAACTTATTAGTTAGAAAATGCAGGTTTACCTATCTGGTCACCCTTGTTAACAGTACCATCTTCCCAGTAGTTAATAGTTATATTACTCTTAATTATTCAGTATTCTTTTAAAAGATCATCATTTTTCCTATGCGGTACAATCTCCTGTGGCTGCCTCCGAGCTCCCACCCTATCCTTAGCTATCTAGTATATAAAAATGTTGGTGGGTTCTCTTCTTTCAAGTTTTTGTTTATCAGCATAGTCTGTTTTTCCAGTTGCCTTTCCTCCTTCATAGCTCCTTCCCAATTTTGTATTTTTGTGCCCTGCCTTTTTTGATAAAGCCCTTCCTCACATGTCTGGTAATTCTTGATTGTGTGCTTGCACTTAAATGTAAGAGGACTAAAGAGCTGATTAGAAATTATCAGGTGGGGTGATGTGTTTGAAGTTAATTGCCCTCCTCCTTGTTTGAGTGGTATCTTCTCCTTCCCTCTCCCCTCTTCAGTTTTCTCTATATTTATCACTAAGTCTGCATTTCATTAGATGTCCAATACTGTCATCAAGTATTGTTACCAATTTTATCTTCAGAAGTCTTTCTCGTGTCCCTTTGACTTGCATTCTGGACTCATTGCCTTCCAGTTTTGGTACACAGCCATTATTCTGGGATTCCATTCACTTTCTCATATATTGGATCTCCATTTTCCAGTGACCATTATTCTTTCTTGATTTATTTGGTATTTTAAAATGGCTTTAGTTGATATTTACACTTGTTCGATTCTCTGGTTAGGTGAAGAATTACAGGTGGGAAAATATGTCTTCTTATAATTTTCTAATATTGCTTTCTAGCATCCATACTGCTTTTGAGAAATCTGTAGCCATTTTCATACAGTATATGATTTCTCATATGTTGTGTGTGACCTGCATGTGTTGTTTTTCCTTCTCCTCTTTCTTGTTTGTATGTTCTGAAAATTTACAGCGGTGGGTGTTTTTGTGGGTGTGTTTTCATTCATGGCACTGAGTATTTGGTGTGTGCCTTTTCATCCTGAAAACACTTATTTTTTTTTTTTAGTATGAGGGAGTCGAACTCTGGACCTCGTGCTTGCCAGCCAGGCGCTTATGCCGCTGAGCTATATCACTGGCCCTGAAAACATTTTTTAATTCTGCAGCTTTAAAAAATATGAACTTAGGCCTCACTAGCCACATTGAAATCATATCGTACAACTTTAATTTTTACTTACGGTTCTGGTGACTAAGTCCAGGGCCTTGTGCATGGTAGGAAAGTGCTCTTCCACTGAGCTACTCCCTCAGCCTCTGGTACTTTTTCTTAAATGAGGTTGTTGATTATGTATTTCTGTTTTCTTTCTCAAATTCCTCTTATTTGATAATGGACCTTCTTGGCTGGTCTTCTGATTTTCTGTATTTTCTTAACCATTACCATCTTTTTCTCTGTGTTCTATTTCTATTAAATTTTCATTTTTCTTACCATATATTTAGTTTCCAAGAGCTTTTTTCCTTGTTGTTCCTTTTTAATCATGTGTCATTCTAATGTTTAATAATGTGAGTATATTCTTCTCTTAGTTCTTTGACTATATGAATGTTGGACTTTCTCTTTTTCTTTCCCTTTGTTTCTTTCTCTTTCTTTCTTCCTTCCTTCCTTCTTTCTTTGTGGTTTTTCTCCAGATTTGTTTGTTTCTTTGGTTTTGATCTTTATTTTTCATTTTGTAGTCCTTCCTCAGACAATTGCTAATCGTATGCACGAGTAATTAAAATACTGATAAGAAATTCATGGTGAGGCTTGTCAGTTGTATGGCAGCTTGGCTGGGCTGTTTGGTTGGGCTACTCCTGATGTCATATTTTCATGTATTTCCACCTAGCTGATTAGATTCTTGTGAAACAACTCTTCTGATTTCTTGCTTGGAAGTGAAGACTTGTCTACTAGCATTCTTGAGGGGAGCTAGAGTAGTGAGGGAGACAGAGTGAAAGGTCTTGGGGAGTGTTAGCATCCCAAAATATATTTCTTCAGCCTTGTTTTCTGTGTACTTTCCTACCTTTAGTGCCTGATTTCCTTAGGTTCCTGAGATGATGTGTTTTACCTCCTTCAGATACCAGACATGGGAGAGGCAGTTGGGATCTATGGAACTGGTTACAGTCTTATTTTAGGGATCCGACCCCATACCCAATCTCATACAGTTGTGGTATTGCCTATTCCTGAGCCTTTGGGGGATTTTACAGTTTAAATTGGGTTAATTCTTGCGTTCTCCATTGTTTGCTAAAGATTTGATTTTGTACTGTTTGCTAAGTCGTTTGTCACTCAGCCATCCACTTTCCAACTTCCAAATTTTTGTTGCTGTTGCCTTTTTACCTCTCAATTTCTTGTAGGTTTATGGTTTTATATTTTAAAAAATTCCTTTTCCATCATTTTAGTGGGGCTTTTAGGAAAGGAATAAAAATAGATGTGTATTCTATTATACAACTATCTTAACAGTAGAATACTTCACTATTAAGTGTAAAGAATGATGCTACTTTTAATAAAGCTCCAAGATATCATAAGTACTGACCATAAATTTTAAGAATGGGATTATTTGGCTTATATCTATTAGAAAGAAGAATAGTATATAACTTATTTCATAGAAGTGGTGAAAAACATTAAGAATAGATTTAGTTAATATTTTATTACATTTAACCACTCAATAACCTTGTAAATTAATTTTTTTGTGTTTTACTTGTGTATAAACTGAAACTTACTGAATTTATTACAAAGGTTAAATGACTTGTCAAATAGATGTAGCATATATGGCAGTAAAGCCAAGCTAGGATTCAAAGCCTTTCCCAATTGAATACCTATCGCCAATTATCTGCTATTAGAGTGGCTGCAAAACCTAAAACAAAGGAAGGCTTGATTGATTGCTTTCTGTTGAAGTATAAATGATGGGATTTACATATAATGTAAGAATTCCTTATGAGCTCTTGGTCAGAAAAAAGTAGATAAAGTCGTCACAGTGCAGAGCCTAGAACACAGACATCTGGACATTGAGTTAATTTGGACATGTTTCTTTTGAAATTTGTATGGAAATTTTCTTTTTAGGAAGTCCTTTTTAATTTTCTAGTAATTTCACTTAAGTCTCTGGGTTTAGACTTACAATGTTATTTCTTGTTTATAAAGTTTAGTGTAAAAATGTGACACTGTGGAAAGGATGATGTGTGTGTGTACTGCAATATCAGATCCTTGGTTGATTTTTTTGCCTTGTGCCTGTTGTTAAGGTTGAATGTGTCAATAAAATATACTCGGCTAATTAAAGCTACAGGACGGCAGAAATTTTAAAACATCTTTACACTATTTAAAAAGAATAACTATCCAGTAATTTTAGATAATAGTTCAAGTTGTTTCTTCATCTCACATGTATTTGAATGCGCCTTTCTCCCACCTCAATTTGTTTTTTACCAGTCAATTTGCCCAAGAGCTCTCACTTGACTTTTCATCAGTCCTTAGGCATAGTTGACCTTAGCTTCCCTCCTTGAAACACTTTTTTGCTTTCTCCACTACTCTTCTTTTTCTTTTCTGCCCATCTTGGTGGGCACTCCTTTTCAGTCTCTTTCAGATTCTTTTTTTTTTTTTTTTTTTTTTTTTTGAGACAGAGTTTCACTATGCATTTCAGGCTGCCCTTGAACTCATTTTGTAGCCCCGGCTGGCCTAGAATTCACAGCAATCCTCCTGCCTCAGCCTCCCAAGTGCTGGGATTACAAGTGTGTGCCACCATGTCCGGCTTCTTTCAGATTCTTCTGTCAGACTCAGTTTTAGTTTCTTTAGATTTCTGAGTCCTCTTCCCTCTTACTACCTTGTCTGTCTTCCCAAGGCTTTAAAGAAGGTCTGTATGGCATGGGCTCCTGAATGCATACCTCTAGTCCAGCATTTTCTTCTTAGCTTTAGACTTACAGGGTCCTCTGTCTTCATAACGTCTCTGCATTCTTAAGGCTTCTCAATATCAACAGATAGTAAACTTAACCCTCGATTATCTGACCCCTCAGATTTTCTTCTTTCATTGTTCTTATTTTGAGAAACTTCAGTTCTTCTCTTTAGAAACCTGAGTCATTCTTTATAGCTGCTTTTCCTCATCATCAACATTTGACCATTACTTCAAATTCATCTTGGATTTATCCCCCCCCCAGCTCTAGTCTAACATAACAACAGTTCTCAGTTAAAGTAGTGCATGTGGTCGCTTCTTCACTGAGCCTGCTGCATAAACTTTGTCTTTCTCAAATATTGTATATTTGATCAGAATGATATTCTCAAAAGTGGGAATTTGTTTATATAACTCACTTGGCCAAATCATCTTGAAGGCTTCCCATTTATTTTAAGGTAATTGCTTTCTGTCATTCCTTACTCCTGGCCTTGTATCATGCTACCGTCTGGTACTTTCTGTATTCTAACTGAACTTGACATGTTTCTCACCTGGCCAGTCTTCCCTCAAGGCCTTTGCACATGTTCTTCAGTCTGAACGTCACCTATTCCACCTCCCTCCATTCTTCCTTAAACTGTCTCTTTTGAAAGGTCTCTGATGTACTGATCTAAACTTAGGTTCTGTGGTAACAATGACAGAAAGGGCCTTGTTTTCTTTTGTAATGCTTACTACAATTTTTAATTAGTTTTTTTTGTGTCTGTGTGTGTGTCGTAATTATCTGATGATTTCAAGCTTCATGAATAAGGATGTTTGGTGTGCTATTACATATCGAAAGCCTATTTCAGTGCCTAACAGCTAGTAGATACTCTGCTTAATGAAGAAAATATATTGTTAATATTGGCAGAAGAAAAGGAAACATCCTTTAAAACAGACTATTTTGATATATTTGAGAGTTGAGTAAGTTTTTATATATGATCATATAACATTTTCTTCTTTAATAGGTTATTGAGAATTGTTTACTTTTTGCTGTTTGTGAGCCAAAAAAGCAATGCATAGTTAGCTGTATTAAACAAGCATTTTGTTTTATCTTTATTTATTTATTTATTTATTTATTTTTTAATGTGGGTACCGGAAGTCGAACTCAGGACCTTGCGCTTGCCAGGCAGGCACTTATGCCGCTGAGCCATATCACCGGCCCCCTTTATCTTTATTTTGTATTTACTTATACCAATAAAAATTCTCCAACTTGAATGAAACAAAATTCTCCATTTATTTTAAAACTGGAACTAGCACTATTTTTGCTTTTGACTGGTGCAGTCATTCACATACAATGATTCTTAAATATCTGAATATTATCTTGGAAGTCTCTTTATGCAGCTGTTAACAATATAAACATTTAAGTTGGAAAATGTTACTTGTTTGTGTTACGAGTTTTTTCTTAACTAAATAATTCAGTAAACATTGAGTAATTACTTGTTTAAAATTTCTGTGATCTGTTTTATGAAGCCAGTAAGTTAGGGATTATACGGAGGGACGGGAACCATGGAAAAGGCTTGGCAGTGATCAGAGTTAGCAATAAATTTTATTGATTATGTATAGGTTCTAAAGTAAAAAAGTGAGGCCTTCAGCTTTTTGTTTTTTGTTTTTTGTTTTCTTTTTTTGGTGGTACTAGGGATGGAACCCAGGGTCCCATACATGCTAGAGAAGTACTCTACCACTGAGCTACATCTCCATCCCTTTTGATTTTTTATTTTGACATAGGCCTTCCCTAAATTGCCCAAGCTAGCCTTGAACTTGTGATCCTCCCATGTAGCTGGGATTATAGGTGTGTGCCCCCACACCCAGCAAGACTTTCAGTTTTAAAGTTGGAATAATTAAAAGCAGAAGGGAAAATGAATGATGTTGTCTTGTAGTGATTATCAGAGGTTCTGAGAATCTCTGAGTCACTCTGTGTTCATATTGGTGTCAAATATGCTTGCCTTGCATAAAATTATATTTGTGTTGGTTGGGGAGATTTACTGTGGCTTGATTTTATTAAGGATTAATTTTAGACCATGGTACATGATCTTACCCTTCCTTACCTATGGAACCCATAAGAGTTACTCTAAATTTTGTGTGGGAAAGACAGATGAAATAACCTCTTATTTTTCTAGGCCACTTAAATTATTATTATTATTATTATTATTTTTTATTTTTTTTTTTTTGTGGGTTCTGGGGGGTCGAACTCGGGCCCTCGTGCTTGCTGGGCAGGCGCTTAAGCCGCTGAGCCATCTCACCGGCCCAATTATTTTTGTAATACCAGCTGACTATTCAGGTTGAGGAACTCCTGATATCCCATGTACATGCCTGAGTATTCTCTTTTGCATTATAGATGGATGGATTTATAAAATTGTTCATTATTGGTAAGACGTCTCTCTCACCTCATCTAGTTCTCTAATTTCTTCGGTTGTTAGACTTTCTTAGTGCGTATTTATAAAATTGTAACAAATAGCATATTGATTAGTTAGTGCTTTAGAAGTATAAACATAGTTGAAATAATATCTGGCATTAAGTTTTCCATATTATGTAGCTATGATATATTTTTAGTGCTGGTAGTAATAAAACTACCTTGGTATGAATTTTTTGGGATTGAGTCCCAGCAGTCTTAAGTTGATGAGATTCCATTCTGGCTTCACAAAGGAAGAAATGAAGATTCAGGTTCATCTATTTAGTCTATAATTAAATATCACCTACCTACTATGTGTTATGTGTTTTTAGCTTTTTTATGGGCTCTACAACAGTTTAGTAATAATAGTGGTAGTGATAAGTAGGAGTAGTTGAAAATCAAAGTATACTTACGCTTTTATGTGTTCTAAGCATGTTACCCATATTAACTGATTTAATTCTCAGATCATCCTTATGAATTGTAAATACCATTATTCTCATTTTACTTGTGAGAAAACAGAACAGACAGATTAAGTATTGTATTCAAGGTCACACAGCTGTTAAGTGGGAACTGGGATTTAAATCTAGGCAGTCTGGTTTCAGAGTTTGTACCAATAATGACTTTGCTGTATTGCCTCTGTAGCATGTGATCAAACCAGGATTTTTTTTTTTTTGCTTCCTTAAGTCAATTTAAGTGCACTGGAAGGCAATAGGAACAGCAGTGGCTTAGTCTACTTCCTTTTACTATAATAGAATACCTGAGACTGGGTAATTTATGGAGAGAAGAGGTTTATTTTGGCTCTCGTGGCTGGGAGAGCCAAGATCAGCAGCTGTGTCTAGTGAGGGCCTGGTTCTACTTTAACTCAAGGTGAAAAGCAGAAGGCCAAGCAGGTACAAGGGGAAGAGGCAAAGAGCAGGAAGGGCAACTTCACATTGTCACAACCCATTCTTACTATAGCCCAGTCCTGAGAGATGCATTAATCCTTTTTAATCCTCTAATCACTTCAGAAAGGCCCTACTTCCTACCACCACCATAATGGCAGTTGAATATTTCAACATGAGTTTCAGAGGGGACAGACCATATTCAAACAGTAGCATGCAGATATTTCTTATTTCCTCAAAAAATAGTCTTATGGAGATCTTGGAATTTGGATAGGGATGATGCTCATACTTTTATATTCAAGAATGTAAATTTCTTGAGAACAATGACCTTGCATGTCTAGTTTACCACCATATGCAGTAGTATGTCTGAAATGTATGTCAAATAGGTGAATTCAGATAAATAGTGGAAGGAAACCACAGAAACATTTAGGATAGATATAGAATCACAGCCAAATACTTTGCCATCCTGTTGCCATAAGGTACACAATTGTTTTGATAGTACTAACATTGAAGTCTTTTATAGATACATTACTCTGTTAACGTGAAATTCTCTCTCCAGCTCATCTGCCTATCAAATGGTTATATTTATGAAGTACTACCTGTAGGTGTAAATCATTATATCTAGCATTGGTATAAGCAAAAGCGTAATCAAACATGGTTCTTCTCAGGGTGTGTAAGATATGTACGAGGGGAAATGGAATGATAGCATAAGGGCTAAGTGACAGTTTATGCAACATGGAATATGAAATCAATCAGCAATTTAAAGTGGGAAACCTTGAGATTTCATGTAACTTTTGGTTTATATATGAAAGAAAAGTTCAGAGAGGTTAAGTGAATTCTCATGTTTCTTAGGCTATAATTGGATCACATAATAGAGAATTTACTTTTGTTGGGTTGACAAAGCAGTGTTAACTGAACTGCCTCTTCAGAAGTTATGGGGTGAAGGATAATGTTTCAGACAAGTATGTTAATAAAAATGGGAAATAAACATCTGGGCAGCAATAAGGCAATAGTAGAATATATTAGGATAAGTTTGTTATTACCAGCTAGAAAGTGTTAGGAAATGACTGGAAGTTGAATCTGAAGTGATTGGCCCTCAATAGTTTGTTGACTGAATGGTGTTCAAGGAAGTTAAGTACAAAAGGAATCTGTAGTTTGGATTGGAATGGGAAGCAAGAAAGATAGAAAATAACATCTCTTTTGTTAATGAAAGAAGTAAATGAAGGTGATAATGATTTCCATTGTAAAATGATTCAGCACAGGGTTGGTTTCTTAAAACAGATTACTGAATTTATAAAAGCACCATATTCACTTCTCTCTTTTCTTCCCTCAAAGTAATGTTTTGTTTCTCATTTTGGGGAGGAAAATCCAACGATTTAAAAATGTGATTTTCCCCAAAATCTATTTTCCACAACTTCGTCTTAAAAGTCTAAAGGTACACCAATTTAATGTTTTCATAGGGTTTATTTATATCTAATCCAAAACAGATGTGTTCCAGATATGTTCAGTAAGAAAAGAAATCCAAGTGGACTAATATTCCAGGATGTGTTCTTTATATTAGTGACTGAAGAAACCTCTGCCTGCTTTTTTTCATGCGTTCTGCATCCATGGCTTCAACCAACCTTTGATCTATTTTATAGAGTTGTACAGTGATTGATATTTCTTTCTTTTTTTTTTTTTTTTTGTGGGTACCGGGGGTCAACCTCAGGACCTCGTGCGCCAGCAGGCGCCCGTGCCACTGAGCGATTTCACTGGCCCTTTTTTCGTATGTGGGTTCCGGGAGTCAAACTCCGGCCCTTGCGCTTGCCAGGCAGGTGCTTACGCCGCTGAGCCATCTCACCGGCCCAGTGATTGATATTTCTAATGATGATTCCTTTAATCTTAATTATACTTGTTATTTTCTTTGCTCATTTCAAAAGCATTTTCTACCCCAAATTATTAAAATTTTCAAATTTATTGCTGAAGAATAAACTTCAACTTTCTAAAATTTTCTTCAGTAGAATCCAGTTTCAGAAAAATAAGTACAGAGACTCAGTTTCATGACATGAACATTTCAGTAAATCAGATTAATAGCCTTCTGTTGGTTCCAGTGAATTTTTACCATAAACTATTAATATTTACAACATTTTCTTTAAGCTTAATTGGGTTAGATTTCATTAAAATGCCTTTAAAAACAAAAACCTCACTTTAATTGAATTATTATCATTGTTATTATTTTTGGTTTTTTTTGAGGCAGGGTCTTGCTGTATAGTTTTGAGCTATTTCATATCCAAATTAAGTTATATCATGCTCAATTGTTACTAATTTTTTGGCAGTAGTAGGCATCAAACCCTGGGCCTGACACATACTAGGCAAGCATCTACCACTGAGTTATAACTTCAGCCCTCAATTGTTAATCTGTATATGGTAGCTTGATAGCTTTTCTGTTCAAATTAGTTTATTTAGCAAAGTAGCTTTTCTGTTCAAATTAGTTTATTTAGCAAAGCTATAAAATAATGAGCATTGAGCATAGTGAGGTAGAGTTTAATGAGTATTAGCCTTAGCGTCTAACTTTGTATCTGATCTTGTTTCTTTCACCTGTTCACGGTATGATCTTTGTAAATGAGTTAACCTTTCTAAACCCAGTTTCCTCACCTGTTATGTGGGGGTAATAGCTACGCTTGCACTGCTGGGGAGGATTAAGAGATGAGGTGTGTAATGCACAAGGCTCATTTATTCTTGGTGGCTCTGTAAAGGTGACTGGCTGCTCTCATAGTGCCATATAAGAACCATTCCTTTATTAACCACTGTAAATTAAAATGGGAAGCTTATGTACATATTTGGAGGCTTTTTATCTACTGTAGCCTTCTAAACCAGTGGTCCTTTCTGTCTTTGTGACATTTTGGCTGCAGCCTTTCTCACCTGGGGTTCCTTAAGAGAATTTTTATATAGAGTGGCTACAGACTTACCTCATCTAGTACCACCATTTTAGATATGCTACGTAAAGGAAAAGTGAATTCATTACACACAGTGTAGGCATTAGGGATTCATTCTTTTGCTGAATTCCATGCTGCTAGGAATACACTGAGAAGTGCTCTGAAATTCTTAAATTTACAAAAACAAGTTGTTTTAAGCATCCCTTCCCCTTTTTCTTATTGAGGGTGAAGGGTCCTTAGAAGAAATACAGTGTCATATAGCAGTTTATTAATCTCCAAAACAGATCCATTACTTGAATCAAGTGATTTTCAAACTTTTTTATTCTAGAGTGTTTTGGATGGGCATAATGCCATGGAGACCATCTGCTCCATGTTCAAACCCATATAAGACTGCAAGGTATCTCCTTAGAATGAATGGGATTAATCATTTGTTTTTAAAAAGATAAATGAATCAATATCTGGTTTTTAAGTTTCAAAGATGCATTGAACAGGATTTTGAAATTGAGTATACAGTTTCAAAACTAGTGTTTTTGTAATTATATTCAAATAGAAAATAATAAAGATTCCTAAAGCCCAGAAATTCTGAGGAATGCTTTTTGTTTTGCATCTTTGAGGTTGACACTGCATTTTAGTTTTATTTTATTTTATTTTTTTTTGTGGGTACCGGGGGGTCGACCTCAGGACCTCGCGCACCAGCAGGCGCCCGTGCCGCTGAGCGATATCACCAGCCCCTTTTTCGTATGTGGGTTCCGGGAGTCGAACTCGGGCCCTCGTGCTTGCCGGGCAGGCGCTTAAGGCCCTGAGCCATCTCACCGGCCCTGCATTTTAGTTTTACTAAAGACCAAGTAATTATGCAGAAAAAAACAATTATATTTTGTAGACTCCAGCTTTTCTCATATAATAGCTATTACTAACTTGTTAGAACCAGTGTTCCTTAAAACATCCATTGGGAAATGTTAATTTGTTTCATTTTATATATGAGAAATGTCTTCAGTCATATAGTTAAATAATGGCAGGTTTCAACTGGAGCCTATCTTACCACCCTGTTTTCTGTAAATTTATAATTTGTATTAGAAGTAAAAGTATAATGGTTACATGAGAGTGTACCAACTGGATATCTGGCAGACATTTAGGAACATGTTTTGAGAAGTACAGCACTGACATATTTGAAGGCTCATTTAATTAGACCTTTCTTTGTAAATAGCTTGCAGTTGTTAGGGATATATGTGGTAGTAGATTCCTAAGGGAAGTCCATAAATAAGTTGGAAGGAACTAGTTAACATCATAAACATTCAGAGATAGGGAAACTAATCAGTTTGTTCTATGCTCCAGTAGTTATCTGTGTAGAACACTTTATGAACTTCACATTCTGTGTTTCTGATGTTAGAGAGTTAAATGTTATTAAGCAAAGGAGCCGTTAAACCTTCTGGTCTACTGTTTATCCATTTTCTATGTATGCTAATTTAAGAAATGGAATTCAAGTACAAAAGGAGAAGTCAAGTTCTGAGGAGAAATACTGAAGTCTTTTGGAGCCTAAAAGATTTATTAAAGAGTGAAAAAGATGATCATTGGAGATGTTTCTGAAGATATGCTTGTAAATTCTGGAAGGAGTGTTTGGCTCTTTTGGGAATGTCTGATGGGTCACCATGTAATTACAGAAAGCCTTTAGAGTACTAGCTAAATTCAAATTTTGAAGGAATAATGGAAATAGAATTTTTTTTCCTACTTAGAAATACCATAATGGGTATTTCTTTTGAATATGTAATCAGTGACTTAAATGTGTGAAAGAAGATACATTAGCTTCATTTCTTTCTTTTCTTTTTGTTTTCTGGTACCGGGAATCAAACTCACAACCTCAGGCTTGCCAGGCAGGTGCTGTGCCACTGAGCTATATCCCCGGCCCTAGCTTCATTTCTTAATGAAGGTATATCCATATATGAAGATTTCTGACCTGCTAAGAATGAGTTCTAGTATTATTGGCATTCCTAGGACTTAAACCAAGACGTAGCTTTTACAGAGTTTTACTGATAGCTATTACAATGGTAACTAAACCATGTTTAATATCAAATCATATTTCTTAAATTTGTGGTGATTTTCTTTGTTGTTCATACCTTTTCACTGCTTTCTTTTTGGTAGTATTTTCCTTTTTAGCCATGGATTGTGACTATCAAAATTTTGCTCCCAAAATGTTTGCAAAGTACAAACCGTTATAAAAGGTGTAAATAGTTAAGACAGCAGCATTAAATTTTTTCCCCAGGATATAAATTTGGGATATCAAGTTGAAGACTTAAATTCTCTGGCTTGTCGTCTTGTTTTGTAAAAATCAACTACCTGATAAGTAGTTGATAAACACAGGCTTTCTTAATTTCTGGTAGTTTGCTGGTATGGACCCTAAGGTTCAGGATGTCCTGTCTCTGAGCCTTGTGTGTGCTACCCACATGACTTTTTTCTTGGTCCTCTTAGGCTCAATTGCTGCACAATTGCAAGATAGATTAAAGGATTTTTTTGTAAACAGATACACTGTCTTTAAAAAGAAAAAGAAAAAGAAAAAAAAAATCGTACCCTACTTCACTGGTAAAGAAAGCACCAAGTGGAAAACACCTTGTTCTTACTCAAAATGTTGAGTGCTAATGTCATTTATATTGATCCTTTTTTTAATACTCAAATTGAGATGAGGAAGGGAATGAGCTTCTTTTGGTCTTGTCTTTATATACACAGTAATTCAAGTAGCTTAGCACAGAAACCTTAGCTTTGTTCTGCTTTATTTTGTTTTGTACGGGGTCTCCTTATGTAGGATGGGCTGTCTTTGTATTCCCCATGTAGCCCAGGGTGGCCTGGGACCCGCAATCCTGGCTTGACCTCCTAAGTGGTGGGATTACAGACATCACATCCAGTGAGTGCTAGTTTTAAAGACAGGTTGGACTAAACTTTTCACTTGAATGGGGAAAAATATAAATTTATATATTTTTTTTTGGGGAGGGGGTACTGGGGGTCGACCTCAGGACCTCAGGCGCCAGCAGGCACCCATGCCGCTGAGCGATATCACCGGCCCCTTTTTCGTATGTGGGTTCCGGGAGTCGAACTCGGGCCCTTGCGCTTGCCAAGCAGGTGCTTACGCCGCTGAGCCATCTCACCGGCCCAAATTTATATTTCTTAACTTTTTTTTTTTTTGTGGGTACCGGGAGTCGACCTCAGGACCTTGCGCCTGCTGGACAGGTGCTTATGCCGCTGAGCTATCTCACCGGCCCTATTTCTTAACTTCTTAATATTTCATGGGTGTTGAAACCTACTCAGGACCTTTCATTCTATTTATTTTTTGGGAAATAATTTTAGACTTAACAAAAAGTTGCAGAAAATAGTATGCAGAATTCCCATTAAACTGTCACCCAGCTTTTCCTAGTGTTCAAATCTTATATAGACCTGTACAAATACAGAAATCAGGAGATTAATAGTAACTATACACTTTTTTTTATTTTTGACATTGTCTTCCAAATAATTTTTTTCTGATCCAGGGTTAATCCAGGATCTCCTACTGTACTAAGTTGTCATGTCTGTTGCATTTGAGGCCAGTTCTTTCTTTGCCTTTCATGACCTTGACACTTTTGAAGGGTACTAACTAGTTAGGTTGGCTCCCACTTTGTGTTTGTCTCATATTTTTTCACAATCAGGTTGAGAATGTGCACTTTTGGCAGAATACCACACAAATTGTAGTTTGTCCTTATCAGTGCTTTATATTAACAGGTACATACTGTTGATTTGTCCCTTAGCTGGTGTTGTCATCTTGATCACTTGTTTAAGGTGTGTACCGTTTTTCTGAACTATCAGATTACTGTTTTTTCTTTGTAATTAACAAGCATCTTATAGGGAGAGATATTTTGAATCTGTTTCTCATGTACTTTTACCCTTTAATTTTAACATCTATTGATGATTCTTGATCAGAGCTTTTAAAATTTAATTCTTTAGCATCTTTTTGTTTTGTTATTGACTAGTATGCCACTTTGCTTGTCACAAATGTGTTAAGATTTCAAAGGAATTAATGCAAAAGTGGCCTAATTCATAAAACATGAATGTATTTCTTTTATATTCACTTTTTCTGAGTCCACTTGTGAATGTAGCATAATCCAAGATCCTGCAATAAGAAAAATACTAGAAATACAATCCTTTCTTTTAAAATAACGTATATGTATTTCAGACTCTGCTGACCATCATAAGAACAAAGCCAAATATTTCACACTAGAGAAATAAACAGGCAAAGGTATTACAGAGGTGAAATGTAATGAATAGGCTAATTATGAAAATTAGAGATTTTCTTAAAATTGCTTTCACTCTTTTTGTCAAATAAACATTTTTCATTCAAAAGAATCAGGCAATTGTGAGCATTTTTGTGCTTGGTCTTGACTCTGAGGCTGCATTTTTATCCATTTTTGCAGTTGATAATTATGGTTTTTTGTGTGTGTGTGTGTGTGGGTGCCGGGGGTCGAACTCAGAACCTCGCATTTGCCAGGCAGGCGCTTATGCCGCTGAGCTATCTCACCGGCCCTGGAGATTATTTTTAGTTATTGCTTTTATCTTGTGTAGTGGATTAACTGCTTGAAAAATGCCTTCTATGGTGAATTCTTTTTCATCTATTCTACTTCATCGTACACCTTAGTCAGTGGAACATAAAAAGATACATTTGGCTTAGTTATCTGTTGCTTATCTTTTAACAAAACTTGACTTTTAAATCAAGTGCGATAATTTGAATCTCAGTAACATTTTTGGATGGTAACTTTTCCAAAAGGAGGAGAAAATATATTTATAATGGAATTTTATTTGATACTGAGCTCTTAAAACATTCTACTAGTTAGGTTTTCCATTTTCATTACAACTTCTCTTAGGAAATTTTTTTCCATGATTAAGTGCATATCATAATGGTGTCAGTTTCTTAAGTTTCAGGCTTTTGCCTGTTTATTTTTTTAAGATGTATCCTATTTGAAAAACATACAAGATTTGTGGTTTAAAAACCTTTTTCTACAGAGTCAATACAAAATACAATACCTTGCATGACTACTTGTAAGGCAACTGCGTTTGAGGACAAAATTCTGTACTTCTTGAAATTGAAAATTTGGAGTTTTGGCAATAATCTGATGCCACTTATAAGTCTCTGAAAAGAACTTTAGAACATTTATGGTAGCTGTTATGATTTGACTTTCTTCATATTAACTCAGGATAATACCTTTGAAGTTTCTGCTGACCATATTAAAAAATTAATCATATAAGTGATGACCTCTAAAAGAGATAGTGAAATATATACTGAATCGTCTCCTCTGTGCCAAGCACTTTTCTAGGGGCTGGAGATACAAAGACTGCTTTTGTTAAAGGTATTCTTTACTTTTCTTCTTACTGCCGGTTGGGACTGTTTGGAACACTTTAGAGGAATTTGTGAAAGAATTGGTTTTATACTGATGTCTTAGAACTGGTAAGAATGAGTGATAAAAGATAAAAGATATATCATGCTTCAAACTCATGTAGAATGTCATGTTTTCTGAGTAATGCATACATTTATAAAGTAGCAGGTTTAACTTTAGATCAGTTAAAGTACAACTGAATTAAAATTATGATCTTTGTAGAATGGTTACTTTCTATTTCATTGCTTAAAAATAGGTGTAGCCTTCCCTTTTTCTTTTGATGGTAGAAAAAACTAGTAAGTCATATGTGCTCATTTAATAATTTAGTATTGAGAACAGATATTGTAAGTAGTCTAATACCTATCTCAGAAGAATTTCTCAGTAGTATTAATACTTAGCTTTGTTGTTTCTGATTTGACTGTAACTGGATGTTCAGTAAGATCTTTAAAAATTTATATTTATGGAAAATGTTAAAATGATTTTATTGATAATAGTGGTAGATTAATAGACCTGTAACACCCACTTGAAGGAGCATCTTGGCATTGCTGATTTTGTTAGCTTTGGTTTGAAATGTATTCTTCAGTGGTTGACATGTTAGCCCTGAAGTAGAATACTTATTTTTTTCCTTTTAAAATACCGCAGGGAAGAATGCTGTTCATTAAAATAGAATTTGGTAAGGTCCTGTTGTATCATTCTTACACCTCTGTTAATGGTATTCTCACAAAGGCTGCTCTTTCTTGTTTGAGTAACATTTCACATTTTGAAAGTGCCTGTACGCTTTTCTGTATAAAGGAGATACATTTTCATATCCAGGGTCTTGATAAATTATTAACTCTTGAAGCAAGAGAAATACTATCTTTTCCCAGTGATCTCAAAATAATACTTAGAGAAATCTGTGTTTATTCATTTCTGAGTAATGAGTATGTTGAAGTCTTGATAATTAAGACAAATTTTGAAGTTATAATCCAAAAGTGATTTGATGTGGGAGATGTTTATAAATGGATCATTTCTCTAGTCTACTCGCCTATTTAACATGCCCTGTAATCTAACCATCTAACCTAAGGACCCCCCCTTTTTTTTTTTTTAAGTGGTTATCTTTTTTTTTAACATATATTCTGTAGGGTGTGATAAATAAAACTAAGGTTTTGGAGGTGTTTGACGTAAAGTCGTGCTAATGGAAGTTGTAAAGTTAGTCCAGTATTAATCCGTACAAGACAGGATTTCTTGGGAGTTCTTTTTCATCATCAAAGTGAAGTGGGTTTGTGAACTTACGAAAAAAAAATTAAGGGATATGTTTTCTGTTTCAAAATGGACTTTTCCTTTTTCCATCTGTTTTTACTCATCTATATATTATTACCGATATTCAAGAATTGGAGTAAAACTGGGAAGGTGGGAAAATCATATCTTGTTTATAATTTCTGAATAGGTTTTTAACTCTTAATCACTAGTTAAGTTTTACTTAGATAGCATTAATTTGGAAATCTTAAGTAATTATTATGGTTTATATTGAAATACTATAGATGAAAAGGAATGGTTTGTCAAGAAAATAGATTATAAAGTACTGAAAGATGACTGTTCAATAATTTAAAAAGCACTGGTGTAGCAGGTATTTGCACTATATAGATAAAAACAAATGTATGTAAAGTAACTCTGATATACTGATTTTAAGCATTTCTTATCTGTGAGAGAACCATCCCTAAAGAACTGCTGTGGAGTACTTTGCTAATCTCTTTGGGGGTTTTGGATTCTTGGAACTATCTAATTAGATGACATTTCTTGAGATATTAAGTATTCAAATCTTTTTTTCTAATTTGTGCCTTCTTGTCATCCCTTGTCTATCTCCTCAGTGCAATAGATAATACTCTAAAATACTTTTTAAACCCACTGTTGTAAAAATTCAGTCTCCTTAAAACTAAAAGGCTTTTTAGAACTTAAAATGTGTTGGAAACTTTAAAAAAAGAGCTGCCACTTAGACTCATGAAGTACTTTCATAGTTGCTTATTTGATACCTAGATGGCAGTTACACCTTCTTGACTTATTTCAGATTTCCTTTTTCATTTCTTTTAATTTTTGGGAATTACAGATTTGATGATTTAAATTCATAGATTTTCTTTTCTTAGGCCAAACTGTTTTCAGTTCTCACTTGTACAGAGTTGGATATATTCCTAAGCAGAAGGGTTAGCTCATTCTTTTCATCTTCAGGCTTTTAAAAAGTTTAGTGTAAATGTTGTCAGGTAATGGAATAACCATTCCTTTTCAGCTTTGGATATATTCCCAAACTGGCTGCCAGAGCCAGGAGGAAGTGAAAGCATTAAAACACTAACTTTGGTTGGTTGCTACTTTCTTAGTGCTGAGACTATAACCTTTGTTGGTTGATTGATAGAGAACAAGAGAGCACAATCCTCGTTCCACTAACAGGTAAGGAAAACTTGTGATAACCAGTTGGTGTGAGTGGGAGTTTATATGGTAGCATTTTTTTCTAAATTTATCACAAAATATAACATGTCCCAGAAATAGAACATGGGGGATTGTCCTATTCCACTGCAACTGACTTATTCCATAGAGCAGGGATATGCAGCACCTTTATGTTTAGAATGAGATCTGAAATTTAATAGAGATATATCACTCTGGAACTCCAAGAATAATTGATCCTTTTTCCAGAGGCAACATTTTTAAGATTTATCCTGCAATCCCTGTAAGTTTAAATACATATCTGCTTATCTTATTCTTTCAGCTTTTCCTTGATGCCGTATGCTTTGAACTTCCTTCTCTCTGTTTACCTTTTCCTGTAATAAAGCTAACTATTTTCTAATGTCTTTACCATCATCTATTATTTGGGTATATCTTACAGCTTTAATTTCTACATTGTGGCCATTAATGATTATTCCTAGCCCATCTTGACCCAGAACAAAATGATCATGCATTTAAAAAAGATTTTGAATCTGTATTACCTATATCCACTATTCTGCCCTCCCAGTTTTAAAGATGAATGCTTGAAGAATAGAACTGTTCCAGTGACCGTAGTCATTGCTTTGATAAAACGTGGGTTTAGCCTTGTATTGCTATAATATTGGCCTGTATTATGTTTAATTCTTTAAATTGCTGAACCCTTGAAAACTGATAACAAATTCAGCTTCTGAGGTATTCCAAAAGTTTAGTGGTATCCCTGTTAATGTGCTTGATTATTCTGTTTCTACTTTTCAATCTTATCTTCTTCTCTTTGGCAGAAGAATTAACTGGGACTCCTTGGATATATCTGAGGTTGAGTGCCTTTTCCCTGTCCTTTTAAGACAACTATGGTCTTCTTTCTAGTCATAACTCATAATTTTTTTTTTGCTTTGGTCTTCCACTTGAAGTTGAGTGGTTTGTCACAGAGTGTGTTATGGCTTAGACCAATACAAGTCCCTTCTTAATAGTTACTGAGGAATTAATCATTTGTGGTGATAGACTTATAAAATTCGAATTAAGGCGGTAAAGTATGTCCAAAGATAGCTCCTTTTTGTCCTGAGAATAAGCCATTACAAACTCAAATGACCAGAGATTGTAATTTCTTAATAAGAATTTTTTCTTAAATCTATATTCAGCTCTCTATTTCAGTGCTTCTCTCCTACCAGAGGTGCAAGGAGTGATCCTAGAACCACAGATACAGCCAAGACCACGGAGAGCTTTTGACGTCAGGGGTCCACTTTCTCCACTGAACCCTTGGAGACAGAATATCCAGCTTCTGGAGAGAGAGGGAAAGGATAATAAACAAGTGGGTGCTTTCCATTATTTACTCGGGTTTATTTTTAGATTGGAGTGTCCTTCCATTGCCCATTTTATTCTATTGGTAAACTCCGTGGGTTCATATAAGAACCAGGTGGGGCTACAATCTGTTTGTTTTTCTGAGCACGCTAACAAGTGCTCATTCAAGAAACCTAAATTTTATTTTATTTTCTCTCCAGATAGTTAAAGAATGATTTGGGGCACATGATTTGGTGGATGCTTGTGTAGTCCACAGAAATTTTAAAAGGGAATATTTGCCCATTTCAGCCTTCATGGTAATATTGAACTTGTAAGTGCTCTTACATTCTAGTAATTTGAAAGTTTCTGTATTTCATTTTTGCTGAGATGGACATCTGAAATCTCTTTAATTTATACAGTAGATGTCCAGGTGTTATCCTACCCTGTTAGTGAGAACTTTTTGGTCTTTTTCCTACCTCAAATATTAGGCTTTCATATTAGATCTTCTAGAATATGCAATGACAGTAGTATTGTTACGGTTTTACTTTCAAATCTAGGCTTCATTCTTTAATAAAATAAGTATGAATGAGTGTAAGTTTCAGGATATAATGTCCTTGAAAGCTATGTTTAATATACCCAAAATAAGTTTTCTAGTCCCTAGGAGTAGTATTATTTGTGGCAAAATAGCCTTTTGCTGGATTTTTCCCATGGCATTAAGATAGTTTTCTCTTAGTTTCTTTGATGCCAAGGGTAGGATTTGATTCCAGGAAGTTCTTATCATCTACAATGGGTAGGATGTGAACTTTGGTGCCTTTGGCAAGTTTTCATTTTTCCTTGGTGGATTCCTTCTGTGACTCCAGGTGTCTTGATAATGGGAGACCGGTTTAATTGTTCTCTAATTGCCCAGATTTCTTTCAACTGGTAAAACATCATACTTCTTCAGCAAAAGGAATTCTTCTAGCAGAGCCTTCATGGATGATATCTGTCACACATGCCAGCATCTGCAGTTTGGAAGGCAGTGGTGAATGGATCCATGCAATATGTATAGAAGACACAAGGATGAGCCAGCCACCTGATCTTGTTATTTATAAACTTTTAAGATTTACTCTTGGTCTGAAAATGGAAAGGCTCAAATAATGAAATAATCTTTTCAGATTGGAATTTTACATGGCCATGAAAACATTCCTTTCTATTCAGAAGACTGAAATAGAGGAAGCTTGAGAGACTCCTTTCTTTTAAAGCAGCTCTCTGTATCTGTTTCACTTAAAAGATTTGTGGGACTGAAAATCACCTTAATAAAGTAGTAGGCAAACCTTTTTTTTGAAAAGTACTACAGGAAATCTAAAAATAAAGTTTTTTTTTTTGGGTTTACCTGATGCTGAAAGGAGCTAATAAAGGGTGAATTTTTTAATTATTTAAGACTTTTAAGATACATTCCTTTAACTCATCTTTTGCTGCTCTTGAACCTTATTATATTTGTCAAAATCAACAAAGATTGTGGGGTAGAAGTAGAAGAGACATCTTTGAGATTAAGTAATTTTATCTGTCTTCTACATGAAAAAATACCTGTTAAACTTGAGGAATTGTTCTGCATGGAAAGCATAATAAAGTTCAAGTGATACTAACACAAAGCAGTTATTTTACAGGGCAAAGGCAATTCGTAGTATTAGAATAGGCCTGTAGATGTAAGTGTTGCAAACTAGTTTTATCCAAACTGTCAGTTAATGATAAAAAGTAGTTATCAGGATGTTTGTATCTTCCTTCAGTATCTATTAATTGGTCAGTCTAAAGCTATTAAAGAAATTTTAAAAATCATTAGGTGCTGTCAGTTTGTGATATTTTGTACAAATTTGAAGAGAAATTCTAGAGTTACTAATGTGGAAACAGCTAAAATGTTTTAGGAATCCTAAAGATTAAAGGAGCCACATTTGCTAAACTATAACCTGCCTTTTAGTTTTCCTTGACTTACTATGAGAACTTTTTTTTCTCATTGATTATAAATAAATTTTCATAAATTTTTTTTTATGCGGGTACTGGGAGTCGAACTCAGGACCTCTGATTGCCAGGCAGGTGCTTATGCCGCTGAGCTATATCACCGGCCCAATTTTCATAAATATTTTACTTAAAACTAAGTTTAAAAGATCAATTGGAATTAAAATTTCCCCAGAGAGCTCTGAATTCCTATTAATGATTATAATTTTCTTATTTGAGTTGTTTTTGTTAATAAGGTAGATGGTTTACAAACACATGTATACTAAAAAAAAGAGAAAGAACTAAGATTTTAGAAAGAACTAGAGAACTGCAAGTGAAATTTGCTTAGAAATTAAGTTAGTTGAATTTTTGAACTGTGGTTCAATAGAAACCATTTTATGGTTTGTAATGTTATTAGCTTTTTGATTGAGCTTTAAAGATGAAGGTGATTTAGTTTCTTAATCTCATGCTTTAATTAAATTTTAGCTGTTCTTTAAAGTGTGCAAAAGAAATGTAAGTGCATTTCTCTTTACCTCATGCCACTGCAAACTATTTAAAAGTGAATCTTTTTGTATATTAATGTGAACTGATTTGTTTAAACTTTTATTTTGATGCATTTTCTTTTCAGATTTTTAAAAGTAATTTTGTCACAATATACAGCCCTATATTTTTCAGTGTTTATTTTATGAATATTAATATAAGCTAATTTTTCTAGAATGATTAATTGTGTAATATTTGTATTATGTGATCATTTGAAAACTAATAAATATTTTCTCCATAAAAAATGCACTTACTGATAAATGACTTATTTCTGTTTCAGGAGTAGCAAGTGAAAACTGCAACAATATTTAAGTGTATTTTAACTTTATGTGTCTTTCTCAAAGTGTTCTGAATATACTATTCTGTTTTTTTTTTTTTAGCAAAAATCTTTAATAATTAACTTAATTGAATTGATTCTGTAAATATCAGGATAAATTGTTCAAATATTTTAAGGCTAGATTGATCAAAATATGACCTCTTACAAAATGGCATGCAATCTCTACTCCAAAAAAGAACATTTGGAAATAATGCTGATTGGAGAACTACTGAATTCTTCATTGTTGTTGCCAAGAGAAAAATGTTTTGTATTTTAATGTTCTGTTCGAACAAATAACTGTAAAAGGAGTAATCTTAACTTCAGAGTCTCTTGCTTTAATCTTATCAATACAGCACAGAAAAGGGTAAAATTTAATATTAATGATTTTTATCAATATGATTGTATAAGCGTAATTAAAGCCACTGGAACAATTTACCCTTCCTTGGTAGAAGCAAGAGGATTTCTTTTTGTATTTGAAGAAAAGTTATGTAAGAAGTGGACTCTAAAAATTTAAAGTAAATATTAAGGTGGAGTCCTACACAGGAATAAAAATAGAATTAATTTGTGACAATGTATGGATTAAAATGAAAATAGCTTGGTTCTTAAACTAGTCTAAGAAAAGATAATTATAAAAGGAAATTATAATTTGGGATAGCTACTGTAATGGAGAACAGGGAAAGGAAACTCAGATTTTTGACTATTAACCTGGTAAGTTTATAAAAGATGAGTTAAAAGATTCTGTGGACAAAATTTTATTTTTAGAGTTAAAGCTATTCAAAGGTCTACAGATAATATATTTCAGTGGGAGGCTGTATTTCATGTGAATACAAAAAAATTTATAAGTCTTTCTTGTATATATACAAAAGGGTAGGGTGGGGGGTGAAAAATACCCTACATCAGAACCTTCAAAAAAAAAGTGTCACAACGGTAATGGTGAAATGAGAGTTTTAAATAAGTAATTTTTTTTTTTTACATGAACTCTTTCCTACACCACCAATAGCCTTCAAAATAAAAATATTACAGAATGTTGAACTTGGCTCACACTTGTATCTTCGAGGTTTAAGAACATAAGCTTATGGCTTCACCATCATTGATTAGATTAACAATCAAAACGGACTTTTATACTGTAGTTATTTAGTGTGAAAACAAACCTCCTCCCCCTGTTTTGGTAGCTTCTTTTTAAAAATGTCACAAGCAAGGTGACTGCAAAGTACTGACCTTATAAGCTTATTTAAATATGTGCACAAATCTTATTTTCCTTTGCTATATTGAAACAGTTGAGCAACAGTCAGTACTTAGATGTCCTAAGCAATTTATTTTTACTGTTATTTTTGTTTTCTGTTAAAAAGACTTCATATTAATTTAGTCCTAAACCATGAAAAATTCACATTTTAAAAATAAGGACATAGCTGCACTGAAGTTCTTTCTCCACTAGTATATATACCTAAGGCAATTAAATTACTTTGAAGTATGCATCGGAATTTTCAGAAATTATGATCAAGGGATCTCTGCTCAAGAGGTAAGCTATGGCATAGGTAGAAAAGTGTTCAAAGTATGTTCAACATACTATCTGATGATACAGTAAACAACAAATAAACTTGTATTTTTAGACTGATGTAGAATTATAAAAATATTTTTTCTTAAAACTTCTAGAGATTAGAAACAGACAAACCACAAATATGTTTTTGCCCAAGCTCGGAGTGCATTTAAAAGTACTTACAGGCATTGTACTCTTTGTATGTACATAGCCTTTGATATTACAAGACGTCTTCTATCTTTGCTTTATTAAAGGGTCTATGGTCTAAATTTAGTGATTCCTAATCCCTGAGCACTAAAATATTGTACTTCGCATGAAAAGCTGAGTACACAGTTTCTAACAGTATTGTCTAGATTGATTTTGGCTGTGTATACCTGTTTTTTATTAAATGATACCTGGGGCTTAGAAAATAGTTTCTTGACTAATTTTTATTTTGTATGAGAAACTAATTTAAGGAATTTTATAATATTCACTTGTACTAACTTGGGAGTCTTTTATTCCCAACACTAAGAAATAATATTATTGTCTAGTATATGTATCATTGAAATGAGAAAGTTAGTGTTAATTCTCTAAGGATTATTAGGTAGGTCAAAGAGTTGAGTGTTAGTATAATTTTGAGTGTATCTAAAAATAAAGGAAACTGCAGCATTGAATATGGATGACATAGGAAAATATTAGGATTTTTTTTCCTAGAATTAAAATTCTAGTGTAATTTATTCAATGTGTGGTAACACAAAACACAGTAATCTTATACCATGTATGAGTTCTTTTTATAAGAACTCCAGCTTGTGAACATTTGGCTTTTCTTAAAGGAATTTGCTACTTATTCCACTTTCCCCTTTATGTAAAACAGAATAGTAATGTTGGTGTGAATTAGTGAATCAGCTCATCATTTTATGAGGTAGGTGGTTCCATATTCAGGATGGTCTGATGGGAAGAAGTTGATCCAGAATTTGTTCCTATGCCTTTTTATTTTAATTTTTTTATTAAGTTTATTGGTACATTTTAGGTATACATAATGATCACATTCGTTGTAGGGAATTTGTACCTGTACATGATATAACTTGATTCTTCTTTTTTTCCCATTTGCCTACCCTCTCTTCAACCCCTATTACCCTCATTTGCAAAAGCTTTGTTTTCATTTTTTCCTTTTCTTTCCTTTTCCCTTCCTTTGCCCCTCCCACCTCCCTAGTTCCCCTTCCCATTTGAACATTTTCCTCCTATTTCACAAACTCTGTTATACATTTTGGTCCTTATTATACTTTTGGTTTCTCACACCAGAGAAACAGTTCACACAAGTGTATCCGATTTATTTCAGTTAAGCGTATGGTCTCAAGGTGCATCCATTTACTTAGAAATGACTCAAGCTTATCCTTATTTATGGCAGAGTAGTACTCCATTGTATTAAAAAAAAATCATCTTTATCCACTCATCAGTTGATGGGCATTTGGGCTCTTTCCAAGATTTGGCTATTACAAACTGTGCTGCTGTAGATATGGGTGCATATCACTGTGGTATGATGCTTTTAATTCTTTCAGGAAGATACCAAGAAGGGCAATAGCTTGATCAAATGGAACCTCTAATTTTGGTTTTTGAGGAATCTCCACACTAATTTCCACAGTGGTTGTAGCACTGTACACTCCCACCAACAGTGGAGAAGGGTTTCTTTTTCCCCACAGTCCCGCCAGCATTTGTTACTGGTTGATTTCTTGATGATAGCCATTCTTTCTAAAGTAAGATGGAATCTCAGTGTTTAATTCGCATTTCTTAAACGACCAGTGATGTTGAACATATTTTCATATATTTGCCATTTCTGCTTCATCTGAGAAGTGTCCATTTCAGATGCCCATTTTTGGATTGGGTCTTTTAAGTTTGGGGAGTCTGATTTTTTTTTTGAGGTTTTTATATATTCTAGATAGTAGTCCTTTGAGGGACAACTGACAAAATATTTTTCCCACATTGTGGGTTGTCTCTTCACTCTGTTGGTGGTTTCTTTTGCTGTGCAAAATCTTTTTAATAAGATGAGATTCTAGTTGTTGATTCTTTGTGGTAGTTGCTTTGTATTTGGGGTTTTGTTCATAATGTCTTTGCCTACACCAATGTCTTCAAGAGTTCTGCCTATTCTGTCTTCTAGCAGATTTAATGTTTCTGTTTTAATATTTAGATCTTTGATCCATTTTTATTTCAGTTTAGTGCATGGTGAAATATTCAGGTCTAGTTTTAATCTTCAGCATATGGAAAGCCAATTTTTCCAGCACTATTTTGTTAAAGACGTTACCTTTCTTCCAGTGAAGGTGTTCTGCACCTTTGTCAAAGATAAGGTAGCTGAGTATGTCTAGAGTTGTTTCTGCATCTTCTAATCTGTTCCATTGAGCCTCAGGTCTGTTTTTTTTTGCCATGCTGTTTTTATCACAGTGGTTTTGTAGTATAATTTCAAGTCAGGGATTGTGATGCCCTCTGCCTTGCCTTTGTTGCCCAGAATTGCCTTTGCTATGCTAGGTCTCTTCTGGTTCCAAATGAATTTTAGGATTATTTTCTCTAATTCTGTGAGATATGCTATTGGTATTTTGATCAGAATTGCATTAAATCTGTATAACAATTTTGGAAGTATGGCCATTTTCACTATATTGGTTCTTTCTACCCAAGAGCAAGGGATATCTTTCCACTTTCTGATATCCTCTTCAGTCTCCTTTCTCAGAGTACTGTAGTTTTCAATGTAGAGGTCTTTTACTTCCTTTATTAGATTGATTCTTAGGTATTGCATTGTTTTGGATGCTATTACGAAAGGTGTTGTTTCTCTAGTTTCTCTCTCAGTGAGTTTGTTATTCGTGTATAGGAAGGCTATTGATTTTTGAGTGTTGACTTTGTATCCAGCTACGCTACTAAATTTAGTTATTAAATCTAGAAGTAGGATTCATCCCAGGAATGCAGGGATGGTTCAACATTCGCAAATCAATAAATGTAATACACCATATTAACAGAGCCAAGGACAAAGACCATGTGACCATCTCAATAGATGCAGAAAAAGCATTTGACAAAGTCCAACATTCACTCATGATAAAAACCCTGTAGAAATTGGAATAGATAGTCTTTATCTCAGTCTGATGAAAGCCATGTATAACACACCAACAGCCAACATCATACTAAGTGGATAAAAACTGAAAGCTTTCACTCTAAAATCAGGAACAAGACAAGGATGTCTGCTGTCATAACTCTTATTCAATATAGTTCTGGAAACATTAGCTAGAGCAATTAGACAAGAGAAGGAAAAGGAATATAGATAGGAAGAAGTTAAAATGACATTGCTGTGTACATAGAAGACCCCCAAAACAACTGCTATGCCTTTTTAAATTTGAAAATTACCTTAGAATTTATCCATTTTGGTACCCTCAGGTTTATATGCAAGATAATTGATACCAAGAGACATCACCAACCATTTCTAACATTACATTATTGATTAATAAATTGTCTGGAAGACTCAAGTCTTATGACTGTCAATTCAGAAATAGTTGCCACTTTACTAATTTGTTAAACCTAATTCTGGATGATGGAGCAAGTCTGATTCTTTTCAAATATGAGTCTTCAGATAACTTATTAATTACCTATCTTTTCTAAGCCTAGGTTCCCCCCCACACACAGATCAAGCATTCCCATGTTCATACCTCTTACTCATGAAGCATGGTTTGAAAGTTTAGAGATCTTCCCTGAACATACTCGAGTTTCTCATTGTTCTGTTAGTATGTGATTCTGAGCAGTACAGAGATGCTGTACTTGGACTGCTAGAACACATGACTAACTTACGTTTGTCCATGGATGACTCATGCCACTTTGCCCTCATGATTTATACAGTAATGTGCCTAGTTTTATGCATGTTAAGATTATTCAGGCTGAGAAATTATGGAGGAGAACACAAAATATTTTGTTTCTAAAAATCAGTCTAGTGGCCTATGGAAAGGCTGTAATGTGCATAATTTAGTAAGAGTAAAGCTGATTTAAGGTAATAAGACCTTGGGAAATTGTAGATATAAAAGTACAATCTCCATTTAAGGTATTTTTGCTTTACTTGTTTAATTCTGACTTAAATACCTGTAAAGTTTATATTAAATGATATGTATAATATGCTAGTTTTCAGGGTATCCTCAAAAATTGAAGGATAACCAGGTGTGTTAGAGCCAAACTATCATTATGTTATTGGCATCAAGAAGAAATTCAACTTGTATTTAGTAACATGATTAAAATTAGAAATGAAACAGTGCTTCAGTGGAAAAATTGGGAAAATAATTCCAAACAGCAAAAGATAGTGAAGAAGTAGCCTGGACATCTGAGAATGTGGCCCAAATTCTAGTGCAAACATAATCTGTGTTGCTTTTTGAAATGTAACGCAGACACTCAACCATAGCACCATTGTTGCAGTGTAATCATTTTTCTTTAATTGTTAAAGTTAGAATATTTAGCCCCCCCTCCCAATATTAAATGAACTCCAGGAAGATATGAGGTGTTTAGTGGTTGAATGTACATCTAAGAGTACTAATTGCCCTTGCTTGAGAAATAGTGATTGACATAGGGCATACCATAGGGAGTGATGAAGGATAGGTATCAAGGAATTGGATCCAGCATCTTCATGCTTAGTCAGATTCACAGATGCTCAAGTCCCTTCTATTAAATGAGTCAGAATCTGCATATGTCCTGCTCACATCCTTCTTTATATCATCTCTAGATTCCTTGTAATGTCAATATAAGTGCTATATAAATAGTTACACTGTATTTTTAATGACAAGTTATGTATGTGTTCAGTACAGAAAGTGTTTTCCTCAGTATTTTCATCTGCAGCTGGTGAATTGTGAATTCAGCATCCATGGCTGTAGAGAGGGCTATTTCTTAACTGAATTGGAAGTTTTGAGAAAAGAAACATTCACATACCTACCATGTGCACCTTTGCTTGGGGCTTTGCATATGTTTATCTAACTTAGTTCAGCTAGCCTGTGAGAAAGATAATTTCCCCTTTTACACGTAAAGATACTCAAATACACAGGTTACAGAACTTGCCCAAGAGCATATGATCAGTAGGCCTTCGAAAGCAGGTCTGTAAATCTAAAGAATTCTGTTACACCATTGATTGTCAAATATCTTTGCTGATAGAATGCATATTTTCAGCAAAGTTTCACATTGAACCCTGGTATCTAAAATACAGTTAATGTATTTATTATGTGTTAATGAACTTTTTTTTTTTTGTGGGTGCCGGGAGTCGACCTCAGGACCTCGCGTGCCAGCAGGCGCCCGTGCCACTGAGCTATATCACCGGCCCTTTGTTCGTATGTGGGTTCCAGGAGTTGAAGTCGGGCCCTCGCGCTTGCTAGGCAGGCACTTACACTGCTGAGCCATCTCACGGGCCCTATGTTAATGAACTTTTTAACAAGCAATTCTAAGTTTATGGAAAAATTGCAAAGGGTAGGGAGGGCCCATATGTCTTTTCTTTCCTTCCCATAGTTTTCCCTATTCTTACCATCATGCATTTAGCATGGAACATTTGTTAAGGTGATGAACCAGTATTGAGAAAAGTCTGTATTTTATATTAGGATTCACTCTGTCATACAGTTTATGGGTTTGCCAAATAGTATCATGGATCTGCCATTACAATGTACAGTTCATAACCCTGTGTTCCCCTAATCATGCTATTGCTGTGTCATGCTTATGACCCAGTCTATGCTTAGCTGTGTAGTGCAGACCGCCAAACTCTTCCAAAACGTCTGTTCCATTTTACATTCCACCAGCAATGGACGTGAGTTCTGTTGCTCCACTTTCTCATCAGATCATGTCAGTGTTTGATTTTGGCTACTCTGATAGGAATGTAGTGGTATTTCATTGTTTTAGTAGATAGTTCCCTAGTGATCTGTGATGTTGAGTGTCTTTTTCACATGTTTATTTTCCATCTCTATTATCTTTTTTGATAAGGCATCTTTGTCGATTTTATGCTTGTTCTTCTGAAAACACATTCTTGCTGTTTTAAGAGGTCTTGGTAGCACCGGATGTGGTGGTGCACACCTGTAATCCCAGCACTCTAGAGGCTGAGGCAGGAGGATCACTGTGAGTTTGAGCCCAGCCTAGGTTACATAGGGAGTTCAAGGCCGGCCTGGACTACATAGACCTTGTCTCAAAACAAAACAAGTCTTGGTATATTTTGGATGCCAGTTGTTTTTAAAGATAATGTGTTTGGCAAAAAAATTTTTCCCCATTGTGTAGCTTGTATTTTCAGTCTCTTAACAGTGTCTTTTGCAGAGGAGATTTTATAATTTTAATGAGGCCCATCTTAAATCTTTTTTATTAATGAGTTAGATTGGGTAATATTTCTGGAAACTCCTTGCCAAACTCCAAGTTACCTAGATTTTTTTTCTTGTGTTTCTCATGCTTTCCTTTCTTTACCTCCCTCTCCTTTCTATTTCTGGTTGCAGTTTTGTGTTTTATATTTAGGTCTTTGACCTATTTTGAGCTTATTTTTGTGAAAGGTGTAAAACTTGTGTTAAAATTGATTTTTGGAGTGTATATGGAGGGGTGTGATGTCCTGTTGTTCCAGCACCATTTGTTGAAAAAACTGTTCTTTCTCCACTGAATTGCCCTTGTTTTATTTTCCCAAAGATAATCTGCTACATTTCTGTGTTTTTTGGGGTGTGCTGTATCTCATTCCACTGGCATTTTTTTTATGCCATTATCTTACTGTTCTAAATACTGAAGCTTTTTAGTAAGTATTGAAGTTGTGGTAGTGTCAGTCCTTTGATTTTGTTCTTCAATATTATGCTGGCTGTTTTGGATCTTTTGCTTTTTGCAGGTAGGTGTCCAAACCTGTTTGTCTGTATCCACAAAAGGTGCTGAAATTTTTATTAGAATTGCCTTGAATCTAAAGGTCAATTTGGGAACAACTGACATTTTACTTTTGAGTGTTCTATTCATGAAGATGTAGTATTTCTCCATTTAAAAAATTTGCATCTTTCATTTTTTTATCAGCATATTTAAATTTTTTTTCCTCGTGTAGATCTGATACGGGATTATATTTTGTTAGGTTTATACTTTAGTTTCTCATTTTACGGTTTAAAAGCAGTGTTATTTTATTTTATTTATTTATTTATTTTTTAGGCAGGGTCTTGCTATGCAGTTCATGCTGGCCTTGAACACACCATGTAACGTACACTGGCCTTAAATTCGTGGCAGTCCTCCTGCCTTAGCCTCCCGAGTGCTGGGATTACAGGCGTGCGTCACCATGCCTGGCCAGTGTTGTGTTTTAAATTTCAATTTCAGTGGTTCACTGCTGGTGTATAGGAAAGCAATAGACTTAAATATGAACTCTGTATTTTTGTAAACTTGGCTGTAGTAATTTACTTAGTTGCAGGAGTGGTTTTTTTTTCCTTTGATTCCTAGGGATTTTCAACATACATAGTTATATCATCTGTAAACAAAGACACTTAATCTGTATGCATTTTCACTTCCTTTGCGATACCACTAGTTGGGGCATATGTGATGTTGAATAGGAGTAGTGAGTGGAGGTATCCTTGTCCTGTTGCCAGTACCAAGGGGAAGGCATTAAATTTCTCACCAGTATATTTGATGTTAGCAGTAGGGTTTTTTTGAAGATACTGCTTCCTAGTTTCTTAGCGTTTTTAGTTATGAATAGATGTTGAATATGATTTTTCTTCTGTGGTCTGTTCAGTAGATTATATTAATTGATTTCTGAATATTGAGCTAGCCTTGCGTAAATAGAATTAATCTCATTTGGTCATGGTCTGTAATTCTCCTTAAACAGGGTTGGATTTCATTTGAGAATGTTTTGCCAAGGATTTCTGAATCAATGTTCATGAGAGATACCGATCCATAATTTTTCTTTATTATCTTCTTCTGAGTTAGAAATTAGTGTAGCACTGGCCCCATAAAACAAGTTAGGAATTTTTCCCTGTTGCTACTTCATCAAGACGTTGTAGAAAGTTGCTACCATTTCATGAAATATTTGGTTGAATTCACAACTACAACCATCAGAGCCTAGTGCTTTCTGTTCAGAAAGATTACTAATTCTTTACTCAATTTGTTTAACAGATACAGTTCTATTTATTTTTGAGTGAGTTTTGGTAGATTGTATCTTAAGGAATTCATTTCATCTAAGTTATCAAATTTGTGAGGATAAAATTGCTCATAATACTTACTATCCTTGTAATATCTGTAGGATCAGTAGTCACAACTACTTTCAATGGTGGTGTTAGTTTTTTGTGTCTGCTTCTTTTGGTTACCTGACCAGATGTTTATTGCTTTTACTGCTCAAAGAATTAGATTTTGGTTTTGTTAATTTCTCTGTATTTTTCTATTATCAGTTTTGTTGGTTTCTGGTTTAATATTTATTTTTTTCTTCAAGTTTATATTGCTCTTCTGTCTCTCGTTTTCCTACGATAGAAGTTTAGATTATTAATTTTGAGACTTTTGTCTTTTCTAATATGTGCATTCAGTGCTGTCAGTTTCCCTCTAAGCACTAGTTTTGCTGCATTCCTCAAATTGTATTTTCTTTTGCATTTGAGTTGAAATATTTTAAAATTTCTCTTAAAACTACTACTTTGACCCTACAAATATTTAGTAATGTGTTATTGAGTTTCCAAGAAATTGGGGTCTTCAGCTACCTAAATATTTGGCATGTGTTACTGCTGTTTAGTTTCCTTAGTGGTTTGAAAGCATGATTTATATTATTCTAAATTTTTATTATCTGTCTTATTGCCTGTCATACAGTCTGACTTGGTGAATGTTCCATGTGAGCTTGAGAGGAATATGTATTTCAATGTTGCTGGTTGAAATAGTCAATAGATGTCAGATCCAGTTGATTGATTGTGCTGTTAAGTTCAGTTGTGTCCTTATTGGTTTTCTGCCTGCTGGATTTGTCAATTACCAATAAATGGATATTTAAGTCTTTAATAATGGATTTGTCTATTTCTCCTTATATTTTTATCAGTTTTTGCCTCATGTATTTTGATTTTTTTATTAGGCACATATTAAGGACAGTTATATCTTCTTGGATATTTGGCCTTTTTATTGTTACTTAATAGTCCTCTTTGTCTCTGATAATTTTCCTTGTTTTACATCTGCTTTGTCTGAAATGAATATAACTACTCTTGCTTTCTTTTGATCAGTGTTGACAAGGTATATCTGTCTCTATTTCTCTACTTTTTAATCTGTATGTGCTTTTGTATTTAAAGTTGATTTCTTAGCCAGGTGTGGTGGCATATGCTTGTAATTGTAGCACTCTGGAGGCTAAGGCAGGAGGATCACCAGGAGTTCAAAACCAGCCTGGGGCTATATAGTGAGCTCAAGGCCAGCATGTACTACACAGTGAGCCACTGTCTCACCCCCCCACACAAAAGTGAATTTTAAAAATTATTAGTATATGTTGGCAATAGATTCAGTGCAGTTACATTCCTCTTGGGGATTTGGTATATACACATCACATCTTGATCATTTAAAGTGGATTATTTTTATAGACAATATATACTTGGATATATTATTTTTTGATCTCCCTGATATTCTCTCTTAGTTGAATTTTTTTTCTTTTCTTTTTTTTTTTTTTTTGGTGGGTACCGGGGGTCGACCTCAGGACCTCGTGCGCCAACAGGCACCCGTGCCGCTGAGCGATATCACCGGCCCCTTTTTCGTATGTGGGATCCGGGAGTCGAACTCGGGCCCTCGCGCTTGCAAGGCAGGCGCGTACGCCACTGAGCCATCTCACCGGCCCCTTAGTTGAAATTTTTAAATTTCACATTTAAGTGATTATTAATATAGTTGGATAGTATCTGTCTTGTCTGTCTTTTTTGTAACTTGTCTTTGGCCTTGTGTTTTTTAAAATTTATTTTGCCTGCTTGCTTGCTTGCTGTCTTTCTTTCCTTTCTTCCTTCCTTCCTCCCTTCCTCCTTTCCTCTTCCTCACTTCCTTTCCCTTTCCTTCTCCCTCTCCCCCTCTCCCTTTCCCTCCCTCTCTTCCTTCCTTCCTTCCTTCTCCGGTATTGAACATTTTATATAATTCTACTTTATTTTTTCTTTTAGCATATCAATTGAAATTTAAATTTTGTTTTTGTCCTAGAATTTGCAGTATACATTTATGACTAATCTACTTTCTAATAACACTATATTCTTTCTTAGGTAGTGCAGTTACTTTATAACAGAGCATTCCTTTCCTCCCTGTCATCCCTTAACATTGGTCTTTCTCATTTCACATTATTGCTGTTAGTATTTATGTGTTAGTATTTATGTGTTAAAATGTGCTAAAAGATTTATGTGTCAGATCAATTAAGAATTTTCAAAATAAAATTTCATTTTACCATCTTTTCCTCCCTTTGTGTAGATCTAAGACCTATATCATTTTCCTTCTCTCAGAACTTTTTGTAACATTTTAAGACAAGTCTTATTACTGACAAATTCCTTCTTCTTTTTTTTTTTTATCTGAGAAAGTCTTTTTGTTTCTCTTTTCAGGGATAATTTTGCTGAACACAGAATTGTAGGTTGTGTAGGTTGGTAGTTTTTTTCTTTCAGTACTTCAAATACTTCTGTGTAGTCACTTTCTTGCATGGCTCCTGAAGAACTACCTGATGTGATTCTTATCCTTGTTACTCTGAGTGTAAGGTTCCCCTCTTCCACCACCTATACCATCTTTCAAGATTGGTTCTCTTTGACTTTCTTCAGTTTGAATATGACATGCCTAAATGTAGTTATCTTTTTGGTAGTTATCTTACTTTGTGTCCTCTGAGCTTCTTGCATTTGTGGTTTGGTATCTGTCATAAATGTTGGGAAATTGTCAGCCATTATTTCTTCCTTCTTTTGGATTCTTATTATGTATAAGCTAAACTTTTAAAAATTATTTCACAGTTTTTGGATATTCTGTTTCTTCTTTTCCCCTTCACTTTTAAGTTTAGAAAATGTCTTTTGACATATATTTAAGGTCATTGATCTTTCTTAGGCCATGTCTAGTCTGTCAATGATCCTATAAAATGCACTTTTCTATGTGCTTCTTCACTAGCATATTTTTTTTTTTCTGAGACAGGGTCTTGCTGTGTAGTTCAGGCTGACCTTCAACTCACTATGTAGCCCAGACTAGCCTCGAACTCATGCCAACGTTCCTGCCTTAGCCTCCCATGTGCTGAGATTACAGGAGTGTTTCACCACACCCAGCTTCTAGCATATCTTTGATTCTTTATTAGAGTTTTCATATATCTGCTTACATTACCCATCAACTCTTACATGTGGTCCACTTTTTCCATTAGAGCTTTTAGCATATATTTCTTTAAAATTGTTGTTCTAGGGCCAGTGAGATGGCTCAGTGGCGTACGCGCCTGCCTGGCAAGCGCGAGGGCCTGATTTCAACTCCCAGAACCCACATATGAAGAAGGGGGCCGGTGATATTGCTCAGCAGCATGGGCGCCTGCTGGCGCGCAAGTACCCACACACACACACAATAAATAAATAAAATCGTTCTTCTAATGATTGCAGAATACCTGCCACATCTGAATCTAATTCTGATACCTGCTTTATATCTTCAGACTTTTTCTTACCTTTTAACATAGCTTTCCTTATAGGTTTTTTTTCTTTTCAACTAGATAAGGTGGATTAGAATTAAGATCCATAGGATTTTAGTATGAGACTTTTATGTTAATCTGACCTGTGTTTACTGTTTGCTGAAAGTACGACAGGCAAAAGTTTTCCTGTAGAGTCCTTGTTTTTGTCAACTCTTTTTTTTTTTTTTTTTGGTGGGTACCGGGGGGACGACCTCAGGACCTCACGCGCCAACAGGCACCCGTGCTGCTGAGCGATATCACCGGCCCCTTTTTCGTATGTGGGTTCCGGGAGTCGAACTCGGGCCTTCGCGCTTGCAAGGCAGGCGCTTAAGCCGCTGAGCCGTCTCACCGGCCCGTTTTTGTCAACTCTTTTGGCTTTTCCTAGGGACTTCTATTTAAATAGAATCTGAGCATTGCCATTCTCTGAAGTGCAACTGTGTATTGTCATATAGGAGCCGTGTGGTTGATGGTGAGCTATGGTTGGTGAGGGGACATTCTTTATTCCTGTGATTAGGTCTTACGCTTTTGGTGGTGTAGTGCCCCTGGCCTTTCACCTTCAAAAATGTTCCTCACCTTGCCTCTTAGGTGAGGCAGGAAAGCTAGAGAGTTCTGGAGGTGAATGTTTCCCTCCATTTATTTACTTAAGCTTTGGTTGAACCCATGTTGGTTAAATTCTGGTAAAGTAGTTTTCTTTTATGGCGGGTTGTCCTTGGTTATGGAGAACAGGGTGCTCTGGGACTTTCGGATCATGGTTATTTTTCTTTTTCCAATAAGAAATTTTTGTGTGTAAAATCATGAAGGTGTGAGTGTACCCTTACTTCAGAGGTTTTATCTCTCAAGCTAATCTCCATGCACTCTGTAGCAGTTAATTAGTTACCCTTTAGGTTTTTGTACCAGGAGTAGGGTTAAGTAGCAGTTTCTGCTTCAAGTCAGCTATTTTCTGTATCTGCCTGATTCTCCTGTTTTGGGGGCAGCAGTCTGTTCTGTGACATCAGTTCTCTGATTCTAATAGGGGTTATTGATGTCTAGTTCAGCTTCTTTTCTTTTGTGGTCAAAAGTGACAGCTTTACTTGTTGAGGTGGAAACGGGAAGTCATTGTATGTTTTATTATTAAATGTTTGAATTTGCCATCATTTTCATTTGAGTCCCAGTTGAAACAAATGTACTACTAATGCAAAATGTTAAAAGACTTAGAAGTATGTTGATCTATTAGGAGCTTGCTTGCTTTTTTTTTTTTTTTGAGACAAGGTCTTGCTATGTAGTTCAGCCCCAGCTTATGAGTTTTCTAAACCATCATCATTTTTAAATTTGATTCATTTAATTTTTATTGAGCATCTGCCTACTAACTCCATGCATATTTCCAAGCACTTGAAATATTAATATGCTTTTCCCATTCTCTCGAGTCTGGTTTTGTCTCATATCTTGTGAAAGACTTTGTGGCCTTAGTATTTTCTCTCTCTATCTCTACTAGATCATTCCCATGAGTACCTAATTATGCTTTGATATATCATCTTAAGAAGAGAGAACTACCTTGACCCTTTCTCTATAACTTCTGCAGTCTCTGCTTTTTCATTAGCAAAAATTGTCTACTTATGTTACCATAATTTCTCAAATATTGCATCTGGCTCTTGCTTCCAGTATCTCTGTGACGGCTCTTATTAAAGTCATTAGGGTTCCCTGTTGGCAGACCCAGTAGACAGTTACCTGCCCTTTCTTATTTGACCTATTAGCAGAATTCAGTGTAGTTGAACATGGCTACCTTCTGAAAGTACCCCTTTTCTAAGCTTCCATAAGTCAGCTTTCCTCTCAGCCCTTACTTTTTACTATTTGTCACTCTTACTGTTTCTCTTTAATTCAACCATCAATGTACTTCAGAGCTCAGTTCTTGAGTTTTTCTCCTAACTTTTCCCTTTACACATAATAGTCTTTTGAGACAGAGTCTCACTACTTAGTTCAAGCTGGCCTTGAACTCACTAGGTAGCCCGGGCTGGCCTCGAACTGAAGGTGATTCTCCTGCCTTAGGCTCCCATGTGCTGAGATTGCAGGCGTGCACCACCACATCTGGCTTTACATGTAATAGTCTTATTCATTCTCATGGCTAATTATGTTTTAACTGTTCCCCAATATTTATCTCCTACCCATCTCACAAAGCTCCAGTCTTGATATTTTTACTTGAATAAGTAAAAAATTAATATATCCAACTCTGAACTATTTTTCTTAGTCTTAGTACAGTTATTAACCTCTTTCCCTGAAGTTGCCCTTTTTAACACCTTGCACTAGTGGTACATTCATTGCAGTTGGTGAACCAGTTTTGATAAATGCTACATGAACTACTTTCTATTTGGGCTGTTTTTATATCATGTAGTTCTATAAGAGTTTTGCTAAATGCATATTATCATGTAGCTATCATTATGGTATCTTACAGAATAGTTTTACTGCCTTTAAACATAACCTATGTTTCACATATTTATCCCTCCTTCCCTCAGCTGCAGGCAACCATTCATCTTCTTCCTGTCTCTAGTTCTGGCTTTCCCAGAATGTCATAGAGTTGGAATCATAGTAAGTAGCCCTTTCACACTGGCTTCTTTCACTTACTAATAATACCCAGTTAAGGTTTTCCCATCTCTTTTTTTGTGGCTTGATAGCGCATTTCTTTTTATCGTACAGGTCTACTACAGTTTATCTGTCACTCATTGAAGGACATCTTGGTTGCTTCTAATTTTTGGCAGTTACAAATGGAGCTACTGCAAACATTCATGTACTGGTTTTTCTATGGGTATGTTTTCAAATCATTTGGGGAAAGTACCTGTTTTTGTGATTGGTAGGTCATATAAAATCTGTGTTTAGCACTGTAATGCAGAGATGCCAAACTGCCTTCCAAAGTGCCTGTTCCAGGCTGCATTACCACTGGTAATGAATGTGTTTTATTGCTCTGTGTTCTCACTAGATCATGTCAGTGTTTTATTTTGGTTACTGTAATTTTGCAGTGGTATCTTATTGCTTTAATTCATGATTCTCTAATGTTCTATGATGTATGTCTTTTTCGTGAACTTTTTTTTCTATCTCTATTTGATCTTTGGCAAAGTGTCTGTTCAGATCTTTTGCATAGTTTTTAAATTGTTATTTTCTTTTTTTTTTAATATGTGGGTACCGGGAACCGAACTTAGGACCTCGCACTTGCCAGGCAGGCACTTGTGCCGCTGAGCTATATCACCGGCCCTTTATTGTTGTGTTTTAAGAACACAGTACAACAATCTTGATATATTTTGCATACCAGGCATTTATCAAATACATGTTGCCAAATACATGTTTGGCAAAAATTTTTCCCCATTTTGTGGCTGGTCTTTTCATTCTCTTGATATCTTTGCAGCAGAGAAAATGTTTTAATTTTAATGAGGTTTGCCTTATCAAAACTTTCTTTAATGGGTCATGATTTCAGTGATGTTTCTAAAAACTCATTTCTAAACCTCAGGAATCTAAGCTTTGCTCCTGTGTTATCTTTTTATCTGGTACAAGTTTTACAATTTTGAATTTTACATTTAGGCTTGCAATTCATTTTGTATTAACTTTTGTGAAAGATGTGAAGTCAATGTTTAGGTAGGTTTTTGTTTTTATTTTGCTTTTTGTTTTTTGTTTGTTTTAGCATGTGGGTTTCCAGTTGTTACAGCAGCATTTGTTGAAAAGACTAGTTTTTCCCAATGAATCAAAGGACAAGTGTACCTACTAAATCTCACTCAATCTGTTTCTCAAAATCTCTGCCAGCCTCTTCTCCATGCCACCATCATCTTGCCTTAATTATTATCATAGCCCTTACCGGTCTTGGTGTATCTCTTGTTCTTCCTTTCCAAAAACAATTTTAAAGCATAAATAAAATACTCAGTTGCTTTCCATTGTACAAACAATATCTTACCTTTTCCTCCAACTTTATGTTTACTCTTGGTCTCCAGCCTCCTTGGGTTTAGGGTATTCCTAATGACTGGAATACCTTTCCCTCACTTTTAGGTCTTAGCCTAAACATTTCCTCTTTAGACATGCCTCCTGTAGTCACTTTATGTAGACATCAAGTTTTACTCCTTTATTTCCATTCTTTCATTAGATTGAGTTCCTTAGTGTTTTTCTCAATTTAAAAGCATAACTTTTTGGTTTATTATTGCCTGATTTCCTGAGCCTGGGATTATATCTCTTGTTTATTATGGCTTTTTTTTAGCACCTGATTACCACACAGTAGCCACTGGACAAGAAGACCTAGGCAGCTTTTGGGATGCTGAGATGTAAGGGAGAGCCATACATAAATAGGTAAATTGCCTTCTTACTTTAGAGCTATTAGAAAGTTATTCTGTCATGGAAAATAAGCAATGAAAGGTAAAGAAAAAAATCTTTGGGTTCTTTCTCACTAGTGTTAACTAGTGATTTTATGTCAGTTTATGAAGTTGTATTGCCTAGTCTTTGTTATAAATAAGTTGTTAGTCTTTATTATTTGTTAATGTGTGGTTAACACAACTCTGATCCTTGCGGTGCTAGACTTAGGGTATCATGTATCTTAAGAAAGTTACCAGTCTGTAATGACCTCACTGTGTAGGGGAAGTCTCCAGCTCCGTAAGAAGTCATTTGGCACACAGCTTTGGCTCTCTACAAGCAGCGTAAAGATTTGAATATCTAGTACTACCTCTTACCTTGGGCAAATCGTTTAAACTGTGTGACTCAGTTTTTTTCTGTGAAGGAGGTAATAAAACCTACTTACCCAGGGGTATTTTGAGAAGTAAATGGGGTAATATATGTATTTACTATGTGCCAGTACTGCAATAAAGATGAAGTATTTTCTGTTATATAAAGGCATCCTTACCCAGATAAAGTTTCATTACAATATAGTACACTTGCATTGAGTAACATGCAGCTTTTTATGTGGACATCTCACTTCCAACTTAACAAAGAAATTAGAAGCAATCAGATAGGAATTCCTTTACGCTCCTGATGCCAGACATAAATCTGACTTCTCTAGCTCTCATCCATTTTGACTCCCCCATATCACCTGTGCTATCTTGGATGCCTTAAGATTTTTTATTCTTTCTCTTCCATATTTAAGTATTTTTTTTCTGACTGTGTCTATATAATAGGAAACATGTTGAAATCTTCCCATTTAAAAAAAAATTCATTACTTTGTATCTAATTCTAGTTACTGCCTTAGGCTTCCTCTGTAGACCCAAACTTAAAAACTGTTATCTTATGTTTTTCTCCCTCCCTCACTTTGCCCTCTTGCTTCCATCTATAACTTCACTAAAACGTTATTACTGAGGTTATTAGCGATTTTATCATTCTCAATCTACCCAGGCTTCATTTATAGGGATTTCTCAAGCTGGATCCTTGGTTGCTCTCTGTCAATGCTTTGGGCACTTCTGCATGTTAAATACATATAAATGATTCAAGTTTATAACACCATCCAACTTTATGGCTCTAACTGCCTACTTAACATCTCTTTGTGACTGTCCTTCATGCACTTCAAACATGCTTTATGAACTGGGTTTACTTTTTGTCCATTTCACTTAATACACTGGCTCAACCTCTTATTTCCTAACTTAATCTACCAGATCTAATTGGTTTCTTTGTGTACAGCCTTGTGCTAAACAAATTTATTCTCCACAGTGTGGCCTGAGTGATGTTTCTTAAGACAAGAGTTTATAATGATGTTATCCCTTTAATTGAAACATTCAGTTAGCTTCCTGTTGCTTTCTGAATCCATGGGTTGAACAGAAACAAAAATCTTCATAGATTTGTGACAGCCCAAGAGAGATTGTCCCTTTTCATCTTTGTGTCTTACCTTGGACCACTTTCTGGTGTTTCACATTCTGTCTCTGGCTCGTTTTTTTTTTTTTTTTTTACCTCAGGGAGGCCTCCAGTGATGTTCCTGAACCAATTAGATGACCATCTTGTTTGCTGTCATTGTGCTGTATACATTTTGTACATAATAGTCGTGGTTCACATTTTTGTTCGCTGTTTCTTCCTCTAGCTGTAAACCCCTTAAGAGATTAAGGGGTCTGCTTTCACTTACCATTTGCCAATGCTTGTTAGCATAGTAACTTGCTTGTACCATTCATTTTATTGAATTTTAAGATGTTACTATTTTTCTTTTACTAACAGTAAAAGGGACCAAAAGCAAGTAATCAAAGAGGCCTAATGTGAGTGATGTAAAATGTGCTTAGGATCAGTGAAAGACAATACCATCATAATATGTTGAAAGAATTCTCTTTAAAAACTGAAATAACTGGGCCGGTGAGATGGCTCAGCGGCTTAAGCGCCTGCCCGGCAAGCGTGAGGGCCCGAGTTCGACTCCCGGAACCCACATACGAAAAAGGGACCGGTGATATCGCTCAGCGGCACGGGCGCCTCCTGGCGCGCGAGGTCCTGAGGTCGACCCCCCGGTACCCACAAAAAAAAAAAAAAAAAAAAACTGAAATAACTTGAACTCTTGATATCTTCCCCTATTGCCCTCCTTTTCTGTGATGGTAAAAGAAATGTTATTGAAGAAAGAAATTCAGAATCTTAACTATTTTTTGACTCTGACACCTTAAGATAATTGGTTCTGTATTCAGGTCTTCTAAAACTGAAAAAGCAGATTTGTTTCTTACTTTAAAAAGAAAATACCCAAGCTAATTTTAATTAATTTGGCATTATTTTGGTAGGTTTGATCATTTTGTGAACTCTCTATACACTGAAATGATTGCTAGTTGGAATACTCCTTGGGAAGAGATTCATGATCAAAAATACCACAAAAATTTTTAAATTTAGGGTGATAACATAGTAAATCATTACTTGTTTGTCTATCTTGTACTTCATTTCATTAACTTACTCTTTTTTCTCATAGTTTTGTTTTAAGAAAATTATTGTCATCATTTGTTTTCATTCCTTATTTTGTAGGAGGTTCTCTATTGCACCATTCTGGTCAGGATGGGGTGGGAGCATATAACAGATTCAACTTTTATCCTGACTCAATATGTACCTTAGAATGGAAAGTCGGCTTGCGGTTTAACATTGTATAGTTTCTTAAAGGAAACTTTTTTTTTTTTATTTGTGGGTACCGGGGGTCGACCTCAGGACCTCGCGCGCCAGCAGGTGCCCGTGCCACTGAGCGATATCACTGGCCCTTTTTTCGTATGTGGGTTCCAGGAGTCGAACTCGGGCCTCACACTTGCCTGGCAGGCACTTACGCCACTGAGCATCTCACTGGCCCTTAAAGGAAACTTTTAAAAAATTTTCTTTTAAAACCTTTTTTTTTTTTTTTTAGGGCCGGTGAGATGGCTCAGCGGCGTAAGCGCCTGCCTTGCAAGCGCGAGGGCCCGAGTTCGACTCCCGGATCCCACATACGAGAAAGGGGCCGGTGATATTGCTCAGCGGCACGGGCGCCTGTTGGTGCACGAGGTCCTGAGGTCGACCCCCCGGTACCCACAAAAAAAAAATAAAAAAAATAAAAAAAAATAAAACCTTTTTTAATTTTAGGGCCTGTTTTGCTAGGGTCTGAATAATAAACTCTCCTGATAGGTTGGTATTTGGTAGTTGGAATAAACTAATCACTGTAGTCTTTTGCAATCACTTACATGCTCATTAACTGGGTCATCAACTTGAAATCATGTACATTATAGGTCTTTGTTTTTTTTGCTTGAATTGTCTGTTCTTTGGAACAGTTTTGTGGCAATTATGAGCCAAATGTTCATATTTATTTTGAAAACTGAGCAGTGCCAAAATACATTGCTGGAAAACAAACTATTCTAAATCATCAAATTAGTAGTAAGATTCCTTTTGTAGAATAAAAAGTACACTGAAGTATATAACTTTTTTCTTGGTGAGGTATTGGTAAGTTTGCTTTGAGGAAATATGTATGCTTGAATGAAAAAGCAACTAATCTTTAGCATCTTCTTTGCTAAAGTTTGAAGTGCATTTATTTTTCTGATTATATTTCTTTGAAAGCAGAGAATAGCTTTTATAAAGTTAAAATTCTGTGAGTTACTGTTATCACTGATGAAAATGTTTATAGGAACAGCTTATTAAATATTTGCTAAATTTCCTAAAGATTTAATCATAAGGCAGTTTTATAAGTGATTTTTTTTTTTTTTTTTTTGTGGGTACCAGAGGTCAAACTCGGGACCTCGCGCCCCAGCAGGTCAAGCTCAGGCCGCTGAGCGATATCACCGGCCCTTTTTTTGTATGTGGGTAGCAGGAGTCGAACTCAGGACCTCGCGCTTGCCAGGCAGGTGCTCATGCCGCTGAGCTATCTCACTGGCCCTATAAGTAATTTTTATGGGGACATTTTAAGTGTATTGCCTCCCAAATTTTCAGTTAGTGGCATCCTACTATCAGTGTTTACATGTCCCAAGTCTTTTTCTTCATAGAAAATGTGAATGATGAACTTGTATTTTTTGATAATTTTTTAAAAAAGGCATTAATGGCAATCTTGTAATGACTATCAAAGTTTTAAAAATAGCAACTCTTCTTCCCCTTTTCTATGTACTATTATGATACGAGAGCTTTGTTTTTTTTTTTTTTTTTGTTTGTGGTGCTGGGAATTGAACCTAGGGCCTTGCACATAGAGCTTTGTATCTTAATTACAAGATTTAGTCATTAAATCGAAGCCCAGTAATCACTAACAATCAGATTATCTGAATAAAGACACATTTTCTAATTTGTCTACATTCAAAAACCTTTATTTCAAACATAGATTATGTACGTTCATCTTCTTTACAGTTTTAAATAGGTTTATAACATATCAATATTGGCTCATTTAGATTGCCCTTTTTACTCAGTCCACTAAAATATTGGGTTATCTATAACCAATAAGTTATCCTAAACTGACTCATTTTCTCCTGTATATTCTTGTACATTCAATTATTGTGACATGAAAGCTCTGCAGGAATGAAGGATTTTATATGTAAATTCTAGATTTTCAGTAAAAAAAATTGATAGTGTTGTCTGTTGTCCTTAAATTTAGCTTCTTGATAGAAAAAGAATTTAGAACCAAATTTGTTATAAAAGTTCATTTCTTTTTGCTCACCTCTGTAAGGAGTTTTTGTTTTGTTTTTAGCTCACTGCTGATACAGGTATATATGCAATATGATTTAAAAACTACAGTGAATGTTTAAATTTTAAAGACACATTGTCATTAATCCTCCTTACAATACTTTCCCTTACATCAAACACACTAAATCATTCTTTCTTCTTTCTGAAGCAGTTCTGGAAATCCTCTTTAGTGAGTATCTAATTGAACTGTTGTGGCTGCCTCGATGTCCTGAATTGATTCAAAATGTTTACCTTTCATGGTCATTTGTCAGATCTGGTGAATAAAGTGGATGAGGACACACCATGATGGTTTTATGAGCTTGCCTTTTCATTGGATGGCACTCAGCATCAGCAGTCAATATTGATATCTTGTAAACATGTGAAAGACGACGTCCAGAACTGCTTCATAAAGTGGCAAGGAAGATGGAATAAGTGTGTTCAAAGTGGGGGGAGTATAATGAGGGGCGTTAGTGGCAATGTGTCTTGTACTGTAATACATTTTTAAAATTAAGTCTTTATATATTTTCATCATACCTTGTGTGTTTTTGGTACCAGCAATCAAACTCAGGACCTTGTGCTTGCCAGGCAGGCACTTGTGCTGCTGAGCTGTATCCCCGGCCCCAAACCTTGTATTTTGAGTGGAGTTTTTTTTTTTTTTTTTGTGGGTACCGGGGGTCGACCTCAGGACCTCGCGTGCCAGCAGGCGCCCATGCCGCTGAGCGATATCACTGGCCCTTTTTTCGTATGTGGGTTCTGGGAGTCAAACTCGGGCCCTCACACTTGCCAGGCAGGCGCTTACGCCGCTGAGCTATCTCACCGGCCCTTGAGTGGAGTTTTTAAGATCACTCTTAACATTTCAGTACAAAACATAAAATGATGGGGATTTTTCTAAACATCCATCTGTAACATCCTTCATTATTTTTTGAAGTCTTGGTTGAATATGACAGCAATATGAGTGATTCTGGGCAGTTTAGTTTGACACTTTCTATGTCACTTCACAAAGAAACATAGGTTGAAGTGGTAGTGCTTCCTAATGCATGACCTGAGATTTTAATACAGTCTAGCAGTTATGTGGAATGATTCTGTGGTCCCCTGCTAGTGAATATCTGTCTTCCCTAATGTTGGTCTTCCCTTGTTCCTAATTTGAGGCTTTAACTTTTTGTCATTTTAGATTAAAAAACTACTGATATGCCTCTTCTGGAAGATTTTGAAACAGTAAAAATTCTATGTGCAAGTTTTTGTGCAAATGAGAGGTTAAATTATACCATCAATATTTCTGCATTTGTTCAATTTATAGACAATTAAAATAATAGTATTAGGCTGGAAGATACTTTAAAATGCCCAGGTTTTGATAGATCAAGGAACAGTATTCCTACACATTTTCAGTTTGAATGTTCAATAATTATCTTTTGTTATTATTGATCTCTTCCAAATAGTAGGAGATAATTCTGGGAAGTTTTCTAATTTATCCTCACTGTTTATTTTCACTGATTTTTACCAATACTTTGATAATGACTGAGTATTGTTTTTACAGTTACAGTGGTTACCATTACTCTCCTATACTTTCGATTTAAGGATCATAGATCAACGTACACTGTGTACAAAAATAAATACTAATTTATGAAATGTATTATAGCACAGGATGAGTACAGTACTTGAAAAATAGTTCTTTTTAAGTTGTACCTGTAATTAAAAAGCACATATAGTCTGGGTCAAATATATATGTATACCAACATACGTGCACACACACTGATCACAGACCAGGACAGCGGTGGATCCGACAGCTGCATTTTTAGGGTTGTTTGCATGGCAGAGAGATAGATCAGGAGCTGGCAGGAAGAAGAGGACTATCCAACCACTGGGCAGCCTGGGGAGGAGACCACTATCCCTTTGCTTCTTCGTCTTACTCTGCCTTTGCAAAATTGTTTTATTTTTAGATCCTGTTGTTAGTGTTACTGTTTCATGAAATAGAGGGCAATGAAGGGGATACTGGAGGAAAAGCTTGACTAGTTGAAATCCTGGCTTTGAAGGAAGTAACTAAGAGCCTGGGCCTTACCTTTTCTAGTTGGAATTTTGGGGGTGTTTTTAAAAGTGTCTTTATGGATCTTTGTATTTTTAACAGACGAAAGTCAAATAGTATTTCACTGTGATACTAGTTTGCTTTCTTATGGTAGGGCAGTCTTTCTTGGTGTAATGCACGCACTGAGTGTGCCTTGAATATGGCCTCCGTGTGATGTGCTGGGGTGCCCTGGTCTGTTTTCTAGTTTCCATTAGCCGTTATATCCAGGTACCTTTTGGGAGCTTGTGTTCAAGTCTTCAGGAACTTTTATTTATTCAGAGACTATTTAAGACAAATAAGAGACTTTTTCTAAAAAACAGGGTTGTTAGAATTAAGAAGGCGCCATCTGGCAGAGGGAAGATGGGAAGGAGGGTGCCTCTTCATCATTCACCATCAGTTTCTAGTGTTCCAGGCACACTAATAAGGTTCAACAAAAAATGGCTTTTAAAAAACAATAGTATGATACCGAAGTTCTATGGATCAAGTAACATTATTCTGGGATATTATAAGTAGCTAAAGCATTTAGACACTAGGGAAATGGGACATGTTCTTAAAATCAACCTCACTTTCTATTTCAACCATCCTTTTCAAAAAGCTTTATGGAGGGGCAACTCAAAACAGTATTTACATACTCTTAGGAACAGTATACTAGAAGCTTGAGTTTTATTCATATTAATACAGTATTCTTTTGCTTTTCTCTGTGATGTTACAGCATATTTGAAATGAGGTAGTTTTGTTTCTTTTTAAAAATTGTAATGGGCTAGTGAGATAGTTCAGTGGCATAAGTGCCTGCCTGGCAAGCGCGAGGTCCTGAGTTCGACTTCCAGTACCCACATACAAAGGAAAAAAGGGCCTGTGATATCGCTCAGCGGCATAAGCGCCTGCTCGCAAGCATGAGGTCCTGAGTTCGACCCCTGGTACCCACCCAAAAAAAAAAAAATTGTAATAGGTTTACAATGACACATATTGCAAAGCTTTGCTTTTATATCGGTTCCACCACATACCACATACTTCCCTAACCCTGGCCCAAGGCAGCTACTTTTTTTTTCTAAATGTTCTTTCAGATATTCTATATTCTATATTCTATATCATACTCAACCAAGTAAGAATTTGTATTCTTTTTAATTTTTCAAAAGCTTGCATAAATGGTAGCATACTATACAAATTATTCTGCACCTTTTTTTACCTAATGATTCTTGGCAATCTTATGGTAGTCACTTTTTTTTTTTTTACAGTTGTACTGCATTATGTGAGTATACCATATTCTCTTTAAGATGTCTCTAATGACATTTATTTCTTTTGCTACTATCAGCAATATTGCAATGAGTGACCTTATACATGTCATTTTTTTTTGTGTGTATTTTCTAACGTTAAATTCCCAGAAAGTGTCGATAAGTGTTAATTTGGCCTCCTGTGGATTGAAACTGTTTACTCTAACACTACCAATGGGTGGGGATGCTGTTTTCTTTTTCCTTGTCTTTAGATTGCTATTGAACCTGAAAATTGTATGTAGAGTAGTTTTAATTTGCATTTTATGAAGTGACTTTAAACATCTTTTCACATTTTTTTTTAGTTCTAAGTTACCACTTTTGTTTTGGCTTTTGTCAATGAAAGGAAGAGTAGTAAGTATTTCTCCCAGTTTGACATTTTATCTTTTGGTTTTGTTTGTGGTGGGTTTATTTTTTCAGCCCTCCAGAGATTTAAAAAAAATTTTTATATGGGCAAATTCATCAGAGTTTCCTTTAAGACTGCAATGTTCTTTATAGAAGACTTTTCTTTACTTCAAGGCTATTTAAGAAATCTTACATTTACTTTAATTATAGATTTTACTTTTTCTCTATAAATCTTTGACCATTTTGGTGTATATTTTGGTGCACTGAGTGGATCCAACTCTTTGCATAGAGCTCCAAGTTGTTCTAACATTTAATGAATAATTTATATTTTCTCCAGATGATCAGATCATACTCAGAACGAGTTTTAATTAGAATGTCCTTCAGATGTCTTGAATGTAAGGGTGATAGAATTAATGAGTAATAGTGAATGTAACTTTTTAATTCTCAGTTTTCTTTTTGAGTTACCAAAACTTCAGTTACCTCGTAGCCACCTGCAGTTTGAAAGGAACTTTCCCTAAACTTTCCACTACAGTGTTAGAGTTTAGTGTAGATTATCTTCATGGCTTTTTACCAAAACTATTTTTAAGTGGTCTCTGAGGTTGTTCATGCTTAACTTGCCATCTGAAGGCCTGAACTAGCTTCTCAAAGAGGAAAATTAGGCAATAAGATATAATACAAGGTTCCCTGCTGTGGGTTCCCCGAAGCGTTGGCTGACATTGCTCATGGTGAATGTAGCTGGTTGTCTCCTGTCATGTTGTTAGCATTTTCAATGGTTGCAAAATTCTTAAGTCAAAGGAAAAAACAACCAGGGTTTATAAGCTGATCTCTTTGCTAGCCAATTCACATTTTTCTGGAGTGCTTTCTATTGTTAAATATTTCACTCTTATTTTGTGGGCCAGTTTCTTCCTAATGCAGCTAGATCCACATTTTCCCCCGTGAAGATCTTTTTCTGATACTAGAAAAAGATCCTTTGTGTGTTTCATAGATGATGACTAAGTAAAAACAGGACAAAAGCATTTCTAGCTGGGTGTGGTGGTGCACATGGTAATCCCAGCACTCGGGAGGCTGAGGCAGGAAGATTGCCATGATTTGGAGGCCAGCTTGGGCTACATAGTGAGTTCAAGGCCAGCCTGAATTACAGAGTGAAACTGTGTCTCAAGGAAAAAAATAAAAAGCATTTCTAACAGTGAGATTTAAATTGGTATACACAAAAATTCTATATACATTTGAGAAAATAGGTAAGTTCATGTTTGAGATATATAAAACAGGCACTCACAACTATCAGTCACATGTTCGATCATGTATGGTATTTTTTTTTCTTTTTCTTTTTTTTTTTTTTTTGGTAGTGGGAATTGAATTGAACCAGGGCCTTCACACTGAGCTGTATACCCAGCCCTTTTTTTTATTTTTAGTTTGAGAGTCTCACTAAGTCACCAAGTTGCCCAAGCTGGGCTCAAACTTGGGATCCTCCTGCTTTAGCCTTCCACGAAGCCAGGATTACAGGTGTGTGCCACCATGCCCAGCTTATACTGAGCCATTATAAGAAGCCCTACATAAAGAAAAACTGATGAGTCTCTTCCCTAATGCAGAAGCTGACTTAGGGTAGACAACCATTGCAAGGACATTGTGTGTTAGGATGGTAGGCAGAGGAGTACTATGTGATCCATCACTGTTACATCCAACATATTCTGCAGAACAGGGAAGATCTGCCTGAAGAGGTGACATTGAAGCAAGTCTCTGCGGAGGGTTGATGCGTTAGGGCTGGAGGCAAGAAAATCAACAAGGAGGCAATTTCAGAATTTAGAGGACAGGTGTTGTGGACTTGAATTAGCATAGAGGATTTAGAGATAGAAATGGAGACATTGTTAATTGATGGGTGTTAAGTGTAGGTAAGGGCTAAGTTAAGGATGACCTGGTTTTCTAGGTGGGAAGCAGTTTTATTTCATAGAAATAAGTAATATAGGAGAAGTAAGATTGTAGAGGGAACACTAGACCAATTTTAAGCATGTTGTGTTTGAAACAAATATCCCAGTACAGATAGTGTGCAGCTTGGAATAAAATTCTGGAGTGAAGGCATTGTTGTGGGAGCTTTCATCTTAATGGTGAAATACTAAGACAGTAGATGTGATACCCCAGAAAATGTGTGTGGAATAAGAGGAGCACAGGACTAAAAATAGAACTTTGAGAATATCAGCATTTAAAGGTTGTATGCTTCTGTTTAACAGCTTTGCTTGGGCAGTTCCCCTTCCCAGATTGCTTTCCAAGCTCTTTATCCAACCAAATCCAATCAGTCCTTTTAATGTTTGAACTGAAACCTCTCTTTCATGAAACTTTCTACTACTCTTTACAAAGACTGTCAAAAGGAATTATTGGTAGTGGCATTTATTTTTAATCATGATCAAATACTGCTTCATAGAATCTTAGATTTTTGGCTTCATTGACTGGTTCCTGATTGTTTGAAAGAACAAGTATTTGTGTACACATTTCTTTTCGTTTAAAAAGCTGGACATTTAGATGGGCGGGTGTTTTCAGGCTGTCACATTGAACAATTATGTGTCTACCAGTTGTATGCTGGATGTTAGAAATCAGATTTAGGTCCTGACCTTAGCGTACCCAAAGTTTAATAGTAAAGAAAGACAACTGGATGTTTTATAAAGTTCATAGCTTTCCTTATTTGTTCCCAAATATAAATTAGAATTAATTTATTATTAAATTAATCTTATTCTACTCACACCCCTTTATGGTGATGAGCTCAGCTATAGGAAAGTAGAAAAATACTAGGTAAAGAATTTTGTTTGTGTTGTTTGGAAATGTTTGAAATTATACCTGGTATATAACTTTTCATAATTTTTAGCTTAACATTTTTTCCATGACATCACAAATTCTTCAGAAACTTTTTTATGTACCAGTTTTATTCTTACTGCCAGGCATTATTTTCATTTTTCCACTACTTTATTATATGTAGTGCTTTAACGAGTGTACATATTTGAGCATTAATCTTTTATGCATTTAGGATTGTTTCCTTAGGGTTAATTCACAGAAGTGTAATTACTGGGCAAAAGAATATGACTTTGAAAAAATACTCCTAATGTATACTGACAAATTCCTTTTCAAAAGAGTTGACTGTTTTTACTAGCAATGTATAAAAGTACTTACCTCCCTCACTAATTATGTTTTACATGTTTTTCTTACTAATTTTCTAGTTTGATAGGTGACAAAAGTATCTTGTTTTAGTAATGTGGGTTTTCTTGTTAGTAAAGGTAAGACTTAAAAATATAATTACATTTGTTCTTTCAGTTCTCCTTTTTCTGCTGCTTTATTTCTAATAACTAATTTAGAGAGCAGCAGCATCTTTCATAATTTAATACATGTGGATCAAATCCTTTGCTTTTATGTTAAGGATGAAAAGGTCCATGTTTTTCCATTTTAGAGCTGTGTTGAAACTTTGTACCCTCTTTAAAAACATTTTTTTTTTAATGTGGGTATCAGAAGTCAAACTCAGGACCTCGCGCTTGCCAGCAGGCGCTTGTGCTGCTGAGCGATATCACTGGCCCTAAAAACATTTTTTTTTTTTTTTTTTGTGGGTACCGGGGGGTCGACCTCAGGACCTCGCGCGCCAGTAGGCGCCCGTGCCGCTGAGTGATATCACCGGCCCCTTTTTTATATGTGGGTTCCGGGAGTCGAACTCGGGCCCTCGCGCTTGCTGGGCAGGCGCTTAAGCCGCTGAGCCATCTCACCGGCCCCCTAAAAACATTTTAAACTGTGATAAAGTATGTATAACATAAAATTTACCACCCTAACCATTTTAAGTGTACAGTCTAATGGCATTAAGTGTACTCATAGTGTGTAACCATCACCATTATCCCATTCTCTAGTCATTTTGATTCTTCCTCCCACAGACTTCAGAATTCACTTGTGTTAGCTGGGCATGTTGGTGCATGCCTGTAATCCCAGCACTCGGGAGCCTGAGGCAGGAGGATTGCTGCAAGTTTGAGACCAGCCTGGGTTACATAGTGAGTTCAAGGCCAGCCTGAACTGTATAGTGAGACCCTGTCTCAAAAAGACCAAAAAAAAAAGCTAGCCTGAACTACATTAAGACCCTGTCTTGGGCCGGTGAGATGGCTCAGCAGCTTAAGCGCCTGCCCGGCAAGCGCGAGGGCCCGAGTTCGACTCCCGGAACCCACATACGAAAAAGGGGCCGGTGATATCGCTCAGTGGCACGGGCGCCTGCTGGCGCACGAGGTCCTGAGGTCGACCCCCCGGTACCCACAAAAAAAAAAAAAAAAAAAAAAAAGACCCTGTCTCAAAAAAAACCCAAACAAACAAAAAGAATTCACTTGTGTTGCTTGTGGCATTGTTAGTGAACTATTCTTTTGGTCCTACTTGCTGATAATTTTGTTCATTTGTCTGGGTGGGGAAACATACTCCCTGGGTATGAAAACTGAAGTTTCTAATTTATATTGGGACTGGGGGTGTTACTAATAACGTAGAGCCCAATATTTAAAGAGGATGGCTCATTAGCAGTAATTTTACTTTCCCCTTGACCTAGTATCTTGTCTTGCCAACGTTGATCCTTATCTGCCACTCTGTACGTATCACATGGGACCTCACGAGCTTTTTATGTGATTTGTTGTTGGTTTTGATGAAAACTGTTACTCCTCAGAAGCTTTTGTGTATGAGGATGGAGGCCGTGTGTCTGTTTCTAGCTCTGGGTATGGGCAGGAGCTTCAGGAGATACAAAGGCTCTGCTGTGGGAAGGAACTGGACTTGTTCAGGGAGCAGAAGGTTCGGATCTGGGAGCTGGAGAATGGGGAGCAAAGAGACCTTGATGTGAGACTAGGTTGCAGAGGTAAGCAGAGGCCAGATGCTGTAGGCTCCTACTGAATAGAAATGTGAGTAGAATGCTATCGAAGGATTTTAATTGGAGTTGACAGTAGGGGCAACATAGTTTAATGTGTTTTGTAAAAGATTACTCTGGCTGCTGCAGAGAAAAGGATTATAGAAGAATAAGAATAGAAGCTTGTAGATGGGAAGTGAGTTCTCTTACCAGGTGACAGTGTTAACACTAATTCATTTCCTCTTTTTCTTTTTTGGTAAACTCCATATTGTGACCATCTGCAGCGTAACTAGGGATAACTGGCCAAATTTACTCCATGGAAAAGTGAAGTTTATCAGAATGTGTAAATATTGTAACTATGAGTTCATTGATAATTTTTCTTTAACTTGGCAAACTAACTCCAGGCTAAATATAGTTTGCTTGTGAATCTCAAAAGTTCAGTCAACTATCTTTGAACATCCCTGTGAGATTAACTGAACTGTAATTATAAATGATTTAGTGAATTCAGGAAGATATTCATGTTCGTATTTTATATATGAGGAGTAGGAAGTCAGGTTGTTAATAGTACTAAAATAAAAAGCAACACATTTGTCAGTTTTTCCTAACTGCAAAGTATCATTTTATCAACATCATGCTTTTAGTTTCTTTCCATATATAACTTCAATGTATAGATGAGGTTTTCTTTTTTTTTTTTTTACATTTTGGTTTGTATGCTCACATATGTTTAACAGGTGCTCGAAGTTAAAAGTTGAGTAATTCCTACAGGAAGCTGGACTCTAGGGAAGGGTCTGTTTGTCCTTTCTGTGGTGCAGTAGATAGCATTTACCATACTGAATTACCTGGTACTCTGAGGTCAGAGAGAAAGGTCGAGAATGAATGCAAATACTGAGGGAACCCGGGAAACAAACTGAAGAGACTTAAGGCAGGAGTGACATTACTTTGAAGTCTTGTGAATCTTCTGTTTCTTTCCTTTTTTTTTTTTTTTCTTTTTCTTTATGTGGGTACTGGGAACTGAACTCAGGACCTCGTGCTTGCCAGGCAGGTGCTTATGCCACTGAGCTATCTCACCGGCCCTGTTTTATTCCTTCCTGAAGTTCTGTTTTCATGTAAAGCACTTCACCTAGTACTGAATAAGCTGTATATTTTGTTTACATTATTGCTGTATCTATTTTCAGTACGCTGTCATCTTTTCCAGTGTGAGGAGTTAACAGTTTTGTAGTATTCTCTGTTCATTGATTCCTACAGGATTAGGCTTTGTACATTTGAAAAAATAAAATTTTTTGGTTATTTTTGAGACAGAGTCTTCTTATGTAGTTCAAACTGGCCTTTAACTCAGTATGTAGCCCAGGGTGGTTTCAAACTTGTGGCAGTCCTCCTGCCTCACCCTCCTGAGTGCTGGGATTACAGGTGTGCTCCACCTTGCCTGGCTGAAAAAATAATTTCATATAAGATCATTATTTTGAATGTAAAAATTTGAAGTTTGGCCCCTGGGTTCTTCAGTATGATATATGACTGACTGCTCACCTCCCTTGATCTCTCAGCTTGGTCTGTTGTTGCTTCCTTCTTTTGCTATTGCACTAGTTCAGTTTTCTTCTTACCTGTTCTGTCTTTATCTTCCTCTTGGCTCCTTACCTTTCCTCCCGTGAGCTGTGTCAGTGTGTAAAGATCGTCTCCATTCTGTTCCTTTCTTCCTCCTTACCGTGAACTCTGTAGGTGACCTCCTCTTCTTCACCCTGAGCTTTTCCCATCACCCTGTCCAGAGGAGCTGGCTGTCTCATGTTTTCCATGAGCTCCATCTTCTAAGCTTGTAGCTGCTATTTATGGTCACCCAATTCTCCAGTCATCCAGGCTCAACAGCCTCCTTAGCTATTTCTGACATGCTTGTTCCTGAGCCCCCAGTTCCTGGGACGCAGCAGGCACGGTTTACAGGCATCCGGTTTTGTAATCTTTGATCGATTCCATAGTGTGTCTTGTCTATTTTGTTGTTTTCCCTTGTTTCTCTATTATCCCCTTCACAATTTAGGCTACTAAGGCTTTGGAGAAACCTTATTGATCATCCTGTGTCCAAGCCCACTTTCCTCCTTCCAGTCATTTGATTCATCGTATTAAGCCACACCCTCGCAATACCCAACTCAAAAAGTTTAGTTGTTTCCTAGTGTTCCCTTTAAGCTGACTTTTCACATATACTTTTAATATACTACCTTAATGTAACCCCTTTTTCCTTTTTTAGGTACATTTGTCTTTTATTTATTTATTTTTATTTTATTAGTACATGTTTGCAGAGCATGTGGTTTATAATCGTCTTGGGGAGTGGGTAGATACACATGCTACAGCTTTTTTTTTTTCTTTTTTTTTCCTTTTTTTTTTTTTTTGTGGGTACCGGGGGGTCGACCTCAGGACCTCGCGCGCCAGCAGGCGCCCGTGCCGCTGAGCGATATCACCGGCCCCTTTTTCGTATGTGGGTTCCGGGAGTTGAACTCGGGCCCTCGCGCTTGCCAGGCAGGTGCTTAAGCCACTGAGCCATCTCACCGGCCCCTTTTTTTTTTTTTTTTTAATCCCCTTCCTCTTCTTTCCCTCCCCCTTCTCTCTTCCTCTAATTCTCCTATCCCTATTTTCATTCTTGTTGATATTATAAATCTTAGCTCATGTTACAGTATACATTTATGGAGTTACTAGGTTCCTGTACATGGCATATCTTTATTCTACTTATTTCCCCTTCCCCTCCTTCTCATCCCTCACCCTTGTTCACTTGGACCCCTTCCTTCTTGCAAGAGATCCATTCCCTTGTCCCCTTCTTCCCATCCTTTATTATTCTCTTTGTACTTTGTCGTAACCCCTTTTTCTTGTGCATCCTCTTTACCAAGAATTCCCACTCCCCTGTTCCCCTGAAACTCACCTACCCTTTGGGTCCAATATTTCAAATTCTACCTGATGGGATGTGGATCTTCTTTTAGAAAGTCAAAACATATTTTTCTGTGTTTCTACAAAACTGCCATCATCCTACTTCATCATGGCTTGAGAGGAAGCAGGGCAGAGTGGTTTAAGGTGTTAATCCTGGTGCCACACTGCCTACATTGTGCATTCTTCTACATCTTGCTGTTGCTGGGCCTTGAGCTGGTAATTTTACCTTTGTGGGCCATGTTTTTTCATCCATAATTTGGGAGCAGAAGTAATACCTATCTCACAGGGCTGTTGTAAGGAATAGAATGTTGAAAATATAAGATGCTCAGTTCTTAGAGATATTTACTATTATTATTACATATTTTAAAAAGATTCCCTAATGGCAGGAAAGTCGTATTCTTCTTTGACCCCTACAGATTCTAGAATGGTGCCTTATATACATAGTCAGCTTTTCTTCTTCATTGAATGAAATTGAAGTTTATTGAAAACCCCAGTTGTCTAATAACAACTACTTTTATTTTAGAAATAATAAGGTCACTTAAACTTGTACATAGTAGTTTCAATAGCCATAAAGTGAGGTCACCAGGTTTTTCTGAGATAATTTAATAGTAGGGTATACTGTTTCCTTGTTTAATTAGATGGTTTAAATAAAAAAGACTGTAATTAAAACATGTATTTTAAACAAAATCATATGAACATGATGAAATAGTAAAACTTTGAATACGTAAACATATTTACTAAATACTACATACTGTTTAGCCCCCAAATACTAATAATCATACTGAACAACAATTTTCGTATACTGGAGACAACCTTCTAAGTGAACATATCCATGAGTAGAACTATCCAGTTATGATGTATAATTTTCTTTCAAGAATACTAGCACTAAGCTCCTTTCTGGGATTTTAAACTTATGTATGCATTTAGCTTTTCTGAGATAAATGTAATTCTTAGGACTGAGTTAGAGATGTCCAGCATGAAAATTTGCTGGTGGCCTTCATATATTAAACTTGAACGTGTTGTGAATTAGGGTACTGTTGTTGCAAGCTTAAATGCTTCACATCAATTTGGATATTAGCTTTATTTTATATGATTTCGGAAGCAATGACAAACATCAATGGAGTAGACATTTCATTTAAATTTTACCTGTTTTCTCAGGACTTTTAATAAAGCCTTAAGGAAACTCTAAAATTAGACAACAGGTAAAATAATGATGTTTGGTTTCCTTGGGGAAAAGGGAAGAAATGTCCATTAAATACAAGCTTAATTTTTCTGGCTACAGGAGGAGGAAACTTGAGTTTTCAATAGTAAACAACCTGACTAAATATGCAAAGATAATTTATTCCATTTGATAATATAAAGTAAAATAGTTTTCTTCCTCTTGGAGGTTTCACAAGGGCTTTGAAGCACCTGATGGGATAAATTGCACTGTTCTAAGGTTTCTATTATGCCATTTAATCTATAGCTCACATTCCCATATTACTTATAATAAAGTCCAGGTATATTATCTTGCATATTTAACATAGTTGAAAAGTAAATTTCTTATTTATGTTAATATGCTGTATTAAGATTTATTCAATTTATATTTCCAATTTTGTCATGAATTTATTTCAAATATTTTTTAATGTTATTCTAAATATTTCTAATTGAATAAAATCAGATGTATCCAAGAATCTATAAAGTTGGTTTTTCAGTGGATCAGTACTTAAGTAAAAGGAGGAAAGGTATCAGGTAATCGTAATGAAATATTCATACCTGACCTACTCATCAACCTGCCAAGTCTTCTGTTTCTCTGTTATTTGTCTTTACAACCTTCTTGTTGAAACACTGAGAAGTTTATATTGTAAACCTCTATGTTTTCTCTGCTTTAGAGCTGAAAATGCTGAAAGATTCTATATCTTAGATGATTCCTTCTCCCCTCTTTTCTTAAATTGGAGAAAACGGGGGCAACTGGATGATTTATAAACCTATTAACAGTGACAACTATATGAAAATTCAAAGGTATTTATGATTGGAACACTATAGTTTCGGTGGAAATAATTTATTTTCCTTTCTCTTCTGCCATGTTAACTTAGTCTAGATTTATAGATTGTGAGATAGAGCCCCCACAGATTTCTAGAGACTTTCATCTTTATGTCATCTCCCTGTCCTGTTTTTGGTTTGTGCTTTAGTATATCTGCAGGAGAACATTAGAAATATTAGAAGGACGTAGGAAGTAAAGTTGCTGAAATAGCAACCTTCATATTACTATTATATAACTTGAAAATTATTGATTATAGATATATTTTTGTTTTGTAAGTCTTGTTTATATCTTCAAGTTTCAAGGTGTTCAGTATGCATACATTAGCATGTCTTTACAGCGACTAGTTTGGCTGAAGCAGTTTATATCAAGTAAGTTAGTCATGCTTATTTGAATTCACTTTTTGTTTCTTGATTTCTTATGACTATTACTAGTTGCAATGATCAAGTAAACAAATTCTAAATACCTTTTGTAAGGCTAACACTAGGAATGCAAAGCAAATTTATTGTGATTTTTTAATTTAGAATAGTTGGCATTTTTATTGTGAAGATGTTTATGCATGTGAAATAAAAATTTTAAAAGAGCAAATCTTGAAAAATGCTACGGAAGGTATAGCCTATACATGAGAAAGAGCTAGATGGGTTCAGAGTAACAGAGTTGAACCTGTTGATTAGTGGGGACTCTGAAGGAGGCTGGCTGGATTTCAATCCTGGTCCCACCACATACTAGCTATGTGAACTTGGTTAAGTAACTCAGCCTTTGTCTCAGTTTCCCCATTTGCTAAATGGGGTTGATAGTACAGTAGATAGCAGCCCACTGGGATAGTTGTGACATTGGCATTTGTAACTTGGGTTTCTTGAGAAAATTAAGCCCTAATGACTCTATTGACATCTACTGTATGAATGAATTGACTTTTTCTCCTATGAATCTGGAATGGCACTAGTAGTCATGGATCATACTTTGGAAATTGGAAAATTACAGCCATTCAGGTAATTGTCTGTCTGCAGTGGTTCCAGTGAGGAAGTTTACTGAAGATTTAAATGAGTTAATGTACAGTAAACCACCTAGAACAAGGCCTGAAAGTTTTAGCTATTATTGTTGGACTTAAGGGAAAAGAAAAAAGAGGATTTAATTAGATGTAAAAGAGTTTTCAGGCAAGTCAAATAAAAGTTGTCTGAAAGTATTTTTTATCTTAAGCCAGTATTTACTTACTACTGTCTGTCCCTGGTGCCAAATGAGGCCAGGAAAATCAGCAACTTAGTCATCTATCAGAAAGGCCCTAACATTTAAACAGAGGATTATACATAGAAGAAAGTGTTCATAGTAAGCATATAAGCTGTATCAAACTCATCAAATATATTGAAACAGTGAGAGAGATTTCTTGTGAGCAAGAGATGGCAATTAGAAATTATGTAATGTCTTTTTTGGGTTGCATATGAAGGCAAGTTAGAGGGGAACACCTGTTTCATTTGATCTGCTGAGCTATGTGCATACAGTTTTGAGTAGGGTCAGCGTTTAAAATTGGCTGTTGAGTATAAAGATCTTTTATTTTTATTGTAAAGAGCCATTTCAGTGGAGTATCAGCCTGGCGTGCATGTGTTGGTGCTCGTCCTTTTCCTTTTTTTACTAACATGCACACACATACTTTCAATATGATTTTTGTAAATTTATGTGACTTTGGTATAGGTAATATGCTTATTAAATTTATTAAAAAAATTTTTTTTTACTAAGATCTTAGTTTTTCATCCTGCCTTGAGGGTCCCTCTACTGGCAGTCTGTCCTGTTTGTCACTGCTGTGATCATTTTCGTCTGCTCCAGTCGACCCTCATGACTATGCTTACCCCTCCCCTAGCCCAGCCTACGGGACCAAGTCTGATCTTAGGGAGGATTTAAAGAGTTTAAATTCAATTAGGAGGCTTCAGTAGTAAGGGTAGTTGTTGCTAGTTACATGCTTTATGTTTCAGTATTTGTAGCTGATATGCCACTTTATTGCAATCACTATTTCCCTACCTTGCTCTCTAATTCAGGAACCTGGTCTACTTTTCTTTCTCTTTTCAAAGTCCTTGCTAGATAACTGACTCTCTGTGGGACACTTTCAATGTCCCATCTGTTGGACTATCTTTATTTTTTGTTGTTTTTTTGAGACAAGGTGTTGCACTGTAATCCAGGCCAGCCTCCCACTCATTATTGTAGTCCAGGCTGGCCTTGAATTTACGGCAATCCTCCTGTCTCAGCCTCTCAAGTGCTGGGATTACAGGTGTGTGCCACCACACCCAGCTTGTTGGACTGTCTTTAAATTCATGCTGAAATACCCTCATATAAATTACTTGACTGAGTATTAACTGTTGCCTTGACAGTTTTATCTGTTTTTTCCCTACTAAATTTCCCTTTACTGCCTACCATGGGTTTACCTCCACACAGTTTCTAGTTTCACATCCTTATCTTTGCATTCCCACTGCAGGAACCTCAGGGTGAGGGAGTTTAACTGATTGATTCTGTCATCTCTGAAATTTAGGTAGTGCTGTTACTGAAATAAATTGTGATGACTCGAAGAGAAAAATCTATAATGATTTATATGGGAAATGTAGATATAGTTAACCAACAGTGAATACGGGAATTGTTGAACAGCTGTGGAATAAGTTTGATTGTGACTGGATTCTATAACATTTGGAAACCCAGAGGCACATTAGCTAATAATTAGTCAAGTGCGTATATGGTTTTTTAAGGATTATTTTCCAGAAGGGTTTAAAGGTACCTTACAAAATATCCAGCATGACAAAATTAAGTATTTTGCCACATATTGTGGCATAGAATCAAAAAGGTTAAGAAAGAGTAAGCTAGAGCTCAGAATGAGAATAATGCCCCCCTACTACAACTAAAAAAATATGGAAATGGCCTGTAAATTAGCTGTGAAGTTTCTGGTAACTAATGCAAGATGGAAATAATTAACTAAGCTTGTAAGATATAAAACAAGTGAATTTCATAGACAAAACACAAGAATGTCTGGTATTGAGAAATAGTTGCCTGCAAGAAAATACTTAGGGTCCAGCAGAAATAGCCCAAGGGGGGAAAATTTTTTTTTTTTTTTTTGTGGTTACCGGCGGTCGAACTCAGGACCTTGTGCGCCAGCAGGCACCTGTGCTGCTGAGCGAAATCACCGGCCCTTTTTTCATATGTGGGTACCGGGAGTCGAACCCAGGACCTCGCGCTTGCCAGGCAGGTACTTATGCCTCCGAGCCATCTCACCGGCCCTCTTTATTTTTTTGACAGGGTCTCACTGTGTAGTCCAGGCCAGCCTTGAACTTACTAGATAGCCCAAGCTGGCCTCAGACTTTCAATCCTCTTACCTCAGCCACTAGAGTCCTGGGATTACAGGTGTGCACCATCACACCTGGCTGAAAAATCTTTTGAATATAAGAAAGTAAGTTAATAGCTGTGCTTCATTCTTTCAGGTGTTTGAAACTGTACATATTGTAATGTGGGTAGAATTAGATTGTATTTGAACGATTAGAATAAGACTAACCCCATGAAAAATGAAAACATGGTTTGTCGTATAAGTTCTGTTATGAGAAATATTTATGTGTTCTATATACTTCAAAAGAGCAGTGTATCCCTGGTCACTAAGGAAGTGTAGTGATGCATTCTAGCTCTGAGTTTACGTGGGTATGTTCAAATTCACATTGTCAAAACATTTTCAAATATGAAATATTTTCAGCAGAGATGAAAGAGTAGAGAATATTTTCCTTGAAAAATATCCTGAAAGAACCTAGTTTCTAGCACATTGTTCAAAACCAACCATATGATTTGGTGAACTTAACACACAGGATATGTACCCCAGAGAATGGCAGGTAATATGGTATGGGAGTATGTGTTGTACATCTAACTCTAAAAACTGACATTGAAAGCTGGCATGGTGGTGCATGCCTATAATCCCAGCACTTGGAAGCCTGAGGTAGGAGGATTGCTATGGGTTCAAGGCCAGCCAGAGCTACATAGTGAGTTCGGGGCCAGACTGAACTACATAGCGAGATCCTGTCTCAGAACAATACAAAATGAAACAAAAAAACTCTGACATTGAATTGTTTGTTCAGTGAGGGAGAAAACAGTTAAATTTTTATATTTAGGTTTTTCATCTCAAAACAGAGATTTTTACCTTGACTGTAGCCTTACTATTACTTTCTTTTACATTTTCTTACATTGACCTTGGCCAATTTTCAGTTGTTTTTTTGAAATAAGGATTAGAAAATTTTCTTTCATGTGTTAAATGTCTTAATGAAGCTCTTGGTTGAATTAGTTTGAGGATGGACTACTTAGCAGAAATTTTGCACAAATAAGTTGCTCATTCTTTCAGCTTGTGGTCAGACCCAAAGACCTAGTGTAGTGGCCAGGCCCAAAGAACTAGTGCTCAAGTAGCAAAGGATGAGCAGACTTCTGAATCATTTTATGTTTGATTCATTGAATAGTTGAAATTTGGTGAGCTAGGTGTATATGATGCAAATAATGAGAAAGTCACATGCCCTACTCTTAGAGTTTACTAGGGGATTATAATTTTAAAGGAAAGTAGGCCAATTATATAATTATGAAAAGTGCTCTGAGAAATGGTTGGTATGATGGGAAAATAAAGAATTGGGAATAACCCCCTGTGAAGATTCATTTAATTGAATTTTTAGGGAAGTTACTTGGGAAAGGAGCTAGATGGATTCAGAGTAGCAGAGTTGAACCTATTGATTAGTGAGGACTCTGAAGGAGGCTGGCTGGGTTTCAGTCCTGGTCCCACCACATACTAGCTATGTGAACTTGGTTAAGTAACTCAGCCTTTGTCTTTTGTGAAGCCTTTTGTGAAGTAGGGGGAGTATACTCTATGTATAACCAGGGAAAGGCAAGGAATGACAGGAGATGAGGCCAGAGGTATATAAAGGGGCCAGAATAGAGAAAAGGTCTTTTGTGCTGTGATAAAGTGCTTTGTTTTGTTCTGAAAGCTATAGAAAAACATGGAAAAATTTTGAATTGAAAACTTATATGACTAAATTTGGATTTTAGAAAGATGGATCCAACAGCAGTTTACAGAAGGTATTAAATGTGAGGAACAATACTGTTGGCCATTAGACTACGGGAAACAGTAGGTCAGCAGGGATGGTTCTTTAATGGATGGATTAAGGCAGGGGCAGTTGCAAGAAAACGGAAGGGGAGAGAATTACATTCTGAAGTGGAGGTAGAATCAACTTGGGTTCATTATCTACTGGAATGTGAGAAATGATTGAAAAAAGAAATTGAAGATCATTTGTGGTTTTCTGATTTAGGCCATGGGTTTGTTTTGTTTGTTTTCTTTTTAGATTAAGGTGAAATTCAACTTAATATGAACAACATAAAATTAACCATTTTGAACTGTGTGATTCAGCATCATTTAGTTCATTCACGGTGTTGTGTAGCTACCACTTTCATCAGGATCCTAAATGTTTTCATCATCCCAAAATAAAACTCCATTCCCATTAAGAAAAGATTCCCCGGGCAGATGAGATAGCTCAGTGGCATAAGCGCTGGCCTGGCAAGCACGAGGTCCTGAGTTCGACTCCCGGAACCCATGTAAAGGAAAAGGGCCGGTGATATCGCTCAGTGGCACAAGTGCTTGCTGGCAAGGGCAAGGTCCTGAGGTCAACTCCCGGTACCCACATAAAAAAGAAAAGAAAAGATTCCTCATTTGCTCCTGCCCCCAGCCCCTGGCAACTACTAACCTGCTTTCAGTCTCTATGGATTTTCCTGTGTTGAGTATTTCTTATGAATAGAATGATAGAAAATGTGACCTTGTTTGTCTGGCTTCTTTCACATACCATGTGACCATGGGTCATCCACATTATAGTATAAACCCATACTTTATTCATTTATATGGCTGAGTAATATTCCCTGTGGGTATGAACTATATTTGTTTATTTATCTGCTATTGATGGACCTTTGAGTCGTTCCTGTTATATGGCTATTGTGAATAGTGAAGGCTGCTGTGAGCATTTGTGTATGTTTGGTTACCTGCTGCTGATTATTCTATGTTTAACTGTTTAGGAACTATAAAAATTTTCATGGTTCTACCACTGTTCACACCAACCATTGTATAAAGCTTCCAGTTTCTCCACATCCTCAGCAACACTTGTTACTTTCCATATGTTTAATTACAGCCATCCCTGTGGATATGAACCAGTATCATGTGGTTTTGATGTGTGTTTCCCAAATGGCTAATGGTGTGCATCTTTCGTGTGCGTGTTAGCCATTTGTATATTATCTCACTTTCACTCCTGTATATATGCCCAAGGGGTTTATTCAGATCCTTTGCCCATTTTTCAATCATGGTGTATTGTTGTTGTTGAATTTTAAGTTATTTATATATTTGAGAAACAAGTTTCTTATTAGATACATGATTCAAAATTTTTTCTTCCAATCTGTAGGATGTATTTTCACTGTCTTGAAAATGTTCTTTGAGGTGCAAACATTTTGATAAAGTTTAATTGATCTATTTCTCCTTTCATTGCTTATGTTTCTGGTGTTTTATTTAGGAATCCAATACCAAACCCAAGGCTGTGAAACTGCCTTCTGTGTTTTAGATCATTGCTCTGTTTTAAGTTTGTATATTCTCCTATTATCTTCTAGAAAGCTTCCCTTTCACAATTAGAGCTACAATCCTTTTTTTTTTTTTTTTTTTTTTTTGTGGCCTGGTGTGAGGTAGGGATCATTAATAATTTTTTACCCCCATATGGAAATTAATTGTCTCAGCACTAATTTTTAGAAAGATCATCCTTTCCTGTGTCATAAATCCATTTATGCAGGCTTGTTTCTGTATTCAGTTCTTTTAGTATAATTTTGCTTTGTTAAGTTTTGATATTTGAGAAAGTCCTTCCATCTACTTCTTTACTGAGCAATATCACTGGCCCTTTTTTCGTATATGGGTTCTGGGAGTTGAACTCGGGCCCTCGCGCTTGCCAGGCAGGCGCTTATGCCGCTGAGCCATCTCACTGGCCCAGTCTTTAACAATTCTTCTTTAAGATACTTTGGCTATTAAGTAGTCTTTGCTCATGTAAATTTTATCATTCCTCATAAAACCGCTTTGAGATTTTGATAGAATATCACAGATCTACAGGTCAGTTTGGAGATTTGTGATATTGAATTTCTACATTGAGTTTTTAAAACGTCTTAAAGTTTCATGTATCTTTCATTAAATTTAAGGCATTTTTGTTTGTTGCTTTTGTAAATTATATCTTTCTGAAAATTGTATATAAGTGCTGATGTGTATATAATGTAGTTGGCTGCCTTGTTACACTTTAATTTGACTGTAACAAGTTCTCTATATGTTGTTTTTCTGAGTAGAGTCATCGCATTTGCTTTAGGCAGCTTTGCTTCTTCCTTTCCAATATTTGTTATTTATATTCTTTTTTGTTTTACTGATTTGACTAGGATAACACTGTGCAATAAAAATATGGGCATGGTGGTGCACACCTGTAATCCCAACACCAGTAGGTTGAGGCAGAAGAATTACAAGTACCAGCTCAGCCTACATAATAACTTAATGACTTAGTGAGATCCTGTCTCCAAATAAACATAAAAAATGGGCTAGGGATATAGTTTGGTGTTAAGGCCCTGGGTTTGATTCTTAATACTGATTTTTTAAAAAGTAGAGTTAAATTTAATAATTTGCTTTATTTTATCTAATTCAATATTGTCATTTCAACATTGTAGTCAGTGTAAACATTAATGAGATATTTTACTTTTGGAGGCACTAAATCTTCAAAGTCTATATCACCTCTCAGTTTGGACTAGGCATAGTGCTTATGTTAGTGGCGCCGTACTGACAATGCAGGACTAGAATTTCCAGTATAGTGTTGATATTGTCTTCGTCCTAATTTTCAAACAGATCCTTCTGACATGTCATCATTAAGAAGAATGTGTTTTGAAGGTTTTGGTAAATACCATCTCTATGATTAAAGAAATTCCCTTCTAATTTTAGTAACTGAGTTTATCCTTTTTTTTTTTTTTTTTTTTGAGACAGGCTCTCGCTCTGTAATTCAGACTGGCCTTGAACTCACTATGTAGCCCAGGCTGGCCTCGAACTGAAGGCAGGCCTCCCGAGTGCTGGGATTGCAGGCATGCGCCACCACACCCAGCAACTAAGTTTATTTTTAATAAAAAGGTTATGTTGAATTTTATCCTTTTTTGTTTCTTAAGGCAATCATTTCTTTTTTAATGTTTCTTTTTTAATTTGATAATTAAAATTTACAGATTTTATAAATGTAAACCACTCAAATTGCGATAAACCCAACTTGATCCATGAAGTCTCGTGATTTACTACTAGATTTGTTTTATGTTTGTTTGTTTTTAAAAAGAGATTTTTGCCCTTTTCATAAAAGGGACTAAATAGCCTGTAATTTTCTCTTTCAAACTGCTTGTCTGATTTTGGTTTCAAGGTTTTACTTGCCTCTTAAAAAAAATGGAGAGTTGAAAAAATATCATATATATGTAAAGTTGCTAGAAAAATTTTTATTAAACTCATTTTTAGTTACTTGGCAGTTTGGTAGAATTTTGCATATACAACCTAGGTCTAGTTTCTAAGTTTTCTAAGTGTTGCCTTAAAGTTCATAGTAGTCTATCTTTTATTTTGCTATATAGATGATTATATTTGCCTTTTATTCCTGGTATTTATTTTTGCTTCCCATTTTCATTACATTTTTCCCGAAGTCTGCCTGCCTACTAGTCTTTAACTTTTTTTTTTTTTTTGTGGGTACCGGGGGTCGACCTCAGGACCTCGTGCGCCAGCAGGCGCCCGTGCCGCTGAGCGATATCACCGGCCCTTTTTTCGTATATGGGTTCTGGGAGTTGAACTCGGGCCCTCGCGCTTGCCAGGCAGGCGCTTATGCCGCTGAGCCATCTCACTGGTCCAGTCTAACTTTTTGACCTAAAAACTATACATATTTATGGGGTACCAGCTGATGTTTCTGTGCATCTATACTTTGTGTAATAATCAAATCAAGGTAAGGATTTATCATTTCTTTGTGGTGAAACATTCAAAGTCCTTTGTAAAATATGCAGTAAATTATTGTTATTTGTAGTCACCATACTGTGCAATAGAACACCAGAACTTACTTTTCCTGTATAACTGTAACTTAGTACCTCTTGATCACCCCACCCCCATTTATTCTCCCCACCCTCTGGCAACCACTATTCCATAGTGTTTAAAGAGAAAATTTGCCTTGGAAATTGCATCTTGTTTGAAAATCTCATTTCTAAAAATATTTATTTTCTGCTTCCCTCTGCATTTTAAGGTTTCTCTAGTTCCTTTTGTATTAGGTGCAAAAATTACCTAATTTTCATGTTTTTTTCTTTAACAGTATGAGCATTAAAGGCTATAAAATTTCCTGGGTGTTTAATTTCACATCAATATTATACAAGTCTGAATTTTCATTTTAAATGTTCTACATTTCCTTTTTTTATTTATGTTTTGACCCACAAGTTATTTAGAAGTATGTTTTGAAATGGTCACATGTAGATGTATTATGCATTAAATGCGTAGTGATCTGCAAACTTGGTTGTATGAATTGGTTCTTTGATGTTTGTTTAGTCTTGCTTTATGGTTTAGCACAGGAAGAATTTGTAAAGTTTTTGTATAGTTTATGTAAAGCGGTGAAGTTTTTAATTTTGAGACTGAGGATTATCTGTGTGTCCATTAAGTCAAATTTTAAATTGCTTTGTTAAATCTTTAATATTTTAATTAATTTGGTCCAAATGACCTAACAATAAGAGAGGCAATTAGACTTTCTTATATTTCTATTAAATTTTGTTCTTTATATGTATTCAGTGCGTATGAGATTAGAATTCATGTATCTTCTTGGTGCATTGAAACTGTTATGTTGCTTCTTTAACTCTAGGGATTCATTTGTCTTATTTTAACAAAATTACTCCAGCTTTTGTTAGTTGATAGTCAACGATTTATTTTTTCTAATTCCTGTATTTAGTATTGCCATGACTTTATATTTTAGTCTGTCTCTTGTAAATATTATTTCATATAGTGGAGTTTTAGGGGAGGTAGCATTTTAAGTCTTTTGACTGGTGAGTTTGATCTGTTTATATTTGTAGTTACTACTGATCTGAATTTATTTTATCTTCTTGCTTCCTGTTTGTTTTGCTTTTTCTATGCTTTGCCCCCTTCCCTCAAAATTCTTGCCTTATTTTGGGGGATTACATTTTTTGACTTTGGCTTCTTTACCTATTGTTTTCATTTCCTTTTCTGGTTTTGGAGCTCTATAGTATATTAATGTTCTTCTAGTTTATGCCTTTTGTATAGTCAACAAAGCCTAAAATTAATATCATAAAACCTACACCCACCTGAGAAAGTATAAAAGTCTTCCCACATTTTAACACTAATTATTTTCTCCCCCAACCCTCACAATTTACGTGATATTGTCCATAATTTTAACTTCATTTTTAATAATTCCACAAGTTTTACGTTATGATTTTATATAGACATTGTATAAGATGCCAATGTGTTCAGCCTAGGAAAAATGAGGTTAGAAATAAAATTTATAATAAAGTAAAACTGTGTAATTTAAGGTAGCCTGGGTTGTGTATATAATTACGTTTCTCAGCTTACTATTTTTTCTTATCATTCGGGCCTTTTTAATGGAGTATTTTTCTTCTTTGTAAAGAATATTTTTGGAGTTCCTGTAAAGAATGTCAAATGGCAGTAAAGTTTCATTTTATGTTTATCTGAAAATGATCTCATTTTACTCCAGCTCTTAAAAGATCTGAGTACCCAACTCGAAGTTGGAATAACTATGTGTTCTTTCTGAAATAGCAGGACATTTTTGAAATTTCTTCATAATGAAAAATATGAGAAGTTTAGTACATAGTATGTATGGAATTAATTAAAGATTTTTTACTAAGAAAGCTCTTAATAATCTGTATATGTGTTGTCACTGGCAGAATTGCTCTACACTTAGAGACTGACTGAAATATAACTAAAAGAACTTTCCATATGTACATGAATGGTGACTGTCCGTATTTGTTTTTTTTTTTTTGAGCTGGGAGTCGAACTCATGACCTGGCGCTTGCCAGGCAGGCACTGTGCTGCTGAGCTATATCCCTGGCCCTGCACATATGTTTAAAGCTGAAGTAACTGTAGTGCCTATTACTGTTGATGACTTTCAGTTTTTATTTACTTATATTAAGCACTCAAAATTTTTTTTTTTTTTTTTTTTTTGTGGGTACCGGGGGGACGACCTCAGGACCTCACGCGCCAACAGGCACCCGTGCCACTGAGTGATATCACCGGCCCCTTTTTCGTATGTGGGTTCCGGGAGTCGAACTCGGGCCTTTGCGCTTGCAAGGCAGGCGCTTAAGCCGCTGAGCCGTCTCACCGGCTAAGCACTCAATTTTAAGAAAATTCATACCTTAATTCTTGGTGATAAGAGGGTAGCCTACCTGCACACCATTTTCTTAATGTCTTTTTTCCTAGCTTTTGACTTGATTGAAATCAGTTTGATTAGGACTGTTATTTCTGTTTGCTCTTTATTGCTTCTATAATATTATAATGCGAGGAGGATAGAATTCAGTATTCATTGAATCTTTGTATGTTACTCATGCTATATATCCCACATCTTTTCTTTTTTAGTTCTGACTGTATCTCACCTTACTTTCATTTTATAAATAAAGAAGTTTAATTTGGAAGTTAAGTGACTTCCCAAGGTATCATAGTATTAGGACAAGAAGGCAAAACACGAACATTCATGTATTTTCTATAATTCTGTTGTCACTTAAGATATCCCACGGTAATCAATTCTCCTCATGTAGATCTGTGGGATCAAGCACTTGTGTGACTTGATGTTAGATGTTAGAAAGCCTCTCATCTAATAGTGTTGCTCTACTGTTATTCTGTGGTGCTGCAAAGGCCTACAACTAGATTTATTTCTGTGCCATAAATCGTTAAATATGTTTATCAGGATTATTTGTTGCATGTTTAACAATTTCTGTTATTACCTTCCTTCTCCATCCCCAATTCCCATTCTAGACTAGTATGACAAGTAATAATAAATAGCTATGCATTTTTCCACTTCCAAACTAGTTAAACTAACTTCTGCACCCACAGAAACAATATTTACCCCTTGGTTGAGAAGCATGTAAGATAGGCTAATATGGGAAGGGGATAAGGACTGTCTTCCCTTGCTTTCCAGTAGGAAACTAGTGTATTCTACACAGCCTTAAAGAGTTTCCTAGAAATAAATGGAAATCCTGTTACAGGCACTTAATTAGATTTTAAAGGTATTTTTGAATATTCCCATAGTTGACTATGGAAAAATTTCAAACTCAGGCTAACCAAAACTCAAAACATTCAGATACTATTTGTTTTGAGTTACTTATATGTGCTCTTATTCTTTTTTATCTTAGACTTTATGACATTGTTTCTTGTACTTACTAATACATTATATAATTTCTTATTCTATATTAAGTTAATATGTATTTTTAAATGGCTGATATTTGTATATAAAATGCCAGTGTGTTCAGCATAAGGAAAATGAGGTTAGAAATGAAATTATATAAGTAGAATTGTACTTAATTTAGGATAGTCTGGGATGTGTATGTTAAAGATGCAGAAATATATAGGGATCATTTTAATAGGATGTGGTGTGTTAGCGCCATCTACTGTTAAATAGGAATAATAATTTCTTAGTGTACATTTGGATTTTTCCCCAAGACATATTCCATATCCTGCATATTAGGGCAGGTCTCCTCACTTAGTTTACCACTCTGTAGAATTTGGGTGCTTAGAGGTGCTGAAATGATATACATCTGTGTTCTGACTTGGACAGTGTTTGGAGATCTTGCTTCATAATCCTTGTCAAAGTAACAGTGACAAACTTTCTGCAATTTTCTTCATAGTTCAACATTTAAAAATAAAGATGCTTAGGGCCGGTGAGGTGGCTCAGCGGCATAAGCGCCTGCCTTGCAAGCGCGAGGGCCCGAGTTCGACTCCCGGATCCCACATACGAAAAAGGGGCCGGTGATATCGCTCAGCGGCGCGGGTGCCTGTTGGCGCACGAGGTCCTGAGGTTGATCCCCCGGTACCCACAAAAAAAAAAAAAAAAAAAAAAAAAATAAATAAATAAATAAATAAAAATAAAGATGCTTATGCTAGCTTCTCACGTATTATCCTTGTTTTAAAATTTGCTAATTTTGTGACCACCGTTACAAAGACTAGTGGATTATTACTAGGATTTACATTGATTCTCCCATTTGTAGCCATGGAAAACTATATCTCAGCATCCTTCTTGTTATTAAATGTTCAAATCTCCACAGGATTGAGTATATTTGTCATTTAAGAGAACACTTCTATCAAAGTAATATAGTTACTATCTTGGAGTTTAATTTCTTACTGGAAAGTACATGCTGAAATAGTTGCATATAATGTACTAAGAGTGTAAATTTTAAATTTAGACTCCCCAAGTTTAAATATTGGCCTTATCATTTGTTCCATGTGTGATCTTGAGACCATCAACCTTAACTTCTGAGTCTCAGTTTTCTCATCTTAAATGAGAATAGTAAGTATAATACCTACCTCTTGGGGTTATTGTGATGCATAAATAAAATTATCTTTCTGATAATTTTAGAACATCTGGCACATTAGTAAGTGCTCAACAAATGTTGCTATAGTTTATTGTCATAGTTGTATCAATGTTTGTATATTTAAAGTGAATATAATGTTTTAATATGTATTTTACTAATACTTTTTTGGTGGTGAGACTTATAATATCTGACATAAAATATGTACCCTAGGAATATAAATGTTTACTGTTTGCTCAAATCATTTAGAGTAGGGGTAGTATGGCCAATTGGCAAAAATGGGCTGTTAGTACTCTGTGTAACTTGCAGTACATTAACCTCTCTAAGGCTCAGTTTCTTCATAATTTATTTTGAGGATCAAATCGTATTCTATATATATGAAACCATCATTCTTGGTACTTAGTAGATTAACAGCATGAGTATTAATTCTCTTAATAATATACTACAAATTTACTAACATACACGTATTTCTGTATTTTCAATTTAAAGTCCTCATACTAAAATAAAAAGATACCCTGTATATCTGAATGATTTCTGGAGTTTGAGAAGGATACAGAGAAATCGTGACTTCTACAAGGACTATAATTGTGACATTTGATATAAAAACATATAAGTATTTTTAAATTTGAATAATGGTTTAGGCAGTGATATTTGTATGTGATAGCTAAATAAATTATGTAGGATTCTGTGTCTCTCACTGAATTTACTACTGTAATGTTTTCGATAGTGTTGGCCTGTTGGCCATTCTAGGAGGACATAAAGAAGATATTCTTATGGATTATTATGGATTATTATAAATCCACTTATGGATTATTAAAAATATATGTTAGTTTCATGTTATCGGCCAGCATCATGGACCAAAACTGTTGGATGCATCCAGGCTTGAAGGTAGGCAGAAGGGATTGAAGGTTTGGAGGTTTAGAGGTCAAAGATGTGTACTGAGTGTTGATCCTGAGTGTTGTTAGATTAATTCCTAAGTATTTCATTTTTCTTGATGCTATTGTGAAAGGTGTGGTTTCCCTAATTTCTCTCTTAGTTTGTTATTCGTGTACGGGAATGCTATTGAGTTTTTGAGTGTTAACTTTGTATCCTGCTTCACTGCCCAATTCAGTTATTAAATCTAGGAGTCTTTCAGTGGAGTTTTTGGGGTCTTCTATGTAGAGTATCATGTCATCAGCAAATAAGGATAATTTAACTTCTTCCTTTCCGATCCATATTCCTTTTATTTCTTTCTCTTGTCTACTTGCTCTTGCTAATGTTTCCAGAACTATATTGAATAGGAGTGGTAATAGTAGGCATCCTTATCTTGTTCCTGATTTTAGAGTGAACTTTTCAGTTTTTGACCATTTACTATGATATTGGCTGTTGGTTTGTCATAGATGGTTTTATCAGATGGAGATAAACACCTTCTATTCCAACGGAGAGTTTTTATCATGAGTGGTATTGGAATTTGTCAAATGCTTTTTCTTTTTTTTTCTGCATCTATTGAAATGATCATGTGGTTTTTGTCCTTGGTTCTGTTGATGTGTGGTGTATTGCATTGATTGGTTTGCATATGTTGAACCATCCCTTCGTCCCTGGGATGAATTCTACTTGGTCATGATATATAATCTTATTGATGGTTTGCTGTATTGTGTTTGTCAGTATCTTAATGAAGATTTTTGCACTCATGTTCATTAAAGATGGGGTATAGTTCTTTTTGGTTGCATCCTTTGCTGGTTTTGGTGTCAGGGTGATGCTTGCTTCCAGGAATGAGTTTGAGAGTATTGCTTCCCTTTCAATTGCATTGAAAAGTTTGAGGACTAGTGGCATTAGATTGTCTCCAAAAGTTCTTACAGAATTCAATAGTGAATCTCTCAGGACCTGGGCTTCTTAGTTGGTAGTGTTTTTTGTTTGTTTGTTTTTGTTTTTATTACTTCTTCAATTTCATTGAGTGATATTGGCTTATGTAGAATTTTTATATCTTGTTGATTCAGCTTTGGTAATTCATATGTATCTAGGAATCTGTCCATTTCTTCTTTTTCTTGAGTCAGCATCTTGCTTTGTAGTTTAGGCTGGCCTTGAGCTCACTATGTAGCCCAGGCTGATCTCAAACTCATGGCAATCCTCCTGCCTTACCCTCCCAAGTGCTGGGATTACTGGTGTGTGCCACCACACCTGGCTGTCCATTTCTTCTGAGTTTCCCATTTTATTAGAGTACAGGTTCTCAAAGTAGGTGTTGATCTTCTGGATTTCTGCAGGATCTGTTGTCGTTTCACCCTTTTCATTCCTAATAGCATGGATTTGGGTCTTTTCTTTCCTTTTTTGATAAGGTTGCCTAAGGGTTTATCTTATTTAATCTCTCAAAGAACCAACTCTTTGATTCATTGATTCTTTGTATTGTTTTCTTAGTCTTAATTGCATTAATTTCTGCTCTGATCTTTATAATTTCCTCCCGTGTACACACTTTGGGTTTAACTTGCTCTTGCTCTAGAAGCTTGAGGTTCAGCATTAGGTTATTTATTTGAGCTCACTCTGTTTTTCTGATATGGGAATTCACTGCTATAAATTTCTCTCATAGAACTGCTTTCCATTGTGTCCCATAAGTTCTGATATGTTGTACTGTCATTATCATTTTTTTTTTTTTTTTTTTTGTGGGTACCGGGGGGTCGACCTCAGGACCTCGCACACCAACAGGCACCCGTGCCGCTGAGCGATATCACCGGCCCCTTTTTCGTATGTGGGATCCGGGAGTTGAACTCGGGCCCTCGCGCTTGCAAGGCAGGCGCTTATGCCGCTGAGCCATCTCACCGGCCCTGTCATTATCATTTAATTGTAGAAACCGTCTAATTTCTTTAATTTCATCTGTGACCCATTGGTTGTTCATGAAGGTGTTAATTTCTATGTGTTTATGGAGTTTTTGTGGTTTCTTTTGCCATTGATTTTCAGTTTCATTGCACTATGATCTGATAATGTGCATGGGATAATTTCAGTTCCTTTGCATTTACTTAAGCATGTTCTTTGAGGTCTATTTTAGAGGAAGTCCTGTATGCTGCTGAGAAGAATGTGTACTCTGTTGTTGGGTAGAACACTCTATAGTTATCTACTAACTCCATTTGTTCAGAGGTTTGGTTTAGGTCTGATATTTCTTTGTTGATTTTTTTTGCCTAGTTGATCTGTGACAGTGGGTATTGAGGTCCTCCATTACAGTTGTATTTAGTGCTTATCTGATTATTCATGTCTATTAGCTTTTTTTTTATACTTGGGTGCATCTATATTTGGTGCATATATATTTATGATTGTTATCTCTTCCTCTTGGATTGTTCCTTTAACAAGTGTGAAGTGACCTTCTTTGTCTCTTCTGATCAGTCTTAGCTTGAAATCCACTTTGTCTGCAAAGGATAGCTACCCCTGCTTTTTTTCTGGGTTCCTGTCACATGGAGTAGTATTTTCCATCCTTTGACTGTCAGTCTATAAATTTCTTTTTGAGTTAAATGTGTTTCTTGTATGCAAATGTGTTTCTTGTTTCTTGATCCACTCTGCCAATCTGTTTCTTTTGATTGGTGAATTGACACCATTCACATTGATGGTTATAATTGATATGTATTGACTTATCCCTGTCATATTATTTTTCTATTGTTGGTTCCTTTTCTTTGCCTTCTGTTTAATTGCTTGCTTTGCCTGGGGAATTCATTCTATTGGGATTCTTAGACTTGTCTTTTTCTAGAATATCCTTCAGCACTTTTTGGAGTGCTGGTTTGGTGGTCATGAATTTTCTCAGGTATTCTTTATCATGGAAGTATCTTATTTCTCCATCAATTTTGAAAGAGTTTTGCAGGATACATCAATGTGGGTTGGAGGTTTGTTTTCTTTCAGGGCTTGAAATACTTCACTCCAAGCTCTCCTTGATTTAAGAGTTTGTGTTGAAAAGTCTGCTGTGATTCTGATGGGTTTTCCTTTATATGCGATTTATTTCTTTTCTCTAACAGCTTTTAATGTTCTGTTCTTTTGTTAAATTTTTGGAATCTTGACTATTACATGCCTTGGTGTAGTTTTTTCATGATCATGACTAATTTACTTATCTGTATCTCAAATTCTTTTTTAATGCTTGGAAAGTTTTCTGCTAGTACTTCTGTGAACAGGTTTTTTTTATGCGCTTGTGCTATCTTTTGATTCTTCATTGATTCTAATTAATCTTATATTAGTCTTCTTTGCATTGTTTAGCAGCTGTTCGATTCATTTTTCATCATCCCTTGCTATTTTTAAGAGGTTTTTCATTTGATGATTGACAACCACAACTCTGTCTTCTAGATCTGATATTCTATCTTTATATTGGTTGACTCTGCTACCTGTACTTTCAGTAGAATTTTTAATGCTCTGGATTTCTATTTGAGTCTGTTTTATGGAATCCAGTTCTTTTCTATGTTGGGCATTCATGGTTTCCATATCTTTCCTAAGCCTCTCTCTATTTTTTTTTTTTTAATCTGCATCTACTCTAGATTCACTAATCATTTTTTTCATTATGGTCATCATTTCTTTAATTACCTCTGTTTTGTTTTTGTCAAGAGACTTACTGATCTGTTTTCTTACTTCCATTTCATAAAATTCAGCTGGGAGGTTTTTTATTTTTATTTTTTCCACCTCATTGCCCCCTTGATTTGCCTTGGGCAAGTTGGAGGTTATAGGTTGCATCTTGCTTTTGTGTTTTCTCATTTTCTATTTTGTTTGTTTGTTTTCTGCATTGAGGCTTATAAATTTCTTATGGTTGGTAGCTTTATTACTAGTATTGAGACCTCTTTAGGAAATGACTACTTTTCAGAGATGTCTTCTGGTAGTAGTTGGCCTTTGTCTTTTGAGTCTGTCCTAAGATCCTGCCTCTTCAATTAGGGGTGAAGGGTTGTTCCCTATTTGGCCTAGCATCCAGTTCTTTGGTACTGGACTATAGTATTGTTTGTGACCCCCAGACACTCTAGTATTGGCATACAAGGAAGATCAGTTGATTACAACAATTATGTCACCTTGGCTAAAGTAGTACAATCCATAATAACATTGGCATCAAGCACAGACTAGAAAATGACAAACTGTGGTGACTATTAATTTCCCACCCTTAACCGTAAGTACACAATTTAGTTATATAACAAGAACTAAGACAAGTTAGAAAATTATATACAGTAAATATCCACTCAGTAGAGAAATTTTACCCTAAGGGGAATACTTTTAAAAGGGATAAGAGGAGGGGCCGGTGAGATGGCTCAGCGGCTTAAGCGCCTGCCCGGCAAGCACGAGGGCCCGAGTTCGACTCCCGGAACCCACATACGAAAAAGGGGCCGGTGATATCGCTCAGCGGCACGGGCGCCTGCTGGCGCGCAAGTTCCTGAGGTCGACCCCCCAGTACCCACAAAAAAAAAAAAAGGGATAAGAGGAATAGAAGCAAGGCTGAAGGACAAAGGAAGATTACTCAAGCATTGGGAAACTGGTGAAGAAGGCAGGAGGGAAAGAGAAGGAAAAAACAAAAACAGGAACAAAAATAAAAAACTAAAAACAATGTTCACACTCATGAAAAAAACAATTAAAAAAAAACCCCCAAATAAAAACAAAGAAAACAAAATTTTCTCTGTGATTTTAAGCCTGTGGTTGTCTTCTGGGGTCTATAGTTTCATGGTAGTGTCTAATTCAGGGCATAACTCTGGTCTTGCTGGTAGACAAAGGAGGCAGTCAGAGCCCGGATCTGTGCTGGATAATCCCAGCAAGCCTGCAATAGGATTAGGACAGGATGCTCAATAATCTCAGCAAGTCTGCAGTAGGATTAGGGCAGGGTGCCAGTTTCTCTCTCTCTCTCTCTGGCGCTGGCTATTGAATCCAGGACTTCATGCATGCTAGACAAGCCACTCTACCACTGAGCCATACCCTCAGCCCCTGGTACTTTCAAGTCCACAGAAGTTTAGGCTGATCCTGGCCTCCTGTTGGGGGTTGGGGCCTGAGTTGTTCAGCCTACAGAACTCTATCTCTTGCTGGCCTGATCATGGCTCCCTGAGTGGACAATAGTCTCCAGCTGTTGTCCCTCACCCAGTCCCTAGGGATTTCAATGCTGGGAGCCCTGAGATGAAGCCAACCTGCAGCTGCTCCGAGTCCTGGGTTCAGTTGGCCCCTCCCTAAAATGGCATCCAACCAAGCACCCTCTCCAGGGGACACAGCAGTCCCTTGGACTGGAGTCACTCACCAGCTGTTGTAGCACACAGCATCACTGCTCTGTTCCACTGGTGTGTTTCTCCCTGCATGCCTCTAGAGTCACCAGTTTTCACTGTGTCTCTGTAGATTCGATCTACCTTTCACCATGAGCCAGGAGCTGGGGAGAAAGTGCAGATAGCCCCCTCCTTTTTCTATTTTGAGTCTGACTTCACTTCCTGTGTGGGCTCCAATTCTCCCTTCAGATCCTTCCTGGCTCACAGGGAATCCACCTTTCTCCTCCTTTTCTTTCCCAAGTTGGTATTTTCCAGTGTCTGGATTCTGAATCTTGGAGAGTTTGACTTATTGCTGCTTATCACTCTACTTAATCTTCCCAGAAGTCCTCTCTAGGATAGCACTCTGTGTTTCTTTTAGCACTTAATCTACTTTTTTTTTTTTTTTTAAAGAGAAGAAAAAAAACAAATCAAAAGAAGAACAAATTTTCAAACCAACAAAATAGGAGGGTAACAATGGTTAATACATTACGTATTACTATCTTTAAGTTAGTTATTCAGGACACCAGACATTAGCATTCAATTGTCCAAACATTATTGGCACAAACCTTACTCTTCAATGAACTAAGTAAAAATGGTAGTGTATCTATCTTAACCATCATATATATATATATATATATATATATATATATATACAATTTTTTTTTCCCTTTCCCTTCTTTCTTTTCCCTATTCCAGTCTCTCTTTCCTTTTGACCAGTTTCTTTTTGATTCACCATATCTATTGTACATTTTGGATCTTATTTACTCTTTCAGTTTCTCATACTAGAGAGATAATACGATGCTTACACATGTGCTTCTGGTTTATTTCACTTATGAGTATTTTCTCGAGTTGCATCCATTTACCTATAAAAGTCTCCAGTTTATCCTTCTTTATGGCTGAATAGTACTCCATTGTATAAAAATACCACATCTTTCTTATCCATTCCTCAGTTGATGGGCATTTGGGTTGTTTCCAAGATCTGGCTATTACAAATTGTGCTGCTATAAACATGGGTGCACATATATCGCTGTGGTACGATGTTTTTAATTCTTCTGGGAAGATGCCCAGAAGGGGAATAGCTGGGTCAAATGGGACCTCCAACCCTAGTTTTCTGAGGAATCTCCACACTGACTTCCACAGTGGCTGTACCAGTCGACACTCCCACCAACAGTGAAGAAGGGTTCCTTTTTCCCCACAGCCCCTCCAGCATTTGTTATTAGTTGATTTCTTAATAGTAGCCATTCTTTCTGGGGTGAGATGGTATCTCAGTGTTGTTTTAATTTGCATCTCTTGAATGACTAGTGATGTTGCACATTTTTTTGTATATTTATTTGCCATTTGTATTTCTTCATCTGAGAAATGTGTATTCATCTCAGATGCCCATTTTTGGAGTGGGTCTTTAAATTTGGGAGGTCTGATTTTTTTGAGTTCTTTATATGTTCTCAATAGTAATCCTTTGTCTGAGGAACAGCTGGCAAACATTTTTTCCCACATTGTGGGTTGTCTCTTCACTCTGTTGGTGGTTTCTCTTGCTGTGCAAAAGCTTTTTAATAAGATGAGATCCCAGTTATTGATTCTTTGGGATAGTTCCCGTGCGGTTGAGTTTTTATTCATAAAGTCTTTGCCTACACCAATGTCTCCAAGGGTTTTACCTATCCTACCTTCCAGCAGATTTAATGTTTCTGTTTTAATATTTAGATCTCTGATCCATTTTGAATTTAGTTTAGTGCATGGTGAAAGATATGGGTCTAGTTTTAATCTTCGGCATGTGTAGAGCCAGTTTTTCCAGCACCATTTATTAAAGAGGCTATCTTTCTTCCAGCGAATGTGTTTGGCACCTTTGTCAAAGATAAGGTGGCTTAGTATGTCTGGGGTTGTTTCAGCATCTTCTAATCTGTTCCATTGATCTTCAGGTCTGTTTTTTTGCCAGTACCACACTGTTTTTATCACAGTAGCTTTATAGTATAATTTCAAGTCGGGGATTGTGATGCCCCCTGCCTTGCCTTTGTTGCCCAGAATTGCCTTTGCTATTCTAGGTCTCTTCTGATTCCAAATGAATTTTAGGATTGTTTTCTCTAATTCTGTGAGATATGCTGTTGGAATTTTGATTGGAATTGCATTAAATCTGTATAACAATTTTGGAAGTATGGCCATTTTCACTATATTGGTTCTTCCTATCCAGGAGCAAGGGATATCTTTCCATTTTCTGATATCCTCTTCAATCTCCTTTTTCAGAGTACTGTAGTTTTCAGTATAGAGGTCTTTTACATCCTTTGTGAGGTTGATTCCTAGGTATTTCATTTTTTTGGATGTTATTGTGAAAGGTATTGTTTCCCTAATTTCTCTTTCAGTAAGTTTGTTATTTGTGTACAGGAAGGCTACTGACTTTTGAGTATTGACTTTGTATCCAGCTACACTACTGAATTTGCTTATTAAATCTAGCAGTTTTTTAGTGGAGTTTTTGGGATCTTCTGTGTAGAGTATCATGTCATCTGCAAATAATGATAATTTAACTTCTTCCTTTCCAATCATTATTCCTTTTATTTCTTTCTCTTGTCTAATCGCTCTGGCTAAAGTTTCCAGAACTATGTTGAATAAGAGTGGGGACAGTGGACATCCTTGTCTTGTTCCTGATTTTAGAGGGAAGGCTTTCAGTTTTTGGCCATTTAGTATAATATTGGCTGTTGGTTTGTCATAGATAGCTTTTACCAGATTGAGATAAAGACCCTCTATTCCAATTTTCTGTAGGGTTTTTATCATGAAAAGGTGCTGGACTTTGTCAAAAGCTTTTTCTGCATCTGTTGAGATGATCATGTGATTTTTGTCTTTGGTTCTGTTAGTATGCTGTATTACATTTATTGATTTACGTATGTTGAACCATCCCTGCATCCCAGGGATGAATCCAACTTGGTCATGGTGTATAATCTTCTTGATGATTTGTTGGATTCTGTTTGCCAGTATCTTATTAAGGGTTTTTGCATCTATGTTCATTAGGGAGATTGGCCTGTAGTTCTCTTTCTTAGTTGGGTCCTTCTCTGGATTTGGTATCAGGGTAATGCTTGCTTCCAGGAATGAATTTGGGAGTATTGCTTCCCTTTCAATTTCATTGAAAAGTTTGAGAAGTAGGGGCGTTAGGTCTTCTCTAAATTTCTTGTAGAATTCGGCAGTGAATCCATCAGGGCCTGGACTTTTCTTTGTTGGGAGGTTTTTAATTACATCTTCAATTTCATTGGTTGATATTGGTTTATTTAGGATTTTTAAATCTTCTTGATTTAGCTTTGGTAATTCATACGAATCTAGGAATCTGTCCATTTCTTCTGCATTTTCCATCTTAGTAGAATATAAATTTTCAAAATAGGTATAGATGATCTTCTGGATTTCTGCAGGGTCCGTCGTGATATCACCCTTTTCATTTTCAATTGCATGGATTTGAGTCTTTTCTTTTCTTTTTTTAATAAGGTTGGATAAGGGTTTGTCAATCTTATTTATTCTTTCAAAGAACCAACTTTTTGCTTCATTGATTCTTTGTATTGTTTTTTTATTCTCCAATACGTTAATTTCTGCTCTGATCTTTATAATTTCCTCCCTTGTACGGGCTTTTGGCTTAACCTGCTCTTCTTTTTCTAGAAGCTCGAGGTTCACCCTTAAGTTGTTTATTTGCGCTTGCTCTATTTTCCTGATATAAGTATTTAATGCTATAAATTTCCCTCTTAGGACTGCTTTCATTGTATCCCATAAGTTCCGGTATGTTGTACTGTCATTATCATTCAGTTGTAGAAAGTGACTAATTTCTTCTTTAATTTCATCTGTGACCCATTGGTTGTTCAGGAGGATGCTGTTTAATTTCCATGTGTTTAGGGAGTTTTTGTGGGATCTTTTGCCATTGATTTCCAATTTCATTGCACTATGGTCTGATAATATGCATGGGATAATTTCAATTCCTTTGCATTTACTTAAACAGGTTTTATGAGCTAGTATGTGGTCTATTTTGGAGAACGTCCCATGTGCAGCTGAGAAAAATGTGTATTCTGATGTTGTGGGATGGAACACTCTGTAGACATCTACTAAGTCCATTTGTTCAAAAGTTTGGTTCAGTTCTACTATTTCATTATTGATTTTCTGTCCAGTTGATCTATCTTTTTGTGACAGTGGAGTATTGAGATCTCCCAATATAATTGTATTAGTGCTTATTTGATTTTTCATGTCCTTTAGTACTTGTTTTATATAGCTGGGTGCATTGGTATTTGACGCATATATATTTATGATCGTTATCTCTTCCTCTTGGATTGTTCCCTTTACAAGGATGTAATGACCGTCTTTATCTCTCTGAATCTTTCTTGGCTTGAAGTTCACTTTGTCTGCAAAAAGAATAGCTACCCCTGCTTTTTCTGGGTTCCTGTGGCATGGAGTATTGTTTTCCATCCTTTGACTTTCAGTCTATGAATTTCTTTCTGAATTAAATGTGTTTCTTGTATACAGCATATTGTTGGATCTTGCTTCTTGATCCATTTCGCCAGTCTGTGCCTTTTGATTGGTGAATTGAGACCGTTAACATTGATGGTTAAAACTGATATGTATTGACTTGTCATGATATTTTCCTGTTGTTGGTTCCCACTCTTTGTTTTTCTGCTTTCCGGCTATTTAATTATTTGCCCTGCCTGGTGGATTCCTTCTGTTGGGGTTCCTATCTCTTTCTAGAATGTCCTTCAGAACGTTTTGGAGTGCTGGTTTGGTGGTCATAAATTTTCTCAGATGTTCTTTGTCATGAAAGTATTTTATTTCTCCATCAATTTTGAAAAATAGTTTTGCAGGGTACATCAATCTGGGCTGAAAATTATTTTCCTTTAGAGCTTGCAATACATCATTCCAAGCTCTTCTTGAATTGAGGGTTTGTGCTGAAAAGTCAGCTGTGATTCTGATGGGTTTTCCTTCATAAGTGATTTGTCTCTTCTCCCTAACAGCTTTTAAGATTCTGCCCTTCTGTTGAATTTCTGGGATCTTGATTATAATATGTCTGGCTGAAGTATTTTTTTGATCATGTCTAGTTGGTGTTCTAAAAGCTTCACTTATAGGGGTGTCAAATTCCTTTTCTCTTCCAGGAAAGTTCTCCCTGATTATGTCTTTGAACAAGGTTTTAATGTTGTTGATGCTATCTCCTGCTTTTTCATTTATTCCAATTATTCTTAAGTTGTTTATCTTTGAGTCATCTAGCAGCTGCTGAATTGATTTTTCATGGTCCCTTGCTATTTTTAAGAATTTTTCCATTTCATGATCACTAATTGCAAGCCTGTCTTCTATATCTGAGATCCTGTCCTCGCATTGGCTTATTCTGCTACAAATACTTTCAATGGAATTTTTTATCTCTTGGGTATCTGCTTGAATCTGCCTTATGGATTCCATTTCTTTCCTATGCTGAGCATTCATGGTTTCTATAGTTTTCTTAAGTTCATCTATTTTTTTGTCTGTATCAGCTATAGTGTCCTTAAGCATGGTCTTCATTGTAGACATTATCTCTGCAGTTATCTGTGAGATTATTTCTGTTTTAATTTTTTCCAGAACCTCATTCAGTTGCTTTGTTGTTACCACTTCAGATAGGCCAGGTGGGTGGCTTTCGGATTGTGCCACCTCGTTGCTCCCTAGGTTTGCCTTTGGTGAATTGGATGTGTGGGGTTGCATCTTGTTTAAGTGTCGTCTCATTTTTTCTTTCTTTAATTCCTGGGGTGATGTTTGCAAATTACCTATAGTAGGTTACTTTATTGCTAGTGTTTAAGATCTTTAGAAGATGACTACTTCTCTGCAGTATCTTCCAAGTGGAGCTTGCTTTTAGGTTTTGAGCTTTCTGCCAGATCCTACCTCTTCAATTCATTGGGTATGCGAAGTTGCTACCTGTTTGGCCCAGTCCTTGATTCTTTGGTAGTGTGCCACTGTATTTTCTGTGTCCCTTAGTCAATCTCAATCATGAAATATCAGGAAGGAAAGATGTTTAGAACAATTATTTCACATTTGGCTATAATGTTAACTAAAGCATCAAACAGAGCCTAGAAAATGACAGACTGAGCTAACCAGTTATTTACCACTTTTAGCTGTATAGAGTTGCGGTTATATAACAAAATCTAAAACACACCAGAAAAATTATATGCAGTATACAAGTCCTGTGTATGTCAATTTTTCCCCTGAGGAGTTTAAATTTAAAATGAGTTAAGGAGGAAATAGAGTATTGGGAGAAGAGGAAGGAATTAGATGTAAGGTTAGAGGACCAAGAGGGATCCCACTAAAATTGGGACACTAGTGCAGAGGACAGGTGGTAGAAAGAGAAGGAAGGGATAAAAGGAAGAACAGATCACAACCACAATCAGAAAGAAGTTAGAGGCGCTGTTTACACTCATATAAAAAACCAGAGAGAATAATGAAGGAAAGAGCAAATACACATACAGAAACAAAAACGAAGATAAAAACAATAAAACAGACAGATCAAAAATAAAACCCCACCAAAAAACCAAACAAAACAAAACAAAAACAAAAAAACCCTTCGCCAGAACAAAAAACGAATCAGTGAGAAAAAAAAATAATAATAAAAAATAAAAATAAAAATAAAAGAAATAAAAAGAATCAGTTCCAGGTGTTGACTCTGCTGTAGGCAGTTACCCTGTGGTGAGAGAGTCCTGTTCTGTGCAGGTCCGTCCCAGTAAGCCAGGAGCGCCCTCTGGCGGGCGGTGAGCAGAGGCGCGTACTTTCAGGCAGAGACCAGTCTAGCTCGCCTGCCGCTCTCAGCGCCCTTTCACGATCCCTGGGCCTGAGAGGCTCAGCGCGCTGTCCGGAGCGCGGGTTCCCTGCACTGGTTCCCGCCGCTCTGGTTTTTCGCCACGCCCCCCACAATGGCGCCGGGCCAGTCACTCTCTGGCGCGGGACAGGTGTGGCTGAGAGTCCAGTCTCGTTCGCCTGCTGACCTCAACACACTTTCGTGGGCCTGAGAGGCCCCGTGCTGCCCTGTCCGGAGCACAAGTTCCCAGAGCAGTTTCCGAGCCGCTCTGAGTTTCGCCACACCCCCCAAAATGGCGCCCGGCCGGTCGCTCTCTGGCGCGGGGCAGCTGTGGCTGAGAGACACTCACTGCCGGTCTGCGCCGTTCTCCGCCGCTCCCCTGCCCCGCCGCTGTCTCAGGATCCTCCGTGGGGGCTCCCTGGGCACCAGCTGCCACCGTGTGTCCGTAGATTTGAGCTTCCGCAGCGCTGCAACTCCCGGGATAGTAGAAGGTGCACGCGCGCAGTCTGCTCCTTCTTTCCTTCTTCTTTGTTGGAAGTCACCCGTCACTGGTGCCGGGGGTCCCAGATTGCGCTTCAGAACTTCTCTGGGTTTCGGGGAGGCATCTCCCCCCCTCCTGCGCTTTCCGGGTCACTATATTCCCGTGTTCCAATGGTAACTTTTAGAGAGAGTTTCACTGCCTGCTTCTTACTCATCCGCCATCTTGAGGTCCTCTTAATCTACTTTTATAATACATAAGTACCTATTTGTCTTCCCCCACTGGACTTTTATTTTTTATTTTTGGTTTTTTTTTTTTTTTTTTTTTTTTTTTTTGAGACAGGGTATCACTTAGTTCAGGCTAACCTTTGACTTACTATGTAGTGCAGGCTGGCCTCAAACTTGTGATCCTCCTGCCTTATCCTCCCAAGTTTAAATTTACACCAGTTTTGTATCTCATTTTTCTTATTCAGTATTTCTTAGTATTTGTTCATTGGATGCTTTTAAATGATGGTTTAACTTTCATGTTAAGTACAAAACTGTGTCTTCCCTTTGTTATTTTTGAACTGTATAGTTCACATAATACAATTCTGGACTGTGCCAGCCTAAAGTGGTACTTTTTCCTAAATAAATTTCAGTTTTAAATAAAGAATAACTAGATGCATTCTAGACTCTGAGTGTAACCATCTACTTACCTGATTTTCTAATGGTTTGAATATTTGACATAAGAGAAATGGTCAGAGAGCTGAAACTTAAGGGTTCAAATATCCAAAGTTGTTTAACTTTCAGAAAGGATTATGGGTTGATGATTCAGGTTTAGCTGAGGATGATGAGTTGCCTCATATGGAGCTGCTCTGTTTTTATTGTCTACTGGAGATTGAACCCAAAGCCTTTGCGCTGAGCTACATACTCAGCCCATTTTAAATTTTGAGACAGGATCTCACTTGGTAAGTTGCCAGGCAGGGCTCAAACTGACAGTACTCTTCCCTCGGCCTCTCAGATTGCTGGATTATAGGCATTTGCTACCACACTCGGCTCAGTGTTGCTACTTACTTCTTGTCTTATTAGGTTGAAAATTCTCTCTCCTCTAGACTCATTGTGTGTATCTGGCAAAACTTTGAGAGTTTTGCTTGGTTGCTTCTACTCTCCTTAAACTCAGCAAGCTAGATAATCAAGTTTAAAGAACTGTATGACAAACAAGAGTCTGACTCTTAAGTTGTCAGGAGCAGAGCTGTATTCACTGGTGTAGTGGCTTTATGAGAGCTTTTTAAACTATCCATATGTAGGTTGCCTTCCATTCTTCAAGTAAGGTTGCTGATTCTAGATACACATATGTGCTTCCTGTTCATTTGTGGTTCAACTGGTTCTGGTGTATTCTGGAATCAGTCTAGTGTCATTAATTTTGTTGTATTTGCTTGTAGAGCCATCTGGGGTTTCGTCATAGATAATTGTTTTTTCTTTCAGTAATATTCAGAAGAGTTTTCTCTTTGGTGATGGGGAAAGCCTGACTGAAAATCTACACACACATGCACACACACACACACAGTACATCTAGGCCTTGTGTTTATATGCACACCATACCATATATTCATTAATCTTGTTCCTGTTAGTTCACTGCCGGAGTCCTCGCCTATCACTGTCCATAAAGAGCATCTGTGGTCTTCTGGTGGGTGTTGTGCGTAGAGGAGAGACTAGATACTGTGGTAGAAGTGGGAAACAGATTAAGCATAGATTTTTCATAAATAGTTTGAAGTTGGTTTATATTTTGGAATATGTTATACATTTACTATCATTGAATTATTTTAATTATATAAAGAATGGCTATGCATGAAAAATATGAAAAAAATTCCATTACTTTACTGTTTTAAAATTCTGAGCTTTGGGCCGGTGGTATAGCTCAGTGGCATAAGCGCTTGCCTGGCAAGCATAAGGTCCTGAGTTCAACTCCTGGTACCCACATATTAAAAAAAAAATTCTGAGCTTTGTATTTATTTTATTCTTTGCAGAGGCAATAAGACATATGTACTCTGGCATCAGTCTGCCAAGTTCTACACCTGACTTAAAAAATTATTCACTGATGCCTGTGAACATATGCATGTTATTTAGCTTTTCTTTGCCTCGTGTTTTTGCCTATAAAGTGGAAAAATAGTTATTGTGAGTGTTACACATGTAACCCTTACCTAGATATTATGGACTTCGATAATATGTATGTTAAATGTGGAATTCAGTAGTCTTGATCTCTCCTCTATACTCCTTGTTTATTGGGACAAGGAACATGTGCTTAACACAGTGCTTAACGCAGATGTGTCTGGAGAGAAAAGGGAGCCCATGGAAAGTACAGAAGTATTGTTTGTATTTTAAAATAAAGTCCTTATGTCAAAGATAAAATAATGGCACATGTTCCTTGCCCTGGTAAACACTGAGTATAGAAGAGGAGTCAAGAATATTTTACGTTTATTCAGACAGGCGGTTCAGTTCTGCTAGGGAAGTGGTGTGTGTGTCTGTGAGAGACTTGAAGGGGGAAACTCATCTGGCGTGCACAAAAGGCTTTCTTCAGGAAGGAACTTCAGTTGAGATCCTAAGAATGATCTGAGTTATTAACTGGAAAAGGAGTGGACATGGCAGGGCATGCATTTCAGGCAAAGTTAGACACTTAAATGCCCAGAGATATACAGGAACCATTACTATATGTATAGAATATGTATCATTACAACAAAAAATGGATTCTTATGTTTAACAGTGAGATTTTTCTGTTAAATGTATTTCATCTAGGAAGGTTCATGTAACAGTCTTAAAATTTTTAAATTAATCATAACTGAGGTGGTCTAATATTTAAGAAAATATAAAAAGTTTTGTTTTCAAATGTAAATTGCAATTAATGAATATAGAAAATAATCAGTAAACTCTCCATTGATTCATAAGTAACCATTATTTTAAAATTAAAGATTGACTTCACGTATAAAACATTTAAGGTAGAGCCCATTATTTCTACCTTACTCAGTGTCAGTTGCCTTACCTACTAATGTGGGATCAGTCCCTCTTTCCTCTCCCCTTCCTTTCTTTCTTATCTCCATCCTTTCATTCATCCTGTGTCTTCCTCAAGTCTCATTCCTTCCATCTTTGAATCCTGAATTTTTTTTTTTCTCTCACATATGACAGATGTTTCAAGGTCCTCCTGATTTTTGGATTAGACAGAAATGATTTGCAGAGGCCAGATGTTATTAACCTCTTGCAATCTAAGAAAACCTAAAGAAAATCTCCTTTGCCCTTTTAAATCCTTAAAAAAGAAGAAACCACTATATTCATGATCATTTCATTCTCTGAAGTAATGAGTTGTAAGTAAATTAGACCACTGCCCCTTTAAATAGGGACCAGTGGAACTCTGGGGCTTCTTCCTGATGCACTTGTTGGTCCCCTAGGAGTGTCAGTTGGGCCAGGGTGGGAAGAGGCCCAGGTAGCATCGTCGCGTCTATTCATGAAACCTTTTCTGTAGTGCAGCTATATATCTGCTGTGAGTACTTAACTAACTTATTAATTGTGACAGTAATTGTCTCTGTCTTGTCCTAAACAGATTATTACCTTGAAAGGCAGTTAGCGTCTAGATTCCCACTCAGAGTGAAATTAGGTTCATTCAGCCATTTTTGGTTTTTGTCTTGTGTTGTTTCTCCTAGTTAGAAAAATTTAAAAGCTGATTTTTAAAGTAATTTAGTGGATTATTTGGAGATCATGATGAGAGTTTTCTCCTTTAGTTGTTAACAGGCTGTATAAAATCCTTTTTTAGTATAAGACCCTTAAAATTCTAGTTGGTTAACAGTGTTAGGTTTTTAATTTGATTTCCCAGTTGACGCCATTATAAATTGACTTAAAACTGAACAGAATTTTGAGTTTTAAATTGAGTCTTCTACCAGAAAATGGAAGCTTAATTTATCCATACTTGAAAATTTACGTGAGCTGTATTTTAGATGTCTTAGAAATATACACTTTATATGTAAAATGTTGGTTACATGGTTCTTTAGAAATGTTCAAAATTTTTGTGAATATTTTTTAGAGCTGACTGATTCTAGCTTAGTGATTTAAAAATTACGTACGTATACAGTCAGCCCTCTGTATCTGCAGGTTCATTGGTTTCAACCAGCCTAGGATCAAAAATATTTGGGATAAATACAATTGGCATCTGTACCTTTTTCTCCTTGTCATTATTTCCTAAACAATATAGTATAACAACTATTTATACAGCATTTACATTGTATAAGGTATTATAAATAAACAGGAGTTGACTTAAAGTATGCGGGCAGATGTGCATAGGTTATGTGCAAACACTGTGACATTTAATATAAAGGGAAGAGTATCCTGGAGTTTTGCTATTGCTGGGAAAAGAGTTTCCTAGAACCAATCCCCTGCAGAGAGCAAGAATTAACTGAGTACTAATAAACATTATACATATATGCTGTTTGTATTTATACCTTAAACAGATTTGAGTGCTGGCAAAAGTACTAATCCAATTATATAGCTCTAAATTAAAGTTCTTTAAAGTGGTAGATATTAATTCTTTAAGAATCAAATTATTTTGAATAAAAGAAATACTTTAGATCTGAAGTTTGCAAATGAGAACTTTCCTGCTTAGTATAAGTGAACAGTATTGAGTCTTAAAAGAATGGTAAGTTTTTGCCTAAATTAACTCTGGTATAAGATGTCAAAATTTTCAAAGTATTTTTAGTGGAAAAAATTTAATTTCTTTTTAATTTGTGGTTTTCTGAAGGGGTTGTAAACTTTCTATCAAAAAATTGCATAATTTTGGACCAGAAACTAAGAGATCATTTAATATTTGATTACTAATGGTCAAATAATATTTTTATAGCATATATACAGATGAAAAGATTGTTTTGTTAAAGATCATTGAAATAATTTATGTATTGTTGATGTTAATAGGTAGCCAGGAGTTGCTTCAGATAATTTGCTTTGGAACTGGCTGTGATGATTGAAAAAGATACACTTTTGTTAAACTCATAGCACTTGTGATTCACAAATACATACTTCACTGAAATTAATAGTTATTTGAAAATATTTTAAATACATGGGATAAATTTCATCTCAATTATAGCACTGAGTCTTATTTATTCACCTGTATTGTAATATGACTTGCCTCTCTCATTGGATTTGGAAGTAGCTTAATATTTTATAAGTGCTTTCACATATATTGTCTCATTCTCCTTGGAATAACTTGTGACAGAGGTGAGGCAAATACTTTATACTTACTTTGCAAGCGAAAAATTAAAGATAGTGTTACTTATGGAAACATAGCTGGCCAGTCAGATGAGGTTCTAGTCTTTAACTCCAGATTGGAACTTCATATTGTAGTACATTTAAAGCATGTTGTTTGTTTGCAGTACATATAAACTATGCTCAATAAATATTTGGTGGATGAATTAGCATAAATAATGTTTTCATCATAAAAACAATATCTGCTCATTAAAGATTTAATTAGAAATTCTTTTAATGAGAAATTTGGAAGATAAATTAGAAGGGAAAAGTCTCTTACAAATCTGTCTACTGGAGGGGTTGGATGAAAGATAGAAAATTATCTCATATATGTCAGATATATGTGATTGTAATATGTAATGTAGTTTTATATCTATGTATATTTAAAATGTAATTGTATATAGTGTGTGTCTATAGATACGTATACATGTGTGTATTCAAGCCGAAATTGAATTTTGGAGGGATATTTTTAATCTGATAGTAACTCCTGTCTGAGTGAAGAAGCTTTTGTAGAGGAATTTATGTCCAGTTGCAGGGAATTGTAGGGGAAAAACTAAGAAAAGCTATTTATTTTAACCAGAAAGTTGAATGAGGGGGAACAGAATAACTTACGAAAGGTTTGTAATGGAGCTTTGAAACATGGTGCTTAATTTAAAAAGAGTTTAGAGCAAATAAACTTAAATCTTTGCCCTCTTTTTTCTTTTTTTCTTCCTCTCTTCTTTTAAAATTTTTATTTATTTATTTATTTATTTATTTATTTATTTATTTATTTATTTATTTATTATTTTGAACAGGATTTTGCTATGTAGTTCAGGCTGGCCTTGAACTCACTAGGTAGTCCAGGCTGACCTTGACCTCATAGGGATCCTCCTGTCTCAGCCTCCCAAGTGCTGGGATTATAGGCATGTGCCACCATGTCTGGCATAAATCTTTGCCTCTTGAATTTTCCTTTTTCTGAGTTTACTTAAGGAATTTATAGTTCTTCTGTGTCATTTAGTCAATTTTAACTTATGGATAGAAAAGAAAAAGACTAAAACAAAAAGTTACTATTTGACTATTATTCTTGATAAGTTTTTTGTATTTTTCTTTATTAGTGTCGATTTTTATTCTTTATAGTACAAGACAGTGTTGTAAAAATAAACACTTAACAAAGTTACACAATTAGATGTAGACTTTATTCAAAGGATGATTTGGAGGATAGAAGGAGTGAATAAAAAAATAGATACCTCAAAACAAAATTAGCTGCTTTCCTTCAAGATTTCTTATCCTCTGTGCATACTTGACTACTGTTTCTTGTGTCTCTCATAGTTAACTAAAAGTGGCGGTATACTTTACGGGTGCTCAAATGTTTGTTGAGTGGATGCATGGGTTAAGAGGGGAGAGAAATCAGACATGTCAGTGGTTATGGGTATCTGAGAGACTGTTACTGGCTGACAAGGTGAAAAATCCTGATTCATATTTTTTAAACAAAGGCAGCAGTCTGGAATCATGAGATAAAAAGAGATGACCAATGTTTCTTAAGTTGAGTAACTTAATTCAGATGAGAGCATAGAATGGAAAAATACAACAATTTCCCTCCACCTCTCATGAAGGAAACTCTTTTTTTTAAATGTGGGTACTGGGAGTTGACCTGAGGACCTCATGCTTGCCTGCAAGTGCTTGTGCTGCTGAGTGATATCACTGGCCCTTTTTTTTTTCCTTTATGTGGGTTCCGGGAGTCGAACTCAGGACCTCACGCTTGCCAGGCAGGCACTTATGCCACTGAGCGATATCACCAGCCCAAGAAGGAAACTCTTGAGAGCCATCATTAACAGAAAGATAAAAAATTTTAGTCAAAAGATTATCTTTTTAGAATTATTTTAAACAGATACTCCATTTATATCTCTGCAGGTAACTATCATACTGGATCTGCTAGCTAAGACCATGGAAACTAAAGGCATGCAGGCTCTGTCATCTAGAGCAGGCTCTGGGCCTCTAAACCTCCATGCCCTTATTGGTAAGGTGGAGATAATAATGGTACCCCCCCAGGTTGACCTTAGGATTATTAAAAGAGATAGGTCAGGAAAAGTACTTAGCACAGACTCATAGGAAACGCTTGTTAATTATTACACTGAGCCATGCTCAACCATTTTTGACCTGCACAAGTAAGTTTCATGTTTCAACCAATATCACTTTTTATATAATTGGTAATTCTTATTTTCACAGGACAAACTTCCAGTCCTTTATATGTAAAAGGAAACTTAGTCATTTATAATTTTCTAAAAGGAATTATCGCAGATGGTGCTGTTAAAATATCTGATTCTGTATTTTTATCCAGTATTTTAGAACTAACCTCTTTTATGTTAATATGATATTAAGAAACACTAATTCTTTAAGTTCACTGAAGAGTCTGACAAGCTAAGAACTATACATATACTTAATAAAAATGCTATACAAATTTATCAGACTTAGTTCTACTTCATAGTTTGAAACTGATCAAGCAGTACTACCTGGTGGTTAGTAAAATTTTTGCATTTGTTTATTTACCATTTATTTAACTGTCAGAAAGGAAAATGTAATGGCAATAGTTGATGTAGAGTTCCAAGTCCTATACAATTGCATTTCTATATCTTCGTTTGAATAATTTAGTTTTGAAGAACTTAGATCTCAAGTAATTTCATTAAACAAGACAATGGCAGTTTAGTGCCTATTAACATTAATATTTAACATTTTAAAATAATTATTATCTTGATTAATGCTTTTTTAAACATTAATATTTAAAAATCAGTAGTCTTTAGTAGGAAGTGAAGTACTTTTGAGCAGGTACCACAAGGTGGCAGGATTGTATTTTTGTGGATTTTTTTGTTTGTTTGTTTTGATGCTCAGCAAGCCCTTGATTATAAGTTTTCTATGTGGTTAAATGTTAAGCATTTTATATGCCAGAACTTTTAAATTTTAACTTTTCTGGTGGAAAGCATTCCATGCTTTCCTGATTTCTTAAGCAACAGAATACAACATAACTTAGCAGTGAGTCATTTGAATACCAGGTACTGGACAGGATTAAGATGAAGCAGCAGATAACTCGGGAATGGAGAGAATGAAGATTTGTGCTGTCAGGCACTGTGGACTTTTGCTCTTAAAAGTTCTCTGACATCAGCTTGCTTTTGGCTTATTTGCCTTTTTTTTTTTTCCCTGTTAACAGTGAAGCAAATCATGTAAATTGCTAATCACTAGCATGTTAGAATATGGCTGCTTTCTATTAAATTAAATAGCAAATGAAGGCAGACACTGCTTTCTCCCAAGGAGTTTTGTGACATGGGATATTTAGGGGAGGAAAGTAAATTACAAGGTCTTCACATTTTTTCATTAAACACCACTCTGGTAGCCACCTCATGGTCTATGAGGTCTATTCTATTATAAGAATATTAGAAAGTTATCTAACTGTGGAGTAACTTTAAGAAGTTTTTCCTGTAGTTTTTGGTTTCTGAGCTATACATATGGAGAGGTAATATTGATAAAGGATATAGCCAGAAATGAATGTTTTCCTGCTCTGGTAATCAGAGAGCTGTTCCAAGGCAGTTTATCCTTTTATCGGTGATACAACAGCACTGCATAAAATCTTTGGTTTGCTTATTGCGGGTGCTGGTTTTACCAGAGCCTTTTCTCCCCTCCCATATATTTCTACACCTGTGGTAGTTCTGTGAATCTGTTGTGAAAGATTGGATTGTAGGGAAGTATTTTTCCTTCTTTGTTTTTCATTAATTATTTGCACATTTTTCTAATTTTATATATAGCATGTATACATTTCCTACCTGGCCAGGTACTGTATGTTTTTAAGTAAAATGACCATATTCAAGATTGACAAGCTGGTTTAATGAGTTATATAAAAGATTTAAGAGACAATCCGTATCTGTATACTCTGAAGCTAACTCTTAACTTCGAGATTACTAGAAAAATCAGATGCAAGAGCTTAGCTTGTATTAAGAATACCCTCTTACATGTTCTACCAAAAGTGTAAGAACTATTAGCAAAAGTAGCTCTTTTGAAGTAGTAGGAAATTTGAACATTTATCTCCAAAATAGCTAGAATCTCATTTATGAATTAGCCCACAATAAGTATTTTTCTCTTTTTCAATGAAGGTTAGGATAAACATCTTAACATGGACCCATAGACTGTGCACCACCCACAGTATTCTCATGTGAACCGTGGTTGCTGGTTGATAATAACCTGTCATTGTAGGTCCACTGATCCTAACAAATGTGCCCTGCTGAGGAGAGATGTTGATAGTGGGGAAGGCTGTGCGTTTGAACTCATATATTTAAAAAATTTAAAAAGTGATATATTTACCTGTTTTTATGAAAGAATTTTGTATTAAAGTGTACTCTAGTGGAATGCATAAAAAAAGAAGTTTGAGATTAGTAGGAAGCAGTTGGCTATAGACCTTGAATGGCAGATTACAGATTGGGGTTTATCCTGTATGTAGCCCATGCTCATTTGAGGACTTGTAATTAAAGGGATGACAGGCCAGAAATATTTTAAGAAATCAGGCTGGTAGCATTGCACAGGATAGATTTCCTTGGATCTGGCTGGAGGGAGACTGAAGCCAGATTGATCAGGACATATGATATGGCAATCAGTAATCTAGAAATCTTGTAAAATAAGGCTGGATCAGGATGGTAGCAAGTAGCAATAAAGAAAGAAGAAAAAGGTAGAGATATTGTTAGGGCAGAATTGATGTAACATAGCAACTTGCCAAGTGAAGTTAAGAAATAAAGTATGTTATATAAAATTTCTATTTTTGTCAGGAATAGAAATCTTAGATACAAACCCACTTTCTGCAGAAAAATAGTTTTCATACATTAAACATGTGAATTATTAATAATAAAGGAGATAGTGCTTTTCGATTAAAAAAAACAAACCAGGAAGACACTGTTGATTTTGAGCCCGATTTTATAGAATGATTTGGCTAAAGTGACTTTGAAACACTAGTGGTTCCCAAATACCGTATGAGTCCTAGCTGCCTCAACATCACTTGGTTTGTTGGGGATAATGGAGGAGGTCATGGTTAAGAGTATGAAGTGTGTAGATCTACAGGTTTGGAACCTATCCATTTGCCATGGGCAAGTGACTCTGCATCCCATTTAACTATTAGTGTTATTCAGCAAGTAAGTAAGATAATACATGAAAAGTATGTAGAAAATTGCCTGGCATATTGTAAATGTGAATAAGTGATAGTCAATTTATTCCTTCCTACCTCTGAAATATATTTTATAAATATCCTTTCTTCCAACTGATTACCAAGCAGTTGCCACCTACCTTTGTACATTCGTATAGTAGGACTCTATTTAAACCACTATACATTTTCATCTTTCATTTTGACATCCCAAAGATGGTCATATTTTTAAGTGGTATGTGCTGTTGTTTGAATGTACTAAGCCAGTAGTTAGAATAGCTTATTTGAATCCCTCTGGAATTAGCTCTTAACTTCCATCCCCACCCCACTTTCTCTCCTTCCTAGTGAATTGAAGATTACAGGACCTAGCCCCTACGTATGGGCCCAGGCTGCCTCACCTACAAATCTTCATTAGTGCTCTTTGCTCTTGGCCCTCGCTTTCCAGCTGTGCTTATTTCCAGACCTGCTTGTGTCCTAAGAAATATGCTTGTAACTTTGTTGAGAAAAATGAATATGCAGTCTTATTAAAGCTACAAAATTTTTATGCATAAATAATATTGGCTATAGGTTTTTGTTTGTTTTTGCTTTAATATTCTCCAGTTCTCTTTTGCTGATGTCGTGCTATGGTTTAATGGTTTGTAGTCCTGATTTCACATTAAAATCACCTGTGAAACTGGCCCACAGAAGACCAGTTATATCAGAGTCTGTGAGGGATAGGCCTGAGCATCTGTGCTTTTTAAAAAGCCTCTTCCTTGATTCCAAAATTCATCCAAGGTTGAGAATCACTGAATTAGCCTCATCATTGTTGTAACCCTCCCCACAACAGTCCTGTTAGACAAAGCATTGCTTTATCCATCTGAAGTGAATACCTTTTTCTTAGTCTGGCAGAGTTGTTGGGGTACATGAAGAGAAAGCTCATGTAAGACTGTGGGGTTTCCTGGGAGATGCTTCTTGTAGTCCTCTCCGTGCTGTTCCCACATTTGGTTAGGGTCCTCTTACCTACTGACCTATATTGTGAAAATTTCCCAGAGTGTAGGCGTTTTTTCTCTACCACAATGTATGTTTCTATAAACCTTGTTCTGCAGAATTGCATGATAAAAATAGCCTAGGGAGAAAATAGGGTAGGGCCAACCACTCAACACTGATGCAGCTTTGTACCCAGAGCAATGAGAAAAGAAGTTGGTATTAGTTCAGTGTAGCTGCAGATCCTAGAGGTAGCTATTAAAAAAATGCAAAAGGAGAGTGAAATGCCAGCAGCGTTTTCATTAAGCAGAGGTGGCAGGTGCTGAGATAGTGCAAAGGAAAGTGGAGCTCCAAGCCAGAGGCTGAGTCCAGGTGGCAAAGTAACCAGCAGGGACTCCTGGTGGCAGTACCTGCTTTTTAAATTTGGTTAAGTACAAATGAAAGGATTCCTGCTGCCACTCTTTTTTTTTTTTTTTTTTTTTTTTGTATGGGGAATTGAACTCAGGACCTTGCACTTGCCAGGCAGTCTGCTGCTACTCTTACAGCAGAATTGAGAGCTCTTTTCTTTCTGGCTGTCGTGGCTTTGCTTGGGCAGGAAAATCCTCTGTGAACTAATACAACTTTTGTGTTATATTGACATCATTTTCCCATTTACTAGTCACTTAATTATTTCACTTCTGGAAATAGTTAATTTGCCTTCCATGCTGCCCATGTTGGAGCGAAAAAGATTGTATTTTGCTATTTGTTATCCTAGGCTAATTAGTGACATTAGAGAGTCAGGTTCTCTCCTCCATAAGCTCCATGGGATCAAGGATGGTGACTGTTTTGACTTAGCATCCTACCAGGTGTTTCTTCAGTGAATGAATTACTTAAGTAAACTCTGTAAAGAAAACGGTGGGAGTGATAGGAGCAGTGGATACGCTTCGTAAAAATGGAATAATGCAGATGACATAGCAGAAAGTGATGTAACAAAGTTTAGGAAGAAGGAAGAAATTACTCCTGATCTTCTGTCAGGAATCTTGTCACACTCTAATACTACTATTATTTTTGCATATCTTTTTGAAATATATTAGTTCTCTATTGTTAAGACTACTCTAAAATTTAGTAGCTTAAAGCAATGAGCATTCATTAGTTTCTGAGGTTCAGGAATTAGGGAGTAACTTAGCAGGATAGTTCTGGCTCTGGGTCTCTCATGTGATGGCAGTGAAAGTGTTGACCAGTCTCCATCTACAGACTTGATACTGGGGCCACAGGATCTACTGCCAAAGTGGCTCACTGTTGTGGCTGGCAAGTTGATGCTGACTGGTAGCAGGAAGTGCTCCGTCCCTTACTATGGGGAGCTCTGCACAAATGCTTCACTCCCAAAAGCTAGGCTCTCCCAGAGAGAGTGTTCAAATAGAGGGCAAGGTAGAGGTAACTTACCTTAGAAGCTACCTGTAATTTAGCCTTAGACATTGCAACTCCACCATTTCTGCACTATTTTTCTCAGGTCAGCTCTGCTTACTGTGGGAGGGGACCATACACGGGTGTGTGTAGCAGGAGGGGAGGACCGTTAGAGGCTGTCTTGAAGGCTAGCCACCACACATGCGCATCCACTGTTGTAGTTGTGAATAGGTGTAGCCCTAAGTCTTTTCATTCACTTAATATTGTGTTTCCCATGTTACCTGATTTATATTATTTTTATAGTGACTATACATGACTTCCTAGTTTCTTTTGTTTCTGAGCATGAGATTATAAGATAAAAGTTACATGTTTTCTTTAAAATTTGATTCAGCAGGTTCTGAGTACTCTCCATGTGTATAGGTAAGCACTTTAAATTTGTCAATATATTCCTGAATATGAAAATGTAAGCTAGGTACATATAAAATAAAGTAAGCAGATATGGGAGATGTCTTTTTTTCTTTCATGATTTGATCACTATTCTGGTAATCTTTGACAGTTATTATGATTGTATTGCAGGTAAGAATTCTTTAAACCTTTTTCTCCTTTGTTACTTTGTCAGATAAAATTGACTCCTTTGATCAAAAATGGAAAGCTCATGTGTAGTATTTTCTTACATGATCAACTTTAGTTTTTGTTTCAGAATTAGGATTCAGATAAATTCAGCTGGAGAAAGACTAAAAAATTAAGTGATCTCTTTTGTTGAAAAGAGTGCCATCACATAAATTGTTTAATTTTCTCAAGCTGTTAATAAGTATGACATACATCTAAAATCTTGTTTATGATTATACATTAGCTACAACTCCTCATAGATAAGCAGTTTTTCAAAATCTCCAGACACATTCACCATCTTAATGGATCTGACATTGTCCTTTTTTTTTTTTTTTTCTATTTCTTATTTTCTTCTACTCTAGTTTCCAGCATTTGAGCCATTCTTTAATACTTTTGGAATTCTGTCTAAATTTTTTGTGTGCTTTTCTTTGATGTGGAAATAGTCTATATCAAGTACTTTAAGCAACCAGGTAAATAGCATTAGTAACCTGTAATATTTTGTAACTCATAACAATGGACTTTCAAATTTTACCTAAGTTGATATTCTATGATTTATTTTTATTCAGATTTTTGTTGTAGTTGTATTTATTGTGATTTGCAGACTTGATTTGTGACTTGTGATATTGTAATTTGCAGTAAATGATTCACTGGAGTAGATGATCCATCTAAAAGTTGTGTGGGGTCAGAATACATATTGAACATTTGCTATAAAATGATCACAAAGGACTTAGAAGGTTTATTAGAAACATGTCATTACTGTTTTATTTTGTTGAAGAAAGTTGGCTTTGTTTTTTCCACAAAAGATTTGACCATTGTGATATAATCTGTAGAACTATATTTTGTATTGCCCAGTATATCTCCAAAAATATTTGTATCTAAAGTAGGTGTTGGATATACAAGTTGAACAAACCAAGGTACACAAAGCAAGGTACTCTCTTAAGTGACAATAGTTGTTCTTGTTGTGCTGATGAACTAATATTCATATATTTGTGGGGGCATAATCTATGAGTCACCAGTTTGAATTATTCTTATTGTATAATGATTTTGTATAATACGTATTCTTGTTAAAGCAGTAGACTCATTTGGAATGATTATATTTTTTATTATCTGACTTCTTTTAAAACCCTTCTTTCCACCCCCCAGCAGATACCAATTAACATAATTTATTCCTGGTCTTAGAATAAATGTTCTATTCCTAGAATAAATGCTCCCTGGCCTCTGACTGGCTGCTGCTATTTCTTAGAAGCATGGTTGGTATTTAGCTGGTTTGCCCCAGTGAGGCTGAACTGGTTATTTGTAACCAGAATCTGTTCTGATTGGCTGGGGTTCATGTGCTGTGGGGTCCATTTTCTATTCTTTCACAGTGTTTTCAAGACTGGGGTTGGGATCTCTGAATAAGTATTTCTCTACCTTCATTTCCCATTACCATTCTGTAATTGTTTCCGATGTCCCTGTTTTGAGGGTACCTTCCACAAGTGCCTCTGTTTGGATATGTTCATTTTCCTTGATATAGTCATTCTTTGATTTAACTATTGATTTTAAGATTATTTTTGAAGATGTAGGGGGAAATTCCTTAGTGAAACTTTTGCTGGCTTCCTCCCCTTTTACTGTTACCTCCTCTACTTTTGTGGCACTCATTACTTTGCTTATAATTACTGCTTATAAACCTACCTTCTGGACTATGGATTTAATCATGGTGCTTAGCACTGGTAGGCACTAAAGAAGCATTTAGTTTAAGGAAAATTAGATTTTTTTGAATCAGAAAAACCTGAGTTCAAATTCCAAGTCTGCCATTTACCAGCAGTGTGAAAGTGAAGAAATTAATTGTACATAGTCTCAAGGTATTCATCTATATATGCGAGGAGAACAGAAGTGAGTTAAGTATTAAGCAAGATAATATGTAGCATACTTATTATGTTGCCTGGTATATAGCTGTTCAATAAGTGTTACATCTACCTAATTAAATTTAGTTTAAAAGTTTAGTTTTGCCTTTCTTTTTCTCTTTGAACTGTAATTTGTAAAAGGAAAACAGTATTTGTCTGAAAACTCCTGCTGCTTTTCTGGTTTGAATGCTTTTCAGAGGAAGGGCTGCTTTTTGAGGAGGGACCCCAGTGATTAGCACCATGCTAGGCACAAAAAGTTTGTGAAATAAATATTTGTCTAGATATTTATGCAGTAAGTATTTGTGGAAGGGAGCCGTGGTGGGAAAGACCACTTCCCCTTCCTTGTCCTGGGCAGAAGGTCACTTGTTTTCCTGGTGAGGCCTGAACACCAGAACCGCAGGAGAGCTGGCAGTGGTGGGGAGTGTTCCTCCTCAGCCTTCCCTGGAGGACAGGCCAACTGCCAAGGCCCTGCTCTTTTTTTTTTTTTTTTTTTTTTTTTTTTTGTGGGTACCGGGGGGTCGACCTCAGGACCTCGCGCGCCAACAGGCACCCGTGCCACTGAGCGATATCACCGGCCCCTTTTTCGTATGTGGGATCCGGGAGTCGAACTCGGGCCCTCGCGCTTGCAAGGCAGGCGCTTACGCCGCTGAGCCATCTCACCGGCCTGTATTTTTTTTTTTTTTTTTTCCAAGGCCCTGCTCTTGACCAAGGCCACAGAGACTGCAACACAGTTTGGGGCAGTAAATAAATGGGTGAGGAGAAAAAGGAGTTCTCTTTAGGGACCTAAAACAAAAATATTATGAATCACTTTTTGAACTAATTAATTCCTCATGACCCAGAGATTAAAAGAAACCTTGAATTGCCCTTTTACCAAACAATGAAGTCACTTAGGAGTCAGATAATTAGTCTGTGATAGGGAAAATGACAAAAAGTTATGCAAAGACAAGTTTTTATATTAGTGCTGGAAATCCTTACGCAGTTTTCTTATCTGTGCTCTCAGCTTCACCCTGCAACTGAAGGCATTGGAAATTACAGAGATGTTGCAAAGTACTAACCCAGCCACTGCTAGTACTAAAGAAGCGACTTTTGCAGGATTTGGTGATTTACATTTAAGGTCTTTATATAAATAGCTTGTTGTTGGATTGTGAGAAAGGTTATTCCTGGTTTTTCTTTTTTCTTTCTTTTTTTTTTTTCCTGCTTTCTTTTCAATACATATTCTCGGCATTTTCCGTTTCTCTGGGTGTCATTTTATATCTTTTCAGCACTTGAAATTTCTCTTGCAACAGACATTTCTTTTATTTTCATGCCTTATTTTTGACAGCCCACAAGGTTGATTCCTTTTATGCCTGTTTCCTGGGAGATATCACATGTTCTCATCACATGTTCTCTCTTTCAGAATGCCTCATTTCTTACTTCTCAACACTTAAAAGCTTTTCTTTTGCATCTGCTTGATGTTTTTGAAACAGGGCAGTTAGCCATGTTTGGGGTGTTGAATGAAAATTTTTTTTTTTGTATAGAAAAGTTAACATTTGCAGAAGAATAGCAAAACACAACTTTGTGGGATAACAAGTGTAGTGAACTGAGGTAGCTGGTGTATGTTGGAGATGTGTTTATGTTTTCTTACAGGTGTGGTTCAGCTGTGTATGATTTCTTGCAACTGAAATCATTCATCAGAAAATATGAAATGTACATTATGCTTATATTGTTTTCTTTTTTAAATTTTACTGGTACATACTTGCAGTACATAATGATTACATTCATCAAAGGGCGTTGGTACATGTACATAACATGTCTTAATTCTTTTTATTTCCCCTTCTCCCTCCCCCTCCCTTCATCTCTAGATCCCCTTCTCGTTTGCAAATGATCTATCTTCCTGTTTCCTATTATCTTTTATTCTGCTCTTTAAATTATTTATACTTTGGGTTTTTCATATTGTATTGTTTTCTAAGATATAAATTGTTTTGGAACATATTTGCATTTCCTAAACAACCTTTATCAAGAATAAATTGTTCTTGATAGGCTCTATTTATTTTTAAAAGCCTGATCTGTAGATTTAGGCTTGAATTATTTGATACTTCCCCCCCTCCACATTCTCTGTTGTTTCTGATACTTTTATTGTTAAAATTTAGCTCTTCTAAACAGCTATTCTTTCTTCTTTTTCCCTTTTTGATATTTTATGCTAGTTTCCAAAATAATCAGCTTTACATCCCATTCATTCTAGTGATTTTCACTTGTACATTCATAATACCAATTTTTCAATATCCAGGAGCTCTTTTGTTATAATGTTATTGTCATCCTCCTTTTCCTCTTTATTTTATCCATGTAATCTTTTAGGATTGTAAAGGTTTCTTCAATTTTTGACACCATCCCTGTTTCCTCCAGTTTCTTTGTAACTTGAGTGTTGATTATGTTAGAGGATTTTTGGCTATTGCTCATTTAATTCATCTACATAAGATCAGAGCCTGTGCTTTATACAAACTCATCTTGCCTGCAACTTGCACTTCAGGAACATTTGTATTGTAACTGTTGGGTTCTTCAGTGCATATTGACTATCTTCTGGATTGCTTTACTTCTTGTTTAAGTTTCAGTTTAATAAATTATCTTTTCTTCAACTTTGAGAACTGTTGAAAATGACATCTCCTATATCAGTGGTGGCAAACCTATGGCACACGTGTTTTCTTTTAATATAAAAGATGTTAATATATGAGTTGTTTATTCTAAACTAAAACCTCAGTATTCAGGTTTAATTGCCATGTTGGCACTTTGCATTAAACAAGTGGGTTTTGAATTACAATTTGGGCACTTGTCTGTAAAATGTTCGCCATCACTGTCCTGTATTTACTCTCTATCCTTGTGTGTTTAACACTAGATTCTCTTTATTTCTTTAGTTATACGTAGGTAGAAACAGATAAATGAGTGTGTTCAATCTATCATATTTAATCAGAAGTAGCTTTTAACAGTAATAAATTCCCAATGAGAATCTCATAGCCTTGTGAAACCATCCAAGCTATGACTGAGAAAAGAGGTGTCATTGCATATCTAGTGCTTAAACTTGGTAGATAGACATTTCTTTGAAGGGATATTACTCATTTATACTTTAATATAGGAAAGATTTTTGAGTTTTTATTGGAAGGGGAAAAGCAACCCAAAATGATCCTTGAAGAAGCTAGTTTAGAATATTGGGTAGTATGTAATACCTATTGTTTTTAAGCACACACATTGCTTCTTATATGCAATGGATACCGTAACAGTGGTCTTAATAAATAGACTTCTGTACTCAAAGAGAAGGAGAATCTTTCAGAATACCAAGATAGGAAGGAGAAAGACATCTTATGTCTATACAATGGATACTGCGCCATTATAGGATGCCATATGCTGGCTTAACTTTGCTGGACCTTGAGTATCAGAGGAATGTTGCGTCTTACTATTGTGTTTGAAAGGCTCTTCTATGACCATTCCCATCATTTCTTTCAAGTTTTTCTCAAAACTCATTTTCTCAGGGAGGTCCTTCCTTGAAGACTATCTAAAATTCCCATCCTTTCTGGTTCCAATCTTCAACTCCACAGCCCTTATCACTGTCTCACTGACAAAGTCTTTACTTATTGGCCATGTTTATTTTTTCAGCTGCCCTTGAATATAAGTTTCACCAGGGCGGAGACTTCTGTTCGTTTTTTTTGACTACTGATTCCCATTGCCTAGATTAGTGCTTGGCATAAAAAGGGGTGGTTAGTGGATATTTGTTGGACTTTCATCACTCTTTCAGCTGTTTCAGGTATATTCATAATAATCTTTTGAGAGACTGAGGATTTGCCACACCAAAATGCATGGCATATTTTATGTTAGACCGCAGAAATGATTTTTGCTTTTCTTAGTGGTGACAAGTATGGTCTTGCCCAAGTCTTATAACTCCTTTGTGTTCTGATTTCATCATCTGTCCAAATTGGATAATAGTAGTACCTAGATGAGCAGATTGCTGAGAAGATTAAATGAGCTAATATATGTAACAGGCTTAGCATAGCTACTGACAAGTAGTAAGTGTAATTATGTTTTCTGTTATTCTTATTATGATCATTACTACTATCACTTCTTGGTCTTTTGGTTAAGATCAAGTGATCATTACTACTGTTCAACACCACTTGGACATATTTGTAAATAAAACAGTACAAACATTTCTGCCCTTGTCTAGTACTTTCTAGTGGAAAAAAACAGACAATAAATATGGTGGGTGACTAAGTAAATGACAATGACTTTTAAGGATTTCAGGCTGAAGAATTTGCCCCTACCCAGGGGTGGAGCATTAGGATGACCATACAGAGTTTCACTGGTATTAATTACCGTCTTAGTTTGATGGTGGGTTTGTAGTTGTTTGTTCTACCATTATGCTTCCTAACATGTATATGTTGTATATATTTTGTGTGCTTTAAATACTTATTTTAAAAATTTTTCTGTCCCAGCATATTTCAGTGTTAAAAACAAGTTAATCATTCATTTAATCTAGATATCCTACTTAGGTAAGAAACTTGGTTTTTAGAAATATCTTAATAAACCTAACTGGTATCTCTTCTTGTCATCTGATTTATTAAAGGCAAAGTTTTGTTAATTATTTTTTACTTAAAATATGTATTTGAAGTATTTAGTTGTATATAATGTGTACAGAATTAACCTAATTTAAGTAACAGCTGATAGGACCATCTTCACGGCCTTTGCAAAACATCTTGTTTTATTCAAAATAATGTGACTGAATTTTTAAATATATGTTGTATTTAATTTGTGTACCGGAACAACAGATTTAATTTTCTGTACATTAGACTAAAATATTTATTTCATGTTCTAACTTTACCTTCAAACAAATTATAAAATATTTAAGTACTATTAAAGCATATTCAATTAAGAATATTTCTTTTTATTACAAGCACAAGTCTTATAGTCTGATGAGTCAGTAATGTGAGACAGTGGTCCCCAACCTTTTTGGCACCCAGAATGTTTCATGGGAGGCAATTTTTCCATGAATGGGGCCGGGGTGCTGTTTTAGGATAATTCAAGGGCATTACATTTATTGTATATTTTACTTCTATCTTTATTACATTATAATATATGATGAAATAATTATATTTATAATTATATATAATTTAATTATAATTATTATAATTATATATAATATATAATTATATTCTGCATAATACAGAATCAGTGGGAGTCCTGAGCTTACTTTCCTGCATCTAGATAGACCCATCTGGGGTGATGAGAGACAGGGACACCCGAAGTGTGTTGCTTGTGTCCAATCAACTTGGTAATCTCATTTTGGTTGCGGTCACTGCAGAAAACTGTGCCATACCAAGATAAAGTATTGGAAATGGAAGCATGCTTTTCAGTGTTTTTGTGGCAATCTTAGGATATTCTGCCTTGACTTTAATTCAGAACATATGAAGATTTGAAGTTGTCTCAAACATACTTTTAAGACCATTCTTTGTGATCTCAAGCAGTTGATCCTCTTCTAGCACAATCAGTATACCTGACTTATTTACAAATGGGTTGCTGATCCATTTCTTCCCAGTTTGTGGTCTTTTGTGGTTCAGAAGTAATACACGAACTCTTTTGAAAGCCCAAATGCATGATCATGAACTAGCTGAGAAAAAGAAGACCCTGGCTTCAGTCTTTTTCAAAATCTCTGCTAATATTTGAAACATCAAAAACCCTAATATTTACTCAGCACCTCCATAATTCCAGTTTGGCTTTGAATGCATCCAGTTTATCTGCTGTCTTAAACACAGTTGTCATTCTCCCTTGAAGTGACAGATTGAGTTTGTTGAGCAGGTTGAGTACGTCACTGGAGTATGTTTTGTAACCCATTCTGTGTCACTGCATTGTGCTACTAGTGGTGAATTTTTTGGAAGTAATCTCTGGAGCAGTTCTCGTAACTCAAAAACTCTGGCCTCTAGCCAGTGATCTACCTCTAGAAAGCCATGTCACTTCTGTGTATAAGAGAAGACGTGTGTTCTATGTTCATCTCCCCACAGAGCTGCACAAACAGATGTGTTAAGAGCATGTACTTTAATACGGTTAATAATTTTAATCACATCCTGCAAAACATTAAGTTCAGGTGACCTTGTTTGGCAAGCCAGCATTTCTCTATGGATGACACAGTGCATAGACTAATATTCAGAAGCTACCTCTTTGACCCAAGTAGTGAAACAAGAAAGCTGTGCAGTCATGGCAGCTGCTCTGTCCATGCATATTATTGACACAAAAATGACCAGTTCACTTTTTCTGATATGTAATCATTCAAAGACTTGAATAGTTTTGCAGCTTTGATGTTGGTTAGCAACAAATGTGCAAATAACATATCCTCACACACACCCTCCTGAAAATATGTCACACAAAAACAAGCATTGTTGCCTGGTTAACATCCATAGACTTGTCAACTTGGTTTGTGTACCATGGTAGCTCATTAATTTCCTCTAATAACTGTGTCTCAGTATCCTCTGCTATTTCATCAGTTTGCCTAGTTATGGTGTTAGCTGAAAAAAGAATATGTGCCACCTCATGGATTGCAGCCTGTTCCAAAAGTTCATGACAAATATCCTTAGCAACCGGCAAGATTAACTCTTCACCAATAGTAAAGGGCTTCTTAGCTTTAGCGATGTGGTAAGTCACTAAGAATGATGCTTGCAGTGTAGACACATTTGATTAAGTGGCGGCCAGTATTGCTTTTGGTATTTGTGTTCACATTTTTTTCTCTTGATAAACTCCAAACGCTTGTCTTTGGGTGCTTAGTATCCATGTGGTGAAGCAGTTTTGAAGGTTTCATGGCTTCATTGGATAGCTAGTTGCCACACATTATAAAAAGCAGTCTTGAAAAATGTGAATTGCCTCTTGGAATGAACCTGTACTTTAAGTAGAACTCTTGGTATTTTCTTTTAAATGTAACCTTCTTTTTGTTGGCAGTCTTGGAATCTCCTGTCTCATCATTGAGTCTTTCTGCCTTTTCAAAGAAGCTGTCCGGTAATGTTTTTACTCATTTTGGCCGGGGCTAGCTTGTGGGCTTACCAAAACTGTGACAGACAAGTGTGCAGTACGGGGAAGAAGGCACAGACAAAAGTAGTAAATAAAATAATGGGAAGGCCAAGTACAGACTAACATAATTGTTGGATTCTGACTTAAGCCTGCCATCAGAATCAGATATACATTCAAGTATATCAACTCACTTGCCACTAGAAAGCCTACTGTTGTAGTCACGGTTTACAAGGGAAAAGACTTAATACAGGACACATAGTTTATAGGGTTATTTTATAATATTCACACAGAGAGGCAAATGCAAAAGAGCACAGGAGATCTCTCCACATACTAGAGATCCTAAGAATCCAGCTGAAGGCATGGATCCCACGGCAGTGTCCTCCACGAGTCCAACTGGAGGCTTAGTGCCCATGACAATGTTTCATGCAAGTCTGTATCAATAATCTGCACCGGGAAGGCCCAAAGGTCAGTGGTGGAAGCTAGAAAAGTCTGTGCCAGTAGGCTGAGGGATCGGCACTGGAGCCAGGAAGTGACACTTGAAGTAAGGATCAGAGCTCCCCGAAGAGAACTGTAACCATCCTCAGCAACAGTGAGGACCTGAGCTTCTCTGTTGATGAGAACAGTCAAATTCATATCCAGAAAACCAGCATGACAAGCTTCTCCAGGAGAATTAACAGCACACCATCTTCCCCTCCAATTCTCTTTTTATGCTGTTGGCAGCAATCCTCAGCTGGGTCTTCCACGCCCAGCAGCACGCTGATCCAGGTCAGCTGGGTGTTACAAGCTGACCATTAGTTACTCTACCATGCCTACCACCAGATGCAACTGAACTGTCCATTGCCACTCATTGATAGGGTTTTGATACGAGTCTGGAAGCAGTTGATTTATTATGGTTTCTGTGCAAACCTCTCTGCTAATGTTAATCTTTATTTGCAGCAACTCCCCAGCACTAGCATCACTGCTTCAGCTCCGCCTCAGATCATTAGGCATTAGATACTTATAATGAGCACACAACCTAGATCCCTTACATGGGTAGTTCACAGAAGAGTTTGTTCTTCTATGAGAATCTAATGCCCTCACTGATGTTCTTCTATGAGAATCTAATGCCCTCACTGATCTGACAGGATGTGGAGCTCAGGCAGTAATGCAAGTAATGGGGAGTGGCTGTAAATATAGATGAAACTTTATCGCTTACCCCACCACTCACTCCCACTGTGTGGCCCGGTTCCTAATCCCTGGTTTAAGGTATTGTCTGAAAGTGTCTAACAGTAATGACTATAACTAATATTCTCTATTGTAAGAAAAGTTATACATTTTTAATTAAATTGGTTGAATTGTGTACCTCTGGGTTGTCTAGAAATAGCCCACCTTTTGGTTCTGGTTGATAGTTGACCCATTCTCTACCAAAGCCTCCTGCCTTGAATTTTGATCTTGGCTCTGCCATTTATTAGGCATTATGTTTCTTTGGGTCCATTGCTTGACCACTCTAAGCCTCAGTTTTCTTTAACTTTAAAATAAAATTAAATATACCTCAGAGTTGTGAGGATTAAATGAAATAATGCATGGCGAGTTTATTGAGAAGTCTGTTTTTCAGGGGTGTGATATGCAGGCATTTCTTTTTCTGATAATTACCCCCAACTTTGCCCTGTGGAAGCCCTTCCTTTTTTGCTATATAATGGGGCTGCTTCATAGTATCTCAGTTAATTCTATAACTTTCCAGATATCTCTGGTTATTCAAACAGTCTCATTTCGTTAAGATATAGTGTTGTTATTTAACAACTTTTTAATATTATATTTGCTTCAAAAAACTCCTTTGCCAGTGCAGAGCAAACTTGTCTCTAGCATTTTAGAGCAGGGATGGGAGGACCTGCTCTGCTCCATGTTTGTTTGCCTTCTGCTCCCTTTCCTGGATGACTTCCCTTGAAGTGGCCTGGGGTTCAGAAGAGGGGACAGACAGCCCTTGATGAGCTCGTAGTCCTCTCTGTAGTCAACCACAGCTACTGCTTTACTTGTGAACCCAGGATCTGAGGTTGCCCCAGTAGGCACCCCATGTAGCTCACTGAGTAGTCTTTTCAGTCCCTTCCTTCACATGGCCTCATCTTCATGTTGGCCTTCAGCTGGTGGCTTGATGCCACATTCTTCTGATCCCCCTGCAGGACTATTAGTCTCTCATTTCATCAGGGAGAATAAGCCTTTCATGGTTTAGTTTATTTCTTCTGATAATTGCCACTAATCATGCCCTATTGAGTCCCTTTCACCCTGCTGGTAAACTTGCTTACCAGCATGTCAACCCATTTTCACCACTTTCCAGTACACTTGAATCATTTTAATAGTCGATAACTGCCAGATGTGGTGTCGCATGCCTGTAAGCCCAACGCTCGGGAGGCTGAAGGCAGGAGGATCACCAGGAGTTCAAGGCCAATCTGAACTGCATAGTGAGAACCTGCCTCAAAATTAAAAAGAAAAGTCAACAATTTCTTTTAAATTCAGTTCTTTTCATTTTAAAATTCAACTCTCATGTTAAAATCAAAGCTCTCTTCTCTGCCCCCTCTTCTCAGTCTATATCCTGGCCCTTGGAGTAGGAGCCTGTTTGGCTCTTACATGCTCCCCCTCCCTCTTCTCAGTGAGTAATGTGCTAGCTAGTGGTGGGGGTTGGAAGAACAGAGGTGGGTGTTGCTGTATACTCATGCTGCAGGGTTCTGCTTCTCTGCGTTGATTACAGTTGCTTTTCTGTGTGACTCTGTCTGACTGGCTGGCCCTTCACTCTTTTGTGAGGCCACTGTCCATGTGGGGTGTCTCCTAGGACTCGGTTTCTCTGGAGAACCTTCAATTTAGGTAGCCTGATCTTGGAGATCTGACCTGATCTCTTCATTCCCTACCCTCCGCTGCCAAAGCACCTTGATAGTCTTGGCCTTCACATCCAGAAGGCTACTCTCCCAGAATTCTTGAAAAATGACTCAGGCCCACCCAGCATTCTGTGGTGCCAGGACACACAGAAAACTCAAGTGTCTTTGTCATTCTGAAATGGCCCCCCAGTGGCATGTCACCTCTCTGCTCTACCATCTCTTTACCATGTACATTCCTGAGGAATTTCATGTGTTCACATGCATTTATTGTTGCCTAACAACTTCCAGACATTCTTCTGATATCTGATCTTTCCTAAGTTCCAAAACCGTATTTCCTGCCTCTTAGTGGGCCCAGTCGGTATCACCAGAGTCTTCCTCAGCGACAGCATTGTTTGGTTAATGGTATCATCTGCCACTATTCATGCAGTCCACAAACCTGGGTGTCATCTTGCTTTCCTTATTTCCCACAGGCCAGTCCTGTCAATTCTGAATGCTGAATATCTCTCTTCCTTTGTCATTTCCTTCTTTTTACCCTCACTTCCATATCTTGTACATTGTGGTCAGAGTGACCTGCTAAAACACAAATCCTATTATTGCATCCCTAGTTTGCTGAACACCCTCTTGTGTAGGCTCCATTGCCCTCAAACTAAAGTCCGGTCTCCATCACATGGCCTCTGAAGCCCCAGCTTTTCTTAACCTATTTTCCTTTTATTGCTTCTTTCTACATCTCCCACCATGAACCCCAATGTCCTACTTCCAGCTACACTCAGCTACTGAAAGAAAGGTGTCCAAATCAGCATGCTGCTGTGTGACTAGGCTTTAGCTTGGCCTTTCTCTTACCATGGAGTAGTCTCATCTTTTTACCTTATAGTCCAGCCAGACAACTCCTACTTGTTTTTGAAGGGCCAGGGGAAAGTCTTCTGCTCTTGGAAACATCCCTTGGCTTCTTTCTGCTACCATCATTCTTTATGTATAACAGATTATCTCAAATGTCACAACACAGCCTTTTTTCCTTCTTTATAAGTGAGTACCATTTTCTCTGGTCTGCTTGGATCTCCTCTGACCCTTTTCACAACTCCTGTGGGCTCTACCAAGTACTTTCAGGGTCATGACAGCACAGTTTACAAATCTTTCTTAGACACATCCCCATAGTCATGTGCTTTTCAACAAGCATGTGTCTGTTTCTGTGGGGAGCCTGCTTACTCCCAGGATGTTCTCCCTGGACCTGGAGGGAGCCTTCTCAGACTAGAACTTGCTCTTTCTGAAACAGACTTGAGGGCTAGTCAGCCCTTCCTACCTCCTAAAAGAGCTGGGTACTGTGGCCCCCACCAAGAACTTACCATCCTACTCTAAGCTAGGCCTAGAAACCTTGCACCAGGCTGCTGGGTGGACAATGGTCACCTAGAGCTCCAATCTGCACCTGTAAAATGGACAACTTTAGATGATTGCTGTGGTTCCATTGAAGTTAGTGGGGGGATCTTCCCTTTATGATTTCTTTACCCTTCCAGCTCTAATATTCATTCTTTGGTTTAGATCTCAGTATATGGATCTGTAATTTGTAATCTATGCTTCTAGAAAAGTATGTTGAATGATAAATTGTCTCTGTGACCCACCCCACAATTAAGTAAACCTTGGACAAAACACATAATGTCTTATATCTCCATTTCTAAACCTACAGAATAATGCTATTAGAATTAACTGATCTGTAAAATTTTATCTCTAAAATTCTGAATATATCAGAGTTATAGAAATCGTCAGGCACTATTTAAATCAGAGTTGGTATTCCGAGAGGGCATAATATAGAAATGTGTTCCTTGATTAGAGGTCACACTGAGACGACACAAAGCCATCTTTTCCAATTTTTAATGCTTACCTAAACCTGTACTACATTAGACATTCAATAGCTATGTAATACCCTTGAATTTATGTTCACCTTTGTAAATAAAACATTCCATTGAGCTTTGTCTAATTGCTTCAGGGTCACCAAGGGACTAGCTCTAATGACCTCAAGTGGTTCTTTGTGCATAGAAAAACAGTCTAGTTCCTACCAGCTCTTATTTTGATACTGCTTATCATTGTCATTACCTTCTGGAATTTTTCATAAATTAGCTTAAAGTAACTATTTTAAAGTATAAAAAGAGCTGAGGGCATCTGTTTTCCATAGCTATGCAAAAGTGAAATAGAAATAATACTCATTTTTGATAGGAGACTTGAGTTTCTTGAAATAGAAAATCATAATCAGGACAACTTTTCAATTCTTCAGATGTTTTATATAGAATATCATTGGGCTTCTAAATTTGTGGTGACTTTTCTGTCCATGGCTCCTGGTTTTCATAATTTAGCACTATTTCATACAAATTTATGAAGAAATATGGCTTCAAAATTATTATTTCCATGAAGGAGGAAATTTTTTTTTTTAAAGTTAACCATTTGAATCCTGTTGCTTAGAGGTGTTGAGAGGCATTGAGGAGAGTTGCTTCTCATTTGTTGCCCTTTTCTGCAGAACTCCCACTGCAGCTGCAACTCCTCAATAAAGTCTTCCTGACCATCTGTGAAACTTGGGGGAGGGGGTGTGGGGTGAATCTTCAGTATGTGAGTATTCTTTTAGAATCGAGTTGGTTAAATAAGATAAAGAAAATCGGTATATATGCAGACAGCTATGATAGAACTACAGATTGTTTCTAAAATCGTAATAATTTAGAAGTAATCATAAATGTTTGGGGAGATAAATACAGAAAATATATTTACAGAGAACCTTATTATATATAGATCTGTATAAATACATGCAAAATTCAACTTATTAGCATTTTTGTTAAGGTTTAAAAATTCTCACATTTAAAACAGGTTATTTTTTAACAAATATTTTAACTTTAGTATAGAATCTAGAGAACCAGTATTATCAACATATCTGGATTAGTTCCTTTTTACGATTAATCACTAAACTTGAAAGCTTTAAGCATGAAGCAAATTATAGTTTAAAATTTGAATCCAATAATTCATGTGATCATAGAACAATCAACTGGTTATAAAATAGGCATCAGATCTTCACAATGAATATATTCATGGCTTTTTAATATCTTTTTAGTAGGTTTTTATTTCTGCATTCACTTACAATGTTTTAAATCAAAATAATATATGTACAGATATCTGAAGTAGTTAAATTCATAGAAAGAGAGTAGAATGGTGGTTACTAGAGGCTGGGAGAAGGTAGAAATGAGTAGTTGTTTCATGAGTAGTTTCAGTTCTGCAAGTTGGAAAAGTTCTCGAGTTATATTTTATAATGAATATACTTAGCCTTACTGAAGTGTACATCTAAAGATGGTTAAGAAGGTAAATTTTATGTTTTTACTACAACAAAAATTAAACATGTACATATACAAAGGTCAAATAGAATTAATTAAAAAATATTAGCAGTTCCCTCCTCCCTCCACCCCCACTCTTTCAGTCTATTACCTAGATGCTTTTAAACAAACATTTCGTCGTGGTATAAAGTTATTACAGTAAAATTTCCCTTTTAAGTATACAGTTCTACAAGTTTTGAAAAACACAAACTATAGCTATACCACCATCACAATCAAGATAAGATAAGAAATAGTATAGTCACCCACAAAAAAGAGAACCCTTCTCTACCCTGAGAATTTGGCAATTTCTAATCTATCCCTTGTCTCTATAGTCTTGCCTTTTCAGAGTATCATATAAATAGAATCACCTACTTTTTTTTTTTTTTTGGTGGGTACCGGGGGGTCGACCTCAGGACCTCGCGCACCAACAGGCACCCGTGCCGCTGAGCGATATCACCGGCCCCTTTTCCGTATGTGGGATCCGGGAGTCGAACTCGGGCCCTCGCGCTTGCAAGGCAGGCGCTTATGCCACTGAGCCATCTCACCGGCCCAGAATCACCTACTTTGCAGCCTTTTGAATTTGGCTTCTTTCACTTACTCTGGTATATTTGAGATTCCTTCATGCTGTTAGTAGGTATTGGTTGTTCATTTTATTCTATTACTGAGTGTTAGTACTCCATTGTGTAGATATGTCATGATTTGTTTATTCATTTTCTAGTTGAGTGACATTTGGATTGCTTCCAGTTTGCGGTGATTACAGTAAAGCCTCTCTAAATATTAAGGTACAGATTTTAGTGATAACATGTTTTTATTTCTTTTGAGAAAATAACTTGGAATTGAGATTACTGGATTTTATGAAAAGCATGCGCCTAACTTTAAACAGCTGCAAAAACTTTTGCAAAGTGTACCATGTATCTCTTCATCAATCTCTTTATCAGTATGTGAGTATTCCTTTTACGTTGCCATCTTGTCAATGCTTGGTATTTTAAGATTTAAAATTGTTTAAAATCTTATTTTGGCCATTCTACATAGGTGGATTGTATAATGGTATCTCATTATGGTTTTACTTTGTGTTTCTTTGATGATTAATGATATTTAGGATTTTTTTCCATTTGCTTATTAACTAACTGTATGTCTTTGATAAAGTATCTGTGCAAGTGTTTTTCCCATTTCTTTTATTGTTCATTTTCTTGCCTTTGAGTTCTGAGTTCTTTTATGACTTTTATCAGATATGTGACTTGCAATATTCTTGTAGTATTGTCTTTTAAAGAACAGATGTTCTTTGTTTTGGTAAAAATTCAGCTTATCCTTTATTTTTTTCTTTCATGGATTGTGCTTTTGGTGCCATATCTAAAAAATCTTTGCTATCACAGGGGGGAAAGATTTCTCCTGTTTTCTTACAGGCATTTTATTGTTTGGGATTTTTACATTTAAATCTATGGTCTATTTGAAGATAATAGGTCATATAATGTGAGGAATGAATAAAGTTGGAGGTTTTTGGGGGGGATCCTTTTTTACATATGGTTATCTAATTGTTCCATCACCATTTGAGAAGACTGTCTTTTCTGCATTAAATTGCCTTTACATGTTCATTGCAAATCAGTTGTGTGGGTATCTATTTCTGACTTTGTCTTTTCTGCTCCATTAATCTGTATGTCCTTTGACCAGTACCACACTATCTTGATGGGATTAGCTTTATAAAAAGGCTTCAGATTAGATGAGGGTCTTTCAGCTTTGTTCTTTTTCAAAATTTATTTTGGTTATTTTAGTTTATTTGCATATAAATTTTAGAATAGCTATAATTGTTCTACAAGAAGTTTTAATGGGATTTTGATTGGGATTAAATTGAATCTATACAATTTTGGGAACAGGTAATTGACAGTTTAACAGTATTGAGTCTTTGAATCCTCAAACAGCATAGCCTATCACTTACAAGGGACTCTGGTTTCTTTCATCAGTATTTTATCATTTTTAGCATACAGACTCATACATACTTTGTTTAGATTTATACCTATTTTATGTATTTTCATGCTATTATAAGTGAACTTTTAAAATTTTTAATTATTCATTACTAATAAATAGTAATGCAGTTGACTTTTGTACATCGAATTTATATCTTAGGACCTTAAGAAATTTGTTTCTTACTAGTTTTAGTAGTTTGTAAATTCTTTGAGATTTTCTTCGTAGACAATCAGGTTATCAGTGAATAGAGATTTTATTTTTTTCTTTGTAGTCTGGATGCTTTTTCTTGCCTTATTACTTGGCATCTATCTTTGAATATTGAAGTGCTGAGAGTGGAAGTTCTTGGCTTTTAATCTTAAGATGAAAACATTAATTATTTTAGCATTATGTATGATGTCTGTTAAAGTCAAGGAAGTTCTCTTCAATTGCTACTTTTCCAAAAGATATTATCATAAGTGGGTGGTGAATTTTGTCAAACATGCTTTTTTCTGCATTTATTAAAATTATCTGATAATTTTTATTCTTTTGTCTGTTAAGACGGTGAATTACATTGGTTGATTTAAAAATGTTATCGTGATTGATTTTTATATGTTTATCTTGCATTCTCAGGGTAAATAGCGCTTGGATATGCATTATCCTTTATATATATATATATTTGGATTTAATTTGCTAAAATTTTGTTGAGAATTTTTGCATCTGTATTCATTAGGCTATAGATCTATTGATTTCTTTTTTTCTTTTATAATATCTCCTGGTTTTAGTTTTAGGGGAATGCTGGCCTCATGCAATGAGTTGTGAAATGTTTCTTTCCTTTTGAATTTTCTGGAAAGTTTGTGTGGAATTGGTCACCCCAAGTTGGATGATTTGAATCCTTTTAAATTTATTGAGACTTTTGTTTTATGGCTCAAAATATGATCTAACTTGGTAAAAGTTCCAGGTATACTTGTAAAGAATTGTGTATTCTATTGTTGGATAGAATATTCTATAAAAATCTGTTCAAGTATATTCCGTGTACTTATTTTCTGTTTATTTGTTCTTTCAATAATTAAGGTTGATGAAATGTCCAACTATTATTGTGGATTTCTTCTTGCAGTTTAACTTCTGCTTCCTGCTTTTTGAAGCTCTATTATTAGTGCATAAACATTTAGGATTTTTAGGGTCTCTTGATGAATTGACACTTTATCACCATGAAGTAACATTTATTCCTAGTAATATTCTTTGCTGGTCACCTTACTTTGAGTAATATAGGCAATACATATTCTTTTGATTATTCTTAACATAGCATATATTCATACATCCTTTTGTAAACCCACAGAGCATAACACTAATTCTGTCATAAAGACGCAGAAACATGGATCTGTCAGACCATGTTTATCCTTTAGAATATGTCTATTGATGAATTATTAATTTTAATTTTATGAGTTTTATTATATTAAGCAATGAGTACTTAACAGGAAAAAAATCACAAAAATAAAGTATTCAACTTTTAATATTTATGAGTATTAATAAAAACATCAAAATTTTCAACACCAACTGTTGGTGTACAAAGTCTAGAAAAGAATAACACAAATTCTTATATAAACAATGAAAATACCAATATCACTTTACAAAAAACAAAATCTCCAATTATCATACCCAAGGCAGTCTGCACACATGGCAACTGCACATTCTATATACACATATCGCTCACACTGAAGAATATGTGTTTTGCTTTCCTGGGCTTTTTGTAGGACATACTTGACATCTCACTGGTTTTGCTGTTTTGTCAGGAGGTTCTTATTATATTATACAGTATGTAGTTAACAGGAACATAAAATATCAACAAAGTAAAGTATTCTTTTTTTTTTTTTTTTTTTGTGGGAGTCGACCTCAGGACCTCGCACTTGCCAGCAAGTGCTTGTGCCGCTGAGTGATATCACCAGCCCCGTTTTTCCTTTATGTGGGTTCTGGGAGTCGAACTCAGGACCTCGCACTTGCCAGGCAGGTGTTTATGCCGCTGAGCTATCTCACCAGCCCCCAAGTATTAAATTCTTAATATGTATTGTGCATTTAGAATAGACATCAACATTTTCATATCAGCTGTGTACTTGCTTACAAAACTTAAAAGGTAACATCAGAAATGAATTTCTATATGAACTACAATGAAAATACCAATAGAACTCTACAACAAAAATAAGCTTTGCTTCAGTTGTCACACATGACAACTGCATGTTCCGTGCACATGTCTCGCTTACACTGACAGCACATGTGGTTTGCTTTCCTTCCTATGTGGCAGTCTTGTCACCTCCTTCTCTTCCTGTTTTGCTAGGAGCTTCCTACTATATTGTACAACATGCACTTAGCAGGGAAATCAGATCAATAAAATAAAACATCAGATATGTAATGAGTGCTTAGAATAGACATCAACATTTTCACATCAGCTACTTACTTGCTTATAAAAACTAAAAGATAACATTGAAAATAAAAACCTATGCAAACTACAATGTAAACACAAAAGACTACTAAAATAATCTTTGCTTCAATTTTCACACCCAAGGTAGTCTTCACACAACTGCATGTTCCTTACACAAGTATCACTTACACTGATAGCATGTATGTTTTGTTTTCCTGTCCTTCCATGTAGGGCACAGAGGACACCTTCTGTTTTCCTGTTGTCATAGTAGGTCTTTGTGATGCTGCACCTGCCTGTTCACCTGTCAGCTCACCAGTGTGCTCCACATTTTTTTTGTGTAGTTGCCTGGGCAGAAACATTTTGTTTTTCCTCCATTGTAAATGATCTCTTATAAGTTCCAGTCCCATTCCTCTAAGAAAATTCCTCTGTGATATTTTGTACTTGTTATTTTCTTTGTAAACTATTAAACTATTTATGCCACATATGTTAAGGATTGAGTAAAACACAACCGTTGGCCAATGCTTTGTGTCTCAAGGACATCATAGTTGCTGCGTAACTCATCAACAACATCTACTCCACCTTTGGTATTGTTGTAGAAAGTTTCCATCTCAGGTTTCCATTTTGTTGAGGTTTCCTATCAGTATTTCCATCATGGTGAAATGTTGACATCAGCAGTACCAGTTTGTTTTTCTTTGCCATATACAAGGCCAATGTTACATCTTTCTAAAATCCAAAGATTGTACTATACAATTAACTGTTTTGAAATCGCAACGTTTCATTTGGAATTTCTGCTTTATTCCTGTGTACAATTTCTGCACTGGTCAACTTGTGCTCTGTTAGCAAATGTAACATCAATTGGAAACCGGTAAACCAGTTGTCAAATGTCACATTCCAATTAGTTTGGGAGATGGGAGCAACAAGTCTGTTGACAACATAATTCGGTTTATTACTATTTGAATAAAGACCTGATAGCTGAGTTCCAGGATAAATGTCTAAATTGAAAGCATAATAAGTCTTTGCATCTACGCATAAATTTTTATGCCATATTTTGACCCATTGCTTTTCCATAAGTCTTTTACATTCCTGTGATTCCCATGAGAAATCCCTGCTAAGTACAGCAGACCTATCAATGCTTTCAGTTTAGCTAGTGAGGTGTCATAATAAATACATTTCTTAATACAGCTGTTGTTGCATACAGAACATTTTACTTGCATTTTGGCCTTTGTGTATTTCACAGCATCCTGTAGTATTTCATCTGTTACAATTTCTAACATTTAATGGCAGTGCTGGCATTCTGTCTAATACATTTCACCCCTGCCAAGTCCCTCACTATATTTTCAGACCTAGTTCTAACATTGGATTGTTCCATTTGGTTGCTTGGGCATTTTGCAACATTGTGACTAGTCAAATATGTACTCACGTTGTTTCCTTCATCATCTGTATAAGTACCACACAATAACCGATTGCGCCACTTGAGCTCCTTCTTTGTCATCTGAATCAAGGAGGTCTACATTCCTGTGTCCGTATCAGTCAATTCTTGCTGCATTTCATTATTACAGGAACTTCGGCTCACATGGCCATCATTAAAGTCATCATCATCATTATCATCATCATCATCATCATCATCATACACCCACACCATTCTTCTGTTATGAAACCATGTATTTTACCATAATGGATCATCTTCATCATCCATGCATGAGTAATTTAATGATTCATTTTTTACCTCCTCCAAAACCTGCAAATCTGATTTTTCATGTGCCATTGTACTGAATTGGGCTACTTCTACCAGAAAAAAGAAAACTTTTTTTTAACAAATCCTAGAGTAGTGCAGACCCTCTGTGATGCTTGGGTAAACATACACAAAAGCGGTTAGATGGAGCATAACGTGTGTACAAATCCCATTTTGCCACTTTTGCACATGTGCACACACCTTGCTGTTTGTCATACCAAGTGGGTTAGAACATAGATTGCTTCCTATATCCCTCAGGGAAAGTATTGAGATGCACAGCTGGCTGGTGTTACACTAAAATACAAATTTACAGTAAAAAAGTAAGGTATGGGTCCACTGGACCCAGTGTTATGCTCCACAGGTATTGTACCTTTTGTGCCTTTGTATTTAAAATATATTTCTTATAGCCAGCATGTAGTTTTGTCTTCTCCGTCCAGTCTGGCAATCTGTGCCATTTAATTGAAGTGCTTAATTTAGACCACTTACATTAAAATACCTGATAAATTTCAATACATTGATATTTGTCAGTGAGGGTAAATGAGCTTTCAGCCATACAAACAGCCTACTGCAGTACGTGTGCCATAAATTTGCCACCACTGATACAGATGGTTTAAATCTATCTTGGAATTTTTTTATTTTGTTCTTTACTCCTTTTTTTCTCTTATTCTGTCTTTCTTTGCAATGTACATTTTCTTCATTCCATTTTATCTTTCTATATTGGATTATTAGCTTTAGAGTTTGTAGTAGACATCTTTAACTTACTGTTCTACTTAAGTAATATAAAAACCTTACAGCAGATTACTTCTCTCTCCCCTCCTGGCCTCCATTCTATTTTTGTCATACACTTTACTTCTCTCTGTGTTGTAGCCCATTCTTGTACATTGATACTATTTTTTGCTTTAAATAGTCAATTATCTTTTAAAAGAGATGTGAATAGTAAGGAGGGAAAAGGTTTTGTATTCAACCATATGGTAGTCATTTCTGAGGTTTCATTCTTTTGTGTAGATCTAAATTTTCATCTGGTGTCGTTTGCCTTCTGTCTGAAGGACTTATTTTAAAAGTTTTTATAGTGCAGCTCTGTGCCAGTGATGGAGACTTCTTTTTTGTATGTCTGAAAATTCTTTTTTTTTTTTTTTTTTAATATGCGGGTACCGGGAGTTGAACTCAGGACCTCGCGTTTGCCAGGCAGGCACTTATGCTGCTGAGCTATTTCACCAGCCCTGCCTTAAATTTTTTTTTTTTTTTTTTTTTTTTTTTTTTTTGGTACCGGGGGGACGACCTCAGGACCTCGCGCGCCAGCAGGCGCCCGTGCCACTGAGCGATATCACCGGCCCCTTTTTCGTATGTGGGTTCCGGGAGTCGAACTCGGGCCTTCGCGCGTGCAAGGCAGGCGCTTAAGCCGCTGAGCCGTCTCACCGGCCCTGCCTTAAATTTTTGAAAGATAACTTTACTGGTTATAAAATTGTAGATTGACAGGTTTTTTTTTTCTTTCAGCACATAAGATGCTGCCTACTGTCATCTGTCTGGTATTATTTCTAACTAGAAGCTTATTTTTGTTGCTCTATATACTATATAACATCATTCTTTTCTCTGGCTGCTTCTGAGATTTTCTGTTTTTCACTTATTTTAAGCAATTTGACTCCATGTCTTGCTGTAGTTTCTTCACAGTTGCCTTGCCTTTGAGTTTGTTTAGATTTTTAGGTCTGTGGGTATTGTTTTAGTAAATTTGGGGGAATGTGCCATTATTTCTTAAAATATTTCTCTTTCTCTGTTCTATAGTGAAATTCTGTAGAAATTTAACTACAGATATATTTGGTTTATTGACATTGTCCATAGCTCAGTGGTGCTTTGCTCTTGTTTGTCCTTTTTTCTCTCCGATTTTTTATTTTGAATTTTTTTGAAAATTTCTATTGTTAATACTTCAGCCCTATCTAATCTGCTGTTATAGTCCCATCCTGTGTATTTTTCTTCTAAAACACTGTATTTTCATTTTGATTTATTTGGTTTTCTTTATACCTTTCACACCTATCTTTAATATGATATTTTCAGCTACCTTATTGAATATAATAACTGTTTTAATATTCCTGTCTATAAATTCTATCATCTTTGGCATATGTGGGTCATTTTGATTGATTTTCCTCTTTATTATAAGTCATTTTCCTGCTTGTTTGTATGCCTGTTACTTTTATTGGATGCCAGACATTGTGAATTATTGGATGTTAGAGATTTAATTTTATTAAGTATCTTTGAGCTTTGTTTTGGGACAAAATTAAGTTACTTGGCAATGGTTTGATGCTTTCAAGACTCCCTTTTAAACTGCTTCCCAAAGCCCAGAGCACCCTTCAGTCTAGGACTTTCTCCTGTATAATCAGTATCCTTCTGAGCATTTGATGCTCTGTGTTTACAAGGCTTTTTCACTCAGGCTTGTGGTAGCACCTGCTATTCCCCACCTATATGATTCCTGAAATTTTTCTGCCTGCTTCATTTGGGTGGTTCTTTCCCTAGCCTTGGGTAGTTTCCTTACATGCCTTTGTGATAAGTACTCAGCTAAAGGCTAGTGCTGCCAGATCCCCTGCAGACCGCTCTATGTTATGTGTACCTCTCTCTCTTACAATGTTTTTTAATCCAAATCAAATAGAGTGAATAGAAAAAAAAAATTAGTGGCTCCCTTTTTCATTCCCCTGAAATCTACTGTTCCTCATATAACCACTTTTAATTTTTAAATTTATTTTCTCTTATTTACCTCCACATTTCTATGTAACATGTTATCTTTGTTATTTCCTGCTTTTTCAGCTTTAGTTATTACATGATACCAGTTGTAGATTACAGTTCAGCTCCTTTAAACTATTACCACCATACAAGTATTCTTCCTGCTACCTTTCCAATGAAAGTTAAATTGGTAGAAAATCTAAAAATTTGGCCATGCAAATTTTATGTATGAGTATTTCATTTTTTTACTTGTTTTGTTTTCCATAAAACTGCCATAGCTGCCTTGCCTCCTGAAAACCACAGATGGGTTAAGAGTTCATTCTCCCTCTTGCCTCTGCTTTTATCCTCCCTCCAGTTGCCTTTACTTTTTTGCAGACCAGGTACAGACCAGCTGCAGCTTGAGCTTGTTTGGCTGCTGTCACCTGCAATTTTTATCCCTCTCCAGCCTATTGATTCTCTTCCTTTTCCCTAGTGTCTGACATTCTGGTTCCTATTTCCCACACCTTCCTTCTTTCTGGATTTGCTCCTCCAATTTTATATTTGAGCCATCTAAACATGTTTTTAGTTTATTTTGCACTCAAATGATGATGATTTGTGCAACTGAAGAATTCTAGATTTAAAATTATTTTTTTTCAGATTTTTCTTTTTTTTTTTTTTTTTTCTTTTTTTTTTTCCAGACAGGGTCTCACTATGCAGTTCAAGCTGGCCTTGAACTCACTTTATAGCCCAGGCTGGCCTTGAACTTGCAGCGATCCTCCTGCCTCAGACTCCCAAGTGCTGGGATTACAGGTGTGCCTTTTATCAGAATTTTGAATGCATTTTCTCCATTATTTTCTGACAGCCAGAAAAATCATTGTGGTGCTAGTTTCTCTGTGTGTAACTTGTTCCTTCCCATTTGGAAGCTTTTAGGATTTTTATCTGTCATGATCTGAAGCTTCATGGTGCTACACTTGGTGTGGCACTTTTTTCATTTATTGTAGTGGGTACCTGGTCATCTCTTTAATCTGGAGACCTGTACCTTTCAATTCTGGAAAACTTCTTAAATGATTTGTTTGATAATTATCTCCCCTCTCTTCTGTAGTTTTGAACTCATCCTATTTTGATATTGGATCTCCTAAATTCCTTTTTTAAGTCTCTTATTTTTTAATCTCACAATTCATCTCTTTTTACTTCTACTTTTTGGAAGATGTTTTTTAACTTTATCTTCCAATCTTTTTGTGTAAATCAAAGAACTGTAAAATAAAGTTGAATATAACAGCTTTTTCCTTTGTAATTTCTTTGGCACTTCTTTCTCACAGTGGAGGGGAACCAACACTAAAGCATTATTCATTGTTTATAAATCAGTTTTTTCTGAATGTATTTCAGTTTATTTTGAATATTTTTTAAATTGACAGATAAACATCTATTCACTATATACAGAATTGTTTTTTGAAGTAAATATACATTGTGGATGGTTAGATCTAGCTAATTAACAGATGTATGACTTCACATATTTATCATTTTGTGATGTGTAACATCCATTCTCTTTGCATTTAAAAAATACAGCGTGAGGTCCTGAGTTCAACTCCCGGTACCCACATAAAAAAAAAAAGTATATCATAATTACAGTTATTATGTTGTACAACAGGTCTCTTAAACTTATTCTTACCATCTACAGTTTCACCTATACCCTCTCATTCTTCTCTTCCCCCAACCATCCTAGCCCCTGGTAAGCACTGTTCTACTCTCTGCTTTTGTGAGATCAATTTTTTAGATTCCACATACAAGTAAGATCATGCAGTATTTGTCTTTCTGTGCCTGACCTATTTTACTTAATGTTTTCTATTTCTATCAATATTGTTGCAAATGATAGGATTTTATTCTTTTTTTATGGCTGAGTAGTATTTTATTATGTGCAGGATATATATACCACATTTTTTAAAATCCTGTGATTTTATTGTATTTGCTTAATGTAGTGACCCTACTACCAGTGCCTAGTAAGAATAAGCTAGAAAAGTAGAGATGACCTGAGAGTCCCTAGACAGCAATAACTGGGTCAGGTGCAGGGTGCTGTGCCTTAACTACTTCCTTGTCAGTCACTTTAGATCTCCAAGGAGTTTGGACAGGAGGAGAGTGTCCTCGTTAATTGGTGGATCACCATCTGTACCAGTACTGGCTAAATCAGATCACGTTTGGAGAAAAGCATGTGTTACTGAGTTAGAAATATACAGGTCCTGCCCCTGCCCCTCTTCTCCTATTGCTTTCTCTTGATTGGTACCAAGATACAGAGGTGGTTGAGTTGGAATTCATGCAGAAAGGTTCTTTGGCAGACAACAATAGCAAAATACCCCAGTCTCAAATATCCAGGCCCTTGCCTGGACTCATTACCTATGGGAATGAGGGCCTCGTGCCCAAGCTGATTTGTATGATCCATCTTTCCTGACAGCTTGTAGTGTTTTCCTTGTCCTATCAGCAAGTCTTCAGTGAGCTCTGAGCAGGCAACAAGACTCATAGATATTTTGTCTTGCAAATATTTCTAGTCATTTGTACCTCAAATATTTCTTATCCAGTGATTTTCCTCCATGAATCTTTCCTCCGTTTCCTTTGCCTTTTTCAGATTGTCTTTTCAATTTTCATATGAAAATCTAGTTTTATGGGAATCTAGCACATTTATATGAAAGATCTACCAAGATTAGATTTCTGATCATTTTCTTAGTTACATATCCTTTGGCCCAGCAAATTTTTCAGAAGTAGACACACACACACACACACACACACACACACACACACACACACACACAAGTATGTACTTACAAAGATGTTTCTTGCAGTTTTATTTAAAATAGAAAACACTGGAGATAATCAAAATGTGGCTTAGTAGGAATATGGGTTAAGTACAATATGTTGCTTATATTTGCTTCTGTTGCTTAATGCAATAGGCAATCAGTTGAAATGATTAAACAAAAACTATAATCAACTTATCTCTTTCTGTTTATGTTTAAGAACAACATGGGTAAATAAAATTCAGTAATATTTTAAAACTCCAGCCGGGTTATATGACTTTAGAGGGTTTTTTTAAAAAGGTATTCTTCAATACCTTCTCCTCTGGAGTTGCTATTCAATGAAAAAAATGTAGATGGACCTTTTCACATAGTTTTCAAAATATAACTTCAAAATACAGAAAATATTATATAGTAAATAATAATGCTGTTTAGCATTCATAGACAATAGAACTACATGACTGTTTCTCAAGTTCTGATTTTTTTAAGCCTCTACTTACTGTTTCTCATTACAGAAAATGGGAGGAAGACATCTTTAAAAATTGTATCATATGTTTAATTTTTATAATTTATAAATATGCTAATATTTTTTGTATTCAAGTGTGAAGCCAAACAAATGAACCTTATAAATGAAAATGAATTTTATTGTTTATGATAGTTAGTCATACTTTGATTTTTTACCCAGAAGAGAACTATCTTCTTCATCTACTGCATTCACCAGACTTGGTTCCTAATTGCTTTAGACAGTTCTGAAACCAAAGGCCCCCCTGCCAGGCTTGGGTCAGTTTCAAAGACTGTCTGAAGAGCTCCGACGACTGTTTCAGGGCAGGATGCTCCTTGACAGAGAATGCTAATTTGAGAGAGACATGTATCCGTCTGTGTCTCTCCCTGTCTCTCTCTCTCTGTTTCTTTCTCTCTGACAGTAGACTATATTTATATTCTGTGGTCAATTGTATGTCAGAATTATTTGTGACAATTTGCCTAGGGAATAGAGAGGTCCCAAGTATGTACTCAAGATTTTGTTTCTGTTTTTATAATATATGCCATTAGAGGGCAGTATTGTAGAAGTTAAAATTTCCTTCTCAACGACACTGCAAACTGTTTATACTGTAATAAGCAAAATTCTGCCCTTAAGATTTATAATATACTAAATTATAACCCTAATTGATGAACCCTTTCCGATATTTTAAGTTTATAGAGGTAATTCTGTCACAATTTTAACCATTTTTCCACCGATATCTCTTGATTTTTGTTTGGCAAAGGGAATCAGTTAATCATTGTGGCCATAGGTTGTTGGCATCGGCCTGTGCCGCCTGTCCCCAGGTCCCTTTCCCAGACACCACCCGTGGGGAACCAGCCCACTCCTCCGAGCCTTCCCCACCCAGGCGCCACTTGCAGGGATCTAGTCCTGCTACTAGTTTGTTCCCCTGACCCCAGGGTGATTGACAAAGAGACACTGAGTCAGTGTAACATACAGCAGCCAGGTGGGCTCTTGCCTCTAGGGCAGAGGAGCCCCCGAGCTAGACTGGTCCCCTTTTTATTCACCCAGACAAGGTTACAAGCAATCAAAGTAACACAAAGCTCAGCTGCCTTCCACTGTCCATTTAGTACATGCCCAGGAAAACAATTTAAACTCAGCTATATAAACTTTCTCCTTTGTGCTCCCGGAGAAGGCCAATTAAGCCTCAGTTCACCTCTGGTCTCCCACAATAGGTGAAATAGAGGTGAGGCAGCAGCATCTCTTGGCTACTTAACTATTTTTAACCACCATTGGACCCCCCTTTTCACTGCTTCTGGAAACTAAAAATAGGCAAAGAGACTACCTTCAAGGAATTGTGTGCTTTGAAAATGTGCTTGACAGTATTTCAGTACCTCAGATTGGTCTGAGGGACCAGGGGGAATTGCCACTGCCACAAATTTGCCTTAGGGACTTGCTGAAAATAGATTTAGGATTCAAGCTGTGGATTGACTTTTCTAGGTATGAATGGAAGTCATATGTAGTTACTAGTACTGTTGGCAGATACGATTTTAAGGCTTATGTCTCTGGGACATTTTGGAAAGAACCCCTATTTCATTCTGTGGATTCCTTTGATTCAATTTTTATATATCTAGTAAAGAAATATTTTTGTACAAATAACTGATAAATTCACGCAAAGGTAGGATCTCAAAAAACAAATGTAATTTTCTAAAAAGAGTATTTTAAGTATTTCTGCAGTACAGAGTTATCTTTATAAATAAAACCGCCTATAAAATCCTCCCCTTACTCCTCCTGTCTGTAAGAACCAGATAATTGAAGTTGAGACACTCCTGCAAGGCTTTAGCAGTGGGACTGGGCATGCCCAGTAGCTCTGACGGGTCTGGTTGCAAATAGGAAGCTTTCTCCGTTCAGCAGCCACGGGGACAGGCCGCTCTGGGACAGGGGTCTGACTCCTTTAAACGTAAGCACGTGCGGGGCACCAATCGTCCCTTCAGGGACCCTCAGCGGGTGGGCTCCTGCCGAAGCGGTAGCCTGGACGCCGTGGCCGCGGGTCGTGGTAGCCGCGCAGCAGCCCCTCTACCCGCGGCCTGGCCAGCCCACCCTCGGAGCAAGACTGGAGACGGCAGGCGGGGGAGCCCGCGGCGGGGGAAGGCGGGGAGGGCGGGGAAGGCGGAAGGCGGGCCCGGGGAGAGCCGGCCAATGGGCACGGGGCTGCCCTACATATATGTTGCGTTCAGACCGGGAGACCTGGTCTAGAGCCGAGTGGAGCCGCACTTCAGATCGCGGAGGCCTCGTACAGTGCTGTGATCTGCATCTTCCCTGGATCGCCAAGCCCCAGAAGCCGGGTTTCCTTAAACCAGCGCTGGTTTTTTCTCTCTTTACCTGGGCTGCAGAAAGCCAGAAGATTTTATCTAGCTCTAATACGGCTGCTGGTGTCCCTCCCCCCCCCTTTTTTTTTCATTCCCACGAGGGTGTTTTTGGCAGCAATTGCATGAAATCCCAATGGTGTAGATCAGTGGCGATGGATCTAGGAGTTTACCAACTGAGACATTTTTCAATTTCTTTCTTGTCATCTTTGCTGGGGACTGAAAACGCTTCTGTGAGACTTGACAATAGGTAAATGTCGGCTGTGATAGTTTCCTTAAATTTACTCGTAAGATCCTTGTAATAATGCAGGTAGAAGCCAGGCGAATTCCTTTGTCCATTGCTGAGGTTACTGTGACATAGATGTTGCTTTCTGAAATGTTCCTAATTGCCTTATTTTCACAGGTCTAGCTAGAGAACAGACTTTCCCACATTATGTAATTTAGCCTTTTGTGGCTCTCTTAAATAGGGAAATGTCTGGATGTTCATAAGAGAGTGGCTGGTATTTTCTGGAGGGAGACACATTGCATAGCGTTAAAGACTATTCGAAATATAATGCCAGTAATATCACAGAACGGGGGTATCTATCTTTATCTTGGATAAATAAGATAAATTCCATTCATCAATGATCTTTTTTTTTCCAATCCTCTTTTTCAGCTCCTCTGGTGCCAGTGTGGTAGCTATCGACAACAAAATCGAGCAAGCTATGGTATGTACTGATTAAAAATTGTTTGTACTGACTGTGGGCACAGCACAAAAAGCAAGGTGTCTTCAGGCGCAACCAGAGAGCATCCCTTAGGTTCAGAGGATGTTGACTGCTCTTCATACATTTAGAAATACTGGCACTGTCTTCTGCCAGCATGCAGCCACATACCACGGCTGCCATGGAGGGAGAAGGGGCCCTGGGGGTATTGGACTGCTCCTTTCCTGGGCGGATTTCATGTAACGTCGGAATTTGTTCTGGGTGTCCCTTTTTGCTGGGAAGCTCTGGCTCAGTGTCTCTTTCGGTTGGTCCTGGACACATCTTTAGGGATGTGGCTTTACTAGGAATCCTAAGATTTTACTAGGGAGCTGCGGGGGAAAGAGGGTAGAAGTGGGGATCCCGGGAAAGGGCCCTCTAACGGTGCGCAGACAGATCCCCAGATATGCATGCTACTGCATAATGAAAGCGAATTGGAGAAAAGTTTTGTTTTCTCTGCCTGCGCCTGGATTTCTCCTATTTTTTTATTTCCGCCTTGGCCGTTCTTTGTTATTGGAGCAGCGCCTGTGGCTCTTCTCACGGGATTCTCTGCCCACTGTTGCTAGGCAAACTCGAACCTTTAATTTGGAGCTATAAATAACTTGCGCTCCTATTGGCTGCGACCGCTGCCCAGGTTTCTGTGACGTCAGCTTAATCACGACGGGGGGGGGGCGGCTGGGGGTGGAGGGGAGAAAATGCGGCAACTTGCTCTGTAGGAACTGGCTGCAGCTGGTGCTGAGGGAGGCGTCTCCGCGGACCTGGGAGGGACTTGGGGGTGGGGAGGCGGCACTGGGCTGCGGGCCTGAAGTCCAAGCAGCCAGGCTCAGGAACAGGCTTGGGGAATGTAAGGCCCCGGGCAAAGAAGCCCTGGTGCTTTTTGCCATCTCGAATAGGAAACCGACTGAGTGCATCCCTGGCTAATGTCTGCAGAGAAGGCGTAGAATTTTTAAAAGCTTGATCACTTATATATTAAACTTAACAATTGTATAGTTGTATTCAGATTTCTCCAAGTGTCCTCTAAAAAACTTTAAGGACAGAATATGTAGCTGTGCAAAATAACTCTAGAAATTCAGAGTCCAGAAATAGTAAATTAAACTTTTTTTCTTTCAGGATCTGGTGAAGAGCCATTTGATGTATGCGGTTAGAGAGGAGGTGGAGGTCCTTAAAGAGCAAATCAAAGAACTAATAGAGAAAAATTCCCAGTTGGAGCAGGAAAACAATCTGCTGAAGACACTGGCCAGTCCTGAGCAGCTCGCCCAGTTTCAGGCCCAGCTGCAGACTGGCTCCCCTCCTGCCACCACGCAGCCACAGGGGAGCACACAGCCCCCTGCCCAGCCAGCGTCCCAGGGCTCAGGACCAACTGCATAGGCAGATGTGTCCCCGTGGAACTGGCTGCTGCTATCTGATCTGAACAGACGGAGAAGATGTACTAAGGAGAATCTACGCCCACAGTCACCCATTTCATTGCTTTCTGCAAAAGAGACGTGAGACTGACATATGCCATTATCTCTTTTTTCCAGTATTAAGCACTCCTAAGCTTTTGGGTTGAAGAAATTTAGCTGGGTGAATTAAAGGTTAATCAGAGAATTAGCATGGATGTACCCTGTGCGGCTTGGCAGATACCGGAGGAATGGTTTAATTACTGAGGAGCCCAGTGCCTTTCCATCCCTTCCCTGCTGTCCACCCTATTTCCAAGAGTGCGCTCTCCTGCTTGCACGTAGTTTACTGCATGGGGTCAGGAAGCAGTGGAGCTCCTCACTGGACTTTGCTCTCTCCTCTCCTCCCACCATGAAGAACTTGAAAGGGAGGCAAGAGACAAGACAAATGAGGGGGAATGCAGTTTATTGTACAAACTGATGACTGTCACCCAAATACATTAAAAAAGTACCGTGCCTCTTTTTGTGAAACAGCAGATGACACAAAACATTAGTGGAAAAATGGTGACAGGTAGCTGGAATCTAGGCTATCTTACTATGAAGGTTGTTTTGCTTATTGTATATTTGTGTATGTAGTGTAACTATTTTGTACAATAGAGGACTGTAACTACTATTTAGGTTGTACAGATTGAAATTTACAGGTTTCATTGGCTGTTTGAAGAGATGTGGATTGTCTTTTATATAGAGATCTACATGAAAACTACTAATACAAACCACACCTAAAGAAATTTTAAGAATTTGGCACAGTTAGTTACTTGGTGTAATCTGAAATGTAGCTGCTGCATATCTAAAGTAAATCCCCGTTCTCTGAAGTTTTTTGATTGAGCTGTTTGAATACTTTGAAAAGTGATCAATTCTAACTAATGAATTGATTTCCCAGTAGGATTCTGCATATTACCTGTATAGTAGTCATATGGATATGTTTCTGTGCATGTTTGCTACGCAGTTGTAAGGTGTCCCTGTATTTAACTGTTGTACTTGTCAACTTTCAATAAAGCATATAAAATGTTGATAAACAAGTGTTTCCGTATTACAGTGTTAACATAATTACAGTCATTTCCACAACTATTTTCATGTAAAGTTGGGCAATGTGGCCAGTATAGTCCTGAAAGAAAGTGGAAGGGCTGCACTAAGTAGTGGTGCCTGTGATTTGACTATAGAAGTAAAGGGAAATTGATGCTGAATTTCAGTAAAGTCAGTAAGAGGAGATGGCAGGAGACTCACTTTTAACTATTATGTGATTTAGATGAGTTGTTTCACCGCATGGGCTGATGAGGAGGACTGAAGATACTGTCTTAAATTTCCCTGTAGCGTTAAAGTTCTGGAAGTCCGTGAAGATCTTAATTTTCCAGTGTGTACTGAACAGAGGTAGAATGACCCTTATTCTGTGTATAGTCCGAACAGCTCTAGAATCAGAAGATGGAAATTAAGAGAAGCTGATTTCCCCTACAAGAACTCCGTTACTTTGGTTGAGAGGTCTTTCATAGGATGAAATGAGTTTTTGGCTTCTGGGGTAGTAATTTGTTTTGTCCAAGTAGACATATTCCAGGGGGTGCCTATACTGGATTTGAGGTAGGACCTGATGATCAAGGGAGTCCCTCCCAGTTAAATTCTGTAGGACTGTCAAATAGGTCAAAGTTTGAAACACACTGGAGTCCTAAAGCAAATGGAGTGAGCCTGGGAGGTCCTACCCTGCCGTAGGTGCAATGTCAGTAAGCAAGTGACAGGGTGGACTTGGCTCTTGTAATCTCCTGAGGACCTAATCAGTAGCCTTCTGCACAATGGGAGTTGGGCATGTGCGAGCTGTACGCCTTACCTAAGTCCTTGTAGGACAAGGACTTAACTTTTCGAATTCATTTCTCCAGTAGAGCTGGTGGGAGATTGATAGGTGGAGTGGACATCAGAACTTCCTGAAAAAAAATTGTTAGTGTGCCTCTTATAAAGCAGAAGTATTGAAACTGAGCTGCTGACCACCACAAGCTGATCGTGGTTGGCGTGAAGATGTTTAGGAAGTTTCGAGAGGACTTGAAAAAATCATTATTGTATTAGATAACTTAAGCTTAAATAAAGGGATACTTAGTAATTACATTTCCTTGAAAAAAAACTAGTGGGTAGGAATCCCTAGGCATTTCATCTTTTATGTTTTTAATGAAGTTCCTTAATACTTTAGTAATTGTGGAATATTCAAGAACCCTCAATCCCTTTTCCATTATTTAATAGGCCTTTGGGTCTTTCTACTAAAAATGCCAAACCCTCATGAAATTTTGGTAGCTGAATATTGTATGTGAAATAATGAATTATTAAAATCAAAAGATTTTTTATACATGTTCCTTGTTTTAGTAATTATTAATCATGCTTTTAAGTGATTGACATATTTAAGCAGATTTAGTGATTTGAAAAGGCAGTGTGCTCCTTACAGACCTGACTAGGCCTTGTCGGCCTGTGGATTATTATATAATTGATTATATCACACTTGTTCTACAGAGCAAGAACAATTTATAAAGGGAATGGAATGTTGTAGGAGCACTGGGTGTTCATGACATCAGTGACTACAAGACAGACTGCTGTTCAGTGAAGGAGAAAAAGAAACATGATTTCAATGAATGTTGGCTTTCTGTTTCAAATTAACAATGTCTAGAATTCAGTGACTTTTCAATGTGATGAATGTCATACCAGAATCAGTTTTAACTTTACACAAGATATATATAGAAGTTCATTATAACCGAAATTAGAAATGAAAATGAATTTCAGATGCAAACACTACTGGCCCTCGTGTTGCTTAAGTAGTTACAGCTACTAGGGCCTGACAACATGACTGCTTTTAGATGTCAACTTCAAATCCGTTCCGACAACAGTAATAGCATTAAGATTAGAAATAGGGGCAGAGAAAATGAAGTTTTCTCTTCCTCTTAGATAAAATGGCCTGGGAATGGAGGAGTGCCATTAGAACTTGGAAGCAGATGGGGCAGTAAAGTCCCTGAGCTGGCAGGCCATGTGGGAGAGATACGGGGCTGGGTGTGAGGCTCCCGGCTGCCTGGCCAGTGCAGGCTCTGCTGGAACTGGCCGCCTGACCTTTGGATGAGGAATGGAACCCCTCAGACCTGCTTCCCATTTGTAAACTAAAGATCACAAGGAATCTGTCCTGCCTTGGATGCTACAATCATCCGTGTTTATTCCTCTGACATTTGGAGGAGGGGATGTATGTGGGTTGTGTGTGTTTGTTCATTTATCTTCTTGGACCAAAATTAATTTGGTTTTAATCCTAGCTCTGCAGTTACTAGCTCAGTGACCTCAGGCAAGTTATTTGCTGGTGTCTGTTTCTTCATGCTTAAAATGGGGATGTGCCATCTCCACAGGGGTTTTGAAAGGCTAATGCTGGGAGGCAGTAGGCCCAGAGATGGTTTTGGAGCAACTCTTCAAAGAGCGTTTACCTATTATTTTTGAGTCATCGGTCCTCTTGTTTATGTTTGTTTATAGGTGTAACTTTATATTTTTCGTAGGAGTAAAGCTATGCCAACTTGATTTTCTAAGAGCACTTGACGTAGCATCTGATACTAGTGGCTGTTTAAACTTTACTATGAAAGCACAAATAAGAAAAATGTCCTTTAGAATATGGACAGAAATGTACCATTTCTTCTAAGAAATAATACCAAATGACAGGTGTTTCACTGATGCAAATTAGGAAAATTGGAAACTGTCCATGTTTGAAAATGCTACTGGTAGAAGTAAATTATTTCAGATGGGGAATATAGATCTTAAATTATTAATTTCATTATGGAAAAAGCTCTACGTAAAGCAGTGTTGTGGTCCTGAAGTCACTGAGATTTGTAATTGGGCCCTGCCAACATGGGCTACTATTGAACCCAAGACCTCGTGCATGTTAGGCAAGCACTCTAGCTCTGAGCTACACCCTTAGGTCAGGATCTGTGCTTTAAACCCCGTATTTCAGACGCCAATGTCTACCAGATATGACAGATGATAGGGAAGTTCCTTGAGTGAGCGAGGGTAAGGCAGTAGGAGGTATAGTGACTGTGGCAATTAGCAGATGCTCCCTCTAACAGGGACAAGGTAGCTACCACTAGGCTCCATCCAGTTTTGCCATGTGGGAATTGAAACATCATGTTGCCAGAACTTCCAGTTTTTCAAGATCCAGTATTCTAGGGCTCTGCCTCGAAATTGCTGTCTTCTAGACACTGTGCAGACCAAATGGAAGCACACCTACTAAGCAGGTGAGCCTACAGGCCACAAGCTTTCGTGCCTGCTTTCTATCTTGTGCTCATTTCAAGAACCAGTCTTCTGCCCTAGGCAGCAGCTCAAAGCAAGACAAATTAGCCGGTGAGATGGCTCAGCGGCGTACGCGCCTGCCTGGGAAGCGCAAGGGCCTGAGTTCGACTCCCAGAACCAACATACGAAAAAAGGGCCGGTGATATCGCTCAGTGGCGCTGGTGCACGAGGTCCTGAGGTCGACCCCCGGTACCCACAAAAAAAAAAAAAAAAAAAGAGCAGGACAAATTAGAAAAACATTTTTGGTGAGAAAAAGTGGGTACATGCTATCTGGTAAACTATGTGTTTACTGAATATCTTCTACATGGTGGAGATAAGTCAGTGAATAAGCCATAGTCCCTGTCCTCAAGGAGCGCTGACATAGCTACCTTTAAGATAAAATGAGGTCACTTGTTTACTGGCAAAATTTGCCTTCTGTGATACAATATCTGAATTTATTCCTTTATTGTTCCTTCTCTGGTGAACCTTTGGCAAAAAATATTTCTGGGAGTTCTCTTAAGTGCTTTTGTTAACTGAGTGGCACTTCCTCGTGGTAGTATGATCCTACCACTGCATTATGATCCTACCACTCATGGGGGGCGGGGGAGCGAGATTGTGTTTGCAAATGTGTATGCTACAAGGTTGCATCGCACACACCTCAAATTTCCATGACAACATATTTTAATTAAAATAATCTGTCTCATTGTTGCATGAGTACATTCATCTCATGCCCTGATGTGTGGTTTGTAGTCATTATAAACTAGGAGATCAAGAAAACAGAAGATTTAGTGTCCCTCCTCAAGGAGCAAGAGTATGATGGAGGCTTTCAGGGTGACCAACTCTACTGGTTTGCCCAGGGAATTAGGGTGTTCCCAGGAAGTAGTACTTTCAGTGTTAAAATCAGATAAGTCCCAGGTTCAATAAATAGATGAGCACTGAAGTGACCAAACACTCCTGAGTTAGCCTGTAGGAAAAGCATTCCCAGTGATTTGCTATGTGCTTTCCCTTTCCCTCCTGGGATGGAGAAGACTTGGTGACCTTGGAGATATCAGAGCCTTTCCAACTTGGGACCCAGAATGACTAAAGTAGAGTGTCCTCCTCCACTTACTCAAATCCGAGCAGCACAGTTTCATGAGCAAGAGCATTCCACCATTAGGCATTCTGGAACCTTCTCCTACAGTGCAAACCTTGGCTAATATGAAAATGAGTACAGTATCTTGAAAAAGTGGGGAGTGCTGCTGTCCAAACACCTAAATCCTATGGTATTGACAATGGTGATAGTGATGAAACTGTTGAAAGCTAGAGAGGTTGAATTCCACATTGTGAAGTGACAGAACATTTTCTAAAACTCATCTGTAATAACTTAGAAGGCTGACCATGTGCCTCGTGTGTAACTCTGAGGAGCTAGAATAATGGAGCTCTTTGGCAAGAAACTCCACTAGGTTACCTTCCCTGTGTTTCTTGAGAGAAAGGTGATCTCAGGAAAGAATTAATTTTAAATACAGAGGAAAAGGAAAAAGTGCAAAAATTTGGGGCTCTCTAGCATTGGAAAAGCCTATTGCTTCTAGACCCCAAAGAGTTGAAAATAAGACTAAAAACTCAGGGAAGGCCCATTAAACTTTTCAACTAAGCAGGGTGCTTCTTTAGCAAAGATCAGACAAAGGGTTTGACTCCTCATGCATGCCTTTTGTTTTCTATAATTTCTAGGTGGTCACTTCTGCTGAGGGAGAGTCAAGAGAGAGGAAATAATAAAAAATAAGTATGTGCAGAAAAATATTTCAGCTCCTGCTACTGACACACTGAATTGATTATAAACAGAAAAGGGAGACTTCTCCTAGGTTTTTGAGAAACTTTTACTGCCAAGGAAAACACAAGCCAATCCAGACTTAAAGACAACAAAACTTTGTTGGAACCTTTGAAAAATGTGCAGGCCCCAAACATTAAAGAGCTGGAAGCGGGCGAAGTGGGTGTTGAAAGTTGTCTTGCTCCCAAAAAGAGCATTCTTCCCATCACCCATTTCATTTGTAGCCCTGAGAATATTGGACAAGAGAAACTCCCCACAGGGTGGAGAACAGTTTGCCCAGAAAGAAGAATCAGGGTCTAATCAAAGAACTCCCCAACTGCCAGAGCAGGGGTCTTCTCCATACCTGTCTGTCAGGATTCCATAGTTGCCAAGGACTCGGGCCTATCACGTATGTCCAATGGGAGTCTTATTGCAACTACTGTGCCCACCACTGGGCAGTGTCAATGGAGAGGAGATACTTTGTCTTAGTTCATAGATCTCTAGACTTTAGGGAGCCAGAGCCATACCTGGGGAAGCCAAAACCTCCCCTGCGTAATCCTCCATGCTCCTTCCTCTCTAGTCAACTGGTTGGAGATGACTACAACCACTTTGAAAGCCTCGTGTTGAAAAATGGCAGAGCCTTATCATTCTGGGGCCCTGGGTGACTGACTGGAAGGAACAGAGCTTTCCCCCATCTCTCCAACCTGGACCTGCTCAGGACTGTTGTAAGAGAGCAAGAAACAGATTTCTATTGCTTTCAATATACGTTTTTGAGTGTGATACATTAACTGATACACAAACATGTGAAATACATGAAACAATATTATGAAGCAATATAACTGCAAATTAACAGAGTGAAAATTCTATGTATTAGAACCATGGAGCAGTAAATAGATGAAAGGTGAAAAAAGGTAAATCTGGATGTTGACTTTGAAAAAGCTGTAAGATAAATAATTAATACAGGAAGAATAATGTTTGGCAAAGTTATAGAAAACAATTGCTTTCCTATGTGGTAGGAATGAATTATTTTCCTAAGAGTTTAGAAAAATACTTCAATGCAGTGAGAATCAGCCTGCTAAAATTGTAAAGTTTAACTCATTTTGAGGAAGACCAGTGGCAAAGTGTCAGCTGAGATGAGAGGTCACAATCTGGTCAGCCTTGGGTCATACCAGAGCCTCTGACCACAGCTGGCTTTCAGACCTTTTGAAAAAGTGAATTAGTGACATCCCTTCTGAAACTGGGGTAGTGTTTCGAGTTCTAGCAACCTAGAGTCTGTATTGCCTCATAACAACAGTCAGCTGCTGCTGAGTCAGGACCGCTATTCACTTGGTGCAGGTGTGGCCCTCCAGCCACAACCCCGCCGCGCCTGCGACACCCCCATACTGTCAGTTGCCAGCATGCCCCACACATCCAACTCCACACCTGACCCAGGTAGGCACTTTGAGGTTGTGTTCCAAACCATACTACAACAGCTGATTCTTAAAATATTATGCCTTCATTCATTGAATTCTCCTTTTACAATTCCAATAGTTTGGACCCTTAAAGAAGAAAATGATTACATTTCATTCTTGTATGTGTTGGGTTTTATTTTGCTTCATAGAGCCAAACAGTTTAAAATGCATAAAGCTGAGCATTCACCTTTATAGATATAAAACAGTTGGACTGGGCTTCCAGGGAAAGACTAATAGATTCATTTATTATTATTACACATATTGAGCATTTACTGAGTGCTAAGCACTTTCAAGACAATGTCTCATTTATTCCTCGCGCCAACACTGTAAAGAAAGTACTATCAACCCATATTACAGAAGAGAGAATAAGTCATTTGCAATGTCAAGTTTAAAGAACAAATAAGTGTGATGCAAATCAGCATCACACTTGTCTCACAGCAAAGTCTGTGGCTCTTAGCTACTATTTTGTTTGGTTCCTAAAGACAGGCAGCTCCTTCATGACATGTGGAACCTGTGTGGGGCCTGTGGTTGCCTCAAAGCTGGCATTCTGTCTACGTCTCAGTGCGAGTGGAGGCACAATTCGGGGCATGTGAATCCCAGCCCCTTTAGCCAATAGTCGTGGGCAGGATCCTGCCCCAAGCTCTTTCCAAGCTATCAACTCATTGGCCAGTATGAGCAGTGGAATTCTGTGTCCTTTAAGAAACCACATCGATTCCCTGTACCAAAAAAAAAAAAAAAAAAAAAAAAAAAGAAACCACAAAGGGAAGAGTAGGAGTAAACTGAGTTAGAAGATCCCTGGTCAAATACCCAGCATGGCAAACCCTGTGGCCTTCTCTCTTCGAGCATGGCACTAGATGAATCTGCAGCATAGAGGAGACAGCTACATTCCCCATTCCCATACCACAACCCTTAGCCCAGAAAAACCAGTGCTGGAGGGTTAAATGTTTCTATAGATGATGCTATTTATTCATTTGCAAAACCCACTATAGTTATTAAGCACCCACAATGTACCAAGTATAGGGAGTTCTCTAGCTGCGGTGGGTATGGAACTAGAAACAACTTCTGCCTTGAGGTGCCCCAATTAAGGAGCCAAGGCAGATAATACTGTAAATTATTACACATTGTACACTGAAGTGTTGTGGGAACCAAGGAGGGAAAATTAATTTTGTCTGGGAAGTGGGTACCTGAGGGAAAAGAGAGGCATACACAGCTTCAGAGAGGAAGCTGTGGTCTCACTACATACTTGTCTGGGAAGGGAGGGTGTTGCACCACTTGGTGTTGGCTGCCAGAATTTGATCTTCCCTCTTGCCTTTGGGAAACTCAATGTTGCAACCGAAATGGCCCTAATTGACAGGTGCCACATGCCTGGCCACAGGGCCCCAGCCTGGTCCAGTCAGAGTTAGTCAGAATCTTGTCTCAGTCTCGCTCCTTCCCTCTCCCTCTTCCCTCCTCCCTCCTTCTCTGTTGGGATTGGCAGTTTGACAACAAAACTGTTGAATGCACTGCAGCTACAAGCAGAAAGCTTGAGGATCCTGCAGGAGCCATTGCACAGATGCAGAAGACAAAGGCATTTGAAAGAAAGCTGGGTCTATCTGTGTGACATCGTTTGATCCCTATCGTCATCTGGGTCTAAAGCCAGATCTACACCACGGACATCGCTCTTGTCTCTGAACTGGTTTAAGCTGGATTTGCTGTGGCTTGCAAACTAGGGGATTCCCACTGAACGCAGATCTTTTTTCTGCTCTCAGATTATCCCTGTTGTTAAGTAACAAATGACTGAAGTGGTGAGGAACCCCTGGGGTGGATGTGTGTCTCTGGAAAGTATAGTCCAGGAGAAGGCCTTGGACAGAACCTGGGTAAAGCTGGCTACAGAGGTGATCCAGCAGTGAAGGCTGAGGAAGAATCATCGTGGATGAGAGAGGCCAGCCATGGAGCACAGAAGCCCAAGAGGAGTGAGTGGGTGACACTGTGATGAGCTTGAGAGATGCCAGAGCAGATTTAAAGACAGGAATTGTCCATAAGGCCTGATAGCAGAAATATGTGATGAGCTCAAAGGGCTGGAAAAAAAAAATCTAATTGCAGGGGGCTGCACAATGAATGGGATGTGAGAGGGAATTAGTAGAAATCAGCATTTTAAGGCACCCAGCTGCTGGGCATGGTGGTGCATACCTGTAATCCCTACACTTGGGAGGCTGAATCAGGAGGATCATCATGAGTTCTAGGCCAGCCTGGCCTACATAGTGAGTTCAAGGCCAGCTTGCAGTACATAGCAAGACCCTGCCTCAAAAAACAAAAACAAACAAACAGAAAACAAAACAAAAACAAAAGCACTCAGCTATGAGAGAAAGAAACAGCTAGATAAGGGATCAAGGAAAAAAGAAAAAATAAGAGACATTTGCACAAGTTTATCAGTCATAGAGATAAATGCTGAAACTCTCTGAAGAACCACAAAGAAACTGGAACCACAACACAGGTGCAGTAGTCAACCAAGTCACAGAGCAAGGGCAAGAAAAGTGGAGGGGGCACAATGCACATGTGCTTACAGGTGGTGGGAAACTAAGCATCCTTCCTCCTAACCAGATTCCTCCTCTGTGAGCAAGGCAGTGGGGGACTTCCCAGAAAGTTCAGATTTGGAAAGGCTGGGAATGTGAGAAAAGAAATCATAAAATCATATACAAAATTGATGGAGGGTAAAATTTGAAGCCACGCTATTTTAATTCCAACAGCAAATCTAGAACTTGAGGCACCCTTGCTGGCTCTGCAGATGTCTCTTCCCCAAAGCAGGTGGCCAAGAGACCAGGCTTTAAGACTGGCTTTCAGGCTCTGTGTAAAACCAGATGGACTTGGATCAGACAGGACTTTGCTGAGTCGGGGACTCAGACAGTTTATGTGGGAGAAAATAGTGACCTAGATTCCAGCAGTGGGGAAAGGGTTGGGTTGGATTTAGGGACATGAAAGGTGTAGGATTGAGAGAACTATGTGACCGACTGGATACAAGAGTTAGGACCCTGGTGCTGGGTGAGTGCCTGGGACAGAGTGTGTGGCTGGGAAGCTCTTCTGTTCCAGCAGATAAGGAGACCTACAAAGTCACACAACAGAATCACATTACTAGGAGCAGGAGAGGATCTCTAGGCAGCCACTAGTTCCACCCCTTCCTCCTACAGAGAGGGGACACAGAGTCTCAAGAGCATGAAGTCACTTATCCACGATTATGAAGTCAGTGGCCAAGACAGCCCTGGAGCCAAAACTGATTACAATAGAGAGAATGTTGATAAGAGGTGAAGGGAAGAGAAGAGGGGCCGTCATTCATTCATTCGTTCATTCATTCATTCCTCCACTTATTTCCTTCAGCTAGTAAGGATAACCTTTTGGGTGCTGGCGCCACGAATATGAATAGGACCTGGTATCCACCTTTCAGGAACTTCTAGCCAGAGAGGCGGATAGACAGCTGTTGGAATCAAGTGTGCAGGACACAGTGGGACGTTAAGGAGCAATGGTCATTTCTGTGTGGCGTGTCAGAGGATAGGAATCCAGAAAAATCTCTAAAAGAAAGCCACTCAAACTGAAAATGAAAAATGAGCAGGACTAAGTGGAAGAGAACCGCTCAGCAGAGGGTGTGGGACCCTAGCCTGGCCAGGTGGGCAACAGGGGATCTGATTGAGCCATTTTGAGGACAGTGCTATGAAAGCAGGACTCCAGTTGGGCCGGGAGAGTGAGTGCCTCTCCTGGGAAATCCTGTTTGTTTTGTGTGCCTGAGGTGTGTGTAGAGGGGAGGGCATGTGCTAGGGCTTGAACCCAGGGCTCTCACACCGAGGTAAATTCCCAGCCCCTTATTTTTTATTTTGAGACAAAGTCTCACTAAGTTGCTAAATTGCCAAGGCTGGGCTCAAAATTGGCATCCTTCTGCCTCAGCTTCCCAGAGTGCTGGGATTACAGGTGTGTGCTACCATTGGAAGTCGCATTGTGATTGGGGTTGGAAACTCAGAGGAAACTCCAGAGGGAGGTCTTGCTGGGAGATGTGTTACAGTTTTGCCCCTTCTAGATGGAAATTGGCCAGTGGAGAGGGAAGTCAGTTGCCCAGGTAGCTCAGCTAAGAAGCAGAGGAAGCAGAGATTGGAACACACCTGCTAGGCTTCAGGATCTGAGACATCCCACCCTGCATGCGTTCCCCCAAAAGACTCCCACAAACAAAGCAAATAAAAAGTGACAGTGCTAAAATCAGTGAGAGTGTGGGGCGGTGGGGGGAGGAGGATTACCTCCAGCTGGGAAGGGGACTCCGAAGGATGTTGAGGGATGAGGAGGATTTTGACAGAGTAGATTGGGATTCACAGAATGAGGAGAGCTCAATGGGGGAAAACTATTCATTATTCTGATGGAATCTGTACTTCAGGGAGGGAGTGTCTATGGATTTCAAAGCCACGGACACTGACTTGTATTTTCTCTGATTTCTTGGAGGTCTGGGCTCCATTGGTCCACCCAGCCATCTTCTTCTCACCCACTAGAGTCAGTAATTGTCTTATAAGGCTGTCTTGGTATGTCATTTCTTGTTTGTTTGTTTAACACTTTGTGGATGCTAAATATGTGTTGTTAAATAAATGAATGCATGGAAAAAGGAGGTGAGAAAATATTTGAAAAAGACTATCATTCCATTATTTGACAAATGTTTTTAACTATGGAATTATAAAACAGAAGGTTTGACTCACCCACAAAGCACCAAATTTAGCTTTCTTTTCTGAGGTTTATAATCTTTTTTTGTGCCTTGGACCCCTTTGATGTCTGGTGAAGCCTACAAAAACCCTCTCAGAATAAAGTTTTAAATGTTAAAATAAAATATATGGGGCCACAAAGATAACACTTATATTAAAATGTAGTTATCAGAATTTTTTAAAAAATAAATTATCAATGGTCATAGTTATGCTTGTTTATCAACACAATAACAAGATCTAGTAGCAGGTCTCAATAGTCACTGTAATTTCAAAGCAATGATGAGCTTAATGACATTTAAAATATCTGCCACAACAGTAATAGATTTAAAAACAGCTATGATTTCTACTGACAATAAAGTTACGATAACTGCTAATATTAGTGTGGTTTGTTGCAGGTTTAGTTATTTAAAAAAAGCTCTATATGACATGCTTGATATGACAATTAGTGATTCGTGAAACAAAGTTCAGGATTTTTTTTTCCCATTCAACTTGATGCAGCCACTGAATTTTCTACCTGGTAATGAATTTGCGTCCAGCCATTACTCAGCATCTTCACCTGCTGTCGTTGTGAAGTCCCAATAGCTGGGCAAGAGCCACTCCTGAGACTGGGCCCTTCTGAGCCTACAGCAGAAGCCACCGCTGGCAAGTCACGGGGAAGCCAAATATCTGTTGCTTTTGACCCTTCAAATGCAAAGGGAAACACTGGAGACAGCTGCTCTGCTTTGCCTGAGGCCATATGGGATTTGCCTCCAGAAAAATCTCTGCACTCAGAAGCTCTGACAGGCTGAGGAGGCTCCTGATTTGGTTGATTCTAAGCAGGCCTGAATCTGAATTTTTTCCTTTTCACCTCACTGACAAGAATTGGATGAGACCGTGGCTTACCGGCAGTCAGCTGAAGGGTTTGTTTATTCATTTGTCTTCTGGGCTGTGTATCAAATTGGAAATGAGGAAAAGGAACAATAAATCTAAGGGTTGGTGAGTGCCCGTGGAAGCACATGGCATTTCTGCCCTGGGCGCAACACTTCCGCAGGACACTTTGGCTTTACGGACCCAAAGCCTTAGGTCTGTGCACACACTCAGGTCTAGTAATTCTCCTGCTTAAAGTTTTTCTTGAGAAAATGTGTTTATCACAAAGATAGGCACAGAAAATTTTTATTGCTGTTTTTAACAATAACAAAATACAGACGGTAACAAAAAATAAATCAGTCCCAATATATTGCAAAAAGTACCAAACCAAATACTGCAGGAATCCAAAAGAGTATTTCAGTGCCATAGCAACTTGAAAGCTGACACATATAATTGGGAACGATTCCAGCAGCACTTATAGGAATGAGGACAATGGCCACTCACTGATAAGCATTGTTTTCTAATTTCTCTATAGTTTTTGCAGGGAGCATGTATTACATAGCTTTGCTATTTACACTTATTTTCAAGGATATGAGTGGTAAACTTGTGTCTGAAAGAGTACCCACTGTTTTTGTTTAAAAAACATTATTTCTTTATGAAATTCCAGCTCAATTCACACCTGTCACCTATCTCCTAACAATGTGAATTCAAGAAGGACAACTTACAAAAAGAAGAAAAAGAAAGGAGGGAAGGCAGGAAGGAAGAGAGAGAGAAAGCTGAAGTACTGTACGGAAAACTCTGGATGGGATGTGGCCTGGTGGCCCTCCCCTTGAGCTCTTCCTCCTACTAAGTAACAGCAGCAAGCTTGGAGGTTATAGAAGGTCCATGCCCAACCTCACCCCTGACTGTGTGTTGCAGGCATCTATCCCAGGCTGCCATGCTGGCTGGGTGGCAGGCATGGCGGTGGTGAGTGTCTCCTGGTTTATGCACCACTGGCTTCTGGGGTTCTTTCCCACTCCAGAACTCTTACCTCTTCCTCCTCCTCACCTGGGAAAGGTGAGCATGGCAGCCTTTTTAGTGATGGTCAGCAGGCTCCAGGCAACTCTGGGCAAGGAGCACAGACTCATCTTGCTGAAACCTTAGCCTTCTGGAATCTGCTGTTTTCAAATGTTTCGAATTTCTGATGCTTTGCTTTGGCCTTACAACTTTTATCTTTCAGATGTCTCAAGTATAAATATGTATAGTACCTTCATGACTTCACTCCACATATATTTATTAAGCATCTTTTTTTTTTTTTTTTTTTTTTTTGTGGGTACCGGGGGATCGACCTCAGGACCTCGCGCGCCAGGAGGCGCCCGTGCCGCTGAGCGATATCACCGGCCCCTTTTTCGTATGTGGGATCCGGGAGTCGAACTCGGGTCCTCGCGCTTGCAAGGCAGGCGCTTAAACCGCTGAGCCATCTCACCGGCCCTTATTAAGCATCTTTATTTTTTATTATTTTTTTTTTTGTGCGTACCGGGAGTTGACCTCAGGACCTCGCGCGCCAGCAGGCGCCTGTGCTGCTGAACGATATCACCGGCCCTTTTCTCGTATGTGGGTACCGGGAGTTGAACTTAGGACCTCGCGCTTGCCAGGCAGGCGCTTACGCTGCTGAGCTATCTCACTGGCCCAAGCATCTTTATTATGGAGAGCAAACTGTTCTGTGGCTCCCTGTAAGAACATTGGGACCTTTCTGCCCCACTATGAACAGGAAGAGCTCAATTATTTTTCTCAGTTTGGTTAAGGAGACCCTTCAGGTAAGGATGTAGAAGATGAGGAAAACAACCCATGCCCTGGCTGAGTGCAGAGTGCACTGGAGTGGTTGCTGCTGGGCAGTGGAAGGGACCAGGGTTTCCATGCGTGTGGAGTTGGTGCGGGAGGGATTGTCACAGCTACAGCAAGGAACCCACACGGATGACCGCAGCTGGCTAGACAGGGCTGAAGTGCCTGCAGGAGTGAGCTGGTCTGTTGTGTGTGGATAGAGCTACGAACAGAGCTTTGTGCCTGCATTAGGATTCTCCAGAAATGCAGAGCTAATAAGAGAAATATAGATGTCTAAGAGGGGGTTGAGTATAAGAATTCACTCATATAATTATCAAAGCCAAGAGTCCCATGATTTATAAGCTAGAGAGTCAGGAAACCCAGTGGTGCAGTTGAAGGTCTGAGAACCAGGATCTCCAATGTCTGAGGGTGGGAGAAGGTGGATGTCCCCATCAAGAAGATAGCAAATTCATCTTGACCTTGCCTATTTGCTCTATTTAGAACCCCCCCCCACACACACACACAATGAATTGGGCCATGGTTGTCCACACTGCATTCAGTTCACCAATTTTCATGCTAAGCCTTCCGGTAACACCCTCACAGATAGGCCCAGAAAACAACGCGTTACCAGCTCTCTGGGCATCTCTTAGTCCAGTCAAGTTGACACAAAAATTAACCCTCCCAACACCATACCATTCCTTCATTCTTTCACTCCACCCACTACCTGTTTGTAATGAGTTCTTCTCTATGTGACTACTCTAAATGTTATGTGGCTCTGAATGCCACAAAATAATTTCTGCCACCTGGGAGGCAATGGGAAAGGAAACAACTATAATCTAGAAAAAGCACTGCAGGACTGGAGGTGTGTGTGTTTAATGGGCAGCACTGGGGGCCAAGAGGAAATGAATGAGCAGCTCTGCTGGAGGAGGTGGGAGGGAATTCTAAGCAGAGGAAAGAGAGGTGTAAAAGCACAGCCTCATGAAACAGGGTAGCCTGGTCTGAGAACTGGGTCTCGTAGCCAAAGCCAAGACTGTTCACCCTGGAGGAGACCAGTAAGGTGTCAGAGAGCAGGCCCTGGGGCCACCAAGAGAGCTGCAGAGACAGGCAGCATGTGTTCAGCCTCACCTTTAGAAGACTTTTGCTAATATTCATAGGCCAGGCAGGTTGGGAATAAGGGGCTGGGCTGGGGACAATGGCTAGCACTGTAGCTCAGGGAGCATTTGGGAAACTGGCCATATCTAGTGGTGGTCTCCCTGGGAGGAAGGAATGGGTCTGAGATCTATTCAGGAATAAAATAGGAAGGATGTAATGGGAAAGGGTGGCCCAGCAATGACTGTGCTATGCTGCATGTTTGGGGACGGCAAGTTGAGGTCCGTTCTGCACTGGCTGTGGGACAGCCTGGAGATTGGGAGTAGTAGGAGGTTATTTGGATTTGGTGCTTGGGAAGGAGAACCCCTGAGCCAGAGTTGAGCTGTACAGACAATGCTGTCCTGGGAAAGGGGCCCTGCTGCAGAGCCAGACAGCCAGGGTGGTCCCAGTGCCACCGCCTGTGACCTTGTGCAATACATTTTGGCTCTTTGTGCATCAGTTTTCTCCTCTGTAGAGTGCAGATCGCACAGGTTTGTGGCACGGATAGAACCTGTGGATTGTGCACCTAGTCGTGCTCAACACATTACGACTACCAGGGACTCCGTGTGGTTGAAGCGTTATCGCAGATGAGGTGGGCAGGGAAGAGAGCTGTGAGTGAGAGGAGAGGAGCCAGAGGACAGCTGAGACCCTGAGCAGTAAAGATGTTTTCTTGTTTCTTTTCTGAGGCAAGATGGTGCCTAAGAGGTTTAAAATATTTAAAACAAAATCTCTCCAGACTTATATCTAAATATACTGAATAACTTCATTTTATGAGCAACCCAACTTGAAATGTACTCCTTATGTTTCTAAATGAATAAAGCAACACTGTAAACACCCATCAAGCCTCAACTTTGCAGGTAACTGGCTGAGTGACCTCGGGGAGCCACCTGCTTCCTCGGAGCCTGAGGTAGTTCACTGTAAAATGAGTTGGTCAGATCAGAAGCATTGCTCAGGTTTCTTCCAGCCCTAAAATCTAGCTCCAAAGGCAACCAAATGTTTGCCTGGTTTTAGTTACTTGGTGGACTGGAAAGGTAAATGATGGAATATTATATGGGGATAAGGGAGAAGCTCGGTCCAAAAGAGGCATGAAGTCAAAGCAGGTGGGGGGGACACTGGAGTGGAGGGTGTTCAATCCTAGGGACTGGGCACCCTGGGCTCTGCCCTGGTCTCTCACCAGGCTGGTTTGATAGCTATCAGGGAGGTGGGTTCTGGTTTCCTTCTCTATAAAATGGAGACGCGCATACGTAACTCAGAGGGTGAGTGTACTAACGTGGTTTGTTTATGTTTGATGGGCTTGTAGAGATGTCTAGAGTTATTAAATGAGGATACTGGGGCAAAAGGCTAAGAAGATGAAGAAGGGTAAACGGATCTACAAACTGAACAATGAGAGCCCACAATAGTTGCTAACAGTAGGTGCAAGTTCAATTCTGAGCTTCCAAGCTAAGAGCAAAAGGGTATAATAACAGTCCGAAGCTATCACTTGTGGCTTAAAATTTGTCAATGGCTTCCTATTGATCTTAAGTAAAACCCAAGCTCCTTGCCTGTCTGTCTCACACCCTGCTCCTCTCTCCCCAGCCCCTCTGACTTTGTAGACTGAAGAAGCCAGACTTCTCCCCAGCTGGACCAGCCAGGGTGCACTCTCTCTCATGCCTCATGCGGCTCAGGTCACCTATCTCTTCCTTCAGGAAGCATCCCACATCTTATGGTTTGTGTCTAGATGTCCCTCCAAAGCCTCATGCAGTCATGGGGGGTGGGCTTTTCAGAGGCGGTTGAATCTAGAGTTTGCGATTGATTCATGGTCCATCGCTGGGATTAAGAGTATGAGTGCTACACCCACCCTAGGGCGGTAGCCTGCTTACAATATAAAGAACAGAAAAGGCTTGTCCCTTCCTTCCCTTACTTGCTTTTGCTGTCTTCTGCCACCATGAACTGTTGCCCTCTGCTACGTGCCACCCTGCCTTGGAACCAGCTGATTATGGACTGAAATCTCTACAAACTGTGAGCTAAATAAACATTTCCCCCTTTAACTTGTGGGTGTTGGGTATTTTGTTTCAGTAATGAGAAAAGTAACTAAGATACCACATGGAACATTTCTCTCTGGAAGTATCCTGTGCCTCCCAGGCTTTCCTGAAACGGCAGCCTCTCATCTCTCCAGTCTCTACTCTGCTCTGTGCCTCTCAGAGTGTTTGACCCAAAAGTGCTTAGTGCACATGGGTAAAATGAACAGACCTGCTGAAGTTTACATGGCTTTCACTGTCCTGAGATCTGCCAGGTTCCCACATGGGCCTGCAGAAAGGGGAGCCATGGGAGGTGATGGACATACTGCACAGCCCCAGCTGGCGGCTGAGTAGAATAAATGGTGATCTTCGAGGAACCAAAGGGGCCGATGGAGTGAGGCTATGGAAGTACTCACTGAAGAAAGTACTCACTGAAGTCACATGAGGTGAGGAGAGAGTATGGCTATGGAAGTACTCACTGAAGGAAGTACTCACTGAGGTCACATGAGGTGAGGAGAGAGTGTGGCTATGGAAGTACTCACTGAAGAAAGTACTCACTGAGGTCATATGAGGTGAGGAGAGAGTTTACTGGAGAGGGGAGGGGAGGCACATGGTGAGTTTAAGATAATTTACATAAAATTTTCTAGAGGCATGTGAGGAAGTCTGCTTTCTACAATCACTCGCTAGACAAGAGGTAGCACAGCCCCAGGAGACATGTTCTAGGACAAAAGTCACTAAGGTGGAAGGCCAGTGACTAATTCTGAATTATCCACTGTAGAGACAAATAACCAGCAAAGTGAAAACTTTCAGATGTGCTGAGCTGTGAACCTCATGGTAAATATTTCCAGAACCTTGAAATATCAAAGCAACTACCTCACCCTGACATTCCAGATGCACAGATTGCTCCAGTGTCCAGTGAGCTCTCTCTCTGTCTCTGTCTCTTTGTCTCTCTGTCTATCTCTCTCTTTCTCTCTCTCTCTGTCTCTCTCTCTCTCACTCATTGGATTCTAAGCTACTTGGAAACAGTGAGAACATGTGCTTTTCATACATCTTCTATAACATCTGTCCCAGAACCTTCACATCATACTTACTTGCTGAACTAAATTGAAGACAGAAGATTAGAGATGAAGTTTTCAGAGATGTAGAGAAGACACACTAAATTTAATGATGTAGGCCTGCATTTCAGGGCTTTTTTTTTCTTAGTTTGTTAGTACATATTTGCAGCACATAATGTTTATATTCCTTGTGTGGAATTGGTACGTGTATATAGCACACCCCAAGTCTTTTGTTTCCATACCCTATCCCTTCCCTCCCTCTCCCCTCCTTCCATCTTTTGATCCCCTTCCCCTTTGAGAAAAATCTTTAAAAATATTTACTAGCTTACCAAAAAATAATTTGGAGCCTATATATAAAGGGATTCAGGTTCTGTACAATCCTGTACACTCCACCCTCCATATTTATGAGCTCCTCATCCACAGACTCAAAAAACTGTAGACTGAAAATATTTGGAAAAATTGCATCCACACTGAGCATGTACAGCATTTTATATATGTCATTGTTCCCCCTTGGCTGGACCTTATCAGGAGTATGGAGATCTATTCTGGGTCTCATAGAGGAGATGGGTCAACTCAGAATGCTTTCAGGGAAGGATGATTAGGAAGGAGGAGGCTCTCAAAGCTCTAAGATATGGGAAATGATTGAAACTAGATTCTATCACACCCACACCAGAACTTGCTACTCATTCTAGACTCTTTACTTCACTCAGTCCCTCCTGGAACCAGACACAACTGTCTGTTCCCTGGTGTCCCCAGCTGAATTCTCATGCCCATTGTGTCTCACTCAGGCTTCTGTGGCAGTCCTTCCTCCAGATCTGCTCACCTCCAACCAACTCCCATGCGATCTTTCTAAACTGCACATCTGTGTTGCTTCCTACTAAAGTCCTTTCTGGATACTCCTACATTCACCATCTGACCCGAGCCTTTCATGATCTGACCCTAGCCCACTGTTACAGCCTCATCCTATTTCCTCCCTTCTAGCCACATGCCCAGAAGGTCCCTTAATATTCCCAACATTTTCTCATCTCCATATATTTGTACCTACAATTTCCTCTGCATGGTGAACAGAACCAGTAACTCAAATTAAACTCACTAAATATAAAACAAACACATTGATCCAAATATGCCCACTTCAATGCCCCCCAAAAGCATAAGTGTTAAAGGCCTGGAGCCTTTAAGAGGTGGGGGCTAGTGGGTGCTTAGGTCATTGAGATCGTGCCTTTAAAGCAGACTGTAGGACCCCAGTTCCTTTCTTCTTTCTTGGGCTTTCTAGCCATGAAGTAAATTATTTTGTTCTGTCACACACTCCCACCATGATGTGCTGCCTCACCACAGGCCCAAAGCAAAGGGACCAAACAACCATGGACAAGAGTGTCCAAAACTATGAGCCAAGATAAACCTTCTCCCTTCATGTGGTGATTGTGTCAAGCATTTTGTCTAACAAAGTGCTAACACATTGTCCAAATACAAAGTAACCCAGGATGTAAAACCAATCCAATATGAAGAATCTCTGTCCTGCCCTAATTTTTCCCTAAGTAGAATATTTACACTTATTGCTGGGAGTGGGGAGGTGGTGCTCAATAGTTCTAGCTTTACATCTTCTCAGTATCCTGAATTCAAGGACATGAAACCGGTTTTGTCACTAGCAGCAGATCCCAGGGAGGACTCTGGGGGTGGTGGCCAGGGAATAGGGGTGCACTCTGACTAGCTGTTGTGCAACAGAGAAGAACAGCACATCTTTCTCAGATCCCACCAGGGCCAGGGAGAAAAGAAAGTAGGGGAGGCAGCTCCCCAAAGGAAGTAGGTTGCAGGCAGGTCATGGCATTTTATGAGCCTTCTCCATTCTTCCCTGGCCTTCCCCAGAATCAAATGCTTCTACCTGGTTTTTCCAGAAGTCTTCATTAATTCCTCTCTTCCACCTCAAGTTATATCACTGTGGGTTTTCATTGTTGTTGTTTTTAATGTGCCTTCTCATCTGTCCAATGTAAGTTCCTGAAAAGCAGACACTTTGTTAGTGCTGATCATCCCTCTATTTTCCGTCCTCCACCTTCTTCCCCTGCTGGCCCATGTGGATGGCACTGCTGGGATCCTGAGCCCTCTGGCTACAGGTGGGGTTTTTGTGGCTGAGTCAGGAGATGAGGGCTGAGCCACTGGTCCCTCTGGTGATTTCCCTGCAGGTTCCTCCCGGCTGCCTCCCTGGACTGACATGACAATTCCTTTGTCAACAGGTCAAAGTCTGGCAGCAGCTCCTTCCCCTCGCCCCTTCCAACTTTGTTCTCTGTTCACAGCTGGGGGAGGGCTGCCCTATCTCTTTAGACTTCCCTGCACTCTGCCCACACCTTATAAATAGTTCCTTTATTGAACTGTCCTCATGTTACCCGATTAGGACCCCTGCTGAACAGTCTTCTATTTAGCTTTGTTGCCTAAGGACCTAGCTCAGAGCCTTCTATATCACTGGCACTTAATAAACTCAGGAATTAAGGAATGATTAAGCATCAGTTGGTATAGGGATATTGAATCTTACATGGAAAATGGACTAGGAGAGCAACTTTCAAAACTGTTTTTGACCAGCAAAACATGGTAAGACATATAGCTCAGACTGCAGTGCAGTATACACGTACATAAGTATACACACCTGGTTGAGTTTTGTGAAGCAACAGTTGCTTTTACTGTGTGTGATGCACACTGATATTTTCTACTTAATTCTGCTCCATTTCAATTTTTCATAACTTCTCTTTATGATCTGCTAAATTGATTTCATGGCCTGTAAAGCAGTTGCAAACCACATTTTAAAAAGTGGCCATTAGTACCGTCTGCATTTTGGAGAGCCCGTGACTTCCGTGTTAGACTCCTAAGGCAGAACGAATGAGGAAGTAATAATGTCATGATGGAGATGCACTTAACGGGAGGTGGCTTCGCTGCCTTGAAGAATCAGATGAAGTTGCCATTCTGTCTTCGGTTTTTGAATTATTTCTCAAAGTTGAATATTTTTTTAAGGGATAACCTGATTTGAAGGAGGGGTGGATGAGACCTCTTAAAACATGCTGCTGACAAGCATGATTTTGAAATTTCAAGGTCTTGAAAGCGAGTGTCTGAGAACCATAGGGCCCACATATCTGCTGTGTTCAGTGGGTTCCAGAGTAAGTTGGAAGAGGACAACTCATCTAGGTGCTTTCCTAAGGGTCCCTGGCTCTCCCCACTGTGAGCAACTCCTCTTCGCAGAAATATTTCTGAGTACTTGATTAGTTGGATTGCGTGACCAAGGGGCCAACACAGGTCTGTCATTTTGCAACTGGACAGTCTCTCAGGTTTCAAATTCAGCCCAGTCTATGATCCTGCCCATCTCAAAAATTGTAAGACTATTTTAAAAAGTGAGTTATACGTTTCCTAAAATTGAATGTCACCTCTTAACTTGCCATCTGTCATTCTGCTGATATCCAAACTGTGAAGCTAAGTCAAAGGGGTAGAAGGTGGTCATAGATATTAGTTAGCTGCCATTTGAATCAAATACATAAACTCTGTCTTTAAGCAGATATTTCCTCACTGCAATGTTGTTAAAAGACAGACATACAAATACAAAGAACCAAACAAACAACAAACAACAAACAAACAAAACCAAGGCTAGGTTGTCCTCAGCTGACTACATGTGCAACCACAAACTCGTAAGGGGGACCTCAGCAGGCGTATAGACCATGCATTTACTTGTTTATTAGCCTTCAGATTCACACCAGCACCTGTGATATTTCAGGCACAAGTGAGAGAATACTGAATGCAACAGGCCTTTGTATCCATGTTCTAGCAAAGGAAACAGAAAAGAGTCAACTAGGGAAGGACATGTCTACAACACAGGAGATGTGGTAGGTGCTATGTGGGACGCCAATCGGTGACCGTGCTGGATGGTGTGAGCATGTGTGCGTACACGTGAGCACTGTTATTGTGAGCGGTGCCAGGGAGGGCTTTTTGGAAGGAGTGACATTTGAGGGGAGAGTGGAGAAGACTAGACCATGGAATTCTCAAAGTGAAAGCATCTAGTGAAAGGAAGGGCACCCACAGAGGCCTTGACACCATGATGAGGTGAGCAAGCCCATGGCTGGAACCATAGTTGCCCGAGCAACCCCTTTTGTCCTCCACCAGCTTATGCCAAACCTTGGCCATCTTTTTGATGCATAGACTCATTTTCAAAAATTATTATTTTTAATGGTGGTAAAATATGAATAAAATTACCTTCTTTTTTTTTTTTTTTGTGGGTACCGGGGGTCGAACTCAGGACCTCATGCGCCAGCAGGCACCTGTGCCGCTGAGCTATCTCACCGGCCCTAAAATTACCTTCTTAACCAGTGACATTCACATTGTTGTGAAGCCGTCATCACCATCCATTTCCTGAATGTTTTCTTCACCTTAAACTCAAACTCTACCTCATTAAACCCCATATCCCTTCCTCCCGGCACCGGGGACTGCCCTCCTACTTTCTGTCCCTATAGATTAGACTACTTGAGATACCTCACAAAAGGGCAACCACATTGCATCTATCCTTTTGGGACTGACTTATTTCACTTAGCATGATGTCCTCCAGGTTCGTCCTTCTTGCAGCATGTGCTGGAATTTCCTTCCTCCTAAAGGCTGAATAGTATTCCATTGTATGAATGTCTTTAAGCAGACAAACAAACAACAAACAAACAAACAAAAACAAGGCTAGCCTGTCCTGAGCTGATTACATGTGTAACCTCAAACTTATAAGGGTAACCTCAGCAGGCATCTTGCTGCGCAGTCTGTGAAGTGCTGCCAGCATTCATCCGTGATGGGTGGGGGCTCGTGAGCTGCTTCCTCTGTGGCTACTGTGGCTACTGTGGCTAATGCTGCTATGAATGTGGGTGTATACGTTTCTCTTTAAGACCCTCTTGCAGCTCTTTTGGTTCTATACCCAGAAGCAGGTTCCTGTTCCTTGAGTCGATATGCTGTGCTTTGCTTGTGGGATCCTTTCAAGGATACCGGGTTGACTTACCTTGTATATCCCTCTCCTCTCCACCGAAAGTTCCTGATGGACAGGGACCCTGTGCTGACATCATGCACCCTGATGGCACATGGGGCACACAATGCACACTTCAGTTGGGCTTATTGAATGAGCAGATCTGAAGAGAGCTGCTGCGGAAGAAGCGAAGGTTGAGCCAGGCAGAAGCTGCCCCCTCCCCTTCTGCTTTCATGTATTTTTATATGTTGGGCTTCACCAATTTTGTTTGAAAAGGAAATTCTGCCCCTAAAATAAAAGCAGATCTAAACCATCTCCCTGTGGGAGAAAGAAAAACACAGAGAGCTTTCAGCCTGCCACATGTCCAGGGGTCCTGAGTGGCTCTGCCAGGACAGAGTCCAGGCGTCCTGGTCTCATGTCAGAGTTGCTGCTGCCATCCCCTGCAGTGAGGCTTCTCCCTCCACAGTGCCTCTCTCTGTCCCTCTCCTCAAAGGTCAGAGCAGAACAAGAACAGAAGGGAGAGCAGGCCCTTGCCAGAACCTGCCCAGCTAGCACCTCGCTGCGCAGTCAGCAAGCCTGCCTTTCTTGCCCTGAGCTTCCATCAGGTTCGGGGCTCGGGACAGAGCCGCTCAGGGCAGCTCCAGCCCCAGGCTGCTCGGGAGATCTGGTGGCTTGGTGGGAGGGTGAGTGTGGAGTGAAGAGCTGGAGTTCTGTCACTCAGAGGCCATCCCTCTTCCGAGGTGATGTGCTTCTCACCAGTGTGGACTGCACAGTGTGTGCGTGTGTGTGTGTGTGTGAGAGAGAGAGAGAGAGAGAGAGAGAGAGAGAGAGAGAGAGAGAGAGAGAACTAGTGAGATAGAAACAAGAGGCAGCCAGAGGAAAAGACAATATGGTGCAGAGAAACAGACGCTTCACCGTGGAGTTTCGGGGATGAGATGGTCTGAAAGGCTCTGGACGGTGCCCAGTGCACAGTGCCGGGTGTATCACTGGCTTTTGCAAGGCGGGGAGCAGATTCTGAGAGGGGCTGGGGTGGGGAGGAAGAGCTGTGTTCATTCCTGAAATCCCTGCAACTTACAACAAAAGGTAGACTTTGGGACAAGCTCCTGCCCCTCTGCGTTGTCCTCTGAAATTTAACACAGCCTCCATTGCATAAGGAAGATAATTTCCTGGTTCCCTATTGTACCTTAACACTGAGCACAGAGGAGTTGCCCGGTGACAGGCAGAGGGCTGCAGGGCTGTGGGCCACGACACGTCCTCCTGGCTAGTTAAGAAGCTGCTGTGTGGTGAAGCCCTGCCAGCCCTGGTGCCCCACCCAGGTCCCTTCCACAAGTCATCTGGGCCTCACCTCAATTTGTTGGGGGGAACTGCTTCCCAGATGTGCAGGTTCAAAGGTGACATGTAGCCCCTGTGTAGGGTGCGTCCTTGTCACTCCAGACCCTAAAAGATTTCCCCAGCACAGCTCTTCTGAGCTCTAGCCCCTGCCTGTGACTAGCACCCCCACACTGTTTGGGGCCTCCTGCTGTCCACACTGGCTTACAATCTAGACCATCATGGGGGACTTGTTGGGTTAATAGTTAAAAGCACCTTTCAGTCTGTTTTCTAGATGAAGATTGACAAAAGGATGGCTGGAGGGTTTGTTCCCCAGCAGAGCTGGGTGCTGTACTGGTGGGCCTCAGTCCTTTGCTATTCCCAGCAATGTCTCTACCCCTTGTGCCAATGTTGGCTGCATTAATCGCACTTCTCCACCTTTGCCCCAAGAAAATCCAATAACACCAAATAACCAGATAACTGCTTGCCTTTGCTCCAGACACTTGGTCTGTGGGAAGTAGTCAGCCAGGAGCATTGAAGGTGAGGGAAGAAGAACCAGGCTTCTGTGGCAAAGGACTAGGGCCACCTGGGCCTGGGAGGAGGTGCCGGCCAGCCCAGGGCACCTTGAGCTGCCAGGTGGCACAGCTAGTCAAAGTGAAGAGGTGGTAGTGCGGAAGTCTGCAACCCTAGGCATATTTTGTACTTCAAGGTAGAGAATGAATACTCTTGATAGATGTAGAGTAGTAGGGGTTGCTTCTTTGTGTGAGAGACTGAGACAGAGAGATAGAAAGACAGGAGACAGAATGAGAAAGACAGGACACAAGGAGAAAGAGGTAGAAGAGAGAGAAGACAGAGACACACAGAGATAATGAAATGCAGAGACACAGAGAGGCAGAGAAATGAATAGAGAGCCAGGCACAAAGAGGCACCCAGTACCCCAAGGGACACATTGCCCAGGTGGCTTCCTTGCTGTGATGACTCAGACTGTCTTGAACAGTGGCCATCCCCCGCCACCTCGCAGCCCTGGGCCTGGAGCCTGTGCACGTTGCAGCTGGCAGGGAAGCTCAAGCTGGGTTATTACATCAGCGACTTTCCCCACTCAGTCCCAGGGGAGATGGTCTAGGTTGGAAAGCCGCAGGGGCTTTTTCCAACACAAATAAACTGTGATCTCTGGTAGCAACCCTGATGGTAGAAGATGGGGAGAAATGTTGGTGGTGGTTTTGCTCAGCCTGAAAGACTGCAAGGAATCTAAATTTTTCCAAAGGCCAGGTCTCAGGCCCTCCTCAGGGCTGCAGCCAGTGAGGGAGATTGAGAGCTAGAGATGTCCCTTGAAATATAGAGTTTGTGACTCTGACAGTGAATGGCCCTAATTTATGGAGCCTTGCTGTTCCTTTGCTGTCTTTTGCCTATTTGCAGTACTTGCTGGAAATTGGAAACACCCGGCTAGAAGCTGGTGCTGTACAGAAGCAAAGGAGATGTTTTCTCTGTGCAGAAGTCCGTGTTTCCATGGGGCACAGAGCAGAGCTGCAACTGCTCCTTTTCCTTTTATCATTCCAAATAAGCTTCCAGAAGAGAGAGCAGCTGCTGGTTTGTGGGTGCCTCTCTAATACACAGGTATTTTTTGTGTTATCGTCATATTGACAGCTGCTGTGTGTTCTGTAGCCACCTTGACTTCCATAGCAGGAAAATTCAACTGTGCACTGAATGGAGGGAGGAGCCTAGAATGTAGGGTGCTGCTGGACCCCGCGGTTGCCACTCTGCTCCTGGGGGTCCAGGAATGGGTTGGGTACCTCAGCCCACACTGCTTCTGCTCTTAGCGAGCTCCAGAGATGCGGATGTTCCACAAAGCAGGGTGCTGGCTCTTTTTCTGTCTGTGGGTCTTTCTCACAGCGCTGTTTGCACCTTGTCATTAGAAATATGGCTCAGCAGCAGAGCATTTTTCTCGGATGAGGGAGCCCTGGGTTTGATCCCCTGCACCGCAAAGAATGAGAAAGAGAGAGACAGAGACAGAGACAGAGAGACAGAGAGACAGGGAGACAGAGAGACAGAAAGAATGAGAGACAGAGAATGAGAGACAGAGACAGAGAGAGACAGACAGAGACAGAGAGACAGAGAAATATATCTTTTTTCTACTCTCATATGTTCCATGATAGCCACGGCACATCAAGTCTGAAGATGGATTATCAAAATATTTTTAGCTAAATAAAGGGAAAAAAGGAAAAGTAAGTCCTCTTCTCTTATAGAAACAATATAGATTTGTGGGCTGGACATCCCACTGCCATCCTCTTGAGCCATTTCCCCTGATGTGTGCTGCAGAGGGTGGATACTCGGAGGGCAGGAGGTGCACCATGCATTTCTGGCACCTGGCTGTAGCCAAATGTATTTGGTGAGTTTTTGTGAATGGTAAAGTGAATTACATACTAAACTGCAAGAAAATCCCCTTCCTCCTCCTCCTTCCTTTCCTTCCCTTCTTTATCATCTTTCTCCCTTTCTTTTTTCCTCAGCTTTATTGAAGTATAAAATTGAAAAATAAAATTGTATACATTTAAGATTATTTGATATATGTCTGTATTGTACAATAATGGTAATCAAGTTAGCTAACACATCTAGCACCTTGCTCAGCTGTCACTTGGGTATGTGTGAGTGGTGAGAACATTTAAAACCCACTATAACTAAAACTATAACTAAAACCTGCTATAACTAACTATAGTCACTGTGCTTTGCATTGGCTCCTCATCTCCCTTTCTCTCTTTTTTCTCCCTCCATCCTTCCTTTTTCTCCTCCTGCCCCTCTGTTTGAATATCAGTGTGGTGTGAGTTGCTGCGTATTCTATCTCCATTCTTTTCCGGAGTGGCAGCACAGTCTTCCACAGCCCAGATTAGTTTTGAGACTTGCCTGAACTTCAATTTCAGAAACTACTGTAAATTACAATAATGACACAGAGAGCTGTGGCACCCCTGAGAGCATGGGCATTTGAGCTTTTTGTCCACTTGATGGGGTGGACTGTGCTGAGCCATCCATCATCTCCCACTGCTGAGAGCGCAATCTGAGGTTGGGCCCTGGGCGGGGATGATCTTGAATACAAAGCAATGTTCTTCTCTGTGCAGGCTCAGAGACTGCCCTGACTGGCATTATTATAATATTATTATATGACTGCCAACAATGATCACCATGCAATTAGAGACAATGTTTATATATATATATATATATATTATATATATATATAAATTTATAATTAAATTTAATTTTATTTTTAAATTTTAAATTTAAATTTATAATATAAAATATAAATTTGTATATATATATAATTTGTATAGAATCTTACAGGTTTTAAAAAGCAATGTTGGGCTGGTGAGATGGCTCAGCAGTGTAAGCGCCTGCCTGGCAAGCACGAGGGCCCAAGTTCGACTCCCGGAACCCACATATGAAAAAAGGGCCGGTGATATCGCTCAGCAGCATGGGCGCCTGCTGGTGCGCGAGGTCCTGAGGTCGAACCCTGGTACCCACAAAGAAAAAAAAAGCAATGTTGCACACATGTATCATTTGTTTCCTGCCTCAGCCTTGGGAAGGACAGGATATCTTCAACGGGCCCATGAGCACACTGAGGTCCACAGAACAAAGTGATAGGAAAGAACCCAGAGTCCTGCCTTCTGATCCTGGGTTATTTCTAAGGTTCTAGTCTGCTTCTACAATTTGACCCTCACCATAGCACATACTCACCAAAAGGTCATTGATTTGTTTATGGATCTATTCACTTAATGAGTATTTACTGAATTCCAGGCACTACCCCTTGTCTTCGATGTGGTGCAGCCGGAAGGAACCCCTCTGTCTGTCTTCAGGACTGTGCCCTCTCCCGGGGCAGTGCTGTGGTGAAGAGCACAGATGCTGAGGCCTGTTTGCTTTGAATCTCAGTGTGCCTGTATTCTAGCTGCATAGCCGTGGGCAATGTTTTCAAACTTTCTGTGTCTCAGCCTCCTATCTATAAGACACGTAATTATAGCCCCTAACACAGGGGCATCTTGTAAGGATTAAACTCTCCCATAAGCATTGTTGTCAACCTAACTTACTTTGTGGGAAGACTGAAGTCTAAGTTTCTTCTTAAGAGAGACTGCCCTATGCAGTGAACAATGGGCTTGTGGAAGTGCAAAACTTTTTGACTCAGCCCAGTGTATGCATCTATCTGTGGCTAGGTTGATAATATGTCCTGATGTGTCCAGGATGGCCCCAGTGTAGCTAGTTGAATTACTAATGAATGATATTCCTTTTCATGCTTAAAAGTATAATGGTTTGGTCACCTACCAGAAGCTCACAGAAAGCTACTCATTCATCATCTATGCTCTGTACACAGGGCACAGCTCTAGAAGATCAAAGTGCATGGTAATAATAAGTCCCCCCGCAAAAGAGATGTTGGCTAGAAAACCTCAACTAAACACTGATCTTCCAATCACACCACATGCAGAAAATACAGGGAATGGAGGATTACTGCAGAAGTATAATTCACCAAAAAACCACATGCACCCTGACATTTCCAGGGTTCTTTGCAAATCGGTTGGGTCACGTGACTAGTTTGGACAAACAGTGGTGAGTGGAACTTAAGTGCCACTTCTGGGCCAAGGGAAGAGGTGCCTTGCAACCTTTCTTCCTTTCAGATGTGGAGGTGGCCTTTACACAAATTGTGATGGCTGCAGAACCCAGTTACTGAACAACTCCTTGGAGGCAAGTCCTTGCCAGCTTGTGTCAGACTTGTGTGATAAACAAGTAAATGTCATCTTGTTAAGCCACTGAGCTTTTCTTCTTATTACTGCAGCACAGCTCACCCTGTGCTGATTAATACTGAAATGAGCACTGTTACATCAATCTGAGAAGGTTATATGAAGCTTACGGTCTCAGGCAGGTCATAAAAATGCAGTGGTCCCCTTTTGGTTTCCTCTGAGCACAATTTCATTTCACGGTGTTTCAGTGGGTTCAAGGTGGTGCCAGATTCACAGGTTCGCCAACCTCCCTCCACCTACTTTCCGCAAGATCAGCCATCATACCTTAAATCTTACCTTAAATCATCATACCTTAAATCCTAAAAGAAGTCTCTTATTATGTGCCAGGTATGTGAACTGACTGAGGTGTGACTTCAGATTCTCAACAGGATGCAGGATGGGGTTCAAATTTTCCTACCTACCTACCCTCTACTAAGGGCTTGAATTTCCCTTGAAAATCATTGTTTCTCGAACTGCGTTGAAGCCTATTTATGTGTTATGAAATCAACTCTCGAGGATACAACCAGAATTTTAAAATTAAATAGACTAGAAGCAAAATACCAGAGTGCACTGTTTGGCGAGGCCAGGTGGTGTTCTGTGAAACTTGCTTCAGTGGATCCACTGTGCACTGGGATGCTATGTGTTTCTTCCTATGCGCTATGGCGAAAATGTTTGTTGTCCATGCTGTACAGCATCCACCAGTGATGACCCTCACTTACCTATGGCAGCGCTCATCTCTAATTGCAGAGGACTGATGGGAGAAGCACTGGGGAGGACAGACTATCTGCAGCACGGAAGTACTTCAGGGAGGCTACCGCGAAACTAGGAGAAAACTGATTTGTGAATAACAGCACAGCCTGGGGATAAAGCTGAGAGTCAGGCAGTTTTTTGGACAGCAGCCCAGCTCAGCATACCGCAAGTGTCACCTGGGGTCAACCTGGGTTTTTCTGCTGGTTCTGGCTGAGGTTCAGTTTCCCTTTCTTTGAAATGGGGATATCACCCTCTTGACTATTGCTGTTATGGTAATGTTCAAATTAGACAAGAGAAATTCTGTCCAATAAAGGGTGGACCACAGCACTCGTCTGTTATGGTCTTCAGTGGTGGCTTGGTGGGTGTGCTTTTGGTGGCATTAGGGAAGAAGAGAAATGCTTGTGTACAAGTCAAGGGCAGGCAACAAAAGGGTCAGGAAAGGTGTGTGTAGGGGGGAGTCTCAGTGGCCCGGAGGGAAGTAGCCTTTCTTCTCCAGCCTCCGGCAGGCAGCTGAACCTGGGCCCTGGCCACAAGGCTGACAGACTGTCCCTGGGGCCACTGGTTTAAGTGGTGCCCTGTTACCAGCTTCAATGGGAAAGGAAGAGAGAAGGGAGAGGAGTGAATGATTTTGGAGGGGAATTCAGAGGGTAGGGAAAAAAGGAAGTCTTGAAGAACATTACTAAAGGGTCTATGGTACATGTGCTGCAGCGGGCTATTTGTTATCATTGAAAGCTCTAAAAAGTTCGCCATCCCTGGTCCACGGAGAAAGACTAGTGATTAAAATGCTCCCTAATTCAAAGTGTGCCACTTATAACAAAACCCATTATTCCTGCCACTTCCCTTTTTACAGCTTTCACAATGTTAAGGAATGAAAATTGCCAATGAAAAGATGGAATTAAAAAAAAATAAAGGCATGCTTAAAGTTGCATGGGGACTCTTTATTCCTGTCTGAGATCTCAGTGATTGTCCCTGTAACTTTATTTGGTGACACCACACTTTGAGAGGCTGTGGGAAGGCTGGCCAGGGAGAGGAGGGCTTCACTGGTGAGCTTGGCCTCCTACCCTCCTACATGTTGGCCACCCAGGGTGCTGCAGGGCTCCTGCTCCAGGCTTTGGAGTCAGCCACTGGGCCCTGGAGTGATGGCTTTCACTGAGAGGCCTAAGACATCTGTTCTGTGTATCCTCTGAGGCAGACCACAGGAGAGATAATGGATAATCAGACCTTTACACTGTAGATACCTTTTCTCTCTTTTTTTTTTTTGGAGACAGAGTTTCACTATGCAGTTCAGGCTGGCCTTGAACTCACTTTGTAGCCCAGGCTGGCCTCGAACTTGTAGTGATATATATATATATATATATATATATATATATATATATATATTTTTTTTTTTTTTTTTTTTTTTTGTACCAGGAATCAAAATCACAACCTCACAACCTCACACTTGCCAGGCAGGCATTGTGCCGCTGAGTTATACCCCTGGCCCTGACAAAAATATATTTTAACAAAGAAAAAGACGAGTCAAATGTGTTGCAACCCAAGGTCATTAGCACCATCCAGAGCTTCATTCAGACAAGGTCTGACCTGCTGGACAAATCTCTGGATCCCCATCCGAAGATTCGTTTTCTCTTTCCCCACTGCATAAAAAAATTCTCCTACCTGTCCCCATCCCCTTTGATCAATTCTGCTATTTTCTTCCCTTTGCTTTTCTTCTGTAACTCACACATGGTATAAGCTTGAACAAAGACATTTATTTGTAAAATCAATTCCCGACAGAGGAGAGATTTTATCAGTAGACAGTAAATCAGGGGTCATTCAGGGGGCCACATGCACACATTAGTGAAACTCAGGGAGGGACCCAGACAGACCGTGCTGCTGCAAATGACCCGCCTGGCTAACAATCCGGCCAACAGAAAAGCAGAATGTCCTTTCTGCTTGGGGACACGGATGCACTGAGATGTCCTGTGAGAAGGCAATCTGTTCTGACTTCCTCGATGAAGTGATCAGGAACAATGGGGGGACCCTCCTTTCTCTTCTGTGTGACTTGTTTGCTTCCCACAGGTACCTGCCAAATGCCTGCGTGGTCTTCCACCCTCCAGCGGGAGGGCACGGAGTCAGATGCCTGGGCCTTCTCACATCCCCATCCTTATGCTCTGAATGATCTGAAAGATAGCTGAAAGTGGAAAGCAAAACAGAACTCAGACACCAGACAGCACACAGCTGGAGACCCAACCCACAGCTCCCCACTTCTGCTGACCACTGGGCCCCTGGCATGCTGGCTCACAGCTGATTAGATATTTCCTAACAAGGAGTTGAGTTAACAAGGGGTCAGTGAGCTTCTTTCAAAAGGCGGCCTGGCTCTGTCTGCTGATAGATGCCTTAGGGATTTATAGATAACTCCTGCTAATTCCACCAGGAGTTAAGGCCAGAAATCCCTGAGGCGCAGAGCAGAGAACTGGTCCTCCTACCCCAGCATGCTTCCTGGCCTCTGGGAGAGGGATGTGGGCTTTCGTGCAGAAACTGCACTCATTAAACAGGTCAGCGACTCGCCTTTTCAGAATGGCCGTGACCTGTAAAACGACTGGCTCTGTGTGGGAAGGAAGGCTAGGTGCTGGGAGTAGATGCCCGAAGGTGGCCCTCTGGCTGCCTGTAACCTACGTGCACGTGCACCTTCCGGCTGCCTGGAACTCTCTGAAGGGCAGCTGTCTCTCATTCAGCTCAAGGCTGATTCATGCAGGACTCAACCTTTACTAGCAGGGTGGAGCTGGAGTGTGTGTGTTCTGAAGCCCTCGGAAAATTCCTGAATCCCCACTTATTTTGGGAGATCTGATATTGGATTTCAAATGTGCCCCAACTTCTTTTTTATGTCTTTCTCCAGTGATCAAGAGTAGTCACTGTGGATGAAGACAATGATAATAAAGAAAACCAACTACTACGTAGTTGAATGTGTATTATTGTCATTATTTGAAAGGAGGCTGAGTATCATCTTATTTAATCACATGTAAAAGCAGAATTAATACTGAACTCTCAGGGTCTTAACCTCTTCTCTGTTTCATAAAGTCATCCTGGGATATATCCAGGAACGCAGCTTACCTAAGTGACCACAGCAAAACAGGGCTATCCAAAACCCAGAGGACCTGCTTGACACGCTATCGTCTAACATTAGCGGGCAGGTACAGGCTGAGCATTCCTTATTCCACATTTTGGGGTTTTTTGGGGGGTTGGAATATTTGCATATACGTAGTGAAATATCTTGGGAATGAAACCCAAATCTAAACATGAAATTCATTTATGTTACATATACACTTTACAAACATAGCCTAAAGGCAATTTTACAAAATGTTCTTATAATTTTGTGCATAAATCAATGCTTCACTGTACTGAACTTTCCACTCGTGGTATCATGTCATTGTTCAAAAACTTTCAAATTTTAGAACATTTCAGATTTTGGAGTTTTGGATGATGACTGTTCAACCTGTACTATGTACCAGGAACTATGCCTCAGGAATACAAAGATAAATAGCACAGAGGGTTCTGCGAAATCAATCATGGATAGCTGGATTTTAAGGGTAAAGTACTAATTCTTTTAGGGGGAGGAGGCTCCCCCCCATTTTCTAAAGAAACACTGCTCACAGGGTAGTGACTACCTTCCTAAACTGGAGATCCCAACTGTGATATAACGTTAACTTTCCATGAATATTCAGTGTCTATATCATAGTGAAGAAATAACTGGTAATACACTGTCATGACATTGTTATGAAGGATACAAGGTATTTGACACCTGAGTAGCTTCAGCTGGCTGGACTTCTAGGCTCTTTTTTTTTTTTTTTTTTTGTGGGTACCGGGGGGTCGACCTCAGGACCTCGCGCGCCAACAGGCACCCGTGCCGCTGAGCGATATCACCGGCCCCTTTTTCGTATGTGGGATCCGGGAGTCGAACTCGGGCCCTCGCGCTTGCAAGGCAGGCGCTTATGCCGCTGAGCCATCTCACCGGCCCGACTTCTAGGCTCTTGTTTCTGTTTCTTGTCATTTTTTTGTCTCCTGGTTCTTATCTCTGTTCACATCGCTGTTGTTACTACACCCTACAGTGGGCCCTCCTCTACTGTTTTGTTGCTGTAGATGAAGTATAAACAGAGACCACTAGAATGTGTGCGTAGAATGGGAGTCAGCCAGTTCCATGTGAGCGCTGGGGGACTCTTGCGAAGATAAGTGACAGAGTTTGTCAACAACTTGTGGTATTTAATTCTGGCTGTGTTGGAGGTTTTCTGAGCTAATTTCGGGTTCTTGTGTCTGTCTTGACAGAGGAAGCGGCTAGATAGATGAGAAACTGCACTACCAAAACTTAGAAGCTTGCAGAACTATCTGATGATTCTGTCCTCCCTACCAAGACTGACAAGCAGGAAAGACTAAATAAACAGTTTGTATTCTGTCTCAACAGGAATGCCAGGACACAGCTGTAAATTCAACAGCACCAAGAAAAAGATCTCTCTCTCAGACTTTGTTCTGGAGATCAGGGAACCATCCTCATCTTGACAAACAAGATGACTTTAGAGAGGAATGTTGGGATCAGACGGAACTGGGTGGAATCATAACTACTAAATAGCTGTGTGACTGGACAAATAATTTAACCTCTTTGCAGTTGTTTTCTCTTCTGTAAAATGGGGATGATGGTCCTTGCAGGATTGTCACAGGGGTGTAGTAGTATCACATACATGAAGCCCCCCCCCCCCACACACTGAAGAGTCAATGCATGGTAACAGCTACTGCTATTACTAGAGATCCCTTATCTGAAATGCTTGGGACCAGAAGTGTTTCAGATTTCAGTTTTTTGGATTCTGGAATGTTCACATATACAGAAGATGGTATCCAAGTCTAAACATGGAATTCATTTATGTTTCATATACAGCTTGAACACACAGCCTGAATGTAATTTTATGCAATATTTTTAGTGCACCTGCATTTTGACTTGACCCACTCATAATATGAGGTCAAGTGTGAAATTTCCATTTATGTCACTCAAAAAGTTTTGGATTTTGGAGCATTTCAAATTTCAGATTTTCGGTTAGGAGATACTCCACCTATATTACTATTACAACAGTGACATGGCTACTCCACCATGTGTAAACAGAAAGACCAGCCTTTGTACTACCTGCCATAGTTGTGAGCCCCACTTTCTTATTTGTAAAATAAGTATCTCCAAATAAGTACTTCAGCGGATTCTGAGGAATAAATATGATGGCACATGTAAAAGATCTGACAATGACAGATAGTCAGAAATGTTACTTCTTTCTCAATCTTGTCCTTAGATAAGAAATGACCAGTGGAATGTAGGTCAATGAACAGGAAACTGTCTTATCTTAATCCATATACCACATTAAGTTAATTCATGATTTTAGAAGTTCTAAGGAATGATAAAGCCACTCAATTCTCTTTAAGAAACTGCTGCAAATCTATCTGAAGAATCTTAGACAAAATTTGTGTGTCTCAGAGTGACAGGATGTTTGAGTCTGCTTTAGACACTAAAGATCATTCCTAATCCTAACTGAATCCATTAATTAATGTGTAAAAATCCGATGTTTAATGGCAGCCCTTTAAAACCAAACCCTCTCAGAGAAATTACTTTGAATAAAGTCTATTTTAAATTCACATCTAAGGACATGGAGAAGCTGGGTGCAGTGGCACATGCCTATAATCCCAGCTACTCAGGAGGCTCACGTAGGAGGATCACAAGTTCAAGGCCAACCTGAGCGACTCAACGAGACCCTGCCTCAAAATAAAATCTAACGAAAAGGGCTGGAGGGTGGACAGGGCACTTGCCTAGCACATGTAAGGCTCAGCATTCAATCCCAAGCGCCAAGGAGAGAGGGGTTGGGGGAGGAGATAATGGAGAGATGGGCATGTTTATTACTCCCTTCTCAGTTGTATCAATGTCTTTAGGAAGTCTTCCACATTTTATGCCAATTATATTAATTATAATTCTGTATGCCTGCAGAATAACCTTCTAAATGCTGACTTGCGGAGGTGGTGAACAGGAAAACAGCCAACAGTAAGTTCAAAGAGCCAAAGGATGTAGGGAGTCTAGACCTTGACGAGTTAATAGCAAGAGGTGAATGAAATGAAAACAGCCAAGCAGGCTGTAGGAGAGGAGTTGAGAGCAGACGGGACAAGAGGGAGGAGAAATGCCAGGAAAGGGAGAGACAGCTGTCATTCCAGGTCAGAGGAGCAGGCCTTGGGCAGGTTGCACAGAGGGTCAGAACAGGCCAAGAGCAGGAGCTACCGAATCAACATACCTCTGTACCTGTCCCCTGCACTTAGGATCACAGCTCTATAGTTTCTTCAACTTCCTCCTTTTAACCAAGTCTTCAGGATGCTAGAATCACCCACTCCCAACACAGACAAATCAGAACCATCTGCACAACTCCACCTCCCCTACCAGCTGGTGCTCTCTCCTCTTTACAACTATTTTTCTTTTTTTGGGGGGGGGGACCAGGAATCAAACTTAGGACCTTGCGCTTGCTAGGCAGGCACCGTGCCACTGAGCTATATCCCTGGCCCCAGCCATTTCTTTTTTTTTAAAGGGTTTCATTTTTATTTACTGAGTATCAATTAAGTACATAATACACGGTACTATTATATACACCAGACAATAAGACACATCACAACCATTTCTAAAGAGCTGTCCATACTCACTCTTCACCTTCTATTTCCACTTGTCTCTCATATTCCAGCTTCTGCTCTCTTTACTCCACTGAAACGTATTTTGCTAAAGTCACAAATGACTTGTGCATTACTTGTGCAACAGGCATTCTTTAGCCTCCTCTCACCTTACTCCCTCCCCACCACTAAATGCTGTCCTGGAAACCTTCTGTTCCCATGGCTTCTGATGCCACAGCCTCCTGGTCCCAAGACCTCCTCCTTCTCTTTGGCACTTTCCTCTCAGCTTGTTTTATGGGTCATTTTCCTCCATCTGATCACTGAACTGGATGTTCCTCCATGAGCATCACTAGCTTTCTTCTTTTTATCTTCGTCTTTCTCCCAAGTGACTCATCTTGGCCCACAGGTGTTAATGGCCAACCAGCTGTTGACTCACAAATGTGTATCTCCAGCTGTGACTTTTCTAAGCCCTAGACATACAATTTCTGCCATCTAGTTGTTATTGCCACTTGGGTGGCTCAAAAGCACCTCAAACTCAACAGGTTCTTTTCATGATCTCTTTCCATTGCCAAAATTGGTGTCATTATCCTCCATCTTGCATGGAAACTCTAGAGTCATCCCCGATACCTCCAATTGATGACTGCAATCTGTGGCTTTTATCTAAGAATCTTAGGATTATGTGCTCTTCTTTCCAGTCCTCCAGATACCACCCTAGTCCAAGTTACCATCACCTTTCCCTTGACCACTGCAATGATCTCCAACTGGTCGACTTGTTCTTCAGTCCTTTCTCCATAATGGAGCTAGACTCACCCTTTAAATAAGAGCAAGTAGCATCGTGTCATCCCGTGTTTGAACCACGCAGAAGTTTTCTACTGCCCAGTTTTCAATGGTGCCTACCTGACCTGCAAATGATGGCCCCCTGCAAATGTATCTCGTACTGTTCTTTCCTTTTTGGGTACATACTTTTAAAACTCCCTGGTCTGGCTGCAGGGCTTTAACACATGCCATTCTTTCTGTCTGAAACACTTCCTTTCTTCTTCCTCAAGGTCTAGTTTCCTTAATAACTCAAAAGTTATTTCTTCAGAAAATACTTTGACCCCTCGGAGCAGGGATTCTCAAACCCAAGTGTGCATCATAGTTTCTTGGGGACACGTTAAACACAGATGCTGGGTCCCACACCCAAAAATTTCTAATCCAGTGGGCCTAGAGTGGGAGACTGACAATTTGTGCTTCTTTTTAACAAGTTCAGAAGGGTTGATGAGGCTGCTGGTCTGGAGACCACACTTTGAGGTCCTTCACCTCAAGTCCTTCATCTTCTATGCTTTTATAGACCCACATGCTTCTCTTTCAAACACTTACATGATGAAATTTCACTTGGCTTAGCGTAATTGCCTAACTCATCTTTCTTTTCTACTAGACCATAAGCTCCAGGACAGCAAGGACCATGTATGGCACAAAGTAGATCTCTAACCATCTAGTAAATGGATGGAAGTGAATAATTGCAAGAAGCACAGAGGAAAACACATTTTTAAAACCTCAAATTACTATTGTGAAAACCCAAAGAGCCGTTAGATCCAAATGTCCCAAGAGCTCAGTCTTAAAAGAAGTCAGATCATGACATGACTCCTAAAAGCCTGAGACTGTGTCACCCCAATCCACTCTTACCCTAGGGGCTGAGCATCACAGCTACTAGGACATGTCAGGAAGACATGGGGTTGATGACAAGTGGATCCTACAGGAAACTTTCAGAAGCTGGGACCCATGCAGACAATAGGAGGCTTCATAAAACCATGTTTATTGAAAATAAATAGTTGATGATAAGAGAGATCAAGGAAGCTGTTGTGAAGAGAGATTATGACAGACCAGAGAGCTAGTCTTTAGAAGGATAAGATAACCTCGGAAATCAAACTTTATTTTTCACTTAGAAAAAATGAAAGGGATGAAAGTAAAAAAGAATGGGCCCCTGAGGGACAAGCAGAAATGTTAGGAGACAGGACACTGCAAAAGTACAGCACTAAGCTCATTGAGAGATCAACACCAAGAAAGTCAAAGGCAAGACACAGTTTTCTGGTACTATTCCTTGGTAGCTTCTCCAGTGATGGAGAAGAGGGAATAAAAAGAAATGCCAGAAGTGAGGGCAGAAAGGTGCCATTAAAATGCAGATATTATTAGCAAAGAATGTGATGCCTTCCACCCACATTAGCATGGCAGAAACATTCTTTCCAGGACGGGACCCTACACAGTACCAGTTGCTCCTGCACAGGGCAGAAGGTGGCACGTAACGAAGGAGGCTGCAGGTCACCTTGAGGGAGCTGATGGCTGACGACACATCTCCTTTAGACGGTCCATCTCGGATCCTGAAGAAGGAACTCCAAAGCAGATGATTGGCCTCCACTTTCCTCCAGGGCAGTTCAGTTCCTCAAGCACCCCACTTGCAGTTCTCAGAGGGTGACTCCAAGTGTCAAACTTCAAGAATGTTCTGGTAGTCTCCAGGAAAGGCCAGTGCTTATGTGGTCAACCTGCAAACATGGCGAATTCAAGTCTGTCCTGGAATATGTGTCCAGAAAAGAATGAAAGGGGTAGAGACACTGATGGCCTGATCAAGGAACAGCCTGTATCTGGAACAAAGCTCTTTCCATCTGGGAGCAAACAGGCTCATGATGGCCATATATCTGGAACTTCTGGAAAATTCTATTCTGGCAGAGGAAAATAGGAAATGTTTAACAGGAACTCATTTCAATATACAGTCATATGCTAGAGGCCTGAAGTCAGTGGAAAATAGTACTTTTAGGAAAATAGGAGAGAGGGAATGTGGGGTAATAGAAAGCAGATGGGGTTTAGAGTCTCAAAAAGCTAGCTTTGGATTTCAGCTCTCGCTTTTTAGCTATGGGATGTTGACTGATTTTCTCCATGAGCCTCAGTTTTATGGTCTGGAAAAATGAGCGTAACAGCCTCTGTGTAGGGACTGTGTGACTACAAGAGAAAATATTCTGGAATGACAATAAGGAAGCCTCCAAGAAATGGCAGTCAAAATAGTATGAATGGATCTTCCTCCCCCTTGGAGGCTAGTTTACAAAGAGTTTTTTCTAGAAGTAGAGAAGAGGCTCCAGCTGTCCCTGCAGCGGTGACACCTCTGATGCTCTGGTTACAAACCCCGTATCTATCAGTCCAGGTAGTGCTGATATGGGCTCGGGCAGGTTCCTCAAAACCTCAGAGCTATGCTCCCCCACTACAAGTTTTCTCACCATCACAAAGTAAAGCCACACACAAAAAAAATGGAAATGTTACCTCTCCTTCCTCAGAAGCATTCAGAATCCTGGTTAGAACCTTGCCAAGAAGGTGGACAGGTGGGAAGGCAGTGTGAGGAAGGGCCATACATATAATTACAGTAAGAGTCAACATTTATAAAACCATCACCATAACTCCATGAGGATTGTCTAGGTGATCCTCAGGATTAATAATCACAAGGATCCTAGGTGTCAGGAAGCAGTACCATCCTCTTAAGAAAAGGAGAACCGAAGCTTAGAGTAGGTAAAAGTAACATGAACAACCCTCATCAAGACTCAAGAGAGTCGGGCTGGTGAGATGGCTCAGCGGCGTAAGCGCCTGCCTGACAAGCGTGAGGGCCCGAAACCCACATATGAAAAAGGGGCCGGTGATATCGCTCAGCGGCACGGGTGCCTGCTGGTGTGCGAGGTCCTGAGGTCGACCCCCCAGCACCCACAAAAAAAAAAAAAAAAAAAAGACTCAGAGAGTCTAGCCTTGGAGTTGAAACTCTTAGACGGCATGTTAACTCCTGCCTACGACATGTGGACGTGCTCATTCGGTGATTTTCAACCAAACACCCCTAAATATAGGCCTTCTTTCAAATTTGTGTTCCTGGAAGAGTTCAGGGAGCAGCAAGCAGTTCACTAGAAGTACGTTCCTTAGCTGCTGCAAAAGGTTCTACTCAGGCTTTTCAACCTTGGGGCTCAAAGACAGGTCACCACGAACTGGTGAACACACAAGGGCCACACAAGGAGTGGGGGCAGAGGGCATTACGAGCAGTGGCTTGTTGGCCTCCCGTGTGTCCCCGACACGTGCATGACTTAGTCCTTTCCCTCCTCCAGGTCGTCTTGAACAAAAGCAGTCAGTCTCAGGGAGGGTAAGCACTGTGGCCCTTCCAGAAGTGGAGAGGCTTCGAGTGCATTCACAGACAGAGGGAACTGGATCACCAGGCACATGAAGTTGGGCCCATGGGAGGTGCTCAGGTCCTGCCAAGATCTCAGAGAATCACTTCTTTTTTTTTTTTTTTTTTTTTTGTGGGTACCGGGGGTTCGACCTCAGGACCTCGCGCGCTAGCAGGCGCCTGTGCCGCTGAGCGATATCACCGGCCCCTTTTTTGTATGTGGGTTCCGGGAGTCGAACTCGGGCCCTCGTGCTTGCAAGGCAGGCGCTTAAACTGCTGAGCCATCTCACCGTCCCCGAGAATCACTTCTTTACACCTATTTTGAAAAGGCTGTCCTGAAAAAAAAAAAGATCTGCTTGTGACATGATGTCCCTCTCCCCCATGCCCACCCCTTCAGGCATAGTCCACAGAGAGTACAGGAGGAGCACACTGTCTGTTAATTTACAGACAAAAGGAACATCCGCACCCAGAAATGGTAGGGCTGATCAGGATGGACAGTGCCACACAAACCCAGAAAGCTTTGCTGCAAGGCCTTAGCTCTGCAGAGACAAGGGGAGAGACTTCATTTCCTTTCTGAAAGACAGAGGGTCCAGATACGTGCTGCCTTTGAGGATGAGAAAGTCAGAATATCCAGCAACACAGGGAGATACACCTTACACACACAGAAATACACACACACACACGATCACACGCATACACAAACACATAAACCCACACAAGCATTCACAAACACATTTAGATACATAAACACACACAAAACACACCGACACACACACAAACACACACGGAAAACTGTGCACAACCCACTGCACAACAGCTGCTCTTTCATTTGTTTCTAAGATTTGAACCAAGAATTCTTCAATTTTAAAAAGGAAAAAAAAAAAGGCTGAAAAAAACCACTCATCTAGGCTTCTTATTCTTTTTTTTTTTTTTTTTTTTTGTGGGTACCCGGGGGTCGACCTCAGGACCTCGCGCGCCAGCAGGCGCCCATGCCACTGAGCGATATCACCGGCCCCTTTTTCGTATGTGGGTTCCGGGAGTTGAACTCGGGCCCTCGCGCTTGCCGGGCAGACGCTTAAGCCGCTGAGCCATCTCACTGGCCCTAGGCTTCTTATTCTTAAAAAGCATTTTTTTTTTCCCCCAATTTAAAAGTAAGGTTGGGCCGGTGAGATAGCGCAGTAGCATAAGCGCCTGCCTGGCAAGCGCGAGGTCCTGAGTTCGACTACCGGTATCCACATTAAAAAAAAAAAAAGTAAGGTACACTCATTGGAAAACATGTACAATATAGAAAATTATGAAGAAAGTAACAGTCACTGGTTAATCCTAGCCCCCTCAGTGGTTCCCCTTTAATGGGGAAGCTTGTCAGTTTCAAGAATACCCAGGCTTCAGGAGCCACTAAAATTCTCATACTCTCAAATTAAGAAACTAATTTCAGGGCTGGTGAGATAGCTCAGCGGCATAAGCGCCTGCCTGGCAAGCGCGAGGTCCTGAGTTCGACTCCCAGAACCCACATTCGAAGAAAGGGCCGGTGATATCGCTCAGCGGCACGGGCGCCTGCTGGCGTGCGAGGTCCTGAGTTCGACCCTTGGTACCCACAAAAAAAAAAAAAAAAAAAAAAAAAAAAAGAAACGAATTTCAGGGTTGGCCAAAGAGGAGAAATAAAATTGAAATTAGGAATACTGCATATGAGTGAGAAACAGCCCACGGAGGAACTGAGGCATGGCTGGTGTTTAAGAAGTTTCCTTAGAGAATCAAAGGATGACAGAAATTATGCGGTGGCTCCCTTGATCCCAGTGGAAACTGTAATTGATGCATAAAGATGGAGAGAGGTCTTGCCATGCCACAAAGACAGCGTCTCTGACAGGTCTTGCTGCTTCCTGTCAAGGTACAGTATCACAGCATGTATGAGTATAAACAAGAAAACTGACTATATCAAGAAATAAAGGGCCACAGTGCTTACCCTCCCTAAGGGTGCTGGAAAGGCCACAGTGCTTACCCTCCCTAAGACTGACTGCTTTTGTTCAAGGCGACCTGGAGGAGGGAAAGGACTAAGTCATGCACGTGTCAGGGACACACGGGAGGCCAACAAGCCACTCCTCATAATGCCCTCTGCCCCCCCACTCCTTGCGTGGGCCTTGTGTGTTCACTAAACAAGAAATCTGACTATAAACAAGAAAATGATCTGAGCAGCGTATTAAAAGACCTACTTTCATCAAGTCCAGGGGGCATTCTGGTCAAAGAAGAAATTCAAAAGCACTGAAGACTACAAATATTTAGGCGAAGGATAGCAAAGATGAGTATGTAGACCTGAAGACCATACTGTGTTAATGGCAAACAGTGAGCCTTGGTGTGACGAGAGAATCCTTCTCAGTAAGGCTCTTACAGCTGAGGACAAAAGGGAGAGAAAAAAACCCAGGAGCTGGGGCACAAACAGCAGTGACAAGGTTATTAATGGTCTGGGGAAAGGAAACATAGCAAGTCTGCAAGTGTCTTGGAAAGATAGCGGTTGGCGTATCTATGCGACGGCATCTTTGCGGGGAACAGTCTCAGGCAGACATTCCATGTCATGCTTGTCTCTGAGTCTCCAGATAAGAAGAGCACTCTTGAAGCTATCAAGCTGTTTCCAAAGGAGTAGCTCTTGAAACCTAGAACAGAGAGAGCCAGGGTGCACCGCCTATCTGGAAAGAGGCCCCACTGCCTGCAGAAATGGAACCTAAGGCTTTCCCCCCTCACACTGGGGATCAAACCCAGGAATACTCTACAATGAGCTACCTCTTTTTAAGTTTTTATTTTGAGACAGGATCTCACTAAATTGCCCAAGTTGGCCTTGAACTTGCAATCCTCTTGCCTCCTGAGATTATAAGCATGCAGTATCACACCCGGTGAAAAATAATGCTTTCATGAAAAGAGGAGCAAAAGAGGGCAAAGTCTCCTAAGGGGGCACTTAAATTTCCTGGATTTCAGTGTAGATCTAGATCCCAGGAGATCAAGTAGAGACAAATCCAGCCAGTACAACAGGCTCATGTAAAACAAAATCCCAGGCTAAGAGCTAGTATTTGATTGAGAAATAGTTTTAGTTTTCAAACATAACCTACATAATATTAATATAAATAAAGCTGGTTACCAAACAAGATAAGGCCTTGAGATGTCCTGGCTGGACAATGCCATATTTCAGAAGAATACACCATTCCCACTGTTCTGTATCTCACAAAAGTTCTGTGCGAAACAGGGTGTGTTAGGGTTGCTTTAAGGAAATGCAAGTCACATTTTATTTTTGATGTTCAACTTAAACGGTTATTCTCTGATTTTTTTCTTCATGTTGGTGCTTCTTTCTCTATGTGGGGAAGATACTGATGCTTTATCACCTGGGGAAACAACATTATCACTGAGAACTGTTCTCACTCACCCCTGCAGTGAAGAGGCAGCCTACAGCTGCCTGACAGATCAAGACCGATGCGAGAGGCTGGGGCCATCAACTAAAGGGACAGGCTGGGAGAAGGAAGTGCAAATAAATGCAAGTTTAAGCATGCCATGGCACGAGTCACAGTCCTGTGGAGCCACCATTCTCCAGAAGGGCTAAGAAGACAGAGTTGGTGTGTCTGTGGCTGGAGGTTTTGAGCTTGCTGTGGGTCGGTACTTAGATCTCCAGATTCAGGGCCTGCACGGTCTTTGGAGGACTTCTTAATCTCCGTTTTCTTGACAAGAAAATCAATGCTGAGAGAATAAACAACTTGTTCAAGGTTATTTAGCTGACACACAGCAAATCCAGGTTTTGAACTCACATCTGGCAGGTTCCAAACTATCTTCCCCTCTGAGACCTTGTATCCCATTACCGGTCAGTTTTCAGAGAAGTGTCTTGGCTAAGAGACCTTTTGCAGTCACGTCAAGTAGAAATTTACTTACTCAGAGGAGGGTGCATTTAGATAACCTCCCCCCAACTCCCTCTTCCTGGGGGTAATTATCAGAGGTTACAATCAAACATTTAAGCAAGAATCAAGGGCAGGCCTGGCTAGACTCAGCTTGGTGCCTGGGGAAGCCACTGGAGGTCTTTCGCTTCCATCTGATTTGTCAGGCAGGGGATGGCATTTTCTGGGTGGGTGCTTGCATTGGGGGTGATGGGTGCCTGGACCCTCTCTCACTGTTCTCCCAATTCTGCTTCCTTCCTTTTCATAACCTTGTGCTCTTATCAGAACTGCTGGTATGAAAGGCAAGTGCAGAGAACAGTGAAGGCCATAGGAAAGAAGCTGAGAAGCAGGGGTCAAGAGAGGGCAGTGACATGTGACACTCCAAAATAAGGGGACCTAGAGCCTTTTTACAGGTTCATCTGTTTTCCTACATAAAACGGAGTAAGAGTGACCAATAAGTTGGCATATGCTTAAGTGCCAACTTTCTATCAGCCCCAGTTCTTTCTGGGAATATAGCTAGAAAAAAAGATAAAATGTGTGTTACTACTCACCTGACCTGAATATTTATTTACCCTACCTGTACTGGTACTATTTCTGAAAAGAATATTTTACCCAACCAGTCATCAATTAGAAAAGTGGGTTAACAGAGTAAGGTGATGAAAGCAATAAGACTTTCAAGAGATTCAAATCAATGATTGACATCTTCATTCATATGAGATTTTGCCTTTTATCTAGGTGTATATACGAAAACACACGAAGTAAGGGTAACTAACCACATGAGTTCAAAGAAGGCAACAGGATATCCAAGGTGTCACTGGAACTTGGCAAAATGGAACTTAAGCCTGGCATGTGGCAGATCATGCTCAAAGGAGAATGAGCAAATGGAAAGAGATGGAGGGGTGCCTGTAGAGACGCGGAAATCCTGCAAGAAGCTGTGGTGCATTTTGTGGGAGGGAAGCAGGCAAGAACAGGGTTCCACGCTAGCATGCACACTCCAGATGGCTGGAGAGGCATGGAGGAAGGGAATCTTTCCTATTTAGGATTACAGAGTTCACAATGATGTGAACTTCCAGTATCCTAGCATCTACAGTGAAGGCTCATTACCTAAAGCACAGGAACCAATACAGGAAAGAACTGAGGAAGTCTCATCCTTTGAAATGTAACGAAAAGATAGGAGCTTGTGGCCTGCCTGCGACCCTAAAGAAAGTGAGAAACTCAAGAGGAAAAGAAGCCCTGCAAAATGAAATGAATTGTGACTAATGCCAGGGAGGTGGCAACAAGGATAGATCTAACGGAGCTATTGTGTTTTTCATGACATGTTCTATTTAGAAAAGGGAGTGTACAAAGATAGAAGGAAGGGCACAGTACCAAGGACAAACTCTCTCATTTCTGTGAGAACAGTGCCCAACCTGAGCCAAAGTTTGAAAAAAACAAAACAAAAACAAAAAACTGAAGTTGGTTAAAAAAAGTAAAAAAGAAAAAATGGTGGTGGATTATTTTTAGTTAAGATTTGAAAAGGGATGAGGCCCATCACTAAGGGATCTTGGTAGCATGTTAAGAAAGGATAGTGAGAGTAAGATGACTCAACCACCTTTTATGCCTAGCCTCTCTGAAAAAGCAAAATGGTTTCCTAACTAAAAAGATATAAAGAAGCATCAAAAAATATAAGCAGTGGGAATGCTGGGACTCTCAGTGGTAAAGCACCTGCCTGGCATGCATGAAGCCCTGGTTAGAGTTTTGATCCCTAAAAAATAAAACACTGAACACACAGGGAGGAGGTGTGATAGAGTAAGTGGTTTGTCCTTTCAGTCACTTTAGTCCAAATCTCCAGGCACTACAGGCTCACATCCCAGAGTTCTGGACAAGCCTAAAAAGAAGATAACAGAGCCAACAGGCCAGATTCCTGGGGTGCTATTACAGAGAGGGAAAGTTCCAGAAAACTATTTCTGGCAAATGTCCCAATTTACCCAATAAGAAAAGATGTAGTTCCTGCTGTATGGACCAATAAGCATGGCAAAACTGTAGGCCATATATAACTTACAGAAAGTTCCTAAGTCCTTTGCAAAGGAAAAGATGGATTCTGAGCACTAGCATGGATTTGAGAAAAAGAAGTCAAACCAAAAGTCTCTATTGCTTTTTTGCCATACAGGCTACTTAAGGAGGTGAGTGGGGGAAAGCTACATAGAGCAACTACATATTTTGAATCCAAAAAGAAACAAACATTGGCTCTGCCTAATACTATTAGACCCTGGGTAATTGGGGTGCATGGTCCTAGGGCTAGGGGATTTCCATAGTTGGGCTTCATACATTCTTGCACCCAGCGCCCTATTGGAAGCCTCTGTGCTTTTCCTACATGGTGTTCCCTCTTGCAGACTCAGCTGTCACTCTGTTTGGCTGTTTGTTTCAAAACTCAGCTCAAACAGCACCTCCTCTAGGAAGCTTTCTCTTTGGCCCCTGGGTGATGGGAAGTCCCTTATCCACACTGGCCAAGTGCTCTGTGTACTCTGTGATCATTACAACAGTATTCTCCCTGGGTAGCACCTCACAGCTCAGGTACTGCCTCCCCTAGGACCTGCAAGCATTTCCACAGTCCAGCACAGCCCCCAGCTGCACAGGAGACCTTCAAGACATGGTGATTGAGTCACTTAGAGGTTCAAAGTGGAATGTGAAGAAGGTTGTCTCATTGTGTTCCATGCAATTCTCTTAAGTCTACACTTTCACCAGTGACTTGGAGCTATGACATACTTAAAAGATGATAAAGGTGGTAGATAAGGGCAATTAGATAAAAAGTTCAAGGTTCAAGATCTATCTACAGACTTGTCATAAAGCCTAAAAACAGAGATAGCTTTTTTATGTGGGTTGATTTTCTTGATTGTCCTGTAGCATGCTAAAGGAACAGGCTGGTTTGTTTTGTTTTTGGGTGAAAAAAACAGAAACAGATCATCAGAGGCAACAGATGAATATGTAGGTACTGATGGAAATGCTGCATTAATGAACCATATTCCCTGCAGTTTTATCCAACACTCTGAACTATGTACTACCAAGGATGGATAATATATGGAGTATATCATGTATATTATCATGGTTTAACATTATCTTACTGACCATATTGTGTTTTATACTGTAATATCAGTAAGCCATTTATTATGTATGTTTGTTTATGTTTCCAAACTTTATGGACACTGGGAAGATAACTGATAACCAATTATAAAGTTTTTTTTTTTCTTTATGTGGGTACCGGGAACCAAACTCAGGACCTTGTGCTTGCCAGACAGGCGCTTATGCTGCTGAGCTATCTCACCAGCCCTATGAAGTTTTAACAGGAGTAATCATGAAGCTTTATATTAGGTCTCAAAAAAGTAATTAGCTATCTATAGAGTAGGGAATATCTGACTTTATTCATCCACCCACCTACCCGCTTACCCATCCTTTGTCCATTCAGCCTGAGCACTCACTATGTGACACATACTGTGTTAAGATCTACAAATTTAGTGAGAAATAAACACTGCCTCCCCTGAGCATTATTTCGAAATAATTCAATATTATTCGAAATAATTTCACGAAATAATTTCAATGCTGATAGAGCCATGAGTAAAACAGAACAATGTGTGATGGGGACAGAGGAAGCCTTGGGATAAGGGGCTACACAGATGCATCTTTGAGACCTGTAGGAATTTTATGTGAAGAAGAGCTAGGGAGGGCCTGGCTAGCTGATGAGGGCCATCTTAACAAGCATGACAATTAAAAAGTAACCGCAGGCCTGGGTCATATTAGCTGAAGCAGAATGGTGAAGTTAAGGGTGGTGACAATCCCACTGCCTCTGTGGAAGTCACAGCACTTCTAGACCACCTTGTGCAGGCCATCTTCCTGCCAGTTTAAGACGGTCATTTAGTGCGTCCAGCAGCGGGGTCTAGAAACCCCACCTAAGGAGGCAATGTTGAGAGAACCAGCGAAGTTTAGTTTGCAGAAGGAACTACCAGGCAGACAACTTTAAAATACTATAACTGAAGATTCAAGATATTCAGAAGAAAATGATTCCATTTTGTGTTATTCTAGGAGTCCAAACCTGACCTGTTGAGAAGACAGTATGGTATAGTTCCAAACAGGGAAGATATTCCTCATGGAATTAGGGCTACACAGAAATGGAATGGGCTTTTTTAAAGAAATAAGCATCCCATTCCTAGAAGTACTCAGAGATTGGGTAAACATCTGTTAAAAATAGTGATTAAGGGATTACTACATTGTGCAAAAGATTTGCTTCAAGGACTTATCCTTGGGAATGGGATGGAACTTTGTATCTCTGAGTGGATGATTTTCTCATCTTGGAACATCAAATCCTCTTTAAAATATGTGAACCATAAACAATGATAATGCTGAGTAGCTCAGATTCTTCTTTCTTCTTAAGAGTTTTGTTTTCTTGGAAAAGCAATGTCTTAAAGATCAAAGAAACTGATCCTTCATTAGTAATAGGCTTGTCTTATCATTGGGTCAGAAAGATGTCTTGATGGGAGGCCCGGGAGGCCTGAGCCAGTGCAGGAATACGTGGACTTCTTACCTTCCCTGCCTGTAGTAATAGCGAGATGATGGAGGATCCCTTAGAGATTCCCACACTTAGAAGTAACCTCCACTTAATTAGCACAGTATTACAGACTCAAGTATGAGGACCAGGAATAATGTCAAAGTTCCCACTAACAAGCATCTAACTAAGGACAACTGTGTGATGCTTTTGTTCATCTCCCCTGTGAATATGTGTAGATGTATTTTCATGTGTATAAGTACAGCTCTCTGAAGTTGGTACCTTACAGTATCAGGTAACCCATATCTCAAGGCTCAGGTCAAAGGCTCAATTTTATCAACGAACTCTGTAGAACTCTCTCGTAAGGCATAAGGCCTCTCCCTCCCTTTGGAATATAGATTTATCTTGTGCAGACAACTGCTCCACTTTCTGTTCTAAATGTTCTTTTTTTTTTTTTTGTCTTTTTGAGACAGGGTTCCACTACGTAGTTCAGGTTGGCCTTGAACTCACTTTGTAGCCCAGGCTTGCCTTGAACTCAGTGCAATCCTCCTGCCTCAGCCTCCTGAGTGCTGGGATTATAGGCATGTGTCACCACTCCCGGCATAAATTTTTTTTAAGGTTATGTCCACACTGAATGCTTTACCTGAACTCTGTAGTATACACAATCAATTTCACTGTTCAGTGTAATCATTTTTTGATTATGATTTGATAGGGTATCAGTTCTGTCTCATCCATATTTGAAATAGAAACTAAATAAAAGCCTACTAAGATTAAAGCTTAATGTAGTGATTAACTTGAATCCCAGGCTGGTATATTTTTTATTTACTTTATAAATAAAATATGGATTTTGAAGGACAGTAGAAAGCATGGTAGATAAGTTCAGTGAAATACTATACCTGAGCCACAGACAACAAAAACAAATAGTGCCAACAGCCATGGTCCTACAGGGTATTTTTCTTCTTGTGGCCTCTAAAAGGGAAAGAGAAAAAACAAGATTAGATTCATTGAATCGGTAAACACATTATTATTGGACATTGGGCTGGGTGCTACTATGAATGAGACAGACTTGGTCTCAACTTTTAGTGGACAAATACAGGTGCATAAAGTCAATTAAAGAGGATTAAGATAAGTTTTAGAAAATTAATCAACAACTCTTTTAGTACCCCTGTAACTCAATGAGCTTTGTGGTCTTAAATATTCTTGGGTATATGTATGAGGTATAAATACATACACTAATACAGTAATTTTGGAGACAAAATGGTAGTGATGATAATTGCTGCCATGTGTTGAAAGCATATTCTAAGCCCTGCACTCTACTAGGCAGTATACATCTATTATCTCCAGCACACACAACTCATGCAAGGCAAGTATTATCTTTATTTCCACTTCGTAGTCAAGAAACTGGTGTTCAAAATTTGTTAACTTGAGAAAGAGCTGTATTTCAATTCATTACAGAGCATGGGTATTTTTCACTGCTAGATTCATCTCTCATTCCCACATCTGTGCACTCCAAGCAGGATCAGAGAGCACATTTTCTCAGCTCCATCTATACAGCAATAATTTGTAAAGTCAGTGCAGTAGAAATCTTGGAACAAAAGCACTTCAGCAACTGTGAATGGATGTGAGGGTAGTAGTATTTTGTAGTGAAGCGCCTAAGCTTTAAAGCAGCTTGCGCTTTGGAGAGGTTTATGCACATTCTGGCAGGCAGAAGGCAATGCTACATCTGCAAGCCCTATGTGCTCCATGCTCTCCTCAAACCAAGAGCTCAGAGGGAATAAGAACATCCCTCCACAGCACTTCCAGGTCTCTGATGTGCAGGCGGTCCTTCAACGCAACTCAATCAACAGAACAACATATTTTCTGGAGAGGCATCAGAAAAAGCAGTGATTTATCAAATAAAGAAAGAGAAACAAAGTGGAAAGAATTTACTTCTTCATTAGCTTGAGCAAAAGATAGGCTGTAGTCAACATAAGTTAAAGAACTCTCCCGCTCTCTCTCTTTCACTCTCACATACACACTTCATACCACATCACCCACAGAAAAATATCATATGTTGACAAATGTTTACTTGTAATAGGAATCATAAAATCCAATTTCATATTTCAATTAAATGTCACTGACATTTTAAAACATATTAAACATAAAATATGGGCTGAAAGTGAGTTAATGTCCATATGAATTACAAAAAAAAAAGAGCAGTACTGTTTTTGGGGATGCAATTTTCTGAAATGTTGAACAAGTTTTAATAAAGTTTCTAACAAAAAAGATATAATCGTCTTTTGATTTTCATTATTATATAAAATGGAATTAAGTTCCTATAAATAAAAAGTGGATTTTCTTCTTAAAAACAATCCCTATTTTTTTTTTTTTTTTGGTAGCACTGGGGATTGAACCCAGGGCCTCACCTGTGTTAGGATAGCGCTCCACTACTGAACTATATCCCCAACTCAATTCCTCATTTTATTATAGATCAGGCAATAGTTCTCAGCTTACCTGTTACATTCCTAGACAGGGTTTCTTTTTTTTTTTTTTAACCTCAGATGAGTTCACTTGTCATTTATATGGCCATATAAGTTTTCTTGACAGCATTTATTATAGTTCACAGCTCTATATTTACTCCTGTAAGAATGTGTTTAATGTCTTCTCTCCGCTAGACTCTATGGCCCACTATGGCAGGGACTGCTGCTTTTTAGATATCAATGTATAACAAAGACTGGCGCAAAACTTAAACTTAACTTCTCATTAGAGAATGTGTAAGTATGCAAATTTCATTAAATACAGCTTCTTTGGTCAAGTAAAGTCTGGGTCTAGGTAAGTTATTAACTTTTAATTAATACTTCCTAATTGGTGGTAGGGTTATCCTTGCATTTCTCTTACTGGAGAGGTATCAAGTGTCAAGGGCAGGGACTTTGACTAAGGATTAAAGCCATTCACTCCCCTGTCCTTGACAAGCTTGTATCTACCATCATTTACGTGCTGGCAAGTCACACTGAGAGGTATAACAGATTGTTGCTCTTGACCAGACAAGGACAAAATCAGTCTTCAATAATTGCAAAGAGGTCAAGCTCAGATTAAGTCAATAATAGAGATATTAAATAAAGTTACCCTTCCCCACCCTCTTCCACAACTTTCCTAACAATTTATCAGAGTTGTCCAAAAATCAATTTTGTTGCCATCATACCACCAATGCTACATAAAAAATTTGTGCTAGAGCTATTTTCAGCAAGCCAACAACTGAATTCAGGAGCCCATAAATGAATCTTTATTCTAGTACAGTTTCCAAATGGAGTCCTTCATTTTTATTTGTAGAAAAACCAAATTACCAGCAGGCAGAATTTGGAGCAAATAACATAAAAACTTTTTTTGATGAGATTCTCTAGTGGACTTTCAGAGCTCACAAATACTTGGCTGATCATAATATCAACGTATTCCTTTTTTCATTTCCTGTAGTAGGGATTGAACCCAGGAGCACTCTACCACTGAGCTACACACCCAGCTGGCTCTCTCTCTTTTGTTTTTTTTGAGATGGGATCTTGCTAAATTGCCCAGGATGGCCTTGCACTTGCAATCCTACTGCCTTAGACTCCCAAGAGGATATATTCCTTTTTGAGAGCTTTTAGTTTTTGGGGAGGGGTGTGCAGTACAATCCCACTGGGACAATTCATATAAACCTGACCATGTTGCTTAAAAGGGTAAGGACAAATGATAGCAATTCTGCAAGTGACAAGGTTCATTTAAAACCTTCAAAATGTCAGGAGATGGCTTTTCCTGTGATAAGATACCAGCTGGGTAACTCAGAACTCTTTGATTTAAATTCCTTTTTCATTGTGGAGGACTTACTACTTTACAATCACAAAATGATTATTCCATTTCTTTGTTCTTAATGTGCTATCTGGGAGAAAAATATTAACTTCAAAGCTGTTAGCTAATAATGAACTACTGAGGTGTTAATGGAGAAGTTTATTTCTGAACAAGTAGTCTGAATTTTCAGTTGAAATCTGTAAATACTTTCTCATTTACTGAATTTCATCCTGGGTAAATTGTCTTTTCCAAGTTACTTCTATCAAAGTATAATCATATTTGACTTGTAATTGGGAAAATGAGATTCAGAATTTATAGTTTCTTTTCTTTTTTTTTTTTTTGTGGGTACTGGGGGGTCGACCTCAGGACCTCGCGCGCCAGGAGGCACCCGTGCCGCTGAGCAATATCACCGGCCCCTTTTTCGTATGTGGGTTCCGGGAGTCGAACTCAGGCCCACACGCTTGCCAGGCAAGCGCTTACGCCTCTGAGCCATCTCACCGGCCCTATAGTTTCTTTTTGAAAGGGAATTTCATTTTTCTTTTTGGCTCTGGACCCATTTAAAGTAAAGTTAACCAAAAGCTCCTTCAACCAACTGAAAACAAGTATATATTGTGGCTTGGTTAGGAAACCTTTCATTACAAATTTAGCTGGGCCATTTAAAAACCCTCATTGGTGCCAGTGACTTTCGGAGGGACCACCCTATATTATATCAGATCCTATTAAATGCACTCATCCTATACATTAAAAATAATTTAAATGTAGGTCTGAAATTTGAGTTGAGTTGAATTGCAGGTGACTAGATATTTATACAATGTTTTCTCAATTTTCCTGCTTTCTTTTCTCATTTTTGGGCTAATAAGTTTTGTTTTAGGGCCAAAACATTTCCTAGTAGTCTGTGAAAAACTAGAAGTGGCAGACAAGGAGTCTACACAGGTAATGGGTAAACCCGACAAATTAGGTCTTATTTAGTTGTTAACTTTTGCAGACAAATTAGTCAACTGAGATCAGTTAACAACTGAACTCTGGTTCCTTAGTTCATTAGAAAGAGCCACATATTTTCACTGTGTCAGCAAGTATATTTGATACTTTCAGAAGGAATAATTGATCTCTTGGGAATATAAATCTTGCATCTTTAACATCAATTAAACATTGTTTTTCAAAATCATTTCAGGCAGGGGCCCGTGAAATAGCTCAGTGGCATAAGCGCCTGCCTGGCAAAGGCGAGGACCCGAGTTCGACTCCCGGAACCCACATACGAAAAAAGGGCCGGTGATACTGCTCAGCCGCACGGGCGCCTACTGGCGCACAAGGTCCTGAATTCGACCCCCGGTACCCACAAAAAAGGAAAAAAAAAAAAAATCAATTCAGGCAGCAAGTTTTTCTGATTAAAAAAAAAAATAGGGGAAATGTAAATCTACATAAAAAATTGTTTCAATTCAATGGTACATTGGCATTTTGCTGCCCGAATCACAACTAAATGATCTATTCCCAAATGGAGGAATTTTAAGGGTTACTTAAACTTAGAACTGTGTGTAAAACTCTTGAGTAGAGTTTAATCTTAAAGTTTCTCTGCCATAATACAGCTTAGTTTTTCAAGAATTTCGGTGTGATGACTGCGGATCCAGTTCTTTACTCAGTTAATCAAACCAACATAATTTCTTGGCTAAAACGAACTGCCTCATCAAATCTGCCAGCTTTTTCAGCCAAACCTCAAGCTTCAGCTGGACTTCCAGTTAACTGTATGGAATAATAAATTCCAGGCGCCTTTGCTCATAGATTTGGAGACCAACTCTGCTCAGCAACCCAACAGACTCAGGCCTCTCAATGTTCAAAGTCGCAGGGCTGGCATTTTCTGTTGAAGACAATGTGCTTTACGAAAAGAAATCCCTGTTCATATGGCACACGTTTAATTCCACTTACAAAGCTCTAATCTGGGGACACAGAACATAGGTTGGTCTCCAAAGTTATACCATCAGTGTGAGCCTGATTTCAGTGAGTAGACATGAGCAATGCCGTACTTAAACTTTAGCCTAACGTTGAAGGGAGACCTCTTTGGAAAACAGAGAAAGGAGGACAGAGGGAAATGTGGGTGAGAATCTCACACCTCACTTTGAGCTCTTTCAACACACACACAGAGACCCGTACAAAGAGGCTGGGAAGAAAACCTTAGCACGGCGTGTGTAAAGCCAGGGGTAGAGTCTGGGAGAGGGAGATGGTAAGTGGCCTCCATTTACTCCTTCATTCATTCAACAAACGTTCTAACATCCACCAGGTTCTGGGCCCTGTGTACACGCAATTGGCTTAACTGTCCCTTAGGGATGTGACTTTTTGTTTTTCTCAAGGACGTTGGTCTAACTCTCTCCTGGGGAAGTGCCTCCATCCTCCAAGGTAGCCCAGGCAGCCACTCCCAGAACGGCCACGGCCAACCAGGGCCCACTCCGCCCACGAGGGGGGAGAACTCCGCGCCCCCCCGCGCCCAGCGCGGAGCCCCCCCCCCGCTGGACCCCGCAGGCCGCGCCCCGCTCGCCCCGCCCCGCCCGCCGGTTCTGCCCCGTCCGCCGGCCGGCGCCGCCCCCTCCTTACCAGGGTTTTGGCTACGTTTCCCCTCTGGGTGATGTTTTTGCTGTGCTTCTCGTTAGCCATCCGGATCCGCTGTTTGGCCACCATGGCTTAGGCTCTCTGAAAGGATCTCGGTCCCGCCTGCAAGGACCCCCCAGTTAGCCCCCGCGACCGGGCCGAGGGCGTCCCGCCGAGGCCCCCGAAGCCCGCCCGGGCGCTGCGGTGGCCAGGCGCGCCCCGAGCCCCGCGCACCACGCTCCGAGCCCCGGCGAGCCGGCTCCAGAGAGGCCGGCGCCCGGACGGAAGTAATCTCTCAGCTCAGGAAACCCGCTCCGACTTCCTCGCCATCCTTCCGGTCCCCCCAGCTACCTACCGGGCGCGGCCACCGAGGCCGGAGGCAGGCGCGGCCGCGCGTACCCCGTAACGAACGGCGGAGGCGCCGCGCAGGCCCCTTGGGGCCGTCCGCGTGTCGCCGTCTCGCGCCGAGCGCGGCGGGGCCGACGGTTTGCGCGGCGGCCCAGGCGTTGGTGCGCGCGTGGGCGGCGGGGGTGTGGGGCGCGGCCGCGGCCCGGCTCGTGGGCCCCCGAGCCAGCTCAGGCCGGGAAGGGACCAGAGGCAGCGGCCGGGCCTCAGAGGTCAAGTAGAACCTGCCGGGGCTGGGCCTGCACTGCTGGGGACAGTCCAAAGAAATCTCCCTTGAAGTGTGGCGAAGGGACCTTTAATAAAATTCGAAGAGGAAACCAGGACGGAAGGTGATCAGGCGTCTGAGGATGGAGTTAGGACAGACCTTCTTGCCCTGGTGGTTGTGGGAATTACCCTGAGAGCGGGGCCGCGGGTACGTCGGAGCGCCAGCCGGAGAAGGATGCAGAGGCTTTGGGCCTGCAGCCCAGATCGGATTTGTTGGTTACTGTTCAAAGCCAAAGCTTTGACCACCCTTGGCTCCCCACGCGCCCTGGGATAGCTTAGGCCTCCCTCCCTTATTCCAGGGGTCTGAGTACAGACTGCCAGACTGAACTGGGAGTTTCCAAGCCGTGAAAGGACAAAAACAAAGAGTTTGAGTCTCCCCAAATGCTATTCGGACCGTACAGATTCCCCCGGGGTGCGGGGAAGAGGCTCAGTCCTTCAGGTTTCCACTATTGAACACACTAGAATTAGCTCTTAGAAGCCCAGGAGGGGGAGAGGGGCAAACAGCCTCGTTTTGGAGCCTTGGGAAGTTTGATCCAGGTTAGGGTGGGCGAGCGCTAGCACCCCAGTGGAGGGAAGGAGAGCTGTGGCCACAGACCAGCTTGGTTGATGCAGTTTCAGTCCTCCTCTTGCAGGCATTCTTAGCTTGGGTATGATGGCGTCTTGTTGGGTTGGAATTCCCCTCAGTGGGAAGTTACGAAGAGCTCCTTTCTTGGCACCCTTCTCTAAGCTAGTCCCCTGCCCCACATGCTTCTTGTCATTCAAGCTTCAACACAGGCCATTTGGGGCTGTGTGCTGTAGCCCTGGGTTAAATGGAACGTGAGAGTTCTTTTTAAATTCTTTCTACTCTAGAGGCCACTTCAGTTTGAAATGAGATTCCATTGGCTTTGTAACTGTCACCACTAACATTGCCACCAGTCTCACAGGACCACACACAGAATCTGTCTCCCTCTGAGCCCATGATTTTAAGAACTGGTTTGCTGGGCATAGTGGTGATTGCTCAGCACTCCCGGAAGCTGAGGCAGGAAGATTGTAAGTATGAGCCCAGCACTTAAAAGATTTAGTGAGACCCCGTCTCAGAATAAAAATTATAAATAAATAAATAAATAAATAAAAGGCAGGGGATGTAGCTCAGTGCAAAGACCCTGGGTTCTCTCTAGAGCTCAGCAGGGTCCGGGAGCTGAGGCATGGCCAGGAAAAGATTAGACAGGGATTGTTTTCCCTTTGAGCCTCTTAGTAGACAGAAGCCTGCCTTCCTACAGTCTCAGACTTGTTCTGGAAAAATAATTTGACCTTTGACCTCAGCTTGTTACTGACCAGTTTTACTCCTTTATTTTTCACTTTATAGCATTTTAATTTGTTTTAATTATAAATGGAGTGCATACTTACAGTATACAGTCAAATAGAATGCGAAGTGAAAAGTAAAGGTCTCTCTCCCCCCAAATAATTCCCACAATCTCTAGGTCACCCTTTCAGTATTTTCCATATATATACAAGCTTCTTTGTATATTTCCTGCTGAATGGGTTTATGCTGTACAAACTTTTCTGCTGTTTACTTTCCTCATTTAATTTATTAACGGCATTAACATATTATTAAACGCTAGCTTTTTTGGTAGTTGCATTGTGTCCCACAATATGAGTATACAGTAATATATTGAACTATTGGTGGGTGGTTATTTGCAGTGTTTTTATGGTTGCTAACAATGCTTTAGTGAATATTCCTGTATATATACCTTTATGTACTTGTGCAAGTATATCTGTGTGTAGTATTATAAAATCTATAATTGGTCTTAATCAGATTTCCTAATAAGAAGGCTGAAGTCCCTGGAATTGGAGTGGTAAGAGTTTCTGGGGGGATAGAGGGATAAGATAACTTCAGGATGGGGGCTGATCACCAGAAAAACGAAGACAGTGGAAGGTTGAAACTCTAAGCCCCAACCCCTTGTCCAGGAAGGGGAGAGGGGCTGAAGGTTGAGTCCGTCACTAATAGCCAATGATGTAATCAATCACACTTAAGTAATGAAGCCTCTGTAGATGCCCCAAATGACAGGGTTCATTGAGCTCCGGATAGTTTAACACATGGAGGTCTCTGGAGGCCAGGGAAGCTTTGTGCCCCTTCCCATACCTAGCCTCACGTACCTCTTCCATCTGGTTGTGCATCTGTAGGCTTTCCTTTATAGTATGTGTGTGAAATGCTTGCCTGAGTCCTGTGAGCACTCTAGTAAATTAGTTGAACTCAAGCAGGGAGGCGTGGGGACCCTGATCTATAGCCAATTTGTCAGAGGTACAGATGACAATCTGCTCCTTTTGATTAGCATCCAAAGGTACAGCAGGCTTGTGAGACTGAGCCCTTAGTCTGTGAGATCTGAGGCCATCTCCAGGTAGACAGTGTCAGCACTGATGTGAATTTGAGGGCACTCAGCGAGTGTCTGTGCAGCATTGGCTGGTGTATGGGGAAACAGTTCCCGGACATCTGATGTCAGGAGGCAGTTTGGCCATGTGAGAATAGGAAAAGCACTTTGTTTTTTCCTATATCACAACACGTTGGAAATTAGATTCCTGAAAGTGAAATTACTACAATTTCTTGTTTTCTTTGGTGGAGTTACTGGTGCTGTTTTTTTTTTTTTTTAAGATGAGGAAGGCATGCTGTGATCTTCACTTCACCCGCCCGTCCATCCCCTTGCTTTTGTCCTCTGCAATCAGGCCAGCTCCTCTACAGCTCTCAGTTCTGTATATTGCCTGGAGGATCTCCATAATTGCCCAAGAAGGGTTTTCCCTCCTGGCATGGGTCCTGATTTTCCTTTGCTCAGCCTCCAGCCTCCTGTGAACTAGAAGATGTGCAGTCCATCCCTGAGGTCCTTCCACAGGGGAACTGAGGCCTACCTCTAGAGTTGGGTCCCTACAATTCCATAGTAACCACTGAATTAGGAAGGAGTCAAACCTAGGATCATTCTGCTGTCTGTAGGTGGCAAGGCTTAGGAGAGGAATGGAAACTTGATCAAGAGTTAAAAGTTCCCCTGGGTCAATCTATGTTGGCAGCAGGAATTTTGCCAGTGTTCAACCACAACCTCTAAAATTGCCATGGCATAGTACTAGAAAACTGGTGATTAAAATTTAAATTTGGCTGGAATTTTTTTCAGCATTTACAGCAGGATTTCCTAACAAACCTATGTGCATTAAACCTAAATCTGCCCCACTTAGAGCACTAGAGTTGTGACTGTAGAGACTAGGTTTTATCCATTTTTATAAATGATGTATTATCAAAGCCTACAAGTGCTACACTGTTGAGCTGTGATGTAGTGGATGCCTGTCATTTCTGCTGTTGAGCAGTATGCAAACCTTTCTGTAGGGAGGGACTCCTGCTCTCTATGGATCTTATGACCTCTCCCATTATGGAACATAAGGGGTCCAGATATCTGGTGTCCCAACTCCTCCCATCTGGCAGGACAGCCAATCAGATGCTGCTGTTTGGAACTTTGACTCTTGATCAGGTGGTGTGAAGACAAAGGGACAAGTTGAGTTAAGGTAGTCAAGTCCCCTGAGGCAGGCAGTATCCTGAAGTCAGGCAGTATCTAGCCATCATGGTAGCAAACCAGTGGTAGTATCTCCTTTGTTCTGTGGTACCTGAAATCATTACAATCAATTCCTATTCCATTGGGCAGAGTGTGTAAACAACCAAGATCACTGACTAATGGACATAAAAACAAAAGACCAGAATGTCTTCCTTGGTCATTTACCCTTCTAGATCTGGAAAGATTGTCATGTCACTTGAAGTTTTCAGACATTGCCCTTAAATGGCTTTTCTTTGGCTTTTCTCTCAAAGGGAACTGAGTAGAGAGGGCTTGGAGACAGGTGTGGTGGGTGGCAGGGACGTGGTTGTCAGGTATACCCTGCACAAATAAGGCCAGCTGATCACTGACACTTCAAACACTTGCAGTTTCCTTCTCATTCAGACTTGTCCAGTACATCTAAAGAAGAGGAAAATTTGGCAAATCTCAAATCTCTTGTACATAAAACTTACATTCTTGTGGAAATGTCCACAAAAGTATCAATACTGGTCAAAGAAAGACAAGAAAGCTGTTGGCCGCTATTACCTGCTGCATACACGTGTTCAACTCAGTGCACTAGATTATGGTTTTATGGAGTCTTGTTTTAATGGAAAAGAAACTGGACAGTCATTCATTCTTGTTTTTTGTGTTTACCGAGTGTCTGCTATATACCAATCACTATTTCAGGCACTGAGAATTTAATAGAAGGGTGATTGCCTTAGGGAACTATCTGTTTTTTGTGGGGGGGGGATAAATAAATATAGATTGTGAGAGTGCCCTAATTTCACAAATGAGCATTAATCTCAGAATTGCAAAGGTAATTATAGCAGAGCTGAAGGCAATTGATTCCCACTGACTTTCTGTTTCTGTCACAAGATACATTTACCTTGTAAACTTGAGTGGGAACCAGGGTAAAAGGGCTCCTCACTGGCTGAGTTTTGGAGCAGTTTATATGTATACAAAAATAAATCACACACATGTGTATACACTACAAAACAGAGATAAACTACATTTCAGATGAACTTTGGTCACCAAATATCACAAGACAGAATTTAACCATGACGATAGCTGTGTAATTCCTTGACCTTTGAGGCGATCAGATTAAGCTTTAAAATACGAGTCATTATTACCTATCTCAAATCTTTAATTGCCCAACTACATCTGTTATTAATACCAATAAAACCATTGTATTCTGAAGAGAGGTAAAACATACCCTGCTACAGTACTCTTTCTAGTGACCTCACATGGCAATTTACTCATAGCTGAAGAGAGAGAGTGCTGCCACAAGTTTGAGCTCCAGTTGTAGCCATGCCCTTACTAAAATTTTGTCATTTATTTCAGGACAATGCCATCTTGTTGCTGTTCAATCAGATGCATATTTTTAATGGCTGGGAGAGTTTCCTGGTAGGGAAGAAATAACATCACTAAACATTCCTGGCATTTCCTAAGAAGGCCAGACACTGGCCAAACCACTCACTTGCACTTTCTTATTTCTACCACAGCCCTATAAATCCATAGATTCTGGAAACAGACAAATCCTAGTTTTGTGATACGTGTCTCTTTCTTCATCTGCAAAATGGGGATGATAGTAATAATGCTTATTAGGCAGGGTTGTTTTGAGATTAGGTGAAATAATCCATGTTAAAAACATTTACGCACAAACTCTGAACCCATAGTAATTACATATAAATATCATCTCCATTTTACCATTGAGGAAACAGGTTTACAAAATTAATAATTTGTCTAGGGATGTTCAAAACAAACCAACCTCACCTTGAGTAATTTGGAGACGACTTAAAGTTCTCAGATATATGCTATTGGATGTCATAAGCACAGCACAGGTGGACACAAGAAACCATTGATGTGGAGACAGGTCATGGGAATAATCCTTCCAAGTCATCATGTTTTTCTCTTTATTGAAAAATTCTAAAAAAAAAAAAAATTCAGGCATTACCATACCAAAAATATAAGGAAAAGTAGATCTCCCTCATTGCTGAACCTAAATTCAAGTCAACCTCCATTACTACACTAATTCTCTGTGTTTGTAAGTATAAACACATATGCATATTTGATATGTTCACATATATTGTTTGCTTATATATAAGTGAACTCTTATGAAATCCTTTTTATCCCCTTTAAAAATCTCAAGTAGTATCATTATTTAATATAATCTGCACCCTGTTTTTGTTTTATTTTATCTTTACCTAGTATTTCATAGAGATAAAATATTTCATAGAGGTTATTCATATTATTGTATTTAAGTTTATCTCATTTCTTAAATATGGTTACATAGTAGTGCATTACATGGAGATACCATAACTGATCCCACCAGTTCCCTATTGATGGATAGTTAGGTTCAAGTTTCTGCAACTATAAATCAATAAATAGGCTTGTATGTGTGTTTTTACAAAAACACATGTGTACATCTATTGAGAACTTCCTAGAAGTGTAATCTGTGGGGTCAAAATTTATATGCCTAAACTAACAGTGTAATGGGTATTGACACATTATCCTTCAGAGAGTTTGTATTAATTTATATTCTCTCCATAATGTTTATGAATGTGTTCAGGCTACTTTTTCATAGTTGTGTGACACAGAGTTGTGTGAATCCTGAATTAATCTATCTTTCTTTCTTTCTTTCTTTCTTTCTTTCTTTCTTTCTTTCTTTCTTTCTTTCTTTCTTTCTTTCTTTCTTTCCTTTCTTTCCTTTCTTTCTTCTTTCTTTCATTTCTTTCTTCCTTCCTTTCCTTCCCTTTCTTTCTTCTTTCTTTCTTTCTTTCTTTCTTTCTTTCTTTCTTTCTTTTTTCCTTCTAGTAAAGTTTACTAGCTGAATGATGTGCTTATGTGGCCAAGGTCAAAACTTGTCTACTAGTCAATTAGCTTTGCCATATCCTTAATCAACATTATTTCTGTGCATGGTCTGTGAATCATAATAGGAACTAAAGGAGAAAATAGACAAACAGACAATGGACTGTTAACTCCTTCAAGGTAGAGACCACGAATATTCATTAGGGTATCCTCAGATGCTCTAGCCTGACGATGATGTAAAACCTGGAAGGACTTGGGAGATTCAGGTATTAACTACATGAAGTATCTATTCCGTGGTTTATATAGTTTGTATTTCATTCATTCAGAGGACATGTCCTCTTGTGCTAGATATACAGTGCAGGTTCATACTTCGAGGTCTGATTCAGGCATCAAAAATTGATAACAATTTCAGCCCTCATTCAATTGTCATTTATTTCCTTTTGATCTTAATGAAAAGTGAAATTATCATTTTAAATACATTAACGTGCAGGTTTTATGGATCCAATTAATATATTCCTCAGTTATGATTTTTATCTGTGTCACTCAAATTAAAGGGACATCTAGTCCTTTTCAAAACTTCATCACAAAGCTACTCAGAAGGAGTGCAGACGTTCAGGCATCCTATCAGTCTTTCCAGATGTCAGCCCATGAAACCTAGGAACCTAGCTTTTAAAACTTCTGGAAAGCTGTCGCATCCAATAGACTTTAAAAGGATTTATAAAGAGCTTATCGTCAATGATGTGTATGGATTAGTGAACCATCTGCAGAGAGCTCAGGTGTTTGCAGGGAACTGTTTTACTGAGGTCACTGCAGATTTTAATCACATAATGTTCCCTCTCTGGTTTCCATGGCTTCATCTGGGTGGAACTGCTTGCTAAGCAAGGGCAGCCCTGAGGTTGTTAAATATCAAAATAAAAACCAAGGGAAGGTTAGGAAATAGATGAGGGTATAGGAAATGGAAGCCTGGGACTAAGTCCCCACCTGGTTCCTGGTAGAAGGAAGCATTAGAACCCCCATGGTAACCAGACATAAAGGCCAGTGATGCCCCCTCTCCCAGGGTAGACAAGCATACCCATTTCACCTGGGAACAGAAATTGGGGAAGAGCCAATCTGTGGGAAGAAAGGAAAAAATTCAATCCTGCACTAAATGGGATCCCAGGAATTCCTCTGAGCATCATATTGGGTGTGAGGTTTAAGCTGCCCTTTGACTCCAGAGTCCTTTGTCCCAAATGTGACAAAATACCAGCAAAGGGTGACATGTGCTGCAGTCTCCACCCTCAGGTCAGGCCTCAGGGAATAGCGTGAATTCTTTCTGACAGATAGTGTTCTATTGTCCACTTTTCAAAGCATTTTTACAAGGTTTAGTTAGCTGTTCCTCACACCACTGCTACTGGGAGATAGGTTGGTGTTATTAGTATTCCAGATTTACGGCTGAGAAAGCAGCATGCAGATGGTGAGCCTGCAGAATTTCTCTACAGGCAGAATTTAGGGACAACAATCTGGTTAGAAGTGGGGACCAGTGGACAGTGGCAGGAATATGCCTTGAAGCTGTGTTTGTACAGCATTTTTACAAAATTGCAAAAACCTCAAAAATATCCAGCCCCTCCCTGCCCCGTCACCTTCTTGGCCTGTAGGGATGGCAGGGGGCAGGTCTCACATACCAGTAGCTGCACTGGGTGAGGATTCTGATTGCTTAGCCCCCCTGCTCTTTGTCAGAACTCCCTGTTTGACAGTTTATGACCCCATGCCCTTCACAAACTCCTGGGACCTTGGGGTTGAAAAAGATCTTGGAGATTGTCTAGAGCAACTCCCCATTAAAGATGATGCAAATAAAGAACTAGACGACAGAAAAGCTAACCCTGGTGGTTGCTTGGTAACTGAGTGATGATTTTCCGATGGAAAAAATGTGCTCTGTGAATTTAAGAATGTGTGTGGAGGGGCTCATTTTCTATTGCTTTCTCTATCAGTTTGAATATATAAGACATAGCTAAAATAAATTTCATTTTAACACAGCTAATTATAATCCTCTAGTAATAGTAATAAACAGAATTTGGCAGTTAAAGGAACAAAGTCTAAATGAAAAATATATGATTGGTTTGAGTGAGGTTTTATTCTTTCTTTGCTCTGAAGGAGTAAAAATGTGTCTCTTTTAGATTAATTGTGGTTAATGTTAGTGTTATTGGTTTAACAAAAATTGTTGACAATTTACATGGAAACTTGGTTCTCCAGGAAGCTCTCATGACTGATTCTATCTCGCCTTGTTTTCCTTGTACTTTTAGAGTTTCATGGGTCCTTGTGTGCTTTATTTCTTTGCCATAATTGGTATTCTGTGAGCGTATCACTTGGTTTGTACTTGTGTGATCTATTTTTCTTTCTCTGGTTATAGTCTCTCCAGAGCTTTCACAGAGGTCAATTGACATTTTGAAGATGTGGACACTCAGGTGTGTGGGCTTCTGATTAACAAAGTTGTCCTACGTTAAGAGTGGGGTTTCTGGAATGCATATCCAACACTGTGACTCCATGTAATAGGAAAGAGCTGGATGTTTACGTTGACAGCTCCTGAAAGGGAAAACTCAATTTACAAACAACGCATCTGGCTCATTCTGCAGCTCTACTAATCTGAACACCGGGCCTTAATGATTCCGTCCTTCTACAGCCAACCACAAGTGATTTTTTTTTTTAAAGGATCTGGTTCCTCTTGTGCCTATGTGTCTATGAAGGGCTTATGGAGAGACAAAATCCATCTGTGTCTCAGTGAATGGCTGTGTGTGGCTTTGTGGCCTCTGTGTTCGGTTTGGCCCAACCCTTTCTGCTTTGCTCCCTCAACAGTCAGAGAGAAGGTGTCCAGCCACGATTGGTGTTCAGTTGCCCTTTCTCAGTCCTCTCTGGTCTCTGGTTATCCTTCCTTCCCTGCCCAAACCCACAGTCTAATCAGTACCCAACAGAGCTTTATTACACACTTGGCTTTCTCAGTGACAATTTAGTGAAAAGGGAACTTCACTTCTCTTTGTTTCTCCTCTTCCATTCCCTCAACTTGGACCCCACCCCTTGTGAACTCACTCTGATAAATGGTTAGGTTTGCTCTCTCCATTCCGGGTCTGTGGAGATCTGGAAACAATTGACTTGTCTGACACTTATTTCCATAGCTGAACTTGTCTAAAACAAATTGTGGTCTCTTGTGTTCCATTGGCTATTTTCCTTTTTTTTTCTTTTTTTTGTGGGTACCAGAGGGTCGACCTCAGGACCTCACGCGCCAGCAGGCTCCCGTGCCGCTGAGCAATATCACCGGCCCTTTTTTCGTATGTGGGTTCCGGGAGTAGAACTCGGGCCCTTGCGCTTGCCGGGCAGGCGCTTAAGCCGCTGAGCCATCTCACCGGCCCCCATTGGCTATTTTCTTAACTCTAAAATGTACCTCCTCTTCACCATCCCCCTCCATCCTGTGTTATTTTGTTTATTTTACGTGGGCGAGTGCCAATATAAAAGGAAGAAAATGACCAGTTAAGGCTCTGAATAGTTTAGGAGGTTGGGGGGAAAGGGGCCAGGAGGCCAGGAGGAGAGGAAGAGGCCACTTGGAAAACTTCTGACTCACAGAAACTTGCTAGCCAGAAATCCAGGGACATATGCAGAACTGATTGTCTAAATGCTGCCTTAGACCCTTGTTTTATGAAACACAGCCTCTTCACCATCCCTGCAATGGCTACCAATTCTTTTGGTTTTTTTTCCTTAGGTTTCACATTTTTGCCCCAGAAAGATCTTCATTTTACAGTTATTGCAAATGGCTGAGAGAGCCTTTTTTTGATGATACAATACACATAATGTAAAATTCAGCTATTTTAAAGTGTACAATTTAGTGGCATTAAGTATGTTCATAACGTTGTATAACCATCACCACTCTTTCCAGAACTTTCTCACATCCCAGACACAAATTCTGTATCTATTAAAATATATATAAATATATTTAGTAACTAATACATATTTTATATATATTAACTTCTATTTGATCTGTCTCTATGAAGTTGCCTATACTATATACAGAAATACAGTCTTGAAGGCTTAGTTTTCTTGAACTGAAAATAATCAACTGGGAGCCTCAACATACTTCTGTTAGATTGCTAAATAACATTTGATGGACCAAGTTATTCCTTAAATAATCCAGGAAACAGCTATGATTTACCTGTATTTCTCATACTACCACTTCCAGCAAACAATTTGACCTTTCTTCATAGTGTGTACTTCAAAAAGCTTCTTTTCTCTTTCTCTTCATTTGTCAAAAAGTTTATTAAAAACTAGTCTGTCATAAAAAGGTGCCAATTTCCTAGTGATAACCCTTAGTAGGTGACTCTAGTAAACTTGTTTTGAAACAAAATATCTTTTTTGTGTGTGGTAAAATATACATAATATAAAATTTTTTCATTTTAACCACTTTTACATGTCCTGTTCTATGGCATTAAGTACACTCACATTGTTGTGAAACCATCACCAACATCCATCTCCGGAATTTTCCCACCATCTCAAACAGAACCAGTGAACTCATTAAATGGTAAGTCACAATATTCCCTGGCCCTCATTCTTGGAAACTTCTACCTTATTTTCTCCCTTTCCAAATTATCCTGTTCTAGGTACCTCACATAATTGTTTTTAATGGATTCAATGTATGCGCATCCTTTTCTACAGCAGAAATGGGATTGCACCTCAGGAGGAAGGGACATGACATTTCTGGCCTTCTTTTCAGGCATCTATTTTGACAGGGCTGGATTTATGCATAGAATTTTAAAACTTGGGGGGTTACTAGCTATGGATCAGCTTTTTGTGATTTCTTTGCAGTAGTAAGGAAACTACTTTAGTAAATGTTACCCATATTGGGTTAATCTCTTCTTAGGAAACAGAAATGACATGACTAATGTTTCTTAGAGCAAAGGCACACTGATTTCTAAACAAGTTGAGTTCTTGGGGGATGTTTGACTTTGTTTCACAGTTAGAGTGTGCAAGTAACCATTTCAGTGTTGTTGTTAGAAAATACATGATTGGGCCGGTGAGATGGCTCAGCGGCATAAGCGCCTGCCTGGCAAGCGTGAGGTCCTGAGTTCAACTGTGGAACCCACATACAAAAAAAGGGCCGGTGATATGGCTCAGCGGCACGGGCGCCTCCTGGTGCACAAGGTCCTGAGGTTGACCCCTGGTACCCACAAAAAAAAAAAAAAGTGATTATTTCTCATTTTTTTTGAAAGTGAGAGGTACGAGGAAGGAAGAGATTTGAATTTGTCTTATTCCATCTTGGTCTAGAAAGGATCAAATTAATGTGCAAACATATTTAAAAATACACAGAAGAGCAAGAACACAATATGATCCATAGAGTAGTCAGGCACTGTCTTCCCAAATGAACCCTTTTTTGGCAACTTGGCCTGTAACTTTTGCCTCCTCTGAAATTTTGCTACTGTCTTCTTGACCAAGCAGAATAAAGGAAAATTGTATCAGTTAACTAAATATATGAAAACTAAAATATACTAATATTAATAAGACTCTTCCAAGATTTACTGATCATTTAGTAAGAATTCCAGATTCCTAGGTATCCACATCCTTTCTTTTTTTTTTTTTTTTTTTTTTTGTGTGTGGGTACCGGGGGGTCAACCTCAGGACCTCGCGCACCAGCAGGCGCCCGTGCCGCTGAGCGATATCACCGGCCCCTTTTTTCGTATGTTGGTTCCGGGAGTCGAACTCGGCCCTCGCGCTTGCAAGGCAGGCGCTTAAGCCGCTGAGCCGTCTCACCGGCCCATATCTCAACTGTTTTATTTTATTTATTTATTTTTTTGTGGGTACCGGGGGGACGACCTCAGGACCTCGCGCGCCAACAGGCACCCGTGCCGCTGAGCGATATCACCGGCCCCTTTTTCGTATGTGGGATCCGGGAGTCGAACTCGGGCCTTCGCGCTTGCAAGGCAGGCGCTTAAGCCGCTGAGCCGTCTCACCGGCTCAACTGTTTTAAAAAAGTTACTCCATAACAAGTTTATGACCACATTTTCTAGGAAGAATTTCCATCTTGATGTGTTATTTCTCAGATCGTATTACTAGTGACTTAGGCAGAATGGAAAACAAGATTTCAAATTGATATCTTGGATAAATAAAAATACAGATTAATGGGGCAAGGAAATTTACTCTGGGTGGTGAAGAAGGATGCCGTAAGCTGAGCAGTAATTTCATCAGAATATGCCAGAAGATATAGGCAAATTGCCAGGCTGGGATATGACACAAGTGAATACTTTGGCTTTTGCTGTCATGACAGATTGTCAGATTGTTTAAAGAAGTGGTTTTATGTGTTCATAAATTGGAAGGAAATAAAGAGTATTTCAGGGCTGTTGCTTATGAAATAGGTTGAAAGGGTGATCAGAAAAGCAAGTATCTTAATAAAATATTTGGCGTCCAAGACCATAATAACAGACCACAGGATAAAATCTTTGTGAGTGGTTTCTTTTTAGTTTCTTTCCTTACAGTAAACCAAAAAGAAAGCTAGATTGAGAATTTGAACATCTGGGTTCTATTCCTATTTTGACCTGCTATATGATCTAGTAGTATATAACTACTACTTTCTAAGCTTCATCTATCTGATGTATAAAATAAGAATATTTATGCCCTTAATTCATGAAATTGCTATTATCACTGCGAATAAAATGAATGATCTTTGAAGAATATAAAGCATAATATGTTTTCTTATTATATGTGTTTCCTGGGATTTACACCTTATATCCCCATTACATTTTTTTTTCTTTTTGTGGTACTGGAGCTTGAAACCGGGGCCTTCACACTGTGCTATATTCTCAGCCCTTTTTAAAAATTATTATTAATTTTTATTTTCTTGAGACAAGATTACTAAGTCTCTAAGTTGTGATCCTGCTTCAGCCTCCCAGAGAGCTGGGATTACCAGCATGCTCCACCGTGCCTGGCTACTACTGTATTACACTTTTTTTTTTTATGTTTCAAAAATTTTCCAAGGTTTTTCTTATTTCTCAAAAACACTTAGCAAATATTTCTGTTGCTTGCTAGGCAACTAGATGTGAAGATTAGCTTAGGCTTATTGAAACTGTTTTTGTGTACTTAATACTTTCTTTGGCTGTGTCTGTCTTTCTTCCCAGCAGTTTTCTAGGAGGCCCATAAAACATGTGGCAGGCATAGTGATATCTAGGACCAAAGCTGACACTGTGGAGGGAACGCCATTTGATTTTTCCTGATGGAGACTGGCATGATCCATTACAATGAGATAAATTCTTCTGAGAATTCTTCTTAGCATTGGCAAAATAAATTAGACAATAGCCTAATAATGTTACTGATTTATCTTGATTTTTTTTTTAAAGAGAAGAAAAAACAAAACAAATCAAAAGAAGAACAAATTTTCAAAGCAACATAATAGGAGGGTAACAATGGTTAATACATTACATATTACTATCTTTAAGTTAGTTATTCAGGATACCAGACATTAGCATTCAATTGTCCAAACATTATTGACACAAACCTTACTCTTCAATGAACTAGGTAAAATTGGTAGTGTATCTATCTTAACCATCTTATATATATATACAATTTTTTTCCCTTTCCCTTCTTTCTTTTCCCTATTCCAGTCTCTCTTTCCTTTTGACCAGTTTCTTTTTGATTCATCATGTCTATTGTACATTTTGGATCTTATTTACTCTTTCAGTTTCTCATACTAGAGAGACAATACGATGCTTACACATGTGCTTCTGGTTTATTTCACTTATGAGTATTTTCTCGAGTTGCATCCATTTACCTATAAAAGTCTCCAGTTTATCCTTCTTTATGGCTGAATAGTACTCCATTGTATAAAAATACCACATCTTTCTTATCCATTCCTCAGTTGATGGGCATTTGGGTTGTTTCCAAGATCTGGCTATTACAAATTGTGCTGCTATAAACATGGGTGCACATATATCGCTGTGGTACGATGTTTTTAATTCTTCTGGGAAGATGCCCAGAAGGGGAGTAGCTGGGTCAAATGGGACCTCCAACCCTAGTTTTTTGAGGAATCTCCACACTGACTTCCACAGTGGCTGTACCAGTCGACACTCCCACCAACAGTGAAGAAGGGTTCCTTTTTCCCCGCAGCCCCTCCAGCATTTGTTATTAGTTGATTTCTTTATAGTAGCCATTCTTTCTGGGGTGAGATGGTATCTCAGTGTTGTTTTAATTTGCATCTCTTGAATGACTAGTGATGTTGCACATTTTTTTGTATATTTATTTGCCATTAGTATTTCTTCATCTGAGAAATGTGTATTCATCTCAGATGCCCATTTTTGGAGTGGGTCTTTAAATTTGGGAGGTCTGATTTTTTTGAGTTCTTTATATGTTCTCGATAGTAATCCTTTGTCTGAGGAACAGCTGGCAAACATTTTTTCCCACATTGTGGGTTGTCTTTTCACTCCGTTGGTGGTTTCTCTTGCTGTGCAAAAGCTTTTTAATAAGATGAGATCCCAGTTATTGATTCTTTGGGATAGTTCCCATGCGGTTGAGTTTTTATTCATAAAGTCTTTGCCTACACCAATGTCTCCAAGGGTTTTACCTATCCTACCTTCCAGCAGATTTAATGTTTCTGTTTTAATATTTAGATCTCTGATCCATTTTGAATTTAGTTTAGTGCATGGTGAAAGATATGGGTCTAGTTTTAATCTTTGGCATGTGTAGAGCCAGTTTTTCCAGCACCATTTATTAAAGAGGCTATCTTTCTTCCAGCGAATGTGTTTGGCACCTTTGTCAAAGATAAGGTGGCTTAGTATGTCTGGGGTTGTTTCAGCATCTTCTAATCTGTTCCATTGATCTTCAGGTCTGTTTTTTTGCCAGTACCACACTGTTTTTATCACAGTAGCTTTATAGTATAATTTCAAGTCAGGGATTGTGATGCCCCCTGCCTTGCGTTTGTTGCCCAGAATTGCCTTTGCTATTCTAGATCTCTTCTGATTCCAAATGAATTTTAGGATTGTTTTCTCTAATTCTGTGAGATATGCTGTTGGAATTTTGATTGGAATTGCATTAAATCTGTATAACAATTTTGGAAGTATGGCCATTTTCACTATATTGGTTCTTCCTATCCAGGAGCAAGGGATATCTTTCCATTTTCTGATATCCTCTTCAATCTCCTTTTTCAGAGTACTGTAGTTTTCAGTATAGAGGTCTTTTACATCCTTCGTGAGGTTGATTCCTAGGTATTTCATTTTTTTGGATGTTATTGTGAAAGGTATTGTTTCCCTAATTTCTCTTTCAGTAAGTTTGTTATTTGTGTACAGGAAGGCTATTGACTTTTGAGTATTGACTTTGTATCCAGCTACACTACTGAATTTGCTTATTAAATCTAGCAGTTTTTTAGTGGAGTTTTTGGGGTCTTCTATGTAGAGTATCATGTCATCTGCAAATAATCATAATTTAACTTCTTCCTTTCCAATCATTATTCCTTTTATTTCTTTCTCTTGTCTAATTGCTCTGGCTAAAATTTCCAGAACTATGTTGAATAAGAGTGGGGACAGTGGACATCCTTGTCTTGTTCCTGATTTTAGAGGGAAGGCTTTCAGTTTTTGGCCATTTAGTATAATATTGGCTGTTGGTTTGTCATAGATAGCTTTTACCAGATTGAGATAAAGACCCTCTATTCCAATTTTCTGTAGGGTTTTTATCATGAAAAGGTGCTGGACTTTGTCAAAAGCTTTTTCTGCATCTATTGAGATGATCATGTGATTTTTGTCTTTGGTTCTGTTAATATGGTGTATTACATTTATTGATTTATGTATGTTGAACCATCCCTGCATCCCTGGGATGAATCCAACTTGGTCATGGTGTATAATCTTCTTGATGATTTGTTGGATTCTGTTTGCCAGTATCTTATTAAGGATTTTTGCATCTATGTTCATTAGGGAGATTGGCCTGTAGCTCTCTTTCTTAATTTGGTCCTTCTCTGGTTTTGGTATCAGGGTAATGCTTGCTTCCAGGAATGAATTTGGGAGTATTGCTTCCCTTTCAATTTCATTGAAAAGTTTGAGAAGTAGGGGCGTTAGGTCTTCTCTAAATTTCTTGTAGAATTCGGCAGTGAATCCATCAGGGCCTGGGCTTTTCTTTGTTGGGAGGTTTTTAATTACATCTTCAATTTCATTGGTTGATATTGGTTTATTTAGGATTTTTAAATCTTCTTGATTCAGCTTTGGTAATTCATACGAATCTAGGAATCTGTCCATTTCTTCTGCATTTTCCATCTTAGTAGAATATAAATTTTCAAAATAGGTATAGATGATCTTCTGGATTTCTGCAGGGTCCGTCGTGATATCACCCTTTTCATTTTCAATTGCATGGATTTGAGTCTTTTCTTTTCTTTTTTTAATAAGGTTGGATAAGGGTTTGTCAATCTTATTTATTCTTTCAAAGAACCAACTTTTTGCTTCATTGATTCTTTGTATTGTTTTTTTAGTCTCCAATACATTAATTTCTGCTCTGATCTTTATAATTTCCTCCCTTGTACGGGCTTTTGGCTTAACCTGCTCTTCTTTTTCTAGAAGCTTGAGGTTCACCCTTAAGTTGTTTATTTGCGCTTGCTCTCTTTTCCTGATATAAGTATTTAATGCTATAAATTTCCCTCTTAGGACTGCTTTCATTGTATCCCATAAGTTCCGGTATGTTGTACTGTCATTATCATTCAGTTGTAGAAAGTGTCTAATTTCTTCTTTAATTTCATCTGTGACCCATTGGTTGTTCAGGAGGATGCTGTTTAATTTCCATGTGTTTAGGGAGTTTTTGTGAGATCTTTTGCCATTGATTTCCAATTTCATTGCACTATGGTCTGATAATATGCATGGGATAATTTCAATTCCTTTGCATTTACTTAAGCAGGTTTTATGAGCTAGTATGTGGTCTATTTTGGAGAACGTCCCATGTGCAGCTGAGAAAAATGTGTATTCTGATGTTGTAGGATGGAACACTCTGTAGACATCTACTAAGTCCATTTGTTCAAAAGTTTGGTTCAGTTCTACTATTTCATTATTGATTTTCTGTCCAGTTGATCTGTCTTTTTGTGACAGTGGAGTATTGAGATCTCCCAATATAATTGTATTAGTGCTTATTTGATTTTTCATGTCCTTTAGTACTTGTTTTATATACCTGGGTGCATTGGTGTTTGACGCATATATATTTATGATCGTTATCTCTTCCTCTTGGATTGTTCCCTTTACAAGGATGTAATGACCGTCTTTATCTCTCTGAATCCTTCTTGGCTTGAAGTTCACTTTGTCTGCAAAAAGAATAGCTACCCCTGCTTTTTTCTGGGTTCCTGTTGCATGGAGTATTGTCTTCCATCCTTTGACTTTCAGTCTATGAATTTCTTTCTGAATTAAATGTGTTTCTTGTATACAGCATATTGTTGGATCTTGCTTCTTGATCCATTTTGCCAGTCTGTGCCTTTTGATTGGTGAATTGAGACCGTTAACATTGATGGTTAAAACTGATATGTATTGACTTATACTTGTCATGATATTTTCCTGTTGTTGGTTCCCACTCTTTGTTTTTCCCCTTTCCTGCTATTTAATTATCTGCCCTGCCTGGTGGATTCCTTCTGTTGGGGTTCCTATCTCTTTCCAGAATGTCCTTCAGAACATTTTGGAGTGCTGGTTTGGTGGTCATAAATTTTCTCAGATGTTCTTTGTCATGAAAGTATTTTATTTCTCCATCAGTTTTGAAAGATAGTTTTGCAGGGTACATCAATCTGGGTTGAAAATTATTTTCCTTTAGAGCTTGAAATACATCATTCCAAGCTCTTCTTGAATTGAGGGTTTGTGCTGAAAAGTCAGCTGTGATTCTGATGGGTTTTCCTTTATAGGTGATTTGTCTCTTCTCCCTAACAGCTTTTAAGATTTTGCCCTTCTGTTGAATTTCTGGGATCTTGACTATAATATGTCTGGCTGAAGTTTTTTTTTGATCATGTCTAGTTGGTGTTCTAAAAGCTTCACTTATGGGGCGTCAAATTCCTTTTCTCTTCCAGGAAAGTTCTCCCTGATTATGTCTTTGAACAAGGTTTTAATGTCATTGATGCTATCTCCTGTTTTTTCATTTATTCCAATTATTCTTAAGTTGTTTATCTTTGAGTCATCTAGCAGCTGCTGAATTGATTTTTCATGGTCCCTTGCTGTTTTTAAGAATTCTTCCTTTTCATGATCACTAATTGCAAGCCTGTCTTCTATATCTGAGATCCTGTCCTCACATTGGCTTAATCTGCTACAAATACTTTCAATGGAATTTTTGTTCTCTTGGATATCTGCTTGAATCTGCCTTATGGATTCCATTTCTTTCCTATGCTGAGCATTCATGGTTTCTATAGTTTTCTTAAGCTCATCTATTTTTTTGTCTGTATCAGCTATAGTGTCCTTAAGCATGGTCTTCAATGTGGACATTATCTCTGCAGTTATCTGTGAGATTATTTCTGTTTTAATTTTTTCCAGAGCCTCATTCAGTTGCTTTGTTGTTACCAATTCAGATAGGCCAGGTGGGTGGCTTTCGGATTGTCCCACCTCGTTGCCCCCTAGGTTTGCCTTTGGTGAATTGTATGTGTGGGGTTGCATCTTGTTTAAGTGTCGTCTCATTTTTTCCTTTCTTTAATTCCTGGGGTGATGTTTGCAAATTACCTATGGTAGGTTACTTTATTGCTAGTGTTTAAGATCTTTAGAAGATGACTACTTCTCTGCAGTATCTTCCAAGTGGAGCTTGCTTTTGGGTTTTGAGCTTTCTGCCAGATCCTACCTCTTCAATTTGTTGGGTATGCGAATTTGCTACCTGTTTGGCCCAGTCCTTGATTCTTTGGTACTGTGCCACTGTATTTTCTGTGTCCCTTAGTCAATCTCAATCACGAAATATCAGGAAGGAAAGATGTTTAGAACAATTATTTCACATTTGGCTATAATGGTAACTAAAGCATCAAACACAGCCTAGAAAATGACAGACTGAGCTAACCAGTTATTTACCACTTTTAGCTGTATAGAGTTGCGGTTATATAACAAAATCTAAAACACACCAGAAAAATTATATGCAGTATACAAGTCCTATGTATGTCAATTTTTCCCTGAGGAGTTTAAATTTAAAATGAGTTAAGGAGGAAATAGAGTGTTGGGAGAATAGGAAGGAATTAGATGTAAGGTTAGAGGACCAAGAGGGATCCCACTAAAATTGGGACACTGGTGCAGAGGACTGGTGGTAAAAAGAGAAGGAAGGGATAAAAGGAAGAACAGATCACAACCACAATCACAAAGAAGTTAGAGGCGCTGTTTACACTCATATAAAAAACCAGAGAGAATAATGAAGGAAAGAGCAAATACACATACAGAAACAAAAACGAAGATAAAAACAATAAAACAAACAAAACAAAAATAAAACCCCACCAAAAAAACAAAAAAACAAAAAAACAAAAAACCCTTCGCCAGAACATAAAACAAATGAGTGAGAAAAAAATACAAATAAAAATAAAAAAAAAATAAAAAGAATCAGTTCCAGGTGTTGACTCTGCTGCAGGCAGGCACCGTGTGGTGACAGAGTCCTGTTCTGTGCAGGTCGGTCCCAGTAAGCCAGGAGCGCCCTCTGGCGGGCGGTGAGCAGAGGCCCGTACTATCAGGCAGAGACCAGTCTAGCTCGCCTGCCGCTCTCAGTGCCCTTTCACTATCCCTGGGCCTGAGAGGCGCAGCGCACTGACCGGAGCGCGGGTTCCCTGCACTGGTTTCCCGCTGCTCTGATTCTCACCACGCCCCCCACAATGGCGCAGGGCCAGTCGCTCTCTGGTGCGGGACAGGTGTGGCTGAGAGACCAGTCTCGTTCGCCTGCTGACCTCAGCACACTTTCGTGGGCCTGAGAGGCCCCGCGCTACCCTGTCCGGAGCACGAGTGTCCAGTGCTGTTTTTCTTTCACGCCGCTCTGAGTTTTGCCACACCCCCCACAATGGCGCCCTGCCAGTCGCTCTCTGGCGCGGGGCAGCTGTGGCTGAGAGACACTCACCGCCGGCCAGCGCAGTTCTCCGCCGCTCCCCCGCCTCGCCGCTGTCTCAGGATCCTCCGTGGGGGCTCCCTGGGTGCCAGCTGTCACCGTGTGTCCGTAGAATTGAGCTTCTGTGGCGCTGCGATTCCTGGGATGGTAGAAGGTGCGCGTGCGTGGTCTGCTCCTTCTTCTTTGTTGGAAATCACCCTTCACTGGTGCCGGGGGTCCCAGATTGCGCTTCAGAACTTTTCTGGGTTCCAGGGAGGCATCTCCCCCCCCCCCCCCGCGCTTTCCCGGTCGCTATATTCCCATGTTCCAACGGTAACTTTTAGAGAGAGTTTCGCTGCCTGCTTCTTACTCATCCGCCATCTTTTTTCCTCCTTTATCTTGATTTTTACATGGCCACTATTTGAAGCAGAAAGTTCAGGAACTTATTATACAGTACTAAATAAAATCTAAACCTCATGAATTGCTAGGCCTGTCTTTGTATTGTTTATCATAGGAAATAAAAAAAACCCTACCACTTATAATTTTACAATATTACTAATGGTGAGCAGATCTTGATTTCAGAGATTTTTAAAAGAGTTCTGGCTGGCAATGTCTGATCTACATCCTTGTGAGACTTTTTCCATTTTTAATCATGAGTAACAATTTGTCTTTCACAGGAAAATTGACCCAGAATTGAACCTGACCCAGGAGACAGTGTGCTCGGGCAGAGCCCTTGTGAAGGCAGACTGTACGGCACCCCTACTGGAGAGGAGGGACCTGCCCCAGGGTCAGGAGGGGCTCAGGGGGCACTGCCAGCATGGAGGCCTTTGGCCTGAGCTGCATCCTCAGCCCTTTTCTTTATTTTTAGGGTCTAAGTTGCTAGATTGCCCAGCTGTGCTCGAACTGCAATCCTCCTGTCCCGCCTCCCAGTGTTCAGAGATTATAGGCATGCGCTACTATGCCCAGCTAGGGCAGTGATTTTTCATGACACCATGACCTTTTACATTTTGGTCAGGAAGTCTGTAAGTACAAAAACAGCGAAGAATGTAGCACACACCTTGTGCCCAATAGCTAGGAGGAAGCATGTCCTATCATGTTTGCTTTAGAGAAAGTTGAGGTCCTTTTTGTTCCCTTTTGGGATTACTGTCTGTTTCTTTCTTCCCTGAGGTTCCTGCCATCATGAATCTTCCAGTTCCTCCTTTTTGTTTTCCCTCCATGTGATATCATAGTAGTGTCTTTTAAAGACATTCTTGTATTGTATGATCTCCTTTAATTGTTTTTTAGTTAATAATATGTTCTTAATATGTCACCATGTTGGTTTATAAGAATCTAGTTCATTCATTTCAATTTAGGTTTAGTGTTCCCTAGTGTGAAGGTGCTACAAAATCTATTCATTCCCCATTTTTATCTATCCTTGGAACATTTAATAAGCTTTCTTATTTACATCTCCTTGTACATATGAGGGGCATTTCCCCCAGGGATATATATCTACAAATAGTATAGCTGGATCATAGGCCATGCGCATTTTCAATCTACCAAATGTTTTTCTGTATTTAAACCAATTTGTACTACCAACCGTGTCCAAGAATTCTCATTTCCCCCACATCCTTGACAATACTCAGTATTGTCAGACTTTCTGAATTTTGCTAGTCAGATAGCTACAAAACGATGGCTGTATTGGTTTTAATCTACTGTTACTATTTTTGCTTTCAATGTTTGTCAGAGTCATCAGAGCATGGACTGTGCCCACAACATCACAGGTTTCAGCCTCCTGGAGTTGCATCCGCCACCTGCCATCCACCCTCTACCTTCGCCTCGATGTCCCAGGCAGATGGGGGTGGTGGGAAGGCCAGGGTGTGGCCAGCAGTGTGTGGGAGGTGTGTTGTGCTGTGCTGGTGGCTGCCTGTGTGCACACATCCTGTTACTTTGCAGGACTGCAAGGCCGTAACAAATATTGACTCCAGTCTTCTTAAGTGTAGGCTTCCCTCTGTTTATTGACTGGGCACTTTTAAAACCACTCTTCTGGATTAGCAGAAAAACACCTCCTGCCAAAAGCCCTTGGTGAAATCACCCTGTTTCCACACAGAAGCAACATCTCACTCTTAGGAATGATGCCAAGTACAATCAGTGGCAATAACTTGGGAACCAAGATTCTCTCCCAGCTGCTTTCCCTTAGCTCTTCCAGTTAGGAGCTGTTTGGGGTGGAGGAACCTGGGATTCAGAATACACAGACAGCCAATCTCAACTCCACTTCTTAACAAACAGATGATCTTGGGAGAGTTGTCTCTAAGCCACATTCTTCTCATTTGTGAAATGGCAATCAATACCCACTCTACAGGATCGTCAGGATTAGGCAAGGTAATGCAGACACACAGTACAAGCTCATTAAGAGTCAGTTATCTGTGGAGATAACTACTTAATTTATGCACAGGGTCCCAGATTACAGTAAATAATGCAAGTACCACAAGATTTGTATTGGTTTCCAATTAGTCCACTAGGTAAGTATTGTTCCATTTGCATTTTTATCTTAGAGATTGCAAACTGGTAGCCCATGGAATGTGTTTTATTTGGCTTGTAAAATATGTTTTTTTACTTTAACTTGATTCAACTTTTAAAAACTGAGAACTCTCAAATAAATACCTTGGTTTTTTGCTTTTGTTCAAAAATTGAAGCTTCAGTAACATTGGAGCAGATGGCTATGTATTTATCATAAGCCCCGGCGGGTCCTCTCCATGCTCCCTTCTGTTTGTCCCAGCCCTGTGCCCGCGTATGGTGTCTATTAACATCCTCTGCCTGGCCCTCTAAGAATCTTTATCTGCAACTCCTACTTTTGTGATTGCCAGTGCTTATGATAATTAAGCTGAGCTATCATTCTCTGAGCAAGTCCTTATAATCTATGTCTATAGCTTTAGGGACAAAAAAGGGAAAGAGGGAAGAAAACTAATATTTGGAGTTGGCTAGCTCTGTGCTGGACAATTGTGCTCTGCATGTTATGTCCTCTGTATTATGTCATCTTCACAATAGCAGTGAGGGAATTACTATTATCCTCACATTACCAATGGCATAATAAGCTTGGTGAGTTGAGTAATTTGCTGAATGTCACACCCTTACAAAGAGGCAGAGCCGGTATTTGTGTATAGTCACTTAGAACACCTAACCCATTTTCTACTTACTATGTTGTATGGATAGACAATTAGCTTATCAGAGATTTTGATGATGTCACTGCTAAAGCACCATCTAAATGTCCTGGCAGTTGTGACAGGTTTGTTTGCAGGTCTCCTGGGGAGAGGAGGGTCACACACGTGAGCCACAGGGCATTGTTTACTATGCCCTGGTTGGAGTCACCTTCTTCAGTAGTCATTTCCTTGCCCATCCTGGTGTTTATTCCCTAAAGGAGAGACAATCATTGCCAAGGAAGATGTGCAACTAACTCTTCATGAACAGCTTTAAATTGGCTACGTGCCAGCATGCTACAAGACAAAGTTTTGAGCTGAAAGAGCCAGAATTCCTGGTTACTTTGTCTGACTAAGACTTCTCAGCACAATTCTGGAAAGTCAGAGAAAATGTCAGTCAGAGAGTTTGAACAGGTAGAAACAGGATGCGTTTCATCCTGAAAGTAATTACATGGCTGTTAAAGGGTAATGAGGTAGGTGAAGTCACACAGCAGAAATACCTCTGATTGGTTGAATAATATTTCTCTTACCTGGATAAATATTTTGCAGCAGTTACCTGGGTGAAAACCAACTTCCTGTAGAAGGGTTGATTAAAAAAAAGCAGAACAAAACAAAGACTCCTGTGGGCCGAGTACACTGTACTATGTAATTATTTCTCAACTAATGATACCAGCTCGACTTTGTACAAAGGGAAGTTTCAAAAACAATTCTCATTGGCTGAGAAATACTCCAAAGTGTGTAGCTAGTGTTCCATAACTTCAGAGGTGAGAATCACTTGTTCTTTTTATTATTCAAACAAAACTCACAGCCATGGAAAACTTTCTTCTTCTTCTAATGAAGAAAGCACCATTTAGTTTAACACTCAACAATGTTATAGAAAGTCCAGTGTGTGGCCTCAGATGACAGCATGTCCTGGGGCTGGGAATTTAACTGCTTTTGAGTCTTTGTTGTCCCCTATATATATGAGATAATATGTTAATTTCTTCTTGGTATTCTGAAATCAAGTGAAATTATGTTCATTTCAGGCAACAAACATTTAGTGAGTATCAGACCACAATGACAGATGCTGGGAATAAAAGATGAAAGGGTCTCAGTTTCCATTGTCCTGCTCTGGGGTGGCAGTGGGTGAGAGGTGGCACTGTACTGCATCTTGAAGTGCATATTGGTCCACCAGAACTTGAAAGGGGATAACAAGGAAGGAGTGTGGGTAGAGCGTCCAGTGCATGCACGGAAATGGCATGGGGAGCACCAGCCAGCCTGTGGGTGTAACTTCAGGGAAGGGAGAAGGGCTGGGGGCAGGCAGAGGAAGCCAGGGAGGTTGGTGCAGGGCAGGGCCAGGTAGGGCAGGGCAGGGCAGGGCAAGGCTGCCTGGCTGCAGGGTGAGGTGCTTGGGCTTCCTGCAGCCTGAAGGAGAAGGGCTGCCACTGAAGGAAGGGCTATTGCCAAAAGTTAGCCTGCGGAAGCAGGCAATTGAAGGTCTTGCACACAGTTTGGCTATCATCAGGTAATTTGGAGCCAGTCAACAGCTAGTCAATTGTGTAAAGCAAATCTCCTGTGAACCTTTATCATGCAAGTCTGCCCTTTTGTGCAATCCTGTACCTTCAGTGATTTCGCCATCCCCCACTTGTTCTTTCAGTGACGTCTGACCTGGCCTTGGGTGTGCATCCTCAGCCAGGATTTTTGCATGTGCAGGAGCTCATTTGCAGTGTGGCCTGTCCCTGTCTCCCTAGCTCCGTCGCCATGAGGATTCAGGCCCTGGCAAAGGAAGGCCTGATTGGCTGAGCATCCCAGGACTTGGCTGGTCTGTCCCTGCGATTCTGTGTTTGCTCCTGGTCTAGGTTTACTACTTTGACTTTGTCTCTTTAGCAGGGTCTTCAGAGGTCTTTGATCTCATGTAGGGTCAAAAGCCAATTTCCCTGACGTTAAAGTACAGAGGCCCACTGGTTCTCATTCTTTTTTCCTCTCCTTTCCAGGAAGATAAAGCATCATCTCAGTGCTATCCCATACCTGAACTGTTATTTGGTATGCTTCAGAAGAACATGTGTTCTGCCTGAGAACCACGGTCCATGGAACTCTTACAATTGATGAATAAAATCCATCGTGTCTGCCAGGCGTAGCACATGCCTGTAGTCCCAGCACTTGGGAGGCTGAGGTAGGAGGATTGACTTGAGTTTGGAGACAGCCTGGGCTACATAGTGAGTTCAAGGATAGCCTGAACTACATAGCAAGACCTTTTCTAAAAAAAAAAAAAAAAAAAAAGAAAAAAAGAAAGAAAAAAAGAAAAAAAAAATCCATTGTGCCTGTGTCCCAAGCAGAATTTTAAAATATGAGTTTAACTGTAGTTTTTACTTAATAGTTGGAAAAATACTATAGGTGGCTGAATTTAATTATTACTGTGCATCTAAAAGATGTAGGTGATCTTTTGAAGAGATGACAATGTTTGGATAAATAATAGAGGACTAAATAATGAGTAATTATTATATAATTATTATGTATTCATTTTTCTTGCCTTATTTCAGCTCAATCACTAATTATGTTATTATAATCAATGTTTTCACATCATTTATATATATGGTATAATTGATAATGGTATAAAAGATTAAAGATGTATTGCCAGAGTGCTCATGAATTTTTTTACTATGATTATTATTTGTTTAAACTTGTTTATAGTATGTAAATTCCTCTCAAGCATACAGCAAATAAAATACAGGACTTGCAGTTAAATTTGAATTACAGATAACCAATAAATAATTTTTATTATGCAGTGTCTCAAATATTGTATGGGACACATTTATATTAAAAATGTTTTCCTTATATTTACTCCAAATTCATAAGGAACTGAGCATGCTATCGTTTTATTTGCTAAATGTGGCAAAGCTTATGACCCAAAAAGCATGCCTTTTTTTTTTTTTTGTCTAGGAGTACAGAAAACACTAAGCCTCTAAGGCATTAAGTAGAACACTAAAAAGAAAAAAGCAGATCCCTGAACTATGAAAACCTTAACGAAGACTCCTACCAAAGGAGAGTTGAATGTCTTTCTACCTTTTACCAGAAGTAGGCTAAGCCTGGGAGATTAATGTCTTACCAGAAATGTCTATGGGAAACTAGGAAGTGAGTGATTCCTCTCCCAGATATTTATTTATAATGCTATGGAGTGTCATTCTCTCATATAGCTTGAATAATCACCAACTCTTCAATTTATCTATTCATCCATACACTTTCTGTTAAACCTTTTGGTATACCTGTCACAATACATTTAACAGTCATAACAACTGTGTGGGGTAGATATTACTATCTCTATTTACAGATACAGAAGTAAAGCTGAGTGAGGCTAAATAATTTTCCTCAAGTTACTCACTTGGTAAGTGATAGAGGCAGAATTTAAATTTATTGTTCTGATTTTCAAGTTCTAGTGGAAAAGCAAGTGGGGATATGGAAGGGAAAAAGAGCTATTATTTCTTCAGTGCCCTATTTAGTGCCCAGGTTCAATCTTACACTGTTCAAACTGTTGGCAACCTTTCTTATTCAAGTCAGATTGAATTCTGACCGCTCAGGAAAAAAAAAAAAAAAGACAGAAAAAATGCCAAATTGTTTCCATAAGATAAAAACACTAGTGCTCAAAAGAGGAAGAAGAAGAAGAAAAAAAAGGGTGTGTGTGTGTGTGTGTGTGTGTGTGACTTTTCTTAAAACTTATATGAAAATGCAAAGGACCTAAAATTGCCAAAATAATTTTGAAAAAGAACAACAAAGTTGGAGGACTTAGGCTGATTTCAAAACTTCTAAAGCTACAGTGATCAAATACATGTGATATTTGTAGGATAGATATATTGGTCAATGGTAGACACTAGGGACCAGAAATAAAGCCTCACATTTGCAATCGATTAATTTTTGAAAAGGGTACAACAGACAAAAATGGCACTAGGACATTTGGATGCACAGGTGGTGCACAAACAACACCAACAACCATGCCATACTTAGGCCTTTGCCCCTCACTATACACAGAAATGAACTCAAAATATGTCATAGATCTGAATGTAAGAGAGAGAACTACGAAGCTTCTAGTGGAACAAATCTTTATGAACTTCAGTTAGGCAAAAATTTCTGACAAATAATTTTGAAAACATGATGCATAAAAGTAAACATTGATACGTTAGCCTTTCTCGAAATTAAGAACCTTGGTTCTTTGAAAGATGTCATTAGAAGGATAAAAAGATAGGCACAAATTGGAAGAAAAGATTTGCAAATCATTTATCTTTGATAAAGGACTTTTATCTGGAATATATAAAGAACTCTGACAACTCAACAATAAAACAATCCAGTAGCAATGGACATAGTATTTAAAGACATACTTCACCAAAGAAGATACTTGAAAGGCAAAACAAAAATGAAACACATGAAAAATGTTTATCATTATTACTCAGAGAAATGCAAATAAAGCCACAATGAGATGTAAGTACATACCTTTGTCTATAAACAAAACAACTGATAATTTCAAGTAGAGAGAACGTGGAGACATTGGAGCCCTCATATGTTGCCATTATGAATGTAAAAATGGTACAGTTTCTTTATAAAGCAGTTTAGTAGTTTATAAAAACTTAAAACAGGGCCAGGCGTGGTGGCACACACCTGTAATCCCAGCACTCAGGAGGCTGAGTCAGGAGGATCGCTGTGAGTTTGAGGCCAGCCTGGGCTACATAGTGAGTCCAGGCCAGCCTGAACTACATAGTGAGAACCTGTCTCAAAAACAAAAAACAAAAAACAAAAAATGAAAAAATAACAACAAATAATTTAAAATATACATATACTGTATGACCCAGTACTTTTACTTCTAGGTATGTATTTCAGGGAATGAAAGTACAAATCCAAACAAAGGATTATATATGAGTATCCATACCAGCATTATTCATAATGGCTCCAAAAATGTGAAGAATCCAAATGTCCATCAACTGATGACAGGACCAAAAACAAGCGACATATTCATCCATGCCATTCCACTCAGCAATAAAAACGAATGAACTACAAAACATGCAACAGCATGGATGAAACCCAAAAGCATTATACAAAGTGAAAGAAGCCTGACACGGGAGACCGCACACTGTATGATTCAGTTACATAAAGGCAAAACTAGATCTAACTTGAGGTCAAGAATGGGGCTGACTGCAAAAAGATGTGAGGAAATTTTCTTGGGTGTTGGAGACATGCTAAACTTGGACTGATGTGATGGTCATTAAGCTGTATAAATTTATTGAAATTATTTTAACTATATATTTAAAATGGGTGAACTTTATGGTGTACAAATTATACTTCAACAGAGCTTTTGTAAAATACGTGTTGTATTTAACCAATCATTTTATTCTGTCACTTTATATTGCTTTTCCTTCAATATATAACATGTCAGAGGTTTCCAAAAGTTTGGATTCATAGTCTCATAGAAATATATTTGCAACATGGATTGGCCTGCTTGTTCCTTCCAATCGTTGCCTGTAGGTATGTTCTAAACTACTGAAGGAAGGGTACTCCAGAGTTCTACAAAAGATGGTTCCTTAAGAGACCACATTTGGATAAATAGAAGAGAAATCACTTAAGGAAGCCACAAAACTCTTAAACTGTCATATTTTTGTAGTGGAAAAGAGAGCTAATAGGTTCAAATTTGCCAAGGATTGAGTTATTGTGTTTTGAATTCCTAGGATCTACTGACACAAGTAGCCAGGGCTTCTCTTTGTACCTTTAAATAAGGGAAGGAAGACCTTTCCTCCCAAATGTTTCAGAAACAGCTCATCCAACGGGAATGCAGAGTATGCATGCTTTGGGCAGATTAGGAGGAATCTATTAAGTCTTGAATAATACTAACAACTATTCAAGCAAAAACAAATCACCTCTGGTTGCTTGAGTTCTGGCTTTTCTGTCCTGCTGCAGAGGATGAAAGTAGCTTCCTTCGGATCATCGTCCTTGCAATCCTCCCCCTCTGAGGCAAGATGGTGATCCCAATCAGCAGATCTCATCCTGACAGCCCACTGCTTCAAACTTTCAACACAACTCCACTTGATAGCCTATAGCAACTTCCCACTTTAGGCAAAATATGATTTTGTTTTTGCCTTGTCCCTGTGGCAACTACACCCTTGCTGCTTAAAGTTTGGGCTGTGGGCAGCAACATGGGCATCCCTTGGGAACTTATTAGAAAAGCTGACACTCATGCCCCTTCTTAGGCCTCCTAAGTCAAAAACTATATTTAAACAAGATTCTCGGATGATCAACGTGCCTATGAAAGTTTGGGAAGCGCTGGTCTACACTTAAAATATTTTTCTTTAGAAATTGATATTCTTCTAAAAATGCAAAACAAAATTATTTAAAGAAATTTATATCACCAATGTAAGTGTAAAACCAGTGCCATCTATAAATAGGATATTTTCTGTAAAATTAAATACAATAAAAATAAAATAAAATGCCGGCAAAAATTAGGAAAGACCTTGAAATGGGCAAAAAGATGAATGGTATGGTTGTCTATTGCACCTCTCTGGATTATTTGTGCTCTTCATTGTCTTTGAGCTATTTAATTGTAGAAAACATTATTAAAAATACTTATGCAATATGTATAATTCTTACCGATGATAGAGCTAATGAATTTTATCTGATGGAATGGAATTGATTATTGTGCCATAGATATCGACCAGTTCGAGTGTACTTGTAAATTCAAGTTAACATTCTTTATCTACCTGTTCGTTATTTGTGTTTTCCTTTGAATTAGTTATGAGATCTTACGGGCTCACTATATTAGTCAGCTTTGCATTGCTGTAACAAATACCTGAAATAAATCAACTTAAACGGGGAAAAGTTTCAGTCCACATTTGGTTGGCCTTGTTTCTTTTGGGTGTCTGGTGGGGCAGAACATCATGGTAGGAGTGAGTGGCAGAGGAAGCTTTTCAATTCATGGCAACTGGAAGCAAAGAGAGAGGAAGGGGCGGGGCCCATATCCACTTCAATGAATACCTCCAATGGCCTAACTTCCTCCTACTAGGCCTCACCTCTTAAAGGTGCCACCTCTGCCCCCACTGTGCCACAGGCTGGTACCTATCCCTTAACACATGGTCCTTTGGGGGACATTTATCCAAAGTATAATATTCATTCATTAATAATTTAAATAAAACACATGTTCCTTTTATATTTGTATGAATTTTTATCTTTTAAAAATTATCCTTTGACAAATACAATTTCCAATTCTAGCTAGATACTGATGCTTTTTAACACCTTTAAACCTGAAGCTAGGTGTTCGATAAAAATTGGGATGAACACATTTACACAGGTGTTTATTCATTCAGCAGTTGTTTTTGGAACACCTCCTCTATGCCAAACCTTGTTCATTTTAAAAGCTAGGAATTTTTCAGTAGTGAAGAAAATGTCAAAAACTTGACATTAAATTCTAGTGAGTACAGACCGATATTAAACAAAATAAACTTCAAAAATTGTACATATAGTACATTAACTGATGATAAGCAGAGAGAAATAAATCAGGGAAGAGGCCAGGAAGGGATTCTAATTTTATGCAGCTGGTGTCAGGGAGAGCATTCTAGGGAGATGGCGTGTCAAAGGAGACTGGAAGAAAGTAGGGCATGAGCCACAATGTTTCCTGGGAAAATCATTGCTGTCAGAGAGAACCAAAAGTGCAAAGGCTCTGGAGGAGGGATGAGCCTGTGGGTTCAAGGACCAGTGAGGAGGTTACGGTGGCTTTAGGAGAGTGTACAAGGGAAAGAAATGAGAACAGAAATGTAACTGGAAGTCAAATAGTTGTGACAGGGCCTTGTAGGTCATTGAAAGGAACTGGCTTGCTATTCCAGGTGAGATGAGAGCATATATTAGTCTTACTCACAGGTCTCCAGAGAAATAGCTCTCACGGTTTTGGATGTCAAGGGTTCCCATGATCTGTTTACAAGCTGGAGAACACAGAAAGCCAGGGTTGTAATTCAGTCTGAGAACCCGGGGCTCTGATGCTGTAAATCTTAACCACGTTGAAAGGCCTGGGAACTGAAGGGTAGAGGGGCTGCTAGTGTTACATCCTGTGGTCTGCAGACTTAAGAATCAAGAGAGCTGTGTCCAAGGGCAGGAGAGGATTGATATCCCAGTTCAAGAAGAGAGAGCAAATTTGCCCCTCTTCTTCCTTTTTGTTCTACTTGGGCCTGTCACAGACTGAATGATGCTCACCATGTTGGTGAAGGAAATCTTCCTTACTCATCTAACAATTCAAAATGCTGATCTCTTCCAGAAACACCCTCACAGACACACCCAGAAATGATATGTCACCAGCTACGTGGGCATCCCTTAGCCCATAAAACTAACTATCACAGGGCATCACACTAAAATTTCCTTCTTGATGGAATTAGTTTTAAAAGAAAAATTTTAATAGAATATTGTTTTTCAATAAGTTATCAGACATTGTTTAGCTCTGTTGGAGAACTACCCAGAACCCCTACTCCATGTACACCTGTCCTCAGCCACTCTGCGAAACGCGCGTTTGTGGGAATCAGTCCGAGCTTCTTACTTTGACCTTTACTGCCCTTCAGCCTCAGCTTAAATACTGTAAACTCCTCACATTGTATCCACATGCGCTTGAGCCACACCAGACTGCTCATCACCCCCATGCTTTCTGATTGAGTGCAAACATCATCCCCATGCTGAATGCTCCTTGATTTCATCAAGTTCTCCTCCCTTACCCTCAAAGCACGTAGTATATCCTGTATTAGGGAATAGGGAATAATAAACACTTCCTAAACCCAACCCTCATATGATGACTTAAATTGTATTTTAATGTTAACTCATACTTCCACAATCATCAGATGTAAACTCTGTAAAGCATTACATTGGCCATGAATGTCTCCTGCCCATATAATTTTCTCTAACATTTATTAACCCAAACAAGTCTCCCTCGCATTGAAAGGGAACTGGACATACTGGTGGAGGGCACTCACATTACCATAGTCTCTCTTCAGGAGTGCTTGCTGTACTTGCTGTGGTGATTTATATGTCTGTCCACCCCCCACTCCACCCCCACCCCCATCCTCAGTGCACTATTTATAGAGTGTGCATTACAACTCATTGCCTTGATCTATCTTGGCCTAACACAGATTTGTGTCTGGTACATAGTAGGTGCTGAATAAGTGTCTTTTAAATGAACTAAAATTTATTTCATGTCTTAGGTTTTTTTTTTTCTGCCATAACAGAATACCACAGGATGAGTGTATTATGGACAGTGGAAGCATATTTGGCTCATGGTTCTGGTGACTGGAAAATCCAGAACATAGAGCCAGCATCTATCTGGCGAGGGCCTTCACACTGAATCATCACGTGGGTGAAAGTCAAGCCAGCATGTGCGAGACAGAGAAATTCTGGCTGAACTCTCTCCTGGATCCTTTGGTAAATAACTTGCTTCTGTGATAATGGCTTTAATGCATTTATGAGGGCAGAGCCCTCATGATCTAATCACCTCTTAAAGGCCACACCTCTCAATGCTATTTGTGACACTTCAAGGCAATTCAACAACAATCAAACTTCAGCATGAGTTTTGGAGGGGTCAGTCAACCACAGCGCCAGAGAAAGCATGGAAATGTGGCTCAGAGAAGGTGTGTGTTGTGTATTTTTGAATTTTTCTTTCTTTCTAGTAAAAAGCAGGCACAATTCTGAAGTTTCCATTTGGATTAGGATGATCGGCTGCATTTCTCACAACTTGGCTGGGTCAAATCATGGGGGACATTTCTCTCAATTTGGCTGTGTCAAATTATGTGGTTTACAATTTCTTTTAAAAATTACTAAAGAAGACCATTAGCTCCTCACTGTTGTTGGAATATTTACCACAGTATAAGCTTTGCTCATACCCTCTCTCCAGGGAGCTCAGTGCAGTTACAGGCATTACCTAATGCAGTTGGAGCTGGGAGTGAGAGAAGGAAGTATAATAACCTCCCTTGTCTGGGATGAGAACTCAGCGAAGGTCAGAGGTCCACATAAGTCCACGTGGGAGGTGATCAGGCCTCAGTTACCTGACTGGCTCATACACCTCTCCATGTGCTCTGGTTCTGTCTTAATGTTTTAAATCCCAAGAAATTCATGATATCAAATTGAACATTTGAAATAGTTTCTTTTAAGGTAAGTATTTTTCTTTTCCAATGTCGTTTTGATGTTGTGAACAATTTTGGCTCAAAATAATTATTACGATACCAAATTCACCAAAATAGCAAACACTATTGATCTAAAGCCAAGGTTAATCTTCAGGCTGGACTGCTTATGCTCAGAGCATGGAATTAAATGACCCTGAAGGTTTCGTTCTATTCTGGGGTGTCATGATCCCAGGCTTCAGAACATCTCCAAGGGAGATGTTTCCTGGATTAAAAAGACATGTCCAGTCTGCTTTCCAGTGGCTATCTCAAGGTGCTTACTCAGTGTACAAAATGCCTTTGAGTAGTCAGTGAACCATTCAGATTTCTATTCTTTTGGGGGAAATGCTTCAGCTGTTGAATAATAAAAGCACCATATGAAATCGCAAGTCATCTGACTTATAAGAAGCCTTTTTCCCTTCACTTTTTTTTTTTTAATTAATTAATTTATTTTTTAAAAGACAACAAGTAAATATTCTCATGTATTAACAAACTCAAGAATTAGAGAATGTACAAATACCTTTCGGAGAAAAACATTACTCAGTATAAGATTAAGCCATGTAAAAGCTAGGCAAAAACAGAAGACTAAGGAATGGAATAGTCACAGTGAAGTTGCATTTTCATACTACTCTTCACTTTCTTTGCTGGTCCTTTCATTCATTTCTTCACCCATTCACCAAGCATTACTGAGTACTTCCTCTGGGCTGAATGTAAGACACGGAAAAGTACCTGGTTGCTTCCCTCTGAGATTTTACCATCCTGTGGGTATGTGGATAATTTCAATCCTAGGTAAGGAGTACAAAACCTGCACAGAATATTTTAAAATCCCTGCAGACACACCCAGGATGGTCAGGGAGGCGGTCAAGGAAGGTGTCCTGTAAGAGGAGGTCTCAAGTTCAGTGTTCAGGTGTGAAGCATTCATCCAGGAGAAGGCGATGGTGAAGAAAAGGTACTATGGCAGGACCGACAGTAGCACTTCCTTGAGGCTCTTCCTTGAGAGGATTAGTCATGCATTTAGATGGAGGCAGATGAGTCTGGCAGAGTGTTCTCCACCTGTGGCCAGATGCTGGGGTGTCATTTACAGGTACAGTTACAGAATGGAGTGGTGGGTGTAGGTGTGGATTTTTCCAGGGTTTGACTCTTCCATGTGAGTATGAGGGAGAGAATAAAGGTGAGGAGGGCACATGTAAAGCATGATTGTGTTTATGGCCAATGACATCTCAACAAAGGACAGAAAGTGTAGTTGAGGGACTTTTAGGGTCTGGGTAATGGACCCAAGGGAGTGAGGTGGTGCTTGAAAGTGAGAATAGGGAGGAGTAACAGTTGGAAGCAACAGTAAGACCATGGGAGTGGTGCTTGATTTTGGGTGGAGGACAAGCCTTTGGAGCAGTGAAAGTCAAGAAACTAAAGAGCTGAGGATGTTTCAGCTACAGCAAGGAGTTCTGGTCTGATGGCATGTGCATTAGAATTGCTGGAGGTTTTTGAGAAGTGGCTGGAGGGACAGTGAGGCATCTGGCTAGAGAGGTGACTAGGGTATGTGTGTGAGAAAGGGCCACTGCTGGAGAAGCCTGCAAGAGAATCAAGGTTCCTTAGAAAATAGCTAGGCATAGTTAGCACAAGATGGTAACAAGGGCACAAAGAGACTAGGTTTAGGCGATTTCAGTGTCAGATCATGAGATCAGAGGGCACAGGGAAGGTTTGGTAGATAGAAAGAAGCAAGATTGCATTGGTATACATGTGGACAGAGCTTACAGGGGATAGGGTGTGGCATGCCAGGGTGGGGTTTCTGTGTAAACCGAGATGTTATGTCCTCCTTTGACCCCATATCTTTCAAAAAGCTTTCCCCAAATGCACACTGATCTCATTTCTCTTATTCTTTCTTCATCAAAGGTATTGTTTGGCTTTGTCCTTACAGTTTCTTTATCCAAATGCAGTTAGACCCTTGTATTTCTTGTCTATACAATTAGGTTGTAGCATCTTCTAGAGCTGGGGCCATGATGATACCCCCAGTACTGCCAAGCACAGTCCTGGGTATGTAGTTCAGACAATAATGATTCAGTTCCTGGTGCATTTTTTTCTTTCAGAGAAGATAACAAATACAATACCCACCCCACCTCCTATGCCTCCATTTTCTTCTTTATAATTAGCAACTTTCCAATGATCTTAGAGTTTTGTTTGAAGTGTAGAATGTTCTTGTTTCCCTACAGATGCAAAACCACAGCTGACGCTTACTAGCACGTCCTTCATGCTGTGCTGCCTGTATCAGCTCATTAAATTTAACCCTCCCAGCAACCCAGTGAAGGAGATGCTTTTACTCTCCTCTTACAGATGAGGAAACAAAGTTCTGGACAGGGTAAACAACTTTTCCTACATGAGAGTACATGGCCGAGGGTAGTGGAGCCAAGTGTCACACTCAGCTCTGCATGAAGCCATGGCTTATCCCTGCCACGTGGTCATGGGCAGCCCTCCATTCATTGGCCAGTCTTCTTCTTCTTCTTTTTTTTTTTGTGGGTACCGGGGGTCGACCTCAGGACCTCGCGCTTCAGCAGGTGCCTGTGCCGCTGAGCGATATCACCGGCCCTTTTTTCGTATGTGGGTTCCGGGAGTCGAACTCGGGCCCTCGCGCTTGCCAGGCAAGCGCTTACGTCGCTGAGCCATCTCACCGGCCCCTTCTTTTCTTATAGTGTGAAATAGCAAATAAGAATGCTTGTGGAAATGTTGCTTGTATGTGATGACTGCTTTTAAACTTTGTTGTAAAGCTTTAATTTTGTTTGGCAAAATTTAAACCCCGAGTCCATTTGGTGACTTCAGTATGGTTTGTGACCAAGGGAGCCCTCAGTGTGTGCAAAGAAAGTCTGGAGCTGATCTTCTCTGGACTGAGTTGCAGAACACTCTCATCTACTGTACAGAACTCTAATTCTTGTGATTTGTGAAGGGGTCACCAAGGCCCAGAGATGCTTCTACCCACAATAGTGAGCTTCGTGACAACTGTCTGTGCTATGGGTCTTTCCAAATGAAAGAAGAATGAGTTGAGTATACTAAACAGGTCATTTAAAAATGTAGGTTATAGTAATTCTTCTTTTATTTAAAGCAAAAAAAAAATCTGTCAGCTTGCTTTTTATTTCAAGAGTGAAATTAATTTGGGAACAGAAATTCCGTCAAGGTCCAGAGTATTTTTCTGCCTTTGTTGTCTTGCTCCATATTTTGTGTTTCTTTTTATACATGTCTAGAGACTTTGCATCTGAATTCAATTGGTCCTGTGTGATCCAGTGCTATAGGGTAGAGAAACGTTTTAAATCTAAACCATTCTAGGAAGTAGTATAACTCTCTGACTGTCATAGAATTTCAAGTCAAATGTGCAGCCAGATCTACTCTTTACTCCAGAGACAGGGCTCTGAACTTCTGTATTCTCCAGAAAAAGAAATACCACACCACCTTATATCGGAATAAACTTTAGCATCTTATAGATCTGTGATTGCAGTGTCAGTTTAGTTATTGAGCTGCAATTGCCAGCGTCAGAGAAAGCAGGTCTTTGGATCCTGCTTTCCCTTTGGTGTGGTGACTGCTCTCTTTACTGTTCATTTTCTTGTGGAATGTGACTCCCAGGAGCAACAACTCAAACATTATCCAGAGCCCATCTGTGTACATAGTGCACGGATAAATTAATTGATGCAGGCTCTCTGGGAGACTGCTTGAGGCTGGGTCCAAAGATGCAATTTAACATTGGAAGAATCTCCTTAGTACTACTACTTGTGAAAGACAGGCATTGATCTGAATTTGATTGGCACTGGAAATCTGAGAATGCTTGAGTTTTGTTTATCCTATATCAAGCTATTGCAGGTTGTAGTAGTGGATTGCCAATTCTGAAGTGTTGTAGAGAATGTAGTACCACAAGTTATTTGAAACAGGATGGGGCTTGCATCTTTGTACTTTTATGAACTTCTGGTGCATACCAAGGCTTGAGAAACATTTTTCTAAGCACAACATTAATTATACATCTTTTAGCATAGTTGGTTGACCAGCCTGATGTGCTTATAAACAGCAGTATGTTTTTGCGGGGGAGGTGAACTTTTACAAAATTGTTTTTTACTACATCTGGAAGGGAAGAGATAGAAGGTACTGAAAGTACTATCTTCTTACAAGGCAATTGGAAGAAAACCTGAATCATTGATAAGGACAGTTCCTTAGCAACGGGAGCTGTCAAGGTTGATAAATGTGCAGCAAATGCAAACCTACTGGGTCTGGGAAGTGAATGTTTTAGGTTCCATTTAAGGAGGAATTGTTGTTCAATTTATTTTTTTGCCATTATTTTTCCTGCTAAACAAGTCTTACAGACAGTATCTTCAAATACTTAACAAAATTCTAAATTGTATTTCAAATGCAATAGAAACAGTTTATGCAGAGGTGAAAACAGAAGCTGTTAGTACATAGTTTCTGATGAATGGTAATTGAGTAAACTAATTTGCACTTGTGTGTGTGCAATTTTGCTAAAGGCATCATCTTCTCAAAGAAATGTGCACCACTATTGCCCATTAAGGTAGAATAACTGGATAGTGCAAAGCGAGAATCTTTAGTCGGTAGATGCCCGAACTGCACATTTTTCCAGCTCTCCCTCTCCAAGCTGTGAGGGCTAAATGGCTGTCAGCCCTGCTGGGATTTGAACATTTGAACCTAAGTTTTGCAGAGTGTGTGGGGGATTTCCAAGCTGGTATTTGGCTCATACACACTCTTACTGCCTCTTCCTTATTCCTGTGACAGGACACAGCAGGCTACATGTGGGAATTTAAAAAGTCAGAACCAAGTGGAAATTTGCTCCAAGAGACTGACTCCTCTGTTGGAAAATGTTTACAGGGGCCCAGTAATTACCAAGATTACCATAAACAGAATGTGTGTGTGTTTTAAAAAGTCCTATGCTTTGAGCATTGCAAAGAAAGCAGCATCTTCAAAATTAAGCTGTTAACGGTGGCTTTCTGATGGCTCCTGAAGAACACACCAAGCCTTCACAAGGGTCTTCTTCTAGGCCAGCCGTTAAAGCCAGGGTAGCTGGTGCTTCCAAACACAGGGGCCCAGTGCTGAGAGGTGGGAGCTTTAAGAGGTGAGTAAGTCGTTAGAGCTCAGCTTTCTTGAATGGATTAATGCTGTTGTCATGAAAGTAGGTTAGTTATCTTGGGAGTGGAATCTTGATAAAAGTGAATTTGCCTCCCAGCCATGTGATGTCTTCTGCCATGTTATGACAAAGCAAGAAGGCCCTCCCCAGATGCAGCCCCTCCACTGTGGACTTCCCAGTCCTCAGAACTTTGAGCCAAGTAAACTTCTATTGTTTGTAAGTTACCTCCTCTGTAGTATTCTATTATAGTAGTACAAAATGGACTAAGATACTCCCTCAAGCAACAAGTTGTCCCAGTTGTCAGCGTCTATCTTCAAGCTGCTGACTCCTCTGGATTTGCCTCAAATGCAAGAACTACCTCATCTGAGGGCAGCCTACATCTAGTGAGTGATGAAGGTGGTATTCATCCACACATGGGACAACGCTGGTGGCTCATGTACCCTCCAGAGCCCCTCGTGAGGCTGGCCAAATTTTGCTGTGTGTGTATTGGTTTGGCTTCCTCCACTGGCCAATCTCCTCCCTTTCCCTTTCTTCCATAGCTGTTGATTTCTAATAAATACTCTCCATGTCAAACTGAATCTCAGAGTCTACAACAGGAGAATCCAGAATTACTACCAATTTTCAACAGTTGGTGCTAGGAATGGTCTAGGAAGGCAGTCAAGAAGATGGTGTTATGAACCTGGATCACTTACCAACCTGCTGGCAGAGTGAGGGGGGGGCCCGGGCTGTTCCTGACCCAACACACCTGTCTAGTTGATTCAACTCTCACCCGTGGTGAACTGAGGCCGTATATTGACTGAAGACTAAGTGTTAACTAGAGCCATTTTTCATGCGTTTGAGAAGATGAAGGAAATAGTAACTATAATTGCTAATTTTGCTCAGTGACTTGGAGCAAAGCCCTTAGAAAAAGTAGTTCAGAGGCATCTATTTCAAGTTAAAGATCAAAATTCAACCTGATTGTGAATTTCAAAAAGATTCTTGGAGGCTATAAGACCTCTTATGGGGCAGGAAAATGTTGCTGTCATTGTAATGATGCAACAGAAAATAAAGAGCTTCAGTACCCAGGCATCTGCTGGACGTCTGGGCAATGTGAATGGACTCACTTTGAAAGAGGAACTAGTGCTAGTGATCAAAATTTACATTTATGTAATAATTAGGCAATGCTGAGCGCATCCAAATTTTATTTTAATTGGCGGAGATGTCCCATTTTCGCTTTGCTAAATACTAATGCTTAGGTATTAACAAGCAGCTTCAGGCAGAAATCCTAACCCACATTACTGTCCTCTTTGCTATCATCTGGACAGAAACCTGTCTTGCAGGTCCCTCATGCAACCCTCTCCCCCAGCCCAGGCTGGGTTGCAGTGCTTTATGAAATCTACACCATTTAGGTATGATGTACAAACCATTTGAGTCCCTTGATGCTAAAGAACAAGTTACAGAACATCTTGCTCTCTTGCCTTTCTCAAGGCTTATGTTTTGGGCTGGGGATATAGCTCAGAGGCACAGCGCTTGCCTGGCAAATACAAGGTCATGAGTTCGATTCCCGGAACCAAAAAAAAAAAAAAAAAAAAAAGCCTTATGTTTCAAGATGTATTCTGTCACCAGCTGCTTGCAAAGAGTTCTGGAAAACTTCAGCTTCATGAGTTGGCTGCATTTATTCCAGGCTGTTTTGTTCCAAATAGCTGAGAGGAGCCTGGAGCAAGCTTGAGTCTGTGTTTACAGAGCTAGGGATGCAATCAGGCAGGTGGAATTCTGCTGCATGCATAGGAATCCCCAAGGAACACATCTGGGGTGTGAGTCACTGCTCTTTTACCTATGAGTGCAGTTCTGCCAAGAACCCTGAGTGGGCAGGCTGGGAAGTAGCTACTGGGCAGCTGTTTTGTCTTTTGTTTTGTTTTTTAAACGTGTGTGTGTTATCGTAAATGCTGTTTTACCTTCTTGATTTTATGTAACACTGTATGTTTTCCAGACTTCTTTCAACTGTTACCTCATTTTATCATCTTAGTAGCCCTGCAAACCAAACAATTATCATCTCCATCTGATATGAAGAATTAAACTTCAAGTTCACTTAATGTGATGTTTGGACAATGTTAGTAATGAATATACTTGAAAAAAATTCTTACAGATCCCAAGTCTGGACATAAATTATTTTTATTACAGTGTTACATAAAAATGTACACATAGGAAAGTGGCCATACATTCCATATACTTATGCTCATTACATAAACCTTAGAAAATTTACCAGTTAAATACAAACAAAACAGCAATGTCAGTAACATTTTAGTTAGCAACATTCATTTTATATATTAGGTGATATTTTGCTGAAACTAAATTGCCAATATTGGGCTTAATGGTAGACCAATGTATCTACGTTTTTTGACCTTTGATTACTAGGACAATTTATTGATTATTTTAAGTCATTGTACTTACCATGTCACTATTCTTGCTTTTTAATCTGACCTCGTTTTAAGCCAAGGATCCATAATTATGAAGGATGACCAAGTGAAAGTTATAAACCAAAAACCGTGTTGAAAATTAGAAAAAATCTTAAATGAAAAACTCTTTATGTTTGCCATAGTAATTACTGTTATTAATCATTGGAGATTGGTACAAACAAAAAGGGATCCAATCAAAACACCTGCTTACAAGGTGATCTGACTTTGAACTGTGGCTCTGGGGTGAGGCCTCCACTCCCTCCCTGTGATGGTTAATCTTTATGTATCAACTTGACTGGGCAAAGGGATGTCTAGATAGCTGGGTAAAAAATTATTTGGTTGTGTCTGTGAGGGTATTTCTGGAGGAGATTACCATTTGAATTAGTGAATAGAGTAAAGCAGATATCTTTCTCCCATGTTGGGTAGGCATAACCCAATTTGTTGCAAGTTTTGGATAGAACACAAAGGGAGAAAAAGGATCAATTTTCTCTCTCAGCCTGAGCTGACACATCCATCCTTCAGACATAGACAGGGACTTACACCTTCCCTGCTTCCCCATTCCTGCTCCCTTCACAGACCTTCTGACCTAACTACATCACAGGCTTCCCTGGTTCTATATCTTTCAATGGCAGAATGTGGCACTTCTTGGCCTCCATAATTGTGTTAGGTAATTCCTACAATAAATCATATATATATATATATATATATATATATATATGTCTATAGATATACAACTACATATCTGTATCACCTGTGTCTCTATCACTTGTATCTATATCTACATCTATATCTATATATCTGTATCTACACCATCTTATCTATCTATCATCCTCTATTGGTTGTTTTTCTGGAGAACCCTGACTAGTATACCCACCATCTTTCTCCATTTGAACTACCCTTTGATAGCAAAGCCTTCTACCACCTGAACCCTTCTATGTTCACGGAAATTTCATGGCCCAACTCGAATGCTTCACTTTCTGAACTAAAATCTGGGCTCGGTACTGTCTCTCCCCACATGCCCATTGCATCTACTTATCCTTCATTTCACTCTGCCTTGAATCGTAGTTAGCAGTTGCATGTCTGGTTCTCACACCACGTAGAAATCTTTTAAGCCAAGGACCTTTCATAATCACTGTAGCTCCTAAGATGAGTGAAATATCTTGGTATTAGGGAAACCAAAGTACGTGACCTTCATAGGATGTATATTTGAGTTTCATGAGAGGCTGAGCTTGCTATGTGAACTGTGTTTCTGATGTGATAGAAGGCTTTCATTATAGATTGGCTAACACATTTTAAACATTCAAAGCTTGGGCAGATTTAGGACTTGTCCAGTCCAGTGTATCTAATCCAAATCTTTTACTTTATAGAAGGGGAACCAACTCTCAGGGAAATTAAATAACTTTCCCAAGGAAAGTTCACATAGCTGAATACTGGCAGCACCAGTAATCAAACCCAATCCTAGCACGTTTCTGTTATATTGATGACTCCTCTGCCTTTCCCCCTTCAAGAGATCCCTAGAGAAGTCATTCAAAGAAGAGTTCGCTCACATTTTCAAAGAGGCCAGCTTCAATTGCTTATCAGAAGTTTTTGAAAAGTGATTTGTACTGCCTGCTACTGCTCAATTTTTAATTTTCTTAACCAATTCTGTCTACATCACAAAAATGTAGTATTGGATCATATTTAATAGAGACAGAGCTATGTAAGGATGGAACTATAGGCACAAAAATTCTTACATGTTTGATTGAAAGAATTAAATGTTTGAAAAAATGACTATTTATATATTAAATCTAATGATATGGAAAGAAAGATACTGATGATATGAACCAAACACAAACTTGCAAACACAAATTGTAGATAAGAAAAATTCAGAGTTGATAGTTAGGAGTTTGTTAGGAAGATAGTTAGATAGTTTGTGTCCATTTTATCTTCATAAAGTAGAGAAGGAGTTGACAAATTGGCCCTTGGGTCAAAGCTGGTGTCTATTTTAGTTAACAAAGTTTTATTGGAGCATGTCTATACCTGTTCACTGATTGTCTGTGACTACATTCATGCTAGTAGAGTTTCATAATTGGGAGAAAGGTCAAATGGCCCTAAAATCTAACATTTTTACTATCTGGCCTTTTACACAAAACTTTTCTAGATTCTCGAACTTGATGTGTATCTTAATCTGGGTTTTTTTAGTTCCATTATAATCTTTAGATATGTTTTTAGAATTCTACAAGAATGTTTAAATTTTGTGTCTTTATATCTACAATAATGAGGAAAAAATAAACACAAACATGCTTCACATCATCTGAATGACTGCCCTAAAACATGGTCACAGTGTGTTGTGTTTTAATATTTGCATTTAGATTTGGGTTAATGGTTATGTTAGAAACATGCAAAAGTGGATAGACCTCCCAGCAGGCTAGAAAAAGTTCCTTTAGGAGCATCAAGGACTGTGTTAACTACCTTGCTGTTATGGCTTATATATAGGTGACCTCTCAAAGCCTCATGCACACATAGGTGGGGCTTTTGGGAGTGACTGGATAATGTGTGTGATACTGGATTATTCCATTGGTTGGTTTAGCATAATTCTGGCTGTGGATGATGGATTTACTGAAGAGGGAAGACTCATGTTGGGGGTGGGTGGCACCAACCAATAGGCTTATATGGAATAAAAAGGAAAAGAAGAAGGAAGGCCCTGCTGCTTCCTGCATGCTATGCCATGGACTGTTTCTCTTCTGCAATGCCCCTCTGCCATGCCAACCTGCCTTGGAGCCAGTCGACAATGGACTGAAACCTCTACAAACTGTGAACTTCCTTTAACTTGTGAGTATTGAGTATTTTGTCCCAGCAATGAGAAAGTAACTGAGACACTTGTCTCTGACAGGGGGGCATCTGCCTTTGAGATGGATAAACTTAGCACCAGAGAAAAATATATGGGTTTGATATATCAGGAAAAAATTAAAATCTTTCTATTCAGAAATTATAAGGATTCTGATGAAGAGTTTAAGTACCAAAAGTCATGTGGGTTCCTTCCTTTCTCTGAGAACTAAAGGTCACTGAGTAGAAACAGCTATTGGTATAACAAACAGTCTTTTGTGGCAAGTGCTATTATTGTCCCCATTTTTCAGATGAGGTAACAAGCTTAAAGCAGAGCAGAAATTTGCCCATGATCACACAAATAACTAGTGGCAGAGCTGAGATTTAACCTAAACCTATCTGACTGCAAGGTCACTGTAGATGTTGACTTAGAAAATCATGAGGTCTTTATGCCCCCTAGAGATGGCCTCTCAGACTAGAAAACCCTGGTAATGAATAGGTACTTGGTAATGATACAGACCTGAGTTTGGATTCTGATATTTTCTATCAGCTAGGATGATGCTTTTGATGAAAAGGAAATAAAATCTGACTCATATTAGCACAGACACTTGGGAAATTCATTATCTCATGTAACACCAAGTCCAGAGGTTGGGCTGGTTGTGGGTCTGTTGGGGTTGGCAGCTCAGCAATATCATTAAAAACCTTTGTTCTTTCTCCCTTGCCCCTCTATCCTTGGTGTTATCCTTGTGAGAGTAAGATGCATCACATCACTGCTAGAAGAAAAAGGTAGTTCTCTGTCTGGGATGCTCTCTCAGGAGAAGGAGAAGGAGACTTTCCCTAGAAGCCTTCCAGGAGAAATGTCTCCCAGGAACTTGCCTGAACTAGTTTCTGTAGGGAGGCAGCAGCTTGGTTGCTTTACATTAATGTGATGTGCGTGGACATCAGGGAGTCAACCATGATGTTCACTGTACTCTTTTCTTAGGCTGCCTAATTTGCTTGCATTTCTATTTCTTCACCTGTATGATGGCAGATGGCAAGATTCCAGAGGATGAGGGTTCGATGCATCTGGCCAATGGAGAACATTCAGCATTTTATTAGTTGAGTTTTTCTGTTGATGTTGCAAAAGTGCTGATTGTGCAAGGGGAGCTTTTTAAGGTGTGATTGTAGTTGCTGTGATTCTTTTTCCTTATCATTCCTCACCCCTGCAGTGTGATAAAGAATGAGGTATAAATACTCCACAAAGTTTAAATGTACTTCTAACCCCTATTCTTATCCTGAGACTTTTCTCCATTTCTTTGTTGAATTTATATAATTGATAATAAAACTACATTAAATCCAGAGTTTTAAGATGTTATGGAGTTCCATTAGTAAAAAGAGAAAATTGAGTTTCATTGAAAATTCACAATTTCCATCCAGATCCAAGCTGTTCCCCACCCTGTTAGTCTTTGTTACTGATGTTTCTTTTAGGTTATTTTATTTTTTAATAGCAGAATTCCTTTTTCTGCGTTGTTGGTAAGTTTTATTTATAGGAAGTGAAAAAAAAGATGAACTTTTACAAACTGCGAAATTCCTGCACTTAAACAACTGTGGCTCTTCCTTCCTGCAAAAGCAGAAAGTGTACACATTACAGATTGAATGTCTGTCTTTCCTGTGATTCATACATTGAAGCTGTGACTCCCAGTGCAGACTGTCTTGGGGCATGGAATTGCTTCTAAGGAAGTAATTAAGGTTAAATGAGGCCCTAAGAGTGGGACTCTGATCCACTAAGATTAGTGCTCTTTTAAGAAGATGAACCAGAGAGCTTGCCCTTTTTCTCTCCACCTTGTGCAAACACAGTCTTCAAGCAAGAGAATTTGACCATGTTGGCACCTCATCTTGGACTTCCAGTTTCCAGAAATGAAAGAAAATAAATTTCTGTTATTTAAGCCACCCAGTCTGTAGTATTTTGTTATAGCAGTCTGAGCTGAGTAATATAATGCACCTCCTCAGTTCAGTGTTCCTGTACGACCACATCTGCTGGAGGAATATCAGATACAGCCTTTGGCTTTTTCACAGACTAATGTCCCATATTTTCCACTTACCAGCGTTTAGGCTGGGCTTCTCCCATCTGCTTTGTCTGTCCACCCCATCTCTGGTGCAAACGTGGGTGACGGGTAGAATGATACGTGGAGGTCAGCACTAGGAACTGTGAAATCAAGTAAAAGAAAACTGGTTTGCTGGGCCGGTTTGCATGAATTATTTCCGTTCTTCTGGCTCTCCCCTCCTCTGTCCCTCCCAATGTCATGTGTATCATGCCACTGGATATAGTTTATAGTTCCTTTTGAATTGATTAGGAGTGTCACAGGAACTGTGGGCATGTTTCTTTATCAGTGAAAGAACATCAGCCCCACTTTGGAGACAAATCACTGGTGTATCTTTAGCAGTGTGTGTGAATCCAAAGACACTGCTGGTTTGTTGGCATCTCTGGTGGAATGTCATAGGAAGTGTGATGTGGTTCATTCTGTAGCCAGTTTTGGCTTAATTCTCTAGGCTCTACCCATTTATTGCAGCCTCAAAACTCTGAAAATACAGCAAAAACTATAAAATATCAATGGGTTAAAGGAGTCCAACCTATAAGAATGTGACAGCATTCAGACCAATAAATGATTTGTGTGAATTTTATTTGTTATAAAACAAGAATACAACCCTTCAAATGTCTTACAAGGAAAATATTACTTAAAATTCTTTTGCCCAAATGCAATTGTCCTCACTTTCCATATTTCCAGGCAGCTTTGACTCTACATCTACATTTCTGAATAGTTATAACCATAACACATATATACTTGTGAGTAGTATATATTATTGAGATTCTTGAATTTGACATTCTCAATTTCAATTATTTGCCTTGGGCTTCAAAGATTATACTATTTTGTCATTTTTGTGTGTGTGTGTGTGTGTGGGTACCGGGGGTCGAACTCAGGAGCTCGCGCGCCAACAGGCGCCTGTGCCACTGAGTAATATCACCGGCCCTTTTCTCGTATGTGGGTACCGGGAGTCGAACTCAGGACCTCGTGCTTGCCAGGCAGGCGCTTATGCCGCTGAGCTATCTCACCGGCCCTATTTTGTCATTTTTGTAGAGATTTTAATTTGAAATGGCCAGATTCCAAAGCTGGTGCACAAGGAAATAAGAATCATACCGTTGGTGAACAAGCCCATATTTCAATACAAAATTTTTTCTCATATGGAGCTTGCATGGAATTCTCATGAAGTAATAAAACATTTCTTTTCAGATTTAGTACACTAATGATGTGATATAATTCAATCTAGAATTTATTTTAGTGGTAGAATTTTTTTATAGCTTTATAAGCAAATCCCAAGTACATAAATTCATTAGAGTCTTGGATTACTTCACATTTTCAGTTACTGCATTATAAGGGGGAAATTGTATGCTACAGTGGTTTCTGCATCCTGGGAATTTGCAAGGATATTGGGCCATATTTCTCATGAAAGTCAATAGTGTACTGTATTCTACCTCTTCAAGTAACAGTTCACTTCTTCTAAATATTTTTTCATAGTGTTACATAATTTACATAAAGACCATGTTAAATGGCAACACAATATCCCATTGATTTGCTGTGTGACTATTTACCTACCTGTGATCCAACTACTTCATGTTAAAGTGATTCTCAATTTTGCCCTATTGAAGATAATTTTGCAATGATAAATATTGTGTCTTCTTTCAAAATATTTTCTTTGGGTAAATTCCCCTAGAGGGAGGTAAAAGGGGATGAACATTATTATGGCTTTTTTTAGGTATCAGGGATCAAACTCAGGGCCTTCTTAATGAGTTACCCCAGCACCTGCCCCTTAAAAAAATTTTTTTTTGAGGCAGGGTTTTACTAAATTGTTAGGTTGTCCAGGCTGGGCTCAAATTTGTGATCTTCCTGCCTCAGCCTCCCAGAGTTCTGGGATTTAAGGCACGTGCTACCACTCTCAGTTTATGACTCTTGATGTATTTTATTGTTTTCCAAAAGATGTATGAAGATTTACAATATGCTCATCAGTGTATTAATTCCAGCTGAGCAAAGCAAAGTAGATGACACTGAATATGATAGTAGTTTTTCTACTTAAGTAGGTATAAAATGGTTTAATATTATTGTTTTACTTTCTAATAGATTGATTAATGCCTAGGTTGAACATTGTAAATTTATATAATATTCAAATTTCATTTTAAGTTGTATATCTGCAGAGCTTTAGGAGTTTGAGGCAGGTGGATAGCAAGTTCCAGACCAGCTTGGGCAACTTAGTGACTTAGCAAGACCTCGTCTAAAAATTAAAAATATTTTTTAAAAAAAGAGCCTCTGCTCAGTGCAGAGGCCCCAGGTTCAATTCCCAGTACCAGGTGGGAAAAAAAAAAAAAAAAAAAAAAGAGTAATATATCGGTTCTTATCCCTTGCTAGATTTTATTTTAGGGGCTCGTTCTAGGCACTGGAGTAAAATGTTTGAGTCCCAACACTATCATTTTTTAGCTGTGTAATTCTGAGCAACTTACCACTCCATCTGTCTGCTCATCTGAAAAGTGAAGATGGTAACTTATCTCTCATACTGCCATCATAAGGACTCATCAGGACAGCTCATGTGCAGATATACGGAGCTGGGATTATTTCATTAGTTTTTAGCTACACTATGCTTTGATTTTGTTAGTTGGCTTTTGTTCCAGCCTGACCCTTCTTTCAGCGACTTCCTGATATAGTACTCTGAAGATAAGCCTCTCAGCAGCCTGAGGAATTGTCTCATCTGCCAACCCACTCACAGGGAGTGTCATGGACGTGTCTGGCTGTGTCAGAATTTCATGTATGTCTTCTTGCCACTAGTTCACTGTCCCCTTTCTCTGATGGACCCCTATGTGCATCTCTATTAGAGCATTCACTGCATTATTCTGTATTGTTGATTTACTTGTACTTTTCTTCCAGTAGACTCAAGCCCTGTGTTTTATTTGATTTTACAGCCTCACTTTACGTAGTGCTCGGCATATGGAAAGTGCTCAATAAATATCTGTTGAATGAATTAATCAGTACCTACATTACTCATCAGGCATGGATCCAAGTGCCTCAAAAAGGAAAGAAAAGTCACTTTCATGGGGCAAATATTTGCTACCACTGGGATTGGTTGGATTTAGGGCAGCGTTGTGAGAGAAAGGATTTCATCTATCCAGGAAAGCTCTAGAGTTGTAAATTGTGGAATTACAAAATACCTGTGTGTGTGATCTCACTAACCCTTGCAATCACCAGTCATGGTCCTGATTTCCTAAAACCTCAAGGGGCAAAGAATTGCTGGAGGCTACCATGCTCAATAGTATATGATACATAGTCTGAAGGCAAACCTAAAAGAAGAATCCCTAAATTATAATGGGCAGTGGCTGTATTGGAGGAAGTGATTAATCCCCCAAGATGAGTATTTTGAAAGTGACGACATCTATTCTGATGATTAAGTTCTGATGTAATTGTCTGAAAAATAAAAATAGGTGTGTATTTTGGTACGTTTCTGAGTGCTAGAAAATCCACAGCTAAGGAGTGTAGGTAAAGTTTAATCCGGGGAATTTAGAATCAGTAAAACTTTAGTTAGCTCTTGAAAGAAATGGGTAAGTGGAGAGTAAGCATTTCCAGAAGTGGGTAGAACAAAACTAAGACCTAGGATGTGAGAGGCAGTTTGGATGGCGCAGATGACATTAAGGAAGGAGACAGGCCAGGTGGCTTAGAGAAGGGCTGGAGGGCCCCTCAAAAAATTTCTTATTGGTGCAACTGTGCAGCCACGTGAGGGAAAGGCAGGGGCTCACTGCCTTATATGAGGCTCGTAGAAGCAAAGCCTAGGACAGGAATTTAGGTGTAAATGATTTGCCAAAGAGGTGTTCACTAGACAAATCCACCAGGGAGAGAGGGAAGCAGGATAGGAGAGGGTAGGAACCCAGCGAAGATGAGGTCTCACTTCGAGATTATCTCTACCTGATTCATTGCAGGGATATGATGGTCTCTTCATACAGCATGCCACACCATGTAGTTGTCCCCATATTAAGGCAAGGGGGTTGGCCCTTGTGCCAGTATCTGGTTATCAGCCATCCCCAGAGGCAGGCTGCGCTCTGGTCAGCTAAGAGAAACTTTCAGCAGCAGTGAGCTGAGAGCCACCAGAGTGCCAGCAGCTGGGATCGGGGACCCCCACTTGGCAAAGGGGGTCTGAACAAGGTCTTAACAGCTTTGCTGTACTTATAGCTGGATCTGATGAGTTCTCGTTCTTCCCAAACCCTCATACCTGAATCCTTACTCCTTTGTAAGACATCCACAGATTCTTCTCTTCTGTGAAGCTGCCCCTAGTCTCACCAGTATTGGAGACTCATTTCTTTCTTCGGACATCCTGAGACACTTCATCCTTATCTCAGTTTGTGGTTAGGTGGTCAGGAAGCACATCTCATTCATAGCTTTGTATTATATTGACTCCAGCGTGGTGGTGGTCCATAAGAGGGGACAATGATTTTGCATAGGATGGGTTTCACATGATGCTTCAGCCCCAAGTACAAAAGTCTTTAGTTATAAATCCATTTTCTCTGGGCTTACTGCTGAATAGTCTTGGATTATCAGATCACACCTCTGTGAAGCCTTTTCTGATCTTTTTTCTTCTTGAGTGTTAATGTACTCTTTTATTTTTTATCCTTTTGTTTGGGTGCTATTAGCACAACTTGCACAGATGAAATTATAGTAACTCTGGATGCTTTCAAAGACTTGCTTTTGCATTACCCAGTGTCCAATCTCACAGATCAATGTTGAGCCTATGAATCTGGTGCTGAAGTGATGTGTTTGACATGCCCATGAATACATGCATCTGCCACTCTGTGGCCTGCAGCCAGGCTGCAATTCTGAGCCTGCCTTCTGGACTCCGTTTTGAGAAGGCCCTGTAGGAAAGCCTGCCAACTGCTTATCAGTGCAGAGTAACAAGATGCCACAGAAATTGCCCCATGGAATCTTCTTTTGTCCTTCAAAGCACCTGGCATTGCCTTCGTGCCTTTCACATCTTGAAGGAAGACAAATGAGGTCGTGTAGGGCTTCCAAAGGCAGCATGGCGCCAATGACTATGGCCTGCAGGCCTCGGCTTGTTGGGTGTTTGGTCTAAGGATGGAGAGTGGTGGGGATCAGAAAGGAGCCTTTATTCTGGCAGAAAGACAGCATTTTCGGTACATGTTCATTTGGAAGAACCTCTGGGAAGGTATGTGTTTCACCACATTATGCAACCTGTTATACTCTGTACAGGTTGGATTCCTCACTTACCATGCCTATTTTAATCAAACCCAATCCTCTTAGAAATGTTACTGGCAGAGATGTGAAACAGGTGTTTTGTAAAGCCTCTGTTGCCAACTGTGAGAGCACTGAACTTTTTGTAGCCCACACCATCCAAAGACCCAATATGTTACCCATGCAACATAAAGGAAACTAAAGGATTTTTAAAAAACCAGTGAATTCTGTTTTGCTTTTTCCACTTGAGGATTCTCATGGAGTCAGGTGTTTCTATGAGCAAAACTACTCACTGGCCAGAGAGAGACAAACAGATATTAACTATAGGCAACCAGGGTGCCCATTTGGGACTAGGTGGTACTTATGGTGATGGGAATAATTAACTCTGGAAATGCTGACCAGGTCACTGTTAAAGCCCTTTCTAAATTATTGGTGGCAGGCTTGTCCCAGACCCCTCATTCCAGGCCACTGCAAGATGCAATTGACCAAGGGCCAGATACTCTGCTCACAGCACCTTGATTCACTGAGAGCAAACACCACTAGTATTTGTTTCTCTTTTTGCACCCTGGGAGGTGACAGTTTCTTGTCCTCAGGTGCCACTAATTCCTTATTATCTTCAGTCAGTTAAATTAAGAAAATGTTTTAAATGACTCCATTTACTAAGAATCCCACTGTTGGCTCTAACTCCACTTTTTGTGGCATGCTGGTTAATTTTGTCTGGCTTGGCTTGCTTGGATTCCCTTGGACATATGATCTTTATGAATAAAACATTCAAGGGCCAAATGTTTTTGTGTGATAACTTGATGTGATTATCAGTGGAGACTGACATAAAGTGTAGATCAGGCAGGTGCTTCTCTGCCAAAGTGAGACCTGGGAACAGCTGTGGTGTAGTGGAAGGAATCCTCAAACCTGGAGTCCAAAGACTCTGTCCAAACATCAAGTCTGTCATTAACAAGATTCTCAATCAGGCGAATGTCTTTTTTCATATAACAGTTTGCAGCACTCATAATTTTGCTCTTTCCGGGGGAAGATTATGCTTCCCTGTCCCATGATGCCAGGCATGGCCATGTGGTTTTTGGCACCCCTCGCTCCTGTGGAAAGACAACACGTCTCTGCCCTATTGATGTCAGACTTGGCTATGAGATTTGCTTTGGCTGGCAAAAGTGAGTATGAGGAATCGTGCCACTATTGTAGAGATACTTTAAAGCCATTGTGTGTTCTGCTGTCCCTCTCTCATTATTGGGTCTTAGATTGAAGATGACATGGTAGCTGACCCATCAGACACATGTGACGTGAGTAAGAGATAAGCTTTTGTTGAGGTAAACACTGAGATTTTCAGGTCATATGTTATCGGGCATAATTTAGTTTAAACTGATTAAAATTGGGAATAATATGCTTTTTGTGAGAAATCGTTAGAATTAACTTAGAAGTGTGTTGTGTACCTGTAACATACCAGATACTGTGCTCCAGGTTTACGGGCCATAAAATTGCATAAGACAATGTATGGTAGATCTATGGCATTTGCAAAGAATTCAGCCTGGGCTGTTGCATCTGAAAATTTAGAAAAACCTCTTAATATCTGATTTCCCCCAGCAAATTCTGAAAGAACAGTGAATAGAGAATAGCAGGATTGTACACTGTTGTGAATGTGGGGCAGCTCAATGTGATGAGTCACTAGTTGAAATGACCCTTTCTTTGTACCTTAGCCTTATAGAACAAAATATCTTATTCGAACCCCCATGAAAATATTTTATTTCAGTTGCATGTGGTTATTTGCAAGTAGTTAAAAGCATAAATGTAAATTAGCCAAGAACCAAAAGTGTGTGGTATACGACATCCAGTACTTGACACCAAGTATGGTCCGTCACTTGATAAATGGCTACTCTAAAGTTAGAGAATGGTGCTACACCATAAATACAAATAGATCCACAACAGACTTGTTCTAATCAGGAATGGTTTGAGTACCTGAAAGAGGAAGTCAATCACAGAGATTCATCAGAGATAGGGGGCTGGAAAAATGCAGGGGAATCTCAGCAATCTGGAAAGACTCCATTTCTCACCAAGAATGGTTCATGTTTCTCTCTAGAATCTGACTTTGCCATCAACTTTGGTGCCTCCTCACTTAATCTTACCTGGTTCTGGTTTGCTACTGTGCTGATTTGGCCCTTTTCTATGTGACTGTAATGGTTAATTTTGAGTCAGCTTAACTAAGCCCAGCTGGATGATCAAACATTATTCTGGGTTTTTCCATGCTGGCATTTTTGAGCAAAGTTATAATTTGAATCAGTAGACTAAGTAAAGCAGACAGCTTTCCCTTAGGTGAGTGGGCTTCATCTAATCAGTTGAAGCTTTGAATAGAACAGAAAAGCTGATCCTCCCTGAGTAAGTAAAAGTACCTCTTGCCTATCATCCTTTGAAAAGGGATATTGACTTTTGTGGGTCTACAGCTTGCCAGCTGCACAATTTGGGACTTTTTAGTCTCTATGATTGCATGAGCCAATTCCTCATAACAAATCTCTCTCTATGTATAAATACACACAGACACTCACACCCTATTTGTTCTGGTTCTCAGGAGAGCCATTTCTACCACGGTGGTTGTTTAGCTTCAGGTTCTCAGGTACTTTCACTCAACTTTGTAGTTCTCAATACCAGTCCTGCTGGAGAGCAGCTGTAGTTTGCTCTGGGCCAGGAGACTGGTTCAGTCAGCACTAGAAAAGGATCATTAAGTCCATAGGACACCCCCCCCCCCCAACTCAGGGCAGGTTCTAATGGGCACCATGGGTGAGGAACAGGGAGTAACATCCTCTCAGTTCTCCTCTCCAGCTAATGCAAGTTGCTTCACCTTTGTCTGCTCAGCTGCAGGTTTACACTATTGTGGGACCACTGTGGAGTTTCTTACTTGCTTTTTAATTAAAAAAAAAAAAGAAATCAGGCAATGTAACACTTTGAGCTCATTCTTGCAAGTGAACTTTTAGGCATTTGAGGGACAGTGCTATTGTTCCACCATTGTCCTCCTGGAGCACTGGGCCAGGAATCACTAAAATGAGGTTTGTTAGGTGCTCTGCTATTTCCCAGACACGTGACATTGGACACGCCTCTTCCCTTTCTGCAGCATCAGTTTTCTCTTCTGTGAAATGGATCAATGTATATTGCTGGAAGTATAGTGAGATGGTGTCAGGCAAAACCCCATGACAATTTAACTGGACATAAATATTAACATTGTTGAAGAATTTCGGGATATCATCACTAGAAGGTGTTATAGAGAACACAGAGCCTGACCTTTTTATTGTAAAGGTAATGGAACTGAGGCTCAGAGAGATATCATTATCACTGTGGGCATAAATAATGATTCTCACAGCTCTGTGGTTTATTCTGGCCTGACCTTTCCACCCCCCATGAGGTGGTTTGTTTTCTTAGCTGGGAAGGTCATGATCTCCAGGCTGCCTCACCTCCCCCTCCTTTTAAGGCTTTCTTTCCTTTTCCCTGGGGCCACTTCTTGGACCCCCTGATCTTCCCTTATAAGGGAGACAGGGCACCCAGCTGCTCCAGAACTGCCAAGGGCAGGCATGCAAACTTCTATGGCAAGAAGAGTCAAAAGCTACAGATCTGAGTGAGGATTAGGTCCTGCAGCAGGAAAAACCACACACCACACAGACATGCAGCCCTGTGGCGAGTTTTTTTGGGATGTGCTGTTTGGCACTGCCAAGCCTGGGGTGCCCAGAAAACAGCTTTTGATCTAACTCCATAGTGGTTTTTTGAACTCAGACCGCAGGGCCTTTAATCACTCTTGGCTCCGATTTCGCAGGTTAATTTCCTGACATCTAAGGAGCTTTGTTTGGCGTGGGTAACTTCCTGCCTTTTATGTCAGAGCCTGTGAACTGACGGAATCATGGAGCGAGCCAAGATAACTCGGGGGTGGGGGCAGTCGTGGAGACTCCCTTCCTACTTTTATTTTCTTTAGCCACACACTCACCCTTAGTCACTTTCTTCCCTTTGATAAGAACACAATAGAAGGCTCCTTATGTAAGACGTTGTAAGGGGTAGAGTGGGGCGGGAGAGGGATCGTCTCTGTGTATCGAAGTCCTCAGAGTGGTTTTAATTTTCATTCATGACTTTACAGAGATGCCTCATAATGACTGTGGGGAGCTGTCACTGAGGGGCAGATCTCTTCACTTGCATTCCCCACTACTCAAAAGTTCCGGGCGACCCTGGTCTCATCCCCTGACCTGTTGCTAACTCCTCTACACCCCTCCTCCCTCCATCTTCCCACGAAGCCCTCTTCAGCTTTTCATTTACATTCCTTTTATTTGTCTGACAGCTCCATTTTATTAGAGTTTGCTCAGCTGTTTGTTTGTTCTTTCTGTGGGTAAGCTGTGTGCTTTCTAGAAGCTTCTAGACAGCTGGGCTGCTCCTCTTTGACTTAGTGCCTAGGGTGGCCAGGGCAGACAGGCACCCAAATGAGTGCTTTGATTGTGGCAGATGTTGCACTGCTTACCTGGGGGAGGGGGGTTGGCAGGGGAGAGGGGACTGTGGTGAGGCTCAATTAACATTTCAGACACCCACATGGCAACCACAGAGTAGTTAAGTTTGGGAACACAAATGTAGAGAAAACAAACTATTCCCTTTTACAGAGAAGAGACTAAATTCCTTAACTCAGGAGATGTGGCCCTCTTGGCTTTAGGATAATTTAGAGAATAGTCAGTGGGATGGGACCTTGGAGAACACCTCCTGTAAGCCCACCCAAGCTTGGGTCCCTATCAGCAGTTTCGCCTTTTGTTTTTATAGCCACTGAATCCCCAGTGCCCAGGGCAGTCCTTGCATCCAGTAAGTGCACAGACATGACCCTCTGGGAGTGACTGAGGGACTCGCACCTTGACATCTCACAGAAGATCAGCTGAGCACCACAGAAGTGATGGAATTGGGAAGCCTATCTTCTGTTCCCAAGGGAGCGGTGATTCCATTTAATTGTTTTGCATGTGGACCACTGACAGCTTCAAAGGCACCTGAGCTGGGTATGGGGCCCTGTGGAAATTCCTGAGGACTTTCCAAATGAGTGAGAACAGCCCAGGTGAATCCTACAGGACACCTCCTGCCACTTTGTGGTGATGAAGAAGCCTTGCTGGGATTCCCAGGAGTCTCCTTCAGACAGCTGGGTTTCCACAATCCGAATATCCAGTGAGGTTTGGCCAGAGACAAATGATACCAAAGGCAGTGTTCTTGGCCATATCATCCCCTCAGAGTTGTCCCCTGAGGATGTTGTGAAGGGGATGTGTAGTGTGTGGATCCCAGGGTTCCCCATCAGGAAGATTTACTTTAAAAAAAAGTCTACCCTGTCAGCAATTAAAAAAGAAAAAACTAACCACGAGATTCTTAGTCAGAAACAAAACAACTTAGGACAAAATAATGCCTTTGTTTGGGAATTCCCACAGCCTCTGTAACTCTTTGCCTCTTTCCCCTCTCCCTCTGTTTCTCCATTTCTGTCTCTTTGCCACTCTCAGTTTCATTTCTGGAACACACATAGGGAACACGTGTGTGTACACACGTATACACAGTGAATTCTTTCCTGATTTTATGATCAGCAACCTTGTATCTTTCCTTCTGCCTCACAGATGACTCCCAGGGAAATGGGGAGGATACTAAGCACAGAAGCTGAATTGACTTGTATTCCAAAGGACTGACTTGGAAGTAACCAGAGCCTCCCGAGGGATGCACGGAGGAAAGATGAGGGGCCATTTTATTCCCAGTAGAATAAACAGCAGGTGCGGAGGGGACAGTGGTGTCATTGGCGAGGAGCCCAGGAAGTCATCAGAGACCAAGTGGAGACCTGTGGAAGGGACCCCTGCCACAGATGACTGCTCCTCCCACTCAGGCCATCTCCTTTCTTGCCCTTGCCCTCGTGGGAAGGTCCCTGGAGCTTGGGAGTTCCAAAGGCTTGGGCTGCAGTATCCAGCCCTGTCCCAAGTTAGGTTCTAGGCCAGAAGAGCAGAATGGGGAGAGAATGGAGCCAGTGGGTGGTGATAATGGAACTAGGAGAAAGGCTAGTGATAAGAGTCCAGTCCTAGAACCCTCTTACGCAAAACACTTTTTAGTTCTGAAGTCAGGGTTTCCTTCACTAGGAGAAAAAGCACCGAGGCTAGGTAATACCATGATTTCTAATTTAACATCTTTTTTTTTTTCATTCCTTCCTATTTCCTCTACCACCTCACTACCTTTCCAGGGTGTTTATAGGAATAAAGAGAACGTGCGTGATTGCTGTGAGCTCCTTACAGGAAAAGTGCTATATAAACAGAGTATTTCTATGTGTGCTTATAAGCTGTGTCTTCTCTGGCTAGAAGAGCTTTATTCATGGAGCTAAATAAAACCAGTTTCTTTGGAATAGTAGCAATCTCAAAGGACCTAAGCAGTGTAAAAGTTGTATTGGGGGAAATATTTGTGTTAGGGAAAAACTGTTTTTATCATAAGTTTTTTTTTCCCCCTGGTCTGTGGAATTTTAATTTCTACCTCATTCTTTTTGTTTCACCTTGCTCCAAGCACACTCACACACACCAGCCTCCATTCATATCCCACAGTATGGCTCCAGGCAACAATGGGCTGGTAAATGTTTAACACCTCGCTCTTTGGCTAGGGGTGGCGGAGATGCCCTAATTTGCAGTTTGTGCCAATTTTCATGATGCAAATACTCCTTACAGTGGCCAGTTTCAAGCTATCAGCATGACTGATAGTGGAATGGATGCCCAGTAGCCACCATTATATAGCTTTCCCACCATGCAGGGAAACTTGACCTAAATAACTTCAGGACACAGACAGTAGTAAGGTGTAGTAAACTAGGAAGTGATGCATTTTGGGAATTTTATTACATTTAAAAAAACATAATTTTAGCTAATTGTGTTATATGTGATTTAATTTTTAAGGGTGGCTGAGTTAACAACTGGCTTGAGAAATTTCAGAAAATGTAACAGTTGGCTGTCTTCAGCTGGCACAATCTGGCCTCAGAATACCCCTAGTTAAGATGTTGACATTGGTGTGGCCTTGACTCCTCCGAAGCTTCTGGCTCACTTTGCCAGACATCTGTTGGGCATTTCCACCTGGATGCCACACTGTGATGATAAAGTAAATGGCTATAAAAGTAAATTCCCCATTTCTCCACTAGTGTCCCTTTCTGACTTTATCCAAGTTAAAAATCTTGAAGTCACCACTGTTCCCTCTGCTCTCTCAGTTTTCCTGTTTGCCAACTACTATCAAGTCTTCCTTTGCAACAGTGGTTCCAACCGTGTTTCTCAAACCTGGCTACACACCAGAATCACTTGGGGAGCTTTAAACAAATACCAGTGCTAGGGTTCTGCTCCTGGATGTCCTGATTTAACTGGCCTGGAGTATAGACTGGGTAGTATGATTTTCAAAAACTCATCTGGATCTAATGTGTAGCCAGCGCTGAGAATCATTCTCTTTTTTTTTTTTTTTTTGTGGGTACCGGGGGGTCGACCTCAGGACCTCGCGTGCCAACAGGCACCCATGCCGCTGAGCGATATCACCGGCCCCTTTTTCATATGTGGGATCCGGGAGTCGAACTCGGGCCCTCGCGCTTGCCAGGCAGGCGCTTACGCCGCTGAGCCATCTCACCGGCCCGAGAATCATTCTCTTTTACCTATCTCTTTCGTATAAACCTCTTGTTCAGTATAATAAAATATGGGCTTAGAAATCTAAAAGAACTGGGTGTGCGTCTTTGTTTTGTCACTCACAGGAGCATTCTTCTTAAACTCAGATTCTCTTTAGCCAACTGTAGAGGGAAAACGATAAGCCCTTTCACATAAAGTCGTGTAAAAATGGGCTTATCTCTGCACTTGACTTAATAAAAGTCATGTTCCTTCCTCATCTTTTAGTGGTTTCTTCTTCTATGTATGTATGTATGTATGTATGTATGTATGTATGTATCATCTATCTATCTAATCTCTGTCTCAGACAACACTGCTAAAATGATCATTCTTTAAAGTCCAACCTATGTTCAAAACCCCAGGCTAGCTCCCTGTTAGCTAAACAGAAGCCCCACCTACTCAGTTTGCTATGCGTAGCCCTCAGGAATCTTACCCAATGCACCTCCCAGCCTCACCTCCCACCAGAAAGAACACTCCTGTTCACCAGCCTGGAACCTCTTTCATGGTTGAAAATCCACCCGATGCTTTTGCTCTCCTGCTTTTCATACTATTGTAACTCTGTGATGCTCTTCCAGAATGTCCTCCCTCCCCTCTCTGCCATGAGAAAACCTCCCCATTCACTACCCAGCACCTCTCACTGCTTCTAGGAAGTCCTTTCTCTGCCACCATCCTGAGGGATGTCTCTTTTTCTCAGGTTGTCTTAGTCCCTGCTTTCTGCAGCTTTTGCTCAAAACATTTGTGTTCCCCTCATAGAATTTAGACTTTAACATTTTAGATTCTCAGACTGAAGCCTTGTAGATGACAGACAGGGACTTCCCTCTACCCACAGCCAAGATTGTCTGTCCCTGGGAATGTGGTCAACGAGGGTGGCTAATTATGTAGAGTGTAATTAGCTCTGCAACTGGGAACCACTGCTTTCTGGAGCTACTCAGATTAGAGGAAAATGAAGAGACAAAGTAAATGAGATTTTGGCCACTCTTTCAGGCTGGACAGGGTCTTCCTCTGGCATCTTGTCCCCTCCTCTGTCCCTCAAATCTGCCGTTGGGATGACTACACCCACTGGCACCTCAGTCTCTCCTGGGCTCTCACAGTGACGATCCCTGGGCCTACATGTTCATTGCAGCAGCTCTCTCCACTACCCTGCTGGCACCAGCACTCAGTAGTATGGAAACAGTTCAGTAAGGGGACAAAGGTCCTTGCTGCTCAGCTTGTGGTCTCCACTGCCAGATTTCCCTGGGAGAACTGCAAAGGGTAGGATAAGGCCTTGCTTCAGCCCTCGCATTCACCTGAATACTTGATGAACACATACCTAATGGCACCTGCAACAACAAAAACATGTTACTTTTGTAGTAGCTGATTTTAAAATTTTGTCTGATAAAAGTGACCATCTTTACCTAGTTTTTTCAATATTTCAATATTCCATTACTGTACTGTAAACATTTTATTCTATTTATTTTATTGTTTTATTTTTTGAGGCAGGGCCTGACTAAGTAGTTCAGCTAGCCTTGAACTCTACATACTCCAGGCTGGCCTCAAACTTGTGGTGATCTTTCTGCCTCAGTCTCCTAGCGCCGGGATTACAGATGTGAGCCACCATGCCTGGCTTGAACTGTAAATATTTCAGATGAGTTGGGTCCAGCTCCCCAGGCTTCTATGTTCAGGCCTCTCATGTTCAGTTTCTCTGCTCAGTTATCACTATTGTCAGGGACTCAGTTGGCCAAGTAGGAAATCTTAGAATCATCCTTCACTCTCTTCCTGCCCCATCCAACAAAACTAACTAGCCAACAAGTGCTGATTTTCTGAAGACCCAAGCCTGATTCCCTTCTTCATTTTCACCACATTAACTTTATTTCAGGTTTTCATGATCTTACTTGCTCTATAGTACCAGCCTTTGACTTTAGCCCTCCACTTCGCTTGCTGCCTGACACAATATCTTTCTTGCTGTTCCCTTTGCCTGGAATGCCTTCCCACCTCTTTCACACCGGAGCATTCCAGCTCATTTGTTCAGCTATGATGCAGAAGTCACCCTCTACAAAACCATCCCTGACTGCCTTCGACACTAATTATCTCTTCTTTGTGTTCTCACAGCACTCAGTACAAACCTTATTCAGCACTTGACTGCATTATTTTAATTATTTGTTTTCATATCTGCCCTCATTCAACTGTGGCTTAGTCATCTTGGTATTCCCCCGCGGGCCCACATTCAGGGAGGAGCTTCAAAGATGTTGTGAATACATGGGTGCATTTCCTGTCTTATGTTGCACATCTTTCTCTTGCCTTCCCATGTGAGAGTTACACCAGAAAACTAAATGGAGCAAGACTAGATCAGACAACACTGATGAGCATCTTAAAAGCTCTGTGGCATGCTTGGAAGAGCACACCCCTCAGATCCCACAGGGCACAGTGTATTAAAGGGAGTCGTGGCAGGCAGGTGAGAAGTCTACCCTCCACCCTCAGAGAGGCTGTGTTTGGTGAACGCTTTCTGATTTTAACTTGAATATCAGTCACCCATAACATGCTGCCAGGAATCTCTCTGGGACTGGCCCAAGTCACAGCACATGTGCAGATTGTTTTCCAAGCTGTGCTTTGTTAAAATAGCAATTCCCAGTTTGCCTTAGGTGTAGAGTTTAGGTTCATGGTTCACTGGGTATTTTAGGAAAATACGAGCGAACATTCCAACCTTTCTTTCCCCACTCACAGTGTGTGAGGTTGTTTGTTCATATGGATCAGACTTTTCAGAGAGCAGATTGCCAGTAATGGCCATTCCATCTCTTGGCTTGCTCCCAAAAGAACTACATTTAAACTTTTCTGGGTTTGAATGCTCAAAAAGCATTGCTCTCCACGGTAAGCTGGAGCTGGTGTGGAGGGACTTTGGAGTCCCTGATAGGCCAGAGTCCTGGGCCCAAATTACAGATGATGCCAGAGTTGGCAATTTCCCAATCTAGCCAGATTATAAAAATGAATAAATGAATGAAAGGAATCTTTCCTTAGAAATTGGTAGAAGAATTTGAAGCCCAACCCTAGATTTTGCACTATTCTCTCCTCTCATCAGCCTCTTCCCATTCTCCTCCCCAGAAGTTCACCTACTCACCTTTGAGCACCGACTTACTTGTTGAAGGTTCTTTGCTATAGACAATTTTGCCAGACTGACCTTCAGTGACAGACAGTGAAAAAGACTGTCAAAGACCTGGAGCAGGAAGGGAGACCATGTGGCTTTCTAATTAACTCTGGCAAACACAGAAGAAAGTGCACATTTAAAAGAAAAGTATGTAAAGATCAATATGGTGGTAAAGGCCTTCCTTCCCTTCATTCAAGAAAATGACTTTAGGGAGGGTGCCTCTTTGCTTCCAGGGAGTGAACGTACTGGAGGTAGCTTTGACAGGGTAGAACCAAGGGCTGGAGAGGCATGTGGGTGAAGTGGTGGAGTGATGACAGGGAGGAGGGTTTGGCAGAGTTCCAGTTGATCTTTGTTAGAGCTCCTGCCAGGGTGGAAAAAATGGACCACAATCATGGAAAATGGCTGCTCCAGCTCCATGTAGTCAAGTAAATGGCCAAGAGAGTCTCCGAGTGGGGGCGACACTGCCTTGTGTCTGCCTAGGCACTAATTGTGACATTTACATGTCAGGACCTTCAGGGGCAAGACTGTACATCCAAGGAAAACAAATGTGCTTTGAAATGAAGGTGCACTTAGGTTACATCAGTCAATTAGCAACAATTCTATGAGTCGGGGAAGCACCTTGCAGAAAGGAAGAGCTGTGGTCCGAGGTGCGCTACCCCACGCGGAGACTAGACTACCTATCATCTGTCAGCTCGGCCGTACAGCTGGATCAAGCTCCTTTTGATTGCCTCTTGAGATGCTCAGGAGCTGTGCATGCAGTCTTGGAAGGTTTGTCATCATGATTCCAAGCTAGGAACTGGGATAGAGGTAGAGGTTAACAGAGGGCATGGTCTTGGCGACACACCATATGCTGGTGCCAAATCAAACACTCAAATAATAGAGTGGAGGCGGTCACATCCCTTATCTCACTTGATCCTTGTTGCATTCCTCTGAGGTACAAAGGGCATTCACCCATCCTTTCAGTCTTTTGACATTTATATGGTATGACAAAAAATGCCGTGAATAACTAATTTTTTAAAATAAATTACAGTAAAAGACATTTTGCCATTAATCCCTCTCAAAATACTCCCCCTCACTTCAAATATTTTTCTCTCCATCATTCTTGCCACTTTTTGGAAGTTCTTTTTTGTGTCTTTAGTTGTGCTGTTGTGGCTGCCTCATCCCAAATCGATTCAAAATGTTTAACTTTTGTGGTAATTTTGACTTTAGGGAAGAGGCAGAAGTGGCATGGTGCCAGATTCCCATGGATAAGGTAAATGAGGCCTCACTGTTAGGTTTTCACGAGCCTGTCTTTCCCTTGGATGGCACTCGGCAGCAGCATTCACTGTATTATTGATCACACCTCATAAACACACTCACAAAAGAAGACTTCTAAAACTTCTTCAGAAAATGGAAACAGTGATGGGATAAGTGTTCCAAGTGAAGAAGAGTATTTTGAGGAGGATTAATGGCAATGTATCTTTTACTGTAATAAATTAAAAAAAAATTCACCATGTATATTGATTATCCCATGTATTAAGTAATGTGCCAAGATCTGTGCTAGGAATGAAAAACATAAAATGAATGAAAAAAGTAATGAGGAACACTTGAATATTTGTTCCTTTTTAAATCAATTTTATTGAGATATTTTTATACGCCAACAATGCACACAGTGCAGTTTAATGAGTTTGGACAGGCAATGTATACCTGGTAATCAGTTAAGATCAGAATGCTCCCATCTCCCCCGAAAGTTCCTGGTGCCTCTTGCCAGTCAATATATGGCTGGACAGCTTCCTCCAGGCTGCCGCCGATCTCAGCCGTATTAGAATAATCCCGCTATGCTGGAATTTTGTAAGGGTAGAAGCATGAAGTCTGTCCTTCATAACTGGGTGTCGGTCAGTATAATGTCCCTGAGGGTTACCCAAGTTTTTGGGTGTGTCAGTTCCTTCTTTCTGATTGCTGAACAAAATTCTATTGTATGAGATACCACAATGTCTGTATCCATTCATTTGTTACGGATATTTGGGTTTCCCGTTTGGGATGGTTATACATAATGTTGCCATGATCACTTATGTACAAAACATTTTGTATATAAAGGTGAAATCTTCTGACAGGAGTTTTTGTGTCTCTTGAGAATATGTAACGATCTAATAAACACATGAAAAGATGCCCGACATCACTAGTCATCAGGAAATGTGAATTAAAACTATGATGAGACAACAGTACACACATATTAGCACGGCTCAAATGAAAAAGACTGTAACAAATGCTAGCAAGGGTATGAAGAGACAGACACTCACCCCTGCTGGTGGGACAGTAAATGGTACTTCCACTGTGGAAAAACAGTTTGGCAAATTCATATATATATATATTATATACACACACATATATTTTTTAATCATATGACCCAGAAATCCTATTCCTGAATTTCCAAATATTGAATAATTTCAAGTAGGACAGCAATAGGAACAGATATGGTTTAAAAGGAATAGTCTAGCAGCACTAAGGATGATAGCTCTGTATATTTAATATTCGTAAATATTAATTTTTATTGTTGAAGAATAGCCCACCACATTTAAATATTATAGCTGAGTAATTATTTCCTTATTGTGGATGGTCAGGTAATGTTAGGTATTTTGTTACTGAACAGAATTCTGAGTGAACTTCATGCACGTAACAGTTTTGTTTTTCTGAGTTCCTTATAATGAACTTCTAAGACTGGGATCACTGAGTTCTTAAATGTTTATATTCTTTGCTTCCAAGTGCCGCTTTTATTGCCTAAGGGTTGTACTCATCCACAATAAGGTGTATATTATAAATTACTTTTCATAGATCAGGAAGGAGAAGCTCAGGCTAGTGAATCAGATAACATAGGTTGGCAAACAAATGGGAGTGATTTGAGTTTGGTAGCTGTAGTTAACTTGTTACTGTCCTTAGTCTAGTGGTTCTTTCTCTCCTGCTTGCCTATGTCAAGCACATTGTTTTTCTTTTTATCCACACTTGTCTTTACTCAGAACATTATCTTGTCTTTACTCAGAACCCTTCTCTGTGCCATAGAATCTCCTGGAGTTTAGGGATACAAAATAAAAATGAATAGTCCTTTCAAAGAGTTTCTGGTCTAGGGACTTCCTAAGGCTTTCCTGTCTGTCTTATAGGCAAAGATAAAATTTCAGGTGAACAGACTGAATAAGAAAAGCAAGAGGAAAAAAGTGTTAAAACCATATGCTGGGCTATGGCTTGGATAATAATTTTGACCCAGCTTCCAGGACCATGCTGAGAGACACGAGGGAATCGCACCCCATGTTGCACCAACATTTGGCTGAATCAGCCATGTGGGCAGGGGCCTGGAATTAAGTAACCCTTTTCAGTGGGGAATGACCACAGAGATTCAGTGTGAGTTTAGGAAGGAGAAAGAATATAGAAGTGCTCAGCGGGGAGAACAACAGGTTGGAGCAACAACTGGGAGAGTCTGATGGAGGCCTTTTGAATTGAATACATTTTATTATAAATGGCTCACAATTCTTGAGTCCTTTTTGTGTGGTTGGCATTGTTCTAGGCACTGGAGGAAAGCAGAAGGGTCTGGAGATCAGGTCATTGCAAAAATCATCGGGCACATATCAGTATAGGTGAGGCAGGGGGTAGAGAGTGGGGGTGCACGCGCCTTTTAGTGCAGTCCAGCTGTTTCTGTCCCTCATGCTGTTCCTCACACCATCTCTATACTTTCTTTCTCTGCTCTTCCCCTCACTGCACCCCTGAGCCTCCAGACACCAAGCTAGCACTGTGGTGTCATCCCAGCGCCCCCCACCCAGAAGCATCTTATCTGGGCCTGAACCCCTGCTTTGGAATCATAAGTGCAAATGTCTGTAGATGCCGGTCAAGTCTAAGGTGATGCTAATGATGCCTGTGGACTGGGCATTAAAAGGTGGCTCTGGTTCCAGGAGAAATGGGAAAACAAGTTTTTTTTTTATGTGTGGGTTCCGGGAGTCAAACTCAGGACCTCGTGCTTGCCAGGCAGGCGCTTACACCGCTGAGCCATCTCACCCGCCCGGGAAAATAAGTTTTTATTTGAAATCTCACAATGTTAAAATATGGAGACCCAGTGAATTTAAATATTTTTAAATGTTTTTTTTTAATTTGTTTTCAGTTTGTACTGGCCAAATAAAATACCTTGGGCTGGATCGCACTGGGGTGGGAGTGGGGCTCTCATCTGTGCCTCTGTCACAGGCAGTGCCATGCTCCTCTTTCTGTCTTTTTCAAAACCTGTCTTTCCTTCCCAAGTTCTGTTCCCTTAGGACCCGGGGAGATGTTTGGCAAGCTAATTAAGTTCTAAGGGAGAACTGAACTAGAAAAATGTTCTACCTTCCTTTCGACAAACTGTAGAGTTCATAACTAACGTAATGAGTTAACACATGGGGGCGGATACATCGGTGGAGCTTGGGAGGGGCTGTAGCTGTGAGTGTTGAAGCAGAGGACTCTTCGGCACCATGGTAACCTGTTGGTCTGGGATCCACCATCCTATGAAAGCCTTCCTTTTGTAACTCCGGTATATACCTTCATCCTTCCTTTCCAAATCCCAAATGCACTGTTTTAGAGTAACACCACCGACTAGAATAATCCCTGAGAAGGCATTACTTTTATTAAATCAAATAATTTGAAATGAGCTATTGAGAGCAGTCAGGGCTTTCCATCAATGTGTAATATCAAGATGAGTGAGGGCAAATGTGGAGCCTTGTCCTTTTCTGGTGGTAGGAAAAAGGAGAGGTAGTATGTCTGAAATAAGCCCTTTTAGTCTTTTCACCTACTGCTGGAAAAAAGAAAAGTACAATATGAACCCACAGATTATGAAGGGCTTGTGGAAAATAAATAAAATGCTGAGAATGGTCTTGATGAATGCCAAATACATACCCCGCCTGCCGAAGAAATGTTTCCAAGAATTTTGTGGGGAAGAGGGAGGAGTAACGCAGTAACATCAATATCCATGTCTGAGGAGGCAGGAAATACTTTCAGAAAATTAAATTTCAAATCGATATGGATGATTTTAATATTCAGATGGTTGGACAGAATAAACCCTGGATGTAAAGTTTCAAATTTTTGCTTTCTAATATCCATCTTCTTTCCTTCCAGGAAGCAAAATATAAGAACTTTAGAATTTAAATCCAAAGAATTTAGTACTTGGTATGCTGGAAATATCCACTAGCAAATACTTTATTTCAGACTCTAATAAAGATGGTTTCACATATTTACACAAGAGAGAAAAGGCATCTTTTTATTGTTTCAGATCTGGCATAGGAAATGCATTTCATTAACTTGATGCATTAGGGGGTGCCTCAGCTCACATTTATTTTGCAAAAGGGAAAAATGTACCTTTCTCTCTTAATGTCTGTTTGCTTTGAGAAATCTTTTTGCCCTTCATGCACACATAAGAGACATATATGTAAGGTATGTAAAATTTCCAAACTATATCTCCAACCAGGTGAGTTGCAAAATGGATCATTCAGTTCTTTTGGAAACAGCCCATCATTCCTGTTAAGGGACCAGCCCCAGCAGGGCAGTGCCCTCTCCTCAGAAGTCTGAGTCCCAGCTCCAATTGGCTCAAAGCTTTTAGAGTCTGATGACCCCACATCCTTTCATATTTCCCCTAGTCCCAGAGGTGGTAGTTACATACTATAGTACTGGCTTTTGTTATTCAGCGTTTCCTATTTGCCTTTCAAAGCCCCCTCCACCTGTTTAACCATTTCCCTATGTTAACTTTCCTCTGTTAAAATCACTAGTGGAGTTTCTATTTTCTGACCATAACCTGGCAAATACAACACTCTTTGTGGGTTGCTTAATTTTCTATGTGTGAGGGAAATGGTTGGTAAATCTAAATGAGTCCTGAATTAAAACCAGAAAGACTTAGATTTGTATTCTGGCTCTTTTACTTTCTAGCTGAGAAATCTTGGCCAAAATACTTGGCTTCTTTGAGATTCTACTTTTCTTATTTGTGAGGTGGCATTAATAATATTTATATTGTACGGTTACATGTAGTTAAATGGGATAATGTCTAAAAAGTGCCTGGCACTCAACGAATCTTCTAGAGATGTTGGCTATCATATTACCTGCGTGTGTCAGAAATATGTTTACATCTGTTTCCACCTCATAGATTCATTTGCTCTTTACCGTTGGGCTTATGAGCTCCCTTGAGCATGCCTAGACTCTAATACCAGGTTCCTTGTCTCACTTACAGTGTTTGTTTTAGATAAGACTGCATGCAGTTCTGGTGTACAGATTAGCCTGAACTCAGATGACTTAAGGATAAGGAAGTCAGAGTTTTGAGTATGAAAGGAGTTGGCTTTAAACTGCATGATGGAATGGGATGAAAAACAAGACCCCCATTGAGGCAAACGCTGGGACACTTGATAGCGTGGTGCTCACCTTTGTTCACTGATCACTGTTTCTCATGTGGATGTGCTCCAGACTTTAGAATTGCATTTCATAAGATGTCATGGTATCCTTGGGAGTGAAGGAATGTGAATTAAAAATTAAACAAATAAGGTTTGACTGGGACTATTTGACTAAGGCTTAATCAAAGTTCATTGGAAGCCACTCCCATGTTTAAAGACTTTTTCCATGTCAAATAATATGATCTGACAGTCACCAGCTGTGATGGTTAATCTTGATTGTCAACTTGATTGGTTTGAGAGAAACCTAGGAGCCATTCTGGGTGTGTCTGGGTTGATCAAGGCGGGTGTGATCTGGTCTCTGGTCCCTTCCTCTTTGTACTTCCCTTGCTCTATGCTTCCTGGCCACCATGAGGTGAGCATCTCTCCTCCACTATACCTTTCTACCATGATGTTGCTGCCCCAGAGCTGGCCTACCTTGAACTGAAACCTCTGAAACCATGAGCCAAAATAAATCTTTTCTTCTTTAAGCTGTGTATGTCAGGTATTTTGTTCCAGCAACAAAAAACTGACTAATACACCAACCATCCTCTAGGCATCCTAGCATTCAGCAGGGCCTGCCAGAATTAAAGGCAAACAAAAACTGGTCTTAGGCCATGGTAGATTTCCATTATAATAGGGAGACCAAATTAATAGATTCAAACACAAATATAGTATCTGTGCATGTGTTCTCCTAAGTTCCAGAATTTGATTCCAAATTGACAGGTACAGAGCCTGGAGCATATGTAGTACTGTTGAGAAGTATTGTTTTAGAATCTATTGTGAATGATTTCTCCCATTCTCCCTTCCCATTCTATCCCGGCGGATTCAAATGCCTTGCTGCTGCTGTAGGCACCCTACTATCAACGCACAGAAGGCTCGATCCATTTGCTTGGGGCCCAATGACTTCTAGTTCATCATCGAAGTTTATCATCTCTACTCTCTCAGGACCCTGCTTTATTTATACTTCTATTTGTGTTTAATACTGTCTTGATTGAACATTTTGTCAGCCTAGATCCACTAAGAGTAGGATTGGCTATTGTGGGTTTTGCAGTAGGCTCAGACTGGCTAGGGATCTTTAGAGGGGATCGGGGAGAGGCTCCAAGTTTTCTTTAGGGCTTCTGAATCTCAGTTGTTTCTACTGGCATCATCTTTTTCCATTCTGTGTCAGACAATGGGCATATAAAAATGTGTACCATATAATAATTAGAATGAATTCTAATATATACATTCTATATAATATATAATATACTGTATAATGTATGTTGTATAATGAAAGAATTCAATGATTTACAAGGGTGATGTGTTCTTAGTTATATCTGATCTGGAGTTCAGAGTATGTTTGTCTGCAGAATAGATGGGCTATTGACTAGCTAACCTTTCCTCCTTCTTCCCCTCCCACTTGTATCTGTCTCATGAATATCTTTGCATGAATCTTGTTTGTTTCTGGAAGTGAGATTGAAGAAATTTAATGCATAAGGATCTTGGAGAAATGAGAGAAATATGGATGATGAGAACTGCAACAATGTCCATATCTTCAACTTTTTAGTTTGAAAAATTTGAAATGTTTTAGAAGTCACAAGAATAGTGTACCATATAATTTTCACGTGAATTCACAAATATTAACATTTTGTAATATTTGATTCCTCTGTCTCTCTCTCTCTCCATATATACACAGATGTTTAAGTTTTGCTGAATTGCTTAAGAGTTAGTTGTAGGCGTCACATTCTTTCTTTCATCTCTAAGTGCTTCATCATTTAAGTCCTAAAAAAAGGGACATTATTCTATATAACTACAATATTTTATACTAAAATTTCTATTTTTACATAACTATTATTTAATATGCAATTTATATTCAAATTTCCTCAATGTTTACATTAATGTCTTATTTATGGGCATTTTTTTTAATGCTAAGATTGAATACAGGCCCATTCACTACATCTAGTTACTATGTCTTATTAGTCTCCTTTGGTATAGAGAACAATTCCCCAGATTTTATATATTTTTCCATGACATTAAATTTTCTGAAGGATACAGGCTAGTTGTACAATCTTCAAGTTGGATTTTTCTGGTTATCCTCTCAGTTAGATTCAGGTTCAGCATTTGAGTAAGACTAGATTCTGAGCCCTCTTGAGGGGGCAGAACGTGGACAGGGAGCCCTTTCTGATCAGACATTTTAACCTGACTTTGGCATGGTAAAGATCAAGTGGGGTCGGTGTGGTTGGTCAGCTCTGAAACTTTGAAGTTGGGAGGTGACAAGGGTCAGTGGCTCAGAGAAACCCAGGGATCAGAGCCTGGAATGGATGTCAAGAACTTACAAGAGCTCAGCAAGAGGCATGGAAGCCTGGGGTGAGACTTATCCCAAGCAGTAACTCCCTCAGAGTGGATACATCTTTAAAATTTCTGTCTCACAAATTCCAGAAACACTTGGAAAGAATTTAATTGGGTAGGAAAGAGAGAGAGAGAGGGAGAGAGAGAGTTCCATTAGTTCTCCTTATGGATACAGTAAATTTAGAACTCTTGCTTGTTTCTGTGTGTGTGTGTGTGTGTGTGTGTGTGTGTGTGTGTGTGTGATTGATGTTGTCCTCCAAAGTGAAGGTTCCTGTATTCTTTCCCTAATTAAACCCTTGTGGGGGTAGAGTTCCAATCGTTAGGTGAGTGTTGGGCATTTATAATCTGCAGAGGAGGAAAAGGCATGGCTAAGCAGTTGGGAAATAAATGAGTAACAGAAAGAAAATACTAACATTTCCATTTTCCTGCTTGATGTAGAGGCCACTAGTGGGGGATTGGAAATGGAGGTGGGGTTGAAAGTCTATCAGCCTGGGAGGGAGAAATTATGAAACATTTTATAGTCAGAGATCTTAAGTTTATTTTTAGCAGAATTTTTATCACTAGTGGTTTATGAAAAAACAGGAAAGGCAAGCACTCTTCCTTCTAGAGGAGAGATTTCCAGTTCCTAAAATTTCCACCAGTCATTTTGGGAAATGTGTGGGAGGCCAAGAGCCCTGTGTCCCTAAATAAGATAAGGTCACCTTTGCCCTCTTCTCTCCTGACTTTGCCCCTCGATGTTCTGAGCACTCACTGCTTCCTGAGTATGGAAAGATGTTAAAGCAGAACTTACTTGGGAACACAGAGGAGGAGACTTTTGTTGTTTTGTGGAACTGGCTTCCTTTTGGAGCACTAGGTGAGGCAGATGCAGGCTTGGTTTCTGGATTACAAAGCCTTTTGATCTTAAAACAGCTCTTTGATCCTGACATGACGCAGGCCAGACAGAATGTAGCAGGTGGCTTGGATTAATCATTTGCTCATGCCTAAGACCGAATCCTACCTAGTGGGCATGAAAAGCATGAACAAAATGTTTCAAAGCAGGAAATTATTTTAATTAAGTTTTTTCAAACCATGTAATGATGCATTCTACTTGTAAAACATTTTACTACTTACAAAATATTTTCACAACTCATACTCGGCCTTCACACCCCAAATCCAGAACTTCCACCGGGGCTCTCAGCCTGAGATGTTTGTGAAGAGAACAGACTCATCCATCTTTGCTCTGCAGCCTCCTAGGTGTTCTTCATCCACCTGGTACAAGGATTTGCATGGAGGCTTGAGCAGCTGTGGACCTAGAGAGAGGAAATACCTCTGAGGTGTCCCCATTTTATGAAAATAAATGTTTTCATGTGGTGTGGGAGAAAGTTTCTTTCTTCTGTCGTGAAGCCACTTGGGAGGAACAGATATGCCCCAGGAGGATTTATTTTTTGATCAAAATGTAGCAGAGCCACATTAAGAGGAACTTCTACATAGCCCTCGAGTTTGAGAGGATGGATTTCCAAAGGTCAGCGGGATATAGATCCTCCCTGTGTGTGTGTGTGTGTGTGTGTGTGTGTATATCTATTTGGGCAGCTATTAAGCAGCAGCACTGGATGATCCTCCCTAAAAGACAGCACATTTCAATGTGTCACTCACAAAAATTCTTCAGGATGGAATGACAGCTTCTGCCTAAAATTTCAGCTAACTTTTGGGTTCCTTTATCACTTACAAGAGAGATAGCTCCTACCTTACCATTTGTGAAATCCCTAGAAGGTGAGCTGGTAAGAGAAGAGCTTCCAGCAGCTTCAGGACAGGGTCCTTCTGAGAACAGTCCAGGATGAAGCCCTGCAGCTGCCAGCTGAGATTGACCCTATAGGACCTGCTTAGTTCTTCTCCACTGGAGTTGAGTCAAACATTATTTATGCTATGTTTACAGGTTCCTGAGGATGTTCTAGAGTTAGCCCATTGCAATCTGTCTTCCATGCAACTTTATGCCCATGCCCAAAGTAAAAAGCATATGAAATTATACATTGGATAAAAAGTATCAAATCTTGAAAGCAAGTTTTTCCACACTGAAATGGAGATTGGGAAATCTAGACAATTCAGAAGGTAATATGGTGGAAGGTGGGGACATTGGCCAGAGATATGGATGAGATGGATGTGCAGAGGTAAGGGACTTTGGAGCCACGTGCCCCAAACCTCCCGAAATGCATGGTTAAAGATGAAAAGATAGCTTCCTGGACTATAAGTCCAAGTAGGCTCAAATACGTTGCCTTAAGAAATGAATGCTCTGGCCTTTGTCCTCCTCATACTCTGATTTATCATTTAGATTGGTCCCAATGTCAGTCATTTAACTGATCACCTGACCTTCCCCTGTCCTTTCCCTGTCCCCTACATGAGTTCCTGCCCAGACACCCTTTATTTTTCTTTCACCCTTGCTGCCTGGTTCTGTCAATAAATACCCACAGAGGATTCAGTTTGGGCTGTCCTTATCAGACTCTCTCACACTGAGGGGTCTCAGTTAAGAGGGGCCTTCTTGGGGTCTGGATTGGACAGTGACTACGAGTAATCCTTTCTTTACCCTTTGCACCGTGCCACAATTGCGAACTATGACAGTGGAATCCAAAGAACCAACCAATTCAGTAAAACATGAAATAAAGTACACCCAAAGTACTTAGGGTTCATAGCAGTTCATAGCAGTTCATAGCAGTTCATAGCAGTTCAAGTGAAATCTGAGTGTTTACTTATGTTCAGTCTAGGAATTCTTGTACATAAAGCAAGCATCCTGGACAAAAGAAATGGTCAACCTCGGGAGTGACCAGAAGGGACAAGATAGGTGTATGTCTCAGCCCAGCCTGAGAGAAGGGCTGAGTTCATAGCAGTTTTATTCAAAAAATCAAAAAAGATGGAAACAATCCAAATGTTCATTAGCATACGAATGGATAAAGTGTGGCATAGACATACAATGGGATATTATGGAATATTATTCAGTCTTTAAAAGGAAGGGAATTCTGACACCTATTACTATATGGATGAACTGAGAAGACATTATGTTAAGTGAAATAAACAGGTCACAAAAGTAAAAATACTGTATAAGTATATATATATATATGTATATATATATATGTATATAGTAGTTGGAATAATCAAACTCATAAACACAGAAAGTAGAGGAGCAGCTGCCAAAGACAGGAGGGTGGGGAGGACAGTAAGTGTTTAATTGGTATAAAGTTCAGGTTTTACAAGATGAAAATGTTCTGGAGACTAATTGCACAACAATGTGAACATACTTAACACTATTGAACTCTACACTTAAATGATTAAGATGGCCGGTTTTAAGTTATGCATATTTTACCACAATTAAAAGATGAAACAACAGCAACAACAACAACAACAATAAAGTCCGTTGTAAAAACAATTCACTGATTAACAGAGCCTTATTAACTGGTATCTTAGACTTCCTGGGGACACAGTCATGTGTGGTCAACCTCAGCAGGGTCAGGGGAGGTGACTTCAAGCTAGACAGAGCAGCTGCCCTGGGGAGGGTTTGCTGAGGAGGGAGTTGGGTTGTTCTCTGACCTTTGCCTTCCTGGGAATTCCTCCCTCCCTCTTCGACTTATGGAGGAAAAGTCATCGTGAAAACATCTGTCTCTGTGTTGTAAATGCTGATACAGTCCAGAAGCTACCACCTCCTCCAGGTCTCTGGAGACTAGGAGTGGGTCTGTCTCTCCTTGGTCACAGAAATGTATGTGAGTTCATGGACAGAGGGAGATTGTTGCCAGGGTGGGTGGCTGATCTAACAATGTTTCTCAAACTGAGGTTCAGAGGATCGTTATGCAAATTTTATAATTTTATGGTATCCTAAACCTTGTAATGTAAATATGACTTAAATTATAAATCTAATTTAATAGCAACTACACAATGAGTTTATCACCAGTATACTGGTATAATTTCAGCACATTTTTTTTTTTTTATCATATGCACTCTAGTGAAGGGCAAATGACACCCAGAAGCTTAGCATGAATGGAGGTGCAGCAACAAATTAAACCGAGGAAAGAGGTGGGAGATTTGAGTCACTCCCCCACACAGGGTAGTAGTGCGGGCAAGCCACACTCAAAAATGCCAGTGTGGTAACATTGCTAGCATATATACGCATTGCGATACATTTGAACAAAAATAATACACTGAAACTATCAATTTCACACAGTCAGTTTGAATTTTATTGACTTTTAAAGTTTTGTTTCCATTTAATTGGTGAGTTTGTACTGATTTTCAATTTGCATCAGAGATGTAAGTGTGATGACTTTATACCTATGTTTGTGTCGGTATGTTTTTAAGTAGTGATTTTAAAAAAAGGGTAATTTTTTTATTTTTTTATTTTTTTATTTTTTTATTTTTTTTTTTTTATTTTAAAGAGAAGAAAAAACAAAACAAATCAAAAGAAGAACAAATTTTCAAACAAACATAATAGGAGGGTAACAATGGTTAATACATTACGTATTACTATCTTTAAGTTAGTTATTCAGGACACCAGACATTAGCATTCAATTGTCCAAACATTATTGGCACAAACCTTACTCTTCAATGAACTAAGTAAAAATGGTAGTGTATCTATCTTAACCATCTTATATATATATATATACAATTTTTTTCCCTTTCCCTTCTTTCTTTTCCCTATTCCAGTCTCTCTTTCCTTTTGACCAGTTTCTTTTTGATTCACCATGTCTATTGTACATTTTGGATCTTATTTACTCTTTCAGTTTCTCATACTAGAGAGATAATACGATGCTTACACATGTGCTTCTGGTTTATTTCACTTATGAGTATTTTCTCGAGTTGCATCCATTTACCTATAAAAGTCTCCAGTTTATCCTTCTTTATGGCTGAATAGTACTCCATTGTATAAAAATACCACATCTTTCTTATCTATTCCTCAGTTGATGGGCATTTGGGTTGTTTCCAAGATCTGGCTATTACAAATTGTGCTGCTATAAACATGGGTGCACATATATCGCTGTGGTACGATGTTTTTAATTCTTCTGGGAAGATGCCCAGAAGGGGAATAGCTGGGTCAAATGGGACCTCCAACCCTAGTTTTCTGAGGAATCTCCACACTGACTTCCACAGTGGCTGTACCAGTCGACACTCCCACCAACAGTGAAGAAGGGTTCCTTTTTCCCCACAGCCCCTCCAGCATTTGTTATTAGTTGATTTCTTAATAGTAGCCATTCTTTCTGGGGTGAGATGGTATCTCAGTGTTGTTTTAATTTGCATCTCTCGAATGACTAGTGATGTTGCACATTTTTTTGTATATTTGTTTGCCATTAGTATTTCTTCATCTGAGAAATGTGTATTCATCTCAGATGCCCATTTTTGGAGTGGGTCTTTAAATTTGGGAGGTCTGATATTTTTGAGTTCTTTATATGTTCTCGATAGTAGTCCTTTGTCTGAGGAACAGCTGGCAAACATTTTTTCCCACATTGTGGGTTGTCTCTTCACTCTGTTGGTGGTTTCTCTTGCTGTGCAAAAGCTTTTTAATAAGATGAGATCCCAGTTATTGATTCTTTGGGATAGTTCCCGTGTGGTTGAGTTTTTATTCATAAAGTCTTTGCCTACACCAATGTCTCCAAGGGTTTTACCTATCCTACCTTCCAGCAGATTTAATGTTTCTGTTTTAATATTTAGATCTCTGATCCATTTTGAATTTAGTTTAGTGCATGGTGAAAGATATGGATCTAGTTTTAATCTTTGGCATGTGTAGAGCCAGTTTTTCCAGCACCATTTATTAAAGAGGCTATCTTTCTTCCAGCGAATGTGTTTGGCAAAAAAGGGTAATTTTTGAATGCCAAAGGTCCAGGGTGTCTTCTCTTTAGAAGATACTACCGCTCTTCGGGTAAGAAACCCTAATAGTTACAGGAAGGGGTCAATAGGCTCTCTCTCTCTCTCTCTCTTTCTGTCTATCATCTATCTAGTATCTATCATCTAGGTATCATCAATGATGAGGCCTTCAAGGAAATCTTTGATTAGCTATATGAGACCAATAACATTTCTTACTGAGAATAACTGAAGACATATTCAGGAATTCTGTCCATTGTCTTCAGCATTGATTCATAAAAATCTATAAATATAAGAATATCTTAGTGTCTGGTTTGATAAAGAATCTGGCATGCCAGCCTCTAAGCCCTTCTCTCAGGCTGGGCTGAGACATACACCTATCTTGTCCCTTCTGGTCACTTCTGAGGTTGACTGTTTCTTTTGTCCAGGATGCTTGCTTTATGTACAAGAATTCCTAGACTGAACATAAGTAAACACTCAGATTTCACTTTAAGTGGAATTCTGGTTAAGCAGTTTTGGTTGAATTTGGCAACCTTGGAATACATTCAGCAAACTGTTGCTTTCTCATTTTGCTTAGGACCTAAAACTTCCTCTGCATATCTGTTGAGTTTCTCGACTCTTCTCTCTTTGCTTGCCATGTTGTGCTCCCTGTTATCCTGGGGATCCCCCCTGAGCACAGGAGTGACCTTTGGAGCTCTCTGGGCAGGAAGGTACTTCCTGGGCAGGAGGCCTGTTGAAACTGTATTTCTACTTGGGGTAGAAACTTGGGCACCCAGATACCTTCTTTGTGAAACTACTGGAAATGGGATGTAGGAACTATTTCTGATTAGCTTTCCAGGACTTTGGTCATGAAGGCATGATGTCTCCCTGCTCTTCATTTGGCTACTATTTGCTAGATACCATCTATATGACAGATACTGCTCCAGGTTTTGTCAGTCTAAGAAGAACAAAATATAGCATTTGTTCTTCACTGGCTTGAGGTCTCCTTGGGGTAGACATGTGCATCTAAATAGGCTGCAAAGCACTGTAATAAATGCTCTATGGTACCGTATAAACACTGTACTCTACTGTAAAGCTCTCTGCGGTGGAGGAACCCACTTTGCTTTCTCTTCCTCTTTCTCTCTTATCCCTTTCATCCTTTCTCACTCATCCCTTTCTCCCTTTCTCTTCTTTTCTCTTCCTCTGTCCTTCCTCCTTCCCTCCCTCCCTTCCTTTTTTCTTTAGCTTTACAATTAACATGCCATACAATTTATCCATTAAAGTGTACAATTCAATGGTTTTTAGTATATTCCCAGAGTTGTATGATCATCATCAAATTAATTTGAATATCGTTTCACCAACACAAAAAGAAATGCTACACACTGGAGGGTTCTTTCCTCAAGTACCTATTCTCCTGATCTGAAACATCCACTAATTTACTCTCTGTCTCTGTGGATTTATCTATCTGGAAATCTCACAGAGGTGGAACCATACTTCTGGATCCCAATCAGGCATCTACAGAACTGGAAGTGTTTACTTTTCTATTAAGTAAAAAGCTGAATGAAGTAAAAAACAACAACAACAAAAAATCAACAATTCCTTTTAGATCCATCAGAGAAGTAGGATCACAGGGCAAGCCACTGTCCCTGAAATTGGAGAGAAAGACAAGGAAATACAGAAAGTCACAATTTACTAGAATAGAGAAACTCATGAGAAGAAGCCTCCATGCGAAACTGCTGAGGTAGGAAAACCTAAGCTATAACCAACAAATTACTGGTGGGTCAGTGTGGATAATTTTGAGAGAGAAATACTCCAAAAGAACCCTGACATAAGGGGGTATTTTTGTGAGTTTTAACCCTGAGGGCTCAACCAGTGAACAATGGAGAAAAATCTCTTCTTTCCAGCATGAGGAGAAAAGAAACTGTTTCGAAGTAACAGAGCATTCTCTTCTTTTTAACAGGGAGAAGAAATTGCTCTGAGGAGAAATCGCTTTGCTGAAGCCTCAAATATTGCCGTGTCATCAGAGCCTAACTGACATGAATGTGGGAAATTCTTAGCTGCAGCTGTTCCACGCTCCCAGTGCCATCTAGGGGGATGGGAGGTGAGGAGCATATGTGGATGCTCCCAGTGCAGAGGCACAGGCTCACTGCAGCAACAACACCTCATCACAGGACCGAGAACACACCCGCCTCACCATGTCACGGAATGCGTATTTACTGCACTTCCTTTGGCCCAGAACGTCTTGTCTAGCTATAGAGAAAATTAAGTTATTAGGGAAAGTATTAAAAGGCAAACTGAAAGTCAAAAGACAGTTTGAAGAGTCAGAGCAAGCTCAGCACTAGACACAGATGTTGGAACTATCAGATTGGGAATTTAACACAACTATGATTAATAGGGTAAGGGCCCTAATGGATAAGTATAGAGTATGGAAGAACAGTTGGACAACATAAGAAAGAAACAAAAATAAGTGCAAGAAATAAAAAAACATTGTAACAAAAATGAAGAACATTTTGATGGACTCATTAATAACTGGACATTGCCCAGGAAAGAATTGTTGAGTTGGACGATAACTCAATAGAAATTTCCAAACTTGAATACTAAGAGTAAAAAAGAAAACCAGAATGGACTACCTGATGGAACAACTATAAATGTGCGACATATAGATGCAATCATATGATTCAGCCTGTTGTGTCAGGCTTCCTCCACCTACCATTGTATAATGTCTTAGCAGCTGCAAAGTGGGCAACAATTCTATGTCCTCTAAACTTCCAAAGAGATAGTGAGCTCATGGAGAGAAAAAGAAAAGAAGAAAAGAGTGGTAGAGTATTTGAGGATGTTGAAAAGGCAAAATTTTAGAAAGACATAAAGCTTCATTTAAACAAATTTTCTTCCTTAGACCATGGTTTACTCCCTAGGTATAAATATTTCTCTTCTCAAAAGCCTTCCTTTTGTTCTGAGTAGTGGGTAATTCATCTAGCACACCATGGCCTAACTGTTCAGGGCTTTGTATATGGGTTGGTAGAGACAATCCCTCCCTTTCCCACTGTTGTGATGGCTTCACCTCCATTAAAACATCACCGACTTTGGCATCTCTGTTATTGCTTCTTTATGAGCCTGCTGCTTGACAGTGGGTAGACATAAAACTGCTTCACCTCTAGAACAGACTTGGTGAGCTGCTAAGTGACGTAGCTGTGCCTTGTACTGTTTTCCCAAGTGCGGTTGAATTTGCACTTGCAAAGTCAATAGAGAAGTCCTTGTCCATTTTGCTGAGTTACTGTGCAGAGGAGCTGAGATCTTGAAAGGTCTGGTTTCTTTCTCTGTGAGCCTGGTTGGCACAGGCTCAAAGACTGCATCAGCCAGTGTGAGCAGCCTGGGTCCTTTCCACACTGCTTTCTCAGTGTTTATGGACCCAGAGACAGAATCTCATAAAGCCCGGCAGCCATTTAGGGCTGCAGTATAGTGATTCTCTCTCTTTTTGTACATGAAGATTTGATTTGATTTTGGATCTGCTTGAAAAATGACACAGCTTGAATCATTTTAAAGTTCAATGTTAAAATAGAACTGGATAAGCAGTAGTTGAATCACACTATTGTAGTTAAACTACTTGTCACCTAGTACTACATATGTTTAAGGATGGGTTTAATCAATAATTTTATGAGGCACATAGATGCCAGAGCACTCTTTCCACCTTGTTCTCTTCTTTAACAATGTGCGTCATTATTACACCTCTACCAGATCGTATTTTAAGAGACTGACATGTACAAATCTTCTTTCTTGTTCCCTTTCTCTCTCTCTCTTTCTTTCTTTCTTTCTTTCTTTCTTTCTTTCTTTCTTTCTTTCTTTCTTTCTTTCTTTCTTTCTTTCTTTTTTCTTTCTTTCTTTCTTTCTTTCTCTCTCTCTGTCTTTCTTTCTTCTTTCTCTTTTTTTCTTTTTCTCTGCATCACTCACTCCTCTTTATCAAAATATGTTTATAAATATTGCTCCAATAATTTGAAAGGCTTTAACATGAGGCTTGAGATTGTCCTTGAATGGTTTTTAAAATGTGCTAATGAGAGTGGGCAATGGCAGCAGTGGTCTGGGGTGGCAGGTGGAGGGAATGCTTAGTGCTCAGAGACCCCAGCAGGTGAAATGAAGCTTCTACCTGGGGTCAAAGGCTAAATCACTGATCCTAACAGCTGTGACCCAGAATCTGCTGCAGGGTTCCATTTCTCCCGAGCAGTCATTAAGCCATATGAGCCTGTTTCACCAGGGCAGGAGTGGTAGCAATGTGGCAGCAGTGTCAGGAGCATACTTGCCATCAGGCATCAGTGAACTCCCAACCTCTGACCAGCCTGGTGTGCAGAAAAGCACGAATGGCATCATCCCAGGACCTGATTTAGAGTTTAAGAGTCAGGCATTTATTAGCTGTGTTGTGCTGGGAAACTTATTCAATATTTCAAGTCATCAATTTACACATTTTGTAAAAGAAACACGGTAACATCTACCTTATGAAAGGTATTGTGAGATGCACGCATGGGGAGTTTCTGATTCAAGGTTTGTCTGTACCTTAAGGGGACTATGTATGATATGACCCATTTGAGAACTGGCCATTTGGCCAGTAATTTAGCTGGAAGAGTTGCCTTATCTATTTATTCATTTATTCTGTCATTCATTCATTTGCTTATGCATTCCATGCCAACCACTAATTGCGTGACACTGGGCAGGTGTTGAGGATACAACTGTTATGAATCAGATCCCACCCTGCTCCTGCCAGTCTGGTGGAGGTGCTGGCTACAAATGACAATTACAATCAAGTGTGGATAAGCACACACTGGGGAAAGTACTTGTGGCCTGGGAGCATTTGGAGAATCCGCTGACTTGGCTGGGAGAGTTAAGGAAAACAAAGACTCCAAGGATGACAAGGCAGGAGGCAGGTGAAGGTAAAGCAGAGTCAACTAGCATCACTCACAAACAGAGGTCAAAGAGATGGGAACGGCGTACTCTCCGTAGTTTTCTGGGTATGGCTGGAGTGTTGATTTGAGGGAACTATAAAAATAAATGCAACATAAGGAGATGGAGAGATAACAAGCCATCATGCCCAGAAATTTTCTCCTTCCCTCCCTTACTTCAGATGTTGATCCCACTTAACTTTGTTTGCACCAGAGATAGGGCACTGAGGCTTTTGCATTTAGAGTTAGAAATTGCAATACACTCTTCATTAGAAGTGACATGTTAAATAGTAGTTTAATATACTTAGGACAATGCTATAAATAATACCTTGAAGTGCACTTTATTTAAACATATAAAATATAGAAAAATGAAGGAGACCCCTGTCTTTTGCTAGGGGTCGTTTTTGCAAGGCAGAGCACTGTATATCTAGATAAGGCATCAGAGCCTTAGGGTGGCTTTGCCTGTGTTTGAATCTGAATGTTTTGTCTGATGAGGCTGCACCATGTTTCCACGGCTCCATCAGCCCCTGCTATTTAATATCTGGCTGACTTCCTCATACTGATGTTACGTACTTGGCCCTGGGAGCAACTGGACTTGGAAACCCTTCTATAGGTTACAGATAGTGTCATTGTTTCTGACTGATTCATCGTCAGGTCCATGTTAGTTCATATACAAGTCAAGCATGATAATTGAGGTGGGGTTTGGAAGTGTTCTTTCACTTTCCATGAACCCATGCTTTTTTCTTCTTTGAATCCTTTTCCTTTTTTAAATTTTTTTTATTTTGTTTATTTTGCCCTCCTAGAACCTTCCTTTGCTAGCACAATTAAATTCAATTCAACAAAAGCATATAGGACATCTGCCATGAGTCTGGCCCTCAGGACAGTGGTTACTCCCAAGGATGTATCAGTCTAATCCAAGGCAGCAGGATACAGACAAGAAATGAGCTCAGTTCTATTGCATGGGATGGATACCCTGGTGGGTCCAAAAAAAGAAGCCAGGAGGAGTACCTAGGCCAATGACGGTGAACCTTTTAGAGCTTTCAGTGATATAACTAGCCTGCCATGGCACATGTGCAATAGATTTACCACCAGTGACCAAGGCCATCTGGGAGTAAGGACAAGACCAGCAGGAACTAACCGGAAATGCAGGTGCATTCCAGTCACAGGGAAATATGGGAGCAAAGAATCAGAATGGTGACTTCAGGCGATTGCAGGACTAGCACACAGCTTGGGGAGTGGGGGCAGAAAGAAAGGGATCAGAGTTGTAAGAGCTGAGGATGAGGAGGCTCCCACCTTTCCTGTTTGTCTGGCATGTAGGGTGGTGCTTGGCACCTCCTGGAAGCACTCCAAGCTGAGATGGGTACTGACTTCTGCCCCATAGGAAGTCTGTATTTTTCAAAGATTTCCTTAGAGGAAAGAGTCCCAAGAGAGTAGAGGGCTGACTCTGCACTGGCAGGAAAAACGGACTAAATGCAGGCCAAACCCAAAATAGCTCCTGGAGGTTGACCAGATGGAAATTAGATTACTGGTCTGTGTGGGTGTAGCTCTCCGGAGGCCAGTAAAATGATGAGAACAAGGCAGTGATCCAGGGAGCCAGAGTTTTAAAAGAATATCTATGAGCCACATCTTTAAAAACATTCAAAGTGCAAAGCAACTTTGAGTGCCTGGGTGTGTGTGAGGGGGAGGCACTACTACTTATTGGTGCACAGGTACAGGAAGATTATTGGCTCTGCTGTTTAAAGTATTGCTCTCTGGACATGGTTGTGAAGTAGCAAATCAGAGGCAGCCTTCTGATCTTCCCGAGCCAGGAAGAATCCAGTCATGTTCCTTAGGTGACTGTCACTAGGCAGATGCTGTCCCATTAGGAAAATGTCTTAGAGAGGAACCCATTGGTGGTCTTCTCCTCTCGCGTCTGTCTTTGGTCCTTCTGTGGAAGGCTCCGTGTTTAAGAATCCCCAGGGCCAGGTGTCCTGTCAACATGCAAGGTCTGTGTGGTTTGGTTTTCTTCTCTCCTCACTGGGTTTTTTGGGGAACTGGGTTCAGGGAAATGATGATTGCAGCCATTCAGACAGCACAGTGTCCCTGAGTCCCCGAGGGCAGCCCAAGGGCGGGAGTGTCTGGTTTCCTCATCTCAAAGCCACAGGGAACAACGGCTGCAGGATGAATGCGCACCTCAGCCTCCTGAGGAGACTGGCTTCAGGCTGGGAGATTTAGATTTTGAGTAAACAGGAGAGAGGATTTCATAAGCTTCTCGGAAACCCGTGGACAATCATAGCACTTGTCATCTGCTACCAAATTTGGCCTTTTCATCTTCTTTGCACAGGATATAATGGCAATGGGGCACAAATTCTGGGATGAATTTAGATAAACAGCTTGGTTGCTGAGGATTTTTACCTGTTATGGGTCCAAGACACGTGAAGGGTTTTGAGTGTGACTCAAGATAATTTCAATTAAAATGTCAAGAATAGAAAAAAAAAATCAGCAGTATTGCTGATCACTCTCTTTTTTTCCTTTTCTACATTTGTAATTTTTATTATGCTCAATAAACTGTTGGAAGTGATACTATTTTTGTCCTTTGAGCTTTTACAAAGTGCATAAGCTGATTCCCACATTTGGGTACTATTGTGGAGTGCTTCAGTGTCACTCGTGGAAGACTTAATGGATTTCCTACCACCCCCCTCTTCCTGGGCAGGTGGAATCAATCTTTCCCACTGAATTTCCAGAGCCCAGAGCACTTGTCTCATCTTGTGTGTGCCTTTGGCACTAACTGCTCATAGCACATTATTTGTCCATGAGCCAGCCCTCCCTTGGCTGGTGTTTACTCTGTTAGGGACCATCTCTCATTGACTTCTGTATTCTCAATGTAAACACAACACCTGACATGGTAGGTGCTTATTGGATGTTAAGTGGTCATCCTGCTTCTAAGAGATGTTATTGTTATTATTTTTTTGGCATCCAGATGGCAATGGGGTAGAGCATAAGCCTCAAAAAAAGATAGGCAGGAGTTAGGGGGATGGGCAAAGATTTAGAAGCTAAAGATTCGTTTATTTATTAGCTATTTCTCTCACTTTAGGCAAGCATCAGTTTGATCTTTTGTTATTCATGAAGTGATAATATTGCTTTCCTCCTAGATTTTTGGGAGGGGATTAAAAGGTACAATAGATATGGAAGTGCTGTTTCAACTGTGATGAGTTTTATGAACAGAAACATTGTCTTTAGTGATAATAAGCCTCTGCACCCAAAAGTTGGGACAGCCACATTCTCGTGTAGTTCCCTCATTCTTTCTGAATGACCCTGAGCAAGTAAATTACTTGGCCTCTGCCATGGATTTCTTGTGTCAAAGGAGACTGACAGTCCTATTTTCAGAGTCATGGTGAGGATTGACCTGTAATACACATGAATAGGGTTTGAAGATTATTGAGGTTTGTGAACAGCAGCCATGATTCTATATAAGGAGGGCATGGGCTTGCCCAAGGTCTCTCTTTTGCCTGCCTTCCCTGCCTTGTCCTTCCTGCCACCTACCCTGGGGATATGCACACACATGTGGAGGGCAGGAGGCCAGAGCCTCCAGTTCTGAGCAGTAACAGCCTGGGCCCTGTCCCAGGGATCTGATTGTTGGCCGATTCTGCTAATAGGAGGGGGGTGCGGTGAAGCCAGCTCTGCTGAACTCACACTTTTTGGGGAGATGCATCCAGGTGTCTAAACCCTAAACAGACATACTGTAAGCAGGTATGTATTTCTGATATATCTGGACCAGGGTGGGCATCGATAATGTTTGTCACCTTTTTTTTCCCCCTACATTGGAGATTGAACCTAAAGCCCTCACACTGAACTACATCCCTTCTATTTTTTGTTTTTTAAATTTTAGACAATATCTCACTAAGTTGTGCAGTTACCCAGGTTGAGTGGTTTGGAATTTTCAATCCTCCTGCCTCAGCCTCCCAGAGTGCTGGGATTACAGGCATAAGCCACCATACCTGGCTTGAGTTGTTTGTCACTCTTAAATTAATCATCATCCTTTTCTGTCAGTTGGATAATATACAGTTTAGAGTTAATGTTATACAGTTGGATAATATATAGAATAGACTTCTAACCTGTGCACTGAAAATGAAGCACTTTGAAGCATGATCAAGACAACCAGGTCATGCAATTCACTAGCATTATGTTGCTGCATTAAGTTTTGTCAAGAAAGATTAACAAGCCAACACACAGAGCTGCTGCATCAGGATGATGTATTGTGATACTCTGTTGCTCTCTGAGCTGTGATAGAAGAATGCAGTTTGGAAAGACATTGTTGACCGTTATTCTTTTTATCCTACTTATTTCTTTCCAAGAAGGTAGACAGATCTTTTGGATTGTGAACTTCAAGGGGAGAAAAGAGAGGTAAGGGCTTTTGGAGTGTCAAATGGAAGCCTGGGGAGCTGGTAGGAGTTGAGGGCATACTGAGTCACAGTACCCTCATCATTTCTCTGTCCACAGCCCAGGTTAGCAGCAAGATTTGAATAAAAATGGTTACATCGAGTTCCCAGAGATACTGAAGCCCGGGGAATGGGGCTCCTGGCTCCAGGAACAATTGGATTCCTCTGCTCCAGCACAGTCTGTGAAATGCTGGGTACCAGAATTTCAAGAGACCCTGTCACCTCTTTGTATGACCCTGGAAGGCCAGGAGGCCCCAGGAGGTACTGAGATTGGACCTTGGAACCACTGCTCGTGAAAATAAATAAATGTGTCATTTCTTGGACAGCTGAATATGAGTTTGCAAACTTAGCCTCACTTGGTTGGCAGTAATTGCTTTGGAAATACAATTTCCAGGGGGCTCTATAGGGTCAGATGATACCCAGCTCGGTTACCAGCACCTGCATTTTCAGGACTGTAGGGGCTTCAAGAGTTGATGGTGAAACAAGAAGAAAGCTGAGAGGCAAGTTTCAGAAGTGGGTGTGGTGGAGTGTGGAGGGGCCTGTGATTCACCTGAGCCAGGGCTTTAACTTGTCCCCACCCCCCGTTTCAGTGAGAATCCTTGAACACTCTGGAGAGTGTGACAGTGACAAACCGCGGGGCAAGTGCTGTGCTAAACGTGTTACACATTTCAACTCATCTAATCCCCATAGCAATCCCAGGAGGTTGGGACTACTATCAGTCTCCCACCTGTGTACAGAGGTGCAGAGATCTTCAAATCACATAGTTACCAAGAGACAAAGCCAGGAGTGAGCCAGGGAGCCTGGCTTCAGAATCATGCTCTTAGCAACCACCTTCTTGACTCCTAACCTATGGGCCAGGTACGAAGTGACACTGCATGTTCTTCTGCAGTTACTAAGAGGTAAAGTATTTTTTTTTAGGATAAATTTGTACAAGTGCTGAGACAAAGGGGGATTTCTGGATAATCCTTGGTTGTTTCATTTCTGCCGTATGCAATTCTCTTCCTAGAACATTTCATTAATCTGTATTTTACTTCAACAAATAACTTGCAGTAATTGAGGCAATCTTGAAGTGGATTACAGCAAATAACAAAACCAAATCTGGTCTGGCTTGTGGGGCTTGTCTTTGGAAATACGGGGAGTGGCAGGATGAAATCACAAAAACATTTTCTTTGCCTTCTGGTAAGAGCACTGAATTCTGGCAGAGCAGATGTGGCAAACACAGAGTGAATGGTTTCACCTGGCCCTTTCTATTTAAATGAAATTTGACTAGGGTTTTTGGAGAGCATTATTACATCCTGGGGGAATTCCTGTATGGATGTAAATAGAGCTTACTGTTTGTTTATAGTCAAATGCCCAAAAGATCACCACGGGTAAGAGTTTAGAGGATGCAGCGATAATGGCATTTTTAAAAATAAGGACTTTATTGTACATATGAGTACTTTCTGTGTAGCACTACTTTCTGAATTTGAAGATGGACATTTTTTGTACTCTCAACTCATAGTTACATCACAGAGGGCTCATATAAAATATATTTATGCTCTATGTGGGTTTAAAATTTGTTGTCACAAGAGAAACATCATCTCTAGCCCACTGCCCTAGACAATTTGGCTTTGAGTTCAGAGCTAGCATTGATAGGGTGTGTCCATCTATCATGCCAGAAACCATGGAAGCTTCCCCAATGGAGACCCCTCTACTTGCACTGACCAGACTATAACTGGTCAAATGCAAGCACCTTACAAAATTTAGGCAGCCTCATGATTATTTTTCCTAGTGCCCAGCTAACAAGGCTACCTTGAGGGCAGCTTGGCTTTTGACCCTGGCTTGTGACTATGGCCCGCTCCTTTTGTCTGACATTATGGCATTCCTACTAGCAATCTTGGTGGAAGGAGATTAACCATGTCTTGTGGGTGGCACTTCCTAAATTTCTTATTAAGGCCAGAGGATTCCAACATTCCATGCTCTGTCTTTCTCGCATGTCTTTGTATAAAATCATGAGTCTTCTAGCAAGGGAGATACATTCTGAGGGCTGCATTGTTAGGTGACTTTGTGGTTGTACAAATATCACAGAATATACTTACACAAACTGTTCATGACATCACTGGATTATATAAGCTTACATATTCCTTGACTGAATTGTTATTTGGTGCATGATTGTACTTTAAATTCCTTCTTAATGCACTTCCTACTCAAGGTCAATGATTCAATAAATATCCTCTGAACTAACTGTGCATTTCTCTGGATACCAAAACTAGTCTATATCCCAGCATTTTCATCGATTTTTAGCCTTTTGGCTAAGACCACCTATACTCCTACTTGTCCTTTCAGCCAGCATTCAATTCTATCTCTTGGAGGATTGCCTTAATTATTCTCCATTTTCCATTCTTTCCTTTTTCGTCCTACACTCTTCCATCCAGAACCTGCCATGTACTCTTATCACAGCATTTATCCCTGTGTCCTGATTGCTGTCTCTGCCAGCCTCTTCTAACTTTATTAATTCCTGAAAAGGCAAAGATAGCATCTCGTTCATCTTGGCATTCAGCAGCTGGTGCACTATCTCTGTGTAGTAGGCTCTCAATAAATGGATAAATGCATGCTTGTTTTCAAGGCATTTTGTAAATCACACACTGATGAAGGATTGGCTAAGAAACTATTTCTGGAACAGGGAAGACAAACCAGAGAAGTTCAGTGTGATTTTAATTTTAACATGAACTTAAGGGTCTAGACTGAATAAACAAGATGAAAAGGTATTGGACTTAAGAAATGGTGATTTTGTCAATGTTTAAAATTTTTAAAATCCTATACAATTTTACCCACAGAGAGAAGAAAAAAATGTTGCTATGAAAGAGCTATGAATTTCATCTTGTCTCCAGGGCAACAAAGTGAATAATATTTCACAGAGAAGAGGAATTGAGACAGATTCCCACAGATTAGGTTCAGTGTTCCAACCAAAAGTCGTTTAAGAAATAAAGCAAACCAAACCTTCCAAAGCAGAAGGACAGGTATCAAAACCAGATTCAAAGGAAACGAGGCAGAGTCCCTGTGTATAATCCTCCTGGTGGAGACAGAGAAGATGGTGAAATAATGGAAATTTTATGAGTGTTCAACTCTGAGACATCGCAGCACAGACTTTTTGGTGTTGATGGCAAGGGAGAACTAGCTGCTGAAAGATGTATGTATAAGTCATCTCCTGAGGCCAGCAGCAAAATGTGATCAGCCCTGTGGAGTGTAAAGGAATATGGTCACAGGCTTTCTCTGAAAGGGGCTTGTGGAAAAACAGAGCTGCTCTGAGGATTGCACCTCACCTCCCAATTGTTCTCTGGCCTGGAGTGTTCTCATTTCAGCCCCATCAGCAGCAGATTTCAGGTCTGATTCTTGGCATGGTTGTTTGCCTCCCAATTCTGGAGTTCTGGGAATCAGTCTGTTGTCATGGGGACAGCCATTTAGATAATTCATTTGAACAAGGCCTTGTTAAGTGGGCAGAATAAGACCCAAGGAAGTATCCACTTCAGTGCATGAGAGCCTCTCAGGTAGAACACTGTGTCATTGCCCAGTTAATAGCCACAGCTGGCTGTCACAGGGCTTTGCAATTCATTCCTTTACCTCTCCTGTCAATACCTGTGTACATTGCTTCATATATGACCATGATAGGCAACTTCAGTAGTGTTGGATCTGGCTTCCCAGACTTTCAGCATCTTCCTGCAGTGCTGGGCTCCCTTTGCCAGCACACTCCTTACAACAGGCCACAACAGTTTTCTCCATGCAAAGACAGTTGTCTTCCACATACTTACAATGTAGAAGATGTGAGCTTCTTTTACCCACTGTCAATAGTATCAATTTTGAAATCTCTAACTGCCTTGGTGTCTTAGCTACTTTTCTCATTGCTGAGACAAAGTACCTGACACCCAAAGTTAAAGGAGGAAAGATTTACTTAGCTCACAGTTTGCAGAGGTTTCAGTTCATAGTCGGCTGGCTCCAAGGCAAGGTGGCATTGCAGAGGAGAAACAGTTCATGGGAAGCAGAAAGTAGCAAAGCAACAAGGGACTACCCTAGCTCTTTCTATTCCTTGTATTTTACCCAGGCTACTTGGGGTGGGTAGCACTCGCACCCTTAATCCTAGTGCCCTTGATCCTAGCATTGCACCATAAATCAATCCCAGCATCACATACTCTAGATCCAGACACCTCTGAAAAAGCCCCACCTATGATGGCACGAAGCTTTGGGGGGTCATCTAGACACAAGCCATAACACTTGGGTTCTTAGAGAAGTCCCATGTGTAGAAGGACCCATAGGGCAAGCCTAGCGCCCCAGACAAGGGGTTGGTGAACAAATGTAAGTCTAAATGAAGGAAAGGTGTAAGAGCCACTGGGATGGCAGCCATAGCTCTCCTCAAAGGGCCCATGCATGTAATCAGTGTGAAGTTGTTCCCAGAGCCTTGCTCTGGGAAGAAAATGAAACATTATGCAAAGATTTGGAGGTAAGTGATCACGTGCAACACAGAGAACAGCATCTAATAGGGCAGTAGTATGGGGTGTTTAGCAGCTGCCAAGTGACACTGGAAGCCAAGAGTAATGCATCTTTATAGCCATCCAAGGCCTTGCCCTGGTCCCCCAAGGTATAAATGTATTGATTTTTAGAATGACACCAACACAACATCAAGAAAATCTAAATATACAGATGTTTCTCTGGATAGATGTTTCTCTTCTCTAGATAAATCCATTGTAAATTGACATTATCTAAGTGAAAATGCTCTCAGTACACCTACCTTACTGAACATCACAGCTTAGCAACACAGTGCACTGTGAAGTGTTGGTTGCTTCCCTTCATAATCACAGAGCTGACAGGAAGCTAGAGCTCCCTACCCATGGCTGATGTTGACAAAGAGCATAATAATGCCTATTGCTAACCTAAGATGTGACAAGTTAGGGTGGATTTTCAATTTGGTTGGTTTAGGAGCCACTCAGGATTGTGGAGCACAGGATTGTGGAGCTCCACGTGTTTAGATGGGTCATGGGGGTGTGACCTTGGTACTGTATATGGTCCTGCCTCCTTCCTCTCTGCTGTTCTTCCTCTGTTCTGCTCCTATCAGCTGCCAGGAACTAGGCACCTTTGCTCTATAACACCTTTCTACCATGACGATTCTACCTTGGAGGCAGCTTAGCATGGACTGAATTCCCTGAAACCATGAGCCAAATTAAACCTTTCCTCCTTTAAATTGTGGGTGTCAAGAATTTTGTCCAAGTGATGGGAAAGCTGACTAATACAGAGAAGATCATGTTCAAATTTTGAAGTACAATTTCTACTGATTGTATATTGCTTTTATATCACCATGAATTAAAAAATCATAAGTCAAATTACCATAAGCCAAGGTCACAGCTAGGAATCAGCATAACCGGGGATTAAATCCAGGCTGCCTGGTTCCAGAGTCTGTAATTCTTAATCAGCATCACTGCCAGGGGTGAAATGGACAACACCCTAAACAGGAGATGCATAAGTGTAACTCCTCCCCTAGGCTGGATCCATTCACCATCCCTGGTCAGGACAGGGCCAGCAAGGGGGGCTGACTTTGTGAAAGGCTGTAAGGATAAAGGGTATAGGGTGCTTGCCAAGGTGAGAACAGGCATAGACTTGAACCTTCTGCCTCTCCCAATGTCAAGAAATGAAATAAGCAGCCATATTCTTGGCCTGTTCACAATTTCCTGCTTTCTAGTTGGGCAAAGACCAGGGTCTCTTGATTTAGGATAACAAGCCAAGGTACAAGGCAAATGCTGTTAAGCCACCTGAGTCCTTTTGGTAGCACTGCGTGGGACCATATGGCCGGGAAGCCTTTTCAGTAGTGGGGGGTATGTGTGTGATAATGCCCCTTCCTCTTCTTGGGGAACATTTATTCAGTAGTCATCAGGGAGGCCCAGCGTGCTGGTTGTCCTACAACTTCAACATGCTATCCTGCTACTGAGGTTTCCATCTGGATACTGACTGATGCCAGCCACTCCTAGGGGTACAGCTGCTGCTTCTGGTTGGATGCCTCAACCACAGGAAGGTGTGGAAGAGTGGAGATATGTTGGGCTGGCAGGAATATTTTCCTGCTACTGTGTATACAACCAATATGGAGATTGGGAGTTGTATGGACAGGGGTTCAGTCTTGGTCATTGGATTACTTTAGGGAAGTAACTTCATCTTTCCAAACTCTAGCTTTGTCTCTTACAGAGTGTGACCAAGGCATCACAAGTAATTTGGGCTAACATAAGGTGACCATCATATAGGAAGGGCTCAGCAATTTGAGCTTTCCCCCCAGATTCTGTGCTCTTACTTAAAGAAATACTTCTGGGTTAGCTGATGTCATCGTTCTAGGGTGGGTCTTTGATTTGCCTCTGACCCTGAGTCTCTTAAAATCAGAGATGCTTTCATGCTTCTGTGTGAAAGAGACAGTGCTGGACAAAGAAGAAGCAACACCAGGGTTTCAGAATGGACATAGGCCAGTGAAGCCTACCAAGTGGCAGATATAAACTGCAGGGACTTAAAAGGAAAAAAAGAGAATATCCTGGGGAAAATAACTGCATATAAGTTCATTCCGTTGTATGGTAGTAAGTATTGGGGAACTTTTCAAATTATTGTTTTATGTCAAGTTCTCAGAGTACAATCTCAGCGAAGACTTACTGTAGCCTAGAAAAATTCTACAAAGTGAAACCAGGGAATTGGAAGATCACCTAATGGGACATAATCACCTGCTGGCAGAATAAGGGACATCTCAAAGACTCAGAATCACATTTCAATCCCGATTCTGCTGGGGTCAATGTTACCTTACCAGACCTGCCCCAGGTGATGAAGCAGGTTAGTGGCAGGCAGATAGAGAGTTTAAAGTCATCTTACACTTTGTCTCTGAAGATCTTTGTCTTCTTCATCTTCAGAGACAACATTCTTGCCAACTTTTTAGTGAGAAGGAGGAGCTGACGCATATGCTTTCTCTCTCCTACAGGAACATGACTTCGATTGCAGGAGACACAGGCAAACCCAACCAAACCTTGAAGCAAGCATCCTAGTGGAACTGACTGGGGTGAAGGATGGTGACTGGCTGAGGAGGAAGGTTAGAAAGTCACCCGTGGAGATGAAGCCTGCAGATGTAATTCATTATTGATTTCAATTTCAGAGGAAAGAAACTACCTTTGCAGCCAAGTGTGCTGCATGCAGAAATCTCTATTTTCTCATCTTGCCAGGACTCCCCACCCCACTCCCTGCCCAGTAGCCGCCCCATGTGTAAGAGTCTGCTCGGGGCTCCGTTTACACCCGAGGCAGTGCTGTGACCAGGGAGCCTCAGGCTAGTCTCTGGCTCGCCAGGTTTGGTAAGGTGTTCTACAAACCTAAACCCTGTTCTCACAGATGATCTTTAACAACAAGCAAGAACTCCAGTTTTGCATCCTTGATACAAAGGGATTTAAAAATAACCCTACCTGGGATCGAACATAAACAGGGTAACTGTTGCTCAGCTGCCCCTTTGTTGATCTGTTTTCTTTTCAAGCCATGAAGAAAATGACATCATTCAGCACCAGAGCTGCCTCCTGCGTCATTTTCCTCTGTGAGCACAAACACCCATTCATCCCTTCGCCCCCTAACCACCTGAGAATGATGCGACTGCCACCTAAACTGTGCCAGGCAAGGCACAGGTGGGTTAGCTGAGACTGGGGCCCAGCCAGCCCTCCCGTCAAGGAAGAAGGAAGCTCTCAAACAAACACCGTATGATTTAATTGAATCTGAGCTAGGAGATATGGTTTTAACAGATACTAATCATGGCAGCAGCTTGGCATGTATATCAGTGCAGTAAATCTCATGGGTGTCCAGCCCCAGGCTGGCCCCTGTGCTGTTCTCTTCTCTTCCTCTTCTGTTTCCTTTATATCTCAGTCTTGCCACTTACAGTGACTTCTGCCCCTTCTTTCTGGTGAGTTTATACCTCAGTGTCTAGGCCCACTGATTCCTGTTTCCGGTCAATGAACAGATAGGATTTTGTGTGTGTATGTGTGTGTACACATGCGGCTGTGTTTGAATGTTTTGTCCTCTGTCTGGAATGGGCACGACAATTAAGGATAGAAATGGCACAGGGACTCACCTATGACAGACAGTGTGGAAATGTATGTGCGAAAGCAATCCAGACGATTCCTTGTTTTCAAACAGCCGATGATTGGTGGTATGGGTTAAGGAAGTAAAGAAAAGAAGAGGAAATTCATGTGAAAAGCTAGCCTTGAGAAAGCATCAGCAGAGTGAGATACATGCTATGTGTAATGAAGCCGTCCATGTTTTAATTCTGACAGATCTAGACAGAATTGTATTTTCTTCAAGATTACTTTCTGTTTCACCTAGAAACAGAATACTTAGTATTAAATATTAAATACAATTATGAGTAAATGAACTCATGATTGCATTTAATATTTACTTAAGATATCTTAGAGCTAAGTAGTTCCAGAGATTGTTCAATGACTTGGTTATTTTTACATGCTTTTTCTATCCTTCATTGTCATTCTCAGTGTTGCTGGATTCTTGTTCTCATGCTTTGTGGTCTCAAGACGGCTGCTACAGTTCCAGTCATCATATGGGCATCCCAAGCTTAAAGGAGGGAGCAAAGCAAGATATCTCCTTTTCATTAGGCTCTAGGTTTTTATTTTTTTAAGAAAAAGAAAAGATAAAGAAGTGGAGAAGCTGTAGCCAGCTATTGCTTTATGAGTTGCAGTCAGCTATGTCTGAAGAGAACAAGAAACTAAGCCTTACTCAATTGATAGACTACTATGGGTTAGATGATAAATTGCTACACTATAACAGAAGTGAAGAAGAATTTATAGATGTTTAATTCATAATGTTTTTTTCTCAGAATATGTTTTTCTTTTTTTCACTTTTTTTTCAGTACTAAGGGATCAAACCTAGGCCCTCGCATGCATTCTACCACTGAGCCATACCCCCTGGTTCCTCTCCAGCAAATCTTTGAGAATGGCAACTTAATGAAAAGATACTTAGATATTTTAAAGGGAAGGTGTTAGCCATTAGGGCAGTGGGGGTGAACCTATGGCACGTGTGCCACAGCAGGCTGTTTGTATCACTGACAGCTCTAAAAGGTTTGCCATCAGTGCATTAGGGTTTAGAGTAAGGTGTCTTGACCATCACTTTAGGGCACTCTAAGACATATAAATTAAGTCCTAAAATGAAATACAGCATTTCGAATAGATTTACCAAGGAAAATTTGACATTTAAAGAAATGTTGAAAGGTGGATTTGGTGGCACTTGCCTGTCTGTAATCCCAGAACTCTGGGAGGCTGACACGGAAGGATGAAAAGTTTGGGCCCAGCCTGGGCAAATTAGCAAGACCCTGCCCCTCCCACCGAAAAAAAGAGGGCTAGGGGTGTAGCTCAGTGTAAAGGCCCTGGGTTCAATCTCCAATACATAAAAGCGAATGAATGGATGAAGTCCCCAGTGTGCACACACACACACACAAATTTAAAGCATGTTTTTAAAAATTTAGTCCTGGGAACCAGTTTTAATATGTTGTTTTGGTTTTTGTGGCAAAAAGTCTTATTTTCAGTGTTAAAAAAATAGTCCAATCTGGTGAATGTCTAAACCTAAACTGAGTTCTTACCTCTCTCCTAAGTTTGTAAACCTTGTTTCCATTCATTTATTACCTCTTGTCATCTGCTGATCTCAGATAATTAAACTTATATCCAAAATTAAAAAAAAAAAAGAAATGAAAATCTTTCCTGGATTCTTCAAGAAACTTTTCTTTATATTTCTGTGCTAGTCTGTTCAGGTTGCTATAACAAAATACCTTAGACCGCATAATTTATAAACATCAGGAATGTATTACTGGGAAGGGAAGCTTGGAACTTCAAAATCAAGGTGAGGGCAGTTTCAGTACCTGGTAGGGGCCTGTTTCCTGCTTCACAGATTATGCCTTCTTGCTGTGTCCTGATGCAGTGGGAGGGTAGGGCAGCTCCCTAGGGCTTCTTTTATGTGGGTACCGGCAGTCGACCTCAGGACTTCGCGTTTGCCAGCAGGCGCTGGTACCGCTGAGCGATATCACCGGCCCCTTTTTTTTTTTCCTGTATGTGGGTTCCGGGAGTTGAACTTAGGACCTCACTCTTGCCAGGCAAGCGCTTATGCCACTGAGCTATCTCACCAGCCCCTAGGGCTTCTTTTATAAAGGTACTGATCCTATTCATGAGAACTCTGTGCTCTTGAACTAATCACCTCCCAGAGAGCCCACCTCCTAGTACCACCAGCTCAGTGATTAAGCTGCAACATATGAATTTGGAGGTGACAGAAACATCCATTACTTAACAGTGTACATCCATCCTGGGGCAGGGGGTACACGATCAGCCTATTGCAACTGAGATTCTGGGGGTGGGGGGAGACTCAGAATGGTCAGCCAGTGACTTCTGTCCCACTTTCCTCCAGTACTTGTGAGACAGAAGGTATCTGTCTCACGCTAGTTGCTGAGTACTTCCCCACCCCGATCCTGCAATGACCGTGGGTAAGCATCCTTCACTGCCATTGGCCTTGCAAGGCGGCCTGCAGGAACCTTTGACCGTCGACATGACACAGCACTGCTTCCTCCACCCTGGCTTCCATGTGGGATTTCGATCAGACAGGCCTGGGCTCATCCTGCCCTAGATGTGCCACTCAGCAGCACTGTGCCCTTGAGCAAGTTACTTATCTCCCTACCCACACACACAACAGTAAACATACACAGAATAAGTTGTATCTTACAGAATTACTGTGAGGACTAAACAATGACTGTAAAACACCTAGCAGCATGTCTGGCCCAGAGAGATGCTCAATGCATGGTAGTTTTAACAGCTGGCATTTATTGAGTACTTACTACATGCTTGGCATATGGTAAGGAAATTAATTTATAATTTCCTACAAATAAACTCATTTAATCTTTGCAACAACTCAGTGAGACACAGATTGGCTTTAGCTTATTTAGCAACTCAGGGAATGAGAGAGAAAAGTAAACTCATCCAAGGTCTCAGAGATAGTGAGAGGCTGAATTAAGACGGAAGCCAGGTACTGGCCCAAAGCCTGGCCGATTAACCACTGTGCGATTTTTCCTTCCACATGCAACATTACTCTCCCGGAAGTGGGCTTGCGCCCAGCAAGGACAAACACTTCCTGGTAGGCAATGGACCATCCACAGCAGGCAGCTGGAATAACCCTAGCCTGTGTGGCCATGGGAATGGCAAGCTCTCAAAAGGGAGAAGGCTGTGTCCTATCTGAGAGGGCAGCTCAGTAGGAAAGGCCACAGAGGGAGTGAGGCTCTGCACCACACCCCAGGATTTCTGCCCAGTGGTGTGGTGGCGCTCAGCTGTGCTTACAGCAACCCATCCTAATGTAAAGGAACCGCTCAGGAGAATCAGTGCCTGGAAGCCTCTTGCCCAGCGAAGATTATTTTCCAGGTGGGGAACACTGAGATGTTTTAAAAAACTCAGTGTTAAAACCCAGCAACATGAAATTATATCAATATTCTTCCTGGAGTTCAGCTTTTCTGAAGGAAATAAGACAGAATGCACTGCCACTTTTCCTTTGGCATCCAAAAAGCCCACACAAGTTGTATCAAATGATTTCAACTGACGGACAGGAAGCAGCATCACAAATTCAGAAACTGTGTGGAGCCCAGGGGCTAAACCCCTTTTTGGTTTGAGATTTCACCGCCCCCAAATAAAAAGGGCAAGGAAGGAACAGGAAGGGAAAGTGAATCCCTGCTTCACTGATTGTCCTAAGTTTAAGTAGTTTCAATTCGATTTTCTCTTGGTGACATTTCTTTCCCAGTGAAACCATGGATCCAAACATGTCTGACCGCATTAAGAGCCATTTCATGAAAAGAAACAGATGAACCTCAAAACATGCTGGAAAGGTCTTTTAGAGGACGTGATATTTTTTATTTTATTTTTAATGGGATTACTCCAGGGTCTGTGGTAGAAGGAAGAGGCTGGGAGGGTAGGAAAGTGCAGGTGTTTGCCAGTGGTGCTCTAAGGAGATGAACTCCTCGGCACACTCTTCACCCTTTGTTTTTGTGTCATTGCCCTTAGATTTTTTCAATTATATCAAACTGGATATTACAGAAAGACTTGCCCCCCACTGAGTAAAGGATGGGAACCCATGAAAAGGAGCCAGAAAGTGTAGTTATACGACTGAGCATGTAGGCCTGCCTTGGGAGCAGTGTGCACTTCACACAGGATGGATGGAGCATGGTTTTTTCCCAGGCCAGGCTTCCAACTGTTGCTTCCTTCTGTCTGTCTGAACATCACTGAAACGATGACAAGTTTGCCATTTTAAATGCACCTTCTTTCACAATATGTCACAATAACATTGGATGGAGCTAAGATAAGGGACGGTTTATTCTTTTCCTGGTTTTACCGAAGAAACAAATCTGGGCTTGGAGCAGCCAAATGACTTGTGGAAGAAAGGCTCTGGCTGCTGTCTTTGGAATGCAAAGGCCGTGGGGCCTTTCCACAAGATGTAGGGACACGTGGGTTCAGGACATATCAGGAAGGTTTGTGTGGCAGGAGATGGAGACACACATTGTTTGGGGCACCAACTTGTTGCCTCTGTAGAGTCTGGGTTTGTTGGATTCTGCTGGGCTTTGGGAATACAGTGGTTTATCAGGAGGGCTGGAGTGTGTCTATACGCTAGAACTGTGACCATAGAATTTAAACCCTGGAAGGCACTTTAGAGGGTTACCCAGCAAGTTATCACAAATGAGGAAAACAAAACTCAGAGGGGTTGATTAACTGACCCAAGGCCACGCCACTAATACAGAGCAAGCACTTGAACCCAGACCTATCTTCAGGTTCCCCACCAACCTACTTTTCTCTATTGCTTACTGCCTAGCATTTTGGTTTCTTTCTGTGGCTATAATTTGTGGGCCAAAAAAGCGACGAAGAAGAGGCCATAGACCGAAGGGTGGTGAGGGGCAGGGATTTGGGGTTGGTGAGACCTGAGCTTATATTCCATCTCACTGGTAAGATGGCTGCAACCAAGGGCACATTCAAAGAAAGGGGAAGGGGAGGGCAGTGGTTGTGCCAGCTGAGACTACACCTTTTTCTCAAGACAAGGGAATTTATTCTGGAAGCTCCATCTCATGGGCCAGGCAGGTGGCCCATCCTTGGTTAGGTGGAAGAGAAAGAGAGAGCTCTGGCCTCTGCACTAGGAGGCAGTGAGGCCAGAGTGGGTCCAGAGTTTCAGGGAGCAGGAAGATGGGACCGAGGCCTCCGCATAGCCTCATGGGTTGGAGCAGGTCATGCAGAGAAGCAGGACAGCAACGAGAGGAGACTGGCTTGAGTCCTTCACCTGTTGTAACGCTCCTCCACCTGAGCTCTCTGCCTTCATTCCCCAGGACCACCCGGGGAATAATAGTAAGTCTCTATAAGAACATGAAGGGATTTGGGGAAGAGAATGAAGTCATGGTTATTGAAAGTGCTTGAGTGAAGTACAAAAACTTTTCTAAAATACAAAGTGGTTTTGTACCATCGCCCAGATATATCACCTGGGCTTTTCCTGCTCCATAGGAACCAGGTAAAAGTGGTTCAGACTGCCATTTCTTGGCACACCGGAACACCCTCGCATCAGAAGGGATTGTGTTCTTGTGGTTATGCTGGCTCGCAGCTGCATTTCTGCTGCATTTGTTCCACTTGAGGACCACATCCCAGCCTGAGGAGGCTGCTCCTGGTGTCCCCAGTTGACCCAGACATCCATCTCAGAGTCTTTCTTCTCTTTCCACCAAGCTCCAGGTATATTTACTTTATGAAGAGGTAAGTCAAGAGCCAGGCTCACTGACATAAAAGCCAGGGAAAATTCAATGGAAGAAAACAAACTGGATGGTGAGAATTATTTCTTTCAATTGCATGTTCCCTTTGGAAGCAAGCTGGGTTTGTGTTACAAAGACTCTGTCTGTGCCATTGTTTGTGTAACTCTGGGTTCCCAGAGCAGGGTGGATGTTTAATACATTTGTTAAGTAAGAGCAGGGAAGGACAATCTTGAATCAGGAAGCAACCTCTCAATGATTTGTGAACTTTTGAGAAAGTTAGGGGAATGGGACGTTAACTAGGGTTTTAAAAGACATTTTCTTCTTGAATCTTTCACTTTCTCATGTGAAAGTTTTTCTTGTTGTTATCTTGGTGGAAAGAACAGGAATTGGTGTGGAAGTCTAGTCACCTCCCATGGGGTCAGTGGGATTTTGGTCAATATATATAATATATATTTAAAGATTTGCCTACAACTCTTATTATTTTTTCCTACCACCCTACCCACCTACGAGGAGTTTTTGCAGACTGCATGTTCTGCATTTCTGAGGTTGCCATGGTGATAGAAGCTCCAGGATCTTGGGCCATAAATATGTACAATAAATGTTTTCTCTTGCCTGGGGGGTGCTTCTCTGGGCCTGGAACATACCCACATAGAGTGGAATTGTCGACATTCAGATTACTCAGTACCCTGAAGACTCTCTGATGGGCAATTCCTAGGCAGCATGTATAGCAAATACTTCCTGGCTCCAGCCTTAGGATGTCTGGCTGAAACTTTGGAAGGTCCTGTAAGCACATTGAGCACTGAGATACTTTCATTGCTGATAGAAAATATCCTTGTAGGACCAAAGTGGAAAAGAAGCTGCCTGTGTCAGTACTGTCTTGTTGATGAGTTAGATTACTTAATCCATCTATCAGATTACTTAATCCATCTATCCATCTATTTTATCCATCTAAAAGCCCTGGTAGAGTTCAGCTTTTTTGTTTTTTTTTTTTTGGTACTTTCACCTGAGTGACTCTTTCTGCCGCTGAGTTATAATGGGAGATCCCTTCTTAGAGGAATCAGAAGTGGAGGCAGTAGCTTGGGTTTGATAGCTCATCTTCCTGTGGTGGGAGCAGAGGGTGACAAGGAGAAATCAAGCTGGGATGCGAGGAAATTGGAAAAAGCCATTCAAGATGTTCATTACTGTGTGTGAAAAGTCTAACTGATTTGTAGAAAGTTGCTTTGCTTGATCTACTTGGAGGGTGTGTTCAATAGCCCCATTATTCAAATAATACCCCCAAATAATTTCCGTCCATGTGTGATGTGAAACAGAGCTCTTCGTGACGTTCTTCCTTTGAAAGGGAAGAACAGTCCTTCCCACCCCAATCCTACTGAGCTTTAAGAACAGAGCTTTAAGAAGACATTTGTTTACACAGAAGAACAAGGGTGGAAAGAACTGCTTAAATCATCTCAAGACATGACCATTGTCCCCACTGGTGTCCTCCTGCCTGAATGACTAGGGTTGAGGGGGTGCGTTGAGGATGGTAACATCGCCACACCGACCCTCTTGTGGGTGTTTCATTGAGTGGCCCAGGCCAAACCGCTGAAACAGCAGAATGGACGTCTCTTCCCTCCCATCTTCCAGAACGAGTTCTTTCCGTTCTATTTCACCCACAATGAACTACGTACCATTCTTCAAACATAGCCTTTTCTGAGCTGTTTTTGTGCCTTTGAATATTTATTCTGTCTGGAATTCCCTCCCTCATTTAATCCTTTCTGTGTGCCTACTCACTCATGCTTCTCTGCAGTCACCCTTCTAGGAAGCTTATGTTGATGCCTCAGCCACTTTGTAATAGCTTGGTCTTAACTCCTCGTAGCTTATTATCCTGAATGTCATCAATATCTGATTAGTGTCTTCATCTCTCCAGTCCCGTGTGAGGACAGCAGTCTGGGTCTTTTTATCTCCACTGACTTTTGTCTCAACAGTGCTTGACACTAAAGGTATGCTCATCTAATTAATTACTGGACAATCCATCCTAATATTCTCAAAGAAAGGGGATAACGGCTCTTACAGAACCCCATATTAATTCCCTCTGGTGGTGCCAGGCCTCTGGAGGGAGCTGTGAGGAGTTTGCTGAAACAAATCCACTTTGCTAGGTTTACTAAAGAGACCTGAGTCTGCCAGAGTTTTATATTCAGATTCTACACATGGGTGATTACCAATGCCTACCAGGCCCTCTCCACCCACCATGCCAGTCAACTCTCTCAACAGCAGGATGAAATAGGTATTAGTATTTTTGCTTTTCATTTGGGGAACTGAAGCAAAGAGAGATTATAAGCTTGGCTCAAAATCCCAGACCTCCGCAAAACAGGAAAGCCAGAATTAGATCTCTGTCAGCTAAAGTTCGAGGTGGTGCTCTTGATCACTGAGTCCTATTGCTCTCTAATACACTTGTCAGAGCACATATTTAAGTGCTATCATGATGGTGGAGAGGGCTGGCTGAGGGTGGCTCAGCTTACCCAGAACAGTTTTTCACCTCTAGGCTTAAACTAAGGCCTGAAGGACCCCTGGACCAGTACTGAGTGCTCAGGTAATGCTTTTGGAAAGGCACCCACAGGCCTCCTGGAACAGGAGATCTGCAGGGACTACAAACAGCAGTGCTACTATTGAAGATTAGATATGATGAGCTTCACACACACACGCGCGCATACGCGTGCACACGTACACACACACACACACAGGAATCCACTCCCCAAAACTCCCCTGACCTTTTACTGGGGACCAGGCAGTTGCTAAGGGGAAAAGTCCTGGGTGGGGCCTGGTAAGAGGCAGCAGTGACTCCAAAACAACTCCAGTAAAAGCAAGCCCCAGGGATCAAATGTTCACCCCCTTCCCTGGGTTTGCTCAAGGTTCTGGGCAGCAGTCTGAGGTCGGAGGGGAGAGGCTTCCAGTTGTTCCACATCAGCCCCAGGCTATCGTCAGAGCCTGGGATTTGTCTGGGCTTTGTAGCCCTTGAGGGCTCTGCTGCTTGCTGCAGACCAAAGAACTGCCAGGAGGCCCCAGAAATGCTGGAGAACAAAGAGGCAATAAACACTTGCTGAAACCTTTTACCAACTGGCTCTGTCCCAAACCAAAATAAGAAATGAATTGCTCGGGCAAACGTGTGTTTGTGTGTGTGTGTGTGTGTGTGTGTGTGTATGTGTGTAAGTGTGTTAAACTGCTGGGAAGGAAAACCCTGTGTTAGATAGGAATGTTCAGTTTGGACCATTGAAAGCTGTGATCAAATGAATACAGCAAATTTAATTTCCACAGATGGGTCTACCGAAACAATTGACCCGACAGGCTGTGAAGTCTTGGCACCTCAAGTCTGACAACTACTTACATTACTGAGGGGAAAAGCAGTGTTTGCTCAATTTAAGAATGCTTGAGTAGGGATGTTCATCCCTACTCTGAGTGGCACCTTGGCATCATTTCATGGCCATCATTTATTAAGCATCGTTTATGGACTAGGCAAGTTTAAAATGATATTATCTATCATTTTAAAAACAGTGCTACTGGCTTGCTATTCTTGTCCTCATTTTAAAGAGGAAGAAATTGGTGTTCAGATTGCATAAGTCATTTGCGGCAAATCACACTGCTGGAATTTGAATTCAAGTCTTTCAGACTCTTAAAATCCATGTTATGTTTTGCAAATATTTATCAGTACTAAAGCAATGTCTCAGGTCAGATCAATATTTATGTGACTACAACTGTTTTCTCAATGCATTGACTTTTATTTTTGATTCTAAATTTTAATTAATGCATATTAGTTATGAAGAATAAGAATAATAGGTTTCATTTTGGCATTTTCTTGTATCAGTGCATTGAATTTTCACCAAGAACTCCAGGTGAGTGTGCTGTTATCTAAACACAGATCTGAGAGTCAGGGGTTCCATCCAATTTCTTGTGCTCAATTACTTTTTTTTCTATTCTCTTTGCTGAAATAAAAATGCTATGTGCCCTTACCTTCATTTATTAAGGCTCAGTGAATTCATGTCTATAAGTTGCTTCCAATATCTTAGGCACAAGATAGTCATATAGTTTTCTAATTGTTGTTTCGTTTGATTAAATTTAGTAACATTCACTGGCACTGTTTTAAGAAGACTGAGGAGGTTAAACCAATAATCTCCAGAACAAATCTGTATTCTTTTCAAGATGAGTTCGCTGGGCACAGGAACATTAAAGGACTTGCCTCAACTCACACACTCGTTCTCCAAGATTCACACTTGGTTCATTATTAAGTCCTTTATTCCTTCAGTTGATATTTATTGGCTGGAATGTCTGGCACCTTTCTACATGCTCAGGTTGCAGCAGTGAACAAAGCTGTGGCAGGTCCCCATGCCCATGAGCTGAGTGTCATGTTTAGCATGACATCAGTCCTTTCCCAAGCTCTGGGCTGGAGAAGTCACACCTCTCACATGGTGGCAGATGTGGGGTTTGATTTTAGTAAATTGGTTCCACAGAAATAGGATGTTGAACTGTCTTGTTACACCTCATGCACATACATATATATGAAGGGATGTTTGAGAAGCATGGCTCCTCTTCGAGATGATGAGGCTATTGGTCCTTGTTGAGGAAGATGTTTCTTCCTTAACAAGGTAGAAACTGTCCTGTTTCAAGGATGGAGGCCTGCTCTCGGCGGGCATGCCTTGGTTTAGTTCTCCTGTGCACATTGCAGCCTGCTTAGTTCCTCTTAGATTCATGCTGCTTTGTTTGAGCTGCATTTAGTGGAGGAGGGGAACTGTGGGGAGAATCTCTAAGCACCCAAAGGCCTCCCTGCCTTTGAAGTTAGCTCCCAGAGAGTCTTACAATCATAACAACAAAGACCACGCACAGGCTTCTTTCCTTATTCCCAGCTCCTGAAAAAAATGATTTATTTAAATGCTTGCCAAATGTTGAATGAATAAGAAAAACATCCCAAGAGCAAGACTCATGATAACTAGATTTTGATCGTGACTTTAAAAGTAAATTAGTAGCTGGGATCTCAGTCTGGGGCTTAGCATCTCTGGCCCCCATATTCTCTTCTTAAAAATGACAAGACAAGCTCTCAGACCTCCTCTAATGCAGGCCACTGGAGATGATCTCTCTTGCACAAATTCTTTGTAACAATAGATGTTGGCAGCCTGTAATATACATTGTACTCTGCTTCATAGTGAACCCCATGGAAAACCCCAGATGGACCCAACTCTGACTTTCTATAGAGTACTGAGAGGCTGAAGGCTCTTTGGTTAAGAAAGAGGAGAATTTCATTATTGTTATTATGATTCTTGATAATAAAAAGCCCTTCTGGACCTTGTCTTGGTCCAGAAGAATCCACATTGGTAATCCTGTGGAATAGTTATTGGAATTCTAATAAGTTAATTCCAATCTACACTTCCAGTGCAGTGCATGGTGAGAATACAGACACTAAGGCATATTTATAGTTGTGGGGAACCAAGGGGGTCCTAAGTCCAGTCAGAATAATGGCTAACCAGAACAAAGGCCTCTACCCAGGGCCGAACCAGGGTTTTATTAATTTGTGAAGAGGGGAGTGGCTTGGGGATGAGTGACTGTGAGAATGGTGGGAAGTATGTGAGTGCTGTGAGCTGGGCTAGGTAGGGGGCCTGAAATCACCTCCGTAACATTCAGCGAGAGTGATATGCAGAAAGAGTAATCTGCATATCACAGATTGGGGCAGTACCTAGTGTTTCGGGGTTGCTGCTTCAATTTTGATGTGTAATCCATGCCCTGAGAAGTCATAGCCTCTTTTCTTGAGGCTCATTCTCAGCCAACAGCATGGCTTCATTAGACCTAGCTCACACTTGTTACTTGGGAGCTGTAGGCGGGGCATCACCAACTTGTTGCATCACTTCAAAGACTACACATCAGCACCTCAGCTAGACCCATTTGCATTGCTTAAAGCCAATTGAGTGGATAAGGAAATGTCCTATGCAGCTCTGTACATATCAGTACACGGAGGTAGGGACAAATGCTCTTCTTTCAAGGAGAGCTGTCCAGGTGGTTCTCCACACTTGATCATTCATTGAGCACTTAGAATGTTACAGGCATTGTACTAAATGTTTTAGTATGTTATTTCTTTTAAGCCTTTAACAACAGTATGATTTGGTCTTTTAATTTTTCTCATTTTATAAACAAGAAAACCACACCTCAGAAAGATTAACTTGCCCAGTCTCACATGTTAACAAGTGATAGAGACAGGAAACAAAATCAGATTTGTGTGGTTTCAAAATCTGTGTTCAGAAAAGGTAAATGTCACATAGGTATCCACACTGCACCTGTGTGGCAGATGTTGCTATCTCAGGTGAGGACACCTCTTTTGCCATCTGCCTCAGCTCTGCGGTGGGAAGTTTGATCCATTTCCTAGAGGATGTCAGAATCTGGCAAAGATCCAGAAATGAAACGAAGCCCCTTCCCGTCAGTCCTGCCTAAGTCAAGCCAAGCCAAGTCAAGCTAAGCCAAGGTGTATAAAGGAGCTAGATGTTTTACAAAAGGAAGGGAAACATGAAGGGTAAGTTAGGATCCCAACTAACTTTTGCAAAACTGAGAACTCAAAGATCAGGGCATTGATAATTGGCATGAAAGGACTTAAAGTGATTCCCGGGTGGGAAACTGGGATGGTTACAACTTCTGAAAATATTTGTAAGCAATAATTCCAGTTGCTAGAATGCCTTTCCAAAACTAACTAACTAACTAACTATCTAACTAACTAACAAAACCAAAGACAAATTTTACTCAGCTCTTCAATCTCAAAATAGCAAGCATTTCAACTAAGGAGAAGGTACACATTTGGGCACCCATGAGATCTTGATTTCAAAAGAATTTGTCTTGCTTTCTGTTCATGCTAACAAAGCTGCCATTGATGGAAACCAAGGGCATTAAAACCCAGAGCGCATCCACCAGCACAGGAAAATGAATCAGACGATGCCTGCTTTGAGACATGGGCTCTGTGTGGGGGTGCATTGGCTGATCTCCTTAGTGCACTCCCAGGACTCTGTTACAAATCACCAGCTCCACCTTAGACAGACTCCACTGCATGACTCAAACAAAATTGCCTCTGCTGGTGGACAGTCTTCTAACAATGGATTGGCTGTGCTGTTTCACAGCAAAGATGCTGTAAACCAAACAATTAATGTACATGTCATAGTCTGGTGGCTGGAACCCCTTGGTGAAGAGGCTCTAATAAACTGAGAGAGATACTGTATTTATGTTCAGTGTGGGCTCAAGCTGTGCACTAGTCCATTCACTGTTCACACTGATTGTCACTGGATAGCGTTATTTTATTTATTTATTTATTTATTTTTGTGAGGATAGAGTTATTTTAGGTCCACTTACTGGAAATATTATACACTTTTTACTTGGGTTTTCAATGTGCTGTTGTTTACTTCTGCTGCTGGGTATGCTAAGTAATTGCTGCTGCTTCAAATTCTCCTTACCTTTATTCCCCCTCCCTCTCTGCTGAGCTGGGTGTGAACCACAATCGGGCCTCTCAGAACCTCACAGTGTACACTGAGAGAACCTGAGAACTTGACCTATCATGTTACAGACAAGCACACAGAGGTGCTCAGAAGCCTGAGCACCTTGCCAGCCTCCCAGTGACCAAGACCAGAAACCAGCAATCATGACCTTGGTCTTGGGACCTTTTTACTTATCCTTTCAACATCTGGCAAATATTTAAATAAGCCATTTCTCCAAGGAGCTAGGATAGAAAGACTGAGATACCCAGTGTCATTGCTGCTGTAATGGCAATAAACACTGAGAAGATCTTCAAAGGGAGAGAGGCCTTTGGGCACTGTGAAAGAGAGATTTTCCCCACAGTTCCTGTCTTCCACTGAGCCCAGCTAAAACCAAATCAGCACAAATCTGAGATTCACTAAATAAATCCACCACGAAACAAGGTCAAAATGATAGAGACCAAGAGAACAGCCACAAGTGCTTTCTTATTCCTCCTGGGAACCGAGCTGAAGAGCAGCCCCAGGTGACAGAGTGTGAGACTCAAGGCCAGCCCTTGTCCCCTACTTCAGCACAGGCCTGGATGAATCACACACCAGAGAACAACAGGGCTATTTCTCTCAGTCATCTGTCAAGCTGACAACCCTGCCCAGAGTTATTTAGGGCTTTCTAAAGACACTTCTTCCATGACTGCCACAGGAAGCACCTGTGCAGCTGTTGCGCTGTGGTTTTGCTCAATAGCACTTTGATGTTCCCCGGGGGCATCAGTTACTCTTCTGTCCCTGCCTGCATGGACTTCGGTTGGGATGATGAAGAGGAAGGGGATGGTGAAGTCCCCTGGGATCTGAAGCCAGATACTGTCTGGAAGTGGGCTTCTCGCTGATTGCTGTGAGGGATTCTCTGGGTAAGGACAGCCTGAGAGCGTAATGGGAATGTTCCCATGAGAGTAGGTCTCCCTCCTGGAGCAGAGCTGTACTCCTTGCCAACTCCTCAGAGGAAAAGCAGGCCTGTCAGATGAGGGTGGCTGGAGCAAATCTGGTCTTCAGATTCAGGTGGATGACATAAGAGAAGGGGAACTTGGAAAAGGGTCAGAAGAAAAACACAAAAATAATAAGGGGATCTGGATGAATGGACCTCTGAAAGCAGTTAGGGGAATTAGAGTTGTTGAGTCTAGGAAAGGCAAGGGAGAACTACGAATCAACTTCGATTATGCAGAGAATAATTGTGCGGAGATTAGTGGTCATTTCCATTGAAAATACCATGTGGGTTAGAGATGCTTAAATTGCTGCCTGAAGAGTCTGCTCAGCGTATGCTGGCCTGTCGGGGTTATTGTGCATTCTTACTCATGAAGTGGTTGGTCTGCTTCCTTGGGTATTTGCATGCATGAAAATGACATCCTCCCAGCTGGAATAGCTTAGGGAAAGTCTTAATGGCATGTGGGTCTCTTCCCTTTGGCTCATACTGAGCAACACCCCAGCTTCACTCTTTTATCTGAAGCCTTTTGACTGGTATTTGGATATCTATCTCTGCCTCCCTGGATCCACTTTGCATATTGAGATCCTGTTTATCTTCCTTAAATCATCTTGGATTAGCCAATGTCCTGCTCTAAAAATACTGATACCTGTGTTAGGTTGCTATTACTATAACAAATACCTGAGTCATTCAACTTATAAAGGGACCAGTGACCTAAAGACCACCCACCAGTCTCCACCTCTTAAATGTTCCACTGTCCCTTAGCCAACCTTATCAAAAAAGGAAAGAAAAAACTCAAACCCACGCAATTAGGAATGAAAGGGGTGAAATCACAACAGATCCTACAGAAATCCAGAAGATCATCTATTCCTACATCCAGAACATGTATTCCAATAAGATGGAAAATGCAGAAGAAATGGACAGGTTCCTAGATACATATGCATTACAAAGCTGATCAAGAAGATAAAAAAAATTCTAAATAAACCAACATCAGTCAATGAAATTAAAGATTTAATTAAAAACCTACTAACAAAAAAGCCCAGGTTCTGATGGATTCAAGAAATTCAGAGAACTAATGCCACTACTTCTCAAACTCTTTAATGAAATTGAAGGGGAAGCAATACTCCCAGATTCATTCCTGGAAGAAAGTATTGCCCTAATACCAAAACCAGGGAAATACCCAACCAAGAAAAAGAACTATAGGCCAATCTCCTTAATGAACATAGCTGCAAAAATCCTCAATAAGATACTGGCAAACAGAATGCAGCAAATCATGAAGAAGATTATACACCATGACCAAGTAGGATTCTTCCTAGGGATTCAGGGATGGTTCAACACATGCAAATCAATAAATGTAATACACCATATTAACAGAACCAAAGACAAAAATCACATGATCATCTCAATAGAGGCAGAAAAAATATCTGACAAAGTCCAAAACCCATTCATGATAGAAACACTACAGAAAATTGGAATAGATGGTCTTTATCTCAAGATAAAGGCCATGTATGACAAACAAATAGCCAACATCATACTAGATGGACAAAAACTGAAAGCTTTCACTCTAAAATCAGGAACAAGACAAGGATGTCCACTGTTACCACTCTTATTCAATATAGTTCGGAAACATTAGCCAGAGCAATTAGACAAGAGAAAAAAAATAAAAGGACTAAGGATAGGAAAGGAATAAGTTAAATTATCATTATTGGCAGATGACATGATACTCTACATAGAAGACCCCAAAAATTCCACCAAAAGACTTCTGGATTTAATAACCAATATCAGTAGTGTAGCTGGGTACAAAGTCAACACTCAAAAATCAATAGCCTTCCTGCACATAAATAGCAAACTCACGGGCAGAGAAACTAGGGAAACAACACCTTTCACAATAGCATCCAAAAAAATGAAATACCTAGGAATCAATTTAACAAAGGAAGTAAAAAACTTCTACACTGAAAACTATAGTACTCTGAAAAAGGAGATTGAAGAGGATATCAGAAAATGGAAAGGTATCTCTTGCTGGGTAGGAAGAACCAATATAATGAAAATGGCCATACTTCCAAAATTGTTATACAGATTTATTGCACTCCTGATCAAAATTCCAACAGCATGTTTCACAGAATTAGAGAAAACAATCCTAAAATTCATTTGGAACCAGAAGAAACCTAGAATAGCAAAGGAAATTCTAGGCAACAAAGGCAAGGCAGGGGGCATCACAATCCCTGACTTGAAATTATACTACAAAGCTACTGTGATAAAAACAGTGTGGTACAGGCAAACAAACAAACAACCCCCCCAAAACAAACCTGAGGATTAATGGAACAGATTAGAAGATGCACAAACAACTCCAGACATACTTAGCCACTTTATCTTTGACAAACACCTTCACTGGAAGAAAGATAGCCTCTTTAATAAATGGTGCTGGAAAAACTGGCTTTCCACATGCCGAAGATTAAAACTAGACCCGTATATTTTACCATGCACTAAACTAAAATCAAAATGGATCAAAGATCTAAATATTAAAACAGAAACACTAAATCTGCTGGAAGATAGAATAGGAAGAAGTCTTGAAGACATTGGTGTAGGCAAAGACTTTATGAAAAAAACCCCAATCACACAGGAACTATCACAAAGAATCAACATTTAGGATCTCATCTTATTAAAAAGCTTTTGTACAGCAAGAGTAACCACCAACAGAGTGAAGAGACAACCCACAACATGGGAAAAGATTTTTGCCAGCTGTTCCTCAAGCAAAGGACTACAATCTGGAATATATAAAGAACTCAAAAAAAATTCAGAACTCCTAAATTTAAAGACCAATCCAAAAATGGGAAATAAATAGACACTTCTCAGATGAAGAAGTAGAAATGACAAATAAATACATGAAAAATGTTTGACATCACTGGTCATTCAAGAAATGCAAATTAAAACAATGCTGAGATTTCATCTCACTCCAGAAAGAATGGCTATCATGAAGAAATCAACCGATAACAAATGCTACAGGGGCTGTGAGGAGAAAAGAACCCTTCTCCATTGTTAGAGGGAGTGTAGACTGGTATAACCACTGTGGAAATCAGTGTGGAGATTCCTCGAAAAAGTAGGACTAGAGGTCCCATTTGACTTGGTATCTTCCCTAAAGAATTAAAAGCATCACACCACAATGATATATGCTCACCCATGTTTATAGCAGCACAGTTTGTAATAGCTAAATCTCAGAAACAGCCCAAATGCCCATCAAGTGATGAATGGATAAAGAAGATATGGTTGTTTTTATACAATGGAGTACTACTCTGCCACGAAGAAGGATAAGCTTGAGACATTTCTAGGTAAACGGATGCACCTTAAGGCCATACTCTTAAGTGAAATAAATCAGACACACATGTGTATATACTGCATTTTTTCTCTGATGTGAGAAACTGAAAGTGTAAATAAGGACTAAAATGTATAGTAGATATTGTGAAGTAGGAAGAAAATGTTCAAATGGGAAGGGGAACTAGGAAGGAGGGAGGAGGAAAGGAAGGAAGGGAAAAGAAAAAAATTAGAAAGGAAGGAGAAAATGGAAACAAAACTTTTATTTATTTTATTTTATTATTTGTTTTTTTATGTGGGTACTGGGAGTCGAACTCAGGACCTCACGCTTGCCAGCAGGTGCTTGCACCGCTGAGTGATATCACCGGTTCTTTTTTCCTTTTTATGTGGGTACCGGGAGTCAAACTCGACCTCCTGCTTGTCAGGCAGACGCTTATGCCGCTGAGCCATGTCACCAGCCCTCTACTTCATATTTTAAAGGTACGCTAATAACCACCAATAACTACATGTGAGAAGATATATGGGCAACGTTTAAGAAAAACCCTGGCCTTCGCAACCATTAAGAATTGTTTAGGTCTGGGTATCATTTTAAGTTGGTAAGAAAATCAGGTTAACTATCATTTTTGATCTTTTCTCCAGCAGGATGGTGGGATATTGACTATTATTGTAACTTTTGGAGGAAGGTCTCATACCTAGACCACACAGAGCTTATAGAAGGACAATGAAGACAGGGAGAAAGACCTGAGGAAGGAATTATCTGCCAGTGTCTCAGTGGCCTCCCATGAGCTTTATTGTTCTCAGATGTTTTACTGTGGCTGTTTTTTTACCTGCCTGGCACCCATCCTTTACTCTGGCAGGACCCTGTTCCCCAGGCTAGAGAAGGAGGCACATGACTCAGCAGAGTCAACCGCATAGCTCACACGCTTAGCCGCAGTTAATGGGGCAATCAGCACCGTCCCTCAGGGATCCTCTAATCCAGGGAGCATGGATGACGGTGGCGGGGCTCCTCTCTGCTTAGGTCATGAGCTGTGGGAAGCGAGCTTTGCTGTTGGCTGCATCCTCACCTCATGGAGAAACAGGTTTGGGAAAATGGCAGTAGGAGGGAGCAAAAAAGGAGAGGAAGTGAGAATCCTAAGAATGTTTTAAGATTCCTCAATTCATCATCCTTTTTTATGGTTTGGTTATATGAACAAATAAATTTCTCTTTTAGAGTTAAGTTGGTTCAAGATGTGTTTCTTCCATTTGCAACTTACAAGTCCTGAATAATGAAAGACATTTTGTTCTTAGTTTTCTCTTTTCTACAGAGTCTGTAAAGCAAATTGAAGACCAGAAACAATTAGCCTCAGAGCCCAACCTGTCCATGATGGTTTGGGGAAGAAAAAAGAGGGTAGGAAATGACCCACGTGAAAAATCACAAAGGTCCTTATATGCAGAGTCCAGTAGATAAATCATGGAGTCTTTTGCTCCTTTTTGGACCAGGTTAAAAGAAATCATTGTTCAAATTCACATAGTTTCAGGCCAACCGTTGGATGTGTTTCTAATTTTTGGACCTGGTGTTACTTTGCAGTAGGTGTAAATCAGAGAAAGATGCAAAACTACAACAACAAAATAGTGATTGAATATCTCCTATGTGTAAGGCTGTGCTAGTTTCAACTTGTCATTCCAAAGCAACAAGTAGAAATTTTATTTGTGATGACAGACGCTAAGCTTTAGGTGTGTCTGGTGTAAGCACACCCAGGTGTGACTGGCAAGCAGAAAAATCAATGGACAATTACTCATGAAGGCTGTTGAGAAAGGAATAAGAATGAATGGACCCACATGTAAGCTAGAAGTTCAGTTAAAACATATGGAAAATGTTTTCTTGGTATTCACTTAAAGCCTGGAACCATCAACACAAAGAGGCTGTGGCATCGCCCTTGGAGGGAGGCTGTTGAGAACAATTTAGATTGCCTGATGGCTGCTTTGCCAAGCTTGATTACAGGTCCCTGTGACTGCCCTGCACATCTGCTTTTCAGTTACACTGTGAAGCGAGCAAGTTGTCCCCTCGGACCTTTAAACATAATCTGTCTATGGGTTTTGCATTTTTTTCCTGGCAGAGTTAGTTTTTTTGTGTTTGTTCTGTAAAGAAAGGATTTAGTGCATTTCTTTCCTCTCCCTCCCTTTCTTTGTTTTTTTTTTTGCAATAAGCAGTTGGACAAAATGTACACAATTTCGCCCAGACTTTTAAATGCTCCCGGATTTGGATACAGTGTTTATTTGTGTAGTTTTTAGCAGGTCAGGATGGACTTGAAAGGTCAGAAGACAGATGAACTTTTGACTCTCCTCTTCAGCACACACACTGTTGTGTGTACATTGTTCTATCTTCAGAATGGGAAACCAGGAACCATTCTTTAGCCATATCTTGCTCACAGAGCCTTTCCCCCTCTTGTACACTGTGCCACCACCCAAAAGCTTGAAAACACCCCAGGAAACCCCCGCGTCAGTGTGAAAGGACTAATCGCTACACATCACTTGGTTTTTCCTTCCTGTACGTCATAGGCCATGGCCCTGTGGTTCTCACGTTGTTTCTGTCATCGTCCCTGGGAGTTTAACTATTGATCCTGAGTGGGAGGAGGAGGACAGCCCGTCTCAGCATGAACTCTTATGTAAGTGGCTGTGGGGAGAGTTAGCAATACACGAACACTTTTTCCAACCCTTGTTTTATTTGCAGCCTTGAAAAATATTTCTCTAGGGCCACTGCTGCGCTCCTGCAACAGGAGGGCAAATGCCCAGCTTAGAAATGTCTTACACTGCATTTCTGGATGCTAAAATCAGAATAAACTGAAGCAAAATATTCAGAGTCACTAACTTACAGAGAACTGGGATGTGGAGGTGGACTTCCCTACATGGAGTTTTGCGGCAGCTTTTCAGAGGGCTGGTCCACACATCCACACTGTGGGGTAACAGTTTCAAAATTACAGTCTCTTCAAGGCCTCAGATGGGAGAACAAGCAGATGATAGGAACTAACCTGGGAGTGGAGAAATTATTTCATGATTACCAGTACCAAAGTCAGACTCAGTACAGGAGCAAAGTACATCCACATATATGAACACCATGGGGCCATATATTTTTGGAACCCATTTTTCCCTTGGGCTACTCCATCTTAGAAATGGAAATGGGGAATAATTTGTAATACCAGCCTCAAAACACTCTACCTCACTCCCATGCCTGAATTTAGTGGAACTCCAGCCGCAGTTCCTCCCGTCTGAGCAGACAGTTCCTGTGAGTGTCTCCTAGGGACGCTCACACAGACAGGATGGTTTCCTGGTTCACTGGAGGCTGGACAGGGCGTAAGGGAACTTCTCAGAGCTACAGCTGTGACTTCTGTGGCGATCTCTGTGAAAGCTGCTGGGTGCAGCTGCTTTTCTGAAGTAGCCATCCTCTGTCCTCCCCTGCAGGAGTCATCATTATGAGATCCCCGCCAGAACGACCTTGAGCTCCCAGGTTCCCTGCAGCGGCTGCTGTTCTAGGTCACTCCCTGTGCCAGAGGCCAAGCTGATTTCTCCATCCCTCTGAGTGATTCATCTTACAATGCCTTATGGGGCGTAGGGTGGTGACAAATATAGGAAGCACATTTAGAGTTTATTTTAGTTCACTGAAACCCCTGATAAAGAACTTACTTTCTGTAGCCTGGAAATGTTGCTACTTACCCAAGAAGTCATCATCACTCTGTTGGCAAGGCTGGGTCTGTGACTATATTAATCCCACCTCTCTTGTCATTGTCTCCATGGCATGAAATTAGGAGAGAGTCCCCTGGAAAGGAAGCATTCACCCAGGGCCACTTGGCTAGTTCTTTGATCACAGAGAACTAGGATCAGCTATATAATGTGTGGGGCTGTATTAGTCAACTTTCCATGACTGTAACAAAGTACCTGAGATAATCAACTTAGAATGACAAAAGATTTGTTTTGGCTCACAATTGGAGGTTTCAGTGAATGGCTGGTTGGCTTCAATGATTTGGGCCTGCAGCTAGGCAGGGCATCCTGGTGGGGGACTTGTGGTGGAACAAGTTGCTCACCTTATGGCAGCCGGCAAAAGAGAAAAGAAAAGATCAGCCTCCCACAGTCCACTCTGAGGACATGTCCCCAGTGATCTAAGAACTCTCACTAGTCCCTACCTCCTAAAAGCCCCACCACCTGCCAATAGCAGCACTGGTGGAGGATCCAGCCTTTAACACAAGGGCCTTTGGGGAACACTTATGAAAACCATAGTGTGGCCCAGGGCAAAATAAAAATGAGGGACCTATTGTTGAAAAATTACTAACAATTTCAAGATGGCAACATTTGAGCATTACACCAGTGCAGGCCCTCTGCAGCTACACAGGTCATGTGCTCATGATGCTGTCCTGACTGTAGCTTTTATTTGACATCCAGTGTTCAGAGTGGAGTGGCCAGAAGAGGTAAGTATTTTGAATGTTCTGCAGGAAGGCCTAAGAAAGAGAGAGATGACAGCTGGCTGCTTCTAGCAGATGACAGCTGGCTGCTTCTAGCAGGGCATTCTTCATAAGTGGGCAGTGTTTGTGGGTCACTGTGAATAGAAGCATTATTCCAAGTACATTTCCTAGGTTAAGTCATTTGTATATCTTTATGGTATGTATGTAATTTACATTTATCTGATCATTAGTTCTCATAACAACCACATAAAGTAAGCACTGTTATTTCCCCATCTTTCTAAATGGGAAAACTGAGACAGCATAGTTTAAGGAAATTTTAGTTTAGAGTTGGGTTCTCTGCTTTCTGATAAAGAACCTCTGTTTTTCAAGTCCACTTGGAGATTGCTAGACCTTGGGGAACTGAATTATGCTAACCTTACAGATAGTTGATTTATAGTCTAGAAAACAAATTTATTCCTATACAGTGATAGGCACTACCATTCCAGTAACTGAGATATTTATTTCCAATAATCTAGGGCACCTCTTTGGGATATTGAGGTAGCAGGGGTGAGTAAAGTAAGAATTAGAAGGTTTCTCTGTGAGAATAGAATCAAAACAAAACTAATTGCAAAATCTCAGGGGAGATGTTGACTAGGCTAAGGCGGAATCTGGGAGATCATCTTGTGCTTCACGCCTACCTTCCTGCTGAGTGGAGTGCTCCCAGCTGCTGAGCACAGCATCTTTCCCCTGTGCGGGAATTCCACCAACTCATGCCAGGCCAGTTACATTACAAGTAAGGAGCCCTTTATGTTGCATTTTGCTCTGAGATGCAATCCCAAACATTATGATCTTGCAGTATCTTGTTTACAAGCCAACTCTCAGGGTACCCCATCTATACAAAATCTGTTGATATCTACAGGTTTCTACTTCAGAGAATGAACTGAATCTTGGCCTCAGTGTTCTTTCTAAACATAGCATTTAAGTAGCTCTGAAAAGTAATAGAATGCCTTAAAAATGAGATGATGTTGGTTCCACAAATTTAGGATAAAGATGCCAGGTTGGCCCCTTGGAGGTAAGTTAACTCCCTCGAAGTGCCTGCTGGTGTGGCATAAAATAATTAAGCAATGAAACTGCACTTGAATTGGTTTCAAGTGGGGCTGAGGAAATAGACATAAAATAAATGACTTTTGCATCATCAGGGATTTGGTTTTTTGCTCTGTTTTGTTTATAATCCTCTACTGGAAAGTTGTCTTCTTCCTACAGTCAGGATGATTCATAAAACCATCCTGTACTACTGCAGAGAAAAACTGTTGGTGCTGACTTTAAAGAGCATTTTGGGGCCCGGTGAGATGGCTCAGCGGCGTAAGCGCCTGCCTTGCAAGCGTGAGGGCCCGAGTTCGACTCCCGGATCCCACATACCAAAAGGGACTGGTGATATCGCTCAGCGGCATGGGTGCCTGTTGGCGCGCGAGGTCCTGAGGTCGACCCCCCGGTACCCACAAAAAAAAAAAAAAAAGAGCATTTTGGAAGTCACCTTAAAGAGTAGCATACAGGATTATAAGGATGATGATAATAATAATATCTACATTAAAATTTTTTTACTATGAGGTATGATAAAAATATATGGTGAATGTTTACATTTTTAAAAATTATTACAGTAAAAGACACATTGCCATTAACCCTCCTCAAAATATACCTCCTCTCACTTTGAACACACTTATCCTACTGTCCTTGCCACTTTCTGAAGCTTTTCTGGAACTCCTCTTTCCCGAGTGTCTTTATAAGGTTTAATTAAAAAAAAAATACAATCAATGATGCTGCTGAGTGCCATCCAATGTAAAGACAGACTTATAAACACATTACGGTGTATCCTCAAGCAATTTACTCACTAAATCTGGCACCATATGACTTCTGGCTCTTCCACAAAGTCAAAGTGACCATGAAAAGGAACTGTTCTGAAATGATTCAGGACATTGAGGCAGCCACAACAGTGACAGCCACAACTGAAGACACTTACGAAAGAAGACTTCCAGAACTGCTTCAGAAAGTGGTAAGAATGGTGAGATAAATGTAGTCAAAGCAAAGGGGGGGTATTTTGAGGAGGATTAATGGCAGTGTGTCTTTTTCTGTAATAATTTTTAAAAAAATTTAAACATTCACCATGCTTTTCTAGTACCCTTTATATATGGGTATTGGGCATTGTGTTAACTGGATTAAAATATTTTCTTCTAGTAACCCTATAAGATTATTCTCAGTTTACTGAGAGAAAATGGAATTTGGATCCACAATGATTATAGAGGTAAAAGTAGATTTTTAATCTCTAAACATTGAGAATTGGCTATTATCCCAAACTCATTCTAGTTAGAAGGGATGGTTCCACTGTGATGTTGTTGTCCTTAATCACTGTCCCTAATCATTATCCTGAGGTGGTACACCTACAAAAATTCCAACAGGAAATAAACAATATTTCAGGGATTCCAATGAGAAAATAATGACAGCCTTGGAGTGCAGCTGCAGTCACTTTCTGGGATTAGGCCTCTGTGCCTCCCCTTGGCCTTAGCCATGGATTTAGGACTCTATTTGATCCCTAAAGCTCTCCTTCCATCCAGTTCAAGTATCTGCTTGCAGGCTTCTCCTTGCCTAGTAGACAAACAAACTTTAAAGGACAAAGGGAAACACCAGCTTGGCCTTGTGTTGCAGTGTTCCAAGGCAGGCCTGAGGCAGGGATTTCCCAGAATTTGTTATGACAGGCAAACCGCTCCCCCCACCAGGTTGAGAGGAGCCAGAACCAAGGTTGAAAAGCCATGAGTCAGGCCAAGAGAATTTCAGTTTCAACACCCTCTCTGCAAGAGGCTGTTTAATCATACCTGTGACCTTCAATGAAAAGGTCACCAGCTCTGTAGTAAATGATTATTTGCTGGTTGCTTCAATTACTGTTCTGATTCTAATCCCTTTACATTTTTGTTTAGTTTTGGGAGGAAAACCATGATGTACTTTGTTTGGTTTTATGGGATGGTAGCCACAGTGGATGGTCAATTTGTGAGCTGGATTCACTTGATGGACTGTGTGTGATGGCTTCATGGAGGATTGAAGGCAGAGGTGGGCAGCACAGCATCAATTTGTGGTTCAAATTGGTGTAAGTTCTCTCACCCAAGTCAAAGTCTCAATGAATAACTGGAAACTAGTTGAATAATCACTATGGTCTGAGAAGTGAAGGAAGAAAGGACCTGGGCACTGGGCTTCTAGAGAGAACATCCATCTGTTCATGCTGTGACTGAACTCTGGGTCTTCCAGGTACTAACTCGCTGTCATCAGCCTCAGAGTAGCTGACCCAGGGAGATCGTGTAGGGCTGTCTTAGGATCCATCAGCCAGCTTCCTTGGCTTTGTAAAGAGTCACTCTAAGTCCAGTCATGCTTGCTGGCTTGCCTCCTTAGTGTCAAGACAAAGGGGAAAGAGGGGAATTGCTAAATTTGATATACCACCATAATTTAACCCCTTCATTTCCTCAAGAGAATAACTGTTAAGAATGCAATTTGTTGGAAATTATTTTTAAGAGTGATGAGGGTTATGGAGGATTAGTTGATAGAAACATCAAAAGCATCCTGATCATTTCTTTACCCTTTTCCTACACTTATTCTATGTGGGACTCATTTAATGTCTATTATGAACTCCATAATAACCAGTGAAATACTTGATATAATTAACTTATAAAGAGAAGAAGTTTATTTTGGCTCACAATTTTGAAGGCTGTGGTCTACAATCAATTACCTCTGTTGTTTGAACCTGTAGCAAGGCCACATTTCCTGGTAGGAGCACATGGCCAAGGAGCACCATGGCTAGGAAACAAAAGGGAATGATGAGGGGGCCAAGTTTCCTTCAAATTCACATACCCAATGACCTAAAGATCCCCATTAGATTCTACTATCTTCTAATAATGGGGGACTGAGCTTTGCAAAGACGTGAGCCTGTGGAGGATATATTTAAGGTCCAAATTATAACACAAATAATCTGCACCTATATCTAGAAACCCACCTAGTCTCCTGGGGCATGAAATTTAACAAGGGTGTAGGGGGGCTCATTTTAAAAAAATAATTTTTTTTTTACAGATTAAGATAAGAAATCAAAATAAATTAGAAATTTCAAAATTGTGACACTATATTATACTACAAAAATATAGAAAAATACTGTACTGCTTTTATTTTTAACTACCTATCATACTGGTATAATATTGCTATCCTCACACATTTTTGCCTACATACTTTTTGATGGTTTGTTCACATGACAATAATTTTGAAGAAAAAATAATGGAAAGATAAATGTAATCTTTCATCTAAAATGACAGATCAAAAAAATTTTTTAATTTAAATTATAGGGGGAATACATAAACCTGTGGTGCACACCAAGGCATATTTGCTATTGAAAGTATTATATATCTGTACCCTAAAGAGACAGAGAGAATTTCTTTTCTGACTAGATGGCCATAAGGATTGAAATTTGTGCTTGTAGGTTTTTTTTTTTTGTGTGTGTGTGTCTGTGTGCTTGTAGTTTTGAGTGATTGATGACTGGAGGAATTTCCACAGACCAGCTACTGCTTCCATAATTTCAAGCCTCAGTGACCCCCCATCCCCCTGTATTTCCAGGGCTACTTTCTGCAGGAAACATTTAGTTAGTAAGAGGCTTCCATCTGTGTGCTTTCATATCACAATGTTACATGAGCTGGCACTTGGGTAGAGGATTATTTCTAGAAGCATTCCCACCCCACAGTGAATAGCAACGATTTAGCTATGTACAGAGGTAACTCTGCACCAACAAAATATATCCTATTAAACCCAAACTAAATATATCTCCAACTTTATTTCTTCTCAGCAGAGTTCCAAAAATACTATGGAGACTCCAAAGCAACCCCACATGGTGTGTTCCCAAGTGTGGTGAGGGGAAGTCAGAGTGGAAGAATCTTAATTCATTACAGATGAAATATTTTGCTCTTGCAGAGTTTTCAAAATGTATGTGACCCTGGATTCTGCAGATTACTCTTCATTAACTTCATGGCAAATCTGCTTCTGCTTGTAGAGTTGTCCCTCGGTATCCTCAGGGGATTAGTTGCAGAACTTTCTGTGGAGACTAAAATCCACAGATTCTCAAGTTCCTTATATAAAATGGAACTTTCTGGAATTTTTAAAAATCCATGAATATGGAACTTTCAGGTACAGAAGACTGACTTTATTCAGTCCAAAGCCTAGTGTGGTGGTCATCAGTTGCTGTTAATTGAGGAAATGGGGAAATTAATCTATAAAGACAATGAAGGTTGGTGAACAAGGACATGGAAGGCAAGGTTGCCACCCACGGTGCCTGTGGGCTGAAGGCAGCTCTGCCTGACATGGGACACTGAGGAAATAGCCAGGCAGCCAGCCACAGGAACCTTCCAGGGATGCTTGAGACCACTGGGCATCTGATTATCCGATCATGATGGTTTTCAAAAGCACAGGGTAGTCTTGGCTGACAGTGAAGATGAGAGGGCAGCCTGGACATGCTGAAAAAAAGAGTGAGAGATTGGACAGAGAGCTGGGAGAGAAGAATAAGAGCACCAGAATTTTCTAATCAGGTTTTCAAGCCTCCCCTTGGCAATGGCAGCTCTATGTGTAGAAGGGAACTGTGTCAGAGGTCACTTGTGGGTACATAAAACACAAAGGCTGCTGAAGCAACCCAGTGATGACAGCCATCTGCTGTTTTGGAAGGAATGCTTTCCAGAGTCCGAGGACATGGCTGTTTCTGGATCTCTGTGATTAGCAATTTTTCTGGATGTGAAAACAGGTTGGTGGAGGGTGGGGAAAAGAGTGTGACTTGGAGATGCATTTGTGTCCCTTGATCAATGCTGAACTGAAGAAGGGGACTTGATAGTCTCCATTTCCTCATCCTCTGGGGCTCTGATACTTTCTGTTCATTCACTGGTTTGAAGACTGGGTACTGAATGTGTGCTGATAGCTACATTGTGCCACACTGCTCCGGAGCTGAAGACACAGTGAAGGACAAGACTGGCAAAGTTTCTGTCCTCAAAAGCTTCCAGTCTTGTGGTAGACAAAGATGTATAAGCAAACAAATGATACCCTCTGGCTGTAAAGGGTCAAAAAAGCCATGAAGAAATGGGGACAGGATGGGATGGGTTGCAGGGAGAGCAATTTTAGGAGTGTGCTTCCTTTTGAATAGAGGACTCCTGGGACTGGAATAGTGGGAAAGAGGCAGCTGTGAGTGTCCAGGCAAGAGTGGGAAAGGGGAGAGCCCTGGTACAGTAGAAGGCCAGCAGAAATGGCACTGTGTCTACACTGAAGTGAAAGAGAGAGACAGGCAGGAGATGAGGCTGGAGAGCAATGAGCTTCCAAGGATATGGTGAGGATGATGTGGGACGATGAAGTCACAAAATGGAAAACTCGGGTTCCCGGGTCATGGAGAAGGATAGCCATCACCTTCTGGTTAAGAAAACTCACACCGTACTGTCTCATGAATGGGAAGTAAATGTTTATGGTGTTAAGCCACTGACCTTTAGGGACTTATGTGTTACAGCAGCTATGCTATTTTAAGAGATACAGCAGTATAATTATGGCAAAAGCAGAAAGAATAAAATGTAAAGCCCCAACCTTCTTGTCTTTTCAGTTCTACTACTAGCTGTCTAACTCTAGATTAAAGCATTCAACTTCTCTGAACCTTAGTTTTTTTCTCATATGAAAATAAGATAATGTTGGATTAGAAGTGTGACTTCTAAACGCTTAACATTGCAACTCACAAGAAGAAATGCGTTGTGACTGAACACACATGAGCTTCATGGGACAATGACCACCTTTGGTGTGAGCATGTAACTCTGATGTTGACGGGATACCAACCCCCACCACCGTTATGGGTGTAAAGAATGTGTAAGAAACTGGAAAAACGATAGCTTTGTGTGTTGAAAAGCAAGTAGTCTCAACTGAGTTCCTTCTCATGGCAATTACCTTGATTGAGCACTGCATAGTAAGCTCCATTTTGGCATAGAAATGTTTTTCTAATAGAAAGAAAACCTGATACTACATTTTCAATCAAAGAAAACCTTGATTCTGACCTCTAAATACTTCTGACAGACTACACACTCTGTAAGACTGGTGAAAGGAAAATATGTTGGTTCCACCAGGAATTCTAGAAAGAGAGAGAGAGAGAGAGGGAGAGAGAGAATGGCATTATTTATAGCACTTTCTGAGGACCATTTCTATATAAATATAAGGTGCTATTATATTTGTCTTTCATAATTAGAAAGAAAAAAATTATGAAATTAAAAAAATAAGACTTTGACTCCTGAGTAATTGCTGCCATAGACATTTACCAAAACACAGAAGACAAACCCAAAGGGTTTGGCATCTTTTCCTGTCCTTTCCTTACTTGGAAAAATCCTGTCTCCTAAATCTGAAGGCTACTAGGGCCCCTGACAGCAGTGGTGGAAGTAAAGGAACCAGTCTCTGTTGAGACGTTTCCTTTTTTGGAATCTTCAATGGAAAATTTAATGGAAGGTAAGATATAATAGAGTTCATGAGAAGGTAGAAGTTATATATTTATGATTTTCCTTGAAGACTGCAGTTTTTCCTACAGGTCCTCATAGGATTGTACATTACTTTGCCATTTGGCTCCAGAAGTTGGTGAACTGTTTTGATATCTCTCTGAGGGGTTATGTGTTGTTGCTCACAGCTAAGACTGCAATTTTCTGGACCTCAATTGCCTGTGAAATCTCTTTTGGAAAGGCTAGAAGAACTATCAAAGGCACCATTATTTTACTTTTGATACTCAGGTACATTAGTGTGTCATGCTTCAGTGGATAAAAATAGAAATTATGGAAAGTGGAATAGTGAGATCTGAAACAGATCTAAGGCAAACGACAGGGTTACATATCAATGGAGAAGATGTATAGTAGGATGCTTCTCATTCCAGAAAGATGATGCAAAGGAACAGTGGATGGTGATGACTATCCTCCTTCCTAGAATTTTCTGGCTTTGCTAGTTAATGGGCATGCTAGCTAATATGATAACTATGATAATGCTAATAAAATTAATAATAAACATTTAATGATTTTAAGTGATCAACACCATAGCAAGATTTTTTTTTTGTATTTTCATTTAATCCTCACAATAATCTAAGAAAAAAACTGTTGTACTAGTTCTGTAAATGAAAAGACTAATGATTGAAGAGGCTTAATAACTTTCTGAAATACTAGAAGTTAACACAAAATACTACCAGTATTTAGTCTTTATCAGTTGGAAATCAAATTCATGCTTTTAGTCACTTTTCCGTACTACCTTCTCAATACCTTTAAGGTGTGCACAGAGGAAGTTCCTATGGCATCTAGACCAGGTTTCACAGTGATGGGTGCTGATGGCACCACTGCTGCTGAAGATTCCCTATTTCACTGATACTTTGTCTTTTCAATTTTTAGTTTTTTAAGATTAGTGCAAATCCTAATTTACTAGCTTTGAAGCACTATAACATTTTTTTTCCTTCTTTGAAAACTTTGAAAACTTTGTCAAGTTATGATGTCCCTTAAGCAACCATCTACAATCCCTCTTTCTTCTGTAAACAAATCCACTTTGCCTGTCCACATGCCACGTGAGAGGTGACCCAAGTCAATCACAGTGACGGGCCAGGTGCAGGCATGTTCATCCTGGCCAATCCAAGTCCTTTACCTCTCCATCTGGAGCTGGTAGAGAAGTCTCTTTAGTTACATGAGTTAAAAATCACGTTTTTTGTTTTTGTTTTTGTTTTTTTTTTTTAATTTCAGGTTGGGTTTTTGAAAGAGTCCTGGATAATACAAAACTTTTCCTGATTTTTCTCAAAAATTTTTTACTGTAGGCCCCAAAAGACTTTAAGTATAGGTGAATTTGGTCTTCTACTAATATGAGTCATTTTACTCTCACTTGAGAGTAAAACCAAAAATGAAATAAAGATGGAAATGGTAATAATAAGGAAAGCCTCAGTATAAGTGTTAGAGGACATAGTTTCTAAGGAAGTTATAATTTTCCTTCTCAAAATATATATTCAAATATGGTAAGAAATTTTTACGGGAAGAGGTGCTGTCCTGTCTGAATTAGGGGCGTCCTGAGGATTTTCTCAATCTAATCTTTACTGCTCTATGCAAAGTTTAGGACTCACTTGGGCTTTATAAAATATTCTCCTCTGGGTGCTCCAGTTTGCATAAATTTTCTATATAGGGTATGCTTATTTTTCTAGTGGAAACTTTCTCCATTGTCTATATTTTTTTCACCTATGGACCTATAAGGGAGAAAATCAGCTTGTTTTTCTAAATGGAGGTTTGTGTTAAACAAAAAAATCTAGCTACAAGTAAATTATGCTCTGGTCTTGAGGAATAAAATAAACACGAAGCAATGCAGAGCTATGTTTTGCAGAGCCAAATAGAACATGACGTTCAGAAGTTTCCAATTGAGTTCCCAAATTAGAATAAATCTTGGCAAAATGCATACTCATGTCCCATTAGGAATCTTATCATCTGAACTCTGTTCTGGCTATTTCCATGCCTTGTTCATTTCAGTAGCTCTCAGGAGGCCTGAGGACCTCTCTCCATGTGTTTTGGAGCTGCTCCAGGACTGCTGATTTTTCCTTTGCTATTGGTAAAACTGTGCCCCAGTTACGATGGAAATAGGGCATCAAAACCCTAGTCAGTGACCTGAGATTTTTAAAACTCATTTCTAGCCTCATTTCTTATGGGAGCTTTTGCTGCTGTATTTATATATTGGGTAGTCATTACCGTTGGGTTTTACAACTGCAGTGCTTTTGAAAACACTTGGTAGTAGATGGTGGATCCAGTCCTTTTGACTGATCCTTGGGTTCTGGCTTACAATGAAAGACTCCCCAGTTTGCACATTCTCTATGATGTAGCTCATTTCCAGATTAGAATCCTCTTGCATAGATGCTCTGGTTCAAGTGTGAGTGTGGGAGTTCCTATCAGGCACTTGCTAAAGGCAGCCATATGGTTGTCAATTAGCACCAAGCAAGGATAGGTAAATATTTTCTGTGTTACCTCCCAAGGGCCATGATACCAAATATCATCTCCAATGTGGACTTGAAGTTCTTCTTTTTTTTATTTATGTGTCTCTGAGCACAAAATTTCATCTTATTTCTTCCTACTCATGAATCAGAGTGTAACCACTTAAGTCAGCCAGTGTCATCTTAATCCCTTAACATGCCATATTCATTCTAACATCAGAAGTTTGGCTCATTCCTGTTTTTCCACTTAGAATACTTCCCTCTACTCTCCAAATGCCATTCATCCCTCAGGCCTATCTCAAATCTTGCATCCTCTGTAAACCATCCCAGTCAACAATTTCAGTTCCCTTTGGTTGCTTGTCTCTTTTTTCTCAATCTCTGCCATCATGCAGACTGGTGCATTAATGTTCAGTCTTTCATTTTTCTGCAGTTGTGCCCTACAATTGTATCAAAGCATATTGAACTCAGAACACCTACAGGCTTTCTTTTTTTAATATATCTTGCAATTTGAAAGATAGGCATTTAGTATTTGCTCCAAGCTTAGTGTAACCCAATGATTATAAAATATATGCTAAAAACTAGAGAATATGACTGGGATAAATTAAAGTAGATCTGAGTAGATTCTAAGTATTTTTGTCACACACACATACACACACACACAAACTACAAGAAGTGATATATTCACTAGGCTGATTGTGGCAATCATTTCACAATGTGTACATGTATCAAAATATCATATTGTATATTTTGAGTTGTACAATTTTTATTTGTAAATTATACATCAATAAACCTGAAAAAATAAGGCCTAAATAAATGAAAATATAGCTCATGTTTATAGATAAGACTATTCAATGCTATTATGCAAAAAACTTTGTAACAGTAGGAAAGGCAAATATCTCATAAATCACACATATGATACATTAAACATAAAACTGAAAAATTAAATGATCTTAAAAATAAGAATCTTCTTATCAAAAGACACCGTTAAGATAAAAAAAAAAAAACCCATGGATTAGGTGAAGACATTGCAAATCATATATCTGAGAAAGGACCTGTACTCAACTATATAAAGATTTACAAATTGATAAAGAAAAGATAGCCCAATACAAAAATGTGCAAAAGACTTGTACAGGCAGTTTACAAAAGAAGAAATCTGAAGAAATCTTTCAGTAAACATAGGAAAGATGCTTCTAACCTCATTACTCACCAGGAAAATGCAAATTAAAATCCCAAGATTCAAAAAATATAGCCATTACAATAGTTAAAATGAAAAGGACATTTGATACCAAGTGTTAGTGAGGATTTAGGATATTTGGAACTCTTACATACAATTAAGATACAGTGTTAGTATATATTTGGCAAACTACTTTATCTTATCTTATCTTATCTAGTAGGACCTACTAAAATAAACCTATGTGTACCATATGGACTAGCATTTCCATATCTTATCAAAAGACATGTAGGAAGAATATTCATAGAAGCATTACACATAACAACAACAAGGCAGAAACAAGCCTATTTCGTAACAGTAGAATGGGAAAATTATAAAGATGCTATGTCTATATAACGAAATTCTTTCAGCAACAAGAATGTACAGAGTATTGTTATATGCAACAATTTAGATAAATATCACAGACATATTATTTGTGGAGTAAAAGAAGTCAGACACAGAGTGTCTATTATATCATTTCATTTGTTTAAAGTTCAAAAAGAAGCAAAACTAATCTATGGTAACCTGAGAGGGAAGATAGAGACTGGGAGGACCACCAGACGGTTCTGGAGATCTAAGAATGTTCTTCATTTGGGTGGTGGTTTGTTCTTTTTGTGAAAATTCATGAATTTTACATGTATGGTTAATGCACTTTTTCTGTGTATATAAAGTGTTTATGCTTAAAAGGAAAAGATTATGTCCTAGGAGGATAACTACTTCTCAGCAGAAATTTTTCCACAGCTCCTTATAAGCTCAGGAATAGAAAATAAGGAAAGTTTGATCCAACAAGCAGATTCATAAATCAGATTTCAAACTTCATTTTGACCTTGGATAGAATAAAGCACTGGTTTGGGCTACTTAATTCCTCCTGCTTCAACAAATTGACTCATAAAGCTGTTTTATAGATGTCACTTTGCCTTGCTTTCAACGAGGACAGCATCTTTATTAACAGCATTCCTGTCCTCATTATCTCTCGATTGTAGTACATCTCCTGGCTTAAAATTTAATAAGTTTCATGACTATGATTTTATTGAAGCTTGGATTATAATTGTGTATATTCTTTTCTTATTCCACTATCTCCACCTTCTGAGGGCAAAGTAGCCTGTGTTGCTCAGATGGAATTATGGCGGGGGCTCAGAGCTAGATTTTTGAAAATTTGATTTAATTGGATTAACTGCAAAAGTCCAGGGGACTTGAATTCTCCCCTTCATGCATGAGGTTGAAGGCCACCACTCCCACCAAAACCCATCACCGTGCCAAAGCCTCTTTGTTTTTCCACAAGATCACAGGCTTGATTTGTCAGATTTGTTCTGGGATACTCAAATTGCCTAAGTATATTGCAGCCAAAACGTTCTACAATACTGAAGGTAAATTGCAAAACATAGTCTTCTATTTTTGTGTAAATTCAGTTATACTAAAATAAGGTGAGAAAGTATTGGACTTGGAGTCGAGAAGTCCCAAATTTAAAATGTTTCCACTTAAGCACTGAATAACTCTGTGACTTTGATGGTGTTGGGAGAAAAGGTGGGCATTTAGCACTTGTTTCCTTAACTTCTTTCAATGGGGCAGTAATACCACCTCTCAGAATGATTGAGAGGATTCATTAATGCATGCATTCATTCAGTTTTTAACATTTAACGTTTCTTCAAAAAGATTCTATGAGTCAGAGCTTGCATTGGCTGTGGAGATTTGCCAAAGGCTCACAGTCTTGTGGGTAACAAAGGTGTATGAACAAATCCCTTTGATATTTTAAACCTTTATTCATTATTGGACTCTGAGAAGCCTCTTTGTATGCTCTTTATCATCTCCCTCCCCACCCATGAAATTTTAATACCACGGACACACTATTTATTTATGTATTTATGCATATTTGAGTTTTGTAATAAAAAGAAAGACATTTTTTCTAGTCTTTCTTGCCACAAATCACTCTGGCTCCCTTGGGGTTAAGATCCCCTTATTGTTAATGAGCAAAGTAAATGATTACACAGGATCTCAGAGAGTGCTGAGTTTGTCTCACCATAGGTGCAGAAGAAGGAGCACTGGGCTGGGTGGAGCTAGAAAAGCTTCAGGACAAAAGCAGGCTGCAGATACTCACAAAGGGAGTCTCAACCACTGCACAGTCAGTGTTGTAGAAATCTGATATCAAACCGAATGGAAGACTCTGCACCCGAGGAGTTGCAAGGCAACTTTAATTTTAGTGCCAGCGGGGTGATGATTTGAGACCTGGCTAACCGAGGGACATCCTTGGGGAATTCCTACCTTGTCTGAAGGGCCTGACCTGTTGCGTTCCATCTTCTCCTATGGGTCTGATGAGATCTCTGCTGCTGCACAGGGGCTTTCTCCCCCCAACCACTGAGGAGACTCCGAGAAAAAGATTGGAGGGCACACTGTCTTGTCCCCAAGTCAGAGAATGAGTCCCTGCCACAATCAGCAGGCCCCAGCCAGTGACCTAAGTGGTTAGTACAGTTCTTCCCCGCCAGCACACCAAGAAATGTTACAGAAATCTGATATCAAACCGAATGGAAGACTCTTTGCACCTGAGGAGCTGGAAGGCAACTTTTATTTTAACGCTAGCAGGCTGATGGGAACCAGGTCTCAAATCATCAGCCCAGAGTCAGTTTAGAGTTTAGCTTAAATACATTTTTGCAAGCTGGAAAAACAAAACTGATTGCAGGTTATTATATGATTGGTTACGTAGGCTAAGGCATATGTTGTCAGGCAGATGTGTTCTGGGCAGGCTTTGTTAGCGAGGGGGCTATCCAAGTGGGCTGGTGAAATCAGGCAAGCACGTCCTTCACTGCGTTATGCTGTCCTAGGTGGAGTTCCTGGAATAGGCAAGCAAAACAGAATATGTTTATAGTTTAGAAAGTACGGACAATGCGGCTGGATGCAGTCAGATAAGGCTGAGTCAAACTGTTTCTGAGTTATCTCTGGCGTGGTGGTCAAGGCTTGCTGAGTCTAATTATGTGACAGACAGCATGGGCTTAAGCAGAGGCTACTAATTGATTTTTAACTTCTACTATGAAATTTCTATAAGTTTGCTATTTTATAACCTTGCTCTTACATCAGGAGGAGGGGGTGGTAGGCCAGAGGCCTGCACAAGGGTGGGTGCAGAAGGGTGCCAGGGTGCAGCCACACAGGGCCTTGGATCCGAGCTCAGGAGAGTATATCTTACCCTAAGACAGTGGGGACACATAAAATTTTAACAAGGGGAACAGCTTGCTCAGATTGATATATTTACCAGGTCCCTCTGGCCTTGTGTGGATGAGCAGAGAAATCTGGTCAGAGATAAAGGCAGAAATCATGACTTGAATGAAAACAGTTGCCTGAAATGGTGAGCGAGGAGGAACAAGACTTTGAAATAGAATTAAATGGAGCAGTGTCTATGTAAGCACCTGGCCTGCTTCGAGGATGATGGGAGGGCTTCTTACTATGATGCTGGCTTTGGGGACTATTGGCCAGCTTGGCATTGCAGAGGCCACAGGGCCTGATTGCAGAAAGGCCTCAGGGGCCAAGGTATGATATTTGTTAAAGTCATGTTCTCCTTTGAGTTGGAAGTGAGTAGAATAAAACTAGTCACCAAGCCCCAGGGAATGGCACAGGCAGCTCCTAAGCTGACAAATCACACAGAAATGCAAGGCAGGACAGTACAGGCCACAGCATTCTCAAACCTGTGTAATGCTTTATTTAGTAGCTTCAGCACTCCTTTGCTGTGGCTCTAGTCAAATGGGAATCCACTGGTGATGTCAGTTGCTGTATTTTTCATCTTTTCTGCCTAGCTCTCTGCTCAGTTTTGGGACTCACTTGATCTGCCCTGAAGATCTTTGAAAGATGACCATACTGTGCTGTCTGTGACTCTTGTTCAGAGTAAATTAGACTACTGGTGGGTGATCCAACACCAAGTTACTCATTTCAGAAGCTTCTAAGCTTCTGAAAGAAGCCAAGAAGGCAGCAATGAGGTAACAGGCAGGCAAGAGGGGCCCTGGGTGTGAATGGCTGTTCTGTGAAGTAGAGGGCTGTGGCCAATGGCCTTTTGGCAAACAGGAGGCCTGTTTGCTGCTCCTGGGAGTGGGAAGAATTCAGGAGGTGGAGCCCTGGGGTGGCTGCTGCTGCTGGTGTCACTTGTCTTCTCCATGCTAGAAAGCTGTCCCTGAAGCTGTCCAAGGCCTGAAAGGTGTTCAGGGAGGCATCTGTCCATTGCCTAGGACACCGTGATATATGCTAAAGCCCTTTCCTTTATGTTCATGTAGCACACACTCTTATGTGGGACAAGCTGACTTCAAAGTGCAGAAAAATGCCTCTTTCGCCTATACTGAATCGCAGTCATTACAGATGGCCACCCTCTCAGCTGTCACCTTCATCAGAGTGTCTCCCTTTCAAGCCTCCAGAGTCTACCACAATGGCAGCAGGCTTTGAGAACTGGCAGACTCCCCTGACTGCCCTTTCTCTTTGGCTTCCCCAGCTCATTCGGTTTCCCACGCTGGTGGTCAGCTTTGGTTAACCCCATTAGGATGTTTTATTCCAGGATAACTATTAAAAGGCATATCCAAAGAGTGCTGACTCATGCAATTTAGTGTCCGGAGGAACTTTTTCACAGTTGTTGGTATAGTCAATGTTTAAAAATTAACTGGATTAAGAACTATGGAAATATGTTGAAGATTGAGAGAATGTGAAGCTGGGAGAAGAGACCGGTACACTGTGAAAATGTCAGGATTTAGAGCAACTTTAAGAGGCTGAGCCATATAACTAGCTTTCAGGGAAGAGTGAGAATTGTTAAGGAGAAATGCAAGCGGTTTTGTATTAACCGTATAAGGTAAGAGAGAGGAGGGGTGGCACGCCATTGTGAGTGGCAAAAGCCTTCGGAGTTTTGGTTGGCAATAGATCAAAGGTATAAAGTACAAGATCCAGCACTTCAAATTTTACTAGCCCACACTGAGCATATAAAATTTGCATCTCCTCTGTCATTCCCAATTTCTGCTGATTAGAGGTATTAGTCTCCCATAATCATCTATTATATGATTGCAATCTGTGGCTATTTAATGAACATTTCTTTGGCGTGTAATCACACAAAATATCTTAGGGAATCATTTTATCATTCATTCATTCTCTCAATTTAGTATTTATTGAGCACATAGTCAGAAGCACACACTGTCCCAGGTGTGGGAAACACAGTGGTAATTGAGATAGACATAGTGCTCTTCCCAGAGTTCATTCTTGGTGTGGGGGGGATATTAAACTGTTAAAGCCATACAAAATTTTTCCAAATGATGATCCTCCTTATCTTAATGAAAGTGCAGTGTTCTAGACAGCATAGAGTAGGGGGAGTAGGCCTGATTTTGGGAGGGGATTTCAGGGACTATTCCTTGAGGAAGTGAATTTTGAGTTCATAGAAGTTTATATAGCTATGTTGCCCAATATTATAGCCACTAGGTACATGAGTATATTTAAATTTCAATTAATTAAAATTAAAAGTTCAGCTGCACTAGCCATGTTCAGGTACCTAATAGTCACCTGAAGCAAGTGGCTAGCATCTTGATAGCACAGTTACAGAATATTTTCATCACTGTAGGATGTTGTGTGGGACAGTGCAATCGTATTGGACTTAACTAGCTGGAAAAGAAATACATGGGGGAAGAGGGAAACACCTTGAGCAAATACAAAAGAAGATGCTACTTAATTAATGGAAACTTAATTATAATTTAAGAAAAATTAAGTTTATAGAGTGCTACTTGATGGTGACAGTGGATGATGGGGTTTCAGTGAGGGCTCAGAGGAAATGGGGAATGTCCCCTCCTCCTATTTTCTCACTCAGACTCTGGATAGTAAACACACAGCCAATTGTTTAGTGCTTATTCTCAGATGGGGTCCCTGCTCGGAGTCCTTGTTTTGGTTTCCAAGCATACAAAATGGAGACCAAGGCAGCATAACATAGAACAATATTGTCCATGAATCGCTCAGCAAAATTTAAAATAAGTAACAGAATAGCACAATAGATAATGAGTTTCTAATTGTATTATAAAACTTACAAATACCTAAATACATTCAGCCTTCTGTATCTATGGGATTCCACTAACTACAGATTGAAAATATTCAGAAACCATGCGATATTTAAGCTTGTGTGTCTGACTTATTTCACTTAATATTATGGTCTCAAGTTGTGTCCATTTACCTATGAATGCCTGAAGTTTATCTTTCTTTGACAGAAAAAAGCAAAATAGAAGATAGGTAAATTGGAAGTAGGGAGATCTTTTACAAATGGATGGGGGAACATGAGATGGAGGGAGGGGAAGGTAAGGGGATGGGAAAAAAAGAATTGAAGGGGAAAATGATGCATATGGGAAGAGCACCAAGAGTTGGAAGGATTAGGAAAGGAGAAGAGGGGTAGTGGATAAAAAAAAAGAATTAAGATGTATTATGTACCAACTCCCCACGATAAATGTAAGCCTTATGTACTGCAAACATGTATGAATAAAACATAAAACATTCAGAAAAAATTGCATGTGTTCTGAACATTTGCACTTTTTTCACTTGATGCTATTCCCTAAGATAAGTGTAAGAACTATTTAAATGAACTTTACATAATATTAGGTATTATGAATAACTTAGAGGTGATTTATGGTCTATGGAAAGATATGCATAAGTTGTATGCAAATACCGCACTGTTTTATGAAAGGAACTTGAGCACCCATGGATTGGTGTGCTCAGGCGTCTTGGAAACAAGCTATCATACATACAAAGGAGGAGTGCACTGGCAGTCACTCCCCTCTGGGCCTTCTACCATTTGCTACATCCACTCGTCTGCTACCTATCACTCTAGTGTCACTGCTCCAGAGCACTCTGTCCTGAGCCCTGTTCCCTTTTTTCTCTGCCTGTCCCCCTGAGTGTGCTTGTTTACTCTGTGACTTAGCAGATGATCCATATGCTTCCCATTCCTGCAAACGTATCTCCAGCCCAGCCCTGTCTTCTGTGCTTTATACCTCTGAGTTCAAATGCCCACTGAGTCTTCAACTGGCTGTGCCAAGGACACTGCCTACTCATCCCTACAGTGACCACTGAAAGTGCGCCTCCTCGGTTCCCACCTCACCAATAGCAGTGCTGTCCAAACCTGAAGCCAGAAGCCTGGGCCTCATCTTGACTTCCCCACCAAAGGTGTATAAGTTCCCACATCCTGCCGATTCTGCCTCAACCTCTTGAAGGTATTGACTCTTGCTTTCCCTTTCACACTATCCACCTGACTTACAATGCACAGCCTGGGTTATGTAGTTGTTTCCTAACCAACCTCCTGGATTCCAGTCTTGGCCTGCCCTAAACCATTCCCTGCACTCCAACCATGCAATCTTCCTAAATCTGATAATGTCTTTCCATTACTTAATACCCTCCCAGGCCTCCCCATTACAGTGGTCCAAGTTATTCTCTGTGGTTACAAGGCTCTTCTTGATTTGGCACTTACTGCTTCTCCAGCTGCTTCTCCTACCATTTTTACTTTGTACATTCTTCTCCAGACACTTTTAGCTTCATTTCATTCCAGGAATCCAGTTCGCTTAATTTTGTATTGAGATCTTTACACGTTATTTCCAGAAACACTTTCACTCCTCACCCTCTTTGCCTTGGTTTAAATGTTGTCTTATCCAAGGAGACCCCTCCCATTTTCCCAGTGCAGGATTAGGGGTAGCTAAGTAGGTGTCACTGTGGCCACCTCGAAAAATATAATACCGTCCTAATTCCCAGAACCTGTTAATTTTACCTTAAATGGAAAGTGTCTTTTCAAATGTAATTAAGAATCTTGAGATCATTGCCCAGTAGACCCCAAGTACAGTGTCTTTATAAGGCATATACAGAAGAGACACGACAAAGAGGAGAAGGACACATGAAGGAGACAGAGATGGGAATACTCTCTCACAAGTGCAGAGAACAACCAGAAGCTGGAAGAAGACAGGAAGGATTATTCCTTAGAGCCAGAGAGAGTGTGGCTCTGACGACACCTTAATTTTGGTTCAGTGACAACTAATTTTGGACTTTTGGTCTCCAGATCTGTGAGAAAATGTCTGTCATTATATGCCACCAAGCTTGTAGCAATTTGTTACAGCCACCCTAAGAAACGAATACTTTCTCGCTTTGCTTCTGTAATACCTCTGATCATGCTGGATTGAAAGTCGTCTTGTTTGCAATCTAAACTTCAGCAGGCTTCATGTGGACCAAAGCATGTGTGTGTAACTTACAATTATATGCCCCACATTGCCTCAGTCCTTTGTGCAGATTGAGCAGTTAGTAATCATTTTATATAAGGATGAGGCAGTGTTGGCAGATATATGCAGGGCAAGTTTTGTAGTGGAGACTGGTGGGATAAAATGGGCAGGATTTGGGAAATACTGAGAAGCAGATGATCATTCCCAGCACCAGAATCACATTAATGAGGTCCTGAAAACAAGAACTGGAATACGTGAACTCATAGAGCTCTATCAGTCTGACCGTCAGAGAAGGTCCTGAAATAAAACTGACTCTCACTAAGGTGAACTCATGGGACTTTCTCCTGCATGCCAGAACGTACCTCATAGGCATCCTCAGCAACTTTGTGTGATGCTAGAGGGTCACAGTTTGCCATGACACCTGCTTTCTCCCACATAGCTGGCTGGGTGTGGGACTTCAGAGCAGTCTACTCTAGTGTATACGCATTATCATGTTCTCTGTGTGTCACTGTTCAAAACAGACTGGGAAATACTACTAAGGTTAGGAGTCATTAAAACTTTTTAAATTGAAATATGAATAAGACTAGCTACATACTTGTTGACTCCAGTACAAAATAATATGTTGGCCCTTGGATCAAAAATCATTAGAAATTTCAATATGCAATAGCAGAGCATTAAGCAAGTGAGGGGCCTTTCTAAGCAGGGGTCTTCTGTAACTGCACAGATCTTATACCCAAGAAGCTGACCTTGACCACGAAGAAAGATTTGTTCAAGATAGAGATGAGGTTGTTGTGTGAAATGGGTTAAATTGTTATGGGGTAGATTAGAAGGACAAAGTGGGAGGTAAACTGCAATAAGGCAGTTAAACAATAAGGCAGGGGTGAGGAGGCCCTGGCTGGGCCAAAATAGTTTCATAGAAATGTAGACGGAGGAAAAAGGCAAGCCCAGCTGATGATATGTGCTCACAGTCAGCAGTGCTTTTGGGTCTTTCCAGACTTCTTGGTACAGGCAGAGGCACCCGGGAATCCAGGAACATCAGTGTTGCATTAGCGTGGTACCGCATCAGGCAGGAATGACTAGACTTCCACAGAAGTAACAACGAACAGAGACAATTTACCCCACAAATGAATCATACATGAGTATTAGGTTGTTGCCTAACAACACGATGACCTACGTGAGGGAGGTGGATAGATGGGCAATGAGAGAGAGGTCAGACCTCAGATACTTCCAGGGGACAAGTGGAGATGTGAATGTGAGTGGATGGAGAGTGACAGGAACCATCGTAAATGCCTGATTGTCCAAAGTTGACAGACCCTGTGCCATGTCAGCCCATCACAGGCAGATGAGAACGCAGGAGCAGAGTGATCAGGGCTTCAAACTTATAGACAAAAGCTGAAGATCTAGAACTGTGAAGTATTTTCCAGTTTTTATGTGTTGAACACTAAATTAAATTTTTACATAAACAAATACAGTGAGTCAAAGCAAACACACTCAAGGTTAAATCTGGCTCATGGGATCAGCTCGTGGCTTTCCTATGGCATACAGTGGGTAAAGAACAGGGGCCAGATTCCTATCCTGCCTCCACCTGGACAGTGGTGGTCCTCGGGTAGAGGCCTTCTAAGCCCTGCTTTCCTGCATAATGGGGATAGTTTTAGTACTTACCTCTTAGGGGAGTAGTGAGGAGTCTTTTGGATAAAGTACTGATTGCCAGTGCCAACCACATAAACACTAAATGAAGGTTGGTTGTTACCATTCTTCAGCATCTACCACATAGCAGGTGCTTTGCTGTGTACTTTATATATTCTGTTAATTTTATGCTCAGAGTCATCCCAACAAGTAAAGCTTTATTACAGTTCCTAACCCATTTCCCAAATGTAGCTTAGAAATGAAGATGCAGGGATATAAAGTTTCTTGTTTCACATCACAGACTCTAGGAGTGAATGAGAATTCAGATTTCATTATTTCTGCCTCCAAAGGTGTTGCTTTTTGAACAATTTCTTTTTACCTTGTATTGACTCTAGTATTTTTTTTTGGGTTTTTCTTGAAAGACTGTTCTAGCAAATGGTATTTTTCAAAGAAAAATCTAATAACAAAACAATAAGAAAACCACACTTTATATATGCAGCACACATGTACATGCTTGCTCCAAACAAATGTAGTAAAGGTTCCAGTAAATTGTTTCCCATCCAATGGCCTGTTAAATAACATTGTTTACACACATTTTTCTTTGTTTTTTTTTTTTCCAATTCCATGGGACAATTACTACATTCCTATTCTGCCTCAATGGTGGGGAAGTTGATGGTATAATGAATATGGGGCTAGGTACAGACCCTAAGGCAAGAGATTAACAGGAAGACCCTGACACCTTTATTGAGTAGAACAACTCCCTTGAGTTCATTCAGGAACGGTGACAGGTGTCAGAGCCCAGCATGGGGCCCCAGGCCTCTGTTCCCTGAGAGGCAATTAGATATTTGCTCAGTAGACTGTGCTTTATGTATACCTTATAGCCCTGCAAATTGATCATCCCATCTTCCTCTTCTCCTCAGGGGACTTCAGATTCTGGAACTGTCTATCCTGGATCTTTCAACAATCAGAATTTCTTTTTTCTAAAAAAAATAAAAAAGAAAGAAAAAAAGACTTGTATTGCTGATAAGTTGAAACAAGCAGGAATTTTAACTTGTTCCTGGAACAAATTCTAGGGCACTCAGATTCAAGTGGAATTGAGGTAGTGGTGTGGGGAGGAGGACTCAGCTACGCAAGCCAGAATGATGAAATTCATAGCCAACAGCTTTGTTTCATTCTTTTGACTATGGCCAAGCCAGTAGGGCTGAGAGCATGATGTTCTCAGTAAGAGCCTTGACAATAACATGATTTGTTTCTTTTCCGAAGCTGAAAATGGCATCTCAGTCCTTGGAGGGGAGCCTTTTTCTGAACCTGTGGGATGGGAGGGCTGATTTCATTCTCCAAAATGGGAAACGAAAGCATTAGGCAGAGCAGACGACAATGGAAATGTTATCCGGCAATGATATTTGCCTAAACAATACATATTTTTACTTTGAAGGAACATATTTTTGTTTCATTTTTTCATGAATAGGATTTTAGACTAACATGCTCCTCTTTCCTGATCACCGGATTGAAACTGAGTATCTCCTTTCTCCTAGGGCCATGATACTGGTGCTATTTTGGTGATGCACAACTGAAATTAAGTCCGGAAGCTTGACCCAAGCTGGCTGATACTTTTAGGCCCTGGGCTCATAGCTGCCTAAAGTATGGTTTATTTTCTTCATACTTTTCTGGATTCATTTGGAAATTAGGGGGAAGTAAAGTAAGCTTCAGCTTTCTCAAAGGGGAAGTTGAAAGCTAATAGGGCATTTAGGCCATTAAGAAAGATGATGGTAGCAGTTACACTACAAACAGAAGTAAGGTTTCTCTTACTTTCATCAGTGAAAAGCTTGGCTCTGGCCAAAGCATTGCTCTCATGCTGCAGGGAAACAGTGAGTTACCAAAGACGAGATCCCTGCCAGTACTGAACTTGCAGTCTAGTGCAAGAGCAAGGTGCGCTCATAGGCTCTAGCGGAAAACAGGTACTTTGCATCATCCAAGTTCATTTCCAAGTTAATAGTCTGAACTCAAATTGTATCTGCTGATATAAGGTATATTATGAAGACAGTGATTTTAGGGCTGTCAAACTACAATCCATTTTCTTCTTCACATTTTGCAGGATTTTCTCACCTTTTAAGACTTTATTTCTGTAGGTAGATGTATTGATCCTCATGGTTCTCATAGCAAATCCCATAGGTTCTGTGGCACCATCTTAGTGGAGGAGATGCCCCCTCTTCTCTCCTTTCATATAGATTCTGCTTTCCTAAATGTTCCAATGGGGTGAGAAGAAGGTACACAGCCAGTGGTGAAAGGAGTGACAGGTAAGTGTCTTGGGCGGAGCTAGAAAAGCAATGAAGCCTCCGAGACATTCATAAAGTTGTTCATCTTTACAAAAGAATTTAGATCTTGGCCATAATTAGTCCTGGAGCCTTAGGCAACACCTTCTTCATGAGCCCCTCAGCCTTTGGGATGCTCTGAAGCTCAGTTTCCTCATCTGGAAAACAGAAGCAGCAATTGGCTCAGGGGGTGTTGGAAGATAAGGACATAGGACACAAGATAACACCTAATGTGATTCTCTGTCACACCTTTGGCATGGAATCTGGATGTGGTAGAAAAAATGAGAGCATAGTATGTATGAAAAGCACAGAATTCAACATGGCTGAATAGAGGAGGAGCCTCGTTCAGAGATACTCAGAGAAATGCAACTAAAGCACAGGTAATTGGAAGAAAGGGGAGGGATGTACACCCTAAAACTAAAATCAGTCTGACATAAGAGACTAATAGATCAAACAAAATATAGATAAAGAACTTAATAAAATGGTCAGACAGCCCACACAGCTGCTGGTGGTTCACCGGATTGGGACGACTGCCCACCATACTTGGAACCTTAAAAGAAGGAAAATAAAAAATATATACTAAAATAGTGTGGCTAAATCAAGCCATACAGGATAGACTTGGGGTATAAGGTCCCCTGCCTCTTCTGCCTTCCTCCTAACAAGATGCTATAGTTCAGCAGTAAATTCTGCTGACATGAACCGCTCCCTCCCTGGCAATCAGCCAGTTTTCCTTTTGTTTTTTTCTTTCCTTTTTTCCTCTCTTTTCTTTTCCATTTCTTTTTTCTTTTCTTCCCATTCCTTTTGTGCACCAGAGCACTAAATGGAACCACCAGGAACAAGATTAAAGACTACAGAGGTGCACAATAAATGGAACAGCTAACCCCTCCCCCGTGACCTGTGGTTAGTGAGGCTCAGGGAATTAAACAGCCTTGCATATGGGGACTGTGCAGCCCCGGGCTGTCCCCACACTGCAGGGATTGGGGGCAGAAAGGCACCCCACAGCACCCCCCATCTCGACCTAGGAAGTTACAGACTATAGCAGAGGCGGGTGACAGTGGCAGCTGACCTTGTAAAGCAATGAATGGGAAGTTAGCACACCAGAGGAGAGGAGTAAGAATTGGGACTGAGCAGCCTTGGACTACAACAGCAGGAGCAGAGCAGCAGACCACATCACAGCAGCCCACTCCACCCTGCAACAAACGACTTGAGAGGACAGAGACTCGCCAGTGGAAGAGGAACACAGAAGTCTGAGCAAGGACCAGGAGGAGCCAAAGGTGCACGGGACAGGGAACAGCTCCCTGTCTCTGTCTGAAAACAGCACAGCAACTGGGAGAGAGATGCCACTGCCAAGAGAAACAGGCTAAGGAGAGGGAGGCTGCTAAGGGACGTACAGAAAGTAGTGGCTCAAGACTCTGGCCCCAGGCCCCCACACTGGAGGCCAAGATCAGCTCAAATCCAGCACAAACTCTACTGCAAGCTTGGCAGTGTTATCCAGTAGTTTTGTACTCTTGGTGGACACCAGAGGAATTTTTATTTTATTTTATTTTATTTTTCTTCTTCTTCTTTTTTTTTTGCTGGTTCGTTTCCCATTCCCTTTCCTTTTTTTTTTTTTTTTTTTTGTCCTTTACCTACATCTTTGTTCTAATCTATTCATCTTCTTTCCCCCTTTCCTCAATTTACCTCTCTAGACTTAACCATATTCTCATATGAGTGAATAGTCTCTCTAATTTTTCTGGTCAACTTCAGTAATCCCTTGCTTACTCCTTCATTCTTTCTCTTCTGCTCTCTTCTCTAGTTTCCCAAAGCTCGTGTGATCATCCTTCGTCCTCCAGCCTGGCTTCTACTTTATTTCTTTTCAGTTATTTATGTTCTATCCACTATCCTTCTTAAATTTCCCCACCACGGGGTAAAAACACTCTACCAAGGGGAAACACTTTGCATACAAGCTCGCAATTTATGATCAGTTCCGTTATATAACTGCAGATTTTGTTTCTATGGTTAAAGCTACAAAATTAATAGTTACTACAGTTTGTCAGTTTCTAGACTATGATTGATGCTATTCTCAGTGCTAATTATACTACTTTAGCTAGGATGTCATATCTGTTTTAATCAATTGTTCTCACATCTGTAAAAATACTGGGAAATTCTGAGGTAATAACCTCACCACACCCCAGCACCAAAGGATGGGGGACTGAGCCAAACAGATGCCAATATCTCATTCTTAATTAATTGGAAAGGTAAGATGTTGGACAGACACAAACCAAGAACCTCCTATGCACAGAAGACATCCTGAAGAACAAACATTGCCCAGAGAGGCCTTAGTACTAGTGATAAAGCTACCTACTGCAAAAACTTACAAGGATCAACACAGAAAACAAAATAAAGACTTTTGAAGTAGAAAATGACAAGATGCAAGAGCAAAATGCAACCTCAGACCTCCAGCCCACCCAGAACAAGTCCAGAAGACAACAAGATAGAGGAAAATGGAAGACACACACCTGACATTACTGAAATGATAGCAACTGAAGTAAAGAAACAAATCCATGAGGCTATAGAGGAAATCAGGTCAGAAATAATCTCACAGGTAAAAAAAGAAATGTCAACATTTATGAAGGAATTGCTCAGCAAATCTCAAGTAGAGCTAGACAAAAAATAGATGATGATAATAAGAGGATGGAAACTGTGAATGATCAATATAGGAAAGAAATAGAATGCATGAAATGGATTCAAACAGATATCCAGGAAATTAAAAATTCAATTAAAACTGGCAAAACCATTGAACGAAACTGAAGACAGACTTTCAGACCTTGAAGACAGGATCACAGCTAGCAATTACAAAAGGAAAGATCTCTTGAAAATAACAAAAGATCAGGAAATAATTCAATAGCTGCAAGATGACGCAAAGAAAAATAATATAAGAATAATTGGTGTCAATGAAAAAGCAGGAGCCAACACAAATGACATAAAAAACTATTTGCAGAAGTAATAGCAGAAAATTTCCCAAGCATGGGAAAAGAATCTGACATACAGATAAGCAAAGCATATAGAGCTCCAGTTAGCTGTAACCAAAATAAATCTACACCCAGACATATAATAATCAAGATTCCAGAAATTCAGCACAAGAACAGAATATTAAAAGCTGTTAGAGGGCTGGTGAGATATCTCAGCGGCATAAGCGCCTGCCTGGCAAGCGCAAAGTCCTGAGTTCGACTCTTGGTACCCACGTAAAGGAAAAAACAGGGCTGGTGATATTGCTCAGTGGCACAAGTGCTTGCTGGCAAGTGCGAGGTCCTGAGGTTGACTCCCAGTACCCACATAAAAAAAAAAAAAAGATCTGTTAGAGGAAAGAAACAGATCACCTATAAAGAAAAGCCCATCAGAATCATGGCAGACTTCCCGACACAAACTCTCAAGTCAAGAAGAGCTTGAAGTGAAGTATTTCAAGTCCTGAAAGAAAACAAATTCCAACCCAGATTGATGTACCCTGCAAGATTATCTTTCAAAATTAATGGAGAAATAAGATACTTCCATGACAAACAACAATTGAAGAAATTCATGACCACCAAACCAACCCTAGAGAGAGTACTGAAAGATATTCTAGACAGAGATAAAAATGTCCACAATTCCAAGAACAACATCAGAAAGAAATCACCAGACAGGGCAACAATTAAACAGAGGGGAAAAGCAGGGAAGCAACAGTGGGAAAATAACATGACAAAGATAAGCCAACACATATCAGTTATAACCATCCATGTAAGTGGCCTCAAAAGACACAGATTGGCAGAATGGATCAAGAAACAAGACCCAACAATATGCTGTATACAAGAAACATATTTAACTCAAAAAGAAATTCATAGACTAAAAGGTTGGAAAACAATACTCCATGCTACAGGAACCCAGAAAAAAGCAGGGGTAGCTTTTCTGTTTGGAGACAATGTGAACTTCAAACCAAGAATGATCAAAAGAGATAAAGAAGTTCATTACATCCTTGTTAGGGCAAAAATTCAAGAGGAAGAGATAACGTCATAAATACATATGCACCAAATATGGGAGCACCCAAATATATAAGACAAATATTAATAGACATGAAAAATCAAATAAGTGGGCCGGTGAGATGGCTCAGCGGCTTAAGCGCCTGCCCGGCAAGCGCGAGGGCCCGAGTTCGACTCCCGGAACCCACATACGAAAAAAGGGCCGGTGATATCGCTCAGCAGCACGGGCGCCTGCTGGGTCGCGAGGTCCTGAGGTTGACCCCCTGGTACCCACAAAAAAAAAAAAAATCAAATAAGCAATAACACAATTGTAATGGGGGACCTCAATACTCCATTGTCACAAAAAGATAGATCAACTAGACAAAAAGTCAGCAAAGAAGTAACAGAAATGAACCAAACCTGTGAACAAATGGACTTAGTAGATGTTTACAGAGTGTTCCAACCAACAACATCAGAATACACATTCTTCTCAGCTGCACACAGGACATTCTCTGAAGTAGACCGTATACTAGCTCATAGAACATGCTTAAGTAAATGCAAAGGAATTGAAATTATCCCATGCATATTATCTGACCATAGTGCAATGAGATTAGAAATTAATGGCAAGAGAAACCACAAAAACTCCATAAACACATAGAAATTAAACAACACCCTCCTGAACAACCAATGGGTCACAGAAGAAATTAAAGAAGAAATTAAACAACATCTACAATCAAATAAAAGTGCAAATACAACATATCGGAACCTTCAAGACACAATGAAAGCAGTCCTAGGAGGGAAATTTATAGTGGTGAATTCTCACATCAGGAAAACAGAAAAAAGCACAAATAAACAACCTAATGCTGCACCGCAAGCTTCTAGAAAAAGAAGAGCAAGTCAAGCCCAAAGCCCATACAAGGGAGGAAATGTTAAAAGATCAGAGCAGAAATCAATGCAGTTGAGACTAAGAAAACAATACAAAGAATTAATGAATCAAAGAGTTGGTTCTTTGAAAGAATAAATAAACTTGGTAAACCCCTAGCCAACTTTATCAAAAAAGGAAAGAAAAGACTCAAATTCATGCAATAAGAAACAAACAAACAAAATATATATATACACAAGATAATTAAAATAATTATACTGCTAACTACTTTTAGTTCATTGAAAAGAATTGTTTGTGCTTATATTGCTTGATCAATTTTGCATACCTGTATCTTGTAACCTGAGCAACTACTTTGAAGCTAACAATATGCAATATATTAACCATTGTTAATTCCCTATTATCTTGTTTCAAGATTCTGTATCATTATTTTTATTGTGTTTTTTCTCTCTAAAATAAAAACAAAACAAAAGAAAACCAAATCTAAAGATTACATACTGTATGATTCTATGTATGTAACACCCTTGAAATAACAGAATTATAGAAATGGAGGACAGATTACTAGTTGCTAGGATGAGGCAAGACAAGAGGGTGGTGGATGCGGTTTAAAAAAGGGCAACATGAGAATCAGGCCAATGTCCTTGTTGTGATGTTATACTATAGCTGTGGAGCACATTACGCTTTATCCATTAGCCAGCTGTGGAGGAAACTGGCCAATAAGTAAAGTGGATCTGTCTGTAATATTTCTTAAAATTGTGTGTGAACTAGCTGTCTCCAAAAGTTAATTAAAGTTTGTGAATTAAAGTTTAATAAGACACCTAAAACAAACTTTAAAAACTATATTTCTATTAATTAATTAAAATTAAAATAAGCAACCTATTAGGGAAATATATTTAACATGTAGGGCAAAGACTAATACTATCATTATAACACGATCTTTGTGTAATCATTAAAAATAGAAGAGACAGGGCCGGTGAGATAGCTCAGTGGCATACACGCCTGACTGGCAAGTGCAAGGGCCCGAGTTCGACTCCCAGAACCCACATATGAATAAAGGGCCGGTGATATCACTCAGTGGCACTGGCGCCTACTGGCACGTGAGGTCCTGAGGTCGACCCCTGGTACCCACAAAAAAAAAAAAAAAAAAGAAGAGACAATGCAATAAAAAAGGCTGCACACAAGCTACTATCAAACTAAGAAATGCAAATGTGCAGAAGTCATGAATCCATTTTCTTACCCTCCATTTAATACCCCAGTTTGTTATTAAAACACTCCAGATTAGACAACCAGTTATATGGTCATCTTACTAATAAACTGATAAAAAGATATTCCCCTTCACAAGTAATGAAAAAACAAGTTATTTTTTTCTATGAGCTTACTAAAAAAAAAGGCTTGCTAATTCTCGCTGTTGGCAGAGGAATGAGAAAGGTGTATTCTTACATTCTGCTGATGAGAGTAAACTGACTTACCTTTTCCAAGGAGTAATTTATCAATACATATTAAAAACCCTTAAAAAGTATATTTCCATGAACATCAGTTCCACATGTAGAAAATTAGGCAAATATACAAAGATGAATAGTCAAAGATTTTCACTTAATAGTTTTATACATGTTGAAAACAAACCAAACAACAAATGTCTATTAATTAAGAATCAAGGATGAGATGCTTACATAAGTAATGGTACATACATACATGTACATTTGATAAAATATTGTGGAACAATTACATGTGTATACATACATATATTCACATGTGTATACAAAGTATAGACAAAGAGATACTAAGATTACCGTGTCTTGATAAGATACTTGATAATTCTTTTCTTTTGTATACTATACTGTGTTTTCTAAATTATTTTCAGAAGGCGTATGCTTCTTTTTTTTTTTTTTTTTGTGGGTACCGGGGGTCGACCTCAGGACCTCGCGCGCCAGCAGGTGCCCGTGCCGCTGAGCTATCGCACCGGCCCATATGCTTCTTGAATAATCACAATATAGCAAATATTTTTAAAAGGACACTGAGAAAATTATACCTAGAAGATCAAGGTAGTGGCAAAGACATTCAGTGAAGCAAAAGAATGCAGACTGTCACTTAGGAAAGTGGCCTCGACAAAGTAGGCATGTGTTCTAACATAAGAATAGTGTGAGGGCTGAGCCCATCCAGCCTGAAGAATATGATCACATTTCTGCTCTGTTCTTACAATGGTAACATTCAAATTAGAACACATGAGATAGGTACTTTATAAATTATGAAATATTAATGAAAATATTGATTATTGTGCATATTAAAAGTGGCTTCTGCACGCTGCTGAAATGAGATTTAAGAGCAGCTCAGTAGGGGCCGGTGAGATGGCTCAGCGGCATAAGCGCCTGCCTTGCAAGCGTGAGGGCCCGAGTTCAACTCCCGGATCCCACATTTGAAAAAGGGGCCGGTGATATCGCTCAGCGGCACGGGTGCCTGTTGGCGCGCGAGGTCCTGAGGTCGACCCCCCGTACCCACCAAAAAAAAAAAAAAAAAAAAAAAAAAAAGAGCAGCTCAGTAACACTGATGAGCTAGCAAATCCTTGCCACCCATTAATGGGGCATGAACTCTGGCCTCAGTTCACATGCAGCCCTTTGATCTTTCTTAGGCTCCACCCACAGGGTGTGATGTCAAGAGCAAAGGTCTGAGCGTAGTGAGACATGGGTTCTATTGGACCCATTCACTGCCTTAGAAAACTGGGGCAAGTTACTGTAGTTCTCTGAGTTGCTTGATCCATGCAAAGTGAGAAACAACGACGTACCATTTGTGAAAAACTCAGTAGACCAAAATGACCCAACAGTATTGATTTTGGCCACCTAGAGGTCATCAGATGGAATCTCTGAGACAGAAGACCTGAGAAAAAACACTCCAGGGTCGTTAGCCACTATGTCAATGGTTCATTAGTATCTGCAGAGGGCTTGTCTAGCACTCTTCACATCTTTAGTAAAATCATTTCTTTGGTAGGATGGATAGTGTCAAAACTAGTGATTGGTTGGGAATATTGTACAGGCGCCATCCTTTCTACAAATAAGGCATAAGAAGGTGACAAATGGAGACTTTCCAGAAGATGACAATTCTATCTCTTCCTTCACAGAAGACCCTGTTGGCTGGTCTGACCTGGAACTGCCTGACACCGTCCTAACACTATCATGACACTTGCTTCCACTGGGTCTCTCATGCATCTGCCACTTCTGGGCTGTCTGGGCTAAGGTGAGTCTTCCCTAAACTGCTGAACAAATTGAATGGCTGTTTTTGTGTTTCCTTTGCAATACATGTGCATATGTCTGGTGGGGTTCAGTTTAACATTTTGGATGGCATGGGAGAGGAGATGTATAGTCCCATGTGCCTCCAAATTCAAAAGGCTGTTAAGTCACTACAGAAGCCAACGTACTCTGTCTCTCCCTCAGCTTATAAGGTTCTCCCGCTCCCTCTTCCTCTTCTCCTGCCGGTTTAAAGGAGACCATAAACTCCTCTAAAAGCAGGGACTATGTCATTTTGTTAGGCTCTTTCAAATACCTAGCACTTCATACAGAAGTAAACATAGGAAGCAAATATGTTTAGTGACTAAACATGTTAGATTTGGAGTAAAATTTCTTGTGTTCAAATCCTGGCTCTTGCATACAGTGAAAGACTTTAGGGAAGCTTGGTATGCATCAGTTTCCTCTTCCATAAAATGCGAACAGTACCCTCTTGATTGGGTTCTGGTGCAGCTTAAGTTAATTGATGAAGAGCTCCCAGAGGTACTTGACCTTTGACAAATGTTAGCTATTCTCATTAAGTAGGTGTAAAATGTTTGTTATGTCAATTAATAGTAGAAGTATGGGGTTCTGGTAATTGCACAAGAGCTCTGTTCAGGCCAGACACTATTGTGCAATTAGTTGCCATAAATACTTTCCCATTTCCAAGAAATGTATCTATGTCAATAAATCACCCTGTCCCTCATGCTAAGCCATGCCTGGTGAGGGTAGAAGCCAGTCCACACAGCCAGCCTCTAGGTCTCTATCTTCTGCTTCTGGGCACAACCCAGAAGAGTGCTTTCTGTGAAGGGTGCCGGAGATATGGTTCCAACTCATCTCTAATAGGTCCTAAGTGATCTCCCCATCAGGATGTTGATTATGACAATGGGTAGACATTCCATCTCATTACTTTACCCTCTACTCCTCTTTCCCCACAACTCTGCTAAGTGATTCCCAGAGGGTAAACTGGAATGAAAACAGGGTACTTGTCAACTCTTGGAAAAAAGTGGGTTTTTCCCATCAGAGTTGGGTTTGGCCATTGTTCTGTGGTTAGGCTAACATGTGTAGTGCTCCTATCATTTGCAGCCTTATGTGGGTTTCCACATGCATGCCAGAGGCACTATAACTCGCATACAGATCCACATGGGGCAGTGCACCTGCATGCACACACATTCACAAGCACCTTCTTTTCCACAAGTTTACTTATCCTGAAAAGATCTGGCATAGGAAGAGGGGTGGGAGGAGAAGAAATCTGTTTGAATTCTCTCATCTTGTTTGCTTCATGCTTGTTTTGAAGGACTGGGGCCTCTACCTGGATGTTTTTTCTCCACCTCTCACTGCATGGGGCACCCATCCTTTCTTCCTCCATCCCTGGGAAGGCTCTACCTTAAGGGTATAGCTGGGGTGTGTAAATATGTATTCAGAGCAGTGACTCATTCAAATGCAAGCTTGAAGGCTCTTTGTCCTCTCACACTGAAAGTCCGCCCTTCCAGCCTTGGCTGTTGCCGTGAGCACAGTCATAGGGTAAGGAGCATTCCAGCCTGAGGGCTGTGATTCTGTCTTCCCAGCCCTAAATTTGGTATTCTGGTTGCTGCTGGTCTCTACAGACTGTACCCCTGATACTCCTGAATATTTAGAGGCTCCTGACTCCCACTGTCCTTGAGATGATCTAATTTAGAAGGCAATTCCTGGAATCTGTTCACACCAAACACTATCACTGCTGTGGTTTGTCTTGCATGTCAAGTGAGCAACAGGAATCTGAGGTCCCTTGGGAGTAGGAAAGGTTCAGATGGTGACAACACAGGTTTTGCCCTCACATATGAAGGCTATTTAAGGTTAGTGACTATGACCATCTAAGAATGTCTGTATAAATACAACTTTCCAGAAAAACTTTCCTGGCAAATTTTCTTACCAGACTCCTAAGGTGTTGAGTGAAAGGGAGGGATAAGACTGTATTTGCTTTCCATCAAAAAGTCAAGGGTGTGGCTGATCAATGAGACAAACGCGATTTTAATAAAGCTGAAGAGGTAAATTCCCCACAAGAAAACACGAAGATAAATACTGTTTAAGACCTATGGACTCTTTCACCTGGCACCTATATTCACCCCCACTGGCATTGGCAAAAAGAATAGTTCACTCAGGTAAGAGATGTTTGTGTCTGGTTGTCAAGGAGACAGGGAATCTGTTTGCTTAGCTCAAAGCACAGGCTGACTTCGTAAGCACAGCCTGCATTTAGATTTCTGGACCTTTACCAAATTGCTACATCTCTGCCCCAAAGCTATGTTGAGCTTATTGATCTGTGGCATGTGCTCTTCTCTCCGTGTTTGTCTTATCTCCCCCTCTGCCTGCAAAACTGCTGACCTAAAAAGAAAACCCTGTGGGAAGAGTTTCTACCCTCAGGAGACAGCTCAATGTTGGCCAGCCTCTGGGGGGACAGACAGCAGCAGGGAAGGAGAATATCCTCAGGCCAGCTCCCAGCACCCACTCCTCAGGACTGGGAGCACAGCAGAGACTCCTTCAGCCCAGAGCACCAGCTGGTCCAAAGGACAGGTGACGTGAGCGGAAAAATGCGTTTGGGAAGGTTGGCGAGAAAGGGGCTGGGAGCCCAAGAAGAACGTGCTGGACCTGAAATATATGGTTGGTTCGATCAGAGGGCCTTTTGAGGGTTGTCACTGAGGCCAGAGTTTGACAAACACAGAGTTTTTGCCAAGTTGGGAGAGCGGACAAGATATGAAAAAACATATCAACAGGGTGTTTTAGAGCCGGGTGCTGGGATGAGTGTTTGTCTGGCAGGAAGGAGGGGAAGCTTATGGGACCAGTTGGGTGAGTCATGCAGGCCGTTCTGTCTTTCCTGGGAGCATCTTCTATAGAGCCTGTTTCAACTGGTAAATCACCACAGAGTTACAACTGGACTATGTGCAAAGGAGACTGACAACACTTAGGACAAGCTTTTGCTTGCTCAGGTGTCCCCCATGAGTCCTCAATTCTTCTTTCACAATCTGGCCCCTTTGGTTTCTCTGAGAGTTCGAAAGCTGCATCTCCTATTGTTCTATGAACTGTTTAGCTGTATAGAAACAGCATTCAGTCTTACAAATCTGATCCTTTAGGAGTCCCACACGAAGTTGTTTGGATGATGGAAGGTTTTTAGATCAAGATTGAGTTACATACAACCCTTTCTCTTTGGGACGCACCCCCACACCACCAAAATGTGTAGTCAGGGAGGAATCCCATAAAAGTTATACATTTCTCTCCTACAGTCTTTCTTCTCTGGGCCAGGCACACCTAGAACAGGAACACCATCCTTCCATTGCATCTATCTTCTCTTACCCTCTCTCCCATTATAGTTCAGCAGATGAGAAGGCAAAGTTCAAGGAAACAGTGTTTTGTAGATGAATGGATCAATAAGTACAGATTAATGTACAACAGTCTCTTTGCATAAATGAGGAAGAAATGCCTCAAGGGAGCATATGAAATGTTAGGCATAGAAAGCACCTTCCACCCCTAGGAGAGGTGATTCAAGCCAGGCATGGAGGGAGCTGAGGGGCGAGAGTACTGGCGATGTGGGAAGTGCACATCCTACATGCTCACAGAGAAACCCAGGCTTGCTTCTGAATTGCTTGCCACAATTACATTGCCTTGAAATCACTCTTTCAACCATCTCTCACTAATCTGTGAGCTTCAGACACTAAGCTTTAATCTCTGTATTCCCAGAATGTAGCTCAATTCCTGATATATGTTAGGTGTTTAAAACACAGAAAAATGACTCAGGCAAAATCTGGAGGCAACACAGACCAATTGTGAGCCAGGGGCCATAAAAATATTTCTTGATTTCAAACACTGGATGTATTTAGGGAAATGACTTTTGTAAGGGAGGGTGATACCTTGACAGTTTACCTTGAATGCTTAGATTTTACTTAACAGTGAGTCAGGAGCCTAACTCAATCCTTGAATGTGTCTTCTACAACAGGGCTTGAGAATTAATTGTGAGAAGCCGTGTGTGGGCAAGAAGCGGGAGAGGAGAAAGGAGGCTGCTGGCCGAGGGAGGAACTCGCTGGGAAGGTGTTGCAGATAGCATGAGACGAGGGAGGGCGGGACTGAAGGGGTAAGTGTGAGAATAAAGGGGAGCTGAGGAGGAGGGTGCAGAAGCAGAAGTAAAGGCTGGACATTATGAAAGAGTTAGAGTAGATTCATTCATTTTCTTCTCTGTCCTTTTATTCCTAAATTCACGCATGCTTTATTCAGCACTGGGGAGTGTTAAGTGCTCTTCTCTGATAGCTGTCAGGTGACAGCTGTGGGGGACACCATAGTCAGAGAGTGACCATGCAGCAGTGTGGACTCCAGATTTCATCCACATTGGCTCTTGTCCCAGTTCTGCTAGTGTAGCTCTTGGGCAATTTATTTAACTTCTTTAAACCTCGTTCTTCTCATGGAATAATAACTGACCTCTTAAGGTTATCTTGAGGACTGCCTGAAATCATACACCAAACTAACAAAGGCTGGGTATTGTATGATAAGTGAATCTTTCTTAAGCTCCTACTTATATGTTAGGCACTGTGATAGGTACTAAGAAATCAAGACGGAAAAGACCTCATCTCATCCTCCAGTACCCTAAAGAAAACTTTGTGCAGTGGGGTGCAGTGTAATCTAACGTGGTAAATGACCTAATGGAAAGATGATGCTGGCATCATAGAATTCAGACAAAGGGATTAATAGGGCTTTTGGAATTTGGGGAACTGCAAAGGAAATGGGAGTTGAATTGAAAGGTTTTGAAAAGGAGTAGAAGTTTAGAAGGTGAAAGAGGAAGAAAAAAGAATGTCAGACAAAAAGAACAGCATGTACAAAAAAGTGAAGAATACTGATCTAGTGACTTGCAGGGTTACAGTGGGGACAAACAGAGACCCCACAGGTGAAATACATGACTGCTAGGTACATCGTAAGCACTCAGCACGTCAACAAAAACCTGTGCTCTCCCTGCCTTCACTGAATTCCAGCTGTGTCTTCCTTATACCACATGTGACTTAAACGAAGAAAATGGGAGAACATCTCAAAAAAGGTAAGGAGAAAAGGAAATCAGGGGTTCTGAGACCCAGGTTTCTATAACCATGGCTGATGTGTGGATGGAGAGAGAGCAAAGCAGGTCCCTACACATGACACTGCTGAAAGTCACTCAGGGTGATGGGGCAGGAACAGCAGCATTCACATCACATACGCTGAGGAAGGAAAAGCCCCAGTGATGTGTTTGGTCAGTTAAGTCAAGTGTAATATGAGGTCAAAATGGAAGAACGTTGCCAGGGCTGCTTCCAGTGGCCTTCAGCATCCTCCTCAGAGGTGTCCATGGTAATGGTGGCAGCTACTTGATGAGCCTGGCTCTCCAATGTCTCCTAAAGCTTGGGCAACATTTCTTCCTCCCCTGCCATCCCTAATTGTCTTCTGCTTCCCTGGCCCACCAAGTCCATGATATCAGCAGATTGCAGAATTGTGGGAGGAAAATGGCACCAAGCTCTACCCTCAAGCCACTCCATGGACCAAGCTCCCCAGATGACCTCCCTACCCACAACCTGAGTCTTTTGCTGGGTTTCATTTTCACACAGGAGAATCCCATTGTCCTGAAGAGCAACTGCCCACATCCTGGATTCAGCCTCAGGGAAGAATTTGGTAAGACAGAAAAAGCAAAACACAGTCTTAATCTTCGTAGTACCTGGTGGTGCTATCTCCCAGGAGATGACCTTAAAAGACTCAGACTTCAAATATTTAATGACAAATATACTCTGTTGTCAGGATAAAGTCCTGCAAGACCGGGCTGTTCACAAATGCACCAGGAATTAGTGAGCACTCATTAAACCCCACATTATCCATCTATCCCAAACCCTGTGATGACCCTCCAGGTGCTGATGGTTCTACATGCTCCAGGTGAACAGGGCTGCCTTTGGCTTAACCTTGTACCAGTGCTTCAGGATGTGGGCTCCCTCTGCTTTATAGCTGAAACCCTGAAGATGAAATCACATTTCAAAGAACAGTGATTCAATGGAGGAGACAAATAAACATGGCAGGCAGGACATTCCCTTTCTTTCTTGCTTCCTCTTTTTTGCTCTCCAAATCGTCTCGTTTTCTAAAATTGAAACAGTGAATCTACTCTGAAGAACTACTCTGGATAGCAATATAAACTAACAAGTGATGAAGGAGAAAGGAGGTTCATAAGGAAAAACAAGTCTATGCTTGCATGAGAGAAGCTCTTGGTTTTTTCTCACAGATTGGCCTGTATTCCTTTTTTTTTTTTTTTGTGGGTACCGGGGGTTGAACTCAGGACCTTGCGTGCCAGCAGGCTGGCCTGTATTCTTATTGTGGTTCTTATGCTGCAAGACCTTCTTCACTCTATGTTCAAAAAAAAAACCATGGAGGTTGATCCTCAAATACCAATTCAGCATCCGCTAATTACAAAGCAGAATACTTAGCATGTGGCAGTACAACAAGGAATGCTACTCTAAAAACCCCCATCATCTTCACCAACCTCAGATACCCTTTGTTGACCCTCGGATTAGGTCAGAGCACTGTCATGTGCTTGTGCAACGTCCCATGTTATGTCCTTCACAGCAGCCACTGTGCTCGTGTCTGTTGGTCAGTATCTGTCTCCCCACAAACTGTAAGAAGCAAGAGTGATGACTCTTGGTGAACTGATCCGGGCTGTACCTGGAATATCTTGTATAGGGGCCCACACAGAAAGTCTTCAAAACATGATGAGTAAATGAATGAGCAAACAATGGAAAAAAGAGACGCCCTCCCCAGGCCATCGAGGTTGGTAACTACAATGGAAGATAGGTTATTCAAACATCAGCTCATTTGTGGTTCCTTCCTTCCTTCCTTCCTTCCTTCCTTCCTTCCTTCCTTCCTTCCTTCCTTCCTTCCTTCCCTTTTTCCTTTCTCTCTCTTTCTCTCTCTCTTTCTTCTATCTTTCTTTCTTTCTTTCCTTCCTTCTTTCTTCCTGCTTCTCCTATTACTGCCATATGCCTCATATCCTACTTCTCTCACTAGTTCCTCAAATATTAAAATAATATCACCAACAACAGCAAAATGCACTCAAAGTTTATTCATCCTGGAGGAGGCAGGACACCACTCCAGGACTGTTAGCCCTAAATTATATACGATAGTGGTGCAAATACACAGCCCCAGTACTCTGCTGTGCTGTGTGAGGGTTTTATGTAATAGAAACATGTCAATTGGCACGTTGTCTGTTTGGAAAGAGAAGCCGTGCTTTGTTGTGGCTTTGAGTTCAGACAATTTTTTCTTAATCTTTGAATATGACAAACCCTATAAGCAAAGCAAGTCTAGAGGAGCCCGAATGCTTCAAGCTCTATGCAAGGCAGGAAGAATGCTGTATGGGAATATTGTTTAGAAAGAGACTCAGTAATTGCTGTACTGGAGAGCTGACATTTGCAGAACTCATTTGTGTGGCGTCCGACTGAGTAAGTTAGCAAAATAAAGACAGATGGCAATGGATTAACTCCAACACGCCCACTAGACAATGGCAGCCAACTTGAAGAACTGTGATGTGCTCTAAAAAACGCACTTTCTGGGATAGTTCACTGAGTGCCTCAATTAGATGCCATCTAGTGACTCACCAAAACATTGCATCTTCTTTTTTTTTTTTTATGTGGGTACCAGGAGTCGACCTCAGGACCTCCCGCTGGCCAGGAAGCGCTTGTGCCGCTGAGCGATATCACCGGTCCTTTTTTTCCCTTTATGTGGGTTCTGGGAGTAGAACTCAGGAGCTCGTGCTTGCCAGGCAGGCGTTTACGCCGCTGAGCCATCTCGCCGGCCCCATTGCATCTTCTTGCACACCCATGTACATTTAGGACAGAGCTTAAGGAGATGCAGATGGCTTGGCTTTGTTTGAAAATGAAAGGGAGAGATAACAGATTATGGAGGGGCTGAACATTTATAGTTTGGTATTAGTTCACTGGGAATAATGGTTGAATTCTGTGTTCTGAGTTGTATGCTTACAGATAAAGATGTGAGAAAGAAAGGCAGGAAGGAAACCCAGCCTGTAAGACAAGTGATCAGGTTTCATTCTGAAACACATGACCCAGAGATAGATAAAAGATTTGGGACAGTTTATGCATTTTGATCCTGTTTTTAATAAAATTTAAAACTCAAGATAACAACTAATTTCATTTTAAGCTCCAAAGGAGTGTCAGAGGTACTCTGGAGGGATTGTGAGGTGGACCCAAGGTTGAGGGTTGGGACAGCTGTTTTTGCTGAAGGTTGTCTGTCTACTACAGCTGCAGGAAAGGGGAGAGGTGCAGCCTGGTTCTATATTGGATAATGATGCATCAAGCTATAAAATCTTATTTGTTTAATGGTGGGTGTTTAGCTAAAGAAATTTCTATTACTCTTAATAGTTATAGGCTGAAATGAATGTATAACACATAGAAATACGATACTTTTCTACCTGAAGGAAGGGTGAGGAATTAGTAAGAACTTGTTATGATGTACCAAACTGGAGGTTTCTTGTATTTGTCCATCCCTTGTGGGAGGCCCTGTTTGATTGGCAATTTGTACCACTATCACATATAATTTAGCTCTTACAGTCCTGGAATATGTGCCAAGAACTTAGTGATTAGACTCGGACTATTTCTAACTATAGGAGTTATTTTATATGTGAATGTCTAGGCAATCTCGGAAGCTGGTCCAGAGTGCAAAGCTGAGGAGGGAATGAGCTTTGGTTCCAAGCCCCTCCATTACTGCCTACCACACCAAATTGACACTGTCTGTTTTTCTCTAGGTGTCACTTGGCCAGGAACACTTAACATCCTTCAGTGATTGGTAAATAGTGCAAATTATCTGCAGATTTGGGGGTGTCCATTCTTGGAGGGTTGAGCAGTTGTGTGGTTAATGTGACTGCACTCAGTGGGGTCCATGTGTTGAGGTGAGAATCTGGCTGCCAACTAGTACACTACTGCTTTCTCAAGTGAATCTCTTGAGACATCCATGTCTTTCAAGCGCAAGTTATTTCAGGGCAGAAAGCTGCACAGACACCACACTTTGTCCAGTCTTTGCTACTTTTTGTTCAGTTTAACAGTCAGTAATTAACCGAATGCTCACCACACACCAAGCATTGTGCTAGGAGTCAAGGCCCAGGGGTCACGTGGGGTTCTGGCTCCGGCACACAGTCCAGCTCCTCACAGAGTGGATAAAAGACTCTGTTGCTTCAGACCTCCGCCTATGCTTTGCTGAACGATAACACTGAACTAGAGCAAACCTTCTAAACTGCTTTCTTGCTCTCATGCTTGATGGCTTTATGATGAGAATGCCTGAGAACATAAGGCTGGGTTCCCGATTTCCTTACTTAGCATATGTATGCATGCATGTATGTATTTCTTCACGCAGAAATGTTTTTTGAGCATTCACTAATGTGTCAGAAATTGGTCTTGTGCAGTAAATGAAACAAGGCCTTACAGAGCTCAGAGTCTCCCAGAAGGAAACACACAATAAACAGAACAAACAGTAAATGCAAAATAAAATCATGCCAGATGATAAGTGTAATGAAGACATAAAGCAGAGGAAGGAGAGGGGAAGAAGAATCGAACTGGGAGGAAGGGAGCTGCATGAGGTCAAGGGGAGAGATTTCTGGGCAGGAGCAGTTACAGTGTGAGGACTTTGAGAGGAGAGCAGGTTTGGCAAACTGAAAACAGGGCAAGGAAGCCACTTGGTGAAACAGTTTATCCATTGCCACATGTGGCCAAACCTTGAAGCCTGGAAGGTTGACCTCAAGGAAACTGCTCATCTCCTGTGATCCTGATCCTATTCTAGGGTTAGAGGACACAGAGATGGAAAGGGGCACCACCTTCATGGGAAAAACTCATGCTAATAAGTAGTCAGACACAAAGATGAAAGGCAGATGTCATGAAAGAGGTACTATGACGCAGATCATGGCTGAGGCCTGTGGGAGCTCAGTAGGGAAGGTAACATTTCAGCTGGGTCTTACAGGATGAAGAAGCCTTGGACAGGTTGGGATTTAGGGACTAACATTTGCAAGGACCACATGGAAATGCAAAGTGCAATTGGGGAATAATGAATGGAGGTCCAGGTTGGCAAGGTAGCAGGCAGCTAAGAGCCATTGGATACAACCAGAAAGGCTTTTGCGATTCCTCTGCTTTGATGTGAGCTTCACGTTTGGATTTTATTTTGTAGGCTAGTGGTTCAGTGGTATCCCACTCTCAAGGACTTCCTTTTAATAATTTTTTCCTTTAGATCATGTGTATTCATAGATTTTTAAAAATTTTCCCCAATACTACAATCATTTGTGACCTTTTCAAAAAGTCATTCAATTCCTATAACTTCCAAGCAGAGCCATTGATTAGCATGAGGTACAGCATGTTACACCACTGAGTTGAAACTTGTCACATATCTCAACCTGACTGCAAAGGAGGTCAGAATACACAGGGACATACATGCAATATTTCTCAACTACTAACTTTCTCTGCCACATGGTATAAATATGCAAATTTGCCCCTGGATTTGTGGAGTTTGGAAGATCTTCCAGTTAGAACCATTCCTCTGGTGTTAGGAAGCAGAGGAATGACAGGCTTGGCTTATTTCCCAGAAAGATCACACAGCTGGTAGCTTGGAATGGACTGTGATGGGTAGATTGGAGGCAGGGAGGCTGGGTGGGAGGTTCCAGCTTGTCCGGATGAGAGAGGGCACCAGATGAGAAGGTCCAAAGTGTACACAGTGTGATGGGGCTGGGAATGGGTTTTGAAACAGTCTGGCACTCAAATCCCTCAGTGTTGGAGACTGTCTCTGAAATGTGAGGTTGCTTGTTGGGTCATAAGCTGCATGGTTCAGAGGCTCTAAGACAGCAAAGGTATGAGTTTGAGAGAAAAGCAGGGCTAGGCAGGCAGGAGCCTTTTCCCCCAGGGCTGCAGGTATAAAGGTCACCAGTCATTCTTCCTTTCCTTTCTGATCAAATAACTTGTCCTCCTTGTCTCCACTGGAAAAAACACCAGGTCTGAATCACAGCTGTGGGAACTCAAAAGTAGAGACATCCAGGCCTGGCTGGATGTTTTGAACACTGTCCAGCCAAGGATCTCCAGCCCCCTTCACTGCACCTGTTTGTGCCTGGGTGCTCAGTGTCTGGGGCAAATTGCACTCACCACTGCTACTGTGGCCGTGGCTGGGTGCTCCTATTCTGTTCGCTTTCCTTTGTCAGATGCTTTTTCCTTCTGGACTCTTCCCATTTGTTCCCACTGACCTGGCCAAGTTGCACCAAGCATTACAGCAACCCCCTTAATCACTCTGCAGATAGTATAATCAAATGTACCTGTGCCGTTCTGGTTCAGAAATTTGATCTGTCCTGTCTCCTATTAGAAAGTCACCTCATGTGGGGAGAGACTGCACCTTCTGCACTGCTACAAATTGGGCAGAAGGATATCCTTTTAGAATCTCTGAATAAAGGGGCTACATTGTTCAACAAAGCCAGCTGAGATGGCAAAACTCAATTGTGTTGCCTTGCTGGAAGTATCTTGCTCTTAGCAGGTTCTATGTGATAGCTTTCCATTGAATTTTATGAAGACAATTAAAAATCAATAACTTGGGAGAGTTGAAATCCACTTAAAACAAACTGGGTTTAGTTTACACAAAGTCCATTCTGTGTACTCAATAAGATGAATTATGAGTTACACTCATTATAACCACAGAGTAGGACCACTATAATGGATGGTGAAAGAGAACAGGATTGGGTGTCAGGAAAATTTGGTGCTTTTATCCTAAATCTGCCATTTATAGCATCTTATAGATGAGGAAGATGCTTCCTCATCTTCATCTGTACAGCAGGGATGATGAGAGGCAAATGGCAGTGCTGTACTAGGGGTGGGCCCGTGATAAGCAAATTACTCGTTATGGGCCTTTCATAGAAAGAGACACTCAGTGCAGGGTGGCTTGTACCACGATTGTTGGTCTATTTCCTTTCTTATAATGCATGGTACCCTAAACTGAATTGTTCTTTTCTTTCTTTTTATCTAGTGCCCTTCACTGCTTCATCATCCTGATCCTCATCTATGCCTCCCATCCAACACTGACAAGTTTATCACTTCTAAGACCTACTATCAATTGCAAAGAATTCTCTGTATTTTGTTTTCTCAAAAGTTGAACCTAAAAGTATTGTCTGCAACTGTCTTTGTACATACAGCTGGAACTATAAATATTTCCATTTGCTTCTCTGTGAGATCGTGCAAACACTGGAGCAGGGACTTGCTCATAATTCTTTCAGATCTCCCTGGGAATACTGTCCTATTGTAGAGGAAGCAGGATGAATTGACGCTACTTCTACCAGAAGTTGAATAAGCCTTTTCAGCTTGAAAAGATTATGTTGCTCAGAGACAAATTCTTGTACATATCTGAATTACGCTTACTTACACATGCTAGCTACAGAACCTGGAGTTAAATTCGGACAATTGTTGCCTTGCTGCACAGTTGCTGGCACCATTCTTTATCTGTTTGTAAATGTGGTAACAATGAGTATGAGGCTGGGTGTGCTACGGGCAGTATTTAAGCTTCTATTGACATTTGATATGCTCCTGATGTATTTGGAATGTTCAAAGCTGCTCCACATAACATTCTGAAGGAATACACCAAATCAAAGAAATAAACAAAAACATTAGGTGCTTTGTAGATGTAGATTCTCATGCTTTCCTGTAGTTTCATGGCATCTTTGTAGTTTCTTAGTGCCTCAGTTTCTGTCTACCTCTTGCACACGTTTGACAAATACACCAAGATGAAAAAGACAGAAAATGTTGTGTCTCAGGAGAGGAACTATGGTTGGAGGGCACCTGGAATAGGAAAAGCGCACATAGTAGAGGAAGAAAGGAGTAGGAAACATACCAATGTGGCTGAATTTTATACCTCACACCTAATTACTGTCTTGAAATCTTAACTGTCAATATCTTAGAATGTGGCTACATTTGGGCTTTAGACTGATGGAGCTTTAAGGAGGCGATTGAGTTAAAATGAAGTCATTAAGGTGGGCTCTAATCCAATTTGACTGGTGTCCTCATAAAAAGAAGAGACTAGGACCCAAACACACAGAAAGAAGACCCCATGAAGACATAGGGAGAAGGAGATCACCCACAAGCCAAGGAGAGGGACCTAAGAAGAAGCCTCGATCTCAGGCTTCAAGCCTCCAAAATTATGAGCAGACAAATTTCTGTTTTTTAAGCCATCCAGCTTGTGGTACTTGATCATGGCAGCCTAGCAAACCAATACATATGACTTTTTGGTACATGGTAGCATGTGAACATTTCAAAAGTAAATATTAAATATAAAAGGAAATATAAAAAGTAAAAATATAGATATTTGGGAAATAACCATACACCTCTAAAATACTGAGTATAGCTATGTTGTTATTTTATACCTTCAAAAGTGACCTATACGTCTAGTCCTGAAATGATTATTCTAATTTAAATTGCTGGATCTTGAGGTCCATTTTACTCAGAATCATTCTCTTTCAGAGAGAAGAGACATTAGACATTAGATGGGCAATACTCAAACTCTTCCTTCCAGACATTCTTAAAAGCAGCTAAGAAAGAAGGAATGCAGCAGGGAATTCACCTTAGATTGAAGCCTGAAGTTACTTGACTTTTCTTAAAGTTAGGTTTATTGCAGTATAATTACATCAAGTAAAATTCTCCCTAAGATCATACAGTTGGCTGAATGTTTACAGATATATTCAGTCAGGTAACTACCATCACATTCATTGTACAGAACATTTCTGTCATCCTCAAATTTCCTTATACTCATTTGCAGTTAATTCCCTTCACCCTCCCAGCCCATGGTAACCACTGATCTTTTTTTTTTTTTTAATATGCGGGTACCGGGAGTCGAACTCAGGACCTCGTGCTTTCCAGGCAGGCGCTTATGCTGCTGAGCTATATCACCGGCCCGCTACTGATCTTTTATCCCTATAGTTTCTCCTTTTCAGACTATAAATGGATTCAGACAATATACAGCCTATTGTGTCTGGTTTCTTTTATGTTTTTGAGTTTTATGTTTGATTCTAAAATTATTTGAATTTTACATTCAAAGCTGACACACACATATATGTATGTATGTATGAATAATATATCCATCTTCTTAGGGATGTATTTAAACCTTACATGTAAACCTTATTCAGTTAAATTACTTAAGTGCATCCTAATAATAATTGGATAAAATTAATACTATATGAAGATGTACCATTTTCAAATATAAACACATCACTGATAATTATAAAGATGTTGGGTTGGAAGACATCCCCAAGAAAGGTCAATGAAATATTCACTTAAGTACTGAAAAATATAGTATAGGGAACAATGAACCATAGCCTTTTTATGAAAAATATAGTACAGGAAACAATGAGCCATAGTCTTTTTACCTCTACCGGAGGTGGAGATCATGCCTGTTTTCTTGGGGTTTGAGACACACAATATTTCTTGGAAAATAAATAGAAAACATTTTAATAATAAATATATCTAAATAGGTCACATAATCTGCTCAATAGTGATGAATCATTGAGACAGGCTGACATCCTGAAGTTTATTACTTTATTGAGTAAGGTACTACATTACCACTGAGAGTAGTGGCTGTGGCCCCTGATATTCAGTTCATATCCACCAAACCAGTTCTTACAAATGGAGTCCTTTCTAGTTGGTTTTATACCTGGGATAGGATATGTTTAATATCTGTTTTTATATTGCTGATCAAAAAATTTCCTGTACAAATGTGCTTTTCACCTAAGGTCTGAGGTATGGATGAGATAAATAAATAAAAAAAAAAAAAGGTCAACGGGTGGAAGCTCGGGACAGTCAGCGGGACAGATCACCTCCTGGTCAGTTCTGTACAGCTTACTGCATTTACTTCTTCAAGCTTCAGCTCAAGCGTTACTTCTCTGGGCCCCTGTCATGACCCATTTCCTAGCCCAAGGTCGAATGAGTTACTCTTCTCTCCGTGGACCTCCTTTAATACTATGCACGTTTGCCACAATTAGTTCTCTGTATGTGTGTCCTCTGTTATAGTTTCATCTACTTAAGACAAGTATTGTCTTACCTCTGTCTCCCTAGATCCTGGTACATAGCGAATCTTTGATAAACATATGCTAAAGTTAGGTGGTCCTTGAAAACCGTGATAAGCCACATGTCACAGATCCATCCCAGTCAGACCTAGAGGAAGCCAAAACTGGCTTGTGCAGAGGCAAAGCAAGTTTCCTTTTTCTTTTGTGCATCAGGACTCATGTTCCCTGCCAGTCTGCCAAGCTTCTGACACAGATTCCTTCTCTGAGCCTATTTGCTTGGGCCAACAGTGAACATAGTTCCTGCTCTGACCCAGATCCACTACCCCTGCTTTCCCAGCTTACCAGGGTCTCCTATTTTGACTCCATCTATGAAACCTGATGTGTGCCCAAGGCAAGCCTGGTGAAGAGGCAGGCAGGGCAAGCTGGCACTGCCAAGCCCCAGGGTGACATCTGATTCTCCTGGCTCTCTGCAAGGAAACTGGGGGGGCCAAACAGAATAAGCATTCAGAGGAGTAAAGCTCAAGTGTCCAACGTGCGGCCCACAGCAAGCTCCAAGGCAGGAAGCAGGTACAGACATGAGCCAGAGTGGAGCCAGGAAGGAACAGATGGCTTGGACATGATGTCTGGCTGCCCCCTTGGCTATGACCAACCCATCTCAGGGGGATGGGCAAGACTGGAACAAGTGTTTGAGTAAAAGGGAAAAAAGAAAAGAAGATGTAGCTAGGTCCAAACAAGGAAAAAGGATGCATTCTCTGTAGACCCAGTAAGGGTCCTGCTGACCCCTTTAGAGTGGGTTAAATAGTTGGCCCCAAGTGATGCCACCAGGTTCTAATCTCTGGTACCTGTGAATATGAACCTATTTGGAAAAAGTATCTTTTCAGATGTTATTAAGTTAAGGATCTTGAAATGAGAGTATCCAGAATTTATAGTTGATCCTAAATCTAGTGACAGGTGTCCTTATAAGGAAAAAGCACGGGGAGATTCAGGACAAAAGCACATGAAGGGGGAAAAGCAATGTAAAGGCAAAAACAGAGATTGGAGTTATGCTGCCAAAAGTCAAGGAATGCCTGGGGCCACCAGAAGCTGGAGGGGGCAAGCAGGGATACTGTCTTGGAGCCTTCAGAGAGAGGCTGGCCCTGCTGACAATTTGATTACAGACTTTCATATCCAGAACTGGGAGAAAACACATTTCTAGTGTTTTTGCTTTTGGTTTCATTTTTTCAGTATGGAGATCAATCCCAGGGGCACTCTACCATCAAGCTACATCTCCTCACCCTCCCTTTTGAAGGCAGGATCTCAGTAAGGGGCTAAGTTGCTCAGGCTGGGCTCAAACTTGCAATCGCCCTGCTTCAGCTTCCGTGAGTGTGGAGATTACAAGCTTGCACAACCATGCCTGAATGCATTCCTGTTGTTCCAAGCCACCAGATTTGTGGCACTTTGTCAGCGTAGGTCCAGGAAACTAAGTATACTTCATTTGCTCATCTGGCAGCGAAATAGATATGAATTATAATGTTTAGGTCCATGAAGATTTTCTGAGCTTTAGGGAAAAAGGCAAAGCACAGGGGAAGTGGATGCCCCAGGACCCCACAGAAACATCTCCTGTTCTTCCAGCATTGCCAGGAGAGACCAGAAGTGTCCACAGGAAGCCTTCTAATATTTAAATTCACTTCAAGAAAGTATCTTCCACTTGACCAGAGAAGTAATAATAATTGAAATGTAATAATGAAAATTAATAGTGTTGATATATGAGCTAATTTACCAAGAGATTCCACGTATGTCCATTTTCTCTGATAAGAAAACTGAGGCACAGAATGATTTATTAACACTTATATAGTACCTTTTATATATCATGCTCTGTTCTAAGTTTACAATTATTAATTCATTAATCCTCACAATAGCCCAGTGGAGAAAGAATTATTATTTCCATTTTATAGATGAGAAAACTGAGACACAGTGGTTACATAATACCCATAATGTCACGCAGCTAGGAAGCAGAGAATCTTGGATTCAAGTCCCAGAAATCTCCCCTAAAAGATTCTGCCCTTAACCTCCACTCCATAGCTTTAGATTAAAGACTAGGGACTTGACTGCAGGTATGTCTGACCCCGCATCCCAGGCTCATCCCTCCCGTCGACTGCTAAGAAACATGAGGTGGGATCATGCCGTGAACAGTGGTTCTTTCCACATGGCGGTCCTTGCAGTTCTCGATCCTTTCAGTTACAGGCTCTGATAGTCTTTAAGCAGCATGTCTGATTCCTCCCATTGCTTACACAGTCCTGGGGACAACTGCTAGTACAAGTAGAGGTTTAGCTCAAGCCTCTGGTGGAGACTGGCGTTTGTTTTGTGGGCCAGTAGAACATTGCTCTCCCTTCTTTGCCCCATCCCTATGCTGCCCAAAACTGGTTCTCCCAGTTGTGTAATACCTGCTGCTCTGGGAGAAGACAGGAAGGTCACTGCTATAGTCTGTCCCCATGAAAACTCATGTTGACCTTTGGCTGCCAATGTAATAGTATTGAGAGATGATGGGGCCTTTAAGAGACGATTTGGTCATAGGGGACCCACCCTCATGAATAGATTAATATCTTTTTTTTTTTTGTGGGTACTGAGGGTCGACCTCAGGACCTCGCGCACCAGCAGGCGCCCATGCCGCTGAGCGATATCACTGGCCCCTTTTTCGTGTGTGGGATCCCGGAGTTGAACTCAGGCCCTCACGCTTGCCAGGTAGGCACGTACGCCGCTGAGCCATCTCATGGGCCCTTAATATCTTTCTTGAGAGATTGGTTCAAGTCTTTTGAGACTGGATTGGGTCCCTCACAAGTGATTTGGGTTTCACAGGACTTGAGCAATTGTTATAAAACTTCTGTTTGCAATCTCAGAATCTCAGTGACCCAGGCTGTAAGAATGGTGAGGAAGGTATCCTGATGATTACACCTTACCATCATTAAAGACCAAGCTGAGCTAGTATTGACAAGAACATTCAACTGGAAGGAAATAAATTAATTGTGTTATATTTGCCAATCATTCTCAAATATGTTATTTCTTTCTCTGAAGTTCCTATTAGGAAGAAAATATACAAACTTGAATTTCACAAGTGTGAATTAGTACGCATGATATCCACTCCCTCCCTGTACTGGGAAATGAACACCCAGGGCCTTTGCAGTGAGTTACATCCCAAGCCCTTTTTTATTTTGAGATGAAGTCTCACTAAGTTGTTTAATTGCCTGGGCTGGGACTGAACTTGCAATCTTTCTCCCTGAGCTCCCAGGGTGCTGGGATTGCAGGTGTGAACAGCGTGGTATTTCTTTAGCAAAGACAAAGCTTTTATTTGCTTTCAGATATTGTTCTTAGCAAGTATGGAGTCTGGGTCAAGAAATGTTAAATATTTATGCCACAACTGCACACCGAACAACTAATTCGTGAATTCAATAATAATAATTGTTACCTGTTTCTCCTCAGAGTCTGAATCATATATATCATAAACTCTATTATTAGGCTTAGTAAAAATATAGGATTATTTAGGCAAGCCAATATTCTGATAGACTTGCCACATTTCTATGCATTTTTACCAACTTTTAATGAATCTAAAAATAGTAAAGTATATTTAACACTAAAAGTCTGAGGCACACTATTTAATTTTATTTTTGGTAATTCTTAAGACATTTGACCTTTGAGTGATGATCCATGCATCACAAATGTGCGGAGATAACAGTTACTACAGAATGATAGATAAAGCCAGTTTTAGGTTGGCTATATCTATGATTATGACGTACACAATTACCCATATTTGCATACATTAACCCTGTTGAATATAAATATGAGAACTATTATAAAAATTTGTAGTTGGAGTATAACTCCTCATGGGCACAGGAAGGAGTTCACTGATTAGAATAAGATTGGATGCATAGAAAGACTGTCATCTAAGTAAGTAAAAATTAAATATACTATATTAGGTATATAATCTGATGGATGATGAAATCTGTATATACCCATGCAACTAACATAATGTTTCAAAACATAGAATATTTCCAAAGCAGGTGTTACTATTAATCCTGATATGACAACTTCACTGGAGGAAGAAACACCTACCAGATTAGTAGAGCACCCTTCTGGGTGTGTCTGGATGGGTCATGGAGGTGTGGCCTTGGTACTATGTATGGTCCCTCATAGCACTGTTCCTCTGCTCTGCTTCTCAGCTACCATAAACTAAGCCACTTTGCTCTGCCATGTCCTTCTGCCATGATGTTTGTGGCTTGGAGCCTGCTGACCATGTACTGAATCTCCTGAAAGCATGAGCTAAATTAAACCTTTCCTCCTTTAAATTGTACATGTTGGGTGTTGTGTCTCAGCAGTGGGAAAGCTAACTAGTATACTTGGGAAAGGTTTTTTATAGTTTTGACTTTCCCAGAAAGTGTGTTCAGCTTCCTGATAGGGTCATAGGTGCTGGATCCTGGGGTGGCTTCACCCTCTTCTCATTGCCATAACTTCTAGCAGCCTTCATTGCTACACATGGCTCCTTTCTTCTGCTGATACCATCCTGTACAGTTTGGGGCAGATAGAAGGGGATTTTTTTCACTGTTCAGGAAAGGGGATGTTTCCAGCTTTTTCTTCCAGGGGGTGGCTATTGGCTTCAAATGATCCTTCCTCACAACGAACACACACAATGAACACACACAGAATCCTCTTCCACTCCCACCAGAACCATTTCAGAAAACTTTGTTCGTATATCTTCCCAACACATTCCTGAGTCATAGCAGAAAGCAAGGCATATGCTTTGATTTTATGGATGGAAACCTTGAAGCAAAGTGTAGTTCAATGAATCTGACACTAATACAGAATTATTTTGACCCAGTTCATATTATTTCCCTCCAGCAGGAGGGAAAATATGGTGGAGTTGAGGAGGGAGTTATCATGTTTTTAAACCTCGCAACTGTTCTCTTCTTACTGGAAGGTCTACTCAGTAGTCCAGATATGAGGAAGCAAAAGCTGAGAGCAAACTGCCCCAGGAAGAGATAGTAGCAGATTTGGTATGCAAAGCCTTAGGTCTTGGTGATGTTTTTGGAGATTAGGAACAAGGAAGAGAGAGCAAATAGCCAAAGGTGACCAAAACTAGTCCACACAGCAGTTCTTCATATTTCTTACAATTTTACCTTCATGCTTCTTACACTTTGAAGTACAGTTCGAACTTCAACAAATTAGTAATTTAATATAAATACAGATTGATGCTTTCAGTAAAACTCAGCATCAAAAGGATAGTGATGAAAAAGTTAAAAGAAGACATTGAATATTCTGGGAAGTCCCCTCTTTCCCCTCTAAATATTGTCCTTTGAGTTAGCTGATTGGCTTTGTTGAAATAGCCACATTTACTTGTTAGCGGAAATATATATTTAGAGGTCTAGGAAATTACACAAAGGATTTTCCATGCTTTCAGCCAAGAGAGGTGTAGCCCAGTGTGTTAAATTTGGTGAAAGGAATTGTGGGGCTGAGCGAGTCAGGAGACAAGGGCAAGGAGAAATGGTCCCACTCTTCAGCTGTTCTTATTGGCTGGCTCATAGTTTACCTCATCGCCTTAGCATAATGACTATGCTGTGGGATTTGACAGTTGCAACATCTAATCTGCCTGAAAAGCTCTTTCTTGTTTCTACAAAGTTCCACTGTACTCCAACCACAACTTTAATTACTGGTGTTCTCAAGAGAACTAGGAAGATGTTATTCCATTCACTGTGGTTCCATCCATTCAGCAATGAATGAACAATCCAGCTTTTTACGGGTGACTCCCCAAACAAGCATGAAACCCCAAAGCATGAGTGAAATACTCATCATACAACACAAGCTGGGCATGCCTCCTCTTTTTTGCTCCTTATGCAATATTTTACACTCATACAAATCCTGACTAAAACTTTCTCTGATGCCTTCTTCTAACTCACAAGAACACCCATTTACTCCTTTGTCGACAATCAAGGGCTTTATTTGGCCGTAATTGTGGAAGAAGCATCAGCAGGGTTGCTTAGCAGCAGAGTGGTTTATTAGAAACAATTTTCTGTGAGGAAGGCGTCCCTTATTTTCCTGAGAATTTCTGTCTTCTGGTTGACTTGCTAACTGGACTACACTAAAGATTTTCTTCTTGTACCTGTGGGAAGACTGGGAGAGATAAATGATGGGAAAGATCTGATGCTAGAAAGCAGATGAGACACACTTAAGCAACCAGGGCACCAAGTTTCTTCCATCCAAAGCCTCTAATTAGGAAATCTGACAGTTGCCTTGGCTGAGTGTCCTTTGGCCTGCTGTTGAGTTTCATGATGAGGTCTGGCAGGACAAGGAAGAAGCTCATGTGTTGTGCTGGTGGTGGGGCCAAGTCAACTCAGGAAACAATGTGGACTTGAGCTATCACCTAGTGACTTGACGTATCACGATTGCCAAAGGCATTTAGTTGAACTATCTAGACTAGCAACTATGCTCATGGAACCAGAAGGTAAGAAATATAGCAAAGCTATCTGTGTGGTTGGGGGGCAGTGACAGCCATCGATATTCATTAAATGATTATTATGTGCTAGTCACTGTTTAAAAAATACATAAAATTACACTAAAATAAATAGCATGAGTTTAACTCATACTGTTTTTAGAGATGTAACAAAAACTGAGTTAAATTCATGACCACCATTATCTGCAAGGTGCAAAGATGGGATGTGAACCCTATCCGTCAACAAACCCGTCAACCGTACTATTCAGGCCATCAGTCTCATATGATTGCGACCTTGGGGGACTTATGGTCCCAGTGCTGGGTTTTCTCCTTTTTTTTTTTTTTTAAAGGGAGCCAGTTAAACTGTAATTTTTGAGAAAATTATGAATTTTTACATTGTTGATATATCTAGCTTAAAAATTTTTTTTAAAAAGAACCAAAACACTATAGGTCAACTGCGTATGGGCTGAATGTGTCAGGGATTATTTCCTTTTCAATCAAGGTCATTCAGTCATTGTTCAACCTGCAATTCTGTGCATGTGTGGGGCAAATCTGAGCCAAGGAAATGGAAATGGAAACAGGAACCCACACCAGTTCTATTTTGGGAAGTGCCCATGGAAGAAGCTTTGCAATATTGTGTCATATGTAGGGTTTGCTAGTGTTATCAGAAACCTAGGGGTAACATGGATTAAGAGTTTAGATTTGTTAAGGAGTCCAGACTTGTACTGTAATCATACAGTTAAAATATTCTCAAACATCATAGTGTTTTGTGGGTTCAATGTGAAATGAAATATTGCCTGCTCTGTCCTCAGGCTGGCTCATTTTCTGGCCATAAGTCGATTCTCTCTTCAGTTAAATCTTATGTCACAGACAGTGTGTGTGTGTGTGTGTGTGTGTTTGTAATATATGCCATAGAGTTTAAACAATCAGGAAGCATCACTGTGCTCTGTTTCTTAAGTTATATGAAATTCTCTGACTTAGCATCAAACCTTCCTCTTTTTAATGAATGGGATATATACACCCTTACATTAATCTTTTAATGTAAGTTTTCTGCTCTTCCCTTTATCAGATAGTAGGATATCATTCCCCTGCATTTTTCCACATTATTCATGGATCTTTTCATTAATGACAAATCAGTAGCTTTCATTTATTTATCCATTCCAGTTCTCTTTCTGACCTCCAATCTCACATAGGAGTTTAGTAAAATTTTGGTTTCAATTCATTCAATCATGATTTGTTATTTGTTTGGAAAGGTTCCTAGGGAGAGGACATAGGGGCTACTAGGGTGACCCACTTGTCCTACTCTGCCTGGAACATTCCCAATTTTAGCACCAGGAGTTCTGTGTCCCAGGAATCCCCGCAGGCCTGAGAAAAACAGAATGGTTGATCACCTGAGACCCAGCACAAGTAGAGTTGTCTGTCCAGGCAGAATGAAGACTCTTCTTCACATGGGTAAGAACATGGAGAAGAGGGAGGGAGATGGTGCTTGGCTTCATATGGGTAGGTAGGTGTAGGAGCGGGAAAGGGGAGGATTTCTTCTAAAATTACCTCAGTATTTCTACTGGATCCATATAAGGTCATCTGCTGAAAGGAAGGTGAGTGGTGGTGGAAGAATTATCACTCAAAGAATCTCGGTTCCTTTCTTGTTCTAACATAATTTGACAACAACTTATATTAGGTGCATCTATGCTTTGCCTCAGTGTAATCTGTCACTTCTGGGAGAATGGAAATTAACAAAAAGTAACTACAAAAATGAAGTAATTATATATTTATTTTCAAAACCAAAAGGCACATTCCAAAGTTGTAGTCTATGAAGTTGAGGCACCATGACTGTAGAAGTGCCTGTCCAGTAACTGCCCTTTAGTAACCACTTGCCCTCAACCATCCTACTGCTCTCCCCGCTCCATGCTCTAAACAACGCGCTGAGCTTAACGGCCACTCGAAAGTGGGGAAATGTGCTCGTTAGGCAGGGAGGGAAGCACTCCAAATCTGTACCAGCCAAGGTTCTCCAGACAATATCCTATCTTATCCTATCTATCTATGCATCTACCTAGTAATAGCTTGATCGATCATTGATATATAGATATATAGATCTACAAAGAGATCTTTATGGGAATTGGCTCAGACAATTATGCAGGCTGAGAAGTTCCACAGTGCGCCATCTGCAAGCTGGAGGACCAGGAAAGTGGCAGAGTAAATCAGTCTAAGGCCAAAGACTGAGAAGCGGGAGAGCTGCTCATGTTGTCCCTGGAGTCCAAAGTCCTGAGAGCCTGGAGCTCTGGCATCCAGGGGAAAATGGATCCCAGCTCCAGTAGAAAGTCATTTGAACTGTGGTCCTAGAAAACCCACTGGAAAACAAATGCCACCAGGCTAGAAGAGGAACCGAAGAAAGGTGAGTGACACTCGATAGGTGACCTTTGACAAATGCCCAACTTTTCTTTCTGCCTCTATGCTTCCCTCTGCAAAGTTAAAGGGAGGTCTATGGGAACTGTAAGATTCCTCATGCATCTTAGAGCTCCAGCCCTTTCTGAAGAATTGTATGAGAGGAGAACAGTTACAGAAGTACTATCAACAAATGTTAGAAATCTTTGGTATGCCATGTCAAGGAATTTGCCAGGGTTCCCCCCAAAATTAGCATTATAAATAGGATGGAACAAACCCCACAGCACCAAAGACCAGGCAGCACCTTAAAATTTTGCAACACGGGAGTTTTCACAGCTCAAATAAGAAGCAAACTTTTCATTTGACGTTTTTATAACTTATAAAACGTCATCATCTAGAACAATAGCTTTTGGACTGAGAAGCACTTGAACATAATAATGTCCTATTTGATCCTGATACAATCTTGAGAGGCAGAAAGCATAGGTTCTACGGTCCCCATTTTATGCCGAAGAAAACTGAGTTTCCAAGTAGTTAAGGTCGTGGACTCTTTTTTCATAAATCTCTATAACTTCTGAAGACAGTGGGGTCAGTGGAGTCTTACTGCTGAGCAGCCATGTCAGAAGTGGGAGTCCTGGGTGGAAAGTGGTGGGACCCACGGAACACACTGTGCCCCCGCAGGTTGGAGCAGAGTCCTGCGGTTGTGGTAGTCCTGCCCGGGAAAGGGCGTCCCTTGGCACCACCAAAGAGACGTCACAGTAGGTTTGCAGGTAGTCTGCTGTCTGTGTGCTGACTCTGCTAGGACTGTGTCCTAATCAGGTCTCTTTCTAAATGTTCCAATGCCAGCTTTTTCCTGGGAGGCTGTGGGTAGAAATGATAGAGGAGTCTATGCGGACTTGTGCTTTCTTGTTGTATGCTGTTATGTGAAGCTGGGTGTTACTGTACCATTTTTTGCTGCTGTTCAGAGGTTTTTGTACCCTATGCATTATTATTCCAAAAATAGACCCATAATGTATTCTTGCACACTTGAATTTAATTAAGAACCTTTTTACTGAAATGGATGTGGTTTTTTTCTTTCTGGCCAGGCCAGATGAGAATCCCAGATGAGATTTTTGAGTGATGTCTAAGCCAATATCTTTGATCTTTTTAATATTTATAACCAAGGGGTCCCTCTCTGAGATGGTGATTTATGACTCTGACATACTTTCCCTGGCCACTCTCTGGTCATAAGGAAACATGTGGAATCTCACAGAGGTAACTGCTCTGAGGAATCTAGGTGGAGCCACACTGCCTCCCCCAACCTCACCAGCATCCTGACAGGATTCAGAATGGTTACGTGTTCAGCATTCTTTTTTTTTTTTTTTTTTAATGTGGGTACCAGGAGTCAACCTCAGGACCTCACGCTTGCCAGCAGGCGCTTATGCCGCTGAGCGATATCACCGGCCCTTTTTTTCCTTTATGTGGGTTCCGGGAGTCAAACTCAGGACCTTGCTCTTGCCAGGCAGGCGCTTACACCGCTGAGTCATTTCACCAGCCCATGTTCAGCATTCTGAGGGCTGGCTTAGGATCATCCAGAACCCTACATAATCCTTTCATAACTTGGAGGTTGGTGGCGGGAGTAAATCATCCATACTGTGGCCCATTCCTGGCTTATTTGACCTGTTCAGCTCCAAGGACATTGTGGGATCCACATTTTGTGTCCCAACAGGACTTAGAACAAAAGCTCATATGCTGTTCTATCCTGTAGTGTTTCTGTTTAGCAACACCTCATTGTTGAAATGCTGCTGCCTAAAGTACAGAGAAGTTTCAGGAACACAACCAATTATTACCAATAGCATATCTTATGCCCTCTGCTTGCCTCATTGTGACACCCTTACCACCTGCACCTGGGCAGGAAGAGCCTGCGCCCTCTACTCAGCTGTGGGTACTCACCCAGCTGCGGGCTCAGACTTAATCATACAACCAGAAGACCTTACCTCTTTGGTTATGCCACGATTAGGAGAAGGATGCCTCTCTTTGGATTTGGAGCTCACTGCATTTAGGGTGGGAAGTTTGGGTAGCATTGATGGTGGATGAGACTGCAGTATTTATTCATTCATTCATACCTCCCTCCAGTCTTCCCTCACATAGTAACTGAGTGCCCATATTAGGCATCCAGTGGTCAGCATAGAAGATAAGTCTTGAGGAGAGCTCCTGGTTCCATAGAACAGCTCAAGGAATTTCATCCATTTTGCTTCAGTGGGTTAGTAACTGCCAAGAGCCTGTTGGTGTTCAAGGGTCCTCACTAAGTTTAGGGAGTTCTGGCCCCCTCCCCTGTGCTCTTAGGAGCCTGGCCCTGGTTGGGCTTGAGTGAAGAGCAAGGCCCTTCAAGAGCCACTGTCCATGCTCCCTAGATGAGTACTATGCATGGGAGGGGCTTGCGCATGGAGCACTCCAAAGGCTGTGTCACCATGCGCTCCAGCCACAGAGGTTTCATCACCAAGAGAAGCTGAGCCGTGAGCTTGTTGCTAAGCAGTGGCTGTTTATTTTTATAAATGAGCCTTGTGCTTAATTTAGAAATCTGCTTTTGCTTTTTCTTTCTTCTTTCCAGCATCATCTGGGTGTCTGGCACCATTAAAGAATTGCATTTCTGAACCAACAAGAGCTTGTTGGGGGGGGCAGGAAGAAGGCTTGAGAGAGGACTGATGCCAGCCAGGCTGCCTCAAGGGGAGTTGGAACACGAGGCCATGCCATTAGCGTCCTGTTTGGCTTCTGTGTGAGATTCATCTGTGACACCTACACAGTCCTTGCTTGGAACAGCAAGATAAAAAGCAGCCCTGGTGCCTGCTCCTGTTCTGACGAGCCCACACTGAAATACAGCAGAACAGAAGGCAAGGCCACACAGAAGAGGACCCAAGTCAGGTGCAGAAGCAGGTGACATCTGGACTCTCCATGCTTTGGGAACAGCTATTTTAATAGAGCCACTTTACTGCAGCTATTTACTGCAGCATGGAGATATTTTTGTTTGGCCCCAAAATTTAGCTGACAAATGATCAGCTTTTTTTAAAAAATGATGAGTAAAATGGGTATTTTATACTCCATCCATAAGTAACACCAAACCCTGATCTTCACACTTTTGTAATCCCATATGAGGCATCAAGAATGTATGGATTTGGGGCAGGTGAAAGAAACGGTTGGTAGAGGCTGAAAATGGGAGAAATATCAGAAACCAGGTAATGCTCCAGAATGCAGTGTCAGGAATAAGGTGACCATCAGAATTAGCAGCAGATCAGGACTACAGCAGGGTTAGGAGGCCTCTGAAGTAAAAGAAGGGTTAATCGAATATATAGGCAGGACAAGAGTAGCAGACAGGGTTGCCGGTGAGATGGCTCAGCGGCTTAAGCGCCTGCCCGGCAAGCGCGAGGGCCCGAGTTCAACTCCCGGAACCCACATACGAAAAAGGGGCCGGTGATATCGCTCAGTGGCATGGGCGCCTGCTGGCACACGAGGTCCTGAGGTCGACCCCCCGGTACCCACAAAACAAAAAAAAAAAGAGTAGCAGACGGAATGAGAGGCAGAAAGTTAGGTATATAAAATACAGTGGGCATGCATTTTGACTCACCTGTTTACAGGGTGCTGTGTCAAAACAGTTGTGTCTGAACAGCTGCATGAAATTGTTTTTGCAAGAATAGTCCACGTAGGGTACAGAAGAGCTCATTTATCTTGGCTCTCCCATGGATAGTGTCTGATTCATAAATGTCTACACATTTTACTTTAGGGGCTGTCTGAGCCTCAGTTGCCCATATAATATACAGAGGATTACTGCCCTTCCCTTTTCCCCACATTTTTCTCTACCTCCAAGCAGCATGATGAGGGATGAGCAAGCAGCTTGTAAAACTGTTCTGGACCACCTGAGAAGCTGCTGTGTAAATGGTAAGTGTTGGTCTAGATGAGTCCTCTGTGAGTCAAGGATTTTGAAGCTGTGCAAGTGTGGGTGTCCCTGCTTGGTGATTCATGTGTAGTGGTGCCTTTGGCTGGAAAGGATGGCGCATGATGACTTTGTTCCTGACTCTGAGGAGAACTGAGTACTTAAGCAAATGCAGTAGATTGAGGATCTTGGGCAAGGGGATTAGATTTGAAGAGTTGAAAGGAGCCTGACATTTCAGCTTGTAATCTAAAGTTTTGTTTTACAGCCACATGCAGCAGCATATTTGTGCCCAATCATCAGCCCGCAAAGAAATTTCTGAATTGTTTTCCCATTTGTCAAACTTGCTGAAGTCCTCTGGAGGCAGTTTCAGGGTTAAAGGTTGAGGGAAGAAGAATGCTGTACCAGATTCCAATACTTTCTGTGTTGGTTGTTGTCTTAGTTACTTTTCTCATTTCTGAAACAAAATCTCCGACACCTACAAGTTAAAGGAGGAAAAGTTTATTTTGCCTCACAGTTTGTAGATGTTTCAGCCAATAGTGGGCTGGCTCCAAGGCAGGGTGGCATGGCAGACGGGAAACCGTTCATGGCAGAGCAGCAGCAGTAAGCCTCCCTTTCCTTTTATCCCATTCAGACTACAAGCCTTTGGGGTGGTGCCAGCCACACCCAAGGTTAGTCTTCCACTATCCACACCCAGAACTATGCTTAACCAACCTAGTTACCACACACCTTTAATCCCAGTATCACACAGCCATTATCCAGCCACCTCCCAAAAGCCCTACCTATCAGGGCATGAGCCTTTGGGAGGATATCTAGACACAAGCCACATCAGTTGTTCTCAAGGGGAGAGCTTTTGCATCACAAGATGAACCTTGCTGCTTTGGATGGAGTGTCCTTTGAGGATTCATGCAAGGAGGCAGCAGGACCAGGGCCTCAACTTCCAGCACTTATGCTGGAGCCACCATGCAGCTGAGCAGGTGCCTTTCCTGGAGTTCTCAGAGTGGCGGGGAAGGACACATGTGTCTGCCATTCGGCTGCTCCGACCCACTTCCGACTTCCACCCACTCCTATTTTAAGAGCCAGAGCACCACCTCCTCTGGTACAGTTAATCTTCGTGCTTACCACCCATCCATTTTTCTTTGTTATTTCTCACCATGTCCCTGCTTTCAGATTTCTTATGGATTCCTTTCTCAGGCATCATGTTTAGATTCCCTCCTCACATTGACTTCCAAATGCCAAGAACTACTCTGTTCCAGCAGGAGGATAGTATTTGGCTTTAAAGAGAGGACAAGCAGTAGCTTCTCTCCATTAGTGTTTGGGTTTATGTGGGAATCTATTCTGGGAACTGTGCAGCATTTTCCCCAGCCTCTCCCCCACCTACTCTCTGTCCCACAGAGTCATTTTGTGTTCACTGTATTCAACTGGAGGGTGATAAGGGTCTTTCTTTTTGGGCCTCTGTAGAAGGACTCAGCATCCCTCTTCCAGCACGTCTTCCTCAGGATGTATAGGCTGGGCCCACAGAGAATGTTACAATGGGCCTTGTTACCATTGTTACGGACTTTAGGGGGACTTGAACATTATCCCGTGTCTGATTGTGTGATAAATCTGGAGTCCTTTTTCAGAACAAGTAGTTTTCTTTTTAAACCCTTGGGCTCCATGTTCATCCTTTATCATTTCCCAAATTTCTGACAAGCATACCTAGATTTAGCTAGAGGGTTTGGATCTAGCCAACACTTGCTTCTCTGTTGACATCACAAAGAGTTTAATGACACATACTAAGCATAGTTGCTAGTGCCCTCACTGCCCCCTATTAATATTTTAAGGAAGTAGTATTGCTCCATCCACTACTTTGTATAGTGATTCATAAATTTGCTGTTTAAGCAAAGTAAGAGACTAGGGGATCTGGCATACCTGAGGCATCAAGGAATCCTGATGGATGTGCCATCCCAAGAGGACTTCTTGTGTGGCTCCAAGTGGCCTGGCCCCAGCCTGGTCTTCCTGGACCTATTGCAAAGAAAGACCTAGATCAGAGGACATTCTGTGCTCCCAGGGCAGAATGGTGGATGAGGCAACACACCTCCCAAATATTAATAGGGATCAGTGGTGGCACTAGCTTGGAGTGAAGGGAAGGAAGGCTTTTAGAGGTAAGCAGCAAGACTCCTGCTTCCCTAAACACAATGTAAGTAGGCTCAGGCTGATCCTGGTCAGGCTCCACAGAGCATCTTTTACTTGTGAGGTTGCTTCTAGGTACATGATTGGCTCCTCTGAGTGTTTCTTCAACTCAAAGTACATAGGGCAGGTGTTGTTACTCTAATTTCACCAACAGCGAAATTAAGTTCCAGAAAGTTTAGTTAACCTCTTTAGAGCCAACTAAATAAATTATGGGTGGGCTTGAGACATGAAACCTCAACTTCCTGACATCTGCTCCAATTTTTTCCATTACTCTGTGCTGCTTTTCAGCAAGGCTTAACTAAAACAGCCAAAGCAAGTCTCAGCCCTTTCAGCAGGGCAGAAGTCAGGAGCTGGCCTAGATTTACAACGAGTAGCCAGGCACTGGGAGGCTGCAGGTGCTATTTCCACCTGCTCAGATGGCAAGGCAAGGCTGCATGGCTCAGCAGGGAAGAGGCTCTCTAGGAGCTTACTGTTTATGAGCTGCAGGAGGGGACTGCAAATGAGAGGGAGGCGGGGCAGTATGTGAGTGTGTGTAGGTGCACTTGTGCACACACACGCTTAGGCATGGAGGGGGAAGAGTTGTTCTTACCACCGTGGCTATCACCATGGATGGATGGATGATGGGTGGATGGATGGATAGGTGAATGGGTGCATGGTGCAGATTTTCTTTGAGAGCATCTGCAGCTTCACAGGCACATCATCCAGCTTTAATGTCTCAGCCAGGAGGTTCTCTCTGGCCACAAGGAATTTGTTGAGGCCCTACAGGGAGCAGCCCAGAGGAGACTCAAAGTAAAAGATGGCTGGAGCAACTCTTAACCAATGAGGAATGGAGCTGGTGAAAAAATATCTCAGTGATTTTGCCCATTTGCAGGACAATTGCAGCATGTTTGACAGTATCTTTAGTCTCTTGCGGGCGTGAGCCTCATTTGCTCTCAGCCATACCCTGCACATTAACACACCTTTTATTGGCTTTCCCCTCTTGTATCTTGCTTCCTCAGTCCACACCATGTTCCCTAGGATCATATCCTCAAGGAACATGTGCACTCAGATTCCCTCTTCAGGAATCAAAACTAAGACCATGTCCAGTTCCCACCCCACCAGAGTGCCTCTTATATAGTGGGCTCAATACAGCCAGGTTCCTGCTAAGACTGGCTGCTGTGATTTTGTAGGCTGGACTTTGCCCCTTTTGGGCCATTGGCCCAGAAGACTGTGAATCTGGCATAAATAATGACAGGGTTCTTCAGATTGGAAGCATCTCATCTCCTATAAACCCAGGAAGGCCCTGCAGCAGGATGGCATAGATAAAGAATAGAGAACAGGACTCAGTGTCTTTAAAAGCAATGCCAAGGGCTGGTGAGATGGCTCAGCAGCATAAGTGCCTGCCTGGCAAGCGTGAGGTCCTGAGTTCGACTCCCGGAACCCACATAAAGGAAAAAAAGGGCCAGTGATATCGCTCAGCGGCACAAGCACTTGCTGCCAAGCGCGAGGTCCTGAGGTCGACTCCCAGTACCCATATAAAAAAATAAAAAAATAAATAAAATAAAATAAAAACAATGCCAAGTTGAAGCAAGCTCGGATTTTTCTTATGCACCACATGGACTTCTGAGCAGGTGCAGGCCCAGTGACTCCTCGTCACCTGTCAGCTAGACAGACCCTGGCTTTGGGTTCACTTTGGGCTCACTTGCATTGGGCATGTCTGGATTGACTTACTCTCCAAACTGCTCTTGCTGCAGCCGCAGGAAAGTCTGCTAGGACATCGGAAGGTGGTGGGAGATTCTGTGGAGTGGGTCAGGCTCCTGGATGTCGTGTTCTTATCATTCTCTTGGGTTCCAGCAGGCTGCAGATTGGACTTGCAACAAGTAGACACATGAGAGCAAACGTGTGCTTCTAATATTTCATAACCTGCCTCCCACAAAACAGAAGGCTCCCTTCCCTTTGCATTCTTCCCTGCCTCGTTTTTGACATTTTTAACGTGGTGAGTATACAGCCGACTTTGCATTTCCGACACCTCCCACTTGAATTGGCTCCTGGTCCCTCCAGGCGTGAGAAGCCCAGTTGTGTGTTCTACCCAGAAAATATCCGGGCTCTCTTCCAAGCAGGCTACACTTCTCCTGCCTTGACCTTTAGGGCTGCCATTTCTTTTTCTCCTCTGCTGTAATAAATCAGCATCAGTCAAGATTCGCTGCTTCCTGAGCAGAGTTGGGGCAGCTGATGCTGGGCTGGGAAATTTTTCCTGCATGCATTGGATGAAAAGCAAGCACCACCCTTCTGTTACTGCTCCCTGGCTTTGTAACAGTGTGAAGGAAACAAGAGCTGGAGCCCAGCCTCTGTTCCGAGGCCTCTCATGGAACCTGCACAAAGCTGAGCATATGGTTATTTTTTCTGCTTAAACCAGGAAAAGTAATGATGTCCCTTTTCTGGGTCCTTCCTTGTTTGTGGCCTAGGCCTGAGTTACTGGTTCAGTGCAGAGGGTCTAGTGTGGAATGGGACAGTAAGTAGCAGAGGAACACAGAGGCTGGGCCAGTTCTGTCCTTCCTGCCTCTTCTCCATGCTATACTCTAGAATCTGGGTTTAATCCAGCCAGGGAACAAAAGGGGAGCAAAGCTTTCTAGAGCCCAGAGGCAGATGCTAAGCAATGCCCAAACGTATGTTTGTAGGAAAGGCTAAAGTCAACAGAAAGAAGGAACAGGAAGGGAGAAAAAGCAAGTGGAGAGAGGAAAAAGAGAAATGCATACACAGAGGAACTGTTACACTGAGGAGTGGCTGACTGCCGCTTACAACTCTTTGAGAGGCACTGATGCCATTTGTCATCCATTCCTGTTTCTAAGTGGAGTCAGGAGCTGGTGAATGTTGTTCTGGCTCCCAAGAAGATACTGAGCTTGGATTTTAGAACTGTGTTGCTTCACAGTTCCCTAGATAGAAATGAGTGAGACTGTACTTACTCAGCCACGAGAATGCTTGACCAAAGGGTTTTCTTTTCTTAAAAATCACTCATGTAAATATACAATTCTATGGTTTTTCTCCAATTCACCCTACAACTTGAAAGCACACTATAAATACTCCCCACAAAGGCAATTTTAAGATACTAGTTTAGAAGAAACTATGGCAGATGAACTGATCATAATTCTTGGCACACAGTTGGTATTCAATAAATGTCTGAAGTTGAATTAGTGAATGAATGACAATGAGAGATATAAGAAAGAATATTTCGACAGGAAGACACTAGAGCATCCAACACAGATTGCTTTCAGAACATTTCATTGTTTTTGTTCTAGACACCGGAGATGCAAGGATGAGTGAACTCTCAAAGTAGATGTCACTGTTCGTCCTGTGGTCACACGCACACTCCGAGATGTAAGGGCAAGGAAGATACGTATAGGAAACAGTGATGGAGGGGTCCAGTCTGCCCAGAGGTCTCTAGGGAAGTGAGTTCTGAAGCTGTTGAGGAGGCCTCCTCAAGTAGACCAGGCCCTGGAAGACAGAACGCCAGGACAACATAAGTAGAATTAACCTGGTGTGTCAAAGAGCTGCAGTGTTGAGTATGGCTGCAACGCACGGAAGGAGCGGGGGTATGTCGACCAGTGGAGCTTGGGAGAAGGCAGGGGCCTTGCTAACCACCAGCTTTTGCTGGTCCCTATAGGTTTTAGAATCTCTTCTCTGAGACCAAACACTGGCAGCAGAAGCTTTCATTTAATTAATCTTCCTGGAAAGCTGAACCACATATATAAGTTGTGGCTTTGTCGCTGGGGAGTGTGTATCTCCATGTCGCCTTAGGGCTCCTGACTGATAGTAGAGGGGAGCGATCTTTTACCTTCTATGAACCTCACCTTGTTTCTAGTCTGTATTCCTTCTCTTTCCTGTGAGCTATCTCGGGGCAAAATCCCTGAGCAGAGTGAGCACGAGAGGACTTTACTGGATGAATGGATGGATGGATGTTCAGGAGTCCTACAAAAGCCCCAAAGCCCCACTGTTCTCTCCTAAAAGGGTAAAATTTATTTTTTTCATGAGTATTCCTTGTTTATCTCACCTTGCAAGTCTCCCACATGTGCAGAGCCCAGAAGAAAATCAGCCTGGAATGTAGGAGACAAGGTTGGTGCACCCAAGAACTCAGCAGGAATGTCAGCCAAGGCTGTATCCAAAGAGTGGCTATTATAGGCTCTGAGGCCCTGAGAGGGCAGGGTGGGAGGCCTGCACCCCCCTTCCACCACCACTCCACCCTGCAGTGTGGGGCACTGTGCACACTCCTGCTGCAGGATGCCTTGGGATCCAAAAGATTTGATAAAGCCTGAATCAGAGGAAATAAAAGGCAATCATGTTCCTGAATCCTGGGCTCCTGCCACCCTGCAGCTCCCTGGGGATATACTTGTGGTACTTGCATGTTTTTCTCACAAAGGCCTAGAGGGAGAAAAACAGCCACTCAACATCTAATAAATTATCCACCAGGTCACCGCTTCTGCTGGCCCCGTTCTGACACTTCTCCCCGACTGTAGACAATAATTATCCTCTAATTGCATAGACGATCTTGCTCATGAAGCTACAGCAACAATGAAAAGCTGTCGTCTATTACTGTTTGTTCTGAATGCTGATTTGAGCTGAATTATGCTTCAATTGCACGAATGAGTCTATTCTGAAGAGCAGGGCCCTTCCCCATGTAACACCCCCCAGTGAGGCCTTTGGAGGCCTGGGAGGGTATCACAGCATGTTTCTTGCTTCCCTCTTGGCCTGGGGGCTTCACAACTTCAGGGTGGTCACTAATCAGGCCCTCCCCAAACAGGGCCTTGCAGTGGGGTCCTTGTGCGTCTGAGGGCCACCCACCAGGTGTGGATGGAGAATGACTACAGGAAGGAGCGAATGGATCCACGGCCCTGCCACTCTAACAAGTGGATTTCCTGGGAATTCAGACCAGCTTTTGACCCTGGGCACTTTATTCTCTCTTTTTTAAAAACAGAGAATTGAATTGCAGAAATTATCATAAGTCATCAACATAACGAAACAGTACTTATTAGATGCTTTATAGTCATTGCTTGGTGCTAGATGCTATACAATTTGAGAAGGTTATTTCCTGCAACATGAGGGCTGATGCTGTGTGCAAGATGCAGGGCACCTATGGGACTATGAGGCAGTGGTGTTGGGCATACTAATGAGTATGATTTTCAGATGGCATCAAAAGGAGAACATATGAGAGCGATACCTGAGTGGGAACTGGAGGTCAGGCTTGGAGATACAAGTCTCAGCTGATTTGTTGGTTCATTTATCCAGTTCCATTTATTGAGGACCTACTAAATAACAAGTACCCAACCAGATACCTAAGGTTTTTAAAAAAGAAAAAGCCATTGCATGTGGTTTTGAGAAGCTCACAGTTTGGTGAGAATTAAAGCCTGTATGCATTACACAAATATTGAGAATACGATGGTTCCTAGAGAGTAAGGTGTGTGAGGACAGCAATGGGGGACTGATGGACTCAGCCTGAGGAGTTGGAACCCGGGTCTGAGCTGGGCCTAGAAATGTTGATGAACTAGGAAAGCTTTGCTAAGGGCATTTCAAGCCTGGAGTTTGGAAGAACATGGTACAGTTGAAAGAATGTGAAATAGTTCTATGTGATCAGGGAACATCAGAGGTAGATATAATGACAGGATGAGACTGGAAAGAGGCCAGGACTTGTTCTGGAAGTTTCCAAGTCTGCTGTGAAAGATGTGGACTTTAAGTGAAAAGAACATGTGAAGAGACTCACTCTGGCCATGTGGAAAGGATGGATTGAAGGGAAGGTGAGGGGCAGTATTAGTGGGGCTGGAAGAGAAGCTTCCAGGATACATAGGTGATGGAGTCATCTCCATTCTTATCTTTCCCTTTTTCTCTCTTCAGTACTTTTTAGGTTATACTCTACACAGTTGATTTTCAATTTGATTTTCTTAGTTTTCTTACTCTAAGCCATGCATGTCCCTCAGGCTCTGCATTCTATTTTCTATTTCTGAGATGTCAGGCTGCATAGCTTCTTGTGTCCTTGGCTGAAGTTGAGGGAAGCCACATTAACTGAGGTTAATGGAAGTTTCCCATCACAAGCTAGACTCTACTTGAAGTTCCTCCTTTGTGACCTAAGCAATCTACTTATGTTTTCCCTTTGCAAGTTGGTAGACTCTGACCCTAAGTTTGAGGATCTTATTTGCTTGAGGACCTTTACCTCTCCCTACTTTCTCCATCAAGAGTGTTAATAATTCAGGGGCCCAGAGTTTTTGGACACCTGCTGTTTACATATCACATCAGATCACTATGCCAGGTTGTGTTCAAGAGTCTGAACTGTGAGTCTCAGCAAAAGTCTTTTTTAGTCTCTCCAGCTGCCAACAATGCTTGCTGCTGGGATGGCCTGCCTACGTGTGGTTGTGAAAACGAATCTCTTTTAAAATGCTTGCAAAGCGTGATGCACATCAGTCATCCGGTCTCCCAGCAACCTACCAAAGAATACAAACAATAGAAAGGCTAGTCTCTAGAACACTTTCCAGATAATAAATCTCCAGCCATCCTGAGGAAGCAGCCTTTCCCTTGGAGATGGTAAATCCATTTGCTTAAAAACACACAAACATACATTTCTCTGAGCCTATTTCCCAGTTTTCAGTGGTAACATATTCTGGAGATGGAATAAAGGAAAATAATAGATTGATTCAGCACATCTTATAAATGTGTTTCTCTGTCGGATATCATACTGGGTACTAAAGAGTTGCAAAGAAATCAAGACTTCCTCTTACCTCATGGAGCTTACATTCTACTGGGATCTGCAGAGCTGGATTAGGAATGAATTTAAGAAGTACTATCTGAGATTATAGTCCTTCCCACCCATGCCCAGATAAAAATAAAAAACACAGACCTTATGTGTATGTAAAAAAAATCACAGATTTTCTGGTTGCAAAAGTCTGGATAAGTTCATGGAATTGAAGATGAACTTATCTCATATTTTGGTGCCCTTGTTTTATTGATGCTTTAAGCACAGGCTTTGTCTGCCTACTAGCAATCAGGAGAAGATATAACTAAACACACCAGAAGATATAAGATGAAAACCACATGGTAGATTCCTGTGTCACTTGGGGTTTCCTGAAGAAACAGAACCAGAAAGAAATGTCTATATCTATACTTACAAATATATAGATATATAGAGAAAAAGATTTTGAGACATTTATTTCAAGAAACTGGCATAAGTGCTTGCGGGGGTGGCTGGCAAGTCTGAAATGGAGAGGGCAGGCGAGCAGCCTGAAAACTCTCATGCTATAGCTGAATGCTGGGGTGGAATTTCTTCTTCCTCAGAGAAACCTCAGTTTTGCTTCTAAGGCTTTCCACTGATTGAATGAGGCACATTCAAATTACTGAGAATAATAACACTTGAAGTCAAGTGATGTACAAAATATAAATATCTCACAACACCTACATTAGCATTTGATTAACTGGCTATAAACGAGACAAAGTGGGACATAAAATGGACCATCACAGTCTCCAAAAACGGTACAGCCATGAGCACTGTTGGATGGATGGTCAGGAGCAGGAAGCCCAGGATGTGACCACTGAAGAGAATTTACAGATCGCCAAATTCAATCTCCTCCATGCACAGGGAAAGGGTCTGCAGGTGTTTGGTTTGCACGAGATTTAGGGAACAAGTTTTCCTAGGCCAGTAATGATTTTATGTGAAAAATTCAAGAGGAGTTTTACAGAGATACGGAGTCTGGATTCTTTTCCTGATCAAGCATCTGCTGGATGAGAACGTACATCGAAGGTGTCCAAAAAATATTTTTGATTGGGTCACACTGGATATTAGATCTGAGTCTGAAGCTCATCGTCCCATTCTAGGAGGTTAGGGTCCAAGTGGTCTAAGAGTCCCGCTTTACCAACATGTGCCCAGGGCCCAGCCTAAAGTTGACATCACAGGTGCGCAGAAAAATCAGTGGAATTCATGAATTGAATGAAAGCATGGGATCCTCCTGATTCCACTAAGGAATGCAGACAGAGAAAGGAAATATCCTAAGTATGAAATGTGGTGTTTTCTGAGTTTCACTCATGTCCAATGGAAATGATAGCATATTACCTTTCTAGTAGGTATATTTTAAGGAGTACACAACAAACACGTGTGCACACACATGTACAACTTAACACAGCACTTGGTATGTAGCAGGCGCTTATTAAGTGGTAGCAATTGCTATCATAAACATTATTTCACACCACCCAGCTCTATAGATGCTGTTGGTGCTAGGCCCAGACCACTTCTACCAGCCATGCACCCACTAAACCCTGGGTGTTTAGTGCCAATAGCTCACAGCTGCCTCCTTCTCCATAGATTGCCCTCCACAGAAATAAGTGCTGTGTCCACTAGAAGGTTATGGTTTCTGTCGGGGAGGATAGCTCACAACCATTGGTTGAAGCATATGGATTGGCCTCTTTGCCTCCAAGTGGGGCCAATTCTACGGCTCATGATGGTCAGATTGCAGCTTGTCTCCAGCAAGCTTCTATCTGGTTTCCTTCTTGCCTGTTGAGGTCCTCTCGTTCCTTTCCTCCTGAAAGGGCATACACAATAAATCACTTGAACAAGAGTCCTTGTCACAGGCTCTGCTTCTAGGGAACGTAACTTAGAGTTACAGAGAGCTCCTCTTCTCTGCCTATACAATAATGAATCATTTTGTTCTGTGTGATTTTGATGTTCAGACCACTAAATTCGTTTCTAAGATGTGACTTTCCTAGCTAGCAGAAGAAAATTACCTTGATTCACAGCTGGCACCAGGTACCTACTCATACATAACAGACCTCTTCCATCAGAGAGGTTGGTGCATGGAGTTTTTATCTTACATGCTTCCTAAGTCAGACTGGTCAAGTCTATTCAATAAACCAAATAATCATACTTTTAACCATCGATATGTGAATTTCAGGGAAAAGACTGGCTCATTCATCCATCCAACAGTTACTGAGTGCGGTCCTTGTCATAGGGTACTGCGCTAGGTGCTTGGGATGTAGCTACAAACAGACAAGACACAGTACCTGCCCTCCTGGAACTTACTGTCCAGAAGGAGAAAGGGACAAGTGTTTACAACTGCAATGAAGTTTGTGATCCATGCTATAATATAATGCTATGAGAACACGGAGGAGAGGCCTCTAAATGAGGATGAAGGTCAAAACTACTTGTTCTTCATTGTGGTTGACCTAAAGAGAAATAAACAGAATGGATATCCTCAAGTATATTGCAAACCAGAGCCATTCCTTCAAAGGATAAGGTGTTACAAAGTGCAAATCTGTGTTGGTTTGAGTACAAAGAATGGTTGCCTAGTAATAGGCAGAATAAAAAGATATAAATGCGAAGGACTGTGCCTGCTGTGTTATTACTGCTGTAGCTTTTCTCCCACTCAAAGCTCACTTCCTGGGGCCCAAAGAACAAAGAGCTGAATTAGGCAGTATTTGGCTGGAGACTGGCTAGCTCATTGGCAATCAAAACCACATTCTCCCACAGCCATCACACCCAATATCATGGCTGATGCCCCACAGATATGGTTAGAATGCACCAGGCTCACTGCCCACTGCTATAACATTGCTCATTCCTCCCATGCCGTGCATTCACCTATTCCTGCAAGAATTGCAGAGGGTATAGCCTAAGCATGAGTTTAGGAATGTTAATTGTTCTATGTTGGTGTTAGGGTAGCTGGTGCTAATGGGAAAATAATTACTACCCTGTGCCTTTACAATCATTTTCATTGCCCTCTTGTGGTTATGTAGTTACTTGGCTATAGATGGTAATGACTTAATATACTGCAGCTATTATTGCCTAACTATGCAGTTGGGAGAAGGTATTTGGGAGAGTCTGTGGCCCCATTTTTATTTTTCTTGAGTTTTTTCTCACAGAAGGGCCTCTTGGGCTATAGGAATGTGAAATCCTAAAAATACCGGTAATTTGGTGATTCAAGAAAACCAAGGTCTCACTCAGAAGTCAGCTTTGTTGGTGATTCTGTGCGACAAGAAGTCTTCTGAGAGACAAGAAGTGTTCTTGCACTCTCTGAATACCACTTGCCACCCACTTCCCTGAGCCGTAGGTCTTGGGGTCAGTCAAGATCTTTCCACTTCACTTATTGTCCTTGGCCCCGTTTCATTCACTCTCAAAGCCCTTCAGTGGACTCTCTCTGAGCATCTTTTTTGTGTTGCTTTCTCTCTGATCCTGATCATAGCTCTGCATATGTATCTCTTCTCTGAATGACTAATCTGCAACTGCTACCTTACTAGACTCCACACTTCTATTTTCAGACTGCTCCAGTCCCTCAATCATGTCAGTTCCTTACTCAGCTTTCTCCAATGACTCCCATTGACTATGGAATAATGTAAACTTCTTCGTACGAAGCTTTGCTATCCAACCCCTATCTACCTTTATGATTCCATCTCCTTCCAAATTTCTTTCCTATCCCCAATATCTCTGTGGATGTCATTATTTGTACATTTTAAGTACATGGTGCTTCTCAGGCCTTTGCCAACGCTGCTCTTCCTCCCTCGAATACCCTCACCTGGGACTCTCACCAGACTCACCAGCCAACGTGACCACATCACTCCCTGCACTGCATGTTCCACTCTGCACAGAGGCCCCCACACTCTAGGAAGATGCTGGATTGCCTTGTCTGTTTCCTCCGAAGACTGCGAATGCTAGGGGTTCATGAGCTCTCTTCAATTTCCTGGCCCAGCGTCAGGTATATAGCATTTATTTAATATTATGTTGAAAAAATGAAGGAAGTGGGTTTTTCCCTCATTTGGTAGGATCTTCTGGATAAAAATGAGAGATAAGTCGATTACATTTTCCAAGGATCATCATGGATATCAACTTATAGTCACAGTTACAGAAGTAACAGTTACACTGTTAGGAGCCCAGTTGTCCTTTCTCAAGACCTCATATGTACTGTTTCCTCCTCTTAGAACACTCTTTGGTTCTCTTCATACAATTCCAGCTGACAAAAGTATCCCCCAAAGAAGCTTGTATCAAGCACCCTTGCAATCCCTGTCAGGCAGTGGAGGGCCCCTGTATCTATTTTCATGGCACCTGCACTGGGTTTTTCATCTTATTTATCCCGATTATAATTAGAAAACATTTTTCTAATTACATGTTACATATAACAAATAATAACTGTTTTGCTTACTAAACGAAGTCAGGGGCTCTATTTGTCTTATTCACTCCTGTATTACAGGCCTGCTATATCACCAGGCTTATAGAAAATATATAATAATTACTCAAAATAAAGAATTGAAGAAGTCCTCAAGGCAAAACATACTTTTGACATCTACTTAGACACAGATTAAAAGATTGCATGACTACAGCCCTCCAGAGATAGATGCCCGTTTTCTATACTGAAACCACATCAATTCAAACTAATGGGTGTAGGGGAGAAAAGGCTTTTGTCTTTGTTTTGGGGATGGGGTCTCACTAAGTTGCTCAGTCTGGCTCGAACTTGCCATCTTCCTGTCCCAGCCTCCCAGGTAGCTGGAATTATAGGCGTGGACTACCATGTCTGGCTTGAAAGGGGTTCTTTAAATTTGTGGTGTATTTCAATTTCAGTCTTTTCCTCCACAGGTCAGTTTAATTCAGCCTTTACTGAGCACCTGTTATGTGCCATGAACTGTCCTCAATGCAACACTAGCTAGATGAACACGAGTATGATATGGTCTTTGACTTGAAAACACAGCCCTTTAAAAAATGCCTTTCTGCAGACTTAGTAAACCTATATTCACACTAAATATAATTGTTTCTTTAAATCATGTGGTCATCTCTGCCTGGTTCTGTCTGAAACTTTCCTTCATGCCTGACCATTTGGTTCATTATTACTTATGCTTCCCACATCAAAACCTTCTTTAAGTAAAACCACAGCCCTCCTTCCCTTCTCTTCCTTCTTTCTTCCCTACAGTCCTACTCTCATGGCACCTTCTCCATCCTTCTTTTCTGTTCTCCCTGAGTCTCTCCCCACTGCACCATCTCACTCCTTTATCCCTATTCTGTGCTGCTCTTTCAGGCAAGGACCGTTGCTTCATTCTGTTGCTAGCACAGATATGTAGGAGATACTCAATGGTTTTTGTTGCTGTTACAATGAATGAGTAAATAAGTTAGGGTTTTTAACAGGAGATCCTGCAAGACTTAATGGATTACTTGCATTTGGATTGCTCACTGCTACAGAACTAAGTTCCTGGTTCTCTCTTGCCAATCAACAAGTTAAACATCCCTAGCATATCTCATTTATCTTAGGAGTCCAATAGATTTGTCCATATCAAATTGCCACTTTTAAGTATAAAAATGATCGAGTATCAGTACATATGGCTCAACCTAACAGCAAATCTGCTATTGATGACTCTGACAAGGTAAACATCAAGGTATCCATATTCAAGTGTTCCAGGTTCCAAATGAGAGGACTGGTTTTCTTATCTCATTCTGGATCTCTCTGGGTTATGTCTGCAAGGCTATTCAGAAGGGTCTGCTAAGCCAGCTGTTTTTCTCACACTCCCTGACTGGGCCCACAGATACCTATAGTGTTGTGGAGAAATCATAATTTTTTGGGTTACTCTGAAAGGTTGACATTTATAGCCAATTACTCAAGGCTCAGCACAAATAATAAATGTCTTGGAATACCTAGCCAGACCACGCCTACTATTCATACCATGACAGGAATATCTACTGGTTGAATGGACGGGCTTGTGGGATGGTAGTTGGACGACATCCTATTTTTTTTTCATGAAAAGGGTCACACTTTTTGACTGCTTTTCCGTTTACCCTGTTGCCTTCCTTGTGTCACATGTGACCTACATCCCAAGACCAAGCTCTCGTGAACTAATTCACAGCCTATGCCAGAAACTTTACTCCATTTCCAAAGCAAAAGTGTCGTTGGCCTCCAGCCTCTTGCTTCATCTCTTATCCAGGTACACATTTTCACCCCTTAAATTTCACAATCAATATTCCTCTGTAGGGATCACTCTAGACTTCCCTCCTTACCGGAGACTGCATGTTCTTTAGTCACTTGAAATATCATCTTGGAATATTGACAGGGCACTTGGGACTCAAGCCCCAGCACTACTCCTTCTTGTCTGATATCATCTGCTGCCCTTCTTTGCTTTTTACCTGTTCCAGAGACGGATTGATCCCCACCACCACCACATACACACTCTAACTAACCTAAAGGGGCAGGAAAAAAAGGGATGGAACACAGGTCTTTCTCCCAAAAGCTCTTCCTTTTGCCTGCGCTCACATTCAAATGTCATGTAACATTCATCAAAGCTCAGCCTCCACTCAGCTCCCTCCTTATGTGTCATATTTCTCAGGCCTACCCAGAAAGGTGGAAAAAGAGAAGGTAGAAGGGAAGGGTGAAGCCCAACAGCTTGGGCGTTTTCCTCAGGCAAGAATCAGAATTGCTCTCAACACACACAAGCTCTGTGTGGAAGTGTGCTGTGTAGTTCCAGGTCACCAGAGCTGCAGAGGTCAATGGACCTTAACAGGGACTCTAACCTGGATCCCAGGGAAAACTGTTTCCAGTTTGTTTGCTCCTCCAGGTATTATCTCTCTTCACCACCACCACCACCCAGGCGAGTAAGTTCCGTGCACATCTCCCATGGTTTAACCTTCAGTTTAAGTCCTTGGTCTCCCCTGGTTTACTGGTTCAGCTCCCACCTTCCTCCCAATCTTTCTTTTCCCTTGTTCTGTGACACCCGTCAATGGAAACACACAGTATTTGCAGTCACTGTGCTGATTATGAGGTAATTGGATAATATTACCACTTTCTCAGAGAGTCTTCAAAATTATCACGAGGAAGTGAGGCATTCATCTGCTGGGTGGTGTCTGTGTGGTCAGATAAGAGGATGCTGCATTCCACTCCGGTCCTGTCATTCAACCACTTTTCCCATGGGGCCACTGAAGGAATGACAGTCCAACCAATTCCATTAAAATGGAATTCCAAGCATAGCAAACAACTTGGGCTTCTAAGAATCAGTCTGTAAGTAGTCTGTCTATAATTTAGGACTTTGGTTCATCTCATTTTTTTTTTTTTTTCTTTTCTTTTCCTGCCCTGGCTTTTAAAAAAAATTTCACAGGCATCATGTAGATGGTATCACTCTCAAAGAGGGCTCTTGAATAAAGTACATTTTTGCCATAATGTGTCACGGAAATATTAATATGTGTAGCTTTAATAACTAGATTGCCTGGATATATTTCACTATTTCAACTTGGATAGGTTATTTAATGCTCCGTGCCTCAGTTTCCCTATTTGCAAGATGGGAATTCTGTAACAAGATGTAGCTCACAGGTAATTACAAAGATTAAATGTCTTAAAGCACTTAGTTCCTGGCAAACAGTTAATAAAAAATACACTATACTACGCAGCAGTATCCGCAGCAGCCCTAGTGGAAATAATATTTATTACTGCCGGAGATATCTTGCTGTGTTTCTCCTCTGTGAGAACTCACCAAACTTCTCGCATATGTCCCCGGATTCCTAGAAGTCTCTGGACTTCTGAGAATCACTAGTTTAGCACAGAGTGCCAGCAAGAGGTCAGAAGACCAGGGAATTTTTGCAGCCACACACACCTCATTCATGAGACGGGCCAGCTCTAGTGCCAGGGGTCTCCTCTTACTCTATAAATTCTATACCAGTTCAGCAAGCTGCCCTCATTTCACGGATAAGAAAATAAGTGCTGAATGGTGTGAATGAATTAATGCCAGGAAGCACAGAAAACACGAGTCTGTCTGCAGCCACTGTGAAAATTCCCATTTACAATTCCAGCACATGTTCTACCCAGAGGCATTCAACCTGTTTCTCCTGCCTGTGATAGTGGCAAACTCCTGCCTTGCCTGCCTCACAGGGTGAGACTCCAACGAGAAAGGGTTAACGCAAGCCGCGGTCGCTTGCGAAGTGGCAGGCGGCGCTGGAGCCGGTCTCACGCACACGAAGCCTCTGGCAGAGCGAGGGAGCCAGGGGAGCCTGACGCTGGGAGGAGGAAGACACCGGATCGAGGCGGGCGCTCGGCTGAGTAGCAGGAACCTTGGCCAATAGGGTTACGGGAGGCGGCGGGGGCGGGGCTTCACCTTCCGCGCCCTTTGGCCGCCGGCTGGGTCTCAGCCCAGCTGGGAATCTGCGGACTGCAGTGGGCTGTGGGCCTTTCCCTGTCCCAGAGCGCTGGCGGCGGGCACCGCGAGGCCTGGCCTTAGTCCAGGGAGCCTGTAGAAATCTCGTTAGCGAGGACAGCTGGCTGCTGACGAAGTCACGACGTGGTGCCAGCGTCCTCGGCCCCGTTGCGCCCCAGCGGGCCTCAGGCTCTGGAATCCCGGCGTCGTGCAAATACTCGCGGCGGTCAAGCCCCGGGGACCTGGCCTGAAAGTCCCTTTCCTTAGTGTTCCGGCCGCAGGGCTGGAGAGGAACAAGGGAAGGCCGGGGACGGAGCAGGGAAGATTTTCCTGCAGAAAACAGATCTTTGCTGGCTTCCTAAAAGGGGAAATGCAGAAAACTGGGATTTGGGAAAGAATGACTGCAGTTCTTTCATATTGATAGGATCATTTATTTCACTTTGCTTCTCCTGGCTCCCTCCACGTGTCCGCTCTTCTACGACCATGATCTTCCCGGTGGAATCCTGCTCCAAGCATTGCCACTCTGGTCAGGTCCCGGCGGCCCAGAGAGCTTGCTGCAAAAAGCAAGTTCAAACACCACGTTCCACTCTTTGAAACGCGTCTCGGATTTCCTTTCACCTCAGATAAATTCGGGTTTTAAGGCAATGGGAAGAAGGATCTGGCCTCCTGAATACAGTTTCAGTCTCATCTCTGGGCATTTTCCATTTTCTTTTCCCCGTTTGTTTTGTGACATTAGCACGTGGATGAATTAGTTATTTCTAGAATTATCAGCCATATTATCAGGATAGACGAAACCCTCCATAATCTGAATGACAATGAAAATATATTGTGCTGGGTAATCCCCTCGCATGGGGAAGACCATTGCCCTGGAATCCAGGAAACCTAAAGTCTAGTTTCAGCTGTTGGTTTTTTTGTGTAATCTGCCACATGTTACTTCCTGTCTCTGTTCTTTGTTTAAATAATAGAGCTAGTGTTTTCTGTTCTCTTACATCTTTACCTTTTGAGATACTTCAAAAATAAATCCAACAGTACTTGGAGAAGTGTTTTTCAAATTCAAAGTACTATTAATTTATGACCTTTATACCAAAGTGCATACCATGAATTACCTTTAAAATCCTTTTTTTCAACCATGTAGAAACTGCACTTTATATACATTGTATAATCTTTTGTGAGGCATGGATCTAAAGTATTTCACAAATTTCTTTTCTTATACGTGCATCCAAGGAGTAGGCCTGGTTTTAATCTTGTTCCTTTCTGCTCACCAGTTTTACTTCACAGAGGGAGCCATGGGGGCCTAGAGAGAAGGTGGGAGAAGATGTCAGCTAAAATGTCTAGTCTGGATGAGGTAAATATGGCTCTGTTTAGGCAAAACTTGAAAACCTGCAGAGGCATTGAAATACCATGTAAAATACACAAATGTGGGCTCACGGGCTGCTGTAAGTCCGTGCTCATGCTCTTAATCACCTTATCTTCTCTGCCTTCAATGCTCTTTCTCAATCTGGGGTGCCTCTCCCCCCTTCTGTCTTCAGTGAAATCTATATTTCACTAGCTAACTCTTGGGAGATACAATACATGTCAAATGAATGAATGTATGAATGAATATTTATGTTGGTGAATGGGTAGGTGTATGATCACCATGGGTGTGAAGCCAGAAGATCTGTGTTCTTATTTGGGTCAGTACAACAGAGTTGTGAGATAAGTAGGGCCGCAATTAATGGCCCCATTTTAGGAATGATGAGTCTGAGGTTCAGAAAGTTAAATGACTTAGTTGAAATACTGTTACACAGTGGCAAAACTAGCCCTTAGCCCTTAGGATATTTTTCTTTCCATAAAATCGTGATTGTTGAAGGCAAGAAACACTTAACTACCACATTTTAGGCTGAAAATAAGTCTTAGAAGAATTTCATATGCCTCCCTCCTGTACCTCCTCCTCCCCTAGGCAAGTGATTGCAGAGGCAAACCAGGCTAATTTTACAGAGAAGCCTGGAAAGATAACTGTTGAGAACATGGTTGAGAAGAACATTTTGAGATTATAAGATTTCAGCCCACTTTTGCAGTCTTCCAAGAGACGAGCCAACACAGTTCTCTGCTTAGGAAAGGAGTGTTTCCATAGCAAGGGAGAAAAGGAGGGAGGAAATTCCAAGAGAGAAAGACATCATAGAGCAAATCTCAGAATCGTTTTCTCAAGGTCACTAAACAATTCAAAGGACGAGAGACATTCAGTGACCAGGAGTCTGGCAGCAGGCTAGCTCTGAGAAATACAGCAACTCTTTAGGTCTCTCCAAGGGACAAGGTAAATGAGAAAATCAGGCATATGGATATTTCCTTGCGGTCATGAACCTCACCTTTTTTGCTAGCTCTGATTCATTTCTCCATATGACCAATGACCCTGGCTCTACCATTAAGTAGCTCTGTAATAATCCTGACCCTTAATTTGCCATGGGCATAATAATATCTAACACATCTCCTCTAGGTTGTTGTGAGAATTAGTTTATGCAAGCACCCTCTCTTCAGTATCTGGTATGTTATAAATGCTATAGTCACTATCATCATGGCAGCTGCCTCTCGGTAATTGAAGCAGGGTGTATATGTATGTCTGTGTATATATATATATATATATATATATATATATATATAATTTATTTTTTATTTTTATTTTTTTTGTGGGTACTGGGGGTCGAACTCAGGACCTCGCTCTTGCCAGGCAGGTGCTTATGCCGCTGAGCCATCTCACCGGCCCCCAGGGTGTATATTTTTAAGACAGTTCAATTGGTTTTTCAAAAGCAAGAATGTATGGCCAGATCTCCTAAGGTGCTTTTATACATTCTGCCTTTCTTCATCATCGTCCATTCCCAACCTTGTGGAGATTAAAAGATTCAACAGGTCTTGAGTGAGAAGTGAAGGTATATATTTTGAAAAGGCAAATCTGAAATGGTGTCCTTCCTCCTACCCCTCAACCTAACACCCTGTGGGAACCGCAGCATTCAGGGATTTCTCTACAAAGTATTTTTACTTCATGAGACTAACCAGGGAAGTAGAAGCTTGGGCAGGGCATGTACATATTTTGAAGTCCATCTTCTGTCTCCAAGAAAAGTAGATTAAAACCAACCAGTTTATGGTGCAAACTTCTTTTTGCCTTATAGATAAGCTGATTAACCATCTCAGATTTATACATGATGTTATTATGATAGAACTCTTTCTGGAGACACTAAGCACTAGTAATTTAAAGTTTGATCATATAGTGTTGTATGCACTACTCTGCAAATGACTTTTTTCACTTAATAATTTATGTGGTCATCCTTCCAGGTTCATGCACTTAAATTGAATTCTTTCTTATCACTGCATAATATTCCATAATGTGTATGTTCCATGCTTTCTTAAAACCCCTTTTCACTAGAAATACAGATTGTTTCTGTTATGGCTTGTGTTTAGATGTCCCCCCAAAGCCTCATGTGGTCATAGGTGGGGCTTTTTCAGAGGTGGCTGGATCTAGAGTCCATGATGCTGGAATTGATTCATGGTACAATGCTAGGCTCAAGGGCACTAGGATTACGGGTGTGAGTGCTACCCCCACCACACACACCCTAAGTAGCCTGGATAAGACATAAGGGAGAGAAAGAGCTGTAGTCGTCCCTTGTTGCCTTGCTGCCTTCTGCCTGGCACGAACTGTTTCTCCTTCAAGATGCCTGTGTGCTGAGCTACTCAGCCTTGGACCCAGCCTATTATGAAACCTCTACAAACTGTGAACTAAATAAACCTTTCCTCCTTTAACTTTGGGTGTCAAGTATGTTGTCTCAGCAACAAAAAAGGTAATTAAGACAGTTTCCTACCATGGGGCACTCTTTTGAAATAAACACCCTGGCACATATTTCCTTATATGCTAGAACTTTTATTTTAATTTTTTTAAAAATTCTTTAGGATAGAGTCATCAAAGTGTAAAGGTTGGGTCACAAGGTGTGCACATTGTTTATTTTAGAAAATATCGCTGAAGATTTATACATGATATTATGATAGAACTCTTTTTATCACATTCACTGCTGCCTCCCTGCCCCAGCTTTCTGTGGACATATTATATTTACCATAAGAAGGGGGCAGGTTGACCTAGAACACCTTCCAGTGGATGCAGCTGTGATTATGACAAGACTATGATTCGGGATTTAAACATATTTTGGACTTTAGGGGTGAGCTGAATCTCACTAGGTAACATATCATTAGCCCTTTTCTTAAAAAGTGTGTCCAAATGTGGCTGCATTAACCATCCACCATTACACACCCATAAGTAGCGAACTACCTCCCAGCCTTGCTTCTTGTTTTCTGTGATACCTGCTTCAGGGAGGGAGAAAGTGGGTGGCCATAGTTGTTAAAAACCTTCAGGGATAGCTAAAAGGAAATTGGGGGAGTGGGAATTACTGCAGCCTGAACCCAGAGACTACAGGAGAGATGTCAGGTGGCAGGATAGAACCTATTTCCTTATTTTCCTATTCCTTTTCTGTTCACTGACATTTTTAGCTTATTAGCTGCTGACTTCAATAATAGCCTCCTATAATCTCTTGCAAATCCAATGGTCTCTGTGTTGTCATACTTCATCAGCAGTGTTATAATTCCCAATAGCTGGCACACAATGGATGTCTTATCCTTGAAAAGCTGGTCCCAAATAAATAAATGGCTTCAGAGGACTTAATGATAAATCAGAGGCATTCTGAATGGATTCTGAATAGATTCTGAAAGTATTCTAAGTCAGAACAAATCCTCACTGGAATCCAATTTGGCTGTTTCATTACCAGTTCTATTTCCTGCGAGCAGAAAGATGATAAACAACCTTGTAAAGATGTAGATGAGATTGGTTTTTGTGACCTAATGTATCAGATGAAGAAAGAAGCACATGTTGTTAAAACAAGGAGATGCACACAACTCACTGGCAACAGAATATTATAAGCTTCATCCTGAACAGGGATCACGTACAATTTCATTACCTCAAGACAAAGCCCTGGCTCCTGTGCACTTTGTAGGGGTTTAATGAACATTGGACTATGCACAGAGAATGGTACACTTACTCCAAAACCTAAAAGCCACTTTAAAAAAATCAGAAAGTTGCCAGCTCTATCTTACTTACCTAGGCTAAAATTCTCAGGGCATAGAAAAGAGTAGTGAAAGTAGAGTTTTCAGGGCCAAGCTCTGCAGGATGAATTCCAGCAAGTGATTTCATCTTTCTGTGCCTCAGTTTCTTCATTTGGAAATGAAGACAGTAGTAGTTTCTACTTTTTTTTTTAATGTGGGTACCGGGGGTCGAACTCAGGACCTCGTGCTTGCCAGGGAGGCAAGCTGAGCCATCTCACTGGCCCTCTACTTCATTTTTTAAAGGGACACTAATAACCACCAATAACTACATGTGAAAAGATATATGGGCAACGTTTAAGAAAAACCCTGGCCTTAGCAATCATTAAGAATTGTTTAGGTCTGGCTATCATTTTAAGTTAATAAATCTCAATATAACATGCTGGAATTGACAATACAGTGGAATACTTCTTTGCATGGTTTTTGGAGTTAGACAGACCTGGGTTCAAACCTTTCCTCTGCCATATAGGAGCTTTGTGACCTCAGTTTCTTCACTCATCTTACAGGAATGAAATGGGGGACTGTATGTCATGCAGTTCATACCTGTTATGGTTTAGATCTAAAACGGCCCCCGAAGCTCATGATTGTGGAGGGTGATTGGAGCACGGGTGTGCCGAATTCGTCCATGAATTCAATAGCCGAATGTGCTGTTAGGAGTAGGCCCTGGATGGGGGTGGGTTACTGCACAGAAATTTTACCATATAAAGTAATATAAAGTAATATTCACAGATTCTAGATTCATAACCTAAGACTGTTGGGGCACCACCTAGCCCACCTCAACCCCTTATGTTGTGACAGATTACCCTGAGTTTTCAGGGACATCTGTCATTCCTACCAGATGAAGGAAGAAACTGAAAGCAAAGCAAGAATAATTTCATTTAACCAGAATGCTGAGAGGCATAGGGAGAATTTAGCAATAGAAAACAAAGCAAAGATCTGTTTCTGTGCTGCTGGATCTTTTTCAAGCATGAACACTGATCCTACGTAGATAATGTAGCATAGATGTGCAGACTTGGATTCTGAATCCAGAAGGCTGGGTCAACAACCAGCTGTACCTTGTATTAGGTGTAACCTTGGAAAATTTGCTTTAATGTCTTTAATGTGTAAAATGAGTTATGGCATTTGCCTCAACAGGTGCCTGTGAAGAGCAAATAAGGAACAGCTCACAAAAAATTCTATAGAAGTGTTAGTTGTTATCATCCATTTCTTTTTTTTTTTCTTTTTTTTTTATTTTAAAGAGAAGAAAAAACAAAACAAATCAAAAAAAGAACAAATTTTCAAAACAACATAACATGAGGGTAACAATGGTCAATGTATTACGTATTATTATCTTTAAGTTAGTTATTCAGGATACCAGACATTAGCATTCAATTGTCCAAACATTATTGGCTCAAACCTTACTCTTCAATGAACTAAGTAAAATTGGTAGTGTATCTATCTTAATCATCTTATATATATATATACAATTTTTTTTTCCCTTTCCCTTCTTTCTTTTCCCTATTCCAGTCTCTCTTTCTTATTGACCAGTTTCTTTTTGATTCACCGTGTCTATTGTACATTTTGGATCTTATTTACTCTTTCAGTTTCTCATACTAGAGAGACAATACGATGCTTACACATGTGCGTCCGGTTTATTTCACTTATGAGTATTTTCTCGAGTTGCATCCATTTACCCATAAAAGTCTCCAGTTTATCCTTCTTTATGGCTGAATAGTACTCCATTGTATAAAAATACCACATCTTTCTTATCCATTCCTCAGTTGATGGGCATTTGGGTTGTTTCCAAGATCTGGCTATTACAAATTGTGCTGCTATAAACATGGGTGCACATATATCACTGTGGTACGATGTTTTTAATTCTTCTGGGAAGATGCCCAGAAGGGGAATAGTTGGGTCAAATGGGACCTCCAACCCTAGTTTTTTGAGGAATCTCCACACTGACTTCCACAGTGGCTGTACCAGTCGACACTCCCACCAACAGTGAAGAAGGGTTCCTTTTTCCCCACAGCCCCTCCAGCATTTGTTATTAGTTGATTTCTTTATAGTAGCCATTCTTTCTGGAGTGAGATGGTATCTCAGTGTTGTTTTAATTTGCATCTCTCGAATGACTAGTGATGTTGCACATTTTTTTGTATATTTATTTGCCATTAGTATTTGTTCATCTGAGAAATGTGTATTTATCATCCATTTCTATGCAGACAGCTGGAGAAAAGATAGAGGATCTGCTTGCTTTCTTCAAATTTCATTATTTGTGTCTAAGGGTATTATGCAGAGAACAGTACAGTAAATAAGAATCATAGTTATAAGGATGCCTGATGAATTGAAATTTTCTACGTATTTACGCATGTGAAGGATACGTGATCCAGTTTTCTGGGTCTGAAACATATAATAGGGGGCCCTTTTGAGGAAAAGGAACACAAATCAGAAATGCAAAATTACATAGGATATTGGTCTATTTTCTGTTCCTATAACAAAATACTGGATGCTGGGTAATTTGTAACGTAAATAAGTTTATTTAATTCATAGTTCCGGGGGTCCATGAGCATGGCACCACCCTTTGGGCCACAGTAGTATGGATGGCATCACAATAGTGGGGACATAGGGCAAGACAGGAAGTCAGAGAGAAGGCAAGGGTCAGTCTTGCTCTTTTATAACCACCACACTGTCCAGAGAACCAACTAGAGTCCTAATAACCTAATCACCTCCCACCACGCTCCACCTCTTAAAAGATCTACCTCCTCCCAACATTGCCACACTGAGGACCAAGCTTCCAACATTCAAACCCCTGGAGACAATGACATCCAAACTCTAGCAAATAGAAAGGTAAATATTTACTTAGAATGAAAAGAGAAAGTACAACATATCACTTGTTCAAGCTAGTCATGGAAGGCAAGTGAAATGAGATTCCTAGAATCATTCTGCGCATATGGCCAAGGTGGTCATCCCAGCTCCCAAAGTGGCCTTGACAGGATAGACAACCCGGTCAACAGCCCTTTCCCGACCAGGGCTCTGCAAAGTTATATGCATTAATCAATAAAGATTTATTGCATGTAAATGAAATCAATTTAATTTCTTTCTTGTTATCTTTTTCTTTCAAGGCTTCAAGGATTTAAAAAATGTACAGGTATGAGTGAACCTACATTCTAATTTGGGGTCAGGAAAATACAGTCTAGACTTGCCTTTAAAATGTTTAGCCTTCATCTTTAGAAGACCTCAGATCCTGGGTCTTACCTGGATGAGGAAGGGAGACTGGAGGTGTGGGCCTGGGGTGTCAGGCCCAGACTGCAGCCTTCATTGTTCAGCACCCTTGATTTTGATCTTGTCTCTTGTCTATCTCACGTGCTTGCATTCTCAGGTATTGTGTGACTGGGAAAGAAAGTACATTTTTAGTAGTATGTGTGGTGACAAAAGCAAAATGAAACAAAACAAAACAAAAAAGTAGCTGCGTGAGATGATGACTATGTTAATTTGCTTCACTATAGTAACTCTATACATATACCATAACACTTAAAAAAAAGAAAAGCAATAAATAGCGTGGTATAGGTGAGTCTTGACCCTAGGATTCTCAATGCTCTCTGGGCAGTTCTGCAAGGGCCTAAAGCATTTTTTTGTAGAAAGTATTGTTTTGCACAAGAACTCACAGAAGGGGACAAAGCCTGTCTGTATTTTATTCACATTTCTTTTTCTCTCTGTTCTTACCTATCTGCCACCTCTATGCTGCCACCCATTTCAGAAGTCTACACAGATACAAAAATAAAGAAATTACTCATAGCACCCTAGGAGACTTAAGTAGGAAGATCACGAGTTCAAGCCCAGTGTGGGTAACTTAGCAACTTAGGGAGATCTTGTTTCAAAATAAAAAGAGCTCAGGATGTAGCTCTGTGTGAAGGCCTTGAGTTCAATTTGCATTACCACAAAAAAAAGAAGAAAGAAAGAAAGAAAGAAAGAAAGAAAGAAAGAAAGAAAGAAAGAAAGAAAGAAAGAAAGAAAGAAAGAAATTACTCACTAAGTGAAGGGCCCAACAGCACAAATAGCTAATAATGGTGGAATTTTGGACACTGTGACAGGAAATAGGAAGTTCAATGTGGGGAGATGTGGGGATGGTAGATTTCCGGGCACTTGCCCAATGACTCAGAGGCCACACCTGCCCACTTAGCTTACTCACAGGGCCACTATTGCTCTTGGACATGACCCTTATATCAGGCAGGGCTTGCTCTGCCAGGGCCAGGGTCAGTGACATGCCCACACCAGCCTGTCCCTGTACATCTCCTCCTCAGCCAGAAGCTGCAGCCCGTGGAGGAGTGTTGTAGTATGGGATATCACAGGACTAATGCTTTCTGACTGAAGCCAGACTTTATCTAAATGGGTTAGGAAGGTGCAGAAAGTTGGGAGCAAAACTGGTACCAGCTCCTTGATGATATACCAGACCTGATTGTGTTGAGTCAGAGTTCCATCTTGTTAACAAATATGTTAAACTGCTATTTATTCAAGTATTCATTCAACAAACAGTTTTTAGCCCATGTCAGGTACTTTATTGGTAGAGATCTACAGAAAAAGTTCACAAGTATATTTATAAAACATGTCAGAAATAATGCAATCTAATGTTAATGCTATAATGGAAGATAAATACAACTTCAGGAAGCCAAGAAATAGGAATGACTGTATGTGTGTGTATGTGTGTGTGTGTGTGTGTGTGTGTGTCTACCTAATATAGGAGCATAAAAGTAGGAATAGATTTCAGGGGGTTGTGATGGAATTCTGGGGGCCTGTGAATTTAGATGAAAAAAAGAGCACACATCTAAGTTTTTACTAACCTCTAGTGGAAATTTTCAATCTCTCTCAGCTATGAATATAGGCAGAAACCACAGAAGTATTAGCAGTACCTGTGTCAGTCACCAATAGAAATAAAAATATTTTGATATGACATTATTTCAGACGTCTTCTCGTTACTTTGAAATCACACTAATCTTTTTCCCACCTCTAGATCTGGTTATAGACTATATCAATAAAGAAGCACACACATTACTATCACATCACAAATATGTTTTTTATTATTGATTTCACAATTTGCATAACTTTATTTTGATCACTGATTCCCTTTGTAATTTTATGTAATTTTCTTTAATATGCCTTAAAATAGTGTTCTGGGAAGGAGCCCATAGGCCACACCAGATGGACAAGGAAATCCACAGCACGAAAGGCCAAGCACCCCTGGGATGGAGGGAGGCAGACCGTTCGGAGACACACAGAAAGCCTCATAGCTGGAGCCCTGTGAGTGATGTTTAGAGGAGAAAAGAGGATTATGCCTTGGCTAATTCATCAATTTCTAGAGCATAATAATCAGAAATGAGAAATCAGCCCCTATGAGGAGTACCGAAAGTTGCAAGCGCCACGAGAAGGCCCATCTCCAAAATGACATTTCTCCGTGTATGGGCATATGAGTCACCAACCTTGGCCAGCTCTTCTGGAAGGATGCTCCCACTCTTTTAGAGATGGAGTGCTTTAGAAATCAAAGTTATTAATAGAATCTCTCCCACCTCAAGGCAGCAGTTCCTCCCACTGCCTTCCCAGTCACATGCCAGGCATCCTGCAAGGCTGACTGCGTGGGGAGGACAGTTGGAGAGTCTGGGCTCACTGTCAGAAGCCTTGTGTGTTCTGTATCTGCGACATCAACTCACCATTCTGAGGCCAGCAAGAGAAATGGGAAGCGATTTGTCTGACCTTCCTTTTTTGGAAAATGAGAGCCATGCACTTACCCCTACCTCACAGTTTGAAGTCAATCAGAACAGTTTATTTTGTTAAATCCTGGGAGTATCAACTTGGCATATCGTGAAAACATTACCACGCTTTGCTAAAGGCGGAGAGTAAACTGAACCAGCTGCTGCTGGAATCACATAGACCCAGAGTCTTAACCCACACCTTCATCAACATTTGCTTCTCTCCGGCTAGTTACTGGAATACCGTGTAACTGCTTTATACTGTATATAATTGCCTTCTACAATATTTTTAAGTTTTCCGAACAAGCAAAACCAAAATCTTTTACAGTTATTTTTACTTTCTACAGCCCTAGTAATTTATCAGCCTTTGAATTTCACAATCATATGTGATGTGGCTTTGGCAGGAGTATGATTATAATGATCAAACAGGTTGGCAACTATTCACATCACTCTCAAACTGGAAATGACCCAAAATGTCCATCAACAGTAGAATGAATTAAATCACTTTAGTATAAGAGTATACTCTACAACAACGAGAATGAACAAATTATTGCTTCTCGCAAGAATAGGTGCCAATCTCACAATTAGAAGGTTGAGGAAAGAAACGACTCACTGAGTGGTTCCATTTATGTCAAGTTCACACCCAGGTAAAGGCCGTCTGTGTTAGAAGTTACAACAGCAGCTACCCGTGGATAAGAAGCAGTGGATGGAAAAAGACAGGAGGGATTTCTGGGGTGTTAGTAATAATTCTGTTTCTTGATGTTGGTGTCGGTTACTTGAGTATATTTATTTTGTGAATATTTAAAGCTGTACAATTATACTTTGTGAATTTTCTATGTGTATGTTATATTTTGACAAAAATTAAAAGACACAAGCAGGGTACCAAAGTGTTGCATGTGGCTTTTGTTTTTAACACAACCTTGTCCAGAGTACATACATTCTTAGAGAACTATTGGTATTTGAGAGAGTGTTAAGAAATCTGAACTTCTTAACTGGGGTTTTTGATAATATGCAAGTGACCAGGAAATAACCTATCTTGCTTCTATTCTCTTACTGGATTATAATTCTTTTGATTGACATATTTGTTAATCTTAAGTGGCAGATGTCCTAAAAACCAACCAGGATATGTTCTAATGACTTGTTTAAGTGACCTTAAATAAAGGGAGCTACGCTGAGGACTGCCCTGCGGGGAGATTCTCCCAGAAGCAGGGTGATAGTGTAGGTTTGCTGTGACCAGGGGACCCGGCCAAACCGCTGCAATGAGGGCTGAAAGCTGCTTTTGCTCCATTCCCCTGCAGTGCATGTAGCATGGAGTCAAGTCATTTGGAAGAAAGGAGCCCAGGCAGGATTCTTCTAATTGGTCTGCTTTGACAGGGCCTTTTTTGCGAATTGGTAGGCCCAATGTGGGTGCTATTTTCTCTTCTTTTTATAGACCCCTCTTCCACTGCTAGGTCTCTGTTAAAGTGCTGTGCTTTCCTTCTCTCCTCCCCTGCCCACTCCTACCTTCTCTTTTTCTGCCTTTACACAGGAAGCTTCTGGAATTCATCTTCTTTCTTATACTTCTTACTTCCTGCCCACTACACATTCCAGAGCAGAGGATAGCCCTAAGGTATTCCCTGCTTTGTTGGGATAAAAGGCAGTAGCCTTATTTGGAAGTCACAGAATCCCAGTTCCTATTGCAATGTATGGCGTCTAGGAGGAGCTTAACTAACAGTTAGTGAAGGAACTGGAGATTCTTGGTATTTCTTTTGGATATTTTGCATTTTTTTACTTTCCCCTGCTCTGAGTTATTCATTCTGATTATTAGTGTGTGATAGTGAGAAGAAAGTGGGTGTCAGGGTCAGACAGAGCCTGTGTCTGAATCCAGCAGGTTGCTCTTTAAGTTCTGGACAAGTTACTTACCTCCCATTTCAGTATCCTCAACTGTAAAATGAGAACTATACAATCTTCCTTGCAAGGGATTGGGGAGGATTATATAAGCAATTGTATGTAGCTCCTATAACAAAGTTTGCACACAGCATCACATATTGATTCATTTACTCACTTACTCAGTAAACATCCTTACTACCGCAGAAAAAATTCCAGAAACCAGGCTGCCTGGAGTGATGCATAAAACAGGGTTCCAACTCTCGTTGAGTACAGGATCTGGGGGTGGGAGTTTACCTGCAATCATTAAAAGCAAAAAGAAAAGAATTGTTATGGGTATTATAATAGAAACACATGCAGTTATAATAGAAACATGTGCAGTTATTGCTGTCATGTAGCTATTTGAGCTCCATTCATCAATTATATATATATGTAATTCTATAAGTTTCTGTATGTAGTACATGTTGTGTATATTTGCAACACATATTATTATAATTCTCTAGAGAGAGGTCTGATATAAAAACTATATACATGTATTGAGATATTTACATTATGATTATCTGTAGGCATGGGATTTGGAGTGAGTTTCAAAATTTCTTTAAAAATTTCTATAATGTTCAAATTCTCTAGGAACATGTATTTTCAAAAGATATTAAAATACTTAAGGAGGGTTTTAAGAACTAAAAATTTTGAGAGGTTAGACAAAATGGTAAATACTAAATGTCAAACATGGCACAAGAAATTGGGAGCTTGACTACACCAATAAGTTTTAAGGAAATTAAAATGTAATCAACCACTTATGCTCTCAAAACATGTAGGCCCAAATGGTTTCACAGGTGAGTTGTATCAAACTCTTGAAAAACAACCAGTTCCTATCTGTATTCTAAGTTATTCCAAAAGAGATAAGTTGCAAAGCTGCCAAGCTCATTTTATAATATTGATGCAACTAGATGAAAACAGTATTTTAAAAAGAAAGAAAATTATATCCATTTGCTCTTACACAAGTAGCTGGAGAAATCTTTTAAAATGATAGCTAATTGGATGCTTAAGCAATTAATAGCTTGATTAAGAATGATTAATCATTGGGATCTTGCCAATATAATTTGGAACATTAGTAAATTAAAAAATTTAAAATATCATGATAATTTCAATTGATGCAGAAAAGTATTTGATACATTTTTTTCTTATTTATCTTTTTGAGACAGGGTTTCACTATGCAGTCCAGGCTGGCCTTGAACTCACTTTGTAGCTCAGGCTGGCCTTGAACTTGCAGTGATCTTCCTACCTCAGCCTCCCAAGTGCTGGGATTACATGTGTGCAGCACCACGCCTGACCATTTTTGCTTATTTACAATTAAAAAACTCTTAGCAAACTGAGTAGAAAAGAATTTGTTTAATTCCCTTAAATGAATGATGGTTATATTTTAAACCCCTCACTAAACATTATACTTAATTGAGAAACTTTAAGTGCATTCCTGTTAAGATGATAAACAAGACAAGTGTTCCCACTGTCATAAACCATTGCGTATTACAACCAATAATTTTGTGCTGGAAGTCCTGACCCATACTGAAGGAAAGAGAAATGAGATGATTAGCAAGGAAGAAACTAACTGTAAGTTTTGGAGGTGATGTGTCTATCTACTAAGAATAAAAAATTTAACAATTAAACTGTAAGAACTTGATAATCACAAGATCAAACTATAAGAGCATTTCAAACATCTGACAACTATAAAGTGTAATGCAAAATAATATAATATTGTCATAATAGCAACAACAAATAAAAATATCTGGTAATTAACTTAAGAATATGTAGGGTCTCCTTGAAAAAACTCAAAAATTCTAACATAAGGAAACAAACAAACAAACAGACAAACCTGAACAAGAATCATTCTTTCTTGTTGTCTGGGAAGATTTAATATGATGATAAACATGTCTCCTCTCCCCACATTTATTTGGTAACACAATGTAATCCCACTAAAATTCCATATTGAAATTTATGATAATTTTATTCTAAAACGTATGTAATATTGGAGCAGTAGAAGATTTCTTTAAAAACCTTCAAATAAATACATATGCCACAAGAGCAACCCACCAAGGCCCCAGTAGGGGCCCATACGCTGGCCCAGCCCAGGCAGGACCCCAGCGACCCAGCAAGGCCCCAGTGGGAATGCACACAATGGGCTTGTGGGACCAGAGGCATGGAAAAGTCCAAAGCATCAGTGAGACTACAAGCCAGTAGGTGGTAAACTAAGTGAACCAGCACTGTGCTTCGGCACACAGACACGAGGAATAGAAACAGGCAGGTGGGGCCACAATTTTTTTTTTAATCAAAGGGCTGGGGAGAACTCCAACAACAGAAGACCAGTCCCAGCCCCCACATCCAGGGGCCAAGATCAGCTCCACACCCCGCACAAATCCCACTGCAAACTTGGCTGGAGCACACAGCACATTTCTGGGTTCCTACTTGAACCTACCACAGAACTGTAGACACCAGAGGAATTGTACTACTTTTATTTTTCTTGTCTGATTGGTTTTCCTTTTTCTGTCTGGTTGGGGTTTGTTTTGTTTTGTTTTGTTCTGTCTTGTTTTTTTGTGTGTGTGGTTATTTTTGCTTTTTCTCTCTCTTTTTTTCTTTTTCTTTGATGACTTAAATTTCTTACCTTTCTTCTTGTTTTCTTCTACTCATCTTCTTTCTCTCTTTCATCAACTATCTTGCTTGATTTTATGATACTTTTATGTGAGTAAACACTGTCTCTTCTCTTTCTGGTTCACTTCAATACTCCTTGGCTTTCTCTTCCATTCTTTCCATCTTGTGTCCCACAGTTTCCCAAAACTTGGGTGATCATCCTTTGCCCTCCAGCCTTGCTCTTACTATATTTGATCTCATTCACCTCTCTATAGAGTCCCCTATCCCTCTTAAACACTCCACCCCTGCATCAGGGTAAAATCACTCCACTAAGGGAAAAATCATTGCATACAAGTTCTTGGTATATGTTGGATTTTGTTGTATAACTGTGGAATTTTCTCCTATGGTTAAAGGTATCAGGCTAATAGTTACTACAGTTTGTCAGTAGCCAGGCTCTGCTTGAGGCTATTGTTATTGCTAACTGTACTACTTTAGCCAGGATGTCATACCTGTTATAATCAGTTTTGCTCCCCTGTAAGACAACATGGTCATAGGGAGCAGTTTTGCTCCCCAACATTGTAGGGAGTCATAGCCATCACTGTAGTCCAGTACCAACGGACAAGGTGCTGAGCCAAATAGGTAGCAACTTCTCATCCTTAATACATTGGGGAGGTAAGTTCTTGGGGTAAACACAAAGACCAAGAACCATCTATATCTAGAAGACATCCCTGAGGAACAGACATTTCCTAGGGAAGCCTCGATACTAGGGATAAAGCTATTTACCATAAGAAATCTACAAGCATCAACACAGAAAACAAAACAAAACAAAACAAATAAAAAGTAGAAAGTAGAAAATGACAAGACACAGAAGCAAAATGCAACTCCAGACCCCAGCCCACCTAGGACAAATCCAGAGCACAATGAGATAGAAGAAATCAGAAGTCAACCACTGGAAATTTCTGAAATGATAGCAGCAGTGTGAATGACAAAAGAGCAACAAATGGACGAGGCCACAGAAAAAATAATATCTAAGGTGCAAAAAGATATGACAATGAAAATGAAAGGCATTAAAGCAGACACAGGTAAAAAAAAAAAATAGAGGTGCTCAGGAAAACAATGGAAACCATGAATGCCCAACATAGGAAAGAAATGGAATCCATGAAACAGATCCAAACAGAAATCCAGAAGGTTAAAAATTCCATTGAAAGTATATTCAACAGATTGAGTGAAAGTGAGGACAGAATATCAGATCTAGAAGACAGGATGGTGGCTAGTGACCATGAAAAGAAAGATATCTTAAAAATAACAAGAGACCAAGGAAAACCAACCCAACAGCTACAAGATGAAGCAAAGAAGAACAACATAAGATAGATTGGAGTCAGAGAGATAGCTGAGACCTCTCAAAAGCCATAAAAAACCTCTTCTCAGAAATAAAGGCAGAAAAATTCCCTAACATGGATAAAGAATTTGACATACAGATAAATGAAGCATATAGAAATCTAAATAGCCATGACCAAAATAAATCTACACCAAGGCATATAACAATCAAGATTCCAGAAATTCAGCACATGAACAGAATATTAAAGGAAGCCAGAGAAAAAAACAAATCACCTATAAAGGAAAGCCCATCAGAATCACAGCAGACTTCTCAACACAAACCCTCAAATCAAGGAGAGCTTAGAGCGAGGTATTTCAAGCCTTAAAAGAAAACAAACTTTAACCCAGATTGATGTACCCTGCAAAACTATCTTTCAAAATCAGTGGAGAAATAAGATACTCCCACGACAAAGAACAACTGAAGAAATTGATCACCTCCAAACCAGCTCTTCAGAATGCTCTGAAGGATATATTAGGAAGAGAAAATGAAGACCATAAGCACAAGAACACCAATAGAAAGAAGCCACCAGGCAGGGCAAATAATTAAACAGAGGGGAAAGACAGGGAACCAACAAGAAAATAGTGTGAAAAAGATAAGCAAATACGTATCAGTTATAAAAATCAACATAAATGGTCTCAGCTCACCAATCAAAAGAAACAGGTTGGCAGAGTGGATCAAGAAGCAATATTGAACAATATGCTGCATTCAAAAAACACATTTACCTCAAACGGAAATTCATAGACTGAAAGTCAAAGGATGGAAAAGAACACTCCATGCCAGAGGAACCCAGCAAAAAGCAGAGGTAGCTATTCTACTTGCAGACTGTGTGAACTTCAAGCCAAGACTGATCAAAAGAGACAAAGACGGTCACTATGTACTTGTTAAGGGAAAACTCTGAGAAGAAGAGATAACAATCATAAATATATGTGCACCTAATACCATGCACCTAACTACATAAAACAAATGTTAACAGACATGAAAAATCAAATAAGCACTAACACAATTGTAGTGGGAGACCTTAATGCCCCACTCTCACAAATAGATCAACTAGACAAAAAATCAACAAAGAATTATCAGAATTAAACCAAACCTATGAACAAATGGGCTTAGTAGATGTCTACAGAATGTTCCACCCCACAACATCAGAATATACATTCTTCTTAGTTGCACATGGGTTGGTCTCCAAAATAGACCACATAATAGCCCACTGAACATGTGTAAGTAAATGCAAAGAAATAGAAATTATCCCATGCCTATTATCTGACCATAGTGCAATGAAATTGGAAATCAAAGCAAAAGAAACCACAAAAAAATACATAAACATAGGGAAATTAAACAACACCCTCCTGAACAACAAATGGGTTACAGAGGAAATTAAAGAAGAAATTAAACAGTATCTGCAATTAAATGATAATGTCAATACAACACACTGGAATTTATGGGAGGCAATGAAAGCAGTCCTACAAGGGAAATTTGTAGCAATTAATTCTCACATCAGGAAAACAGAACAAGCTCAAATAAACAATTTAATGTTGAACCTCAGACTTTTAGAAAAAGAAGAACAAATCAAACCCAAAGCTCATACAAGGGAGGAAATTATAAAGATAAGAGCAGAAATTAATGCAGTTGAGACGAAGAAAACAATACAAAGAATCAATGAGTCAAAGACTTGGTTCTTTGAAAGATTAAATAAAATAGATAAACCCTTAGCCAAAAGGGACTCATCAAAAAGAGGAAAGAAAAGACTCAAATTCAAGCAATTAGGAATGAAAAGGGGGAAATCACAACTGATTCTGCAGAAACCAGATCATCAATTCTTACATCAAGAACCTGTACTCTAACAAGATGGAAAACACAGAGGAAATGGACAGATTCCTAGACACATATGAATTGCCAAAACTGAATCAAGAAGATATAAAAATTCTAAATATCCAAATATCAGTCAATGAAATTGAAAATGTAATTAAAAACTTACTAACATCAATAAAAAATAAGCCCAGATCCTGATGGATTCACTATTGAATTCTACAAGAAATTTAGAGAACTAACGATGCTAAAGCTGAAACTCTTTAATGGAATTGAAAGGGAAACAATATTTCCAAAACCATTCCTGGAAGCAAGCATTACCCTGATACCAAAACCAGAGAAGGACTCAACCTAAAAAGAAAACTAAAGGCCAATCTCTCTAATAAACATGAATGCAAAAATCCTGAGTAATATACTGCCAAACAGAATGCAGCAAATTATCAAGAAAATTATACACCATGACCAAGTAGGACTCATCCCAGGGATTCAGGGATGGTTGAACATGCACAAATCAATACATGTAATACACCATATTAATATAGCCAAAGCAAAAATCACATGATATCTCAATAGATGCAGAAAAAGCATTAGACAAAGTCCAACACACATTCATGATAAAAACCCTACAGAAAATTAAAATAAATGGTCTTTAACCTTAATCTGATAAAACCAATAGTGAACATCATATTAAATGGTCAAAAACTGAAAGCTTTCACTCTAAAATCAGGAACAACACAACGATGTTCACTATCACCACTCCTATTTAATTTGCTTCTGGAAACATTAGCCAGAGCAATTAGACAAAAGAAAGAAATAAAAGGAATAAGGATAGGAAAGGAAGAAGTCAAATTATCATTATCTGTGGATGACACAGTACTCTACATAGAAGTCCCCAAAAACTCCACCAAAAGACTTCTAGACTTAATAACCAGATTCGGTAATGTAGCCGTATACAAAGTCAACACTCAAAAATCAATAGCATTGCTGTACACGAACAACAAACTCACTGAGAGAGAAATTAGGGAAACCACACCCTTCACAATAGCATCCAAAAAACTAAATACTTAGGAATCAATCCAACAAAGGAAGTAAAAGATCTATACATTGAAAAGCACAGTATTTTGAAAAAGGAGATTGAAGAGGATATCAGAAAATGGAAAGATATCCCATGTTCATGGATAGGAAGAACCAACATAGTGAAAATAGCCATACTCCCAAAACTATTATACAGATTTAATGCAATCCCTATCAAAATACCATTAGCATACCTCACAGAACTAGAGTAAATATTCCTAAAATTCATTTGGAAACAGAAGAGCTCTAGAATAGCAAAAGCAATTCTGGGCAACAAAGGCAAGTCAGGGGGCATCACAATCCCTGACTTGAAATTATACTACAAAGCTACTGTGATAAAATCAGCCTGGTGCCGGCAGGAAAACAGACCTGATGACCAGTGGAACAGATTAGAAGATGCAAACATAGCTCCAAATATGCTCAGCCCCCTTATCTTTGACAAAGGGGCCAAACATGTTCACTGGAAGAAAGATAGCCTCTTTAATAAAGGGTGCAGGAAAAACTGAATTTCCACATGCTGAAGACTAAAACTAGATCCATGCACTAAACTAAAGTCAAAATAGATCAAAGATATAAATATTAAAACAGAAACACTAGATCTGCTGGAAAAGAAAATAGCTAGAAATCTTGAAGACAAGATGTAGGCAAAGACTTCGTGAACAAAACCCAGATTGCATGGGAAATACTTCAAAGAATCAACAACTGGGATCTCATATTATTAAAAAGATATGCACAACAAAAGAAATCACCAACAGAGTGATAAGACAACCCACAGAGTGGGAAAAATTTTAGCCAGCTGTCCCTCAGACAAAGGACTTATATCTAGAACATATAAATGAAAAAAGTCAGACCCCCACATTCGAAGATCTAATCCAAAAATGGGCATTGGAGATGAATACACACTTCTCAGATGAAGAAATACAAATGGCAAATAAATATATGTAAAAATATTCAACAACATTGATCATTCGAGAAATGCAAATTAAAACAACACTGAGATTCCATCTCATCCCAGAAAGAATGGCTATCATCAAGAATTCAACCAATAACAAATTCTGGAAAGGCTGTGAGGAAAAAGGAACCTTTCTCCATTGTTGTTGGGAGTGTAGACTGGTACAACCACTGTGGAAATCAGTGTGGAGATTCCTCAAAAAAGTAGGACTAGAGATTCCATTTGACCCAGTTATTCCCCTTCTAGGTATTTTCCTAGAAGAATTAAAAGCATCATACCACAGTGATATATGTGCACCCATGTTTATAGTAGCACAATTTGTAATAGCTAAATCTTGGAAACAACCTAATGCCCGTCAACCAAGGAATGGATAAAAAAGATGTGGTCTTTTTATACGATGGAGTACTACTCAGGTATAAAGAAGGATAAACTTGAGACTTTTGTAGGTAAATGGATGCAACTTGAGATCATACTCATAATTGAATTAAATCAGACTCACATGTGTAAACATCATATTGTCTCCCTGGTGTAAGAAATTGAAAATAAGAAACTGTAAATAAGGTCCAAAATGTACAATAGATATTGTGAAATGGGAAGAAATTGTTCAAATGGAAGAGGAAGTAGGGAGGGGAAAAGAGAAAATGAAAGAAGGGAAAAGGAGAAAACATACACGATATACTACTAGTTTCTTTTAGTTCATTGAAAAGAAAGGTTTGTGCTAATATTGTTTGGAGAATTTTTTATGTCCATATCTTGTACTCTGAGTAACTACTTTGAAGATAACAGATGCAGTGCATTAACTGTTGTTATTCTCCTATTTTGTTTTGAAATTTTTATTTTTTTACATAAAATTAAAAAAACATACTACACAAAATTATTGATGTAAAGTAAAATTAAGGATTTTTTAAATATAAAAGACACATGGGTAAGATTAGAAATGCATTTAAAAATAGAAAAAGAAATTTATAATGCTTCAAACAGAAAAGGGAGTCCTATCTAGAATATATGAGAAGAAATCAAGTCAAATAAGAAATCAAATAGACAAGAAATAGACAGCAACCTCAATAGAAAAATGGGCAAAATATGTGAACAGGCAATATACAGGGGAAGAAATCCAAAAAGCTAACAAAGCATAAGTAATTCAGGGAGTTAATAAGACTATGACATGTAATTGTATACCCGTTTGATCAGAAAAAATTAGTGAGCTAAATGATAGACATAGTGACAGGATATGGGGTTTTAATAGGAAGCACAACCTACACTATTCGGGATAAGTAAGTGGGCCTGTGTCCTATAAGCTGGAAAGATTGAAAATACGGTAAGAAAAAGAGAGGAGTAAAGGAAAGAAAGAGGTTTCAACTTAGGTGACTGCACAGAGCAGGTAACAGTGCCCAAGTTAGACAACAGAGAAGGAAGAGGCACTGACTAAGGGATAATGAAGATGTTTTCCCTGTCAGACTTGTTAAGAATTATCAACTTATGATTAAGATGATAATCTTATATTATCAGATGGAAATAGTAGACACCTAGTGAATGTGAACTTCTCTATAAAAACATTTCCCTTTGCTTCGGAGTTTGGGAAAGACAGAATCTTAATTTATAATTTTCTCCAACTTAAATTCTGTCCATTATCATAGTCTGAAGAGAATATCTCTATTAATTCTTCCTCAATAATAAAAGAATGAATAGTTAGTACTGATGTTCAGATCATCACAACCTTTTGCTGTACTTAGGAGCTGAGGGAGCATATAACTTCTACATTTTCCAGGTTATCTGATGGCAGTTTTTTAAAGTGACATCAAAATGCATAAGGGCATCATTTTAGGCTGGAAAGTTCATATATTTTAGTGCTGGAAACACCAGATTTAAATACAAGCTCTATTATTATCCTGCAATGCAATGTAGAGCCTAATGGGATTAATAATAATTACCTTTCAGGACTGTTACTAGGATCAAATAAAACCATGTATATTAAGTATAGTAGATGTTCCATAAAGGTAGTTGTTTTCATCATTGTCATCATCATCTTCATTGACCCTTTCCTTCAATTCTTACTTTTAAATTTCACATAGTAGCCTGCATCAGCACTGTCTGCTAGAAATGCAACCCACTCATGTAATTTTAAATTTCTAGTAGCCATTTTAGAAACCAGAAAGGAATAAGTCACATTGATTTTAATGATATATTTAATTGAGTATACATAAAATAATATCATGTTGACATGTAATCAAAATAAAGTTACCAATAAGGTATTTTACACTCCTTTTTATGCTAAGTTTTAATGATCAGTGTTTAGACGTGTAGTTGCTACTTGGACCACACCTCAGTTTGGAAAAGTCATATTTCAAATGCTCAAAAGTCTTATGTGCCTCTGACTTCTGCATTGAGTGCAGGTATAGATTCAGTTTATTTTTTTCAATCTGCATTATTTAAAAATTGTCTTTAAAACGTACAAGTTCCTCTGTATCTTTCTCAGGTAGTAAGTTTATCAGGAAGACTACATGACAATTTTTTCCTCACTTCACTCATTAGAGGGGACAGGTAATGGGAGTCGAGGCTGTGTCATCACTGAATATAGTAAAAAGGAAAATTAAATTTTAGTGAATTGCCTTATCCTTCTATTCTTTTTTTTTTTTTTTTTTTTTTTGTGGGTACCGGGGGTCGAACTTAGGACCTCGCGCACCAGGAGGCGCCCGTGCCACTGAGCAATATCACTGACCCTTTTTTTGTATGTGGGTTTCAGGAGTCGAACTCAGGACCTTGAGCTTGCCAGGCAGGCGCTTATGCTGCTGAGCCATCCCACTGGCCCATCCCTCTATTCTTGAGGTGAAAATAAATTTTTTTTTTGAGACAGGGTCTCACTGTGTATTACAGCATGGCCCTGAACTCACAGTGATCCTCCTGCCTCAGCCTCCCAAGTGCTGGGATTACAGGAGTGTGCCACCATGCCTGGTCACTTCACTCATTAGAAATGGAGGTTTCCTTGGAACAGTCATTAGGCCTTAAGCGTTTCTAGCAAGAATTCCTTGCCAGTGCTTCCTCCTTTACCCTCCTGTAACTAGCTTGGGAAATTCCGAAGACGGGCTGAATGTTCCTTGAGCTAAGAGTCCATGAAACAGTCTTAAATGTGTGTGGGGGGGGTACAGGTTTTCCATTTCTTCCCCTTGGGATTTAAAATATTAATTCTAAAACAAATTACACTTCCAAGCACCATGGGGTAGAGGGAGTCGGGTTTTTCCATTTGGCTCCTGCTCACATGCCACTATGGCCCATTCTCTCTCCTTTGGATTTGGTTTGGAATAGGGCTAAGAAGAAAGAAATACAATTGTATAAGCTATGGCAGCCACATATTGGGCAAGACAAGTACTAACCATGCTTGGAAAAAATTAAAATATATAAACTTATTACATTTTTCTTCAGTATCTAATGCAATATCCAGCTCACATGACAGGGGACCCCTTTTTCAGGTGGGAGGATTACCAGATGACTTTTCTCAGATCTACTTCAAGTCTATAAATCTCTAGTTTTTTTTTTTAAAGTGATTATGTAGGAACTATTTTTTTATAATAATTTTCTTTTAAACTTTGATCTTCCAGATTTACCATTTTAAAAATGCATTTGCTTTTATTTTTTTACCAGATTTGTACAGGGCAACAGCTATCTGCTATATGCTGTAACATGCAGAGTGTTTTGATGTTGAAGAACCAGGAAGCTGGAATCCTCACATCCTACTATTATAGCTGTAATTTGACTTTCTTGCAACTTACTCCAGTACACCCTAAAGATGCTCCAGGGAACGGACAAACGTGGCGTCCAGAATTAGAGTCTATCCAGGTTCCTCTGTCAAGCACTTCTCTATGCCATGTTTTCTCACTCACCAAGGGAATGATCCAGGTTCACAAAGTATAGGAAATAACGACAAATAAGCACGGAGACTGTGAGTGCCCTTGAACGAAGAGGGGACCAATTCATTAAGCCTGGACTTTCATGCTTGGATCTTTTGGGGACACAGACTGGCAATAGGGAGACTGAACAATAGCAAAGAACCTCACATCACCAGACTCTGTCCCCACTCTCTGTCCTTCCCACTCCTGACACTTAGGACATCTCCGGAGCAGCAGGGAATTCAGGCTGCCATGTGCATCTTAGCTCAAAGGGAAAAACGCAGAGCTCCAATGTGTGATGCTCAGCCTGAAAGGAACCAAGTGTCCTCTGATAAACAACACTTGAGGGTTTTTTCCTTTAATGAAGGCAGTAACTGACCTTCTTTTGAAACCGGCTAGACAGGGTAAACAAGGAGAGATCTTGTTTTCCCTTCATCCTGGAAAAATAACGTTTCTTGCTCTCCAGCTCAGTACAGTTGACTGAATTGGAAAGGAATCTATTTTCTCTGGAAAGATTTATTTGCTCAACAGTTGTGTTTTTGTATATGTGTGTGTTGGCAAGAGCTGCTAGATTTTCCAGAACAAGAGTCGTCTTGTTCACATTTTGAGGGGGCCTAAGAGTTGATGAGGGAATTTAATGTTAGGGGGCCTTTTGCAGACTTCTTTATAATGTTTTGTACAAACTCTGAAACGTTTCCAGTTGGCCTGGGTGTCAGGACAGCGAGGTGCCTGTGCTGGTACCACGCCACTCGTCCATGAGCAGGTAGAAATTTCTCTAGTTTCTTCACCTTTCTGAACGCAGTCTCAGGGTATGTGTCAATCAGGAATCTCTTAGGAAACATCTGCAATCCTATTTTTCAAATGCAAAAATTGTTTCCCAAAAAACGAGACAATTTTTGAATAAAGTCATGTGGAAAAGCTGAGTAGAATTTCCTCCTCTCCCTACAACCAGACTTCTTTTCCTACCCAGGACACTGGTTCCAAGATGAAGAGAAGAACAATGTGTTAATTCCTTTCTAGCTAAATTAGAAAAAGGACTCACAGGAATTATTGTGTACCTCAATTTCCTGGCTCTTTCTCCACTCAGCTTTACAAAGGACCAGGGTTTACAAAGGACCAGCTTTACAAAGTTTCCAGGGTCCCCTTGGAAACTTTAGAGCAAATCTTTCTTACTTTATGGAGAATGGATTTTACTACTTTCCATTTTTTTCCCATTGTGTGCCAGGTATTGCTATAATGTAAAATAAAATTGCATGCATTGGGATCTTTTCTTGAGAACCTTCCTTTGTCAGTTCAAAAAAATTAAATCTATCTATTCTAACACTAGAAACAAAATTTCTCTTAAGCCCAGCTTCTTTCCCTTCATTTTTCTGTTTCCAAGCCACTGCTTACTAAGCCTCACTGACAGCTCTGCTGGCTTGTGCACAAGTGACTTTTCACTCAGCTAGCCTTGGTCTTGCCAGGTGCATCTGGCCAATGTAAAGGAAAGGTGTTTTTTCCTTTTAGCATGAACATTAAAACTTTTACCACATTTTCCATTGCCCAGTGTCTGTTTTCAAGGAAGCACAAACTGGCAGAAAAGAAAGGAGTTTGAGATTTCTTCTTTGTAGATGTTGGCTCTCAGCCCTTGAGTGCATTTAATTTAGCAAAAGACCACATAATTAAATGAGGGGAAAATATAATTTTTCTTTGATGGCAGAATGGTTTCCATGAGGAGAGACTGGTTGATGGTTCTCCTGTCAAGTGCTGCCGGAAGATTTGACAGTGGCCAGGCACCCTCCTGCAGGCCCAAGCTGTGCACGTGCCCAGGCCAGGGAGCACTCAGCGAATGGCTTTCTTTTTTTCTAAGTCCATCCCATCCTAAGGCATTTTGAACTTTTGTAAATTCATTCCTAGTGTGTGCCAAAGTCCATGTATTTGGCATAACTAGGAAGTTCACTCAGTCCTCTTGCATTTTGCTTTCCCCCAGCTGCAGGACAGTTAGAATTGAACCTGGGCTAAATGAGTTTTGCCCGTGCTTTAAAGGTATCAAGCATGGCACGCCCAGTAGAACCCAGGCATCTCTGGAAAAGAGCCCACAAGTTTCTAGGGCAAGGTTGAGGCTTTTACTTATCAATCTATTTTTTAAATTGATGCTGAAGATTGAACCCAAGACTCCACACATGCTAAGCACATACTCTACCACTGAGCAACACCTTCAGCTTTTCTCAGGCTATTCCCCAAGTAGCTCCCCATCTTTGATATTAAACAAATATTGATTAGGAATGCTGGTCGTGAGGTAAAAAAATAAGAGAGAAAAATGCAGGATGCAAAGGATTAAAACATGGCTGGACATCCAAGAGACCTGTACCTAATTTCAATTTTTAATAAAAATATTTTATTTTTTTTTCAGTACTGAAGATTGAACTCAGGGCCTTTGTACTGAGCTGCATCCTCAGTCATTTTTTAATTTTTATTTTGAGACAGAGGCTCACTAAGTCACTAAGTTGTTCAGGCTGCACTTGAATTTGCCATCTTCCTGCCTCAGCCTCCCGGACTGCTGGGATTACAAGCATGCACCACCATACTCAACTTCTAAATTATTCTTGAAGTGCATGAAGACTTGCTCAGTCAAGCTGCAGGTCTTTCTCTGACACGATACCTTCTCTGACTTACTACCCAGAGATGCCACTGAAGCTCTGCCCACTTCCCCCACCGCATACGCACACATCAGTGCCCTTTTCTCTTCCAACCCTGTGGTGCTGAGACCCTTCCCAGGTCACCACTTCTCTTACTTCACTTTCTATCTTTTCAGTCCTGGCCAGTGGCCTCAAGAGTTGGGGAAAATTAAAAACAGCTTCCTCACCAAGAAACAGGCAATCTCTAGAATGAAAATCTCTAGAATGAAATATCAGTTCAGGTTCATGAATCTTGCCCTCTGGATTTCTACATGAAGGACCAGAATTAGTCGCCCCCAGAAGTAAGAGGGAGAATTAAGGTAGGATGTAAGAATTTGTTCCCTAAGAGTAAAGGCTAGTTGTTCACAGACATGCATTACTCATTCGGGTTGTGGACAGCAGTACAACGGGGTGAAAATAGACTATCTGAGCACTGGACTTTAGAATTTCTCCTGTGGTGACGAGTAAAGTAGGAAGGTCTCAGGAAAGTTACAGAGATAACACAGAACAAAGGTGGGATTGAATTGCTATGCGTAAGGAAAGTGTAATATTTTTCACTAGTGAGGATATGAGTAGGTGGATGGGAGGAGGAGTGATCTACCTGGCACAGGCCCCACTTTATCGAAAAAAATTATGTGACATTCATTTTAAATTGTGTTAATTTGTTGACATTTATATGATACAAACCCCTTTATTTATCCAGGTCTTCAGTAAGGCACATGAATTATAAGTAAATTACAATAAGGTACATACAGTGTGTGTGTGAGTGTGTGTGTGTGTGTGTGTGTGTGTATGAAAATCAAGGGAAGAAACTGGTTTTCAATACCCAGATATTCATGTTTGAGAAAGTCTAAGATGATGAGGGGAGACCCATATTTATACACAGATTCAATATTTCAGTGGAAGGAACTGGAACTTGACCAGCAACATCAATATCATGACTTCCTTGTCTGTCTAGAATCCAGGAGGCAGAAGGGATGCAAGACCCCCTCCAATTGGAAAGGGGAGCAATTCATTTGAGACTCAGAGAACAGATTTTGTTTTTCTTGAATACTTTAGTTAAATTAAGAGATTTATCAAAGTAGGGGAAAATGGTTGGGCAGGCATTTTTCTGACTTGGTTTGGGCAAAGAAACTAAAACAAAAAGAATTTTTAAACTTCTGTCCTGCACTTTGTACAGAAAGAAATCCTGGTCTTCTTTGACAAAGATTCATGGATCACAAACATATGGAATCATCCAGAAGTGTTTATGTCATAAACCCAAATTTGACAAAGGCTATATAGAGCATACGATTTCAGCCTCTGAAATCAACTTCATGAATTTGACCCTGCTTTCTCGTAAGTGACCTTAGCAAATCCATAAATTGCTCCATGCCTCAATCTCATCTTCTGTAAAATAGGAATAATCACAGTTCATCATTCAACGGGTCCTTGAGAAGACTGAGTTAACGTGCAGAAAGCACTCAGAGCATACTGGCATCTTCAGAATCCGAATTATTGTGTCATCTCAATACAAGACACTGGGAAAAGAACTATGTGCCAGAAAATTTGTGTATGTCATTCTCCCCACAATTAATTTTAATTAGTTAATTTGTATACAATTCTCCCCACTATTAATTTTCATAACAATACGGGCATTATTAGACCTATTTTCTCAACTGAAGACCAAGGAAAATAATTAAATTGCCTAGGGTCACACAACTGGTCAGAAGCAGATGCCCTTGTGGGTCATTTGTTTTGTAAGTTTACGTAATGAAACTATAAGTACTGGTTAGAGCTCATGTAAGAAAGTGTGCAATATCTTAGATAGTATTTAAATAGAAATTAAAAACCACATGGGTTATAGTTATGTGAAGTGCATTAGCTCAGCCACATTTTAAATGGGAAAGTGTGAAATAAAATGGTTACAGTCAATTTCTGAGCAGAAAGTACACAGGTAAGTGGTGTGACAGTCATTTCTCAATTTCTATTCGGTTACTGCTGGAATTTTCTATAACAATTTCAAGAGTGGATATACCCAACTCTTCAATATTAGATATATTCAAGTTAATTTGAAAAGAAATCATTTTTCTCCTTAAAGCTATGTCCAAAGCAAAAGTTCCTTTTCTTCAGTGGGGGCAGTTTGGCACTCCTGGTTTATTGGAAATCAGCTTTTATGCCACTACACAGGCCTGTTATTGATCACAGTTTTGGAGGTGGACTGGGAAGTACAAAAGAATCATTCCTCGTGGGATGCCTCTGGTGTCAGCATCATGCTAGATGCTTGGCCTCCATCATTTTGATCTTCACAACCAACTTCTGAGGCAGTACTCATATCCTCTTTTTGAAGATCAGGAAACTGAGGCACAGAGAGGTTAGTTAGCTTGCTCCTGTTCCCAAGGCTGCTAAATGGGCACCAACCTTCAGCCCTATGACTGTTTGACTCCAAAGTCCACTTTCCTGTTAGTTGAAGATTAAATCAAATTCAAAGCCAGGGTGAGTCATTATGAGACTCCAATCATTCATTTACACTTACGTAAAAAAAAAAATCCAAAAAAAGAGCCTGAAGTTCACCTACTTTCAAATAATTGCCAGACAGACTAAGAGAACACAAAGGGCCCTTAGACCCAAAGAGCTGAAGAGGGTCTGCTGTACGATGAAACTATTTTTTTCTGATTCACTCAACTCTCTTTGATACTATTAAAAAAAATTGACAGGCATTAATCTCTTAAACTAGTGATTCTCTTGCTTTTCCCCTGTGAAATAAAGAACATACTTTTTTGTAGTGCATGGTACATCCTCATGGGTGTTCTCAGGGTTATGATAAATTTGCTGTCTGTACTGGCTTCTCTCTTACTTATGAAGGCTTGTCAGAATGCATATGTGTCCTGCATGGATATTGGAGCCGTAACTTGAATCTATAGCTGTTTGTATAAAATAGTACATTATTTTCTAACTTCAGCACTTCCACCATTATTTATAATAAACTACCTGCAAGAAGCCAAAGATCTGACACCACGACATGTTGAAAGCCTAGATGAAGCAGGTGTGGAATGTATACATTTCCACATGCTTACAAAACAGCATTTTACATTTTACTCTCATTCTCATTCTTTATTTTGTGGTGGTCCTTTCTGTGCTCCATCAGTAGAACGAACTCACCTAGAGTTACCCAGGCCTTGCCTTTCCTCTCTGGGACATTTCAAGGATACCTTCACACCTTTTTTCCATGTTGCCTTTTCTCTGTCCTTAGTTAAAGTGGGCCTTCTCTTACTTGCAGATGATTATCTGTCAACTTGTTTCCTTCTTTTCTCTTCCCTTTATAATCTTTGCATTTCATTATTGCCAAATGAGTCTCCCCAAAATACAGTTTAAATCCATAATGTTATGGTAAAAAAAACCCTAGATAACTTTGCAGACCAAATGCAAACTCCTCCCCCCTTTCCCCTAATAAACTTTGCTCTCTGATCATAACAAGCATTCCAATCTTATCTTCCACTCCCTGTGCCCTACACCTCAGCTGGCATTAAATGACAGTGGCCTATAGTGGCAGAGACCAGCAGCCAGCAGTGTCAGTTATTGGCAGCCAGCATTAACTAATGTTGAGCAGAGGCATCAGGGCTGCTGGCAGAGCTATACTTAGGCAGTTCATGATTTTAATCTGAATGGAGCAAAAGAACCCTCAACTGATTGGCAACAGTTCCATTGTAAGTAGGAAAGCATCTATATATTTCCTTGACATCTAGGAGCTTGTATCTTCGGTAGTTTTAGTATGGTCTTGCTCGGTGAAACGATCTCGAATATGATGTTGTTAATTACAATGAAAAAGGAAGAGAAAGAGGAGGAGGAAAAGATGCCTACAGAGTGTTTTAGCTTCACCAGTTATCATGGCTGGACAGCTCCAATTATCAGAAAGTTTTTCTTTTCCCAAGTTTGTCTGAAATCTCCCTTGAAATTCAACCCCATAAGCACATATTGAGTGACTACTATGTGTGAATTGTCCCATTTTATTTTTATTTTTATATATATATTTTTTTTGTGGGTACCGGGGGGGTCGACCTCAGGACCTCGCGCGCCAGCAGGCGCCCGTGCCGCTGAGCGATATCACCGGCCCCTTTTTTGTATGTCCGGGAGTCGAACTCGGGCCCTTGCGCTTGCCAGGCAGGCGCTTAAGCCGCTGAGCCATCTCACCAGCCTGAATTGTCCCATTTTAGACACAGAGCTCATTTCCTGATCCAAATAAGTCTATGTGCCAGCCCTCTCTCCACCATAGGCAACACCTTCATCTCACAGATTGAGAAGGACAAAGGCTTTGCCTGAGCCTACACACTCAGCAGCCTCTCCAAGCTTCTCTGAGCTCTATGATGAGCACTGCTGTCCAGGTGAGTTACCTGAAAGGATCTTTCTCCACTCATCTCTGAGCTATACTTTAAGAGCAGGGTACATATAGGGTCACTGAAAGATTTATTGGATTTGTATATTGCCAACCCCTGGGATTCAAATGTGGAAAGGTTTGTGCTTCCATCTACATAAAGGTATACCTAATTAAATCTTCAAATATTTGATGATTACTACTCTATCTCCTATGAGTCTCCTTTGAAAAAATTCAGTTACTTTAAAAACAAAGAGTGGGGAGACTGATAAAGGATTTTAGATGAAATTCCAGAACATGAGTTTAAAAGGTGTTTATTTAGAAAGAGGAGTAATTTATTTCAGACTGAGTGGATAATATGAAAGTTCATCACTACAGGAATGGAAGAAGTTTTGTTAGTAAAAGCACCTGAAATACATCAGTCTTAATTGTCCTCCTATATAGCTGGTAGACAATAGACCTACCTTTGTTTACACAGGATAATTATGTGTGCTAGACCTTGTTGTGGGTAGTTGCTATGCAGTGCATTTATTACCTGGCACAAGGATTAGCCAAATCCACCAATGTCTTCCTTTCCACCTCTGCAGCCATTACCCTCCTTACAGTGACCTCCCAACTGGAACCCCTACAGTGACCATACGGTGTATTGCTCATCTCTCCAAATCAAGACACACGCTGCAGCGAAGGTAATCCTTACTTCTAAAATGCATCTGTAATCACGTTCCGGCCCAACAGTGCTAATTTCTCCAACTCTTTTCCCTGAAGATTCTCCTAAACTCTCACACCATCCATCCACTTTTTACCTATTATTTCTGACACATTTCAGTAATATAACTTACAACATCTTAGTTCTTTAAATTTCTTCCCCATCTCCAAGATGATAATTTTACATTTGTATTCCCAGTGCTTACTGCAGTGCCTAGTGCCCAGCAAGTATATAGTATTTTGTTTTAGGAATGAACACAGAGTAAAGTACAGCCTCCATGGTATAAAACTAGGGCTTCCATATCTTGACATGTCCTGCCTCTCCAGTTTGCCTCTTTTTGGGCTTCCATTCTCTCGCAAACCACCTTGCAAACCTATCCCTTTGCAAGTCTTGAATTGCAATTGATTGACTCTGCCCAATCTATTGCTCCCACCTGTGTAGCACTTCCCTTTTCTCTGCTTGTTGAATCTTACTCACTTTTCAAGGGACCGTCCAAATATCCCTGCTCCACAAAGCCAGTCCATCTCAGTTAACACATGGTTGATCTTTCTCTGACATCATTGACAGGATACATATTTCACAACCTTATATGTTCAATTTCACTTTCACCCTATTCTTTGAGGGTAGAAAGAGGCCAAAAAGGTGCTAAGAATATTTTGTAGAGTGAAAATAATATGCTCTTTGCATCACTGTCATAAGGCTCTGCTGATTTTGCTACATACAGTCCTGTCCCAAGTGTGTAGACGTTGCTGCCAATTAAGTGCTAGAAAACAGAACATGATAGGACTGAGTACGTGGTTAGAACTCCATCAAGCCAAAGTCCTTCCTTCTCTGACTTTCTTATAGAAGAGTAGTGAGCCCAGCTACATAGCTGAGAGCTTCATGCTTCTTATAGCTGTTGGGAGAGCTGGGTGGCTGGGCCAGGTTTGGAATCACCCAAGCCTCCGAGACAGTGGCCTCTGGCTGTTATCCAGGTTGCCTTACAGATACAATAGATGGATCCTGTTATGAAAAATGTTGGGGACTCTGACCCAAATTAGGGAAAATCTACAAACATGGACACAAACACATTCGAATAGGAAATGTCTCCATTAGGATTTGACAACTTATCTGTGAGCACAGCATGAAAAACCAGGAACCTGAATTCAGGAGCTCTATCTAAACCCTCCTGTATATCTATATGAGTTGAAGCAAATCATTTAAAGTTTCTGTGCTTCTGCTTCTCTCTGATATTTTCCCCTTTGGAGATTATTTTATTTAAACTGTCTTCGTTTAGGATCAGGCAAAAGCCACAGTCTGAGATTTCTAGTACCTTTCTCCATTTTGGCCAGGGCAGCTCCCTTCAATCTCTTCTGTACACTGGGGAGCAGATGGGTCTCCCCCGGGAGAGAACTCCACTGTTGTTAAGTGTCTGAGAGCCACCAGACTATGTGACATCCATGGTCCCTTGCAATGCTTATGTCCTCCAAGTCTATGAAAAATGGTTCCCTATTACTCTGTGGAAAGTAAGTGAATAAAACACTTTAAGCCAAAACCTTCTGATTCTTAAAAGAGACTGTTTTTTCCTAAACTGGTAACTTTTTTTTTTTTTTTTTTCCTTTATGTGGATACCGGGAACCAAACTCAGGATCTTGCGCTTGCCAGGCAGGTGCTTATGCCACTGAGCTATATCACTGGCCCTAAACTGATAACTTGACTATTTGGTATTCTGAGAAAGTAGAGGCATTGAGTGAGGTATAAACTTTAATAATATGGGTGTTTAATTCATCCAGTCAAAGGTGATGGCTCTTCCTAGAAGAAGAACACGCACATTTTCAGTGAGCATGAAATGCCATAGATTTTATCTTCGGGTTGCTTATTTCTCCTCCTCCCAATTAAATATTATATGACTGTGGCTGATTTTCAAAAAAATCCAATCTCTAGGATTTGCGTGGTTCATTTTTTAGCTCAACAAATAACTGTTGTGGTAACTATAACACTACTTGCCTACACACGGTCCAGCTTAGGTCTTATTTCTACTAATTATTTTCAAATCTCTCTTTTCACTTTGCATGCAGAGCACCATCTCTCTGCCAGCACTTTGCTCCTCCAGGCTGAGTTGGTAGAGATTTACAGATGACTCAGCTTGTTCAAAACAGAGACATGGGTCAAAATAATCTTGTAAAATCTCTGTTTCTGAACCTAGAAAGTAGAAAGCATTTAGTAGTAAACAAAAGAGGATGAGTGCTGATTGAATTGCAGGATTCAGAGTCAAACCCTCTAACTCACTCCTGATTTTTGTCTCAGACATTAATTTTTAGGAGATTCTTAATTCATGCTTTCTCCTGTTTTTGTGAAACCATGGCTTAAACCGTTTGGTTTTCCAAATCAGGGTTTTTGTCGTTGGCCTGGATCTTCAGCACTACAGAATCCTGCTGCTGGTTCAGAGGCCAGTCCTCGAGTTAAGACTGAACTTGGTAAATAAAGATAATATCACGGGTATCAGGCTCCTTCCACTGTTCACAGTCATGATTTATTTATTTGTTTGCACACATTGCTTCTGTCTCTATCCACAGAACTGGAAAGTTTCTTATTTATTTAAGGTGGTTGTAAAATGAATCCCCCTTACAAAGCCACCTCCTTTGCTAGGGGAGGGACTCCTCGTCATGCTCTGCAGCATATAAACATTCGCCTTCATCCATACCTGGCATATTTTCTCCATTTATAGCCTGTGAATTCACTTCCCTTGTTCTGATCTGGTAGTGCTTCTTTCTTCACGTAAGAGCTTGATTTGGTTTCTGGAATGTTCTCCCTATTAATCTCCAGCCAGAGCACTGTAAGGTTGTGTTTAAATACCTCTTCCAAAGCCTTCACTCTTCCCCCACACAGAAATATGCTTTGCTTTCCTCTTAGCACCTATGGCATTTATCTGTAATCTTGCTCTTGTATTTATCACTTTTTATCTCATAATACAGTAATTTTTACAGAGCACTTAGTGCTTCTATTACAGGCTGAACCTCCCTAAGGTGAAAATCTGAATTCAGAAATGTTATAAATCTTAAATTTTGAATGCCACAAAATTTTTTTTGAGTGCTAACGTAATACTGCAAGTGGAAAATTCTATACTGTGAAACTTCGTTTCATGCACAAAATTATTGCAAATATTATGATTATAATTTCATACAATTTTAAAAAATAGTATAAAATTACCTTCAGGCCGGTGAGATGGCTCAGTGGTGTAAGCGCCTGCCTGGCAAGCGCAAGGGCCCAAGTTCGACTCCCGGAACCCACATATGAAAAAAGGGCCAGTGATATTGCTCAGCGGCACAGGCGCCTGCTGGTGCGCGAGGTCCTGAGGTCGACCCCCGGTACCCACAAAAAACAAAAAGTAAATAAATAAAATTAAATTACTTTCAAATAATAAGGGTCTTATATGTATAAGAAAGTAAATGAATTTCATTTATTTGAAAGTAAGTGAATTTCATATTTAGATTTGGGTCCCATCCTCAAGTTATTCCATTATGCACATATAAATATTCCAAAATCCAATAAAAATCTGAAATCCAAAATACTTCTGATCCCAGGCATTTTGGATAAAGGCTACTCAGCCTATATTACTACAATCTGCAAAAGAACAAGATCTCCATATCCCCATCTGTGTTAGTCAGCTTTCCCTTGCTGACATACACAACTTGAGAGAGAAAAGGGTTTGTTTTGGCTCACCAGTGCCAGAGGTTTCAGTCCAGGGTCAGCTGGCCCTAAGGCAGAAACATCACGGCAGAGAGCACTGTGGAGGAAAGCTGCTCACCTCATGACATCTGGGAGGCAGAGAGCACGGGAAGAGCCAGGGTGAGAGAGGTCAGAGACCAGGTACAGCCCATGACCCACACAGACGACTCCAGATGCTTTACTCATCTCCTAGGCATCTCTTAGTCCAGTCAAGTTGACAAGCAATGTTATCCACCGCAACATCAGCGCAAGAACGAGCAGGAGGTTACTGAGAAGCTTGCTTCAGATATAAAATTTAAAGAGGCATCCCAAAAGCAGTCAAAAGAAATGAAGATAGAATTACTATTTTTCCTTTTACTATCCCATTTCATTTAAAGTTTTTTCTTTTGCCTCAAGCCTCATTATTGGCTAATACAATATTGTTACTGTCTGTCTTTATTAGAAATTTTGATATTTTACTCATTATAGTTTTCTTTGCATTATTTTTTATTTTTAACATCTTACATTTTGCTTTAATTTTAATTCCTTAAAATACTGTATTGAGGTGTTATTATTTTTATTACTGAGTGGTTGATGTTTGCATTCCTTTAAATGATGCTGCTGAGACAAATACTTCACCTGCCTCACCCTGGGCCTGGCTCTGATCACCATAGCAACAAGCAGGGAACTCTGTCTATCTACACCCACTCAATAGTTCATGAAAGAATGAATGAATCCAGCAGAGATTTTAGGTACTTTTTTTCTTTTCTAAAAGTAAAATAACACTTAATATACAACACAGAACCCTGCATCTCCCATGACATTTAGAAAAACAGTCTGGGAAGCTTTAGCAATCTACAGTGGCCATGTCGGGTACCAATCAGCACTATTTCTGACAGTTTAAAAATTTAATCCCTGGCCTCTTTCACAGTCACAGTGGGCCTCACTTCAGTTTTGCTTTATTTCATAAGCCCAACAATTCTCAAGAAGCTTATGAGTTGTGGAGGTAAAAAATTGTCTCTCTTCTTCTCCTGGTAAATTATAAGCCACCGCCACCACCACCACCACCACCACCAACAACAACAAATAATCTACTTGGAAGCCCAGAAGCCCCGGAGTGGAGATTCTGCTGATGGACTTCTGCAGGGAGCCTAGATGCTTCCAGAGAGAAGCAGGCAGATGGCTGGGAGACCAAGTGTAAGGGAGTCCATTCCACCACTATGGCACCCACTGTGACAAAAAAGTAAATTTTTGCTTCTGTACATTAGCCAACATGTAAGAGAGAGTATCATTTGTGAGAGAAAAAACAAATAGATCACCTAGTTGTTGAATCTGAGACTCACACATGCCCTAGAGATTATAGATGATTCCTCAGAATATTCATCGTTATTTATCCTCAAAAGACAAAAATAACCATTCATAAAGTCTTCTCACAAAATCATCTCTAGAAAATCAAACCTGTAATAACAAAATTATTTCTATTGCTTGGTAGAGGGCCCAGGAAAATATTTTGATTTAATTACTGGAATTCTATTCGGCAAACAATACTGTTAAAGTGTTTTCTCTGGGTTCTATCCACAATAATAGTCACTATCCTAAGGGGAAAAATAGGTTTTATTCTGTTATCATTATTACAATTTATATTTTTGTCCTGTCATCAAATGATTATTACTCTTTATCTCTCCTCACTCCTTTAAACCTTAAATAGCCTAACCTTTTAGAAGTTAGCTAAATTAACTTTTAAAAAGTCTAAATAATTTACTCCCAAAATCCAGAATCTAGAAGAAGTCTTAGAGACTGCCTCCTTGTGTCTCCCACAGTCTTCAAACTACTTATTTTCCATTTAGTTTCTTTGCTATTTCATTGTGAAGTGACTGAAATTTCATCTCTGTTATACCTCTAGAAATGTGGGGATCTGAGATCCAGCAACATTCTCATGTTAACAAATTATGTTGCAGGGAAAACATATAGATCTTTCTAGAATGTTCTTAAATCAGCCTTAACAACATCAGGTCTAGAGCCCACATTTAGTGAGAGCCTACTGTGTGCTGGCTCCATGCTCAGCAGCTTCCCCATGGGATTTCTGTTATCCCTCAGAAGAGTCCAGATGGAGGGCAGATATTGTCAGGTTTGGAGTGAAGGACTAAAGAGCAAGACTTGAGCCGGTGAGATGGCTCAGCGGCGTAAGCGCCTGCCTGGCAAGTGCGAGGTCCTGAGTTTGACTCCCAGTACCCACATTAAAAAAATTAAAAAAAAAAAAAAGAGCAAGACTCAAGGAGGTGGTAAAGTGCCCAGACTAAGGCCAAGCTTGGCCCAGGTCTCTTGTCTGTACTGCTTATTCCTCGCTACATTGTAAACTGTATACAGCCACAGCCTGCTGTTAATCTTAGAAGAAAAATTCTGCTGTTTCTCCTCCAAGAGCTGCATAGACTGTATTGATCCAAACCAATTAATTATGTGGTTAATTTCCAAGGTAAACGAAATCAGTCCAAAGAAGTTTCGGGCCTTATTTCAAACTATTTGAAGAGACAAGCACCATTTTTCCCGTTGTCCGGACACTGTACATACCTTCCCTAGAAACCCATGTTTATCAGGGACATTGCTTCTTTCTCAAAAAGTCCCCTTTTAATTTCTTTTATTAAGTACTATGTATCCTTAAATGATTTTTAAAATCAGTGCACAATACATAATAATGCAGAATAATGAGATTTTTTGGTACATTGATATACATATATAACATTTTGATTATTTTCATCCCTGTTACCCACCTCTCCCTTTCTTCTCCCTCCCCACAATCCCCTTCCCTACCTCCAAAAGTCTACCTTCTATTTTCCTGTCACCTCTCTTTTATTATATTTATTTTTTATATTTTTGGATTACTCATATAAAAGAAAACACTTATTTCACTTAACACGATGGTCTCCATTTCCATCCATTTTCCTACAAATGTCATGATTTTGCTCTTCTTTATGATTCAGTAATACTCCATGGTGTATATACACACTTTTTTTTGTTCATTCATCTGGAAAGCACGTAAGCCCTTTCCACAGTGTATCTGTGTAACTGCACCAGCGTAGACATGTACCACCTTAGTGTGCTGTTTTCCATTCCTTCAGGAATGTACTCGGAGTGGTATAGCTGAATCAAACAGGATATTTCTATTTTTAGTTTTTTGATGAATCTTGATACTGATTTCTTTCTTTCTTTTTTTTTTGTGGGTACTGGGGGGTCGACCTCAGGACCTCGCACGCCAGCAGGCGCCCGTGCCGCTGAACGATATCACCGGCCCTTTTATTCGTATGTGGGTTCCAGGAGTCGAACTCGGGCCCTCGCGCTTGCCAGGCAGGCGCGTATGCCGCTGAGCCATCTCACCGGCCCCCATAAACTTTTTAATTTGATGTAGGACCTTTTGTTGATTCTTGCTTTATTTCCTGTGATATTGGAGCCCTATTCAGGAAATCTTTGCCTGTGTCTGTGATTTCAAGTGTTTCCTTTATTTTTTTCTTCCATCAATTTCAAAGTTTCCAGTCTTATATCTAGGTCTTTGATCCACTTTTAGTTTGATTTTAACATATGGTAAGGGCTAGGTATCTAGTTAGGTATCTAGGTATCTAAATCTACATGTAATTATCTAGTTTTCTCAGAATCAGTTGTTGAAGTGGCTGTCTTTTCTTCAGCACATACTTTTTGTACCTTTGTCGAAAATCTGTTAGCTATGAGTTCTTGGGTTTGTTTCTGTGTCTTCTGTTCTATTCCATTGGTGTACTTGTCTGCTTTTGTGCCTGGACCATGTTGTTTTTGTATTATAGTCCTCCTAATTTCCAAATAGGCTTAGGAATAATAGGTTCTAGATCACCCTGGAAGAATGAAAGGTGACTGTATGAGAAAGAGAAAGAGTGATCCTATGAAAAGGAAAATGCACCAGAGCTCACATGTCTGAATTCAGTGAGTAGGTTGTATATGTTTGTGTCGGGAAGAAGATATGCCAAGGAAATTAAATGATGCTTAAATATACATCGTAATAAATAGCAACCATAATTTTTATAAATAAGCAAATAAGTAATAATAGTTACAACTGTAATAGATAAAAACAGTACAAAGAAGTATAGTAGATAGGCATAGTAGTTAAACATGAATTAGTTAATCTTGAAGTGAGTTTCCTGAGTTTATAGGCCAGTTCTGCCAGCTGCTAGTTGTGAGACATTTGATGGGGTGGTCATGTAAAAACAAGCAACTCCTGTGTGTTTGGGATTCCCATCTATTAAATGGGCACAATAATACTAAGTACGAATAAGGATATTGTGAAGATTAAATGAGAAAGTGCATGGGCAGCCTCTGACACTTCATAAAAGTGTGTTATTATCAAAAGGAGGAAAAACTGTAGCAGTTTTGAATGACCGTTAATAGAATAATTTATTTCTCAAGTTCAAGAAGTTGGGAAAGAGTTAATCATGATGGAATTGTCACCAAACATAGAAATAGAGCAAATATTTTATAGGGAGGAGTCATAATGACCCCCATAACTCAGGCACACAAGGCATACAAGGGATGGAGAAGAGAATATCTAACCAATAAATAGCAATAATCAAAATATTGTTCACAGCTGAACTCTCAAAGTGCCTACGTGTGTTTAACAATTAGTAGTTTAATGATTTTGCTCAGTGGATCTGCATAATCGTAGAAGACACACCTGCAAAACTAGTAAGAACTAGCAGATGTCCTCTGTAGGAAATGTAATTAAAGTGGAAAGGCCTATACTGATGCATCCACTGTACTCTTCACTTGGATTAGAAAGTCAGAGTGTTTTGTGTAAATTCCATGGGCCGGGAGGCTGGTGTGGGCCGGATGCTGTGGGCCTCCTCGGATCGATTTGCTAGGAGAACTTGTGGCTGTGTCAGTCTACACCAGCTTCCCAAAAGCCACAGAGCTCTTTCTGATCTGCACGAGTCTGGATCACAAAACGGGTGGAAAACTGCAAAGCTCAGGGGCCTTTCTATGACGTCGAAGACTACACTATCCGTAATGAAACACCTTTACATCACCTTATGGCAACAATTACTTAGTCACTGATAATACAATAAACTCTCCAGGAACCATTCATGGGGAAGAAATCAAATCCTATTGTTTTATGTTCCGGGGCACTAACAATGGCTCTACCTCTTGAGAGGACAGGGTAAGACCTATTGCACATCTAGAGACTATGGTATTTCCTTGCAAATATGGGAGACACCAAATTTTGGGAGGTGGTAGTCAATTCCACAGGGAAACTTTGTAATGAGCACCTACAATGGCTACCTAGTTTCAAATATGATTTCAATACACCAGCTCAAAAATAGCAACAAGCAAATTCCTTAATTTCCTATACCTCTTAGTTCCCTTATTCACAAAATGGGAATGGAGGCAGGGGGGAGGGAGAGGAGGGGAAGAGGATGAAAAAAGAATTAAGATGTATTATGTGCATGTACCAACTCCCCACAAGGAATGTGACCATTATGTACTGCGAACATGCACTTATACAGAATAAATAATAAAAAAGTAAAAAAACAAAAACAAAAACAAAAACAGTGCCTACCTCACAGGGTTGTTTTGCGTGGTGTACTGTAGGTACTAAAAAATTGTCAACTATAATGTCCCTTGTAAGTCATTCAATAGTCTAGCAAAAATTTCATTGAAAAACAAAAAAACAATTACCAATGAAATGCACATTTCATATAGATAAAATACTTAACATTATTCTTCACATTAACAAGGACTTTGCCCATTATTGTGGGTCCTACATAATATGGGCAACTACTCTGTTCTTGATTGTTCTATGAAGAGGCAGCATATCTTAGAATGATATTCTCCTCCATGGTTAACTCCATGGCTTTTCCTTGCCTTTGGCAAGTACTTCTGCAGTTTCTGTGAAATGCATTCAGCACCTTGGTGAAGAGAATACAAGGGGAGATTGTGGATGGAGTCCTTCTTTCATGGAACACGAATACTGGTTAGGCAAAGAGCCACAATGAAGACTGAGAAGTGTTAGGATCAGAAACTCTTGAGCATGAGGGGTTCAGGAGTCAGGAGCTCATAGGGGAGGAAGAAGAGTTTTTCCTTGAGAAGTAAAGTTAAAGCTCAAAACTGAAGGTTAGTAGCACTGGGGACAGTGTTCCATACAGGGGGCAGAATGTGCTTCCAAGATCCGGACAGAAAAGAAACCTGGGGCTTAGAAGAGGGAGGCCTTCTGCTTGTCTGTAGTAAGAGGAAGTGGAAAGATGCTGGCTGGCCATCACATCTGACCTCAGCTTGGAGGCCATATCAAAGGGTGATGGGGCATGGTGGAACACAGCTGAAATCCCAGCATTTTAGGAGGCTGAGGCAAGAGCTTCACAAGTTTGAGTCCAGACTGGGCAACTTAGCAAGATCCTGTCTCAAAACAAAACAAAACAAAAGCTACAACAACAAAAAACCCAAAAAGGTGATGGAGAATCACTGCAGGGATTCAAGGCAGGGAGTGAAAGTAGTCCAGTGTGAGGGTGGTCTAGTGTGAGAGTAGGAGGATCATTCTGGCTGCTCTGTGGGGATCCTGGGAGAAAGCTTTTGCCCTCACATAGGCATTCATACATCATCTTCTAATGATTCTGATACAGACGTGGATAAGAACTGGATAAATTTGTAGAAAAACTTTAAATAGTTGGCTTAAAATTAAGCTTGCCTTCCCCACTCCCTAAACTAGTATAGCTAGAAACATTAATCTGGAGTTTTCCTTCCTGCTAAAAGCATTTAGAACATACTTAGTTTGGAAAAAGAAAGGAACACCAAGCTGAAGTGTAGCTTGGGGACTGTTTACTGATGTCGGTTAACTGCATTAATCTTGACCTATTACCTCTTGAAGGGCAGGTTGCCTTACTTCATCTTAATGAAGCTTATCATTGCAGGGCCCTAAAGCAGCTGGGAATATCTTGATACCAAACCCTGTAGCCAAACAATCAGCAAATAAAGATAACTTTAAAGAGTGTTAAGCCCAAATTTATGACTCTCACAGGCACCAGGGGCACAGTCTCAGTGGCCCAAGCCACCACACACGATAGCCTAGGACTGCTTGTTAGTTGACCTGCTGGGACCAACTGTGACTCATCTATTTACTGCAGAGCAAAGGTAACTTTGGATGCAAAAGTTGACAGCTGCCTCCCAGGAGACCATGAGTACTGGAAATGAGGGCATTGGGTTTCAACTGGAAATGTTTCCCTTGGCACAGACCCAGCCAGAAGAATCGTGCCTGGTGAGAAGTCATGCCATGAGGACGTGAGTGAATACATGCATGCATTTTGAAGAATGGAGGACCTCAGAGCTGTTTCAAGTCTCTCTCATTATTAACTTACTGAATAGCTTAGACGCACCGGGCATCACTTATATGTGCTTGTGATTTACAATTAGGACATGTCAACCCAAATAACTTCCTTTTTGGAAGAAGTGGGATTAAGGACAACAATAATGTCATATTCATAGTGGTAACATTGGCATTCTTCATTAACAGTGTGTTATTTCCCAAAAGCAGTATGTCTTCAATGTTATACACATTATCTATAATACAGCAATACACATATAAATCACTTGGGAAGCTTTAAAATGCTGAGACCTGGGAACACCTTCCAAAGAGCCTGTTTTAATTGATCTGGGTGGGGCCGAGGCAGTAGCATTTTAAGGCCCCGCAGTGAATTCTGATGCAGAGAACCATAGTTTCATCATCCCCACAGGCTACGAGGGGGTGATTTTTATCTTTTTTGTATAGATGAGGAACACAGACCCCAGAGTTTATGCAACAAACAACTTGCATAAAAGGAATATCAAGGACTTCAGCCTTCATCTGTCTGGCCATCAACCCCTGCTCCTAAGTTGCTTCACATACTGTTCAGTGAATTCTTGGGTAAAGTGTAAACAGGGAGAGCCTACAGGGGAAGCAAAGGGCGCCCAGGGAGCAGTACTCCATAGGGACCTGGGGACATAGTAAGCAGGAGCCTGAGCTACCTATGCAGTGCAGAGGTAGCCTGCAGGAGAGGATTTGCAAATGAGAATAGCCCAAGTGAGAGAACAGCCAGCTCAATGGCTGCAGGAGGAGCTCCTGGCCTCCATTCAAGATCCGGGGATGGCGCAGACAAGGTACCTGGCAGAAAGTCAAATAGTGCATAGCCAGGCAAGGGCAGGCAGCACCCGCCAGCACTTCATTGTCCTTTGTGTTATCATGTTGCTGCAGAAAGAGGAACTTCCTTTCCAGTGTCCTTCCCTCCCTGTGCTGTATCATCTCAGGGCAATCACCAGATTTCCCAGACTACCTCTACCTCTACCTGTACTTCTGAAATATGAGGTTTACCCAGGAAGGCCACACAGTTTAATGTACTATGGAATATCAAGCAAGCATCCTTGTATCCTCATTTTTCCCAACCATGAGTACCTTTCACCATAAATGCCTGAAATAAGTATTATCACATGGGATTCTGAAGCCTTTGCTTTCCTTTCCCCATGCTGGGAAACCACCAGCAAAGTACCTTCAACTCTCAGCCTCTGAGAATGAAGCATGGGCACAAATCAAGGCACTGACCTCCTTTGAACCCCCACTTTATAGACAAAGGTGACTCTCCCACAGTATTTCTGGCCTCATCACTGCAAGAGGCAGAGAAAGAATCAATCTCTAAGGAATGAGTAGAGGTGGGGAGAAGTTTCAGAAGTCTGGGGTGGAATTGTCTGGTCCTTTCTTTACTCCAGATGGAAACTCTCCACTTGTATTCCCCATGAAGGCTTGGCCACTGTCATTCATTTATTCACTCAGTACTTAAGGGTTTATAGCACTGAGGATTCCTAGAGGAGTGGGGCCATATATGACCTTTAATGGCTCACAGATCAGAAGTTGTCTTAGGGGAGAATCTGTCTAACATCAAGTACAGTGAATGAGGAAAGAACCAGCACAGTGGGAATACTGGATCAGTAAGGATGGGGAAGGTACTCTTCCTCGATGGCCAATTCCTGACTCGAAACATATCAAATAACTGCAGAAATCTAAGAGGTGAGAGAGGGGAAATGGCTTTGTAAATGAAAGGGGCAGCTTCAGAACAGGCGCAGGCTTCTGTTTTTTGCCTCAACAAAGGGGTGTTCCTTGTTGAAAGACAAAGGGGCATTTCTTGTTGAAAGGTCGCTCTGGCTGGTTTCCAGAAACTCTTCCTTCTCTAGATGTGAGAGGCACATACTTCCTTCTCTACATTCAGGCCAAAGGGCTCAGTCTGAGCACAACAAAATTTCTAATCTGTTTATTTTTTTCAAGAGAAACACGCAATTCCAAAGGCCTGCCAGCCACACCAAAGAGTTTTTCCCAAGAAGGCATGAGCCGGGAAAGGCAGCTGCAGAGTGGGTGGAGAGTGATGTTTTGAACCAGAAAACAAGAGTCAAATGAGGCCAACAATGCACAAGGCTCAGGCATGGCATGAAGGTGTCTTTCCCCCTTGGTAAGCATTATGTTTCATAATATTAAATGTCCTAACTGGGCAAACAGATTCTTGGAGTGAGCCGTAGCTGGATTTCAGCCCTGGCTCTATTTCAGCTCAAGTAGGATCTTGGGCTACTTGCTGCAGATATTTGAGCATTACAGTCTTCATACATAAAAAGTTCTAAGAACATCACCAAGTCCACTTTGATGGTGGCAATTAGATGAGATACTAGCAGAAGAGCACTTATGACCTGGCACAGAAAGGGTTTTGGCAAATTGTATTTGTGCTTCACAGTTTCCTTGAGAAATGTACTTGGTGTAAAAAGAGTAATGTCAAGGCTAAGTCCCCATGTCACCTAGTTTGTAAGTGGGACTCTTCTCAGAAATGTCTGTGATGAGCCTCAGTACTGGGGGAAGGCATAGGCTGAGTCAAAATAAGCCCATTACTACTACTAAAAAAGAAAAAAAAGGAGCTACAATCTCATGCCATATTGATAGCTACTCTACCATCCAATTAATTCCAAAATGTGGGATCAATATGGAATCAAGGTGACAACATCTTTTCTGAATAATTTCTGTGAAGGCAAAAACCCCAAGAATACATAAAGGAAGCCTCAAATGTATGAACAGGATCCACTTTGCAGCTTTCTTAACTTTTCTGAAATTTTCTTGACTCGAGATTTCCTAATTTCCCTCTCATTATTACATGTGTGTTTGGAAGATGTGTGAAAACCTGGCTTCTACTTACCTAACACAGTGTTCCTTCTACTCTTCCCCTTAATTCTAGTTCCATCAAAGGCCAGTTTTTGAGGAGCTTTTGCAAGTGTCCTGGACAAGGGTTCAAATAATCACCATCTTCCTATTAGCAGAAAGTACAGGTTGATAGGATTGTAAGTCAGTGCAGTAAATGGGCACTGAAATCTCAAAAGGAAACCATTTCCACGTAGGACACGGAAGGCACTGCACTTGCTTTTTTAGTCCCACTGTGTTGGACAGCATAAACCATAATTAGGTCCAGGATGTTCTCCAGTGCCTCCTTGACTCCATGGTATAGGGGTGGAGTGTTAGAGTGTTTGCTTCTTATGTCTGCTGTAACTGCAAACTGGGTGGCTTAAAAAACCAAACAAAGCAACAACCGAAATCTAGAACCTCACAATTCTGTAGGCTAGAAGTCCAAAAGCAAGGCCACTCTGAAGAGGCTGGAGAGGAACTTTCATGTCTCCTTCCAGCTTCTGGTATCCTTTGGCTTGTAGATGTATCACTCCAACCTCTACTTCCATCTTCTTCTTCTTTTTTTTTTTTTGTGGGTACCAGGGGTCGACCTCAGGACCTTGCGCGCCAGCAGGCACCCGTGCTGCTGAGTGGTATCACTGGCTCTTTTATTGTATGTGGGATCCGGGAGTCAAGCTCGGGCCCTCGCGCTTGCCAGGCAGGCACATACGCCACTGAGCCGTCTCACCAGCCCTCCAACTTCTTATAACGCTTTCTCTATTTGTTTGTCTGAATTTCCTTCTTCTTATGTAAGTATACCAGTCAGGAACTGGGCTGCCCTCTCATCTGATATTATCCCATTTTAACAAGATTATGTCTGTTAATCCAAATAAGGTTTAATTTCTAGGTACCTGAAGTTGGGAGTTCAGTGTATCTTTTCAAGGGACACAACTCAACCCGCTAGAGTCAGTGTTCTTCCAAATAACTCTCCACATTTTCTTTCTAACCTCAAAGAAATGTCTGGAGAGTGTAAGATCCAGGTAGGTTTCCTTGGCCCTCTTGACCAAGGGAAGATTAACTTTTAGCTGTTTCCAGGAAAGCAGCATTTCCGAAACAAACTTTTTAGGAGAGAGTTCTTTATTTAAGCTGCTGATACTTCTGACCTGATCTTTTCCAACCCCCTCACCAGAGAGACCCCTTTCAAGCCTGTAAGTTTAATGACCTAATCCTCACTCTAAGACATGTCTACTTTTCCCTAAAAGTGTGTGATCCACGTTTGAATCTTTTTCTGCATCTGAAACAGCACGGTATATTCCTCCTGAAGTCCTCAGTCAGATGTTCATGGACACTTGACTGTTCAGTTTATACTCCAGGTGGGGACGGAGGTTGGAACTTGGAGAGTGGTACAGTCTCCTTGTCTCCTAATGCATTCACTGCCAGAGCTCTCATGAAATCTGTTTTAGTTACTTTTCTCATTGCTGAAATGAAATACCCAACACCCACAATTAAAGGAGGAAATGTTCATTGTATCTCACAGTTTGTACAAGTTTTAATTTACAGTTGGCTGGCTCCAAGACAAGGTGACATGGCAGAGGAGCATCACAGAGGAGAAACAGTTCATGGCAGGAAGAAGGCAGCAAAGTAGCAAAGAAGCAGAAAGTGATGACAGCAGCCCTCTTTCTGTCCCTAATATTCTAGCTTGGCTACCTGCCCCTAGGGCAGGTAGCACTCACATTCAGTGTGGATCTTCCCATTATCTATGCCCAGAACTATGCCAAACCAATCAGTAGTAATCACACATCCTTAATCCCAGAATTATACACTCTAGATTCAGCCACCTCTGAAAAGACCTGCCTGTGATCACATGAGGCTTTGGGGGACATCTAGACACAACACATAACAACATCATTTTATCTCTATGAACATGGTCTTCATCCTGCCTAATTTGGAACTATACTCAGTAATGTTATAAAGACTTTTCTTCTCTCTGACTGTGCCAAGTCCTGTTTACCTCACAAGAAAAACCACGTGGGTTTTCATAGTTATGCTTTTTGCTTCCTAAGTGGAATGGGACTAATTTTGATGTTATTTTATATTCTTGTAATGCATTCAATTATATCCTGGATCTCTCTTTGATGGGGGGTAGCCAATTCATTCCCTTACAATAGTTTAAAAAAAAAACCCTCAGAATTAAGCCCATTTTATTATCTGCTTTTACTTTTAAATACATAGTTAATGCTCATCAAAGGTTTTTTAAAAACGTATTTAAGCACCTATGGTCTGCTATATAATGGTATTGGGAAGATCCAAAACAAGCAGAAGTTACAGAAATATTTTAGGAGACAGGGCTTGAATGCAAATCCTTTCTGTTCCATCCCACTGCTGCTATTTGAGGTGAGGGTTTATCAGCTCATTCCGGGACTGCTGTAAGAAGTCAGCCTTGTCTCTAGTTTCTATCTTCTTTTTCCTACAGTCTGTGCTGCTCAAATATCTCAGTCATCATGTGATGTGCCTGCTCAACACTTCCTAATAGCTCCTCACTGATAGGAGGTAAATGTTATCCTCCTTGACCAGACATTCAGTGTGCCATACAATCAGATTCCTCCTGACTTTCCAGAAGGGATTACTCACTGTCTCATTGTCCGGTGACAGCACCAACATAGCTTCCCTTTGAGATCAGTTATGGCTCCCTCTGCATTCCCCCTTGCAGGGATCATTTCACTCCACCTCGATGTCTTTCCAAATCCAGCCTGTGTTCTCTTCTTACCATGACTGGAAATACACTCTCCACTTATATATACACCTGTCTATCTAGCTTGATGAGCAATCATTTTGTGTTCTAATTCCCTTTATCCATAAATGGATACAGATCAATAAGGATACCGATCCTGAGCAAGATGGAGCCCCTATCCCCACATGTAGTTTTTGTTGGCATCTCCAACTCTTTCAGCTACTTTGCTCTAGCTACTTATTAGCTCTCTTTCTTCACAAATTCAGAAAGGACTTGGTATCACTGAGGTATTGCTCTCCTTGCCACAATACACGTCCATCTCTGTATAGTTTTGTCTCCCAAGTTGTGTATTCATTTTCCAAAAAAAGTGCCTAAGAATGCAAGGAGACTGGAGCACTGATGTTTACTGTGCATATACTAAGTGCCTTGTGTGGACATACTTAAATTTATGGACAAGCCCTTTGGAAAATGTTTCATTCCGAACCTTCAAATGAGAGAATGGAAGCTCAGGGTGGGTTAATGACTTTCCCTGGGAGAATTTAATGCCAGATATGGTGCCAAAGAGAAAAAAACTGGCTGTAGCTTGTTAGAATAGGCTTCACAGATGCAGTGGCTGTGAGCCAGACTTTGGCCGGGTAAGCAGGAGGAGAGAGTACTCTGTGTGAGCAGCATCACAGACCTCAGACTCAGCCTGACAATGTGAGCATTTGTGGTGTCCGAGATTCTTCTCCGTTTCAAGAATGCAGTATTAAACTTAGTTGGCAGGTTTTGAGCATGCAAACACTGAAAGGTGCTGGACTGGTTAAAGTTCAGAAGTGAACTTTATGGGATTAGGTTATAAACAGAATAAATGCTGACCAAAAAGCAGAGAATTTATATTTTAACTGCAGGTCAACAAGAAGTAGCTGAAATTGGGCAAACACACAATCCCAGATGGTTTCGCACTGGGGGATAAAAATGAATGAGCCAATGTGGGTTCATCTGTGGTAACAAATGTTCCACTGGGCAGAGTAGGGGAGACCTCTCTGTAATTTCTGCTCAGATTTTCTTTGAACCCACAACTACTCTAAAATACAAAGTATACTTAAGAACAAATTTAAATTTTAAAAAATTTAAATGAATGAGCCCAGGTGTCAAAGCTGCCTGCTGTGGGATGAAGGGAGAAGAGTACATTCCCCTCTCTAGGAATGTTGGAGCATAGATGGCCTGCTCAGCTAATGCACTTTGTTGTCTATTTTTCCAGTTTAATTACTAATGAAATACTTATGAATACTGAAGACCTCAAAAAGCAAGGCATGGAATATAAAAAAAAGAGAAAGAGGAAAATGAAGAGGAAGTGAAAGATACTTAATAATCTACATAGGGAAAAATTAAAAATTTGCTGTTTGAACATTTGGAAAAACATAGTGATTACATGTCCTGAAAGAGTTTTGCAGAATATTTAATATATGGTGTCTGTAAGGCTCAATTCGGACGTGACTCTCTCAATACCCAACCTGTCTGCGAGCAGAGGCATTGTTCTCAGTTCAACACTGGTGCCCTCGGCAAACACAGGATGTCTTAGAAGAGACGAGATGGAACACAGAACCTTCCAAACACCCAGACATCTGAAAACACCCAAACATTTACACCAAACACCTCAAGAACTTTGCCCACTGAGGCACGAGACATCCAGAGAACTTTGACCACTGATATTTACTAAGATCTTCCCACCTTATGTCCCTTGCCTTCTTTCAAGCCATGTAAGAAAAGCCTGCTTCTCTTTGCTTCCTACAGATAGCCTTTTCACCCTCTGTCTGTCTGCACAATAAATTCCATGCCATGTTGCTTTTACACAAGCCCAGTGGTCTCAGATAGTCCCTGCTTCATGCCATTCCTTACAGTGTCTTTGGGAATTATTAGCCTCTCTCATTTTCTGTTATCTCTTCTCTAAAACTAGGATAACAATACCTATTACATGTGGTTACAAGGATTAGATTGCATCAAGTATATTAAATGCTTAGACTAAGAGCCTATATCCAGTTATTAAAATATTTATTGAGTGCCTATTGTGGGCTACATATCAAGGACTCAGTGGTGAGCAAAACAGATCCCTGCTAGCTTGCTGAGCTTATAATCTGTGGTAGACAGATGTAAGCAAAGAAAATAAAAATAATTAACTAAAAATGGTGGAGAATTCTATAAAGAAAAAACATCAACATACCATGAGAAAATAGCAAGGCCTCTGAGTAAATGATTAATAAATAGTATTTATTTAAAGACAAACAGTTTGCAACTATGATTGAATAGTTCATAAAACTAATTTCAGAAAAACTCTTCCACAAAGAACAATTGGTGAGGGCCGGTGAGATGGCTCAGCGGCTTAAGTGCCTGCCCGGCAAGCGCGAGGGCCCGAGTTCGACTCCCGGAACCCACATACGAAAAAGGGGCCGGTGATATCGCTCAGCGGCACGGGCGCCTGCTGGCGCGCGAGGTCCTGAGGTCGACCCCCCGGTACCCACCAAAGAAAAAAAAAAAAAAAAAAAAAGAACAATTGGTGAAAAGTAGATAATATATTTTTTGAAATAAATTTGTTTGAAGGAACATAAAAGCTGCCAAGTCAATAGGGTATTATAGACAAGATTCCAGGAAAAGATAATTAAAAAGAGACACAGTCAAAATAAAGTTCTACTTTTCCTTGAATCATTCACCAACTCATATGTGCCAGAAGATAGTTATCAGCCATCATGGGACAAAATTAGAGTTTAACAAGGGATAAGTTTAAGAAGCACTGAAAAATACCCTAGAACAGTGGTCCCTAACTTTTTTGGCACCAGGTATCATAGACAACTAAATTAGTTATAAATATTACAGGCAGTTAGACAGGGCTGGGCCCTCAGCACAGAAGACAACTGTGGCTGGAGGCACATTCACTGAAGGCCAGGCTTCAAGAAAAAGAGCAGCAACTGCACCCGCATACTTCCCCTAGGGATGAACAGCAGTGATTTATATTCTAAATAGGCATCAATTTTCCTAGGTGGGGGACCAAAACCTCCCTGCCCCATTCCTTCCCAGAAAATCCTTGTTTGGTCCATATACACTTGCTAAGTGACTTGCTTCTCCATTTGATCCCCACTTAATCAATATTACCTAAGTGACTATAGACTATACTTGTTATAATATTACTGATTTACCATAGTTTTGTCCCACCTCATACCCACTTTGTGATTTCCCATTGGATCAATATTACCTCAGCAACTATACTTATAATCTTATTAGTTGACTACAGTTTTGTCCCATGTTGAACCCACCTCACCTCGTGGTTTTGCTCAATAAAACACCCTTGAGAAGCAGAGTTGGCAGACAACCCACTTTTGCACCCCTTCTGTCTCTCTTAGACAGAAGTTATCTTTCTGTCAATAAATTCTACCCACTCTTAACTTCCATTGTTCCTAGAATTCATTCCTCAATTTTAGAGAACATGAATTCAGTGTTTCAGACATCTAGCAGGTCAGGAGTTATATTTCCCTTATATTATTTGGATTATTTGGAGGTCCTACATCATCCCTATATCATTCCTATATCACAGGGACCAGTTTCATGGAAGACAATTTTTCCATGGATGGAGGTGGGGTGGGAATATGATTCAAAGGAGCATGCAATCTCGATCCCTTGCATGCACAGTTCACTGTGGGTTTCACACCCTTATGAGAATCTAATGCCACAACTGACCTGACAGGAGGTAATGTGAGTGACGGGCAGCAACTGTAAATACAGATGGAGTTCTGTTTGCTAGCCCACAGCTCACCTCAATCTGTGCAGTCTGGTTCCTAACAGGCCATGGGTTGCGGACCCCTGCCCTAGGCTTTCAATTGGGACCCCTCAGAGGCAATATATATATATATATATATATATATATATATATTTTTTTTTTTTTTTTTTTTTTTTTTTTTTTTGTGGGTACCGGGGGTTGACCTCAGGACCTTGCGCGCCAGCAGGCACCCATGCTGCTGAGCATTATCACCGGCCCTTTTTTCGTATGTGGGTTCCAGGAGTCAAACTCGGGCCCTCGCACTTGCCAGGCAGGCGCTTACGCCACTGAGCCATCTCACCGGACCAATATTTTAGGAATAAAGCTCTCACAAAAACTAAAACAATTCAAGTTTAGTTGGATTAAGGTGATTGCCTAGTTTAATTGCGTGGCATTATCCTCTATGCAAAAATAACATCATCAGAGTCTCAAAGATTTTCTAAATTTTCATAGAATAAGGCCCATCGTTTGATTCAGAAAAGTCTAGTCTGCCAAGAGGTAAGCCAAATGAGCAAAAGTCATTTAAAGACAACGGAAACAGACCCACAGAGGGTACGGATACTATACAGATACTAGAATTACCAGACACGGACTTTAACTCCTATACAAATATAATAACCAAAGCTGATAACAAGATGGAGAATTTGAATAGACAACTGAAATTCTTACAAAATAATAAGGAAACTTTAGAACTAAAACATATAATAGATGAAATTTAAAATTAAATAAATGAATTAGGGCCACGTTAGACATAGCTGAAAAGAGAAATAATGAACCAGAATGTAAGTCAATAAAAATATCCAGACAGACCATAGAGAGAAAGGGACTCAAATAAGAGAAAAAGAGGATAAGAGTTATTTGGGGCACTGTAAATCATTTTACGTAAAAGATAAAGGCAAAGAGACAAAGTAATCAAATGCCTTTTCATTGTACAAGATATATATATATATATCATATGTACAAGATATATATATCATATGTACAAGATACATATATATCATATGTACGAGATATATATATATCATATGTATGAGATATATATATATATCATATGTACGAGATATATATATATCATATGTACGATATATATATATCATATGTACGATATATATATCATATGTACGATATATATATATCATATGTACGATATATATATATCATATGTACGAGATATATATATCATATGTACGAGATATATATATCATATGTACGAGATATATATATATCATATGTACGAGATATATATATATCATATGTACGAGATATATATATATCATATGTACGAGATATATATATATCATATGTACGAGATATATATATATATATATATATATATATATATATATATATATTCGATGAATGGGCAGATGCAAAATTTGAAGAGATTTTTCCAAAACTGATTAAAGACATCAAGCTACAGATATAAGAAAACCTATAAATCCAATGATAGGTAAATACAAAGTAAACATCCACAAATAAAACACTTAAAAACTAAAGTCAGAGATAGCACTAAAAACAACTACAGGAGAGAAGTACACATTATCTTCAAAGAGAACAATAAACTTGACAGCTGAGTTCTTAACAAAAATTGTGGAGATTGAAGACAATGATATACCATCTAAAGGTGAAAAATATCCCTGACAAACTAGAATTATAAAAAATGTCCTTCAGACACAAGGGTCCAGCCCTCTGGGTTGAGAAGCCAGGCTGTTCACATGTGGCTTTTGGATAGGGCTAAAGTTGAAAGTGCTAAAATCAAGTGCAGCAGATTGCTAGATCTACCTCACCCCTGCTGCCTTGCTGCTAATATCCCACACAGAACTCAGAGGCCTGTTTTCTTTCCCTATTTGCCAATGTGATCAGGGATGTACCTCACCTTGGGTGGTTGCCACATTCTGGAGTATACAGAAAGAAGGTCCAGTGGAGCAGGTGGTACCTCACAAACCCACAGGCCATAAAGCTAGACAGAAACTAGCCATGACTTGAGGCACACAGAGGGGGACCAAAACTGGAAACAGCTAGAGTGAATAGATCATAAGGTGAAATCATTTACTGATCTCACCCAGCAGGAAAGGTGAGATGGGCTCCAGAATTCACACAAAAAACATGAGTGTGGGTAATGCAGACGCTGGAAAGAAACCACTCATTCACAGAGAAATTTTTTTTGGTTTTTATAATTAATTAATTAATTTTTTGATTAATTAATTTTATTAGTACATGTTTGTAGTACATAATGTTTATATTTCTTGTGGGGAATTGGTACATGTACAAAATATATCTTAATTCTTTTTTTTTCACCCCATTTCTAGTCTCTCTACTCCATCCATCTCTCAAAAACCCAAACCAAAAAATCTATTTGATCCAGCTATTCCCCTTCTAGGTATCTTCCCATAACATAAAATATATCATAATACTATGATACATGCATGCCCAGGTTTATAGCAGCAAAATTCATAACAGTTAAATCTTGGAAGTGGCCTATAAGTTCATAAACAGATGAATGGATAGAGGAAATGTGGTTTTTACATACAATGGTATACTATTTTGCCATAAAGAAAGATAAACTTGAGTTATTTACAGGATTTATTTTTAGCCTTATTTCTCTTTCTTGATTAGTTTGGGTTTTTTTTTTCTTTTATTTATCTTTGCTTTCTGTTTTTTTTTTTTTTCTCTTTTCTTCTTTTTCTTGTTTGTTCTTTTCTGTTACCTTAATCTAATTATATTTATTTTCCATTATTCCTTAATAAGATTCTTTATCTCACTCCTCTCTCCTCCTTCTCATCCATTTCTGTATTTTAAAAGTTTTATTTATTTCATTTTCTTCTTCCTCATTCCCTCCATCTTTACTAGAATTACTATTAAGCTTTATTAATCTTTAGATACTGAGTTGACTCTATGTTATTACTGTTGAGTTCTTTTCTATTGTTAAGGGTAGTATAGTTGTTCATTTAGTAGAAATTTACAGTATGTCAATGTTTGGTTTATCTCCGTATATATATTATAATTACAGATCTCTTTTTTATTGTTAAGGATGGTACAGTGGTTGTTTTATTAGTTCCTACAGTACGTCAATATCTAGCTTGTCTTTGACTATTATTGCTCCTGATTTTGTTGTTATTGCCAGGGTGACATATTTATTGCTATTAATTGGTTTTTACTGTGTGCCAATATCTGGTTTGTCTTGGTATCATCAACAATTCCTGTGGTTCACTTCCAGAGAACTGGCTACTAGGCCAAGTACACTATACTTCCCCTCCCCAAATTAACAGAAGTGGGCAGATCTTGGGACAGGGGCAAAGGCCTATAGTTAGGCTTGTCCAAACTGCATCACTAGAAAGCAGAAACCAACTAAAGAGATCTCAATACTAGAAACAAAGTCTTACCACTGTATTGGCCCCACATCCTGAGCACACACACATACACACCACATACACACACACAGACTCACACACATCCACACATGAGAAAAACAATAGAAACACGAGAAAAGAAAGCAACAAAATGCCTCCAAAAACTCCAACTCCCTCAAAGCTGATCCACTGGGCATAGATGGGGAGAAAATCAAAAGCCAAACAACTGAATTATAAAAAATGATAAAAGAAGGAAAAAAAACAGCTAACTAAGGTGCTCAGCAAGCTCAAAAATGATGTAACTAAACAGATAATGGACTTAGTAAACAAAATGATCCCTGAGCTTGTAGAAGACACAAATAAAAAGCTATCTGAACTGAACAAAATGGTGCAAAACATGAACAGTCATTTTAGAAAGGAATTCGAGTCCATGAAAAGGTACCAAACACAAATCTAGGAGACAAAAAATTCTGTTGAACAGATGGGCAGCAGAAATGGCCAGTGTGAGAACAGTGTCAGAACTAAAACACGGGGGTCATACAGGTGTCATATACTCAGAGATACTTTCAAGATGACAAGAGAACACGGAAAATGTATCCAACAGTTGTTAGATGACATGGAGAAGATTAATCTAAGATTTAACTGGAATTATTAAAAAAAGAAGACAGCATGAATAACATAAAAAATACCTATTTGCAGAAATAATAGCAGAAAATTTTCCAAGTATTGGGAAAGAATTTAGTATATAGATAGGTAAGTGAGGCATATAGAACCCCAAATAGCCACAATCAGACTCTTCATAACACAGATAGTCAAAATACCAAGACTCCAACAGGAGGATGGAATCTTAGTAACTGTTAGAGAAGACATAGCTGGTCTCTGTCAAAACAAAACAAAACAAAACAACCACAAAAGCTGTTAGAGAAAAGCAACAACTCACTTATAAAAGAAAACCCATTGGAATTGCAGCATATGTCTCAACACAAACCTTAAAGGTCAGGAAAACTTGGGTGAAGTGTTTCAAGCCCTGAAAGAAAACAAATTCCAATCCTGACTGATACGTCCTGCAAAACTATCTTTCAAAACTGATCAGAAGATAAGGTTTGTCCATGACAAAGAACACCTTAAGAAATTTATGATTACCAGCCAGGTGTGGTGGCGTATGCCTGTAATCCCAGCACTGGGGAGGTTGAGGCAGGAGGATCGCTGTGAGTTCAAGGCCAGCCTGAACTGCATAATGAAACCTTGTCTCAAAAAAGACAAAAAAAAAAGGAAAGAAAAGAAAAGAAAGAAATTTATGATTACCAAACCAGAACTGCAAAAAATTCTCCAGGATTCTTTTGGTATTGTTGGCTGCATGGTGGAAAGAGACAATGAGGCCAACAATACCAAAGAGTATAATGGAAGGAATACACCAGGTAGAGTGAGTAGTTAAGCAAAAGGGAAAAACAGGAATCAGCGACAAGAAAATAATGCAATGACAGAAACAAGTCAATAACTTTTAGTAAAAACTTTTCAGGTGAATGGATTCAACTCCCCAGTCAAAAGACATAGATTGGCTGACTGGATCAAAAAGCAAAACCCAAAGTATGCTGCATACACATTTAACCCAAAAAGAAATTTGTATTAAAAATTAATTAAAGAATGGAAAACGATATTCCACCCATGCAATGCAAACCTGAAAAATAAGCAGGAGTAGCTATCCTATTTCCAAAGTGGACTTCAAGCCAAAACTAATAAAAAGAGGCAAAAAAGGGTCACTACATATTGCTTAAGGAAACAATTCAACACAGAGATAATAATTATAAATATGTATGGACCAAACATTGGTGCACCCAACTTAATAAAATAAACATTAGTGTATATCAAAGAAGAGTTAAACATCAATGCAGTTATAGTGGTGCATCTCATATCCCACTATCACTATTAGGTCAGCTACACAAAAAAACCAACAAAGGAATATCAGAGTTAAGCCACACCTTTGAACAAATAGACTTAATAGATATCTACAGAGTGTTCCACCCAACAACAGAATACACTTTCTTCTCAGGAGCACATGGAATGTTCTCCAAAATAGAGAACATTCTCCACATACTAGCCCATAAAGCAAGCTTAAGTAAACACAAAAGAAACAAAATTATCTTATAATATTATAAGATCATAGCACAATGAAATTAAAAATCAGTGGCAAAAGAAACCACAGAAATTATGCAAACACATGGAGCTTATATAGTACACTCTTGAATAATCAGTGGGTCACAGAAGAAACCAAAGAAAACATTAGCCATTTCCTCGAATCAAATGACAATGCCCAGACTTATGGGACACATGAAAGCAGTCCTAAGAAGAAAGTTTGTAACTGTGAATGCCTGTATCAGAAAAACAAAGCAAGCCCAAATAAACTGGTGATGCACCTCAAGTTCCTAGGAAAACAAGAATAATTCAAATCCCAAGCTAGTGTAAGGAAGGAAATTATAAAGTTCAGAGCAGAAATTAATGAAACTGATATTACAATAAATAGAATCAATGAATTAAAGAGTTGGTTCTTCGAAACAATAAGCAAAATAGACACACGCTTTACCAAACTTACCAAAAAAAAAAAAAAAAAAAAAAGAAGAAGAAGAAGAAAGAAAGAAAGGACCCATGTCAATGCAATTAAAAACAAAAAAGGTAAAATCACAATGCACATTGCCAAAATCCAGACTCTTAGCACTTGCTTTTACAATCTGTGGTCCAATAAATTAGAGAATCCAGAAGAAATGGATAGGTTTCTAGATATACATGAATTAACAAAAGTGAACAAGAAGATACTAGAAACTCTGAATAATCCAATAACAGGAAATGAAATTGAGGCAGGAAAAAAAAAAAAAAACTACCATTTAAGAAAAACCCAGAACCCAATGGATTCACCACTGAATTCTACAAGAACTTCTGAGAAGATCTAAAGCAAATTTCCTCAAACTCTTCAATGAAATTAAAAGTGAAGGAGTACTGCCAAACTCCTTCCTGAAGCTGGTATTACCCAGATTCTAAAACCAGACAAGGACTCAACAACAATGACAAAAAAGAAAACTATAGGCCAATCTCTTTAATGTACATGGACGCAAAGATCCTCAACAAGATACAGGAAAAAAGGAATGCAACAAATCATGAAAAAAATCATACATCATGACCAAGTAGGCTTCCAGTGATGCAAGGATGGTTCAACACATACAAATAAATAATACATCACAAAAATAGAAGCAAAAACAAAAGTTGCAGGATCATCTCAATAAACACAGAAAAATACTTTGACAAAATCCAAAATGTTTCATGGTAAAAATTCTGAAGTAAGTAGATATCAAAGGACCTTATCCCAACTTAACAAAAGCCATTCATGACAACCAATGGCCAAGATCACATTAAAATTGAAAGTTTTTTCTCTAAAATCAGGAACAAGATGAGAATGTGCACTATCACCACTCCTGTTCAGTATAGTACTCAAAATATGCTATGTACGTGTACCCTCTTCACACAAGGAAGGTAAACATTATGTACTGCAAACATGTACTAACAAAAATAAAAATTAAAAACTTTAGCCAGAGCAATCAAGCAAGAGAAAGAAATAAAAATGATACATAAAATGGAAGAGGTAAAAAATCCTTATTTGTAGACAATATGATCCTTTACATAAATGATCCAAAAAATTCCATCAGAAGACTCCCAGAACTAATAAATTCACCAAGGTGGCAGCATGCAAAATCAACACACAAAAATCAATAGCATTCTTACACACCAATAAAAAACTGGGAAAAAAATTAGGAAAATAATACCATTCACACAATAGCATTAAGAAAAATTATATACTTAGGAATTAACCTAACCGAGGAAATAAAAGACCTCTCTAATGAAAACTTTAGTACTCTGAAAAAGGAGACCGAAGAGGACATCATAAAAGGGAAATGTATCCCCTGTTCCTGGACAGGCAGAACCAATATTGCGAAAAATGATATAAGTTCCAAAACTGATATATAGATTTAATTCAATTCCGATGAAAATACCAACAGCATTCCTCATAGAAGTAGAGAAAATAATGCTAAAATTCATGTGAAACTGGAAGAGACCCAGAATAACAAAAACAATCTTGGGCAATAAGAACAAAACAGGAGACATTAAAATCCCAGATTTGAAGTCACATACAAAGCTACAGTGACAAAAACAGCATTGTACCGACACAAAAACAGACATGGATTAATGGAACAAAACACAGGATGCAGAAACAACCCCATGCACATTCAACCATCTGATCTTTGACAAAGAGGCCAAAAACATATGCTGGAGGAAAGACAGCCTCTTTGACAAGTGGTGCTGAAAAATTAGCTGCATACACAAAGAAGATTGAACTTAGACCCATACCTCTTACCATGAACTAAATAAAAATGGAGTAAAGATCTGAATATTAAAACACAAATACTTAATCTGTTGGAAGATAAAATAGGTAAAACTCTTGAAGACATAGGCATAGGTAAGAACTTTCTGAATGAAACCCCAATTACACAAAACACAGCACTGAGAATCAACAAATAGGATTATATCAAACTAAAAATCTGAACAGCAAAGGAACAATAATGTGAAGAGACAACTTACTGAATGGGAAAATTTTGTTTTGCCAGCTACTCCTCAGACAGAGGACTAACATCTAGAATATATAAAGAAATAATAAAATTTAGACCCCCCTCCCAAACAAAAGATCCAGTGGACAACTGACATGAATAAACACTTCTCAGAAGTACAAATGGCCAATAAATACATGAAAAAAATATTCAACATCTTTAGCCATTAGAGAAATGCAAATTAAAACAACACTGACATTTTATCTTACTCCAGAAAAAATAGCTATGATCAAGAAATCAAATGATATCAAATGGTGGTGAGGCTGCAGGGAAAAAAGCACCTTTCTATCTCATTGGTGGAAATGTAAACTAGTATAACCATTATGGAAAGTGGAATGAAGATTCCTCAAAAAACTAAAAGTAATAATTCCATTCAATCCAAATATTCTCCTTTAAGGTATCTTCCCAGAACACTTAAAGACATAATAATACAATGGTACATGGGTGCTGAGTTTTATAGCAGCACAAGTCATAATAGCAAAATCTTGAAGCAGCCTGTGTGTCCATTAACAGATAAATTGATAATATGGCATTTATACACAATGGAGTACTAATATGCTATAATGAAGGATAAATTCGAGTCATTTGTAGGAAAATGGATGCACCTTGAAACTGTAGTGTTAAGTGAAATAAATCAGACACACAAGTTTACATATCACATTGTTTCTCTCATATTGGAACCTGAAAATATAAATAAAGGGCAAAATGAAAGACAAGTAACAGGAAACAGGGAGATAGATCTTTTGCAAATGGGGCAGGGACCAAGAAATTGGGGGAGCGAGTGAGAAGGCAGGGCATGGGAAAGGGACGTAAAAAGAATTAACATGTGTTATATACATGTCAAAACTCACACTGATTAACATAATCATGTACTGCAAACATAGTTTAATAAAAATTTAAAAGATTAAGAAGTCCTCAATATCAATGTTAAAATTTATTAATTTTATTTTATGTTGTGTTTTTGTTATAAAAATAAATATAGGTATAGAATCTACTCAAATATATGTTTTAATACATTATTTTAAGGCAAACACTCATGAACATAACAAGAAGAAACTGAACTTTTCAGCCACTGAGAAAACTTTTCTGCTGTGCTAACCTGATCATAATACACTGCCCTCCCTAAAAGTAACTTTTACCCTTTTATTACGCATTTACTATACTCTCTTCCTTGCATTTATAGTTTTATTACCCAGGAGTGTGTCCCTGGACACTATAGTTTTACTCATTAAAAAAATGTTGATGTGTCCTGTAAGCCTCTCTTAATCTACTGCAGCTGTCTCTCTTCCTTTCTTCTCTTTTACGTGTTACCCCTTGAAGATCCTGTGCTATTTGACCTGTTGAATTCCCAAAGTCTGGATTTTGTTAATCTTGTAATCATGACAAAGCTTAACAAATTCTCTCTTCTCTATGTTTCTTGAAAATTTTCAACTAGATCTAAAGCCTTATGTGCTGTGTTTACTGGAAGAATTTGTCACCAGTATATACTAAATTAAATACACAAGAGAGGTCTTCAGACAGAAGAAAAGCAATGCTAAGTGATGGCAAAACTTGTAGGAAAGAATGAGCAGAAAAGGAAAGAGACATATGTAAGTAAATCTAAAACATAATTAACTAAATAAATCAATACTAATAGTATCTTTTGGCCCTTTGCATATATGTAGAATTAAAATACATGACAGTGATAGCATTAAGTCAGAAAGAAGAGAAATAAAATCAGAATGTTCAAGTATTCTTTCTTTCTATAGGAACTGATAAAAATACTAATTTGTATTATTGTATTTTAATAAATTCAGGGTGAATGTTCAGTCTCTAAAATAGCCTCTGAAAGAGTGCCAAAAGATTATATAATTACCAAGGTGTGAAAAAAGGAGTAGTAAATCATACTTGATTAATCCAAATAAATAGTTTTTCAAAAAGAGAATAAAATAAAAGGAAGAAATTGGAAAAAATTGCAAAAAAAAGCCCACATGTTTTAGCGGTTACATTAACTGTAAACAATTTTAAAAATTTATATTGCCAGTATGTGTTATAGCATAATATGACCCAATAATACAATGCTTACAAACAATACAGTACTTCAAAAGAAGTATCTTAAATACAAAAATGCAGACCCCTAACCGAAAGAAATAAGACTACACACCCTACCCAAACGAAAGATGTCGCAGCTGCACTAATATCAAAGCAAACTAAATCAAGAAGGAACCCTTCATAATGATAAAAGGCTCAATCCACAGGAAGAAAAAGTGTTTTAAACTTGTAGTGTTTGATCAGGTAGCCTCAGAATAGATTTTTAAAATGATAGAATTAAGGAAAAGTAAGCAAATCCACAATTGCAATGGAAGCTTTAAACACACTTCTCACTGAAACTGGTAGAACAAGGAAATCAAACCAACAAACAAAAACAATGGTGAGTAAATACAGACAAAATCTCTGCCTACGTTGAACTTGCATTAAAGAACGTATAAAGGTAGTAATTAAATAAGCACACAAATCAATATAAAACTGCAAATTAGCTATGTGTTCTAAAGGAAGACAGTTTTCTGACAATGAACATGACCTGGGCTGAAGAAATTAAGAAACACTTTTCTGAGAAAGTGAAACTTTATTTCAGCTCTAAAGGACAAATAATGGTTAATTAGGTGGGTGGAAGAGGAACTGTGGGCCGAAGTGCATTGGACATTAGGTGTCATGGCACCTGCAAAGACCCTGTGGAAGGGGCAGCAGATGAGCTTGAAGAATTAGAAGGAGGCCCAAGGGATGGAAGTGTCGTGTATGAAGGAAAATAGATCAAAGCCAAGCTGCAGAGATGGGCAAGGCCAGAACATTCAGGAATGTGTATGCTATGTTATGGATCTTGGACTTTGTCCAGAGAGCAGTGGGAGGCCAACAAAAAGTCATAAAGCTGGTTTATATTATTGTTGTATTTATGTTTGGAAAAGATTATTCTGGCTGTACTATGAGAATGGATCGTAGAAGGTCAGAATCAACAGAAGAGGTTAAACAACCCAGCAATTTTTACCAGTGTCTATAGGTAAGGAGCGATGGTGGTGACAATGGAGTTGAAGAAGAGTTAGATTTAAGAGGTATTAAGATGTATCTTAAGGTATTAAGATATTCAGGAGATCTTAAACCCGCAGGACTTGGTGAAGGATTTCACATGTGAATGAGGGCAAGGGAGTCAGCAAGGAGGTCTTTTCAGTGTTTCTTGCTTGTGCAAATAGGTCTGAGAGTGATGCCATTCTCTGAGACAAGAAACACAGACTGGGTTTTGGAAGGAAAAGCATAAATTCAGTATTAGACATGTTGAGATTGAGAGATTTTCTGTCTGACATTGTTCTATAGGGCATCTCAAGGCTCTTAATTGATTTTCTCTTCGTGCTATTTGGTTGGTTTTATTTGCTTCTTTTACCCCTTCTATTCTAACATTTCAAAAAATGCAATTGAAAGCCCTGACTCTGAATGTTTATCATGTCACCACATCAAAATATTGATGCTTGCCTAATTTGAGCCTTCTCAGGGCGTAATACAAACAAGAGAGAGGATGGAAAATTTGTTGATATCCCCAGGAGTACTTGCAGGGTGCTGGACACTTACCCCAGAGTCCAAATGTGTCAGGGAATTTTCCTGGCTCTGTTACCAAAGCCATCTAACATGGCAGATTGCTTTTCTGGAAGATGCTGGGCAAGGATGAACAGCCAAGTTCAGGAAAATTGGCTCTTAATAGACGAGCCATTTCAAAGAAGCACTAATGAGCCCTTCCTTCATTGAATATTAAATCTGCCAAGGATATGAATCAGGTGTCATATGAAAAGAGACACCAATCCACTCTTCCAAAGCAATTTCCTGCTAGATTTTCAGGGTGGGAGATGCCACTTCCCCCTGCTTTAGAGTGGTTGAATTGGTGTTGGCAGATAATTTTGAAATCCTTTTCATGAGAAAGAATGCAGTGAAAATGGCAGCCTGTGAAGTCCATCCACATCCAGGAAACAAAAGACAAGAAATGAAACTGTGGCTATTTTTCTAGTTGAGGGTATTGACCAACAATCTCATAAGGATGTATGAGCACCCCCCCCCTTTGAGTACATTTTCTCCTCTGTCTGCCCCCATCTGCCTTTTAATTCTTTCAGGGTTTAAATGAAAAGAAGAAATTTAATATCTATCTATAAAGGTCTGATAAGAAATTTGGTTGTGGTATCTGATTTGAATGAGGATTGTAAGATTAAATGTGCTTTAAATGACGTGGTCTTTAAACTGGTTTGAATTTTAAGGTTTTGCCCCAAATTGTTATTACTGAGTCTGCCCAAAGTTTCATCCGTTGAACTGAAGAGATCTTCTTCCTTACTTGGAAGAGATGCTGAGTTTTTTTTTTTTTTTTTTTTTTAATGCGGGTACCGGGAGTCGACCTCAGGACCTCAGGCTTGCCAGCAGGTGCTTGTGCCACTGAGCGATATCACCAGCCCTTTTTCATTTTTATGTGGATACCGGGAGTTGAACTCAGGACCTCGTGCTTGCCAGGCAGGCGCTTATGCCACTGAACTATCTCACTGGCCCTGAGATGCTGAGTTTTGTAACTATACAAAGAATATAGAAGAAGACAAATTATTTGCAGCTGTTTTACAAGCCATTAACTGTCATTCATTTGGGAGGGAAGGAAGTGATGGATATTTGGGACCTTGTTATTTACGTGGTCTTCTGTATTTTTCTGATTTGTCTGATGATTATCATGTTAGACATTTATAAAATAAGAAACCACATAGATGTGGTCTGAGAATGAGTGAACCATGACTTTGCTTAATACCAATGCCACTCAATATAAAGGCATCACTACATTTGGCGGTGGAGGGGGCACTTAAACCGTCATGTAGTCATGACAATTTGGAAGGCCAGTGACTGGAGACCTCATTTACTCAAACCCCCTCTCATTACTTGTAAAGAAACAAAGGCACAGAGGGAAGTGTTCCCCTAAAAGTCACATGATTTATATCTCACAATTAATTTTCCTTGGAGTTTTCTTTAGAGGAAGGAAGTGAGATGGTGAGCAAGTCTGTATTCTAACAGACTGATATGGCATATTGTGGAGGACACCTGCACGGCTCTCCTTGAAAGAAGAGCAGTTATCTCCATTTTGGCTGAACCTGGCCCTATTTCCATGTACCGATATGTACAGAGCTGGCTAGGACTTTTCCTTATCCCTTCAATTGGCTTTAAGCAATGCAAATCTGTCTAGCCAAGGTCCTGATGTGTAGTCTTTGAAGCAAGGCGACAAGCCTGTGTTTCCCCTCCCCTTTAGCTCCCAATACATGGTTGAGCCTGGCGGGATGGAGAGCCATGCTCCACGCTGTCAGCTGGGATCGAGCATCGAGAAAGAGGCTGTGACTTCCCAGGGCATAGAAGATTACACATCAGAGCTGAAGCACTGACTCCAAAACATTAGATACTATCTTGAATTGTGTTATGCAGATTACTCCTTCTGCACATCCTTCCCTCTGCATATGGCAAAGGTGATTTCAGGCCACCTACCTAGCCCAGCTCATAGTACTCATGGACTTCCTGCCACTCTCACAGTCACTCATCCCTGAGCCACTCCCCTCCTCGAGAATTAATAAAACCTGGGTTCGGCCCTGGGTCAAGGCCTTTGTTCCAGTAGCCACCATCTTGGCTGGACTTAAGACCCCTTGGCTCCCCACAACTATAAATATGCCTTAGTGTCTTTATTCTCACCGCGGGTTGCACTGGAAGTGGTAGATTGGAATTAACTTGCTAGAATTCCAATAACTTTTCCTTGGGATTACAAATATAAACTTCCCGGACCATGACAAGGACCGGGAAGGGCTCTCTATAGCATATGATAAAGAGAAAGTGTCAGGTGCTAGCACTGGAAAAGATTTTCTCGTATGAAGTCTCTTTCTGTGGGCTCTGGGCTCTGAGTGTGCTGAGGCCATTTTTGTTTCCATTTGAGTTCCTGCATACTCTGTCATTAGGAGGACACCATCAGGCTTTTGGCTAACAGCTGACTGAACCACAGGAAATAAGAGGAGGAGACCCCCTTCTGAGCACATTTTGAGCCTCTCTGAGGTCTGAATTTGCTCCTTGCTGCGAACCCCTCCTATGCGCTGATAACTGAGCACCGAGCCACTGAACTGATAAACAAGGGTCTTAGACTTTTTCACACGCTTTGTGATTGTTTCCTTTGCTCTAAGAGAGCACTTGCTTATTTTGCAATGTGGCCTCAAACCAACATTGAGAAATATGGCTTGAGTCTGCCTTTTAATAATTTATCATGTCGTTGCTTTTTCTTGACTTTGATGGATGGATCAAGTGATCTAGAGTTTGTAGTTAGTAAACCTCATCTCAACTCCATCCCCAACTCACTCACCAACGATTTCTGCCCATCCCTCTGACACTAACAAATATGCAAAAGTCTTTAATTTTAAGCTGGAACTAAAACAGTGATCTCATTTTCAATACTCTGATTCATTTGACACAATTGTTTTATAAAATAGCCTCAGTTTTCCCATCTGTAAAATGAAGTCAATATTGGCAACACTGGTCTTACTGTAAAACACCTTTAAGCAAATTGCTGAAGGCTGTGACATATGACTTACGTATTATTATTTTATAATGGAGAGTTGTGTCTACTGTTTTGATCAGCTGTCCATAGCATTGGTAGTAATTTATTATTAATGATTTCTAAAAACTATAGTACTGCAGAAAACTTCATGCATAATTACTATGTTACATTTTGTTTTGGTTAATGGACAGCTATATTTCATTGTCATTTTCACGGACAGTAAAAGAACACAAATGAGCAATTTAATAAATATAGCACAGTAAAAGACATAGTCCAGGTACTGTCACTTAGTATTAACTGAATGATCAACCTCAGCCAGATGAGAACCAAGAATTTCCTGGGCACAGCCAGTAAGCAGATACCTCCTTCTCACAGTTCCCTCATTATTCCACACCACTCAGAAGCCAGGGTCAGAAAACCCTGTACTTGATTAGCACGTTCATGCTTGAAGAATTAAAGAATCCACATGAGCAATCTTTTGCTTTCTGGGTGAGGAGAAAATTCGTGGTAAAATGTCAGACTGTAGGAGTGGCTTCTATTCACTTCAGTCCATCTTCTCTATGAACTAGAATGAGAAAATTCTTTTCATGTTGTCAAAGAGGTCTCTTTCTATAAAAATCATATCTCATAGACATTTTTTGTAGACAACTTTTAAAAGTAAGGACTATCAGCTTCCCTGTAATATAGAATAATCTAAATCAAGCCCAGTTGTAAATACAAAGATTCCTTGATTTATGATGGAGTTACTTCTGACTGTAAATTGAAAGTATCCTAAATGTAAAATGCACTTAATCTACCTAATCTACCGAACATTGAACATTGTAGTGTATCAACACAGTCCACTACCTGTTGTTTACCCTCGCGATCATGTGGCTGACTAGGACCCAAGCTGTTGCTACCAAGCTTATCGAGAAAGCATGCTATGGTGTGTTGCTATTCCAGGAAACGATTAAAATTAAAAATGTAAAGTACAGCTTCTACTGTACAGTAAGTCTCTGTCTTATGAACATTCGAGTTGAGAACTTTCATGGCTACAGACAGACCTCACATTACAAACCTGACATAGATGAGAAAAAATCGTGGAAGTAGCTCAAGTGTCTGTGGGACAGTGTCAGCTGTGCTGCTGTGTGCTTACTGTACAGTGCTATGGTGCACAGTAGTACAATGCTCAATCAGAGCCCAGGATGGCGAAGCCAAGGAAAAGCAGTGGTGATGTGGAGGTTTGGTTTTTTTATGCTTTCCATTGTATATTTGTGTCAAAGGTGTATAAGACTCACTTTGCAGAACTTATGAACGGATCCAACTTAATGAACCTTCTCCCAGAACAGAACTCATTCGTAAGTTGGTGACTTACTGCATTTGTTTTACTTTCTCAACATTGCAAAGTTGAAAACTCCTGTCAAACCTTGATAAGTCTGGGATTATCTTCACAGTAGAAGTAAAAGTATGTTAACCTTCACTGCTAAAAATGGAAGCCATTCCTGTCTGTATAAATCACAAGGCCCCATTCTACATCTCTAGCTTGTAATTTCTCTCTCTTACTAATCTACTGTCCATAGTTTGTGCCCTGGGAATGAATGTACCTGAAGGCACTCACAGTCAGCAGGTGCAAGCACATCAGGGGTCTGGTTCTGTCCTCTTCTTTTCCACACCTGCCCTGTGATTAGTTGATGCTGTGAGAGCAAACTTCCGAGTTTGAATGGTGTATTTTTAGAAAGATGAAGACTGCCATGACAACAGCTCTCTGCAAACATGACGCAGCTGGCAGATGTAAAAGGCGAAGGAAGGAGATGTATAGCATGATGCACACACTCATTATTTATTAGCTTACAGCTAATAAATTGCATTTTTTTGTTTTGAGGTCTTCTGACTTCATTAATTTTTTTTGTGCAGGCAAAGCATGTGCAACAAACACTTTTTCATCCAATTACAGTTGGCAGTGCATTTTTTTTCCTGATCAGCAGGGTTCTTGATTTTGTGGTAACAGTCAGCAGGAATGAGGACATCAGGGGTCTTGTTCTTGTCTCCTCTTATTTTCCATGGCTGCCCTATGTTGTTTGGCTTTAGGTTATTTGATTCCAGGAAACAGCTCAAGATGCATCATATTTTCCACCCATTGATCAATTCCAATCCAAAAAAAGTACTCTGTACTCTGAGGAATAGTCAAGGAAGGTCTCTTGCCTTCACTTAAAAACAAGTCAGTGTTTATACTTGGAGTTGTTCTAGACAAACTAAAGAAAAAAAGAGAATGTCCTATCCATTAGGCAGAATGACAGCTGGGTTAAAAAACTCACAATTTGTTCAGAGTCAGTAAATGGATATTGTGGTGTCTGTTCTATGTATTATGGTCTAGGGAAGCGGTCTTAAATAGTGTTTCCTGAAAGAAAAGGCCCCAGAGATGCTTGAGAGAAAGGGTTCTGAAGCTTAATAAGATTGGGGGAAATGTCATACAAAGTCTCCCTGTTTTAGGCTCGCAATGCATGATAGAATTATACCTCCTTGACAATATGACTATTAAAAAACAAAACAATAAAAATACTGCTATATTTGTATAGCTTAGTATTTTTAAAACTCATTTGATTACATGTTCCTTTTCTGTAATACTCTAAATAAATATATGAAAGTAATTAGTGAGACAAATAATTTATGAATTGTCATTTGAGAGCAGAGCAATATTTTTAATCAAAAAAGAAAGCTTCTAACCTGAGGTCTGCTACTGATTTGTAGTGCATCACAAACCACCACCACATCATGCTATACTCTACTATGTATCAATAATTTTTAGCTTTAAATAAAAATAATAATACAAAAATGAAAAAACAAAAGTGAAAATTTATTAAGTTCTTATGCTATGTCAGGCACTGTACTACCCTGTTTTTCCAAAAATAAGACCTACCTGGGAAACAAGTTCTAGCATGATTTTAGAAGAGACATCCCCTGAAAATGAGCCCTAGTGCATCATTTGGAAATAAAGGGAAAGTTTGACAATATTGAACAAGAATAGGAAATTAGAAAAGAAGAACAAAATATATTTGTAAAATAATCACTAGAGAACTTTAAAGCTTCTAGAAGTAATAAATATACCAATTGCAATGAATAGGCACTGTAAAGAGTAAACAAGACAGATGTAAATAAGAGAAGATTAATCCGTTGGAAGATCTAGCTAAAGAAGCTATATAGAATACAGTCTAGAGGGGTTAAGAGACAGAAAATATGAGAAGGGGGTTAAAGACATCAGGGTGGGGTAGGAATATTTGATTTACAGTAATGAAAGTTTCAGAGCAAAATAATAAAGATAATTGGGAAAAGGCAATATTTGGAGAGATAGTAGCTGAGAATTTTGACTCCAGTCTTCATGTCAAAGAAAGCCAGTGAGCCAGAAGTATGATAATAAGAAAAATCCATACCTAAACACATCACAGTGATGCAAAACACACACACACACACACACACACACACACACACACACACACACGAAAAATAGAGAGATTTTTTTTAAACCAGCAAGAAAACACAGTCACCTACAAAGAAAAGACAATTACAGTGGTGGCTAACTTCTCAACAACAATGACAATTATAATTCCTTTATGCTGAGGGAGTATAAATGTCAATTTAGAATCTTATACTAAGAAGACACCCTTCAAGAATATGTTGATGTAGATAGTTTTTTTTATCCTTCTGCTTAGCAACCTTTACTTTGCACTTGTCTCAGAATGGCTGCTTCACCTCTGAGCATTGCTTCTGCATCCTTGGTAGTAAAAGGAAAGTGGCAAAGTACACAAAAACATGCAACTGGGTCTGCTCCTCTTTTCCTGAAAGTCCCGTCCGCACACCCACTTACATCTCATCAGTCAGAAGTCCATCTCATAGCCTCATTTATCTGTGTGGGAGTCTGAGGCATATTACCACCCTCACCCAAATTTGGTTTCTGTTTGTACAAAGAAAGAGTAGTGTTGATAGAAGATAAGCTACTAATTAATTATTTCTATCACAATCAAGGATAAAACATGGCTGTGTTCCCAAAGAAAGCATGGTCTAGTGTAAGCAATAGCCATACAAGGAGTTAAATGTAGAATTCCAGATACTTATTTCTATAGCTCTTCCTGTGCATTAAATGATAAGTTTTACTACTATCATATGAGGTTGTTATGGTTTGTGTCTAGATGTCCGCCCAAAGCCTCGTGTGCTCATAGGTGGGGCTTTTGGGAGGTGAATGGATCATGAGTGTGTGGTATTCATCACTGGATTAGTCCACTGATGGGTTTACAGCTGGGTGTGATGTTGGAAGGTGAGTCACTGCGGGTGTGGCCTACAAGGGTATATACTCTCCTCCTCCTCCTCCTCCTGCAATTCCTGGACCCATAGATACTGATTCAAAGTGTACACAGCCTTTTGAAGAACCTTCCCCCAGCCCTGCAAGGTATTACCACCCAGCTGATGCTGTAACTGCATCTTCAAAAGGACATTCCATTTTTCTGTCAATCCAGCTGTTTCTTACCTGCCATGCTCTGAAATCTTTCTCCTCTGCTATGCTCCTCTGCCATGCCACCCTGCCTTGGAGCCAGCTGAGTATGGACTGAAGCCTTTACAAACTGTGAGCCAAAATAAACCTTTCCTTCTTTAATCTGCAGGTGTCAGGTATTGTGTTTCAGTGATAACAAAGTAACTAAGACAGAGGTCTTGGCTGATTCATCATTCAATCAGCAAACCAACAACCTGACTAAGAAACAGCTTTTGGGGTTAGTAGTTATACCAGGTAAAGAGGACAAAAAACAAAAACAAAAACAAAAACAAAAAACTATATATAGTTCCCACTCTGCAAAGGCTTATGACTTAGTGAGAAGTCAGGAAGAATAAATATACTACTGCAAGAAATTATTACAGTACAAGCAGAGGAAAGAAATAAAAGAGGATGGTATGGCTGCATTGTGTTCTCCCAAACTCCTGTGTTGAATTCCTAACCCTCAGAACCTCGTGGTGTAGCTTTATCTGGAGATAAAGTTTTTACTGGGGAAATCTAGTTAAAATTAGGTCAGTAAGGTGGGTCTTAATCTGACTGGTATTCTTATAAGAAGGGAAATTTTGGGACAGACATACATAGAGGGAAAGCAGTAGGAAGAGATGATGGAAGAAGAGAACTGTTTACAAACAACAGAGGCTTGGATCAAAACCCTCCATCACAGCTCTCAGAAGAAAACAATCCTGCGGATATCTTTACAATGGACTTCCAGCCTCAGGACAGCGAGACAATCACAGTCCATGGTACACTGTTTTGACAGCCCTGAAAAATACAACGGAGTGGTAGATTGTTTTTTCTGTTTTTTTTTTTTTTTTTTTTTTTTTTTGTGGGTACCGGGAGTCGACCTCAGGACCTCGCACGCCAGCAGGCGCCCGTGCTGCTGAGTGGTATCACCGGCCCTTTTTTTCCTTTATGTGGGTACCGGGGGTCAAACTCAGGACCTCGTGCTTGCCAGGCAGGCGCTTATGCTGCTGAGCTATCTCACTGGTCTGGTAGATTGTTTTTGAAGTATGAAGAGTGAGTATGTTCTAGAAAAGTCTTCACAAATTCTCTGAAGGATGAGTTGGAGGATTAGTAGACATTCCTGAGGTGGAGTTAGAGAAGCAGGGGCAGTAGGCATTCCAGTGCAAGAGGACATCAAGAGCAGAGGTGCAGGAGTGGGATAAAGCTTGGTTTCTTAGTCTGTTTCAGCTGCCTTAAAACCATACCACAGATAGAATGGTTTATGGATAGTGGAACTTTCTTTCTCACAGATGCTGGAATGTTCCACATCAAGGCATTGACAAATTGATGAGTGGTGGGAACTCACTTCTTGGTTCATCTGAGGCTGGTTTTTTGTTGTTGTTGTTGTTTTGTTTTGTTTTCTTTCTTCTTCACTGTGTTCTCATGTAGAGCAGAAGGGAGCTGCCCTTTATAAGGGTACAAATCCCATGGCTTCATCACCTTCCAAAGTCATCACATTTGGATACCTCCTAACACCATCACCTTGGGGATTAGGTGCCAAAAAACACATTTTAAGGGGACACAAGTATTCAGTCTATAGCATGTGGCATGACCTGAGAAAGTACTCTAACAGGTTTTGAGGTAGAATGTTATGACAGAAGAGACTGGAGTGGCAGGATGCCCAGATTAAGGACTTTGGTGCTACAAGAAAGTATCTGTTTTATAATAAATATGTAGTAAAAGTAATTACAACTAATTCTACATAGGATTTCAGTCTCTTTCTGCCTTCTTTGATGCCATTTAAATGAGACTTCTTAATGAGTAAAAACCGATGCTTAGATGAAATTTGCTCTCTCCGCTCTCTGGTGTATTCTGCATAGTACCCAGCATACTGCCAGGCATGTTGTGTTGAACAAATAGTTACTGATGGATGTGTGGAGTTGTGTACTCAGTGCACAATGAAGCTATATGACTTGATACCCTATCATGAAGTCACGATCATAGTCCTTCTAATGTAAATGTGTTCTCTTGGCCCTTTTGCGATTCCAAAGATGAGTCTTTATTCAAAGACATGAAATTACTTAATGAAGATTATATTGTCTGAGGGTAGGTTGACATATACCTGCTACAATTAAGTCTCTTCACATAATTGTGACAATTCTCTACTTTTCTAACTTGAAAGTTGTGTACATTGTGTTCTGGGCATAGGTTCCATCACTCAGTTTAACTAAATCAAGTACTTTCAGGAAATAGCACAGGAGCAGTAGTTATCAGTCTTATGTGTTCAAACCCAGAAGACAGAGTTGGTTTGTTTTAAAATAGAAACTTTTCCGATTAAACCAATTCCCTCTTGCTCAATAAAATCCATCTAAATCAAATTTGATGACAGTACTTCCTAACTGTAATAAATGGCTGTAAATAGCAATCTAATTTATATTGCCTGCAACATGAAACATAATTAACCTAGCATAACTTTCTTTTTTTTTTTTTTTTTGTGGGTACCGGGGGGTCGACCTCAGGACCTCGTGCGCCAGCAGGCGCCCGTGCCGCTGAGCGATATCACCGGCCCCTTTTTCGTATGTGGGTTCTGGGAGTCGAACTCGGGCCCTTGCGCTTGCCAGGCAGGCGCTTAAGCCGCTGAGCCATCTCACCAGCCCACCTAGCATAACTTTCACTATAATATCTGTCACATCTTGAATCAAGATTATCAAAATGGCTATTATTTAGAAGATGCAGAAGATAATTATTACTGATTTTGTTATCCCTGCATTCTAAAGCAATAGTCTACTTTCCATATAAAAATTGAATATTAAAACCAATTAAATAAAGTAATATATTAACATTCTTTATTGCTACAAGACAGGAGGTGGAGGTATTATACATGAGGGAAGCCTAAGTAGTTCATCAACTCAGGTCCCATTTGTGTATCTGCTATCAACTCATTGTGAGGTTTGAATAAATCCTTTACCATTGGAGTACTTGTTTTAATCTGTAAAATAAGAATAGGAGTAGTTGCCTACTCATCTAAATGAAACATTGGTATCAAAGCAGCAATATTACAATAGTTTTGTTTTATAGCAAAATAAGTATTTTTGCTTGTAAAGCCTGGATGGATTTACAACTTATGTTAGAAGAAAGACGCTTATGGTTTATTTAGCAGAATTAACATCAACTTTGCTTATACTGAGATTGAATTCTTTGGATTTAATGTCTTTCTGAAAAAGGAGTAACTCTCAAGTAAATATGAACTCTTTACAAGAATAGTGATATTAATTGGATATGAAAATTGTTATCACTGGACATCAAAGCATCTTGGTGCTTTGGGGATTAAGTTTGAGGACTTCATACTAATTCTTACACCAAATTAGAATCAGTGACATATTTAGAAATATAAAGACAATGACAGGTCATGTGCTTTGTTTTTTAAATGCAAATTTAAGTGGACGTAGATTTCATTTATTAGCTAAAGTTTTGTTCAGCATAAAATAACTGCAAGCTACCTTTAATTATACACATCTGTCTTATTATTTCATGGTTATGAAATGGCTGGACTGTCAGAATGTCAACAGGAAGGAGGGGCACTCCTAGGAGCTGCAGCATGGCAAGAATTCTGTGGGTTTCTGGAGTCCTTCATCCCCAGCATGAGGTAATCCTCCAAATGCTTTGATTGTTCACTCTTACCACAAAAATATTATACAAGGGGTAGTCAAAATATGCAGTGGATGTTTAAAAAAATGTATTACAGTAAAAGACATTACCATGAATCCCTCTCAGAATACTTCCCCTCACTTTGAACACATTTATCATTCTTACCACTTTCTGAAGCAATTGTAGAAATCCTCTTTCCCGTCTCTACAAGGTATGATCAAGAATAGAGTGAACATTAGCACCCAGTACCATCAATGGAATAGCAGGCTTGTAAAAACATTACAGTGTGTCCTTATCCACCTATTAACCAGATCTGGCACCACGTGACTTCTGGCTCTTCCCCAAAGTCAAAGTGACCACAAAAGGTAAGTGTTTTGAATTGATCCAGACATGGATAAAGCCACTATAGTGCAACTGAAGACACTCATAAAAGAGGACTTCCAGAACTGCTTTAGAGAGTGGCAAGAATGATGGGGTTAGCGTGTTCAATGTGAGGGGCTGTATTTTGAGGGGAATTAATGGCAATGTGTTTTTTTATCATAGACTTTTTAAAAATTTAAACATCCACTGTATTTTTCATTCAGACCACAACTGTATATTAATTTATCACTATAACATGCACTTATGTAATGTACATGTATTATGTTCAAATACAACAGGTTTTAAATGATAAAACATAAGTAAAATAAATGATACTTTAATAATAAATACATGTTTTCTTAATGGAGAATAATCCATTTTCTCTTACCATAAACATTATTATTGAATATAGTTCTGTATGAGTGAGATTTGCTGTATAACAAAACAACCCAAAAGTTAGTGACTTAAAATAACTACTACGTATTCTTTCCCAATTCTGAGAGTCATCACCTTAGGGTGGGCTGGGCTTACACAGGCTCATTCCTGCGGTTGCAGTGAACCGGAAACTCAGCTATGGCTGGATAGTCCAGGATGGGCCCATATGGAAATGGCAGCCTGGGTGTCTTGTGCTTTTCTCCACATGGCCCATCTAGTGGGCCGGTGGGGGCTCATTAACATGGTCCCAGCATTCCAGCAGCCAGAGAAGCAAAGCCAAATATGTGATCACTTAAAAAAAAGTTGATAGATTTTAATTTTTAGAGCACTTTCAGGTTTACAGAAAAATACTGAACAGAAAGCAGACTTCCCACTCTACCTGCCTCCACCCTCTCCACACACATAGTTTCTCCTGTATGAAGGTCTCACATTAGTGTGATATATTTGTTACAGTTAATGAACTAATATCAGTACATTAGTATTAACCAAAGTCCACCATGCATTCACTGTTACAGTATTATTCACAATAGTTCTACTAGCCTAAAGATACACTGGGTTCTACTGATTCATCCCACTCTCCCTCCCCCAGTACTCCTTACAAATCACTTATCTTACTGTCTCTGTAGTTTTGCTTTTTCTAGAAGGTCATATAGTTAGAATCATATAGTACATTTTAAGATTTTTTTCTCTTAGCAATATATACTTATGATTCTTCCATATTTTTCATGAGTGATAAATATTTTCATGGTTGAATAATATTCTATTGTGTGATGTACAGTTTGTGTATCCATTCACCTACTGAAGTAAAATCACAATCTAAAAATCACATCCCTGAGGACTGTGGGTTTCTTATTTTTGTTTTGTTTTTTTTTTTGTGGGTACCAGGAGTCGACCTCAGGACCTCGCCCTCTAGCAGGCACCCGTGCCGCTGAGCAATATCACCAGCCCTTTTCTCGTATGTGGGTACCGGGAGTCGAACTCAGGACCTCGTGCTTGCCAGGCAGGCACTTATGCTGCTGAGCCATCTCACCGGCCCAGGACTGTGGGTTTCACAAATCTCTGACACTTGGGCCAAGCAAGGAAACAAGCATCAATCCATATGTCAATGGTGATTTAAGTTCCTCATTTGTTATTTAAGATAAATAAATAGGAGTCTGTTATGTACCCCTCCCCCTAGGATTCCTGCACCCCACTTCGGAGAGGATTGAACTCAACCTTGAACCAGCGGCTGCAAGCTCTTTGAGGAGGGGCTGTAGTCACCGTGCCCCAGCGGTTCCTCCGGACTCCGTGGGATTATTTGACTCGGACTGTAGTTCTCTGTAGCACCCATGTCATGCTTAAGTCCTGAGTTGTTTCTAAATTTATTTTTAAACCTATACCTTAGCTATTAACCCAAAACCTAAATTAATTACAATAATATGTTGGCCACATAATGCATTAAGTAGATCTCATGAGCTAGCTTTCAAAATTAACCTATGTCAAGATTACTCTTAATGTCGCAGAAGTATAATCCGTGCTTCTTTCACATTGCTTCTCCATGACCAATGCACAGCCGCCTGCTTTAGCACGCCACACGCACCGGTCTTGAATGGAGGGATGGGGCACAGAGTGAAGCAATCAGAAAATCAAACCATCTTCCAATAGATTATATGAAGAAGTATGTGTGAACCCCAGGCCCTCCTCTTCCTGAAACCATTCATCTGGCCTCCACTGAAAATGATAGTAAATACACAAGATGCTGAGAATAACAACAGTTCTTCACTCCAGGATTCAGTGGATAGATGTACAGCAGGATTTCTCAACCACAGCACTTCGTGCATCTTGGCCAGAGAGCTCTTTGTTGGGGAGGGCTGCCCTGTGTGTGCAGGATGGTTAGGGGTAGTACCCCGGTTTCTACCACCAAGAGCACCTCCCATTATAATTACCAAATGTCCCATAGCCATTGATCTAAAGGTGAAAGAATCAAGGAAGGGGTTGAATATTTTACTACTTCTTTCTTTGTGCCACACAACGAGGCCTGGGTATTGAGGGTTTTTCCATGTAGATTTCTCCTCTTTCCCTTCCAAGAGCTCTATTGTCTCTTTCTGAAATGTTTTGTGTTCCATTCATTTTTTGCCGTCTTTCCTTTCTCTATTTCCCTGTACATAATACTGAATCCTACAAAGGTGATCACCTCTCAAATCCATTCAGAACTCACCAGTTTTACAGCATCCATTGCACAAGAATATCAGGACTTTTCTCCTTTCTCTTATTTCTGATGGCTTTGCTGAATAGAGGAGATGTGGAACAGGCTGTGCTCTGCTGTGAGTCACCCCACATTGTACAGAATAATGGCTTTCAGGTTATGCTTTGCCCTGAGTGACTCCATTTTATAAAACAACAGTTTGCTCCATTTTGAGTGCAAATGCTGAGGCAGAATGACTTACAAATTGTCTACATAAGTAAATAACCACCAGATGTTGGGCACACCAAACTAATTGAAACAAAACAAAACAAAACAAAAAAAACAACTCCCAGCTGCACAGCACAATCATAAAGGCATAAACTGATAAATTAATCTTGCTTAATAAAAATTGCCACCAGTAAACTTATCAAACTAAATCAAAGATACATGGACATATGATGTTTCTAAATTGTATCAGTGAAAACAATGCTCAGGGACTTACTGGATACACTGGACCAACAAACAGTACAACCTCTCACTTGGGTCATGTATGAGGAGGAGCACCCATGCTGGGGTGTAGTTGGGGTACCCACGAAACTGTCATCTCATCCGGCCATCTGGTGAATGCATCAGGAGATCAACAGGCCAAAAACTCTGGCTCTTTTTTCCTCAGCTTCAGTTTAGCTCCATTTCCCTGCTTGGCATGGCCCGCTCAAACTGCCTGTTCTCCAGACTTGGGCTTTGAACCAACTCCGCACTCTCAGCAATCCCCTTGCCTCCCCCAAGAAAGTCTGCCTGGTTTGCAATTTAATCTAGTCACCTATGGTGACTTTTCACATCCCCGTAGACTCTCTACCTGGGATCTCAGTTCTGACTTTTCAAATCCTGCAGCCAATTTTAACTTTTACATACTCACTTTGTAACATATACGTTTTTTTTTTTTTTTGTGGGTACCGGGGGGTCGACCTCAGGACCTCCCCAGCCGCTGAGCGATATCACCAGCCCCTTTTTCGTATGTGGGTTCTGGGAGTCGAACTCGGGCCCCCGCGCTTGCTGGGCAGGCACTTAAGCCGCTGAGCCATCTCACCGGCCCAACATATATGTTTTTGAGTGAAGTGTAATTTTAGTGCTACATATATTAGTAATTGAGATTGGAATAAAAGAACCTGTGATTACCTGGTTCATTTGGCTACCATGTGGACCTTGAGTACTTGGCCTGATAAGCTAATGAAATTGATGTAACTCGTGAATTATTGTTATTCCATAAATTCTGACATTATGGAAAGACACAAATTTGTCCAGTCTATGTTACTAGCATAACTGACTCACGAGGAGTGAATTCATCTCTCAGTGTTCATGGACCTGTGTGTAGGATGGGGGCACAGGAAAGAATCTGACCACCTCTCACAACCCTTACTGCTACTGTCCAGCACCACCATTGTGTTTCTTCTGGCTCATGGCAATAAATCACTAATACATGTTTTCCTCCCTTTAGCTTTGTGGCTAATCTACCATCTATTACCAGCTCAGAAGTTAGGCTGACCCTTTTAGACCTGGATCAGATCATCCCATTCCTTCCTGAAAAGGCTCTTCATCTTCAGAACGAAATCCATCCTTCTTACACCAGCCAAGGGCTCTGTGTGCTCTAGTCTGCGTGTTTGCTTCTGAGTTCAGCTCCTATCATTCCACCTTCCGGCTTTCTCTACTCCACCACACAAAGTTCCTTGCAACTCCTCGGCACAGCAGGTGTGCTACTTAGATGTATGGCACTGGTTTTTCCTTCACTTGGACTCCTCTGCCTTCAGATGCTAATCTAAATGGTTGCTTCCCTCCCCTCCTTCAGGTCCCTGCTCCAAAGTTAACTTCTCAAAGAAGCCTGTTCTCATTCTAATTAACACCACCACACCTTCCTTTCCCTGCCAGAGTTTTCCCAGACTGCCTTACCTGGTCTCCTCTTATTTCTCTCCACATTTACAAATAGCCTATATATACTACTTATTATGTGCTGTGGTTCAATATAGCTTGTTCCCTTCAAAACTCATGGGAATGTGGTCCCCAGTGTAGCTGTGTAGAGAGATGAGACTTTTGGGAGGTGACTGAGTCATGAGGGTTCTGTCTTTATGAATGGGTTAATCCACTTATGGGTTAATGGGTTCTTGCAAGAGTGGCTTTGTCATCAAAACTCTGGCATGTTTGCTCTGTTCCTCCATCTTACGACACAGAAAAAAGCCCTTTCCTGGATGCCAGAGTCATGCTCTTGGACTTCCCACCCTCCAGAGCTGTGAACCACATAAACTTTTATGTCTCATAAATTACCCAGTCTGTGTTGTTCAGTTATAGCAAGAAGAAACAAACTAAGACATTATGTATTTATTAGATTTTTCTTTTGTCTATTTTGTTCACCAGTCTTGAATGTTACCTACCATGTAGTAAGTATTTCAAAGATGTTCAGTGAATGAGTGAGTGAAGGTTGAATACTGGCTCTTTGGAAATAGGGATAAGAATGAAGAGGGTCTCCCTCAAGGATTGATTCAACCTCTCATAGAAACCTAATTTTCCATCTAGATAGCCCACTGAATGACACTAGTCACATCTTAAACTAAACTACAAACTTAGGCCCTTTTTTTTTGGTACCGGGGATTGAACTCATGACCTTGCGCATGCCAGGCAGGTGTGGTGCTCCTGAGCTATATTCCCGGCCTAGGCCCTTTTATTTACAGCAAAAGAAAAATGTATTAATTCTGGCAACTAATTTACAGTATTTAGTAATTCTACCAGGGGCTGAAATTTACCTAGTGATTACTTATATGAAAATAATTTAAAATCTAAGTAGGAATTTAAGTTAATAGTTAAAATGTTTATGGAAATAAGTCACTTTCTAATATGTTTTACTCCTTTAGAATTATTAATGTAAATCTCTACCTGAGGGAAAGAAGATAATTTGTTTCTCTTTGCACTCACATCTGGAGAATTGCTGGTATCACTCTCCACCTTCACCACTGCATGTTTTTCATTATCTAAATATCAGCCAGAATCATCTTAAATAAGCTTGGTCCTTTTTAATAAGTTGACTTTGTATGGCAAATACAATAAAACCCCCAACTCTTAACTGGTTGACATACTGTGCCTAATCTGATGTAATAGATATAAATTCTGTATTTATTTGGTACACATGTAAAGGCATTTTTCATTTCTTCTGAAACTTACCATCTTCCTGAAAAACAATTCAAACTTTACACTCTTAAATTCACTATATGTCACCCAAATAAAGAACTATTTGTGATATTTCACATTCACAACTTATTTAAATCAATCATCTCAGCATTTTTTACTAATATGTCATGTACATATTTCACATTTTATCAATATACATATAAGAACAAATAAAATAAATCACTTTAAAATGTGTTAGCAGTATCAACTGAGGCAAAGGAGTACAAATAAATGATGAACAAGATGAATTCATTGTAAGCAGTTTTGTCTTACTGATTATTGAGCAGGGATATGCTTTAATGGAAAAAAAATCTTATTTGTTTAAGAGGAATGAAACCAGTTTGTTTAGGGGAAGAAAATTGCATTAACATTTATTGAGTTTCTAACTATGCAGGAGATAATTAATATTTGTTATCTCACTTAAATCTGTGTTAGTAAACCTGTGATAACAGGAAACAAAGATAGCTGAAGAGCAATCTGAAATAAAGCTAAATCTTTTGCTTAGTTTCAGCTCCCTGGGTGGATATCAAAAACACTAGATCAGTAGTAACAGCAAAATAATATAAGCTATGTTGGTAATTTAAAATTCCTAATAGGTACATCTAAAAAGTAAAAAGTATAAAAATCTTAGAGGTGAAATTAATTTTAATAAAGTATTTTACTTAAACCAGTATATCTAAAGTATCACTATTTTAATATGTAATCAATATGAAAATTATTCACTAGATACTTGACCCTTTTTTGTATTAAGTCTTCAAAATCCAGCGTTCATTTTATACTTAGAGTGCTTCCCAGTTTAAACTAGCCACATTAGGCTAGTGGACACTGCCCTGCACTGAACAGTATAGAGCTTAAAAGTAAGACAAAGGGAGAAAGTAACTAAGAGAGTCCACATGTATTTCTCTTGGCTCACTGGAAGAGCTGTAAATGCTTCTCTGGGATTGGGTACCTTGTTTTTGTAACACCAGCCCTGGCAGTCTGGCTTCAGGCAGTCTGGGCCAAGATTCCAGCCATCCAAGTTCATCAGCGGGTGAACTTAGCTGCACACAGATGAAATTGGCAAGATTCATCTTTGGCATCCAGACAAGTCTGCAGTCCCGCACAGAAGAGAACATGAATTTTTTGTTGCTTCATGAGGCATACTGATCCTTACATAAGATATCCATGAATTTTATTATCTAAAACAGGACACTTTTGAGAGAGAGAAAGAACACTGTTAAAGATGACCCTAGGACAGTAGGCATAATATGAGACTGTTTGCTGGCAAACCAGGACTTATGGTCACCCTACCTTTGGTCAGCACACACCTCTTAAAAGAGTTCGGGTCACTGCCAGTAGGCACAAGTATCTGCAGGATGCACCGTAGTAACTCAAGGAAGAGAAGCCTGTTCCTGTAGGAGTATGCACACAAAGCCCTAAATTCCACCTCTAGATTCTAGGTCTCATCCCAAAAGCCTGCATCATAAAGGGTCTTTTACTCCCATGTCTAATAACATTGCTTTGATGCAATTTGCAGGCTTTCTGTTTTGCAATTTTCCACTCAGGGTCTCGCTTAAATTGGGGGTTTAATGAGAAATGGCTGTTGTGGGCTCAGTGGAGCTTCTTCTTGGCAGGGTCTCCCAAGGAAACCAGAGGACTCCTAAACAAAGCTGTGCGTGCGGGTGGCCAGAGAATCCCACCCCCCCACACTTTTCTTTCTTTTTCTTCTTATATAACAAAAGAAGTATAGCAATCAGCAGTGAGAGCCCTAGGAAATGTTTCACAGGAGGTAACAGATGGCTCAAAGCCACCTTCATTGCTGAGTGGGGGAGAATGCCTGTGGGCCTGGAAAATTGAAGGTTTGGAAACTGATTTTGTTTGATTCTTTAATCTTTTTCAAATATAGGCCCCAAAATGGAAGATTAAAGGATTTTACTTTTGCTGCTCAGTAAATTCAACTCAGAAAGGTAAAAGAAGGATGGCTGTGGATGAAAAAGAGGAAATTGAACTAGAGGAACTACCTGTGTTAGCCTGAGGGGAGTTGGGTAAATTTCTCAGTTATGATTTTGTTGATGTCTTCGTGGTTTACTTGAAGACTGGAATGTTTTACAAGGTTAGAAGACACTGGGTCACTACACGTAGTTATATTTTATATAGAAACCAGTCAGAGTACTCACATTAAAAGGCAGGAAGAAAGATTTAGAAGTAGGTTCTTGTTTTTCTTTGTGTTTAATCTTCTGCCATTATCATAGTTTTTTTATTAAGCCATCAGTCTGTCTCACCTCTTATACTTTTTGAAGTATTCAAGCATTCTTTATTTCTATCAGCATATTAATTATCATTTTAGTGGCCAATTTAGATATTATTATACACTAGATTTATTGTTTATAATGAATTAGTATTTTTAACAGTTCCTGGACAATGCAAAGGCCATTAAATATTTTAACTCCATTATTCCCTACATCTTTTTGTGCTATTATTGCTGTCTATTTCAATTCTAAGCTCCATCAGATATTAAGTTTTGTTATTTTATTGTTTTATACAGTCAACATATTTAATCACATGTTTATCCTTTCCAGAACTCTGCCAGAAATCCTGTGATTTCATTTAGAATGTTTTGTCTTCTGAAAACTTATTATAAATATTTATTACTGTTTTGTTTTGCTGGTAATTAATTCTTTACTTTTTTGATTCTATGAAAACATTTTTATTTACTCTGATCTTTGAAAAATATTTTCCACCAATGTAGAATTCTAGGTTGGCAATTATTTTATTTCAGCACTTCGTAGATGCTTCACTATTATCTTTTGATGGCCATTATTTATGTTGAGAAATAGTTGATTTGTACTTGTTAGTTTGAATGTAATTGGTCTTTTTGTTCCAGCTTCTCTTTAATTTTTTTTTTTTTAACTTTCAGTGGTTTGCACACATTGTGCCTATGAAGATTTTCTTTGTATTAAATCTTTGTTGCGTTCTTAGAGCTTCTTGAATGTGTGGGTTGACATATTTCATTTGGATATTGGAAGTTGTCAGTCATTATCCTTTCAAACATTGCTCCTGGCCTATTTTCTCACCGGTCTATTTCTGTAAGCTCAATCACAAATATTATTTCTTTTTTAAAAATTGTATTTCACATATATTTCTATTCATTTTTTATTTCTCTTTTTTCTTTAATCTGAATTTTCTTTCACTTTCTTATCTTCTAGTTCACTAATTCTGCTGTGTCTCATCTTCTGTTAAATTCATCTGTTGAGGTATTAATCTAAAATACTCTATAATTCAATTCTAAAATACTCTATTCAGTTTAAAAATTTCTATTAGGTTCTTTATTTAAAGATTCTAGTTTCCTGGTAAAAATTTCCAGCTTGTTATCACTTTTATCAAAAGTATTGACCAGTCTTTATGAGGTCTCTTTCTGATAACCTCAATATTAGAGGTATCTGTAAGGGTGGGGATATAGCTCTATGATAGAGCACTTGCCCAGCATTCATGCAGCCCTGGGTTTAATCCCCAGCACCCTCAAAAAAAAAACCCCTGCAATGGGCCGGTGAGATGGCTCAGCGGCGTAAGGGCCTGCTAGGCAGGTGCGAGGGCCTGAGTTCGACTCCTGGAACCCACATACAAAAAAAGGGCCGATGATATCGCTCAGTGGCATGGGTGCCTGCTGGCGCGTGAGGTCCTGAGGTCGACCCCTGGTACCCACAAAAAAAAAAAAAAAAAAAGACCCGCAAAACAAAAACAAAACAGAGTTGTACATCAGATCTAATTGCATACCCTATTATTTGCTTTTTCTTTCTTGATTTTTGATCATTTGGTCTCTTCTCCAAGCATGCCCAGAAATGTTCAGTTGAATAATAGGTGTTACCTATGAAAAACTGTAGCGGGTGTAGTGATATATCTTCTTCCATAAAAGAATTGTCTTTCTCTTGCTGGTAGCTGACTGAATAGGGGACTGGGAGAAGTTAAGGCTGAATGTCCATTTTTTGAGGGCTTATCGATTTCAGTTTATACTTACCTGCAGCCTCCAGCTGGGCTTTGAACTCCAATTTGTGTCTCTCTCCACCATGATATCGTTTGCTAGGCTTTTTAACCTCGTGTGTCTTTCTGTTTGTTTTCTAATCATTTGACCCTGCACAATTTAGCAACAACAAAATGTCTCAAAGGGGGAAGAGAACAGAGGATGCCAATTCGCTTTATTGTTTTTCTTTTCTTTCCAGAATATTTATCCCCTCTTTTTTCCCTTGATTATTATTTAATGCCTTCACATTGCTGCATTTTGGTATCTGTCCAGATTTCACTGGTGTTATCAGAAAGAGTAGATTTGATATACTTACTCTCTCATAAAATGCAGGTGAATTATGCTTTTCCAGTTTTTGATTCTATATATAACTTTCTTGAAAATTTTATTTAAATATCCAAGAATCATTGTATGTATGCCAAGTAAAAATAACAGTTTGAAGTTAGGACACCTGTTACTTGGCAACCACATTTTTAATAGATGACAACTATGTAGTCATGCTAGAAACCAAATGATAGGAGGACAGGAGCAAAATAAGAGACAGTATTACCAGTAAGCTGCTAGTTCAAACAGAAGGAAAATGGAGAAAATGCTCTGTGATGTCAGTGTGGGTGTGTGTAGAGAAAGACAGCCATTGAGAGATCAGTTATTTTTAGAGAATATGTTTGTCTTTCTGGAAATATGACCATTTATCAGGTAGCATTATGATCATGCAATGTTATTTGGTAAAATGAGATGTTGAGTTGGAATCAAGTGGTATTAGTCATTCTCTGTCTGCTGAAGTTTTGAAAATAAAGTGGCAGAACTGAGTAGCCCCTTTTCCTTAGTTGTTGCAAAGTCAGAAGGACATCACTTAAGAGACAGACAGGCAGCATGGTAGCATTCATGTAAAGGTGCTATTCTGTGCCCAATCTATAGTAAGGACAATTATGTGAAGTGAGTGAATGAGGGAAGAAATTAACAAATACAACCTCTGGGATCTTACCTGGGTTATAAACTCACAGTAAATGACTAACTTATTCTCCAACAATAAAAATGCTAACCTATTGGCAAGTGATGCTACAATTTACAAAATAGGTAATACCAGAGAGCACAGGAGAAATATGAAATGAGAGTAGGGGAATAAGAAGAAATCCTTGAGTCATAGTGACTGTTCTGTCATTTCTTAGCTATGTATTCTTAGTCATGAGGCCTGAGTCTCTGATTTTTCCATTTGTAAAATGAGAATAATACCTACCTTGTAACACTATTACATAGATTAGAAATTTCCTAGCAAAATGACAGACATAAATAGATTATCAATAGATAGCTGGTATTATTTCTTTCTCAAAACTTCCAGGACAATAATGTATGTTTAGTTACTTATTTTCGTGCAATAGTTTACATAGAAGATAATTCCCCTAATGCTTTCAGAGTGAACTTTCAGTTTTTATATTAGAAGTCATATGATACTAGCAAAGAATGAGATAATAATTTCATTAAAATAATTCATAATAATTATACCAAGAGCTGTTAGAAATTCCTCATGGGGAAAGAAACAATTAAAAACTGTAAGGTTAAAAAAAGGAAATCAAACTGAAGGTAGTCTTTGTAATTATTATTTGTATTCTATTTATTATTTTAACGAGACTTCAATGTAGGTTTAGTTTTTTGTCATTGGTAATTAAAATCACAAAAATTAATTTGTAGCATAATGACCTTGACACTGCTGATCAGCACGCTATTTCTTGTACCACACCTTTAGTGATTATTTAGAAATAAGAACTTCTATTTTATTGACCCTACTATCATGAAAATGTGTCTACTGCCTTTCTCATGTTCCCAACTTACCTTCTCATCGGGTTTAGAACCCACTGCCTATAAATTATAATCACTCTGTGTCCCAGTCAACTTCTTTGCCCCTTTCTCTTCTATCACGAAAGCTTTCAAAACACCAATTTTCTCATATCACTCCATTTCTTTTCAGAGAAATTCAAGATTGCTATGCTTGTTCCACTACTCTCACTCCATTCACTCTCTTTTAAACTTACTTGGAGCAAACTGTCACTCTTCTTAAATTTTTCTTATCAAAGGCATCAGATCCAATAGTCAATTCTACATCCTTATCTTACTGAGCAGCTTTTGATGCCAGTGATAATCCCTACTCATTGAAAAACTATTACTTGACTACAGGAAAATGTAATTGCCCATATTGTCTCAGATTTCATAAGCTGCTACTACTTAGTCTTCTCTGAGGGACTCTGTCCTTTTCTTGATTGTGGAATTTGAGATTCTTGATTTCAGAGTATGAGGGTGTGTGGGGGGCATGTCTAGATTCCTCTTTTCTAGACTCCCTGCTTTGATGATTTTATCCAGATGATGGCTTTACATAACTTCTACCTCCTTCAACATGTCTAAGATGCTGTGATAGGCTGAATAATGGGTTCCAAATATATCTAGGTCCCAATCCTTGGAATCCATAAATGTTACTACATATGGAAAAAAGACCTTGAAAATGTGATTCAGTTTAAAATCTTGACATGGGAAGATTGTCCAAGATATTCAGGTGGGTCTTAGTGTAATCACAAGTGTCCTGATAAGAGAGAGATAAAGGCAGATTTGACCACAGGGACAGAAGACGATGTGATAGCTAAAGCAAGATGCTATCTACTTTGGGATTTGAAGATAGTGGAAGGATTCACAAACCAAGAATTGCAAGAATTGCAGTGCTAAGAGCTAGAAGAGGCAAGGAAATGGATTCTCTTGTAGGACTTCTGAAAGGAGTGTGGGTTTGGTTTCCACTCCTTGAGACCATTTGGAGTAAATCATCAACGAGCTCTCCATCTCTAATTATTAGGGAAATCCAAGTAAAAATCACAGTGAACCCATTAATATGGCCACTATAAAAAATGGAAAGTCATATGTATTAGCAAAGATGTGGAAAGACTGAAACCTTTGTACACAAGTTGATAGGAATGTTAAATGATGCAGCTGCTATGGAAAACAGTATGTAAGTCTCTTTAAAAATTAAATATAGAATTATCATATGATCCAGTAATCTCACTGCTGGATATATAATTGAAAGAATCAAAAAGCTAATTTTGAAGAGATAATGGCATATCCAAATATTTACTGCAGCATTTTTCACAATAGTCAGGAAGAAAATACAATCTAAATGGACAAATAAAATGTGGTGATGCATACGATGGGAAAATTATTCACTTTTATTTATTTATTTATTTTTTTGTGGGTACCGGGGGTCGACCTCAGGACCTCGTGCGCCAGCAGGCGCCCGTGCTGCTGAGCGATATCACCGGCCCTTTTTTCGTATGTGGGTTCTGGAAGTTGAACTTGGGCCCTCATGCTTGCCAGGCAGGTGCTTATGCCGCTGAGCTTTCTCACCGGCCCATTATTCATTTTTAAAAGGAAAGAAATCCTGTCGCATATTACAACAGGGATGAACTACAAGGGGCTGATACTGTGTAAAATAAGCCAGCTACAAAAAAGACAAATGCTGTCTGATCCCACTGATATGAAGTACCTACCTCAAGTACTCAGATTCACAGCAACAGGAAGTAAAAGGGCGATTAGCAGGGCAGAAAAGGATGAGAATGAGGAGTTATTTAATAGGTATAAAATGCTGCAAGAAGGAAAGAGTTCTGGTGGTGATGATTGTTTACCAATGTGAATATACTTAACAGTACTGAACTATATGCCTAAAAACAGTTACGATTGTTTTTGGGAAAGTAAACCAAAAGTGTCTCGACCTAAGAAGTTTTAAAATTACCTCAATCAATTTATTTTGTGTATACAGTACAGATTTTCCTTTTCAGGTAAGCATGATAGCTATCTCTATATCTAAATCTAAAGGAGTTCTTTTAGTACTTAATCTAAGTAATAAGAAAGCATGTTAGTTTAGCTAACAAGAGTTGGTTTTTAAAAATTCTTACTTATATATAAACTAAAGGTGAATCTGTACTTAGAACTCTAAAATTTCACCTCTGAGGCCTAAGATTCCACTGATTTCTAGGATTAAGTATATAAGAACGTATGTCTCTAGGAGGATGCCCAGGGAATGCCTCGGGCTTAATACATCCATAACCAGCTCTTCGTTCCTCACCTCTCTTGCTGTTCCTTTTGTTTTTCCATCTCAACAAATGACAACAAATAACAATTATTTTTAAGCATACAGTTCAGTACTGTTAAGCATATTCCCACTGATAGACAACCAATCTCTAGTTATTGAGATCCAAACTTTGACATTAACTTTTATTCCTCCCTTTTTCACACTCTAATTTTGTTGAGAAAAGCAAATTATGTTGAGTCTACCTAAAACATTTTCCTAAGTCTGACTTTACCTTACCATCTCTGCTGTTGCCCCAATTTCTGGTAAACAGCACCTCTGGTCTCAGGCAATCACCCTGTACTCAGCTCTTCTCTAGTTCTGTAGAAGTCTGGGCAGCAAGACTGTGTCGCTTGCTGCTTAAAACATTTCCAAGGTTTGTTGTTGCTTAGTACTAGTAAAATGCACATAATATTTATCATGTTAATTATTTTTGTGTACAGTTCATACTGTATATTCATCATGACTTGAACTAATCTCCAGAATTCTTTTCATTTGTAAGATTAGAACTTCACACTCATTTGAACAATCCCTGATTCTCCCTTCCTCCCATGACCTGGAAATCACCCTTCTGTTTTCTGTCTCTATAAATCTGACTACTTGAGATAGATACCTTGTTTCAGTAGGAAAATAGAGCATTTGTCTTTTGGCTTATTTTGCTTAGTGTCATATCTTCAAGGTTCATCCATGTTGTAGAACATGACAGGATTTCCTCCAAGGCTGAATAATATTAAGTATGAATACCACATTTTGTTTATCCATTCATCTGTTGATGCACACTTGGGTTGCTTCTGTAGCTTTTCATCGTGGTTGAAGGTCTGAAGTCCTTGCAAGTTTTCACAGCCCTCAGTGATCCGGACAATGGAGACCACTTTGGCCTCTTTGCCTCTGAAGCCCCTCCTCACCATACTGCCCGTCTCAAGCCCATGCTGTTTCCTCTTTCCACAGGATTCCAGGTCTCCTGTCTGATTGGGCCGCGTGGCTCCTCCCTCGCTTTCCTTAGGGCTGACCTCAGATGTCCCCTTTTGACAGCAACCTTCCCTGACTGCCCTAAAACACCACTGTTTCAGCCTTTTCTGTCACGGCATCATGGTGATTCATTTTCATCCATAGCACGTACTGCCCAAACTATTTACATTTTTATGAGTATGTTTATGATCTGTTTCTCAGCCAGAATAAAACTCCAGGAGGGCAAGATTTTATCTCATTCAATGTTGAGTCCAATGTCCCTAAAGCAGGAAATCCCACCTAGTAAAAATTCACTAGTCGTTTTGCAATATTGAAAGAAGGAAGAAATCATGTTTAGCAACTAAGTTTGGGATTTTTGTAATCAAAGCAGGTTCAGATTTTCAGAAAACTGAGCAGAAAGTATATAATGTTCCCAAACGCTTACTCCCCTCCTCCTGGTTTCCTGTCATTAACATTTTACATTAGTGCTGCTTATTTGCTACAACTGATGAACCAATGTCAAAATAGGATTATTAGCTAAAGTCCCTACTATATATTAGGACTCATTCCTTGTGTTGTACAAAAGCATAATAACATGTACCCACCATTACAGTGTCATACAGTATGGTTTCACTGCCCTAAATGCCATGTGCCTCCCCTATTCATCTCTTTCTCCTGGTCTCTGACTCCTAAAAAATTGAGTGTTTTAATTGTATATGACTAGACAACTAGACTCTTCCCAGGACAGGCAAGACAAAGCCAATGCTTGAGTTTTCTGCTTTTCCCGACACTCTGCCTTCATGTCTAATGTTCTCGCTTTTCAAATCTATTGAGGAAAAGCAGTACACTTCTTGAGTATAAAAAGGAAAACCTTCACCTAATAATGTCCCATCTCATGCTGCTTTCAGAAATATTGCTTGGTGCCTAATTATCACTCAGCTGTGGTCCCTGATACTGACGTCTGTAAGCTGTGATTAATACGGGGGACATTGAGAAATATTTCTCACATAGATTCATTTCCTCTTTCTGGGATTTTCCCTACTCCCACTTTTCTCACTCTTCCTGTCTTCAATTTATAACACATACTGAGTTTTTGTCTGTTTTTATGCAATGCCACCTTAATTAAGAAGCAGTCAAAAGCAAACTGATTTTTCTGGTCAGTTATGAGGGAAAGTTGTGCCAGAGATTCTCCAGATGTAGATACTTTGCTACAGGTACTGAGTTGGAGGAGTGGGGAATACAGAGAACTACTGCAGAGACAGGTGTCTTTCCCTGCAGATGGGTCAGAGCCTTGCCTTTACTGATGAGGAGAGGGTCTCTGTTCTAGTTAACTTCTGCACTAACTGTCAAGGGTAGAAACATGGTAAGTGCAAGTGAAGCTCTGTGGCCTTGACCTTGGCTCCTGAGAGGGAGCTTCTTCGTCCTTTACTGATAGGCCCACCAGCCCGCACATCACTTCAGTACTAGGGTATCTCCTATACTGCCAAATGCAAAGAAGATTTTTCAGTGCTAAAGCAGATCATGCACTCAAGAAAGGAAATTGTTTATATTCATTGGATAAACTGAGTTCCTAAGAATAGTTTTGCCCCGCAAATTGCTGGCCATGTCCAAAACACACATATGTGTGTCCCATGTGCTCACCTGATATCAGTGTTGCTATTTCTTTCTCTCTCCTCTTCCTCTGTGACATCTGTGGCCCCAGGGACAGTCAGTCCCTACTTTGCCATCTCTCCACATTTCTTAATAGATAATTTTAATATAAGACTCTTCATTCTTCCGCAAGTGGCAGGTTCCTTCTTAAAAGCAGTAACTTCATCCACAATCCATAGGTCCACATCCAGAGGTCCACAATCCATAGTTCGTTGCTCTGAGAATTGTTGGTCAGAAGAATGGACTAAGATCTTTTAAACCTGGTGTGGCAGGAGTCCTGGTTGGAGGGAAAGCCAGGTTGTCCCTCCGGCTTCTCCACCATGTCTGGAGTAGCCGTGGAACCAGCCCACCAACAGGGGAATCTCAGAAGGACTGAGAACTTCCTGGGAAAGAATTAGTTCTGCAAAACCTCATCTCTCCTGCCCTGGGGTTCTGCACACTTTCTGCCTAAGACTCTGCTTCTACATCTTTAGAATTTAAAATATCACCTCTTTAGGAAGCCTTCACCAATCAACCAGACTGTCAACTCCCTTGTTCTTTCTTCCTCAAGTCCCCTAATTTCTACCAATTTCTACATCATGCTTAGTTACTTGTCTAATACTTGTCCTACTTGCTTGGTTATAAATTTCAGAAGGTCAAAAACCATCTCTGTTATGATTACCCTTGAAGTTAGGCCCAGTTTCTATACACAGTAGGGACTCTAAATATTTAAGTTAACAAATTAGCGTACGGAAATGCCTACTCAATGCTCCAATTCAGTGCCTCATTAGTGCATTAAACTTAGTACTTTGCAAACTATGACTTTCATTTTGAAGCCTGTTTTTCATTTTCCTGACCTTAATACATACATCATTTTTATGTGTTGGATCTTAAAGGTCCCCAAAGCTCGTGTGTTGAAGGCTTAGTCCCCATCTGATGGCACTGTTGAGAGATGGTAGAAATTTGGGGGGGGGTCTAGTTGGACAAAGTAGGTCTTTGGTGCCTTGCAGGCTATATTTTGGGGTCTCTCTCTTTCTCTTTCTCTCCCTCTCCCTCTCTCTCTCTCCTTTTCCCTCCCTCTCTCTTTCTTCTTCTCCCCTTTATTCCCCTCCACTTCTCCTCCTTCTCCTCCTCCTTGTTCTTCCATATCTTCTTCTCCTCCTTCTTCTTCTTTCTCTATCCCAGCATCCCGCCCCCCATGCCATGAGTAAGCAGTTTTTCTTTACCATGCTCTGTGCGATGATGCTTCTGCCCCACCACAGGCTCAAAAGCAATGAAGCCAGGCTAATATGGGCCAAAATCTCTGAAACTGTGAGCAAATAGCTCTTTCCTCCTCTCTCCTCTCAGATTGCTTATGGCAGGTATTTTGTCACAGAAATACAAAGCTGACTAACATAATCATCATCCCCTTAGTTGCTCAAACCAAAATCTAGTTAGATGATCTTGATTGTTTTTCCTTACCACACCTATCAGCAAATCCTTCCCATTTCAAAATTCATCTTCCATTTAATTACATCCATCTCCATCATCACTGTCTTACTTTAAACGACCAGCATTTATTTCTCACCCGAATGGCTACAGATAGTTTCTTGAAAGGTCTATTTCCCCTGTTGCTTTCCTTTAATCCACTTTCCACATAGCAGTCAAAATGATCTTTGCAAAACTTAAAGAAAATTATGCCATTCATCTGCTCTTTAAAGGTTTCTCAGGTACAACCCACAAAACTCAGTCATATCCTGGCCCCTCCTTACTGCTCCAATCCACCTTCCTACCATTCTGCCTCTCCTTCATTTGGCTCTAACTTCACTCACTCCAACTTTATTCTAGGTAATTTTCCTGCTTAAAGTTTATTTACTCCCTTTTCTTGCAAAACTCTTTATCTGGGTCTTTTAAGGGTTGTTTCTTTTTATCCTTTGAATCTCAATTTAAATAGCATTTCCTGAACAAGGGCATCTCCTAACAATTCCATCAGCTATTGTTCCTATCACAGCACCTTGCCTATTTCCTTCTTAGCATTTCACAAAAGTAGCTATGCATTAATTTATTTGTTCTCCTGTTATTGTCATTCTGCCCAGTGGAATACAAACTCCACAATGCTTCTTTTGCTCATAACTGTTCACCAGGAGCCTATTTTAGTGCATGGCACATAATAGATGTTTAATAGACAATTGTTGATTGAAACAACAGACAAATGATTGAACAGAGCTCAAGGACATTGGGGTATAAATGAAATTGAAGGTGGTTCTAGAAAGATATAGGGGCTGTCATACCTGTCTGTGGTCACTGTGATATCAGTATCCTCTACCTTCATCACCACAGCTTCAGTGTGGACATCTGCAATGAACAGCCCACTTGGTGGGCAGAGTAGCCCTGGCTTTCACCTCCAGCACAGTACAGCAGGTGCAATGCTACGGCAGTCTAGACAGGCAAAGGTCCCATCATGACCAAGAAGATTAGTTGTCTGAACTCTTGGGCAACATGTGGAAGGAATTTAGGCTTTGCTAGGACCCATGTGGGAAGAATTTTAGGGGGTCTTAAAGATCCTACAGAGTGAGTAGATGAAGCCAGAAAAATGTCATTTGGTAAGACTTGTGGGTTTTGATTGCGTAAGTCCTTTAGGCCTTGTCTTTTAATTGGTAACTTATTTGATGCTTGATTTTTATCTTCAAGATGTTTAGAACAGACATGAATGATAATCACTTACACCAATAATGATAGAAGATGAGGAGTGCAAGAGTTAAACAAAACCTCAGTCCCATTGGTAGGAGTGGTTGCAATTTTATGAAGTCATGTTGGAAGTACATTAAAAAGTAGATACAAAGGATCTTTGAGCTGTGTTCCAGCTGTTGTAAAAACCCTTCAGGTATTTATGTCAATGAGTACATTAACTGCCTTAATATGTCACAGGTGGCTGCTTTTGTTTTTTAAAGCATTCTCGTGAGGCAATCCCCCTTAAGTGCACATTTGGGCCAAATTCTCATCCTTTGTGGCTCTGTGGGGACATGAATTCATTAGCAAAAAGGCACAGAGTTCTTTAGATGGAAGAATTGTCTACCAGCTAGAGAGTTAACCTAAAATACTTGGAGTTCTATATCCTGTTTTCAATCCGTTCATCATCGAATTATTTCCTTTAGTGGGAGCTGGATTTCCTCAGGGCTGCTGTTCCTTGTTGTCATCCTGACATGAGTTCTGGGTGAGAAGAATGAGATCACAGAGAATCTGCAAGTATTAGTCTTGCTCGACTCTCAAGGCTTCCTCAGCCCCCATTTCCTAGGCTTGAGCAGCAGTAAGATGTTTCCAGCACAAACTCTAAATCTCTGCACGTAGTTGTGAGTACCTCCAGTCCTGACCTTGAGCTCAGCATTGCACATGGGCCCTTCTGAGACATACCCGAGATTAAGTCTCTATCTCACATGCCAGTTCTAAGAATCAGACTTCTCCTTTGTCCCATAGTGCCTGATTTTCTATACTGGAAAGCTCAATGGTACCATTGTCTTTTTTTTTTTTTTTTTTTTTTTGGGTACCGGGGGTCAACCTCAGGACCTCGCACACCAGCAGGCGCCCGTGCTGCTGAGCAATATCACCGGCCCCTTTTTTCGTATGTGGATACCGGGAGTCGAACTCGGGCCCTGGCGCTTGCCAGGCAGGCACTTATGCCGCTGAGCTATCTCACCGGCCCCCCATTGTCTTTTTAAAATTATTTTTCTTTCTAAATTGTTTTTACTGTACTAAACATATATAATATAAAATATACCAGTTTAACCACTTTTAAGTGTATAATATAGTAGCATTAAATACGTTCACATTGCTGTGCTACCATCACTCGTATCTATCTCCAGAATATGTTCATCATCCCCATACTGGAATTCTGTACCCATGAAACAGGCATTATCCAGTCCCTGGTAGCCCCTATTCTACTTTGTGATTATTGTTGTCTACTATGCTGAGCCTAGCCTTGTTGCTGCCCGCCCACCATTTTGTTCTCTGGCCAATGGGACTAGGAAGGGACTAGAGTCTGATTTTCTGAACCCCAACATACGAAGTGAAGCCCTTCCACTTGCTTACAAAATTTTTGTATTCCCTACTTGTCTCAGCTTTATCCCACAGTCTGCACTGCCCTTCTCTACCTCTCTCACCATTTCCTTGCTATGTTGCTTTAAGCTCTGGTCCCAGCCATTCCCCCTACCTCTGAACCTTGTTCACCATGTCTGCGGCCTATATTCATCTGTTCTGAGACAGTGTTCTGTGTGTTACACAATTCTTCCCAGCACCTGTAATCAGACCTTTCTCCCTGCTCCCTTGCTGTAGCTTTCAGTCCTTGCAGCATGCACCACACCATTTCTCTTCCCCAGGCTCTCTGGATGCCAGCTGAAACATTTTAGATATAGGCTTGAAAACTGATGTTACAAGTCATCAATACCATTTTCCCAGGCCCTCCTCTAGTTGATGTAAAATAGGGATCTCTTGCACAACATCCCAACAAAGGTGGCCCAGGCATTCTTTGGAAAATCCACTTACAAGAATTCAGAATGTCTCAATGTTGTCATTATTCCTGGCCTGGTTGGATTGTCAAAGCCCAAGTCCTATTCTGAAGAGATGGTTGTTCTAATGTACAGTATTACTCTTTGCTTCTATTCAAGTCTGAGTTCTGCCTAAGTATGGTTTCTCTACCATTTTAACAGAGATATTTTTAGAGGTCAGTGAAATATTACTGTGAAACTGAAAGTAATGATCCAATTCCTCATTTCCTTCAGTAGAAATAATACATATTAAGACTTATCTCCCTCAGAAGAGAGATGAAGTAGAATTAGATCTTCATAATAACTCTGTGAACTCCCAAGTATTCCATTTTCCCAGTGAACCTTTAAAAATAGTGCAGATATTCTATTTAAAATAGCTTTTGGGGCTTCTTTAAGACTCTTTGTATGTGATCAGGACCAAGGAAACAAGGACAGGGTGTCAGTATCTGGCAGATAAGAGAGGTGACTAAAGCTGAACTTCAGGGCAGAAGCAGAATCAGGTGAAGAGGCCTGCTTCCTAGCTGAGAAGGAATCAGAGTCATAAAACAGCTGATCAGACTCATACAAGAAGACAGTGGGAGTATTTGGGGGAAAAACTGAAAGAAAGAAAAGAAATGACTCAAAGTAAGACTTTGTGTTGCTCAGGAGACTTTCTTGTTGGTTAATTAGTGCCCTTTTGGAAAGCCAAAGCCTACTTGGTGCACTCACTCTTCAGAAGGTAACATCCTTGTTCTGGATGCCTGATATCTTCTAGCATCTTCTAGGTAAGAACACAAAAGCTCTTTCCAATCCTGTCTAGGAGTAGGAAGTTGTATTTGGAAGATCTGAGTTCAAGTTTCACGTCCACTATTCTTGTGTATATATTTGAGACAAATCACCCTCTCTAAATCTGTTTCTTCCTCTAAATAATAATAGCAGAACAAAGTTTAAAAGGGCATCAAATGAGTTTAGGTGTCTTTGTGCATTAGAAAGCATTCTATAATAAAGTGAGGCTTTCCTAAAATAATTAAGTCTTGCAGGCTTTTGAAAGGACAATTTCTGTCATTTGTTCCTTAGGAGATGCCAGCTGCATAAAGCAAGCATATTTGGGAGAGTTGGTATTTTCCTGTACAGTTCTGTTCAAGTGTTCAGTGTCATGTTTTTTCAGCTGCTAATAAAAGAAAGTGCTTTCAAATATGTATTAGTAATTATGCTGCTTCTAAAGCTTTGCTGGCTGCCTCCTTTTTTTTTTCTTTTGGTACCAGGAATCGAACTCAGGACCTTGTGCTTGCCAGGCAGGCACTTGGGCCGCTGAGCTATATCCCTGGCCCTCTGGCTGTCTCTTTAACACTAAGCCAGCACATCTGAGTTCCACAGAGCCTAATGATTTATCTTTTGCCGGAGCTCACCTTCATGATGCCAGTTCAATCCATCCTTTTATTTTGTTATATAGGTTTCCCCCAATCTGTCTTACATTGTTAGAGAAAAGAGAGGTAATTCTCTTTTAAAAATAAAATTTATATTTTAGAACAGTTTCAGGTTTACAGAAGATTTGTGGAACAGTTCAGGATTCTCATAGACCCTGGATACCATTTCCCCTGTTATTAACATCTTACATCAGGACAGCACATTTGCTTCAATCAATGAACTGATACTGATTCACTAATGACCATACTTTCTTTGGATTCTCTTGGTTTTCATCTAAAATTCTTTTTCTGTTCCAAGACCCCATCCAAGTTACTACATTACACTCAGCACTTGTGTCTTCTTAGGCTCTTCTTGCTGTGACAGTTTTCCACTTTCCTTATTTTTGGTGACCTTGACAGTTTTGACGAATTTTGAAGAATGCCCCTTAATTGGAATCCGTCTGCTGTTTTCCTCATGATCAGTCTGAAATTATGGGTTTAAAGAAGACTAGAGAGGTCAAGTATCATTTTCATCACATTTTATCAAAAGTACATGCTGTCAGCGTGATTTGACGGTGTTAATTTTGATCACGTAGGTGAGGTAGTGCTGGGCAGGTTTTCTCCATGATAAAGTCATTCTTTTAGTCCCCTTCTCCATGCTGTACTCTTCTGAGGTCACTGTATGTGGGCCACGTTACTCCACTTAAGGGCTGCAGAGTTACGCTCTACCTCCTTGAAGGTGCAGAATCTTTATAAATCATTTCTAAATTCTTCTGTATGGGAAATTTGTCCCTTCTACCCCATTTATTTCTCTATTTAACTATCAGTGTGGAGTCATGAATAGTTTTGCACTTTGGATTTGAATCCAGGTCTACTATACTCTTTTGCTCAGATTGTTCCACTTGGGCCATTGAACATGCTTTCAGCTGGCTCCTGTGTTCTTTTATGACGCCTCCCTCATGGTGGAGTTTTGTTTGTTTTGGTTTTGGTTTTTGGATACTTTCTTGCTTTCTTGCACTACAAAATACTCCGGGTGCATCTTGCACAGTTTCTGCCCAGTTCTAGAATCAGCCATCCAAGGAGCATTGTTTCCTTTTATTGGAGAATGGTACTAAAAACAGTATCTGGGTATTAGTTTCGCTCATCATTACTGGGATGTTGGTGCTTCTGAGCTCTCTCAGCTGTCAGAACAAGGAAATACATGTGTGTATGCTAACCCATGCATTTGCATATTAAATATATTATTATATATTATATTATATTATATATCATTATTATATATTAGGCAACATAGCCATCTATGTGAAACTAATTAGGAGTTCATGTTGATATCTCAACTCTAATCCATTATTATCAGAGGGATTACTTCCTCTTGCTTATCTCAACTATTGCTCCAACAGTGAGAGCCCTGCCTCTTACCATTCACCTTGGTTCACTGTTCAATTCCAAGATAGATATAGATGATATAGATATAGATAAGATATAGATAGATATGTACAGTGATTTCAGAATTACTAACTCATACTCTTATGGAAAATAACTCTACCTGTTAAAGTTCTAATGTGTCATTCTCATTGCCTTTATTTTTACAGATGCTACTCATTTGCTGCATTATTTTGATCAGCGCTTTTCCCTGTCTGCCTCTTTTAGTGATTTCTTTTATATTATCTGTAATACCAGTTATAGTCTCATAGTTTATGTTCCTCCCTGGTATCCCCTGACCTCCTAAATGATTTTTTCAAAATTTATGTAAATTAAATTTCATTCTCTTTGCTGAACAAATGGGTTTAATGGATTTTAGCAAATGTGTAGTGCTATGTATCCACAACTGCAGTATCACCCAGGACAGTTTCACTACCCTAAAAAATCCCAGGTCCCTCACATATTCAATCCCACCAAACCCCAAAACTTTAGCACACTGACCATTTTATCATCTTTATAGTTTGCCTTTTCCAGAATATCATACAATTGGAATCATACATTATATAGCTTTTCCAGACTGGCATTTTTTTTTTTTTTTTTTGTGGGTACCGGGGGTCAACCTCAGGACCTCGTGCACCAGCAGGCGCCCATGCCGCTGAGCGATATCACCGGCCCCTTTTCGTATGTGGGTTCCGGGAGTCGAACTCGGGCCCTCGCGCTTGCAAGGCAGGCGCTTACGCCGCTGAGCCATCTCACCAGCCCCAGACTGGCATTTTTATACAGAAGTGTGAACTTAAAATGCATCCACGTCTTTCATGCCTTAATAACACTTCTCTTTCTGTGGCTGAATAATACTCCATTATATGGATATAGCATAGTTTGTTTATCCATTCATCTATTGAAGGACATCTTGATTCCTTCCAGTTTGGGGCTATTATATTTTTAAAAAGCTGCTATAAACATGTTTAAGCAACTTAAGTTTAGCACATTTCTGTAAATGAAGAATATTTCTTTGAAATTTCTGCAGTTGATCCTTGCTGGCAACCCTAGCCCTAGCAACCAATATAGTTTTGGCATTTTTAGAAATTTAATATACACATAACCATTGTAGTCTTACTTGTGCAGCCTCTTTCATTTAGCATTGTTTTTAAGGTTCCTCCATGTTTCATGTATCAATTTTTTTTGTTGATAGGTAGTATTTCCTTATAAGGATTTATAATGTATTATTTATGCAATTACCCACTGATTGGCATTTGTATTATTACCAGCTTTTGACTATTAAAAGCTATGTTACCACAATGATTCACACAGAAGCTCTTGTGTAAACACGTGCTCTTACTTCCCTTCAGCGAGTACCTACGAGTGGAATTGCTGGGCTGTGGTAAACTCATTCAGAGTTGCAGATAATTGACTATTGCCTGCTGTATATAAAGATACTTCATTATAATATTATCTGTTGTTGTATTGCTGAAAGATTAGGAGTACAAGACGTGTACTGAGGAGAAGAGTTATTTTGTTGTTGCTGTTAATGTGGTACATGTGTATACGCACGTATGTGTATGGTTGCCTGTGTATCTTTGAAAGTGTCCAATCCTGTCTGTCTAGGCTGAGAAACAATATCTTTTTTGGGATATAAATTAGTACCTATCACTTATCATTTCACAACAATTTCTAGGTGGAGAACCAAAACTGATGATGAAATATATAAAACATTGGCAAATAGATTGAATAGGCAAGGAATTGGCAAATAGTAAACGCCTGTGTGAGTAACTGAAGGAAAATATGAGGAAAGCAAAAAGTAATTGTCTGGAGAAGGATTTGTCTGTCTATTTATACACACACGCACGCACACATGCATGCAGACACACACACACACACAACTGATTCTATATATGCATTTATATTGATACAACTCAGCATAAAACACCTCACTCAGCAGTGATCCCCAGTGATCGATGAAACCCGAGTTTGTTGTACCACCAGACTTCAAAGGATATTTGCGGGGGCTGGTGAGATGGCTCAGCGGCATAAACACCTGCCTGGCAAGTGCCAGGGCCTGAGTTCGACTCCCGGAACCCCCATACGAAAAAAGGGCTGGTGATATCACTCAGCGGCACGGGCACCTGCTGGCACGTGAGGTCCTGAGGTCGACCCCTGGTACCCAAAAAAAAAAAGCTATTTGCCCTTTTGTGTGTTGACCAGTAGAGAGAAACACACAAAGAGAAGACTGAAATTTAAACTTTGCAAATTTGAACTGCTTTTTTATTAATGAATTTAGATACATAAAGTGGTATTCCATTTTAATACTTTCCCAGAACCATCATTCTCTTTTGAGTCTTCAAGGGAATTTAATTTTGATCATTTAGAAATGTTTTCTTTGGCCGGTGAGATGGCTCAGCGGCTTAAGCGCCTGCCCCGCAAGCGCGAGGGCCCGAGTTCGACTCCCGGAACCCACATACGAAAAAGGGGCCGGTGATATCGCTCAGCGGCATGGGCGCCTGCTGGCGCGCAAGGTCCTGAGGTCGACCCCCCGGCACCCACAAAAAAAAAAAAAAAAAAAGAAATGTTTTCTTCTGAAAAGAAAAAAATTTTGTCATGGAAACAGTGGCAAAAATAAAAAGTGTGGGCTGTTACAGTATCCAGACCTAGTTGGAATTCTCAAATTCTACCTTTATATTTTTGTGATGAGGGCAGAGGACAAAGAAGGAGGAAGCATGCAAACCAAGGATAATACCTAGAAAAGAGTTCTGCACTTCTTAAGTCTCAGTCTGTATTTCAGTTGATTTGTGCCTTTTTGGGAAAGACTGGGACTAAGATGCAGACACAGAGAGACCACTTGTGCACTGGTAAGAAAGTGAGACTGTCCCTGGAATGTTTATTTAGAATCTGTATGTGTTTGAGTGCATTTGTGTCTGTGTGTGCATATAAAAATATACAGAGATGCATACAGTTTTTCTATCAAAAAGTCTTGAAAGTTAGGCTTGAGTAATCAAAAATAATGCCCATTCTTTTTCATTCAGTGCTGCTATGATTTGAATGTGGTTTGTGCCCACCAAAAGTCATGCTGAAATTTAATTGTGAGTGTAACAGTATGGGGGGTACAAAAGGCAATTAGACTAGGATGGAGGGCTGAGGTGGAGGATCACCAGTTCAAAGCCAGCCTGGGCTGCATAGGGATCCCCTATCTGAAAAACAAATAAACAAACAAACAAACAAGCGATAGGCACTGCCTTTATGAATGGATTAATGCCTTTCTCCAGGGACTGGATTAGGTTTCCTGGGAGTGAGTTATGTCTATCAGGGTACTACAAGAGGAAGTTACTATAAATCAGTTTGCCCCTTCTGCTTCTTCCCTAGTACGAGTACCTGGATTTTGCACATACTCACCTCCCCACCAGCTTGTCTGCTGTACTTTGATGTAGCATGAGGCTCATACCAGAAGTCAGGCTGATGCTGGCAACATGCTCTTGGCCTTCTCTGCACCAGAACCATGAGGCAAAATAAACCCCTTTCCTTTATAAAACACTCAGCTTCAGGATTTACTGTACCAACAAAAAATAAATACTCTGACTGTTAATCATGATAAGTCAACTTGAATGGATTAGGAAATGTCTACAGATTAGTAAAGCACAATTCTGGGTGTCTGTGGATGATTTACATGAAGGGCAGCAAACTGAAAGGGGAAGACTCACCCCAGTTATGGATGGCACCAACCAATAGGCTTGTAGCCCAGATTGAATAAAAAGGAAAAGAAGGAAATGTGCCTGAGTTTTAAAGATCTCATCTTTGCCATCACCTTTGGACATCATTCTCTAGTTTCTTGAACCTTCCAGGGCAGACTCACACCAGAATCTCTCCAGGGAGCTTCCAAGCCTTCAACCTTGGACTGGTGCTGCATTCTTGGTCTCTCTTGTTCTGTGGCTTCCATCTTCTTGGGCTGAGCCGGTATTGGATTCTGCAGCTCTCCAGTGCACAGAGAGTCAGTGTGGACTCTTCTACCTCTGATCCTGGAAGCCTAATACATCTTGCATAATTATATACATATATATATTTTTCTCTATTGCTTCTGTTCTTCTAGAGAATCCTAATAAAAATACCAAAGAATCTTATTTATTATTGGCCCCAAAATGTGTTTTTTCTCTTTCTCCTCTCTTCTACCCCCTTGTCTTCATATCTTTTTGCACATGGCTATTTGGTGGCTGGCTACCCCAAGTGGTTAACCTGGAAAGGGATGTGCGGCCAGGGCAGGGCAGGCACAGACAAAGTAGGTTTTAGCTGTAAAGCAATTGCCTTCCTCACCTTCCTCACCTTTGGCCACGTTTCTGGGCATGCAAGATGTATTAGCTTTTATTCCAATCACCCAAATTCAATGGAAAATTTCAACTATAAAGGCCTTTCCATTTCTGAAGATATGTGGAGTTGAGAGTTAGCCAAGAAAGTCAGAAGTTAAACTGACTTAATTTCTGTCTTAATCATCTGTAGGATAATAATATATTATTAGATGGAATATCATCTAGACCACCATCTTAATTTTACAGGTGAGAAACCTGAACCCCAGAGAGGCTGGGAGGTTCACGGTCTCACAAGCTGCCTGTGACCAGCTGGGATGTAAATTCTTTTCTGTGGCCTCTCAAGGCAAACTTCTTTCCACTCAGCTATGCCACCTTCTTGAAGGATGCTAGCAGAACAATTTCATGAAAAGGACATGATATTTTTATACCTGCTGCTTAAATTTTTTTTAGCATCACACTATTTTATGAGTTAGATTATGTAAACAAATATTTCTTATTATTTACTATCACGCTCATTTTAAATATCCAAAAACTAAGGCCCTGAGTTGCCATGACACTAACAGTCAGAAAAACACACCCAGACTGCTTTTCATAGGGCAAACACTAGATTCAGGATTGCAATGGAGGAATGGGACTCACAAGAACAGACACCATGATTCAGTCCCTTCCCACAACTGGCACCACTGCCCACACACATCACGCACAGGGCACAGCATCCCTTCTGACAATCTGACCCCCAGATAAACCAGAATATGGATTGCCAAAGGCATTCATAGGTGATGGTGCTAAGGCTGCCTGACACTAGCACCACCCTTTGATCAGTCAAATCAAGAGGCAGTTAGTAAGCATCTGCATCAGGCTTCCCGCTGGGCCTTCTCATTATGTCTCTAACATTCACACTTCTCTGCTTTTCTCCTGTGGCTCTTCACCCTGCACAAGGAAACTCTATCCACATGAATCTCACTCTGAGTGTTATCGCCATCTCAGCCAGAGTGGGGTCCTTTTCTGCTTCCTCCCAAAACAGAACTTTGGGAACAAATTCAGCCTTTCTCCCATTGTAGAGTCCGTGCATCCATCCATGCTGCGTGGAGACTCTATGTGAGAGGCACCCTAGCCAGGAATCAGAACAAACAGTGATGACTTACCAGTGTCTGGTTTCTTCTTTCAGAATGCAGAGTGAGCATTTAGAAGGGTTTTTAGGAGAGCAATTTACAGACGGTAATTGGAAGTGCTGAAGTGTTTTTGATGACCAATGTCTCAGATTACAGGTTTATGATTTGCCTAAAAATAAATCACTTATTTTAGGCTTAGATTTTAGAAAGAAGAAAAATAAAGGCTTAAATGATTTCCTTCAAGTTTTCTGTGACATTCTCTACATCAGGAAGGGAGATGAGGGGAAGGCAAGATGGAGTTTTTAGCAAGGAGGACCTAAAACTATTTTCCCTTGGTTCATTTATGAGATTACATTTTCTTACCAGTGTTCACTATTTCCATTTTATGACTCACTCAATTTACTGTGTTTAAAATTACATTAAATTCTTTCTGTAATGCTTACGTCAAATATACATACCATGTATACAGTGGGAAATTCTTCCTCATAGATCCAGCTCATGGTATGGAAGTGTGTTTGTGTCCTTGTTGCCATGATAACCGCAAAAGGTTAAAGTCAGAGCCTCAGAAAATGGAATGACTGTACAAATAAAATATCATAAGTATCTGTGCTCCTTAAAATATGTTCTTTAAATGTGAATTTAAAATCTTAGAACCATTGCCTTAAAATTAATTTTCCATTTCTAGCTTGCCTGAAAAGAATATTCTCAAAACAATCTATTTCAATTAACTCCTTTTCTCTCTAAACTGTAACCTAATAGCCATTTATCTCAAAAGGCAGACTATGTAAATCCATGAGAAATGCTCTGGTTTTTAGATATTTTTAAGACATGCCAATGAGGACACGAGTAAAGTTGTTTTCTGACTGAGGCAAACTGTCTTTTTTGAATCTTCCTTTTAAATCCATTCACACGAGAATAATAAAACATTTTCCCCTGCTTGTTTAAGACCTTGCTGCACAATGCCAAGATGTTAAACACTGACCAGCTGTAAGAATTCAGACTTTTCTTTCTGCTGCCTGGTAGTTCTCTGATCCCTGGCTCATTTTGTTTCCTTCTGCACTGTAAGTAACCCTGTGAGATGAATTTTAAGGGCCATCCTCAACCATAACATTGAATGGGGGCAGAGAACATAATTCTTACAAGCCCTGGAATCAGCACCCGGTAAACAAGCTCATCTCTCAACCTTTGCTATTTACGTCTTCAGGTTCAGAGGAAGGGTGAGTGGAAAGCTGCAGTAAGTGCTTCCCTTTCCCCACTCGCTTTTTAATAAGGGCACCAGAAGGAGTAGCACTGTATCCCTTGATCTGAATGTAATCACTCTCTTAACTTTTAGCCTCCAATCTAGCACTTAAGCGTTTCACAATCTTTTCTTTACTTCAGGATGTTTCCATGTAGGCCATATCATTAAAATAAAACCATGGGAATATATTTAAGTGTTTATTTCCTATCTTTGATATCATCTCATTTTAATATCTGTGAACCAAAAAACATTAGTGTCTATGTCTTGGCCCTTCTTCTGCCATCTGGTGGAGAAATAGGGAAGCAGAGAAATTAAGGCCTATACCAGGAGTTTCTTCATGGATCCATAAATGCAGTCAGTCAGCAAATGTTTATGAGGGCATTATTGTTATTCACCAAACAGTGCCCATCTAGGCTATTAACACCATTAAAGGCCATATTCTGTGAATTAGCCAAACTCAGTCTCCGTCCGAGAAGCACTATGAAGTGTTAACTCGTACATAAGGAAGGCTCCCGTGTAGTGGAGTTATTTTCCAGCAACAAGTTCAACACACAGGTGAGGCAAAGACTCCTTAGACTATGAGACCACTGTGTCATTCGTCTTAGTTGTAGTGTCCTTTCTAATGACAGCCTGACCCCAGGATTCTAATGCTTTTCTAAGCACTTCTAAAGAGAAAGAAATCAGGAAGGGAAGAGACAAAACAAGGGGAGGGACTCTTCAGCCTTTAATGAAAAAAAAAAGAAGTTTTGGGTACATTTTTCTTAAACCACTTAAGAATGCCTGAGAGATCTCCTAATAAGAAAAATAACAACCTTAAATGCACCAGCATTTTTATCAAATTTATTATGTGATAACAAACATCCTATCATACATTTGAGGAAAGTCACAACCCTCTTAAATTAAAGCAAAGTCACATTACAAGCCTGTTGAATTGGCCCATGTACAGCGAACTCTCCATTCCCATGTTCTTGCCAATACTCACAGAAAAGAGGCAGCCATAAGTCATGTAGGAGACACTGACCATGGTTGTTACTAAATATCTTGTATTTTTTGTGGAAATGTGACCCTTTTGTTGATGGATTTTGACTGAAGGCTGAAGGCATTCTAGACTGACGGATATGCTGTTTGTGTTGAAAGTGGCTGTTTGGCTTGGGCCATTGCCACATACTCGCTGGTTTTACAGGGACACTGAAATCCAAGGAAGACCCTTCATGGAGTTCCAGAATCATTACCCACAGCATAAGTAAAAGAAACAGTAGTGCTGATGTAGCCAATGCATTCCTAACTCAAATGGGCCCTCAAGCTCCCTCCCCAAGTTCCTGCCTCCTATACTCAGTAAACTTGTGGTCAAACCTGGGGTAAGCAGTCTGCCAGAAACAACCCTTAGGCTTAAAAAGGGGCCAGGCTCGATCCTGAATGTTGCTGATTATAATAATCAGTGGGCATATTTTGACTATACACTGGATAAGGGATGATTTCTAAACAACATGAAAATTTCTGTAGTCCCAAAATAGGCTTTACGATCACACCCTTTAGGGCTTTTTTTGGTAGCTGCTTCTCTATGCCAACTTCCTCCTACATATCCTTATCTGTTGTGGTGATGCAGAAGTCAATACAATTTTACAATTGATCCCACCATAGTGTCCACAAGGGAACTCATGTGACATTCTGCTGATAAAGAGTAGATTTAGAAGCTATAGAAGAGTTCTTAGTGATCACCGAGAGCCAGTATAGGGGTCTTAATATTAAGTTAGATTGGTCTAAGTTCATTTTTCATTGAAGTAGAGTAATTGTGGTATATCTGGATGATGGTGAAACACAATGAAAGAGGGATAAAAATGAGCTGAATTCCAATGCATTTTGATTAGCACACATTGAGATAGATACCAAGAGAGAAGATTCTAGTGGTAAGCTAAAGTATTCTGTCCTTTTACATTTTAATCAATTACTTGAAAAATGTAGAAAGTGTGCCTTTAGAAATTTATCCTATAAGCATTCAACTAAATTCAACAGGCCACGTGCAAGAATTTAGGGACCATGGCATAGAACAGCACAGGAAGTCTGACCTCTGGGACCCTAGAGTCAGGGTCATTAATTATGCTGCTGATGGAAAGCAGGAAGAACTAAAGACTGGACAACAAAAACCACCCAAACACTTCACTGGGCTCAGTTTATCAGGGATAGATGTGATGTTCTTAACCCAGAATCAAAATCTAGTAATTCTGTTACACAGGTTAAAACAGGGCTTAGCCAGTGTTTCATACAAAAGACATAGTGGTTTGAGATGATTGACACAGGGTGAGTGTGATCTAGCTCAAAAGCAAAACAAAACAAACAAACAAACAAAACCACAGGGTGACAGTGTGATCTAGCTCAAAAAAAAAAAAAAAAAAAAAGAAAGAAAAGTGAGATCTTGGATGCATCATATATACATGCAAATCCAGAACAAACTAACAAACTCTTTCATTCTGTGATGATTGTACAGATCAAAACTGTTGTGTTCTCTATCGGACACTTCTCATTAGTTAAGCAACAGTCAAACTACTATACTCACAAGAGACCGCTGACAAGAGGATAGGGTAGGAGCTAGAAATTATTCATCAGCAAATATTTAAGGGTCTTCTCTGTTCTGGCCATTGATTTTGGTACTGGGTATAAATGATGGACAAGACAGAAAAGGTCCCAGGCACATGAAGATGATTGTTTAAAGGAAAACAAAAGACATACAAATTACTGATATAACTAAGACTGTACTTAAAAAAAAAAAAAAAAAGCAACCAAACCCATGTCCTATGAAGCGCATTGGCAGGAACTAGTGACTAGAAAGATGAAAGTGAAAGGACCACATAAATGTCTTTTTTTAAACGCAGAAAGGGATTTTATGTAGGAGAGAGACTAAACACATTGTGTAAGGATCTATTGATTAGAACTAAGGCTGATGAGAGACATGAAAATAAAATTGACTCGACATAGAGTAAGAGTGCCTATAAATCCAATCATCCTGAATGAAACTGAGGCTACTTCAGAAAAATTAGGCTGTTCACCAATTAACCAGAAAAAGCAGAAACTGTACAATCTTTCAGTCAAGAATTGTAGGCTACCACTAATAGGTCCAAGCTATTATCGTGTCCCCCACTCTCCAGCACCTTGCCAGTGCCTCTACTGGCTCTTCTCATTCAGTCCGTGAAGATATAATATCTATCTTCCTGACAAAGCTGTGAACTTCAGGAGGATGCAGACTGTGAATACGTACCGCGTCCTCACTCAGAGAACAGAGCACTAGGAGCCTCTTAATAAATATCCCACAGAAGGAACTAAAGTGTCAGGTGAGTTGCAGGACTTGAAGATCTTTAAGATGCTTACTATCATGTGGTTGTAGAATTTGCTATCTTTCAAGAAGAGGGTTATAGGGAATTTCAGTAGCTTACTTGAAAATTTCAACTGGAAATCTCTCCAAATCTAAAAGCCAATAAATAAAAAAAAAAAGACTCTCCCTAAAGTAAGTGTTCCTCTTCTTATATTCAACATCCTATAAGGTGGCATCTTTATCCACTTAGACTAGGAACCTGAGTGTAATTCTAGTTAAATTTCTACCCACATCATTTCATTGCTTTCTTCAATTCCTGAGTTTTATTAACTTTGCTTAACTCATTCTCCCATCCTCCACTGCCTCAGCTCAGGCTTTCATTATTTTTACTTGGGTTCTGAGTCAGAAATCAGTCACAAGGAACAAAAAGCTAACTGAAGTATGCTCAAGCTAAAAGGAATATATAACTGTAAAGCCCGTTGGTATACTGATTTCACACAGCTAGATCTATAAGGGCTCAAACAGTACTAAGAAGCATTGATTCCCTTTCAGGTCATTTTCCTCATTGGCTTAATGGTCAAAGAACCCTATCCATGTTGGTATAAAGACAGTTTCTGGAAGCCACAATGCTACATATTTTCATCGAGAAGATGAAGGAGATGGAGAGGGAAGAGGAACAGTAGTAGCAGGAGGGGAAGGTGGTGAAGAAGGAGCAGGAGGAGGGGGAAGAAGAGAAAAGGATCCTATGTCCATGTATCTATATATGAAATTTTACTGGAGAACTCTGATTGGTGCAGCTTGGATATGTGCCCACCTGACCAATCAGAGTGAATGAAGAAGGCCTGGATTTGGATCATATGTCCTCCCTTGTGTTAGGCCAGTCGCTGAAAGGAAGGTGATTCTCTTCAAAACAAAAACAAAACAAATACAGGATAAAAGCCTATATAGTCACACCCTTCAATAACATCCGAATGGCACCACGTCTCTTACTTTCCCCGGTTCATGCTCTTCACTGCTGAAAGATCTTCCTAAATGGCAATAGTAGTTCTCTGCTTTCCTTCCATAAAACCCTTAAGTAGCTCCTACCAGCCTACTAAAACAAAATCAAAACTCATTAGATTCTGGTCCCTGCCTATCTCTCAGTCTTATTTCTCTCCAGACAGCTCTTGTGATCAGAATTCCACCATCTTGAACTGCTTTCACTTATCCAAATATACAAATGCTTCAGTCTTTACTCACATTGTCCCTTCTCCTCCTCCCTCAGCCAGCCCCACCAGTTCACTCTCAAAATTTCACACAGGCACCACCTCTTCTAGAAAGCTTTCCCTGATGTTCTTCAGGAAGGGTCTATCCACGTACATGCCTAATTCTAGCTCACACTTTTGCTTACACTGCTGTCCTCCCGACACCCTGATAGCTCCTAAAGGACAGGGATAAAGCTTTATTCATCCTGTGTTTCTGGTAATTGCCTGCAGATAACAGACACCTACTAAAACCTTCCAAGAGAGAATGAAAGGCAGAAAGAGAGAAACAAGAAGGGAAAGAAAATTACAGATTCCCCAATGCCTGTCTACCAGATAATAAATGCATTTAATAATTATATTTTGGATGAAAGCTCTTGCCTTTGTTGTCTAAAGCAAGTAATGAGTAATTATGAGAATTTCAGGCCCAGCCATGGAGGAAGGCAGATCCAAGGAGCAAGGGAAGAGAGGACAAAAAGATGACCTTTTTGGTGTGGACCAGGGTAGACCAGCCAAATGTGTATGAACCACTCCCACAAATGGTGAGCTGGATCACAGGCATGTGAAGTGCCGTAGGCAGTAGTCTGGCTGCCCCATTCTGGCTTACCTCCAGCCAAACAGTCATGTGCAGAAGTGAAAGTGAATAGAGAAATTTAAAAGATGACCTAATTCTGTGCTGAAAGCATTTCCAGTCTCAGTCTGAGTGTATTTTAATTATTCCTGGACACTGGAGCCCTTGCTCAGACATAACTGAAGTCCCAGTGGACTGTCGCTGTGGCTGTAAAGATTTGTCTGAGTTGGTGGTTATCTCAAGAGCCTGACATCACACTGATCATTAAGCGACTGTGCAGAGGAGCAGCTGGGTGTTACCACGGCAACCTGCATGGTTGGTGTAGAGCTTGGTAATGAGAGCATTTTATTATGGGTCATTAAGGGCAAAGGCTTCATTTACATTATTTCCTTTTAAATCCTATTACTTCAGGTGTTGCACTCCATCTCGCTCTATGTGGCACTACTGGAATAAATCATAGATGTGGGGTTTTTGGTGTTGAAACAATAACAGGCTTCAGGTAAACTGAACAACATGTGTACTGTAGATGAGAAAAATATTTCACCATAGGGGTATAGGCTACAGAGGCATTCGGTGTTCTGGAGGCAGAGATTTCTCACTCTGAAGAGTAAAGTCATTCTTTTTATTGTTTGTTCCCCTTGCCTGTTTTCTACTGATACTGATAAAAACTCTTGGGTTCTATAATCTGTTCAAAAAATCTAACTTGTTTCTTAGCCTTGTCAGCTGTTGTCTCAGGTGTCTTATATTCCAGAATAGCCAAAATGCAGGAAATGGTAGCTTCTGTCACTGCTTAAATACTAAGACTGTGAGCCTCTTCCATATTTATCTGTGTTTGGGAGTAGGGAAATGAGATATTCAACATCAGCCAATGTCTTTCTGCTAGCACAGTCCCTGGCCAGCATCACAGGCTATGGATAGACAGTGATTGCTTTTGAATTGTGACAGACTATTTGTAGTAGGGAGCCTGGAAGGTCACACACACACATACACAAACACACATTCACAGCTCCATCTGCTGCCTATAATTACAGATATCAGCTCTACAGTGGCAAGATCACAATTGCCGAAAAATATGCTCAAGATTCCAAACCCATGTGATCTAACAAGAGTTAATATAGTCCTTCCCAAATGTTCACAAGCATTCTCAGGATTGAGGAGATTTCAGAGGTCATGTGCCCCAGGATAACAGCTGAGAACTAGAGATAACCAGCAAAGTGCCTAATCCTTAAATTTTCAGAGTTAATTTAGTAGAGTTAGGAGTGTGTGAGATGCTTTCCTATGTGGAAAACCAATTGCCTAAATCAGTGGAACAATGAGCATGTCATTGCATTAGTTCACAGTTTCACTGGCATTTGAAACTGTCCCCCAAGGATGGCAGTGAGTAATCGTCACATGACCCAAAGCAAAGCAGTGGCCAGCAAGCAGCGATGGTCAGTGCTTTGTTATAAAAATGATGCTGTAGAACTGCAGGATCACATTTACAAACAAAAACACACAAAACTGTTGTTATTCTTAATACTTACCAGAACTGTTATAGCTGAAAGAAGTGGATTTTTGGATCAAAAAGTGGATTTTTGGATGGCATTAAGCCATCTTGAATATGAACATGTGCTCCCTTCTATTAGAGTTAAGAAGACTATCCTTTGGTGGAGTCAGGTGGATTAAGATAATCTGGAGAATGTTCCTGGGTGTGTTTCCTGACGTGACAGGGGGACATGGAGCCGAATACAATTAAGACCCCCTGTTGAGTTGTGTGAGAGCTAACACACAGAAGCTTCGACATCCCTTACAACTTAGAAAGTACTGCCTGACAGAGGGATTCTTGTATGAGTTGCTTTTCTTGCCCCGTTAAAGGGAATCGAGCTAGATTCAGTTTGAAAAATGACACTATATAGAATTGGGTATGTAAACACACTCAAAACAGAGGTGAGTATGGGTGTTTCTATGCCACTTAGTTACCTCTAATTAAAAGAGTTGCAGTTATGTTATATGTCAAACACTCCTTGAAAAGGATTCCAATTCAAGAAGACCCTATTTCAGGAGAAGAAATTTCCAGTTGCCTAAATCAATGAGTGCATAACTAATTAAAGGAGCAAAGTTCCCAAGATGGAAATCCCATAGGCAATTTCCAACAATTAGATTAAAAGATTGACTTTAATCACAAATAATTGTCCTCAATCTCCTGTAACTCTGGTATATGTGCGGTTAACTGTCATAAAGTTTTTACAAAGCAAGAACTGTTTTCCTTGGTTAAAGATAACTGGAAAAGGATGGTACTTACAAATAAAAATCATTTGTAACCTACCTTTTAAATTTCTGTTGTCATAGGATACATTTTGTTTCATATAAAGTTTGATGTAAAAATCAAATGTTTAAATACTCTGAAAAGAACACATATAAATCAGACTTGAGAACTGAAAATATGTTGGACACGATAACGGCAAAGATAAAAAAAGAAGGCCGGTGATATAGCTCAGTGGCATAAGTGCCTGCCAGGCAAGCGCGAGGTCCTGAGTTTGACTCCCGGTACCCTCATTAAAAAAAAAAAAAGATAAAAAAAGAGAAAACTTAAAAAATTTAAATGATTTAATTCAAAAAATGAAAAGTTTTTAAACATTTACTGGTATTGGCACTTTTAATTATGCCTTTACATTATATAATCCTGGCTTCTAAATTGTAAGAGAATTGCAGTGATTTGTATTACCAAAGTTAATAATGAAATAATATTCTAATAATTTGAGCAAAATGAACTAACTTGAATAACTTATCTATTATATCCTAAATAATTAAAAATCAAAGAGATCCTGCTCTGAATTAAAGGATGGAGCTGCCTGTGGACAGATCTCAGAGAATATTCTTCTCTTTCACATTACATCTTTTATTATTAGTGCTGAAAAAAATCATTTAGCTTTGCCAGATCTGTTTCTCCTAGTTCATGTGGAAATAAGTCACCTGATCCATCTTTCAAAACTGTGATTCTTGTCTTGTAGCATTGGGCCTACAAAAAGACGAAAAGAGCTATTGAAAATGAAAACTTTAGTTACTTTAATCTTTTGGCATAGACAAAAGTTACTTGAATGATTCTTCATTCCTTTTTTTAAAAAAGAAAAGTTATGTCCATTTGTAAGAGTAGATTTCAATTATCACTGAACAGTGGTTTGACATTTATTTTTGTGCTCCTTACTCCTAAGCTTCTGATTCCCTACCTCTTGCTAATATATGTGACCAAATTATATATTAAGAGATATTAAACTTCCTGAGTGTGAGAGATCTTTTCTTCTTTGACTGGATGGAATGGCCAAAAGCATCAAAACAGTGCCCTTATGAGTAATCCTTACAGGCTAATTGGGAATCAGCAATAGTCAGGCTTGAAGAGACCATTTAATTCATGGCAATCTCCAGGGCTGATTAACAGACATCTATAGTTAAAATTTTGTGAGCTATCAATGCACAACAACAAATTTTCTGTGCTCATTTATAGCCTGCATCTCAGGAGTTTTAAGGGCTTCACAGACATCATCTGATGATTTTCTACAGCATCTAAGGAGGTAGTTGGAGGCTGGCACACTGGCCACAGAGCACAGATGGGGATGTTAAACCAGTATGGTAGATGAAGTATTAATACATTAAGCCATATCCTTTTTTAATTTTTTCCCCACCCCATCCCCTTTCCCCAGTACTGGGGATTGAACTCAGGGTCTTGCACATGCTAGGAAAGTAGTGTAGCACTGAGCTATACCCCAGCACTTATTTCATTTTTAAGGACAAAGCACTGAGTTGCTCATACTCATTAATCAAATACTTATCATTAGTATCCATTTGAGGAAGTTCCTTGATTTGTTGTAATATATTTCTATTCACCTCCTATCTCTAATCTCACTCCAATTCCCTTTCTTTCAATACTAGAAAAGTAGATAAAATATGTCTTGTTCTTCTAGGTCTACTATATGTATGCGCAATGAGCCAGCAATTTTGCCTCTGGAATACTCTCAACAAATGCTTGTACAGTTTCCCAAGGAACTATGCATGCTTCCTCTTCATGGAGTTGTTGGGGGAATAGTAAGGTGTTGGAAGCCACTGTTTTCATCTTCAAGTGAATAGATGCATAAATAACAGCTTATGGAAGAATGGTATGTGTGGGCTGGAGTTAATGAATTCAATTATTATACAGTAGCATAAAAGTGTATGAGATCTATATCACAATGTAAATTCTATAGAACTTTTGGGCTATAACTATAGAACAGTGGTGTTTCTCAAGATACATGTTGATCCCTCATTTCTGAGGCAAAAATTAATGAAGGGAAGGAGAAAAGAAGAAAAGGTAAGGGTGAAAAAAGGAAAAAGAGTTGTTTGTGTCCCAACATAATGCTGAATACACTCATTATCTTTTTTTTTTTTTTTTTTTTGTGGGTACCGGGGGGACGACCTCAGGACCTCGCGCGCCAACAGGCACCCGTGCCGCTGAGCGATATCACCGGCCCCTTTTTCGTATGTGGGATCCGGGAGTCGAACTCGGGCCTTCGCGCTTGCAAGGCAGGCGCTTAAGCCGCTGAGCCGTCTCACCGGCCCCTACACTCATTATCTTATTTCAAACTTATAACCATCTATGAGGTAGATGCTATTATTTCCCCTACTGATAGTTGAGCAGTAAATAAATCTCAAAAAGGCTAAGTGCCTCCCCCAGATTTCACTGCTAGGAAGTGAAAAGCCAGTTTACAAATATAGGAGGTCTGGACCAAGCCACCGGGCAGCTACAAAATCCCTGTCTCTGCAGAGTGTACTTACGGTAGAGTCGAGATCACTCACCAGTTTTCCCATAGCCTGGTATCTCTACTACACTTCTATGCTCAACTTCCAACAGTTATTTATTGTTTTTCTTTTCCAGGTATCCAGATTCTAGGGAATGTTAAAAGTAGAAGACACAGTATAACAAACATTGATAGATATATTATGCTCCCCATCAGAATGCCTGCTTTTACCTCTGATGTATACCTTAGTGTTTCATTAATTTGGTTGGTGTGAGTTGATACCTACAAAACTAATAAGTCTAGATGCATTGTCAAAATTTAGTTTCTAATATAGAAAGGAAAGAAAAGGGATTTAAATTTCCTTCCTGGAAGTTTTATGGGGTGTGTCCAAGTTGCTAGGAATAAAATTTAACAATGATGAAATCTCTTAGATACAAATTTAAGTACCTAAATATAATTCTTAAAACAAAAGAAAAGGTTCATAAAGCCAGGCCACACACCTGTCATTGAGTTGACACTTTATTTGCTCTATAATTGCTTAATGGAAAATATCTTTTGAGAGCTCTTGCAGAGATGGCACAAAAGCTTCTGATCAATGAAAGAAAGGGGAAAGATGAGCAAGGTTACTCCACTGGGCTTACCGAATAATATAAATGCTTGAGATTTTCTGTTTTCTGTTAAATATGCTCAGTATATGATGCAAAGAGCAAAAGTGAAAATTCAGTTAGGAAGCCATGACAAAAAGTGTTTTCTAATAATTTCATATGAATCCTCAAAAGCTAGGGAAAAAAAAAAAGAAATTTGGGGTAGAGTGGGAGGAGAAATGAAATTGTATTAGATGAACTTTGATATTTGTAGTTTCAGAAATAGAAAAGGAATTGGAGATTAATGAAAGAGTATATTTTAATACTTTCTTTTTTTTTTTTTTTTTTTTTTTTGGTGGGTACCGGGGGGTCGACCTCAGGACCTCGCGCGCCAACAGGCACCCGTGCCGCTGAGCGATATCACCGGCCCCTTTTTCGTATGTGGGATCCAGGAGTCGAACTCGGGCCCTCGCGCTTGCAAGGCAGGCGCTTATGCCTCTGAGCCATCTCACCGGCCCTATTTTAATACTTTCTATCCCTCAGAAACTTACTAGAATTTATTTAAAAAAAATCCTTGTTTCCATTAAAAAGAACATAATGAAAGCATTCAACATAGGCTCCATTTCTTTATGTGGAGCAATGGTTCTTTCTGTTTGGGAGGTACGAAATTCTGAAAAATTCTGTGAAAGTTATAGTCCATCTTTAATCAAAATCATCATTTTGCATAAAAGTCCAGGGGTTCATAGATCTAAAACCCAAGGATTTATATTAGAAAGATCCAATTGGGCCGGTGAGATAGCTCAGCGGCATAAGCGCCTGTCTGGTAGGTGTGAGGTCCTGAGTCCAAATCCCGGTACCCACATAAAGGAAAAAAAGGGCTGGTGATATTGCTCAGCGGCACAAGTGCTTCCTGGCAAGCGTGAGGTCCTGAGGTCGGCTGCCGGTACCCACATTAAAAAAAAAAAAAAAAAAAAAAAAAAAAGATCCAATTGACAGGGCATGTAACAGCTCACTCTAAATTTTCCCTATCACTTCTTTTAAAGATTTTCTAAGCAGCATCTTGACATTTAACATTTTTGCAGGTGCTCACATATTAGGTAGAAAGAAAACCAATCATTCTACTTTAGGCAAAGTCCAATTTTAACATAATTAGATTTTGTTTATTTAACCGGAGCTGCCATTGAATTCTGCAAATTGCAGACCTCGTAATGACATTTCCAGGAACTACTGCCAAAGGACACAAAAGTATCTGGTTACCAGGGAGAAGCCTAGTGAGACCTTGTGCCTGTGGAAGGGAGGCAATACTAATCAGTAGCTATATAAAAGTAATAGCAGAGAACTGTGAGTTCATCAACCTGTCTAGCGTTCTGAAAGTAAATCCAGAAAAGTGCTCCAGTGATACAGTTGACAATTAAAATAGTCTTGTCTAACTCCCACGACAGGTACATCATTAAGGATTAATGCAATCACATCTTGGCAGCAAATAGAAATTTTATTTCCCAGGTGCACTGAATCAAATTGAGAACATTTATTAAGCAATAAGATCAGTTCTTTGTGTCTTGGGATGATCTAATGAGAAGTATTTATCTATTAGAAAAAGCATGCGGGTTTAAAGCTGTACTGTCTACTCACCTGGATGTTCATCTTTGTTCTTCAGAGTGTCACCATGGGTGCAAGAAATTCTGTGTATTCAATCACATGAAATTCTGTGCATTCAGCTCAGACATGCCTCATAAAGGATATTATTTGAATATTCATATTCTAAAATATTTGCCACATGTAGATGATATTATTTTAAAGCAACGTGACAAATGTAAACTGAAAGATAATGAGAAGCAGGATGGTATTGTGAGGGAGACTGAAGTAGGAAATCAGAAATCAGGGTGTGAGCTCCGGTTTTGTCATTTAAGAACTGTATCAACGTACAGAGTCCTGAGCCTCGACTTCCTCACATGTAAAGTGCAGAAGGAATGTTTATGTTTTAGGGCTTTTCTGCATTTTTATATCTGTCATTACAGTGAGATATGTTTTTCTACATTCTAAATACACCTTAGATTTAATTTTTGTATCCTTTATAGTATGAATATGTACAATTTAAAAACTCAAATATCACTACAAGGCCCAAAACAAAAACAAACAAACCCCCAGCAATTTCCTTCCCAATTCCTGTTCCACAGAGATAATCACTTTTAATTCTTCTATTTTGTCTTTTTTCATTTTTATAATGTGTTTATTTCTATTTTTGAATGTTTTCCCACATTTAGGCACTGTATTTTGAAATTTGAACTGTATTTGGGAGGTGAGAATTTACTTCTTATACCCACTTTTAATACATGTACTTTCCCCTTATATATCCTCCTTAAATAGTTCTTTTAAAATCACAATTTGTGGTTAAATAAGTACTCAGTATTTATATTATTATGGAAATGAAAATGTTTACAGCTGAGCCATGCACGCTACTATGATTATATTCTTTTCTTAAGCAACTTTTCCTCCATCACTTTTTTATAGTTTGTATTTATTTTGATTTCTTTTTAAAGTCATTTTCTGAATCTTCACTTGAACTACAAATACCCTCTCAACATGATCATATGCATGAGATTGTGTCAGTTTTACCTCCTTTTTCCCACAAATTTCCTTCAGTCCTTCCTCTTCCTACTCCAATCATCACTATTTTTATGGATTTTTTGAGGATTTACTCTCCCAATAAGCTGGTAATTCCTTTCCCTCTCTCTTCTGAGAGTCCCTCTTTCCAGAATTCCTTTCTTTCTTGACTGATTTGTTTGTTTCTTAATTTGGTAAAACAAATTATCTTGTTCCAAGAAATTGTGTATGGAATGTAAATTTCTGAAACTACCTACACTGCAAATGCCTCATTCATTAGTGAGAGTTCAGCTGGGTATAGAATCCAGGTCAGAAATCACTTTCTTGTAGAAGAGAAGGCAGCGTTCTTTGTCCTCCAGTTTTCAGTGCTGTCCTTAAAAGGATTAATGCTACTCTAATTTGTAACCTATATTGTGTGACCTGTTCTTTTCTCTCTGGAAGCCTGTAATATGATTTATTGTTCTGGAATGTCATGAAATTTCAGAGTGTTGTGAGCTTTGTTGTCTTATCATTTTATTGTGGTGCTGTGTATTATGAAGAGCCCTTTCACATGAATTCTTATTTTCTTTGCTTCAGGGAAATTTTCTTATATTATTTCTGGGATAATTTCCTCTATGTTATCTATTTTCTCTTTAAAAAATATTTCAACAGTTCTGTTTTGATTCTGATTCCTACACTGAATCCTTAGGAGAAAAATTAATATCTATAAAACTTAATTCCTTGAATGGAAGGTCCCAGTGATAATGACTTTGTAAGGTTCCTCACACAGGCCAGTTAACCATGGTCAGGCTTAGCTCTGAACTTTCATTTAGTTAAAAAGGATCCAGATTGCCCATTACTTACATAACTAGAAAGAACAACAACTTTACTCCACCCTCTTTTTTCTTCTTTCTTCCCACTCTCCTTCTTTTTACCCCCTCTTTTTTCCTCCTTTGTCTTCCTCATCTTTTTCTATCTACTGACTGTCTGTCCCCATTTCAGTTCCATGGCCTCTCACCTGCCTTTTCTATAGGTTCACCACCTGTCTTATGAGCTACAGCTTCAGGCTTAGAAACCTGAGAAAGTTCCTTAGAAAAGGAACTAATATGTTAGTGGCAGCATTCAGACTCCAATTCAGCTCTACTAGCTCTGGATTTATCACTCTTCCTGTTACACAACAAAATAGGCAACCTCAAAGCCAGGGACACAAACCCCTAAGTATTATGCCTAAACACTGTACAGTGCCAATTCCACTGATGAGGTAGATTTTTTTTTACATTGTGTTTCAGTTAACTAAGTCATTAGTTTCTGTATATTACAAAGGCAAATTAAAACAAGTTGGAAAAGTTTCCTGGTAATTGCTAGTATTCATTAGACACTTAGTATTTGCCATTTATTTTTTACATGTTAGCCTCTTTAAGTCTTATAACAACAAATCAATGTAGTAGATGATCTTATAAGCCCTGATTTGGATATGATGAAATACAGTATAGGGAAATTAACTTCTTTACTCATGGCGACATAGGAGGGACTCACTCACAAGTCTGGTTCTCAAGATCGTGCTGTTAACTAATCTCCCATGGTGCTTTCTGACCAACATTAACAACCTTGCTAGAGAAGCTCAAATAGTCCATGAATCTGCACAATTTTAAAATGGCCTTCAAAATTTTTACACTCTCTGTCAGTTTAGCAATGCCTGCCTCTTAACTTCTTTTCAAGTTTCTAGATTCAAAAGGGGCAAGTTCTGTCCAATTCCTTCTATATTCTGAGTCTTTCCACCCTCACAGGAAAAGAAAATACAGGGCAAATAGAGTTTCCCAAATGTGTTCAGTCTGATTTACTCCTTTTCAGATGAAAACACTCAATGAAATACTTTTTCTGCTGCTATTGTATCAATTATATCCAGCCTTCTTAGGGCTCATTTAAATGGAAATGATTTTCATCATCAATCCAAGTTCCTAGTCCACTCCTGAGTTATCATGACTGCTGTTTTGAGCTGTAAATCTAGTTTAGCTAATGGAGAATAATAAGCTAAGTGTCCTTGCTTTCTCTCCAATATACCTCACTTATTATATGTCATAGCAAAAAAAGAAATATCTGGATTCTGACTTTAGAAACATATTGACCAGCTTTGTTAGAATTTACATTGGCATGGATATCAGGCTGGGCAGAACTGCTATAATTTGGGTGCATTCGCTGTTGTTTTCTTTCAGGGTCTGGGGATGTGGCTCAGTGGTAGAGTTCTTGCCTTGCATGCACGAGGCCCTGGGTTCAAATCCCAGCACCACAAGAAAAAAAATTTTTTTTCTTTCAAGTGACTTCAACCTCCTGACTCATTTTCAACAAGGAAAAAAAAAACCAGGTACATGATAGACTATAAGAGCTGTACTTTGCAAAGCACAATTCACAATTCATTATCTTTTTTGCGAAGGCAGTTTTTTATTTTTATTTTTTAATATGTGGTTACCGGGAGTTGATCTCAGGACCTTGCTCTTGCCAGACAGGCGCTTATGCTGCTGAGCTATATCACTGGCCCTGAAGGCAGTTTTTAAAAAGCTCTTTCTATCATCTTTTAAACTGATGTGTTCTTCTTTGATTGCTGTACCAGTTTTATGTCTTATTTTCAACATCTTCAGGGTATTTTTTATGTTGCATTAAAGTGTAATGAACCATATACTAGACATTATAAAATATGTTCTAACTCTTCAAAGCCAGCTAAGTCTATTACCTGTTTCATAAGAAGCAGGGAGCCCAGCAAATGCTCTGCAATAATTTCCACAGTGAGAAATAGTACTTCATATTCATGTGGCTCCCCAGGGCCTGTCTAAGGCAGTCTGGAATCCAGCACAGATATTTGTTGCTTTCAGCACTGTCACCACCAACCAATCCTGGATGGTGGGAGAGCGGGTCAGCAATTTCTGAGTATACTGGGTTGAACAGTGCCCTTCCACCCCCAAATCTGTGTCTATATAGAACCTCAGAATGTGACTTTATTTGGAAATAGAATCTTTGCAGATGTAACTAATTAGATTAGGGTAGGTTCATACTGAATAAGAGTGGGTCCTAAATCAGATGGCTAGTGTCCTTATAAGAGGAAGGACAGAGACACAGAGAAGAAGGTATATGATAGCATAGGCAGGGATTGAAATAGTGTAGCTACAAGGAAAGCTAGAACCACTAAAACTAAAGAAAAGATTCTCCCCTAGAACCTATGGGGGGGATTATGACTCTGTCAACAACTGATTTTAGATGTTTTGCCTTCAGAAATTTGAGAGGATAAATTTTTGTTTCTTTAGGCCACTTAGTTTGGGACAATTTGTTACAGAAGCTGTAGGAAGCTAATAATATGAGGAACTCTTGGATATGTTACTGAAGGGGCATGAGGATGGCCAAGTCTATCCAAGCACTCGGGATGCTCACATTTATGATTTGAAATAGCTAAACTGTGGGCAGAGGGTAAGAGGAATGTCAGGGGAACGAGTGCACAGTGACCAGAGATAGATCAGCTTCTTCTAGTGAAAGTCAGCTACTGCATCAGTGAGGAAAAGGCAAGCTTGGTATGAGCCTTGGGATATACAGTTAGAGCTGCAGATTGAAGAACAGACTTCAGGAGGACACTGAGAGAAAAGAATCTTAGTAGTATGTTAGATTCTTAGCCACACCAGCACATGTAAACATGAGACCTCTGAGTTCAGCCTGATAATTTTGCAAGTAGTTTGATCACAGAAAATGGGAAGATTTTCGGCATGAACTCTAGGAAGAAGTTCACTGGGAAAATCCAAGCTCAGTGCTTGAGCCAAGACTACTGTGCTTCGAAGAGACCTTTTACACTGGGAGGTGCACAAGCCTTGGTGTCAGTGAAACTTATTTGTATCCTGGCTTCATCAATTCCTGTTTGCTTGACTGTAGTATTTGAACAACATGCTATGAGCCATGGTGTCCTCATTTTAAAATGGGAATAAAAATACCCACCATATAAAGCAGTTGTAAGGATCAACTGAGATAACATCCAAAGCACCAGGCATACAGCATGTACTCATTAAATGTTATTTCTGTCCCTTCCATCCCTCATATCCCAGGAATTAAACAGTAACTGCTCTCTTCCTCTTTGTCATACTTATATCCCTAAGAATACAGGCAAGGTGTGATTTACTAAGAAATAAGGATGCTGTGTTTGGTCATTTATGTTTATATGATAGCTAAATTGGTACACTATTCCCCTATATGACAGTCAGAGGTAAATTATTTTTAATGGTTAAATTTAATATTTATTTACAAGCAGTCTTCCAGAAGGCATGGATTTCATTGAGAAACAGACCCCAAATCCTGCTACCATAAGAAGCTATACTGCCACCATGATAGCATTACTCTGGCTGCTAGGGCTGCTTTGAGCTCCTATTTTAAAGAGCTTTAAAGTGTACAGTGAGAAATTACGAATGAGGTGTCTTATGTACAGCTTGGATTGGCCCAAGACATAGATGGAACAAAAATGCTCTACATTAGAACAGAAAAGGTAGCTGTTAAAACTTTAGTCTTGCAAAATCATAAATTTCTTCCAAACTAATATCTCTTCACATAGGCTTTTCTAGACCCAGACACTTAAGATTTTTAGAAAGTAGTAATATTCTAGTCTAGATTCAAACCAAGACCTAAAGCTTGAAGTATCTGCCAGGCTGATCTCATGGTGCTTCCCAGAGTCAACCCCCCTACATTATTCACACATCCCTTCCCTTCTCTCTCTCTCTCTGAAAACAAATGACACTAGCCCAAACTTTCCTTCTGGTTTTTGTTTATTTTTGTTTTTACTAGAGAAATAAGTTACATTCTGACCCTACAACAATTAAATCATGGAAGGAATAATTAAGGACATTTGCTTTACTAAACTAGATGACTTGAATTGTTAGTGGAAGTCTGAAATTCAGCTACTAGTAAAGGTGGGAGTGGCAAAGAAAAACGTGGGAAGTGGAGGGGAAGGGGAAGAGGATAAGAGAGAAGAGAAAAGGAGACAGCAACCTTATGTGGGAAAGGGAGAAAGAAGCATTCCTTATGAGCCGCATATTGGTTTGCTTAGGACAGCATAACAAAATACACAGACTAGGTGACTTAAGCAACAAAAATGTATTTTCTTACAGTTCCGAAGCCTAAGACTGAGGCATGGGCAGAACTGGTTTCCTCTCACTTTTGCTCTTCTTCTCTGCCTTCTTGCTGTAAACTTCCATGGTCTATTCTCTGTGTGTGCACTTCCCCAGTGTCTCTTCCTTTGCTCATTGGATTAGGGCCCACCCTAATGATCTCATTTCTACTAAACCACCTTTTTAGGGACCCCATGTCCAAATAACATGAAGTCTTGGGGGAGGACTTCAAGATGTGAATTTGGGGAACGTAGTTCAGCTCATAGCTGGTTAACAAACACAGCTCACCTTTTCCATGCTTTCTGTGATCTAAACCCTTTATTCACTTCCTCTTGTCTACTATGGGGTGAGACACTATAACCAAAGATTTCTCAAAGCTCAAATGGCCCTGTGATTGGGTCATCCTTTTAGTTAGAATAAACTATACCCAGCATAATAGCTAACATACTAAATACATATTTTATGTCAGACCCTGTCCTTACAACTAACCTCTATTTTTATCTTTGACTGAAAAAAACGAGGCCTAGAAAGGTTAATGAACTTGCTTAAGGCCCTGTAGCTAATAGATTCAGCATTCAAACCTGGCTCTGGGATTCAAAACCCAGTTTCTTTAAGCAGTAAGCCATACTGGTGTCCCCATAATGGAGAAGAAACACTGCAATTTTGTCTCCTTGCACAATTTATTTGCAGCAAATGGGCTTCAGTCTGTGGATAGTGTGGTGAGGTGGTCTGCTTGAAGAATAAGCAATATTTTGTATACCTTAAGTTTCTTTAGATGGGAGGAGATTTCCCCTCAACTCTCTAAGAGGAAAGGGAAGGGAGGAACTTTCCTGCTTCTCTTGACCTCTTTTACTTACTCCTCCTCAGAGGAATAGAAGTAAATCTGAAGTAAGCCGAGGCATTACATTGGAAGAATAGAGTATGCTTGCATCCACATCTCCTTTGCTCCTTCATGCAGCTTGTGCCCCATGCATTCATTTTCTCTTCACATCTGTGGTAAACCTAGGACATCTCCATCCTGGGGAGGGCCAGGCTCTGTATGTGTCCTGCTGCACCAGGAGTCAGGAGGGCATGGATTTCTTTTTTTTTTTTTTTTTTTTTTTTTTTTTTTGTGGGTACCGGGGGGTCGACCTCAGGACCTCGCGCGCCAGCAGGCGCCCGTGCCGCTGAGCGATATCACCGGCCCCTTTTTCGTATGTGGGATCCGGGAGTCGAACTCGGGCCCTCGCGCTTGCCGGGCAGGCGCTTAAGCCGCTGAGCCATCTCACCGGCCCGGGCATGGATTTCTAATCCCTGTGAATTATAGAAAGCCTATTTGACCACACATCTGAAAACCATAATTTTCAGTCATTTTTATAAGTAAGATAATGGATGCTTTCGTCTCTATCCTCTCTGTCTTATTTCTTATTTAGGTTCAAATACAGGAGGGGATGTGAGGGGTATTTTTAAGTAGCCTCCCTCATACCTAAAAAGAATGAGAATGAATTTTGGAAGCATACAAATCAGTTTCTTCACTTCCTGGTTGTATAACTTTAGTCCATTTTCTCAAATTCTTTGAGCTTCAATTTGCTCAACTTCAAAGTGGGAATAATAATACCTACTGCACGAGAACATCTAACTTTAACATCTAACTTTAACATGCAATAAAATATATAAATCTCATTGCACCTAGTAAGCATTTAACAACTGTTAGCTTCTTTGCTCTTTTGTTTTTCATAAATAAAATGTATGTCTTTTTATTAAAGAAATATATATTTTCCCATTCTGTAATCCCATGCTGCAAATATTTAACTATATTTTTATAGTATCTCATAGGTGTTGCCAATAAAACTAAATTTGTTTAAATAAGAAGTCTCACTGTTTTGGTGTCTTCTGTAGATGTGGTCTTCAAAACTTAAATCTTTAAACTGACTTGTCCCATTGGAACAATGCATTCGGTACAATTGTTCTAGAATCATATAGTCAAAAAGACTGTATTAATTGTAAATTAATTGTATGATTTTAGTTGTAGAATGAAACTCTTGAAAGGAGCCACAAAATAGAAATTTGAATGCATAAAGTTAAATTTTTTATAATTCCAAGTTTTTTTGTTGTTGTTTCAATTCAGTGTACCATGTCATTTAAAGAAGGTGAGGAAAAGATAAAATACCTTTGGATTTACAGCAACTCAAGTAGCTTCTGAATTTCATTGTTCAGTTCTTTCTCATCAGCTCTGACGAGAGAGCCAAAAGCTCTGCTGGTAGAGGCCACACAATGCTATTTGCCCAGCAGGCCCATGAGCAAATGTCTCTTCTTGCAGAAAGATAACAAAAACAAACAGCTGACAGATGAGAGTTGAACATTCCTCACTGTTGTGCAACATGACTCGCTTTCCTTTTGGAAGTAAAAATGACAAACATGTGTGTGTCATCGTAGTCAATAAATAGTCAAATCAAGTGAGCAGATCATGACAGCTTTGACTTTAGAGTTTGTGTTTAAGTTATTTTCTGTACTAAGATGGAAGACACTCTTTGACAGGACTCCTTAAACATGGAGTTTACAGACTTTACAAAACTCAGGATATGACAAGGTGTCAAGTGGAGCTTCTTGGAGACAAAGACTCCATGGGGCAGATCCATGGAGATTTCCGCTTGATTCCCAGGTGAAAGTTTGAGCCCAGCAATGGTAACAATGACAGGTCAAGTAGTCCCTTCTCTTGGGTATAAGCTATGGTGCTACCCCTTTCCAACACAGATTTCCAATTTTGAATTGTGCTTTTCCTTCAACTTGAGATTTCTTCCTCTGTTGGCTCCAGATTAAAGAAAATAGAAATCATATAAAACAACTCTAGGTATTTCTCTGAATTCTTGGGGATCGAGCGCCCTGCACCAGTGAGGAAGAAGAGTTGGATAGTTAGGAGAGGGTCGCATCAGCAGGCTTCTTCTGTGCCTTCTGTCTATCCTCACCCAGCAAGTCCTCTGTGTCTCTCAAACTGAACGGTCATCTTTAGGAAGAGTTACAAACATGTGGCCCTTCCTTCTCGCCCATTTGCTTAGAGATCAGAAAAGGTAGAATAGAATGGAAAGAATTATGGACATTAAATCCCAAAGCTTGCCCCTTTATAGTCACACTCTTAGCTTTATCTATTGCTAGCTCAGTACTAAATCATGCTATGGTTTGAATAAGTGTCTCCCATAGGCCCATGTGTTAAAAGCTTGGGCCCCAGCTGATGAGGCTATTGAGAGGTGGTGGAGCCTTTGAGAGGTGAGGCCTAGTGGAAGGAAGTTCCGTCAGTTATTGAGGGTGTGTCCTCAACGGGGATTGTGAGATTCCAGTCTCTTCCTCTTCCTCTCTCATTTCCCAGCCACGAGGTGAATGGTTTACTCTGACATGTACTCTTGCCATGATGTATTGTGCTGCCAAAGGCCCATAGCAATGAGGCTAAGTGGTTCTGAATTGAAGCCTCCAAAACTGTAGGCCAAATAAAACCCATCCTCTTTTCAAGTACCTATATCTCAGGTATTTGTTATAGTAACAGAACATTGCCTAACAAAACCCACCCTTCCTATAATGGCATAAGGGTTATGTCTACCATAACTTTTGGAATACCAACGGGGTTGGGGATTTTTTTTTAAAAAAGTAAAGATGTTATTGCTATTTTTTTTAAAGAGTAAAAAGCTGTGGGTATTTTCAAGATGTAGTGTTGAAAGTGTGGTTTATATTATTCCATTGTAAAGAAACCGTAACATCTATAATGGAAAATAATATGACACTGTAGGAAGGTTATCCACCATTTACTTAGTGACTGCTGAATCCACTTGCTAAAGCAAGTAATACCATTGTAATGCCATTGAATGTTGCCTGCTTAGCTTGTTAGAAACAGGCACAAACATCTATATGATCTAAATAGGTGTAAAACTGTTGAGGTCATATTTCTCTTAGAGTCAGGTTTACTCACGGTGTCAGTAGTATAAAAATATTTCAATAGCACATCCAATATCTCAACCATATAACAGAAAAGATGCATGCTTTCAACTATGACAAAAGTCAGCAAACCCTAGAGGCAACTTTGGCATTTGTTTTTCTCAGATTTAGCAAGAAAAAGACTTCTCCTCTAGAATTATTTTGGTGAGATAAAGAAGGAAGGTGCTACCTTAGAAAACTAATTTTGTCCCTAGTCAAGGAGAGATCATTCTTCATAGAAAGAAGCTCACACAATTAGGCTTAATGTTGGAAAAAATCTGAATTTGTGGAGGATCTAATAGGGATATGTACTTGTGTCATATTTTTATCTAAAAATCAAAGAAATTGATGAAAAACAACCATGTATTAGCGCATTGGTCACTTGCTAACATTCCCACAACTCCCACTGGAAGTAGTGGTAAAAACTACAATTTAGGGGCCAGTGACATAGCTCAGTGGCATAAGCTCCTGCCTGGCAAGCGTGAGGTCCTGAGTTCGACTTCTGGTACCTGCATAAAAACAAAAGAAAACTGCAATTTAATGCTCTCTCACAAAAAGGCAGCCCTTCACTGAGAAAAGCCTATGAGGTGCTGAAAGGTTTGTGTAAAAGATATTTCAATATATTGAATAAAATATGTTGTTGTACAATCCAGTGTCCTAGAATTTCAAATGTTCAAAGTCTTACAAAGGGATCAGGTACTAAACAAATTCTCTTGGTTTACTTTGAAAAGTAACCTAGAGCCTCCCTGAGGAATAGATCTGTGTGGTTGTTGGAGCGACTAAAAGGCCATTAACTTGAGAGGCTCCAAGGTATTTCCTTCCAGAGGTATCATCTGGCCCTACCCACACACTTCCTTCCTAGTCCAAGTCCCAGACACTGTGTGACATCTTACAAAAGTAGGGGAATTTTAAACTATCACCTACATTTTAGTTGCATAATTCCAACTAAAATGCTAAACTGTCAATTTGGCTATAGTATCTTTTTTCTTTTTCCTTATTCTTCACAGTCATGGCTCAGAGATGAAATGGTATAGAATTTGGGGGTTTTTAATGATGAGGACTACCAAACTGTGAGAATACTGACTTGTGTGTCTTAAAGAAATTGAAACAGGGCTGGTGAAATAGGTCAGTGGCATAAGTGCCTGCCTGGCAAGCATGAGGTCCTGAGTTCAACTCCTGGTACCCACATAAAGGAAAAAAAGGGCTGGTGATATCACTCAGCCACACAAGCGCTTGCTGGCAAGCGCAAGGTCCTGAGGTCAACTCCCGGCACCCACATTAAAAAAAAAAGAAAAGAAAAGAAATTAAAACAGCTTAATACATTAATTTTTTTCTATTCTCCTATGTAAAATATCTTAGTCTGGTATAAGTAACATATTATAGAACAGTGTTTCTCAAACACTGTTTACTTTAACAAGCCACATGCATTGAAATCATCTGGAGAATTTATTAAGACACAGACTTCTAGGCCCAATCCCCAGAATGTGTGACTCAGTAGGGCTGGGTTGGACCCAAGGAATTGCATTTATAAAAAGTTTCCAGGTAAAACTGATCCTGTTAATACAAGGACCTTCACCTTGGAAATCCCAGTTGTAGTAATGGCCAAAATACCTGTGAGGCGAGGCTAGGGATACTAACAGATCCTGATTTGCCTGAGACTTTCCCATCTTCAGACTGAGGGTGCTCCTACGTGTCCAGGTGTCCTACATCCCAGGAACTGCCTCAGTCTGAGGCAAACCTGAACAGCTGGTCACACCATGTGTGACCAAAAGTATTTCTAGTTCAAGCAGAAATTTTTCATTCTAAATATTTTTGAAAACTATTTTCAAGGACGCTATATTATGACTTTAGATTATCAACGGAACTTTAAAACCACTAGGTTTGAGATACCCAATATGTCTAGTATTTATATTTCTAAAAATACGAATGGTACCACGGTATCCTGTGATAAGAGTAATGAGTATTTTCTGAGATCCTAAGGCTCTGTGTGGCACTGTTAGTATTTATAAATATCATATCTTGTTCCTACGACACTATAACTTACTAGGAATTATAGTTGATACAGATAGGAAAAGTAAGCTCGCAGCGGTGGCAGACAACACAGCCAGTTACTGTACAGCTGAGATCTGAACTCACATCCTTCTTGTCCCAAAATCTACGTTTTTTTGCTAATGATCTGAAAGGGAGTGGTTGTTTATTATTCCTAGGGTTTAATAGTTGTCATCACTTAATATATAGTCAAGGCCAGCCTTGTGGAGGTGATTAAACTGCACTAATTCTGAAATTATAATATGTATCAGCATGTAAGTGCAGCAACCTGCCACAAGTAATTAATTATGAAAACTAGAAGCAGGAAAAGTTAATTACACTTTTTAAAATTAAAAAGTTATCCAAAGCAATTTCATTTTTATATTAAATTATTTCACATGTATAAGGTACAATATGAAATAAAGTTTAAAGAAATATGTTGAACTGTAATGTAATCTCCTTATCACATTCCAATGACCATCATTCTTTACTCATTCGAGCAAGACCAGGTCAGTCTTCTTTCCCTTCTGGGAGCAGGTTTTGTCACCTGCACTTTCTGATTATAGGCAAGTTGCAGGTCTTCATCCTTTCTATGGTATCTCCAGCTGGGCATGGAAGTCCCTCCTCTGCTTCCTCTTCTGTCTTTCCTACTGTGTCACCTGCTCAGTCTCAGGAATATCTCATCATTTCCTGAAGGATTGCTGTTTACCCATTTCTTGGGAAGTTGTAGACTTTTTTCCCTACTCTGTAACCTTCCTTCCCTTTTAAGGTCAGACAGTAGGGGAAGAAAAAGAAAATCTGGTTAAAATATGTTTCTTTCCTCCTGGACTTCTACCACTTGATAATTTTATTCCAGCCAGAAAAATTACCTTTCTCAACTCACTAAGCTCATTCAGTGGGTGACTTCCTCCACTTCTATCCAAGTGTTGGATAAGAGAAAAATTTAACTACACACAGTCATGCCTGATGCCACAAATGAAGTCCACGTTGGGGAAACTTTTGAAGGATAAGAAAGTGACGGGGTAGGACAATTAGTGACAGGGAAGGCAGTAGTGCCAATGAGTTAAACCAACATATAGCAAATTCCATTGTTCCAGACTCAGCAAATGTCAATCACATTCTGTTTCTGTAGGTCGATATTTAAAAGTCAAATATCTTGAACCAGACCTGAGGCAAAGAGGAATTTGTTTTCTTTCCTTTTTCTTTTTTATAATCAATTAAGAATTAACAGAAAACAGATTAAGCATAAATGCTCAACATCATAAAAAAGTTTTACTCCTTACATGTCTCAGAAACAATATAAAATGGCCTAACATCATTTAACATTTCAAATTAAGATAATTGTGGAAAGTGTAAGAAACCAACAAATACATTTCTAATGCAAAATGCCTTTTGCTGTTGCTTATAAAGTTAAATTCCTTTTTTTGTTGTTGTTTTGGCACAGACAGGGGATGATATTTTAAACTCTGCACTGAACTAGATAAACATTACCTTTGGTTTCTTCCTTTTTAGGGTGTACACCAGCCAAGTCCATACTAGCCATTGGGTCTTTGAAAGGTCATTTCCTGACCACAGAGCAGGCACTGTGGAAGGATTCAGGGTTACTCTGAAATCTTTGTTCTACAGCATCAAGGACGTTGGCTTCCTTTTGAGTTTCTGGTTAGCAAGTTCCAAAGAATACGGTCTTTTAGCCAATAATCAATCTCAATATCGCTCTGAAGGCTCCTAAGACAGAAGTCAGCCATTTGGGTAAGCAACTAGTTCTCCCCCAAGAAGTCTTTCTGAACAACAGTTCTTTCTGGAAAGCAGTAATTTCTACTAAGAAATTGTTTATTTCCCACCTATGCTCAGTGTGCAGAAATAGTATTTGGATTAGAATGCCAGTTTGGCCGTGTTTGTTCCATCATTAACATACATGCATTGTATTTTCTGATTGAATAGTTGAAGTTTACTCACAGAGATAAGAAAGAGAAGTCTGAATCAAAGCACAGGTTAGACAATTAGACTAATTAACTGTTTAATTTTCCAAATGCCATTCAGAAAGTTTAGGGTTATTGAATCTGGTTTGGGCTAAGGTCTGTCTTTCACTATCTGAGCAGAAATATTTTCCTAAACAAATTAAGAGTATAGTAAAATTATACAGTAAATTTTGACCTACTAAAAGAATAAGGTATAACTTTTCTCTTGGATACTTTATTTCTATTAATCATGAATGGGTGAAGGAGAATATAGTGTTTAACAGTGAAGATGATTTTTTTCTTGTACATATTGTGATTGATGTGACTTTCTTATGTGATAGGAAGAGGATAGAAAGAGTTCACTTAAAAAACTCAAAATTGACTTCCAGGAGTTCTTGTTTTAATATCTTGCTTCTCAAGCTTGCCTTTTTTGTTCTATATTTTAAAATTAATTTTATTATATTCAATCACCAGTGATGTAATCATGTTATGATTGTAGGTAATTTAATGATAAAAAGCATCAAATCTAATGTGACTAGAAATGACTTTATTATGACACACTGTGTCCTTGAATTACCAGCACTAAATCAAACTACTTTTTCTCTAAAGACATTGCTCTTTTCACAATCCAGCTTATATAATTTCTGTTTTGGAGAACCAAAGGCAAAACACAATTATTTCTCAGCCTAGTCAGCAGGGCACTTCCTATTCAAGGCCCAAGGCGTGAGCCAAGAGCCAAGTTATATGGGCTGGGAAGTTGGCAGCAGGTACAAGCCAAGCAGCTCCACAAACAGATACCAACAACCCACCGTGTCTGGAAGAGGTAACCCTAGCTGGTCTCCACTACTATGACTAGAGTAAGGGTTTTGTGCATCTGACTCAGCCAAGGCACAAGGAACAAATATTGGTTAAACACAGGATAGCCAAAAAGTATATTGTTCAAACTGGCAATTATTGAGAATGAAAGATGCTATTAATAATTGTGCCAAGATTAAAAAGTATAGACTATAAAATAGGCCTATTCCAAGGAAACATAGAGCTTAACTCACCCAGGTAGAAGCCATATAGGTTCCCATATGAGAAAAATTTAGAGCAAAAGGAATTATCTACCAACACTATCACGTTACAGGTCAGGCAGCTGAGGTGTAGAGTTGTGAAGGGAATTTTCTCAAAGCCCGACAGCAAGTTACTGGCAGAATTAGGCCTAGCACTAGGATTTCCTGCTCCCAGCTCAGTGTTTTTCTAGTGTGCCACATATTTGTATAGTGTTTCCTTCTCTTCCGGACATGGTAGCCCTGTTTCCCCAGGCCACAACATCCAGGAAGATACCAATAATAACAACAGAAGAACAACAATAACGAATAGTATTTTCCTGGTTCTTTCTCTACCTATGGTTTCAGAAATTCCAGTTTTACTTTAAATTTTTATTAAACAATTCCTAGGAGTCTCCTGGGGTCAGCTTATGTTTGTTTCCTCCTCCTCCTCAACCTTTGTGGTAGAGCAGCACAAACACTGTGAGCTAGAGATAAAGAGTTGAAGTAGGCTCCAGTGCCTTGCTATTGTCATGACTTTGAACACAGTATTTCACCTCTCTAGGCCTAAAATGCCTCTAGGCCCATATTTCTGTGAAATGGGCCTTTTTAGAATTACTTTTTAAAACTATGAATATATATATATATATATATTTGTTGTTGTTGTTGTTTTTTGGGACAGGATCTTGCTATGTAGCCCAGGCTGGCCTTGACCATCACAGCAATCCTCCTGCCTCAGCCTCCTAAGCGCTGGGATTATAGGCATGCGCCACCACATCTGGCTTTAAAACTGTGACTATTAAATAAAACAATATACAATTCCCATTATTTGAAGTAGTTCTGTTCCACATAGCCAATACTGAACTATCTCTCCTTGGAGAAATACACGATTAAGTTCCTGTGAGCCTCTGATCACATTTTTGTTAACCAATCGATATATTACCATGTTTTATGTATGTTTCTCTTTAAAATATCATGTTTAACATATACTAATGACTCGTTAATTAACTAATGGCCAAGAGCACTATAATTCATGGCCAAAGGAAGTTTCTCTGATGCATCTGTTGTTCTCCATAGGTCAGATCCCAACCTTCTTGCATGGGGAAACACTAGACAGCATGGCAGCAGTACGCTTGAGGGCTATTTTAAACAGTGAAATCACCAAGAGAAATGCAAAAACTGCAAAATACATGGCTACATTACTGAAAGGCCCCATTTACAACATGAGAGCTACAACAAGAAGGCAGAAGCTGTCCTTCTCCCACCTCAGCTGAGAATAAGCATGTCTGTCAGGGGATTTGACTTTTCCTCTGCTCTGCACTTACCCATAAATGACTACTAATATGTTTTATTGATTTGGGAGTTACAAACAAATTTTAACGAGTAAGTAAAAACAGAATCTACAAATAATGAGCATCAACTATACATGCAGAACTGAGCAGTATTGAGATAGAAGATAAGGTTTGGGGCAAACTGGTTAAACACTGTGAAAAGCCGGTCAGTTATGGAGACCCCTGGGCACACGACCAGCACACAGAATGTGGAATGACTCCCTGAGTACTATACACGGGACCAATCACAAAATTACCATTTCTGATTCTTCATTTGTATCTGACACGAAACTAAGTGAGCTTCTGATAGGACAGTTTAAATCTGATGCCAGCCAAACTAGTTTCTGATAGGGCAACCACCTCAGATGCCTCATTTGCATGAGGGAGGAGCAATCTAGCAAGTCCATGTGGAAAAGAGCCAGGCCATTATCCTTGTGGCTGCTGTGAGTCTGTTCACCAGCCCTCTCTCATCTGCAGAGCATATTTCTTTTCTACTTTCAATAAAAATAATTCATTGCTACTGTTTCTGAGTGTCTAGTCCCATTCTTTGTTCAAGACACCAAGAACCTGGAAAGAATCTCTTTGGAACCCAAAACCAGTAATAGTACGTGTCATGGAAATCCCCAATAAAAGTTAACTCTTGTTCCTGTGTGATTATTGCTAAGAAAATTCCCTTGCCAAGGCCTAAGACATAGCAGGCCACCTCTCACAATTGTTGAAGACCTTTGTGCTACCTACTGTTGTTGTCACCTTCAAGAAGTATTTTCTTCTCCAAGACAGATTGGTCTAACCCATTGATCAAGCCTTGCATTCCAGATAGAAAAATTGGTGCAAGTCTGTCCCAAAAGGTTCCACTTTCCACTGGGTGCTGGAGTCCTACAGAGTCCACTTCCCAGGTGCTCTAGAGTCCAATACTACTGAATCTTTAGGCAAACATCATGTAGATCCAACAACCTGTCCACTCCTAGGACCCACCTCTCTGCATTTGACCCTGACAAGGTGATTTTTGTTACATATGCAAGTGCATGTTACAACAGAATAAATTAATGACCCATCATTGAACAAATTCCACACACACTTGAAAGCTTCCCCATTCCTCACTCAAAGGGCACACTCTAACTTTCATTCTCTTTTGTTTGTATTTTGTTTCTCTCCTTTATCCTTTAGCTCTTTCTGTGGCCTTGCATATTCTCCTATTCTTAGAGCTTGTTCTTGCTATGGATTTGTTCCTGCCAGTGACTGCCCTCAGGGTTTCCTCTTTCCCTCTCCTCTTTGACTCCTTGATTTTTGGCTCACTTACTGTCTCAAGTTCCAATTACCCCCTCCTCCAACAGATGCCCTTCTAGCAGATCTCTATAATTGAGCTGCTTGTTCTCCTTTGGCTGTCTTCATTGCTGAGCATGGCTTCCTGCCTATGCCCTTTCCTCCCCTGGGCCCTGAGGGCTGTTGTTTTCCCCCAGGCAGGCCCGGCCTGTCGCCTTTCCACAGCAAGGGGTGTCTTCCTCCTGCTGGTTTCTTCCTATGCTTTTTGTTTAGTCCTAACTGCCTTCTCAGTTTTTCACTTCCCTTTCTTCTCTTATCTTCATCTGACACCCATCACCCTTGATTCATGTGAGTTGTAGATTTGGATTTTGGAAAAAGAGAATTGTTTTAAATAGGTTTGAAGCTGGGCATGGTAGACCACACCTGTAATCCTAGCACTTTGGGGCTGAGGCAGGAGAATCACAAATTCAAGCCTAGTCTGGGCAACTCAACAACTTAGCAAGACCCTATCTCAAAATAAAAAATTTAAAAAGGGCTCAGATTGTAAGTCAGTGTGAAGGCCTTGGGTTCAATTTCTAATACCTCTACCACCCAAAAAAGATTGTATTTGAACACTCTGGTGTACCTCCCTTCTAAAACAACACATGACTGCGGGGAAATATGGTTATTTTACCATTGATTCTTTAAAGACCACATTGCAGGTGAGTGATAAATCTGTAGTAGAATATTAACTTCCCACCTTGCAAGCTATACACAAGAACTATGTATACATCACTAGATGATCTAACTTCTTGTTACGTCTTAAAGAACACCATTTCTTCCCCTTCCCAGTATAATGTCAAAAGTTCCTTTCAAATACAAACATGTATTATATGCTGATCCCCTTGATCACTAACCTTAGTTAATCTTATACGTATTTGTTAATTAATTTACTTAGACGGACTGTTTCTAGCCACATCAAGGGCACTGGACTTTGTCAAACAAAACATTACTCAGTCTTCAAACAACCCCTGGCTATCTGAAGAACTGAGATGGATGGGCAATGAAACCACCCTTACCCAACGGAAGCATTCCTGGGATGACATTTTCATACCTTCTCCTCACATGAAAATCAAATATAAAAGTCCCTGCTTTGGGTTCACTGCATGTCACGTTCTGCCCTCTAAGCTGCATCTCCACACAGTCCCTCGTGGTTGCCTACCAGGTGTGTGCTGTATATGTACCCTCCCATACCAGCATCATAAAGACTTGATGCACTTACTTCTAGTTCTGGAGTTGTAAATATTATGCCCAAGCATTAATTTGTTCTATAATTTAGGTACTATGACCCTTAATGCTTCCATTTTCTCTATCTTACCCCACCTACTACTCCCACCTCCAAATTACTCTCCTGCAACTGTTCTCAGGAGGGTTACCAAGGACTTCAAATCCAATGGTCCTGATTTGGTTTCACTTTCCCTGCCTTTTCAGCTCTAACACTGTTCATTGCTTCCTTCAACAAATTTATTGAGTATTTTTTCATACTATGCATTGATCTAGGCATATAGGATATGTTAATAAAGCAAAGATCTATGCCTGCATGAGTGTTGTATTTTATTGGAGTATGGAGGCAGACATCAAGCAACATACATAATGAATTGTGTAAATTGTTAATAAAAAAGTTATTAATTAGCTGTATTCAAATTAATAAATTACCTAACATTAAGATAGGTGCTATAGCAAAGGTGCTAGTGCAAAAAAAAAAGAAAAGCAGAACAGAGTAAGGGAGTCAGGTGCAAGCCATGGAAGGTTTTGGTGTAGAAAGGGTAGTTAGGTAGATTTCATCAAGAAGGTAGCTATTAAACAATGACTTAAAGGAGGTGAGAGAGTAAGTCACGCAGACATCTAAGGGAGGGAAGCCAGTGCTAAGGCCCTAAGGTAGGACATGTTTGCATGTTCAAGGAACAGTAAGGAGACCAGTGCACTGGAGAGAGTTGAGGGGAGGGTAAAAGGAGTGATTCCGAGAGCTGATGTCTTTAGGTCATCTAAGGCCCTGTAAGACCGCACTCTCCCCTGACCTCCATAAGAATGCTCAGTGCTGAAACTCTAGTTTCTTCCCTGGTTTCCTCCTCAGGAGTGCTTATTCTTGGCCAACCCCTTCACAGTTGGGTTTTCCAGATGCCCTTTTCTCATTCTTCTCTGCTTCATCACCATCTGCTTTTGTTCACAACTACTTCCTTGGTCCTACTATTTAATTCCCAAAACTTTCTAAGTTACCATTACCTCTGAGGAACCATTTCTAAATCATTGTCTTCAGGAGATGAAACTTGGTCCATTGTTATGATCCTGAGACCAGTGTTCAGAATTCTAAAAAAAACAAAGAAAAAACAAAAACAAAAAAACCCTAAATTTCTGTCTAAGTGCTCTTGAATTTGTCTCTAAAAATGGTTGAGAATCATATATCCAAGAGAACTATAAATTTAAATAAAGTTTACCAAGGTACTTTTAGACATTTAAATTATTGTCATATTTGCCTACTTAAATTCTATATTATCTATAATATTTTCATGGGTTTAACAAAGCAGGAATTAATTTTATTTTATACTAGAATCATTTAAAAGTCTACAATAAAGAGCAATTTCAAGTTGTATAGTACTAGACAAATTTAGTGTGGTTTTGTAATAAATGACAGAGTTATATCTGGGTTGCAACCTCTTATTTTGATGCCCGGAAATTCTGATCCTGCCTTTGGCTGGATCTTCCTTTGCATTTGCTCATCATTTAGATGGCTGCATTTGCAGCTCCTGTTGGGTGCTACAGCAGTTTATCACAGATTCACTCAGAATAGAATTCAAAGAATGTGTGAGGTCCTTGGAAGTAATTTATTAGAAGTTACCATTCTCCAACCTGTGGGAAGACTGCATGAGGTACAAATCTACATAGCTCATAACCAGTTTCTGTTGCCTAATTTTAAATAGAAACCCATCCTTCACATCTGTCCCTCCTCAAGCCATATGGCACTTTATCTTTTTCCAAAAACTGATTGTTATCTCCCAGCCTTATTTATGTATTTATTTATTTATTTATGCAACAACAAGATCCGGATTATTCTCTTTCCTGCTTACTACATGCAGCACATCAGCAATGGGTTTCTCACCCAAAGCCTGATGAGGGCAGACAGGATGAGAATGCTACCCAGCCCTATCAGAAAAGTGGACAGGCTTACTTCCAGAAACTGGTCACCTGACAGACACATGGGAGGGGACTGCAGAGTCTCAGCACTGCGGTTACAGAGCTGGGGGATGACAATAGTTCTGAAGCATTAATGGAAAGAGGAAAGGGGTGGGAGAGCAGGAGAGAAGGGTGTTTAAACCCAGAAAAATAAGGCTACAGGGAGTCCTTCCCTTCTAGTGGAACTCCTAGCCACCACACAAAGGACCTCTGGTCCTCACAAAATATTTTCACATCTCACTGGCCTGTTTAACCTGATCTGTGAGATTAGCCACTGATGGTATTATTGACATGGTAAAAGTGTCTTTAAACTACTTAGGCTCACTGAAGAGTGCCAGCAAGTATGTGGAGCATTCATAATAAGTTGGGATCCATAGGTTGTAATTCCTTAATAAACTTTTCTTAGGGGTTCTAGTGCTGAATTCTGGTGCCACCAGCTGGCTGTGTCTGCTTTGCACTGACTATAAGTGCCCCTCCCACCTCTACATCTCAAGTCTTAGAGGCAGCCATAAATATGTTTTGGATTTCCCAGCTCAAGGAATTCCCTCAAAGCCTTACAATCTATACTGTGAAACTCACGCACATGGGTTCTGCCCAGCTTCTACCTAGTAAATTTCACAATTTGAAATCCTCTTTCTGTGCTGTCTCATTTAGGGTTAGTAACTGGCTTCTGAACAGGTTTCCTGCACCATGATCCCTACAGGAAAATAACTCTCAGAATTTTCCCTAGGTCCCATTCTCTGCTTTCATGAATAGGAGGGACAAAAGCCACCAACAGTATGTGGGCAGATGTGGACACTGGGAATGTGGACAGACAGAATGTTCCCTAAGTAAAATGGGCTCTGGCAATGGACTGTGGAGTGAGAAAATGTCCCCAGGAGAGAAGATTATATATCACTACAATTTGGATCTGGAATGTCCTCTTAAGAGCTATGTGTTAAAGATCTCATCCTCAGTTTAGCAATACTGTATGTGGAGGGAGTGGTGAGGTAGGACAGAAGAAATAAAGATAGGGAGAAAAGAGACAAGAAAAGTCATAATTTGAAAAATTGTATTTTAAGAAGAGTGTAACTTCTGGGACTAAAGTTACACAAGGCTATTCATATCAGCATAACCTAGGTTAATCCCTAGGTTAATACATTTTTAATCCCTTCCAGACTCATCATGTCCAAAATTCCTTAAGAATATTGTAAGTTCATAAAATGGCTTAGCTGAGAAAGTAAAGAGCAGGAACCTGATCGTAAGATAAAGGAATGGGTTAAGAGAATTCAAAGAATGCTTAAATTGTCCATCTTAAAAAGAATAGGCTCATACCATTTACCTGTAAAATGGGCCATCAACCCACTGGGGTTGGGCCATCTTTTCCATAGGTTTGTACCCCTTCAAGAGAAACAAATGTTTCCAGCTGTAGAAGACAGCACGCCTCTCTCTAGAGGGCCTTCATTCTATTTCTTTGAGTGTGTACTTTTAATATTCTGCCTAATAGATATCTTTATGCCTCTTACTGATATGTCATGAAAATTCTTTTTCTGAGAGAGGAGTCAGCAAATCTGCAACCTTCCCCATGGGTGCGGTGAGTTAACTTTCCCCATCTCTGCTTTGGAGACCTCTTGAACCCTATCCAGGGATAGGGGAACCTTTAGCAGGTGGGGCCTGGGAGGAGGTGTTAGATCATTGCCTTTGAAGAGCATAATGGACGTCTAGCCCCTTCCTCTCTTATCCCACCCATGAAATGAACAGCTTTGTCTGCTGTGTGTTTCTTGCCATGATGCTCCCTCACCACAGACCCAAAAGCAATGGGCCCACCTGACTGTGGTCTGAAAACTCCAGCACTGCGAGCCAGAACAAACATTTTATCTCTGTAAGTCAGTTTGTTACAGGTATTTGTTGCAGTAATGGGAAGCTAACTAATACATAAAACAACAACTCATCTAGGTCTAAGGGGTTCACTTTTGATAGGAGCCAAAGCCTTGAGAAAGCATAGTTTAATCATCCTCCATTGGCCTGACATGTAGTGACTGAGTGAAATTAGGGAAACCACATTGACCAATCTGATTATCCAACACTAATTAATGAATTCAGTAAAAAATTAATTCAAATGAGAAATATGGATGTTTTATTGTAGGTTTATAAAGAAGTTATTTCATTAATTTGGAAACTTTAAAAAAACTCATTGTGTATATTGGAAAGATACATTTGGCTTTTCATTTTGCTATCTCTGCCACCAGATATCCTGGGTTATTTAACTTGTATTATACTTCTTTGACTAGTTAGACTTTTAATTATGCCCATCTTTTGGAGGAGAGTGATGAGAAGAGTACAAAGGGAGAAGTTTCTGGAAGCTGTGTAAAACTTTGACATAACTTCCTGAGCCACCCTCTCATTTGTTACTGACGTGGACTAGAAGGTCAAGTGCACAGATGTGCTTAGGAAGTCAGCTGTGCCAGGTGCCCTCAGAGCTTCAGAGGTGGAAGTGTGGGTTCACCCACTCCCACAACGCTGGGTCTGTGCTCACTGCCCAGATAGTTGCAAATAACCCTCCTTTCACATAAAAAGGAAAACAAAACTTAAACTAACCATCCTATGTACAGTATTATCCCAGGCAAGCACAGGAAATCAAGTCTGAGTCACTCATTTAAATCCAAAGTACTATTTTTAGCTGACAGTGTCAGCTGTTATTTGACACTTGTCCTGATGTCTGGGTCTCCTGGACAGAATTCCAGTCATTTGCTGATCATTAATGGAGTGGGCAAGACATGACTTATTAACAAGGTTCAGTCTGAGGCTATGAATCAGTGGCATAATGATCTTTCCCCTTCTGTGCAAAATGATCAAAGCACGGTAGCTAAGAGGCTGTGACCAAACATGTCTCCCACCCACATCTTTCCCATCTCCACCCTTCCAGAAATAGGGAGGGTTTTATCAAAGAGCCTGTTGTTTGATGCCACTATATGAATGTAATTTGGAAAAGGTAGCAGTTTGAAAACTAAGCCACTCTTTAAAGGAGCTTTTGTTAAAAACTTAAGGCTGGACTTCCCCTAGCGATGTGTTTATATTCATGGATCAAACAGGCTTTCTGTGGCCCAAGATTTGTACATATTCCCAGAAACTTGACAAAAATCACACAAGAGGAGGCCTTTCCAAAGGCCTGCATCTGTTTTTAAGATTGCATTTGTCCTCAGGCTTTCAGCAAGTCCTAGAATGTGGGGACCAAGGAATGACCATGAAAAGCTCAGGCACAGGACCCACTAGGGTGATAGAAAAGTGGTGGGTTTTTCAACCACTCTCCCTGAGGTTGGATTTAATATTATGCATTCATCATGCCTTGGAGGATTAAACTGTCCTCTCATTGGTTCTCATATTTCTAGATCCCAGCACAACACACCTTCTGACTGTCCAAGAATGTTTCTCACTCCAGACTGATCAGTCAGGGAAGTAACCACAGTCTGGGAACAAGAGAAATTCAATCGCAAGTCTGAAGCAATTCAATTTATCTTTATAAATTTTCACAACCATGGAAAATGTGGAGGCCAGCTCTGCACTGCTTAGTAAATTCAAAATATGGACAAAAACAATTAAATCTGGTTTTTGTCCAAATGTGTCAGATGATTGTTTGCTTGGATTTTCCATTTTCTTGTGTTATGTAAATGTGTTTCAACCAAAGACCAATGTTTGTTTTCTCAGTGCTGCATTATCATCAAACAAGTTACCAGGAAAGTAATTTGGCAATGTTTATAAAAGCCATAAAAACATGCCTATCTTTATGCATGTGGTTCTATTTCTTGACATTTTGAAATTTATCTTCAGGAAATAACAATTGTAGACAAAAATTTAGACTAAAGAATTGCCTTAGTAGACCAAATGTCCAACAAGAGAAGATTTAGGATAAGTAATTGTTAATCCATATCAGAGAATACTATGCAGCCATTAAAAGCTATATTTTTTGAAGCACAGTTAACTGCATGGGGAATATTCCGTATCATCAGAAGGAAAAAAATTGAAGAAAGAAAGAAGAGTTGTGAGAAGGACAAGATTGGAAGGTGGAAGAGGAGAATGTGAACAAATAGCTTTTTTTTGATACAGGGATTACAGGACAGTGACCAACCCTGGACTACCACCTGGATTGTCAAGATGAGCACACAGAGACTCTTCTGAGGACTTCCCTTCTTGCTCACTTGCTCAATTGGTTGGTGTTGGTAAGCTACTCTATAGAATTGTAGGGTAATGAAGAGTGAGGGTGGGCAAAATTATGAGCAAATGGAGACCACAGATCCTCCACCCAAACCAGGAAAACCTGTCTACTTACCAACTGCCTTCTAGGGCATTCTTAAAGTGCTTGGTGAAACTCTTCTTTAATTAAGAAACTCGAATGAAGATTCCTTCATCTGTGAGCTTTCTTATAGCCATAAGGTATCCTCTTATTCCCTTCTCAGGCATACTTCTTGAAGAAACAGAATCAAAGTCAATTTTCTATAATCCATTAATTTCTTAGCCCATTGAAATCAGGCTTTGAATTTTACTATATCATTGGAACTTCACTGTCAAAGGTAGCCAAGTGACATCTTAAAATCCCAAATCCTAAGACTTCTTTGGGTTTTCATCTGCTTAGATTTGTTATGATATTTAACAACATTTAACAATCCTTTGTTGAAATTCTCTAAAACTTTTCAAAGACGATGTTCTCATCTGATTTCCCTTCTTTCACTCTTACCATTCCTTTTTTCACTCCCTGTTGGGCCTGGCCATTTCCTTGGACCTCCTGAAAAATGTCTCCTTATCTTTGAAGATTCAGCTCAAAGTTCAACACCACTGTGAAGTCTCTATTCACCCATTCAGGTTACCTACTTGCCTGCTCAGAGGTGGGTTTATGTGGAAATTTAAAAAACTTATTGTCTTATTATTTTGTTATGAAATTTGGTTTTATTTTTTCATAAAATAAAAACAAGTAAACCTTAAGCATTAGAGCCCCTCATTTTCAAAGGCTCCTTCCAATGCCCTGGGTCTTATATGTCCATGAGATTATAGCTCTTGGTAGAACTTGCAAATGTAATCTATTTTAATTGTGATGAAGTAAGTCTACAGTGATCCCTTGGTCCACAAACTTAATTTATTCCACGATTAAGGAAAAGACGGCCATGTTCATGTTCGTCACCTAATGCAGAGATCGCAAACAAAAACATTTTGCCAAACACTTCTGTTTGGGAACCAAATTGTTTGCAAACAAAAATGTTCATGAATCGAGGCACCACTGTACTTCTCTGTCTCCTCTGATCACCCCCATTCCCCTTCACATTCATCTCTTTATGTTAGATAGTTTAGAACAGCTGGGGCGTTTTGAGGATCCTGCTGTCTCTGGGGAGAGAGAGTTTAGTTAGAGGAACATTTCATGCAGTGTATTTATGTTGTTCATTATCACTTCAATGTATTAAGTGACACTAGTTGTCAGGTGCTGGATGACTTCCAGGAATACTTGTATTGCCTATGAGGCTGTTTCACCCTCCACTGTGACACTCAGGGCAAGCGAGCCCAGAGGCTCCCTCACAGTAAGAATAGACATTTGCAGCTGGCATTGGGATTATAAACATAGTTAGAAGAAACAAGGTTTGGAATGTACTGAACTCTTTCCAATCTTTAAATATAAAAGATTTTTATTTATGAGTGAGATGGTGGCTTTCAATTACACCTTGTCAAAATCATCAGTAAAAATAAAATTAAATGAATTATGGTAAAGAAAAAACAGAATTACATTCTATAGAAGTGATACCTATTAATCACTGTTAGCTGGGCATGTTGGCACATGCCTGTAATCCCTGAATTCTGGGAGGATGAGGCAGAAAGAGAGCAAATTTAAGCCCAGCCTGGGCAGCTTAGTGATTTAGCAAGATCGTAACTCAAAATTTTGAAAAAGTTTTTAAAAAGGGGAGGGTGATCGGGGATGTAGTTCGGTGTAAGCCCTAAATTCAATCCAGTACTAGAAAGAAAGAAAAAGGAAGAAGAAAGAAAGAAAGAGGGAAGGAAGGAAAGAAAGAAAGAAAGAAAGAAAGAAAGAAAGAAAGAAAGAAAGAAAGAAAGAAAAAGAAAGAAAGAAAGAAAGAAAGAAAGAAAGAAAGAAAGAAAGAAAGAGAGAGAGGGAGGGGAAAAGGCATTGCTGTATGAAAAGGTGATAAAAGAATATAAAAGATGGGTGTGGTGGTGGATGCCCATAATCCTAGCACTCAGGAGTCTGAGGCAGGATTGCCAGAAGTTCAAGGCCATCCTGAACTACACAGTGAGGTCCTGTCTCAAAAGGCAAAACATTTAAATAAATAAATAAAATAAATAAATAAGAATATGCAATCAATATATATGAAGAACATGTAATACAAGTTTGTTAGGCAATTTGTTAATATAAATATTATGTTTTTCCACCCCTTTTAAATTTTGTGATGGTCCTGTTATCTCTCAGATTTTTAAAATTTGATGTTTGTTGTAATTTTCTTACTATAAATAAAGTTCTCTTATTCTTACATTTATATGGTGGCTTTGTAATATTTTTTCATAAAAAGAGTCCCATAACTCATATTAACACTAGATTTGACAAATCTGGATGCTTCTTGGCCTTCACTTTCCTGCTAGCACAGAAAATAGCCTCAGTTCTTCATCTGGTGACCCCACAGCCTCGCCCGGGCTCAGAGGCCTAGTGCATACTCAATAAGTGTTTGTTGAAAAATATACCATCTCTAAAATCTTAGGGTGGACTTTATCCTTGAGGGTGAGAACTACAGGCATTATTAGAGCATCCTACAAAACCAAACCCAATTCAGAAGGATTACATTCCATTTTATGCTCCTCTGTTCATTTAGTGCTTCCACAAGCGGTATTTCACTTCACATTTACAATATCCCCAACTCTGAACAATTGAAAGACAAAACAAAGGAGAAAAATGCAGGGATGGTTCAGTGTGGAGTACGGCAAAATAAAGAAGGAATTAAAGGACAACATGAAAATTATTTGGCTAAGAGCCCTTGAAACAGTGGGCTCCCCATTATCCTTTTCCATGGAGACCACCCAGTAGTTAGGATCCAACCCAAGGCTTTAAATCTCATTTTTAAATATCATTACCTCTTTTATTATCTTACTTTACCCTGAAGGCCTACTTCTAGGGGATGAACTCTATCCAGAAGAATAGGACTTTCGCTCCTTGCTGAGTCTGCATAGAATACATCCAAGTCCTTCCCCCTCCCTCCAGTTTCAAGCTTCTTCTTGCTCCTGTTCTGGAGATACTCATTTCTGTGGGACTCCAAATGGACTCTCCCTAGTTGAGTCTAACACTAACACCTTTCTGAATCATTGTTACCTAACTTGCAACGTCCTCTGAGTTTTATGACCACAATTTAGGATCTCACTTCACCTTTGGCTTCCACCTCATTCAGGTTATTTGTTTGATGACTAATCTTTTTGCCTCTAGATTTTCATAAGCATGGAGATGGAATCCTTTTCTTATTATCCTCTGGATATAGTCCTCTGGCATCTGAGTCAGATACTTTGAGGAGAACGTCACTCTGTGTAGATACTACAAACGGATTTCTTGGAAACAATTCACATTTCTCTAGCATATAGGTCCTGTGGTTCAATCTGCTCATCCCCCGTCTTCTGTACTATCAGTCAACTTCCAAATAAATGGAAAATTGGCATGAGAGAGAGAGAGAGAGAGAGAGAGAGAGAGAGAGAAGGAGAGAGAGAGAATGAATGTGCCAACCCAAGACTCATAGGTCAAGAGGAAGGCCTCGGTCACCCAATTTAAATAGTCAATGAAAATAATTATAAGATAGGATAAGTAAAAGGTCAGGGAAAAACTAGCCATACAGAAGGCATAATTCTCCTTCAATGCTCTAGATAAAATAAAAATTTGGAAAACAAGGTTGTGAGTGCTTTTTCAGAGAAAATTAAATAGGTCTAAAGCCTTCAGGCTTAGGACAGATAAGTGAAACAATAGGCAAAATAAGGATGATTTAGAACTTTATGACCCAGTGGCAAGAGGAATGTTCCTCTCAGTCTGAAAAGAAGGGTCAACTAAACAGGATGCAGTTTCTGAGCCTTAGGAGTTCATACTAGTACACGATGAAGAAGAAAACCCAATCATCAGGACATTAGGTCTTGTAGGCAGATTAACATCATAACTTGTTAAAAAAAGTGAATTACCTGGCTCTTCTTTTTGTGCTGCATTTTGAGGTCTGATATTTAAAATACCTAGTTTAAAATAGAAATATATTAGCACAGAAATGTACAAAGTTTAAAGGGAACACTTAATAAATTCATTTATGTGAGAGTTATTTGGAGGTAGTTTCAAAGTGTATCTTTCAAGTTTGAAGATATAGGAACAATACACTTCAAAAGCAGTAAGAATATTTGCTTCTTGTTATGGATAAATTTGGTATGACTCCAAGAACCATAATTATAAGTCTTTCAGAATCATTAATTCAAACCTAATTAACAATAGTCTCAATCTGAGTTTCTTTCTAGTTCTCTTGAAAAATTGCTTGTGGGTGTTTCTTGCAAGGCAAATGTAACACAAATTTGTTCTGCCTTTTCAGAGGGTCTGACATTCTGCCACCACTGCACAAAGAAGCAAACAGGTTTTTCTACTAATGGCATAATTTGCGCTCACAGAATAGAACATCCCAGGGGAGTGTCAACCCATGAGAAAAGGAAAGGTTGGAATTGAGATCTGCATCACCGGATCTTGGCCAAATTTCATAGGGGCGGGGGTTGAGGAGGCATTTTACTCATGCTGAGGTTGTAGACTTGTGATTAGAAGGCTATATCTTTGACAAATGATATTTTATTTGGGAAAAAATGAGTTGCAGTATTTTACCCCTCCCAAGTCATAGAAATCTTGGTATCTTGGAGTAGACAAAGCTAATGACAGCAATCACACTGTTCTTCACCCCTCTTCCCACTCCTCACTAGGACTACAGAATTTCTAGGGACCGAACGTTAGTTGTTAACCAAGCATGCTTTCTGTCAATTTGCAAGGATGCCTCAGAAGTAATTCTTATGGTACAGAAACAGCAAGAAGAATAAAACAAAAAGTGCTTTCCTTTCTGTTATATCCGAGATCACACTGGGCCCCCCAGACAGGCTTTCCAAACCCATTATACAGCATTGCATGGTAGATGAATATATACTGTACCAGGAGAGCATGTTAAGCTCCTCTAGTTGTTACAAAGAAATACATCCCTGCTCTCCTCCCCCTAACCCCATTCTTATGTCTGTGTGGTACTCCAAGCTTTGGCATACTTCCCTGGCAGAGGAGACGCCAATTGTATGGTCTCTGAAGTCTTCTCCCAGGAGGAGATCCAGCCTTACAAAAAGATTTATGTTTCCTGGGGATGACCTGAATAGCCCCACTGTTTTCTCAGGAAGACTCTTAAGTGTTCACTTCATGCTTAATCAACCACAGCCCCAAATAACTCAAGCAAAGAAGCACCATAAAGAGTTCACATTTGAATTTTTTTGGACAATATTCTGGCAAGAAGTGGAGTGTTCCAAGTTAGGGTCTAATTCTCACATGAGAAGAGTAGGCATCACTTAGCTGAGAAGCCTTTCAACAAGCTCACTGTTACTTTTTTAGCTGCAGTGAAAGGTACAGTGATCATGAAACAAATTCCTGCTGAATTCTGTGATGAGACCTACCTGGGTCTATGAAGGTTAGTCGAACAGATCCCAGGGGAGAATTTATACATGTCAAGAATAGTTTTGTTGAAGAATTGGATCCAGAGTACTTAAACCAAAGGGATATGCCTAATGAAAAAGTTACTTTTAATGGTCTCACACAATTGAGATTATTTCAATTCAATATATCAGTAAAACTTCATTTGAATGGACAAGATTCAAGATTGTGACTATTGGCAATTTTAAAACATGGCCCCAAAATTCTTTGAGACCCCTCTGAGAGATAGGGCTATGTCCACTCCCCCTAAATATGGCTTTATGACTGCTTAACTAATCAAATTCTGAAAGAAAGACATTATTCTACTTTTCTTATCCAAGTTTTAAAATATTGGGCTTTCATTTCCTGTCTTTTGGGCCACTGAGATCCAATGACCATTTTGTAAGGAAGACTAAGCAGCATAGGAAGAGACTCACATGGAAGGGGACAAGGTCCCTAGCTCATAGCCTCACTGACTTCCAGCTGACAGCACCAACTTGCCAGGCATTTTGGCCATCATGAAAGTGGATCAGCCAGCCCCAAATCAAGCTGCCCTAACTGAACCCATGTTGAGTAGATAAGCTGATTTGGGTAAACTCATCAAGATTGCAGATTCACCCTGACTTGAAATTATACTACAAAGCTACTGTGATAAAATCAGCGTGGTACTGGCAAAAAAACAGACCTGAGGACCAGTGGAACAGAATAAAAGATGCAGACACAACTCCAAACACACTCAGCCACCTTATCTTTGACAAAGGGGCCAAACATGGTCAATGGAAGAAAGATAGTCTCTTTAATAAATAGTGCTGGAAAAACTGGCTTTCCACATGCCGAAGACTAAAACTGGACCCATGTCTATCACCATGCACTAAACTAAAGTCAAAATGGATCAAAGATCTAAATATTAAAACAGAAACACTAAATCTACTGGAACACAAAGTAGGTAGAAATCTTGAAGACATAGGGGTAGGCAGAGAGTTCATGAACAAAACCCAAACTGCACAGAAAGTACTTCAAAGAATCAACAACTGGTATCTTATTAAAAAGTTTTTGCATATCAAAAGAAACCACCAACAGAGTGAAAAGACAACCCACAGAGTGGGAAAAATTTTAGCTAACTGTCCCTCAGACAAAGGACTTCTATCTAGAACATATAAAGTATTAAAAAAAAGTCAGGACCCCCAAATTCAAAGACCCAATCCAAAAATGGGCATCTGAGATAAATACACACTTCTCAGATGAAGGAATACAAATGACAAATAAATATATGAAAAAATGTTCAGCATACCTGGTCATTTAGGAGATGCAAATTAACAATGAGATTCCATCTCACCCCAGAAAGAATGGCTATCATCAAGAAATTAACCAATAACAAATGCTGGCGGGGCTGTGGGGAAAAAGGAACTCTTCTCCACCATTGGTGGGAGTGTAGACTGGTGCAACCACTGTGGAAATCAGTGTGGAGATTCATCAAAAAACTGGGATTAGAGGTCCCATTCAGCTATTCCCCTTCTGGGTATCTTCCCAGAAGAATTAAAAACATCATACCACAGCGATACATACATATATATATATATATATATATATATATATATATCCATGTCTATAGCAGCACAATTTATAATAGCTAAATCCTGGAAACAACCCAAATGCCCATCAACCAAGGAATGGATAAAAATGATGTGGTCTTTTTATACAATGGAGTACTACTCAGCTATAAAGAAGGATAAACTGGAGGCTTTTATAGGTAAATAGATGCAACTTGAGACCATACTCATAAATGAAATAAATCAGACTCACATCTATAAATATCATGTTGTTTCCCTAGTGTAAGAAACTGAAAGAGTAAATAAGATCCAAAATGTACAGTAGATATTGTGAAAGGGGAAAAATCTGCTCAAAAGGAAAGAACAACAGGGATGGGGAAAAGAAAAGAAGGAAGGGAAAAGAAAAAAAATATATATATATATACAAGATAGCTAAGATAATTACACTACTAATTTCTATTAGTTCATTGAAAAGAATGGTTTGCGCTTATATTATTTGATCAGTTTTTCATGCTTATATCCTGTAATCTGAGCAACTACTTTGAAGATAACAATACGCAATATATTAACCATTGTTAATCCCCTATTATCTTGTTTTGAAATTCTGTATCATTGTTTTCATTGATTTTTCTCTTTAAAACAAAATTAAAGAAAATTAAAATCAAAAATTAAAATTAAAAAAGATTGCAAATTCATGAGTGAAATAGATTATTTGTTGTTTTAAGAGTCTACATTTTAGAGTGGATTATTGTAAAGCAATATATAATTAATACAGTCAACTTGACTCAAGATATTTTTAGGCAATCCAAAGATTAAAAGTGATTACTCCTTAATTCAATATGAATTTTGAAATCTAAGAGGGAAGATTCTGTTTAAGAGAGGAAGTACTTTGCAGCAAACATAAATTTGAGTTTGGTGTTTTGCAACGAACTGTTAAATCAATAAGCTGCAGGCTTAAAATTAAAAATGATATTAATAACAAAACAGCATAGTGACCAATTCAAATGATAATGTTCTTATTAACATGGGAGTCTTCTTGTTACTTTTGATGTCTGGCTTCAATTGCTTCTCTTTCCATGATAGGCCGTTTAAATAGTTTAACTTCTTGGAACATTAGATTACATGGAGAGAATTGTGATTGCACAATCATAAAATGTTTGGCATGGGACATATTGCATTAACACAAACCCTCATGAGTAAACAAAACACTAGCAGACCCGACAAATCGACTACAGCACATCTCAAGCACTTACAACAAAGATACATTCATTTATTTATCCACACATTCACCAAACACGTATGTAATGAGCTTTAACCGTATGCCAAGTACCTCCTAGGGGCTAACCAATGATAAAATAAAAGGTACAGTGGATAAATGACAATGACCATATTCTTAGTCCATTTTTTACTGCTAAAACAGATGCCTGATACTCAGTAACTTAAAAAGAACAAAAATGTATTTCTCACAGTTATGGAAGTTGGAAAATTTGAGATCAAGGAACTAGGAAGTTGGACAGTTTGGTAAGGGCTGCAGCATCCAGGGAAGAGAAACATTGTGTTATTACCCAGAAGAGCAAGCTACCTGAATGCAGCATGAAGCCTCTTTTGTAAGGGCCTTAATCTCTATTTGGCTGGTATCTTGATGTTCCTCCAAAGCCTCCTGCACTTATAGGTGGGGCTTCCCTGAGGTGGCTGGATCTATTTGGAAAAAGCAGTGCATTACACTGGCTTTCCTATGTTAACCAACATAATGGCATGTGCTATTTTGAGCCTGGTTGATATTCATCCTGGTAACAGCACCTTCATTTTCCTTGCAGGAAATACTGTCAGAAAATATGTTTGCTGTTGCCCAAGCCAGCAAAGGAAGCACCTACCATTCTGCCTTTCTTTGCTACAACAATGGGTTTGGAGTTGGGTAGGAGACACAAATCAGGAAAATCTGGATATTCTTTGTAACTACCAGGAGTGAGAATGTCTCTTTCACCTGAGTTGCAAGGCTAGGGCATGTAAGTCTGGGGCATCCACAAGAGAGTGTATCCAACACAGAAGTAGAGCAGAGACATGGAGAAATTCATTAGACACTGAAGGTGGGAGCCTGCTATAAGCTAATACTCACCATTTTAAGGCTGAAGCTGATTTCACTGGAGTTTCTGTTATCTACGACCAAAAGATTCCTAAAACACCTAATCTATCAGAAGGACCTATTTTTGAGTTGAGAAAGATTTTATGGAAAAGCAAATATTATTTGAAAGAGGAGGTTAAGAAGAGCTCGGAGTCTGGGGTCTCCCAGGTGGGGATGTTTCAAGCACCCTAAGATAAATATAAGTGACTGAAGATATCCAGGATTTGGCACCAGGAGCTGGTAAGAAGCAGTGGAAACCAAAGGTATTGAGTGACTACCAGAAACACTCTTCACTTGAGCCTGTGGACTGGATACTTTATAAATGTGCCTAAACTAGAATTAATTTTTATAGAGATAATTTTTATAGAGAGCACCATTACAATCAGTCTTCATAGTCATCCCCCAAAGCTCATCATTGCTCCATATTAGAGATGGTATCACTGAAATCCAAAAGTCCAAAGGTCATAGACTTGGACCTGACTTTGGACTTAGTATAATCTATGTACTCCACCACAGGAAAGGGTAATCTTTCTTGTAATCCCACATGTAAAGTATTTGCTTTGGAAGATAAAGGAAATAACAAATATCTTATATTGCAGTGTTTTTATACTTTTTATAAAATAGAGATGCAGAAACTAAACATGGCGAACTGAAACAAAATCTCTTTTTTATGTTGTTATGATAATAAGGTAATATTTTTAAAGCTGTTGTTAGATTGTTCACCTTTCTTTTTTTTTTTTTTTTTTTTTTTTTTTTTGTGGGTACCGGGGGGTCGACCTCAGGACCTCGCGCACCAGCAGGCGCCCGTGCCGCTGAGCGATATCACCGGCCCCTTTTTCGTATGTGGGACCCGGGAGTCGAACTCGGGCCCTCGCGCTTGCAAGGCAGGCGCTTATGCCGCTGAGCCATCTCACCGGCCCCTTGTTCACCTTTCTGAATGTATGACCTTCTCCTTTTTTCAGGCCATATTAGGTGGTCAGGGACATGAACAGGATGGTGCGGGGGGCATCAGAGGAGGTAGAGGAAAACTGGCATTCCAGTTAAAAATTTGCAGCAAGACAATAATCTGGTGAGGATAGTATTGTCAAAGAGAATGGATTTGCTACACTAACTTTAGCCCTTATTTATTTATTTATTTATTTTTATGTGGGTACCAGGAGTCAACTTCAGGACCTCGCGCTTGCCGGTAAGCGCTTGTGCTGCTGAGCGATATCACCAGCCCTTTTTTTCCTTTACATGGGTTCCAGGAGTCGAACTCAGGATCTCGCGCTTGCCAGACAGGTGCTTATGCCGCTGAGCTATCTCACCGGCCCAACTTTACCCCATTTAATCAGGAAGCTGGCCAGGAGGATAAAATCATGGATTCGTATAAAAAAAGACCTGGGAACATGAGGAGAAAATCAAAGAATATCCATGAGGTATCATAGAGGACAGAAAGGGCGTGGGACCATGGGAGGGAGATAGTGGAAATAGGAGCCAGAATTCCCCACCTGGGAATTAATACAGAGCTAGATGGGTCTCTAGACCTGCTCAGAGGACCACATAGGGTAGAAAGGCTCCTGTCTGCCTGCACCCTAAAGCACTGAGGAATAGCAGGGTTAGGAGAGTGGAGACCACAGCCAAGTAGGACAAAGCATTCCCATGCTGTTTCTAGATCTCCTTCAGTTTGTGTGCAGTGTTTATAAAGCTAATTCAATTTGTATGGATAGTAGGCTGAAGACTGCAGGACCTAATACGATGGGGCCAAGGTAGGGAGCTGCATAAATAATCCTGTAGAAGCTATAGGGCCGGGAGCATGTGGCAGATATGGGGAGACCCAGAGCAATTTATATGTCTAGGAAACCCAAAAGCAAAAGAGTTAGCAGAGAGGCCCTGGGCCAGGCCAAGTCAAGAAAGAAAACTCTTGAAGCCATCAGCCACAGATATGAACTGCAAAACAGGCCCAGAACAGGCCCTAGCAGGTGCCAGTCAGGTCTCATTAAAGGTCCTACACCCAGCCAAATGTTCTCGATTCCCCCTGCCCAGAAATTATGGGGACCATTCCCCCATTACTCAGACATCACTTTATGGAGAGTTCCAAGAGAGAAGAAAAATTTAGAAGCCTGAACAGTTATTTCAAAGCATTGACTTAACCCTAAATAGACTGGAGCATATTTGAGTGAAATTAGTGTGGGGGAAGGGGCTACCACCCAGAAAATTGGAAGCGTCTATGGATTTTGGACCTTGTTAGCCAGTATCTGTACTAAATTCTTGCCTAGGCCTTCATGCTTATTTTTTCTACCACAGAGTGATTTCTTTTCTTTCTCTGGAAGTTTTCCTGGGCTTGCGTGATCATAAGATTCACCTGGAGAATTTATTAAACATACAGATTTACATTTTCTATACAGGTCCATCAGATCTATTGAACTAAAGTTTCTAAGGCAAGGTCTGGAAATCTGTACTTTTTATAAGCACTTCCAGTGGCTCCTGTGATCCATCTGACAAATGCTGCTCTGGCTTTTAGCTGAGCTTCAAGATGTGAAATACAATCCCATAAGACTTCCAAATAGTGCCACCTGGTGGACTGATTCTAGCAATGTTTGCACCTACCATGGAAATGTATTATCTCTTCTTGAACTGTGATGTTTCTGATTGTATTTCTGTTTGTGCCACTCATTTGCTCATTTCTGAGGCTCTTTGGTCCTTTTTGCCCTTAGAGAAAGGCGAGTGAGGTGCATGGAACTTCATTTCCTGAGCCATCTAACGGGTCTGTGCTGTATGAAGCTGATGGACCAAAAGCAGAAGTAGTCTGTGCCCAGAGCACAAGCTGAATCATAAATATATATATATATTTTTTTTTTCTTTTTTGCAGTACTGAGAATTAAACCCAGGGAGCTTTATCACTGAGCTATATCTTAGCTCTTTTATTTTTCATCCTGAGACAGACTTGCTAAGTTGCCTAGCCTAGCCTCATACTTGTGATCCTCCTAACTCAGCCTTCCAAGTATCTGGGATTACAGGACTGTGCCACCACACCTGGCAAGAATTAGATTCTTAGAAGTTATTTTTTAAGTATATTTACAAATCAATGGAGATAGAACATTTTACAGAGAGAATTTTTTTTTTTTTATGGGTACCGGGGGTCGACCTCAGGACCTCGCGCGCCAGTAGGTGACCGTGCCGCTGAGCGATATCACCTGCCCCTACAGAGAGAAATTTTTACATGAATAAAATACTCAGGTATCACAGGCAATGCTAGATTGTTACAGAAGTTTTAGTCTGGTCCAAGCAAAGTATTTTCACTAAGAAAGTAAGAACTTCTCCCCTTTAAGAACAGAAGATAATTTTGATTGTAAATTGACATTGTCATTGTTATTGATGACAGAAATCTCAGCTCATCAAGTAGAATATTCTCGTGTTCTGCTTTTATTTGGCTCATTTGTTGGTAAATTTATTTATTTTTGTTGGATGTTAATATACTATTTCCTTTTTCCAAAAGGATTTTTACGTTTTTAAAATTATATTTAAAAATTTATTCTGGACAACTTTTGGACTAGACATTTTGAAAAACAGAATTCCAGGGCTGGTGAGATGGCTCAGCGGTATAAGCACCTGCCTGGCAAGGGCGAGGTCCTGAGTTCAACTCCTGGTACCCACATAAAAAGGAAAAAAGGGCTGGTGATATCACTCAGTGGCACAAGCACCTGCTGGCAAGCACGAGGTCCTGAGTTCGACCCCTGGTACCCACTAAAAAAAATAAAATAAAAAACAGAGTTCCAACACTTATGTCCCCACATAAAAAAGGAAAAAGGCAAATAAAACACAGTGATGATATTCTGGAGTCAGACTCACTGCATTTGAATTCTGGGGTCCTGTGTTAATTTCCTGCAACAGCCCTAACAAATCACCAAAAACCGGGTGGCTTGAAACAACACAAATGTACGTTCTGGCAGTTCTGGAGGCTACAGCTGACAGGTCCTCTCCTTGCCTCTTCATAACTTGTAGTAGCTCCTGATATTTTTAGCTCTGTGGAGAATTACTCCATCTTCAAGTGGTCTTTTTCATTCTGTGTCCATGTACACTTCTGTCTCTTATAAGGATAATTAAAGTGGATTTAGGTTACACCTTAATCCAGTGTGATCTCACCTCAAATCCTCAACTTAATTATATGTAAAGACCCTTTTCCGAAGAAGGTCACATTCACAAGTTGCAGGGATTAGGACTGGGACTTTTTTTTTTTTTTTTTTTTTTTTGCAGTATGGCAAAATTCAACCTTGGTGAGCCCCATTACCAGCTATGTGACCTTGACCAACTTACTTTATCTCTCTATGCCTTTGCTTCCTCTGTAATATGGAGATGATGAGAGTATCAAATAATTGCAAAAAATGTATACAGGTTACTTAACACTGTGTGCAGCACAAAGATTAGCTATTATTATTTGCTTGACAGTGAAAGAAACAAAACCAAAAAACCAACATCGAGTTATAATGCTGCTGTTTTACTATACAGTATACATTTCTATAGTGTTAAGTTTTGTACAATATTTATCTCATTTACCAAATCCTTATGAAAGAGATTTTTTTTTAAACCATATTATGCCCATTTTGCAACTGAATAAACTGAGGCACTGTGTGATTAAGTCCTTTGCAACAGTTAATAGCTAAGCTAGAATTTGAACACTGGTGGTCAAGTTCCAGAACTCCTACTCCAGCAACTTACCCAGACAAATTACCTCATGTGTTTTTGACAAACTATCTTTCCTCATCCAGCATTTTATCTGGATACAAAGAAAAAAGTATGATAAATATCTTGGTTGAAATATTCCTATTACATACTATACAGAAGAAAAATGACGTAAGATGAGACAGCAAAGAGGGAGAAAAAGAATTATTTACACTATGATTAAAAGGTAGGCCTTTTTAAAAATTTCCTTTTCTGCAAATTTCACACTTACAATGTTTGATCCAAAACAAGTCACCAGACAAATTCTCTAAGTAAAGCATCTCAAATCTGACTCCATTCTCCTATCTGTGACAGGTTAGGACCGTCCCTGGTGCCTTTTCCATTCTCGCTCAGTGGCAGTGAACTGAGCCAAGCCCAATGTCTGACAACTCAAGGGAAGGGGGCAGAGACAGGTAAAAAATAGTCAATAAAAGAGCAATGGGAAGAAGCTTTTAATTTAAGACGGCCAACTGTGGCAAAGACAAACCTACTGTATTTAGTTCAAAAGGTATTCTGTGATAGGGAAGATACAGGGTATGTTAGAGAGAAATCACACGAAAGAGGGATGTTGGTGTTTTCATCTAGATCACTCAGCCTCTAGTTCTTTAATTTCCCCGAGAGTTCTTGCTAGAGACCAAAGTTAATTCATAGACAAGGAAAAAAAAAAAAAAAGAATAAGGGGAGGAAGAGTAGGATAATTATGTGGGAACACATTCTTATAAATTTTATCCTCAAAATTTGGAGCATAAATAATTATAAAAGGGAATGAAATATGAGTAAATAGGGGTATTACAACCTCCTTTGAAAATTGGATTCATACTGTTTAAAGTCATTTTAATCATCTTGTGGTTTATTTTATATGTATTTTCCAAATTGTTCTAGAAAGCCTCAAGGCACACATACAATGAAATCATTCAGCAGAGTCTTTAAAGGATTGATAGAAATAATAAAATGAAAATTGGCTATAGCTAACTGTAACCCACATTGAGATCATTCTTTCCCCTTCTATGGCATTTGTCATGAAGTAACTGACCTCTGGATAAGGATTAATTAAATTCCACTACTGAAATGAGGGGTGAAATTCCAGACAAATACATTTAAATCCTACTATAAAGCACCTTTTTATTCATGGATTGGGTTAAATCTGGGTCAGGTGGTGCCCCTCCTGTCCATGAGAATGTAGAACACATCTTTCACTCTGTCACACTGATTGCTTAAGTCACGTGGCCTCTCTTCGTCCAGGAAAACCTATGAAATAACTGACCCATGAACATTTTCCTTTTCCTCATCTATCCCCTGCTGCCTCTCATCATCTAGTTCCCAGATGATGTCTATCTAATCCTACATTTAGAGTGTTACAGGATTGGACAAAATCATACAGTAATTAATTTCCCAAATCCAACTGAGTCTCATTTCTCCAGTCTCCAATAAAAGAAATGAACAAAATGTCCCCTGTACTGCATTAGCTACTTCAACTATTCATTAAGAGACTGGTCTTTCTTCCTGCCTTTAGGACTAGATTTTACTTTGTTATGTTTTTTGGAGACTTATTTTTTAAGGGTTTAATTCCTTTCTAAATGTAATGAGGTCTATAGGACATAGGTCCTTTAGGAACCGGACCCAGAGATAAAAGCTGGAAGTGGCCAAATATCCACCAGATGATATTACTGGGGCCTTGAGACACCACTGTTCTCTATCACATTTGAACAGGAACTTTAAAATGGATCATAGCCGGTCAGGTAACTCTGTGCCTTTTTTTCCAACTACCCTTCAGGCTTTTGTGTCTCATTTCCTCTCTGCCAAGTTAAGTCTGACCTCCCAACTCGCCCATCAAACCCTGTTAACATCATGCAGCATGTGCAAAACATGCTTCTTGACACCGTGGCAATGCCTAAGAACATCCCTGCCCACCCAGGACATATACAAAGTCCAGCTTAAATGAAAGACATGACAGCATGCAAATAAGAAACAGAAATCACATATACCCCTTGTTCTAGCTTCAAACAACCTCCAACTGAGCCAACCAAATCTGCAAGGATTTAGAGAAGGACTCTGGAAAACATTTGAGGATGCCAGACATTTTAGAGTATGCTTTCAATGTGAAAATGTAAAGAAATGAAGACCGGCTCAATGAAGAAATGGTATGGTAGGGCCAGGAAGACCTCTTCAGAATGACATAGCACAAGGAGGGCAGTTGTGTGCCTGTAACAATTTACCTGACTGAAGGAGACATAGTCCAAAAATTATACTTTATCCACAAGCTCTCCGAAAGTTGATAAGTGAACATATCATTGAAAGATGAACTGTTCTTGTTGTTACATTTAATGTCACACATCACAGATCTCAGATACCTCTTCTGACTTGAAGGATAAAACAATGATGATATTTCCATATTGCTGTTCTCTAAAGAATAAATTTCTAATTGTCATTTCGTTCACATGTTTAAGGAACCACAGAAGTGACATCGTAGAAGTTCATAAGTAAGCAAAAAGCTACTACAGAAATATCTTGTGGGTCAGACATGAGAAGAACACTGCAAGCTGCTGCCACTGGGAAATGGCATCCTGACACCACAAGGAACCAGCCCTTGCCAAACTCCTTGGTCCTTCTGTGCCTTTGATGAAAGAATTCAGTGAAGACACATAGGGGGCCTTCAGCAAGAAGGCAGACAGTGCCGTGAGGGCATCTGCATTGAGTGCACATCTGGATATCTTTCTATACACACAAGAACTACTCCTGGAGTTCAAGGAAGTAGGGCAATTATGATGCTTATCCACACTTTACTTAGAAGTTACTCTCAAATTGCAAGATGTCGTCCTATCCTTGTCAGATTGTCAGTGTTCCTTCAGGAACCTTAATCATGTAAGAAGTTTTAAAAAAAAGTCCACAAAAAAAAAGTTAACTTAAACCAGGTCCCAGCCCAAGGTAGAAGGGTCTGTAAAGAACGTTTCCTTGGGGTAAGATGTGGCAATCAAGAATGCTGTATGCCTTGTTCTAGAAATAGAAGCCTTCTGTCTTGGGCCTGAGACCTAACATATGCTTGTAAATGTATTATGCATTGAAGTCTTTGTTTCTTTACTTAACTATAACTGGCAAAGCATGCTTTTTTGAACTTTCATTTTATCCCTCAGGTCTGCTAATGTCTAACCACCTTCCTAACACTATTACAAAACTTGAATTCATCTTTCTGGGGATGACACCTCCATGCAGCCCCGGCATTACTATCTCAATCTCCAGTGCACAAATCCACTCTTCGTGGCAGCCCTACAGATTTTCCAGTCAAACTCATAATGACAACCCTGTTTCACCCTTTGATGAGGAATCTCTTCTAAACCACAGCAAGCTCTGAAGAGTATATTGATAAGGTCCGCCAAACAAAGAGGAACTAGAATTTCCTCTCCTTTCACCACTGCCTACATCATTACTAATCCCACTGTTCAAAGATTTCTAAGCTGCTAGAACAGAGAGCCTCAAGGTCATCCTCAAGGAGTCTCCATTCTCAGGATCTGGCCTACTGATCTCTCTAAACCTTATCTCATTGTCAGCACTGGAGGAGCTCAGAGACTTTGCCAGGAGGCTTCCTCTCAGATCTCTTTTCTGGTTTTCTAGGGAAGAAAGAAAAAAAATAGTTTGCGTTTCCTGGCTCATCTTCACTCAGACTAAAAGCAACAAAGCAACCCTAAAAAGTCAACTCACTTTTTCATTGACTCACTCTGCCCAGGACACTGTGCCACTTTCATTAGGGCATGTGGGCTGGGAGGGCTTGCTGAGGTTGCCACGTGATGGATATCGTGCAGTTCCTCAGCCTCCTGCACTGGTCTGCATGTTCACTGGTTCATGTGAAGATGGGAGATGCCAAAATTAAACGATGCAGGGACTGAGAGGGGAGCTTGAAGAAGTCAGTTTCAAGCCACTTCTTACCTCCTGCGCAGGCAAGCATCCCCTCCTCACTGCAGACACAGCTTGGTGCAGAAGACAGTCACCAGGCAGACTGTGGTGGTCAGAGTCAGCCCAGGCACATGTATTGCCCCCAACTGCACGTATGCAAATACTTCCTTTGCCTACTCAGATAGTAGCTGAAACTGCTGATCGATGGAGGCGGTGACAGTACTGGTCCTTTATCAGAATGTGAAATACGCAAAAAGGAGAAATCAGAAAAGTAGAAAAGCAGAAAATAACTATTCATTTGTTTTTGCTTTGTGTTGTTATTATTTCAAAAGAAATGAGGGAGGATGCACAACAATCTAAGAATTTCCTATTTTAAGAAAATAAATCTAAACTGAGTGGATAAATGATATTCTTTCTATGGACAGTGCCAAACAAAAATAGAATCCAGATCTCTTGAAATTTTGACATACATGAATTCCTCATCTTCACCATCCGAAATGTTCTCTTTTCCATCTAAACCCAGAGTAACACAAATTTGAGCTCTTATTTCTGGATAGTATCTAGTCCTAAATGAAAATGGCCACTAGAGTTTGGAGACCAGAAAGCAAAGGAAAGCAAATCATGTCAAGGGACACAAAACTCTCTTCCTCCCTCCCCCTCTCCTTATTTCTCCCTGTGTGTGTGTGTGTGTGTGTGTGTGTGACTCTCTCTCTCTGACACACACAGATCACTGATATATGTTCAGTATTGACCTTCTGAAGAGACAGAACTAAATAAAATTAATTAATCTTTAGGGGAAAACAAATGGTTTTAATATGCTTTGTGAATGAGAATTCCTAGAAAGAAGAAAATAATTGACAATGCAATTAATTGTTGTCACTTACTGGATGTTTTTTACTTGGCATAGAAGGTAATTAAGATGACACTAACAAAAACTGCTTTGACTGTTCACAGAAATCTGATCTAACAAGTCAGACAGGTTCTTCTCTTATAAAAAGCAGTGCTAGCCCACCCCACCCCATTCTATCTTCCTTAGCCTCCTCCAGCAATCATTCCCACTGGGTGATGCCCAGCTTTTTGGTGAGTCAACTTGGCATGTCTTTCAGCTGGCAGGCTTCTGACGAGTCACATTGACAGGTTTTTAGATTAATTCCTACCCATCAGCCTGACAGGTATCATAGAACTAGACTTGAGTGTCCTTAACAGTGCTGAGTCCCCAGGACCTCAGCACACCAGCTAGGCTAATACCAAGGAACGAATATATAGCAATTTGCCAGACATTGCCTTTCATCCTTAGGTGCTTATTTGCAAGGTACACAGGGAATGCTTCAGGCCTCCCATTATAATCTGGAGAACATTAACCTCAGTTTAGTTCATGTTTGTGGTGTGTGTACACACATACATCCACACATGAACAGACACACACTAAGTGTGCGCCTGACATAAGCTTAAAAACAATTTTACATATTTTTCTTATTAAAAAATTTTTTCCAACAGAAAAATAAAGATTGCTATCATTGTCCTTCAGTGGAAATCCTCTTTCAATAGCTAGCACACATATGAAGTCTGTTCTTTGGGTTGAGACTATCAGCATGAGGTGAATAAATGACAATTACATAAAAGTCAAGAGAAATGTTGGAGGAAATAATACACTTTTTCTAGTTTAATCTCAGTGAATAGGAAGAAACACTGTTAATGTGGGTTAACATGCCTACTCTTCTTATGTGCTAGACTTGTGAAATTGCCTCCCTCAGCCCCTCTGGTTTTCAGATCTTTATTCTTACCAAAATCCTCCAGCCGAACTGCTTAGAAGATGGAAGAACAGAATTAAGGTGCAATTAAAATTTTAATGATTTGCTAAAATAATTGATATTTGGTAAACCTGTTTTCATGGAGGAGTAAAGTTGCTTTTACTCCATTTCCATGAGATAGAAAATAAACTAATCCCTAATGTTGATTTCCAGAAAAAAAAATTACTGCTTACTAAAGAGACTGTTGAAAAAGAAAATGCCATTTGTACTGCTCAGACGTTAACCACTGTGAGTAGTCTACTACTTGAGCCCTAGGTACCCTGTTATTTAAGAGCAAAAATCCCTGATGCTTTTCTTTAGGAAGGTAAACACATCCACTAGAAGAATACAGTTGTTAGATCCAGTGGTCCCTTAACAGTAAGAATCACCCGAGTGTTTATTAAATATACAGATCACCAGTGCTGTTCAATGGCATCTCCTACTCAGACAGTATGTCTGGAGACCCAGGAACCTAATTTTTTTTCACGAGATGTTCAGGTGAAATTAAACAACTTGTCTAACGTCGTATTGCTGGCTTGGGGTAAAAGCAGGGCTAGATCCTTTTTTTTTTTTTTTTTTTTTTTTTTTTTAAATTTTAGAACAATACTGACAATTCTACTGTATCAAATTTCATTGAGGAGAAACAGCAACTAAAGTCATCAGGCAAAGAACAGAGGTAGATGTGTCCTTAAGGCAGCTGTATTTATATGAAGTTTGAAGGTACTGTGTTGATGAGTCATCATTTAAGGCTCTAGTCTGGAAGACCATATGCTATTCTTCTAATTTTAATAATGATTTTCAACTTCACAACTGTTGGATGAAACTAGGTTATCCCTCTATACAGTTCAGGGTACAGAGTGCTGGAGTACAATTGTCACCAGTCATAAAAACAAGTTCAGAAATCCATCCTATCCTGCAAACCTTGTTTGTTCCATGCTCTGGGATCTCTGAAGCCTCACAGTTATCTCAAGGCAGGAGTCCAGTTTATTGTATGCCAATGGAGGAAGCCTATCCAAGTCCATGGGATTTCTTTATCAGATCCTGGCTGCCCCAGATCAATTAGGACAGGGTCTAGATGGACCTGGAGGTCAGAGTCTGAGCTCTCGGACACCCTACAATGAGATATATTTTGAAGGGATCTCAGAAATAGAAGAATTTTATAAATTTCTTTTCAAACTCTAGTTTCACTTATAGCATTTTTCTTAAATTCTACTTGCTTCTATTTCTCCTTTTAGGGAGTACTGGTTCATTTATTTATTCCACATAACAGAAATTCTTACGTTGGTTTGTATATGGTTAGCCACAGACTACACGTATACCATAAAAAAAAAAAACAAAAAAACAAAAAAACCTCAGTCATCCCCTGAAGAAGATAAGGCCTCCATGGATGATGACTAATAATCTAGGACACATGCGGAGTTGGGTGGGGGAGGACCTATGTCAGGCAGATGGATAGTGAGAAAGCACAGTGAGGGTGATGAGGTGAAATCTGCAGAAGGGGTTGGTCAGAGGACAAAGAGCGGGAATGGGTGTGCTTCTCACAGGGATTCTGTCCATTTCGGTCACAAAGGTAGCTAGAAAGAGGACAGAACAATTCCTCAGGGAACCCACAACCAGGCAAACACAGGTCAGACAAAGATTTAGGGGAGGACATCCTATTTTTATACACCCACCTCTTGGTCAGCTGAGGAAGTCTATGGACTTTACAGTAGGCAGAATAATGCCCCCTACAGGTGATCAGAACCTGTGAATATATTGTGTTACATCACAAAAGAGGGTTAAGGCTGCAGGTGGAATTAAAGCTTCTTATTAGCTGACCTTAAAATAGGGATATTATTCTGAATTGCCTTAATGGGCTTAATGTAATCACGAGTGTACTTAAACAGAGATAGAAAAGAAAGTTGAAGTAATGTGATGTAAGAAGGAATTGATCACCATTTCTGTCTTTGAAAATAGAGGAAGGAGCCATGACCAAGAGAATGCAAGAAGCCTGCAGGGGCTGAAAAAGGCAAGGAAATAGATGCTTCTCAGTTCTTTTAGAAGGAACACAGCCCGAATGATGTCTTGACTCTATCCCAGTAAGAACCATGTCAGATTTTTTATTATGAAACACTAAGATAGTGTAACAAGGACTTGCAGGCTACTTTTGCTTAAAAGCACTGATTCTTCACTTGAGTCTACAGATTCTTAAACTTTGGGTCAGCTCCTACTCAACTTTGCACAGACATGTTAATCATTTAAGGAATGTTCATCTAAAGTTGGTAATCCTTCCCCTTAAGGCTGAAGGCACCAACATAAGAGTAATTAAGATTTTTTCATACTTTTTAGGGACATAATAATAAAAATATTGTCCACTGTTAGCTGTTCAGTGTCCTGTTGCAGACCACTGGAAAGGTACCTAGAAGTCTCCAATCATTGCCCTAAACCCGAAGGCTTCACTAAGTCTATCTTCTCTTTTTGATGTTTTCTTTTCTCCAGGTCGTTCTCTCCTGCAGTCATCTTGGATTCCATGATCAACAGGTCTGGTTGATAAACATCTTATGGCAAAGAGTGAAACTATTCCCAAGCAACAATTTTCTTATTGCTAAAATGATCGATCAGACCACAGTTTGACCAAGACCGCTTGACTATACATTACTTCTTGCATCCTCCTCTCTGCTTTTGTTCTTTTCTGTATTTAAATTTAAAACTCCTGTCAGTACCCACCCCAAAGACAGTGCTGAGGGTACTGGTTTTCCTTGACTTACTCATGTATCTATACTGAATAAATTCCTTTCCTGTTTTTTCCTATTTGATTTTTGAGGTAAGTGGTTGGACTTGGTTTGTTGAAACTCCCCAGAGTTAGGCAACCCTCTGCCCTATGACTCTGGCAATAATATTAATTTGTGTTGTTTTTAAGCTACTAAGTTTTTGGTAATTTCTTACAGCGTTAATAGAAAACTAATACACGCCTTTTCTTAAAATGTCTGTAAATGCAAAAGTAAAAAGCATAGCATTACAGGGGAAAGCAGCTTACTGAAATTCAGTTATCAATATATTTTAAAGTAATACATAAACTACTATATAAATGTAAATAAGATTATTTCATGACAGGAATAATAATTATTGTAATTTTGAAGTAGTGATGGTTACAAACAATATTTTGGAATATGTGCCACTTCTGTGACATCTGAAACTACTTGTGATTTCTAATTATGAGCATCACAGGTAGTGTTAATATTATTGCAGTTTGTTTCTTATATTCATAATCAATGCCATCGGAAGTTAGTAAAAATAAAGATGTAATTTTTCTATTCAAGTTTATGGACTGCCAAATACTATCTAGAGATTCATTAAGGGTCAAACCCAGGCTGAGACCTGCTGACTCAGGGAGGAGCGTGGCGGTGGTTGAAGAAAACTATTTCAAGATAAGCACTTTGGACTTTGAGCAGCATCCTGGAAGGATTAAACAGAGGAACGGACAGCCTAACAGAACACTACCACCCAGGAACAGGGCTGCAGAGATGGGAGCGACATAGCCTCATCCTCAAGCCTGGGCCACATCTGTGGGAATGTGTAAAGCCCAGGCCAGGGGTAGAGAGTGACCGAGCGGTTCTGACCACTCCTATGGAAGGTCTTAATGGAAAATTCTGGTCCTGTTAGCGCCCACAGAAGGGAGATCCTCCCAAGCCTAGGAGGTTTGTTACTGAACATTCATCTGTTCAGAAATCTTTGTATTGGTACCTCTAGGTAGGGTTTCTGAATCTCTAACAACACAGTCAGGCATGGAAAATGTTCATAAACTGTCATAAACTGTTCTGTTTGGCCCAAGTATTATTATAATTATTTTAGATTTTAATTTTTCATTAGAATACAATTTTATATATGGTGATGCATGTGCCTTAAACACATTTAGTATTGATAATTTCATTGTTCCAGAAAATTTCCTTGTATTCCTTCCTGGCTAGAAACTAAACTTCTCTTACAAATGCAACCACTGCTATGATTTCTAACACTATATGTTGGTTTTTGTGCATTTTTGAATTTCATACAAATGGATTTTTCAGCATGTACTACTTCATGTCTGGCTTCTTTCACTCAGTATAATGTTTTTGAGATTCATCCACATGGTGGTGAATGTATCAATAGCTTGTTCCTTTTATTGCTATAGCATTCTACTATGTGGGTTTAGTATGATTTATTTATATATTCCTTTTGTTGATAGACATTTGATTTATTTTTAAGAGTATTTTAGGCTACTGAATAAAGCTGTTTTGAAGAATAGAATTGTGTGAGTCTTTCGGTGAACACACTTTTTAATTTCTCTTAATTATGCATAGAAATAGAATTGCTTTGTCATAAATGGGTACACATAACACTACAAGAAACTGCCAATGAGTTCCAAACTTGTCGTTTCAATTTGCACTCCCAACAGCAGTAAGAGTTCCAATTGTTTTATATCATGTCTACATTTAGAATTGTCATGCTTTCTAACTTTAGCCATTCTACTGGGTATGGAATAGCATTTCATTGTGGTTTTAATTGGCATTTCTCCTATGAAAAATTGATGCTGAGTGCAATCCAAACTTCCTTTCTACTACATTTTTTATTTTGAAGAAAGAAAGTGTGGTTTCAAATAAATATATGAAAAAATGTTCAACATCACTGGTCATTCAGGAGATGCAAATTAAAACAACACTGAGATTCCATCTTACCCTGGAAAGAATGGCTATCATCAAGAATTCAACCAATAACAAATGCTGGTAGGGCTGTGGGGAAAAAGGAACCCTCTCCACTGTTGGTGGGAGTGTAGACTGGTGCAACCACTGTGGAAATCAGTGTGGAGATTCCTCAAAAAACTAGGATTGGAGGTCCCATTTGACCCAGCTATTCCCCTTCTGGGTATCTTCCCAGAAGAATTAAAAACATTATACCATAGTGATATATGCACCCATGTTTATAGCAGCACAATTTGTAATAGGTAGATCTTGGAAACAGCCTAAATGCCCATTAGCCGAGGAATGGATAAAAAAAGATGTGGTCTTTTTATACAATGGAGTACTACTCAGCCATAAAGAAGGATAAACTGGAGACTTTTATAGGTAAATGGATGCAACTTGAGACCATACTCATAAACCAGACACATGTGTGAAAACATTGTATTGTCTCCCTAGTGTGAGAAGGGAAAAGCAAAAAAAAAAAAAAAAAAAAAATATATATATATATATATATATATATATATATATATATATATGACAGTTAAGATATACTACTAATTTCTCTTAGTTCTTTGAAAAGAAAGGTTTGTGCTAAAATCATTTGGACAATTAAATGCTGATGTCTTGTACTCTGAGTAAGTAGTTTGGAGATAGCAATACGCAATGTATTAACCATTGTTACCCTCCTATTATCTTATTTTGAAAATTTTTTTCTCTTTAAATGAAAAAAAAGAAAGTGTGGCTTCAGTTGCAGATATTTTTGGTTCACCTTTGGATCAACTCAGTCAGGGTCCTGCAATCTTGATTATCATTACTATTTCCTCACTGCTTACCACCATCCTCTTCACTGTTATTTTCTCAGCCAAATTTGGAACTGGAAAGTGGAAGGCACTTAAATAAAGTTAAGCAGGATGAACTTTCAAAAATTTGTTGTCTCCAAAATAACAGTAAGCCTCATATGGAAGTTCACTGATAAAGACTATCAAGAAAACAGAATTTAAAACTTATAGTTAGGATTTAAATGATATGCTTTAGAGAGTACCAAAATTTATTCCTGTAACTAAATTATTTTTTTTTTTGTATGACTGTCCTGCAACCAGTCATGAACTTTCTGGGTACAGATACTGTCTTATTCATTATGTGTCCTCACACCTAACCCACCGCCTGGCATAAAGTGGAAGTTCAGTAAATATATATTAAAAGAATAAATTGTGAAAAGTCATGCGATTTTATAAATTCTCTGCTGCTATAACAAAATAGCTGAAATTGGGTAATTTATAAGGAAATATTTATTTTGGCTTATGGTTCTGGAGACTGAGAAGCCCAAGAACATGCATCTGTGTGTTATATAGCTTTCTGCCACTGTAACAAGTACCTGGGACAAGTCAATTTAAAAAGAGGAAAGGTTTATTTTGGCTCACAATTTGGGGACATTCAGTCCATGGTCAGCTGGCCCATTAATTTTGGACCTATGGTGAGGGAGTACCTCATGGCAGGAGTGAGTGGCAGAAGAAGCTGTTTACCTCCTGCCAAGACAGAAAGGAGCCAGGGCCCCAATATCCCTTTCAGTAGTATGACTCCAAATGACTGGAAGACTTCCGACCAGGCCCCACCTCTTCAAGCTTCCACCACGTTCCAAGAGCTCCATGCTGGAGACGAAGCCTTTAACACATGAGTATTGAAGGACACTTATCCAAGCCACAGCAGAGATTATGTGCTTCCTTGGCTTCTGGCAAGAGCCTCATTCTGATTCAACTCATGGGGAAAGTGGAGAAGCAAGTGTGTGCAGAAGAGGCAAAACATGAGGAGCGGTGTCACTTCTTAACAACCTGTTATCGTGGTAATTAACCCAGTCAGAATTCACACATTGGAGAAAGACACTGATCCATTCATGGGTGCTCTGTTCCCAGGACACAAGAATTACCCACTGTGCCTCCCCTTCTAAAACTACCACACCGGAGAACAAGCCTCAACATCAGTTCAGGGACAAATCATATTCAAACCATAGTGTCATCTTTTCTGAATTTTGCTGGATATATGTTCAGAAAAAACCAAGAAGCTCAAAAGTACACACTATTTCTGACCCATAAAAATAATAGATTAAAAAATGTGTGTTGTAATGGCCCTAGAATGTCCTAGAATATATTAGGTTTGGGCCCCAGTGGTGGTGACAGGGGGAAGTGGGAAAAAAAACTCTGCAGAAAGAACCTTCTTGTCCTTTGCAAACTGTAAAACCCACAGCTCTTTAGGAAGTAGCCCTCCTTCGGTGAAACTCTCTGTAATGTAGGATTTACTTAGGGGGCATTCACAAGCCAGCCCATATTGTCTGGTGAAAAACACTGGACAAAGTAACGCTTATCCTATTGATCCATTAGGTCTGAGGAATTCTAGGCCCTAACGGATGACTATCTAGGTGGGAGATGGGACAAATGGGCAAAATTAGTGTGAGTGCTTTAGAAGTGTCCAATTTACCTTTCTTGGTGTCATTTTACTATGGTGCTTTTTGCTTGCTTTAGAGCCACATCCAGTTCATAATAGCCCATTGTTGAAATAGCTCCTCCACTTCCTACTCATAAATTTTAAATACCTTGGCAAGGTCAGCACATTCCTTACCAATTCTATCTCAGACCTTTTCTCTGCAGCATTTGACATTTCTCAAGTAATGCCTGAGATAACAAATTAGCTTAGAATGAGTCATCTCTGTTTATCCAGAATTTATTTCTATTTGATTATAAATAGAAAAAAAGTGTTTAAAAAGATAACTAGGAAAGCCTGATATTTCAAACTCTCACATTATACCAGATTGTAAATAGGTAGAAAAATTTGAGCAAGTTACTTAGTCTCTTGCCTCTGTTGTATCACCTGGCAAAGAGTAAGATTGGACTCAGTGAGTAGCTGTTATTTTAGGATTAGTACTGTGAGAAGAAAATTTTCTACCAGACTTAAACTTTTAAAATAATTTTTTGACTAAAGCTTACCATAAGTGGCTGGTAAGCTCAATGTAGCTCAATGATAGAGCACATGCCTAGTATGCATGAGGCCCTGGGTTCAATCCCTAGTCCTGCAAAAAACAAAACATTTAAGAAGAAAATTATATACATTATATGATCTTATTTAATGAATTATCACAATGGGAACCCAACCATCTAAGCACCACTTTGATGAAATCAAACATCAATAGCTACCCTATCACCACCCTCATTCCTTCCCAAACATCCCCACTACCCCTACTTCTAACATCACAGATCATTCTTCTTTTGAACATTATAAAAATGAAACTATACCACACACATATAGTTTTTATATTTGTAAAACATACATCAGTCTGTAATTTGGTGCTAATCAACATTCAGATATAACAATAAATGACCAAAATATTGGGTCTTTGTGCCTATGTCTTTGTTATTCATTATTATTCATTGCCAGTAGCAGAGGAAGCAACTCTGTTTAATTTGAGTGGAAATATATTTAATATAGAAAATCAATATCACATAATTATTTGAAGAACTTTTGGGAGCAAAGGTTAAGAAGGCCACTTTAAGAGACCTGGAGGTACAGCGATCACAGGGGAGCCATGGCCAAAGACCTCGGCTCCTGTTCACAGAAACTAGGAGCCAAGGGAGGCCATCGGTAAAGACAAAGAAGCCCCCCATACCAGGCTGTTGGAGAAGAAAAAACAAAAATACTTTCTCCTCTTCTACCTTCCACATTTCACTGACTTCCAAATTTCTTCTCACTGACAGATTTAACCCAGAATCCTACTGGAACAGGATTCAAGAAAATCACTCTGAACTTCTCTTCTGTGATCTAAGGGAGAATATAGAAAGGAGCAATGATGCTGCTGAGCTAAAAGCAGATAACTTGGTCAAGGTTTTGACAGTTTCCAGTTGGCTAGGGGAAGAAAATCAGCCTGTCTATATCTCTGATCTTCTAGTCTCTCCTACACCTTCAGATCCATTTCCAACACAAATCCTACAGTGCCCTCCTTAGGGATACCTGAAAATCTGCTTTTATTTTATTGCTTTCCAAACTAGTTAATTAGAAGGCCCTCTGCTCTTATGTTGCAGATTGCAGATGGCAGCTTTTATAGCTAAACAGTCCCAGGTAAAATCATCTGGGGGCCCTTGAGACTACAGCAATATAAAACTCATCATGTTGAATGTGGCCACTTCCCACTGACCATGTCTCTCAGATGGTGAGACCACCCCTTGGGGAAAGATATAGCTGAAATTAATTACTATTTATCATCCTCTGCTAACAAGCAGCCCCACCCCATGCACACATAGGCTTCCCTATCCTCATAAAGGAATTACAATGGAAATAGGAGTGTTTCTTGTTTGTCTTTCTGTGCATCTAAATATCCTGACAATCTAATCTCCAGAGTCCCAGTAACCAGGCAACACAAGTCATGCTCCAATTGTGAGGTCCTCAATCTAGTTTTACTGTGTTATTCTACTTCAAAATGAGAATACCAAAGGCAGGGCTGCAGAAATTAGACCTGGATCTTTATTACTACAAGCGCATGGCAGAGAGCCGGGCCCACCCCCTCTTCTCATTGCTGATTAGAAATTCTGAGATAAGTGCTTTTAAAAAGACTAGAACAACACATGTCACTTAATAAGATCAATAAGATCAAAGCCAGTAACCTGGTTTTGTTTTTGTTGCTGTTGTTGTTTTGTTTTAGAGAAAAAGGAAAATGGAAAGGAATAGCTTTTGTCTGGTGACAGTTTATTTTAGACCTGATGCTTTTTCCATTTATATAATTTAGTCCCATTTGTATTTTCAGAAACATTGCCAAGTCAGATGGGTTTCTTGGGCAGGGATTTAATGTATAAGGTTAAACACAGCTGTTCTGGTGCCTGAAACCCTTAACAGTCCAGCACACCTCAGCTAGTAAAATAAACTCTGAAAGGGTTGTCTGGACTAGTGTTTCCAGAGACAAAATAAGCATAAATGAGCATAGATTCAACAGGCTTCCTGGGCCGGTCAAGGTCAGAGGCAGCTCTGGGACATGGACTTTGGAAAAGCACTGTCTATCACTTTGGAAAAGGCGATCACAGGGAAAAGTAGTCTTGATTAGTATTGTCTGTGTCAGCATTTTTTATAATGCATGCATCAGAGTGGGACATAGTGGCTAACACCTGGACATAGAGTGTCCCAGTCTGCAGCTGGGAAACTGCAAGATCAAGGTCAACCTGAGCAACTTAGCAACTCAGCAAGGCCCTGTCTCAAAATTTTAAAGTTTGAAAAGGGCTGGGGATGTAGTTCAGTACAAGAGCTCTGGCTTCAATCCCCAGTACTGTGCCCCCACCCTCAACTCCAAATAGCTGCATTTACTAGGAATTTGGCTACCAGGTTATGGATGATAAAAATGACAGTCAAATGCAAGGCTCAACCTTCCCCACATTAGCTAAAACACACGGTCCTAATTATCTAGATGAAAGGAGTAATTGTTTTCTCAAATAATGCCTTTATCTCCAGTGATTTACAAAGTATTTTTACACTTGTCATCTCAACTCAGTAAGGCCTTGCTACACAGATAGATTGGACTGGAAATAATTTCATTTGCCAGTTTCAAGTGTCTTCCTTTCCTTTCTGGGATGCATCAGTTTCTGTGTGGCCTGGGAAGACATGGTCATGTAGCTATTGCAGGAACATGACACCTGTGGAGTGGCCAAAAGGCTAGAACTCTCTTTGTTCTAACACCTTAGGCAGGAGCTACTCAGGTCTCCCTGGGTTTCACTTTTTTCTTATGCATGCTCTAGGTATGTTGTCAGAATTGTGGTAACACTCACCAAATAATAAGAAATGATAAGAATAAGATTGTGTCAATATGTAAATATTATACATTGTGGTAGGAATATAAATAAGCATTATTTTTATTACCATTATGTAATGAGACTTAAATGCTATATGCCCAGTGATAGTTACATAAATATTCAAAGATATACACATATGATCAGCACAATCAGAAACAACCAAAATGTCCACCAATGAGGAATTAGATAAAAAGATATGGGGATTTTCATACAAGAGAATGTGTGCCTTCACTAAAAGAGAATCATGTAGATTTGCATTTGTTGATTTAAGGGAATGCTGTATGACATATTTTTGAGACAAAAGGAATTACAAAGCAGTACAGCTGATATAACCCCATTTATGTGCAAAGGGAATCAATCCCTTGTCCCACTGTGGTATAATTTCAGCTGTGTTATATTCACAGAAAGAGCCCAAGAACCAAAAGCCAATATGAAGCTATTTCATCCTTTGCTCTCATTTTTCAGAAAACATTTAAGAACATATCATCCTTAACCTACAGCACCACATTTTAAAATATCTTCTGTATCCTGCCTCTCTCATCTTGCCTTCTGACTCTCACATTTTGAGAGCTCCTGAAGTATCACACTTCTCAACACTCTTTTCTACTCTCAACAAAAAACTTCACCATGATATTCAAATTGATCAGCCACTTCCTCCTCTTCCTTCTTCCTTTGGTTTTTTCTTCACTGATTACCACAATCTGAATGATAATTTGGGAAAAAACTAAATGCTAAATGGACAAAATTCCTATTTGGGAGTAAAAGGAAAAGATTTTGTCTCTGCATATATACTACAATGTTTTAACCTCATAACAAATGCAAATTAGACTGATATCAACTGTATAAATACATAGAAGTATCTGCAAGGATGTTGACAAAATTCTTTTTTATTTATTTATTTTGTCTTTTTGAGACAGGGTCTCACTATGCAAGTTCATAGCTGAACTATGCAGTTCAGGCTGGCCTTGAACTCACAGTGATCCTCCTGCCTCAGCCTCCCAAGGGCTGGGATTACAGACATGCACCACCACACCCAGCTCAAAATTCTTAATAATAATTAACTCAGTTGGGATTTCCCTGTGAATTTTGCTTTTAACTTTATGTATTTTTTTACACCTTTTGAATTATTTATGATAAACATGTTTTATCTGAACCAGAAATAAGAAATAAACTCTTACCAAAATGTAGAAAGAGAAATTGTAATCATGAATGTGAAAAAATACACAATTTAAACACAAAATAAATGTATTTTAAATAAATACAGCTAATCTGTCTCTTCTTGCTTTTAACATTAACAAGGCCCATTATTTTGGAGTTATTTTAATTACTCCTACATGTTAGCATCAGTCAGGTCCTTAACAACAGTTGAACGCTTCCCTATGTCGCTTAATTTATTTTACTACCAATCAACCCTGCTTAATTTGTAAATCCATTGAAGTGTGATGTGGACTGCATCTAATGAGATATAGGAAGTGTTAAACATTTCAAACTAATTGTTATCTCTGTTATTCAGTTGCCTTGGAAGCCATCACTTTAAGGGGCCTCCTTGGTGAATAGGGAGTTAGTATATATACATTTGTATCCATTTCAAAACTTGCCCTACCCACACATCCCTGTACCTCTTGGTAAATATATAGCATTTATTTATTTTTACAAGTTGTGAGACAGACAAATTTTCCTTAAAGTCAAGGTGCCTGCATGAGCAGTTTCCAATGCTCTGACTCATGAATTCTCTCTTAGCTGGGGAATTCTAAAAAGAAGTTTGCAACACATTGCCCAGTCACAGAACTTTAACAACTAGTTCCAGAAAACTCTCATGCCTGATTTCCAAGAAGAAATCTTGTTTGCCAAACTTCCCATCCACAAATGCCAAATGGTATTCGTGCTTATGACCGGAAATTCCATCTGAGAGTTCCAGAAAGCAGAACACCTAACAACTATATACTTCTACATTCCTTCAGAATTATAATTAAATAACTGAATCAGTTTTAGTTGTAGATAACTTAAAGCAGGCTTCCTTGTGAGGAGAAAAGAACTGCACTTAAAATCCTAAACGACCTTGAAGAATTGTGAAAGTGATTGGAAATAACCTTTGTAGTCTGGATCAAAACAACAAAGGGAGAAATGTGCACAAAGCAAAAAGAAAGTCACTGACTTTTGGTACCACAGATATAGGTGCCAGGAAAGTACTCTACACTTAGGTGATATTATAAATATTAAGCAGCATTGTAATATAGTAGGGTACTTCTGTTTGTTTTCTGTTTATTTTAGAGAAGCTTACCTTTTTGTTCTTCAAAGTACACTGAAGATGAAAATATGGGAGAGTAAGTACCATTGAGCCAGATCTATATTTTAACAGGACATCTTGATTTATCATTTTTTAGGATGATGGGGAAAATATTGCTTCACCACCTGGCAAGAATTAGATCAACCTGTCTAGAATCCCAGACTCTTCTACCCCTAAGGATGAGCTTAATAAAGTCATATTTTTTCCCTGGGAAACTTCTCTGGTTTTCCTGACTAAATGATTCTCCTTTTATGTAATTTCACCTTGTATCTTTCCATTTTTGCCTTTTCACAGCTGTGGCTGTGCATTTACATTGTTGTTCTTTGTTTAATATCTTAGTCCTACTGTAGGCTTTAAGCAACATTATGGCAAGGACCATAAGGACAGAGGTTTTTTTCTTCACCATGATGTTCCTAATGCCTCACATAATATCTATAGTGGCTAGGGTGGAGTTTCAATTTAATTTGTTTTGGAATACACCCTAGCAATTGGTGGAGCATACTTCTAGGTATGTCTGGGTGGGTCATGGAAGTGTGACCTTGAAGTCTATATCTGAACCCTTGTCCCTTCCTCTTTGGCACTCTTCCCCTGTTTCTGCTTCCCAGCTGCTATAAAAGGCTTACTACACCCTTCCACCATGATGTCTCTGCCTTGGAGCCAGCTAATCATGGACTGAAACCATAAGCAAATTAAGCTACTCCTCCTTTAAGTGGTAGGTGTTAAGTATTGTATCTCAGTGATGAGAAAGCTGGCTAATATAGAAAATGGATACCAGAAGTGGGGTTGTTACTGAGACTGCAACAAATGTGGGGTTTAGAAGCATTTAGAACTGTTTTGTGGGAAGAGTTTGGAAAAGTTTGGTGATGTAGGCTAGAGAAACCCTAGAATGCTATAAGCAGAGCCTGGTGGGTGATTCTGGTCAGAACCTAGAAGATCAGAATGTTGATAGGAATGTAGACAGTAAAGGCCAGGCTCAAAGGTTTCATTTGGGAACAGACTCCATTGGCAGTTGGACTACAGAACATATGTGTTATGCTCTTACAGGAAATTTTTCTACATTTTGCCCACATTCTAATACTATGCAGGAGACTGAGATTAAGGGGGTGGACTAATTAATTTGTTGGAGGAATTTCAAGGCAGCCTAACAGTGAGGCTGCGGCATGGGTACTGCTGGCTACTTTTAGCCAGATTTATAGTGAGATCTGGGGCCAAAAGGCAGAGCAGAAAAATTTGAAAACTTAATTCTGGTCCAGAATGAACAATGTGTAAAATTGAGGACAAAGGAGGTGTAGCAGTTAAAAACATTTGTACCATTAAAAATAAACTGAGTACTTTGTACATTGCAAGCTTAAAAGTTCAGATGTCTCAACTTTTCTTTTGAGAAGAGAGTCCCTGGGACCACTGATTGAGAAAGACCTTCTAGGGAATTGGTTCCCTGGGATTAATTTCACTGTTCTCAACCATCCAGGCACTCAGAGGCTGCTACAGTCATGGTCCAAGGGACCTGGCTACTGTGCCAGCTGACAGTAGATACTGGCATTATCCATGTGATGCTAGTTTTATACAGAATGCAAGAGTTGTGGGGTTAGAGAAACTTCCACCAAGATTTCAAAGAAAGGTCTAGAAAGCCAGATAAGGAGCCCCTGAGAGAACAGTGCAGGAAGTTGTGGGAATGAAGCCAAAGGTAGAGCTATGAGTTCAGGAAGTCAGAGATGCCAGGAATGTAGAATGTCTGCCAAAAAAAGCTACAGGCTGTGAACGGAGCCAACCCAAGAGGGAGGCCTTGTGTGCTGCAACTGGCAAGACCATAGGGATGAGGGCACCCAAACCACTTGGAACTCACATCTCATCATCATGTGCTCTAGATGCCAGATATGGAGCTACAGGACTTAATGTTTGCCTTGCTGGGTTTCTGTCTTGCCTTGGTCCAATTCTTTTCTATTGCCCTATTCCTCTCTTAATGGAATTCGAATGTTTATTTTGTGCCATTGTACATTGGGATTATGTAACTTGTTTTTGATTTCTAAAGATATTCACACTTAAGGATTTGACTTGAATCTCAAAAGAAACTTGGAATTGGACTTTTGAAAAATGCTGGAATTGTTGAGACTTTGAAGAAGGGATTATTGCCTTTCTGGTTGTATGCAAGATAGTTGTATTGCATTAGGCAGAATTGTGAACTTGCTGTTGTCTTTATTTGGAGATTAAGTATGATATAAGGAGATGTGGCTGGGTACCAAGTTGAAAAGCAGTGGGATGTGGCAGTTAGGGCAAAGTTTTAACTTCACAGGCTTTGGGATCCACCCAGTAATTAATGGAGCAGTTTTAGGTGGTGTATGGGTGGCACAGAGATGTAATCTAGGCCCTTGCCAATTCTTCTCTGGCACTCTTCCCCTGTTCTGCTTCCTGATTGCCACGAGCTAAAAAGCTTCCCTTACCCATGCTCATCTGCCATAATGTCTCTGTCATAGACTGATCATGGACTGAAACCTTGATTAAATTAAATTCTCCTTCAAATTGTGGCTGCTGGGTATCATGTCTCAGTGGTGACAAATCTGATTAATACAGTATCTGACCCTCATTAGCAAACATAAATACACTACTTACCGAAAAGATGAATGAATAAATGAATGAATTTCATGTAGATCTTTTAAGGACAGGACCATTAAGGTTCAAGGGCAGAGCGGCTAACAAAATAAAGTTATGAGGTTAGAAAGAGATAGGACCAGTAGACTTGCCCTGGATTTATGCTGGAAACAGAAAATGAGATTGTTATTTAATTTCTGTGATATGACAGACATTAGAACTAATCTTAGAAATTGGCTGGGTATATAATGAAAGAAAAAAATCTCTATTGTCTGTAACATAGGGGCCTCAGACTCATAATGATCTAAAGTTATTTCAACTGAGTAATGGACAAGAAGTGACCTTGGTGAAAGGATTATGGAGATCGGGGAAGGGCTTTGTCAAAGCATAGAGTTTCACCCAGCTTTTCTGCCATGTTCCTGGACAGCAGACTGTGTTTGTCAATACGAATAGGCCACATTCTGGTGTCAAATAAATAACAGATGGTGCTTAGCCTGCCTCTTCTCTCATAGGTTTCTGGATCACCTCACTCCATGTGATGTGCTTCAAATCCAGTTGTAGCAACCCAGCTGGACTCCTACCTCACTTCCACTCACACACCAATATCTGCCTGAGCATGTCTTAGAAGAGATTAGCACCCTATGAAAGTCACTTGGTAAAGAAATTGATATCCTCATAACTCAAAGGGTCCTGGTCAGTTGTTTGGAAGTCAGGGCCACTGAGCACAACATAGTCCACCTTTAAATGACAACTTTTAGACTACACCCTGACATCTTTGACTACCTTAGCAACAAGAAACTCTGTATTCCCAGTAAGGCCAAGCTCTACCAGGAGTTTTCTCCCTTTCATCCCCATTTTCCACTATATGATTCTGAACCAGACTGAATATCCCCTTGCCATTAAAATTGATGCCAGCATACAAGATGGGGATGGCATTAGGGCTAAAAGAAAAAGAGACTGAGTGTCTGGACTGCATATTTCTATAGCTGCATAAGGACTTAAGTACCACTGCCTAGGAAATTCCAGTGCATGCTATTTCTACCCAAGACCATGTAGAACAGTCTTGCTACACATATAAAGGCCAAAAATAACTAATGCTTTAGACTCAGTCTACCTCTTACCAGTGTAACCTACAGTTCTCAGCCCTGTCTGTTGTCTTCCAAAAATATAGATTGAGTTATATCAACCTTCGTGTTAAAAATCTCCATGGGATTCTCATTATCTATAGATTTATATACAAACCCTATCACACTATAGTGTCATGCCTTATCACTCATCCTTGAATTTATGTCAAACATACCAATGTTTAAAATTTTATCTTTAGATATTTTAAGTATAAAATAAAACATACTTGAAAATTCAAACGATATGAACAGTACAAAGAAAAAGTATTATGCCTCCCTGTTCTATATCTCTTCTTTCCCATCAAAAGTAAACTTGTTAATGCTTTGTTTGTGGCCCCTCATGTCTTTTTCTATATACAAATATTTATGTATTGGAGTTGCATTATAACATAGCAAACCAACCAATGAATGCAGTTAGAAAAATAGAAACAGATACAGAGAGATACACAAAGATAAATCACTATACATACACCTTTTTCTTTTGTGGGTACCGGGGGTCGACCTCAGGACCTCGCACGCCAGCAGGCGCCCGTTTCACTGAGTGATATCACCGGCCCCTTTTTTCGTATGTGGGATCTGGGAGTCGAACTTGGGCCCTCGCGCTTGCCAGGCAGGCGCGTACGCCACTGAGCCATCTCACCAGCCCTATACATACACCTTTCTTAGTAAACTGTGAGTTTCTTGAAGAAAAAAGAGCAGGCCTTACTATTTGGTAAAAAAATCCCTGAGCTCAGTACAATTACATGATAGGAGCTCACTAAGTGTTATATGAATGAAGAAAGGATTTTTTAGTGCTGCTAATAAAGACTGATCTTTTCTTAGGTTTAATGTGAACCTAGCAATATTCATTTTACACGTGCATTCCTACCAAGGACAATTGTTAAGCATCTATCTACTATATGCTAGACATTGTCATCCCTATCTCCAGGAATTAAGGCGGGTTTGTAAATAACAATGATAAATAGAGATAAAGCCCACAAGAATGCCAAAAAAGAAGTGCCACAAGCAGTTAGAGGGAATGAGAGAACATTTTAAAATCTGATTTTAAAATCAGATAGTGGCCCACAGGTATTTTAGCTCTTTCAGGTGAAAGTGCAGGAGACACTTGACTCATAGCATACACCAATTTCCATGGCCAATTTCAAGCTACCAATATACTTAACAATCAGCTCTCTTAAGCCAGTAGAAGGCTTCTTCATCATACCATTGAATCAAAGCAAACCAGCCTACCTTTTGGAAATCTTTCTCTTCCTATCACCATGACCTCTCAACAAGGTGTTCTCTGAGAGTTTTGAGCAAGTAGAGATCAGGAATGCACTAGAGAGTGACTTCTAGACCTGATTAAGCACACGGAAACCTGTTCTATCCAATTGAACATGCTTTGTATCTATCTTGTTGGCCCTGAAGGTATCTGTTCCCTCTCCAAAGGCCTCTTTTCCCAGCATTGCCTAAGCTGGTGAGATCTTCACCAATATTTCCAACCCAGTTTGTTGAATGAGCCAGAAGTCACTCAGATAAGAAAACAAGTACAGGTTGCATGATATAAGTGGGGTTCAACTCTAACCAAGATCACATCCCCTGAGGCTGGAATATTTATAAAATTTACAGCAGGAACATGGGTCTTGGAGCCTGGGAGATAAGTCACAGTATATTTTAAGAGGTATTGGACACATGTTAAGATTATATTTTTCTTTGGAGCCAGGAAACAAAGTGTACCACCTGTGCCATGAGAAGGTATCATTTCAAGAACCTGTTTTGATTGACCAAGTAAAAAAGAAAATTTCATACATATTTGTAGAAGTAGGGCTTTATAGGAATCAGCCAATTTTATACCAAGTGCTTTCAACAGTATTATTTGGCTTTGGGGTCCACTGTTTATCAGAAATCTTGAACAGTAAATTAAAAAGAACTAACCAATAAAACCATATTTATTACTTTGGGATGCTGAAGTGTGTTTTCCTAAGTAAGACTTCAACCTCCAATATTCCCATTCATCAGATCTAGACTTGCAAACCAGTATGAGATCTAATTTTACATTCAAATTAAACCACAAAAACTAGTATGTTTGAAGACAATCGTGGAAAATTAAGTAGTGCCTTTGATGATCAAAATAAAGAAAGAGTAGAGAATTTTGGAGACAAAATTTAACTCAATCCAGTTAAAGCCAAAGAAACAGTATATTTTGTTGTTGAAATTAAGACTATAAATATGTCCATAATCCCAGGTACTTGTGAGGCTGGGATAAGAGGAGGGCAAGCTAAGTCTAACCTGGACCACTCAGTAACTTAAGTGAGACTCTGTCTCAAAATTTAAAAGAAAGAAAAAAAGGGAGGGGGGAGGAAGGAAGGAAGAAGAAAAAAAGAAAGAGAGGAAGGAAGGAAGGAAGGAAGAAAAGAAAGAAAGAAAGAAAGAAAGAAAGAAAGAAAGAAAGAAAGAAAGAAAGAAAGAAAGAGAGAGAAAAGAAAAAAAAAAAAAAGAGAGAGACCGGGGATGTAGTTCAGCATTGTTATGTCTTGTGTCTAGAGGTCCCTCTAAAGCCTCATGAAGTTATTAGTGGGGCTTTTCAAAGGTGGCTGGATCTAGAGTGTGTGATGCTGGGATCAAGGGCATGTGGTTACTAAATTAGTCTGATTGGTTTGGCATAGTTCTGGATAGGATTAAGGGTACTTCACCCTTGGTGTGAGTGCTCCCTGCCCTAAAGTTGGGTAGACTGGATAAAATAAAAGGGACAGAAAGAGGGTCCCTGCTGGTCATTTGTTGCTTGCTGCTGCTGCTGCTTTCCTACTTCACTGCCTTCTGCCTGCCATGAACTGTTTCTCTTCTGTGATGCCCCTCTGCCATGCCACCCTGCTTTGAAGCCAGCCAATTCTGAACTGAAGCCTCTACAAACTGTGAGCTAAATATTTACTCCTTTAACTTTTGGTGTCAGGTATTTTGTCTTATCAATGAGAAAAAGTGACTAAGACTAGTGTGAAGCCCTTGGGTTCAATTCCCAGTACTGAAGAAATAAAAATAAAATTGGGTTAGTGATAGAGTGTTTTCAGTTTCCCATTTGTTGAAATTTCAGAGCTCTCATGCTCAGATAAACCTAATCAGCTTCACTAACTTTCACCTAAGAATACCAAGTATATTATTTTTCAATTGTTACTGTAACAAATTTCTGTGTACTTAGTAGGTTTGAAAAACTAATTCATTATGTTTAAAGTTTTGTGCGTCATAAGTCCAACACAGGTCTCATTGGGCTAAAATCAAGGTGTTGGGAGGGTTGTGATCGTTTTGAAGGCTCCATTTCCTCTCCTTCTCCAGGTTCCAGGGGCTGCCCTCATTCCTTGGCTCATGGCCCCTTCTCTTCTATTTTCAAAGCCAGCATTCTCACATCATTACTTCTCTGATTCTCTGTAGTTTTAATAAAGGCCCTGCTCTTCGTAAAGGATTGATGTGATTACATTAGACCCATCTGGAAATTCCGAGATAATCTCCCCATCTGAAACTCTTTAATCTTAAAAATATCTGTGAAGTCCTTTTTGCCATAAAGTAAGATATTTGCAGGTAGTTAGAATTAGGACGAGGACAACCTTCAAAGTCAGTAGTCTGCTTACCACACATGGGGATAAAGGTTTATATCCTCCAAGGTAGGATGGTCCGAAGTCATTCTGCTGAAGTAATGCCTTGAAAAGAGCACAGCATTGTTTTTGGAGTATTGCTGTCCTAGATGAACATCCTAAGTATCCACATCATGAAGGATTACTGGACAGACCCAGGTAGAGGGATTATTCAAAATAAATACAGAACACAAAATTTTAAATGTCAAGGTTATGGAAGAAAAGGAAAGATTGAGGAATTATTCCAGGTAGAAGGCAACTAAAGACATAACTAAGTGCAACACATGTCTCTAGGTTATGTTTTTGTCTGGGTTATGTTTTTTTCAGCAAGGGAAAAAGAGATGTTTTTAGAACAGTTGAGGAAATTTGAATGGTGCCTATGGATTGGAGTGTAGTGTTATATCATATTAATTTCCTGCTTGGGAATTTTGAATGGTGGAAACATAGGAAAGTGTGCTTGTTTGGAAGCAGAGGTTGGAAGTACACATTGGAGGATTTGGAGATGATGGGACTTTCCCTCAAATGATTCAGAAAAAACTTATGATGATGAAGATTACACACACATATATGCCCACATGTAGGAAGAAGGATAATAAAAGAGTAAATGTGATAAAATTTTGACTTGGGGAATCCACATGGAGGGGGTGCAGTGTTATTTAAATATGAAGTAATTCCAAACTGAAGTATAAAAAAAAAAAAGTTGATTCAGGGTTTGTGCGTATTGAAATGGGGAAAAGTCCATGATTTATTTATGTTTAATATTCCATATATCAATATGTAAACAGAAGCAATCTCTTAGCCAGAGGATTAAGGTCATTGTTAACATTTCCTTACACTTGTCTAAACTCCTGGACATTTTAATGAGCTCTTAAAGTTTTTTCAATCCCAGGAAAATAAAAAGCATTTATCTTTTAGAGCCAATCTTTTTAAAATTCTATAACTCCAACTTCTTATTTGCAAAGCTTTTCAAGTCCCTTTGTTTTTCACAAATGGCAGGACTAAAATTATACTGTGCCTACAAGTAAACTCATGGATATAAATTACTCACATTTAGGAAAGACACAGATATGTAGATATAAAATCATAAAACTAAAATGTCATTTCAGAACTCAAAAAAATCAGACCTCCCAAATTTAAAGACCCACTCCAAAAATGGGCATCTGAGATGAATACACATTTCTCAGATGAAGAAATACTAATGGCAAATAAATATACAAAAAAATGTGCAACATCACTAGTCATTCAAGAGATGCAAATTAAAACAACACTGAGATACCATCTCACCCCAGAAAGAATGGCTACTATAAGGAAATCAACTAATAACAAATGCTGGAGGGGCTGTGGGGAAAAAGGAACCCTTCTTCACTGCTGGTGGGAGTGTCGACTGGTACAGCCACTGTGGAAGTCAGTGTGGAGATTCCTCAAAAAACTAGGGTTGGAGGTCCCATTTGACCCAGCTATTCCCCTTCTGGGCATCTTCCCAGAAGAATTAAAAACATCGTACCACAGTGATATATGTGCACCCATGTTTATAGCAGCACAATTTGTAATAGCCAGATCTTGGAAACAACCCAAATGCCCATCAACTGAGGAACAGATAAGAAAGATGTGGTATTTTTATACAATGGAGTACTATTCAGCCATAAAGAAGGATAAACTGGAGACCTTTTTTTTTGTGTGTGTGTGTGTGTGGGTACCGGGGGGTCGACCTCAGGACCTCACGCGCCAGCAGGCGCCCGTGCCGCTGAGCGATATCACCGGCCCCTTTTTCGTATGTGGGTTCCGGGAGTTGAACTTGGGCCCTTGCGCTTGCCAGGCAGGCTCTTACACCGCTGAGCCATCTCACCAGCCCAGGAGACTTTTATAGGTAAATGGATGCAACTCGAGAAAATACTCATAAGTGAAATAAACCAGACACACATGTGTAAGCATCGTATTGTCTCTCTAGTATGAGAAACTGAAAGAGTAAATAAGATCCAAAATGTACAATAGACACGGTGAATCAAAAAGAAACTGGTCAATAAGAAAGAGAGACTGGAATGGGGAAAAGAAAGAAGGGAAAGGGAAAAAAAATTGTATATGTATATAAGATGGTTAAGATAGATACACTACCAGTTTTGCTTAGTTCATTGAAGAGTAAGGTTTGAGCCAATAATGTTTGGACAATTGAATGCTAATGTCTGGTATCCTGAATAACTAACTTAAAGATAATAATATGTAATGCATTGACCATTGTTACCCTCATATTATGTTGTTTTGAAAATTTGTTCTTTTTTTTTTTATTTGTTTTGTTTTTTCTTCTCTTTAAAATAAAAAAATAAATAAATAAAATGTCATTTCAATAATGTCTAAGGAATGACCTAAGGTTGTCATTATATGCCCTCAATTGCATAATAAGTACTCAATTACATAAATAGCACTAAACCTTATAAATCAGCAGCTCAGAAAATTAAAATTAAATTTAGTGACATTTATGTAATACTTTATGATTAAAACATTATCTCATTCAATCTTTAGAATTATGTTGTTCGGCTGGTGTTATTACAAAATGATGAATTTGTGCCCCAACACCAACCACACCTCGTCAGGAGCCAGGAAACAAAAGTGGCTTCCCTCACGTGATAGTGTGTATGCGAGGGTGTGGAGGAGCAAGAGTATACTGAGACACTTTTTAAAATAAGCTCTTGTTCTCATTTCTCATCTTGAGCGAATAACCCAGGCAGCCAGCTGTGGTCATAACTGCCACCTGGCCCCTTTTCTGAATTCACACAAGAAAGAGAGGGCTCTGCTCAGAGATCCATAGGAGTCCATTCATAACATCTCAATCTTCATTCATCAGTCCCCCAAAGAAGCCTGAAACTCATGGACATGGTGGGAAGTAAGATGTTACAGAAAGTGAAGAAAGTTAAAATCTCCTAAGCAAAGTAAATGATGAAATTATTTTTCCCAGAATCAAAACTCAAGAGTAGATCAATACCCTCATGTGTTAAATAAAGCCTAAACTCAATAAGGAAGCATATGCATTTAGAATTCTAACTGTGGAAACTGGTGCAGCTGGTGTCTAGTTTTGCAGGCTTCTCATCTTCTGAGTCACATATAAGCATAGTTTGCAGAAGGAATTTTGCCTTTTGCATTTCCCACTCATGCATGGTTTTCAGTAACCTTTATTTATAGGTTTCTCTATTCTCATTGGAAGTTTTTATTAGTCAGGACAGATCTGCATTGTTGCTGAGGGAATCCAGTCTTCCTATTGCTTTGTTAGGAAACTGTGGTTGTCACAAAAAGGGAAAGGCAAGGGGGTGCTATAATATTTGAAAATAGTGATGAGGGGAGGAACCCTTGTTTCTGTGTTATACCCTAAAGTCAAGACCATTCTCCAAGCCAGCTACACAGGATGTTGTCTGAATGCTGATAGAACTAGAATGGCACAAAATGGCTCTTCATAAGAAAGGGAAAAAAAATTGACATGGGGGGAGGAAGATAAATATTCAAGAAAGGGCAGACAAAAAGGCTAAGCACCAGAGAGAAAAAGAGAGGTAACCGAGATCACAAAGACTTGAGAGAAAAACGTATTTATTGGTGATATTTACTTTCTTCTGGGTATACAGGAGAAACTGCTTTTTTGTTTTCTTTTTCAATTCCCAATGTCAAAAATCTTCAGTCAACATCATATTGTTTACTAAGGATCTTATGTAAATGGAGTGTTGTTTTGAGATGAGTACAAGATGACAACAACTACAATAAACCTGGCTATATAATTTTTCAGTAAAGTCAGTTTCTCTTCATGCCAACAAAAATAACAGCAACAAAAAAATGTTAGCCAACAGTTTCATTGAAATGTTAGTTTGAAAAAATAGTATATTGTTGGTTTCCCTGCATGTGCCCTAGGATAGAAATATTCTTTCCTAGGTTAGCTTACATTTTCTGTATTTGTATATGGCTTCTGAGAATTACTGCAAAAATTCTCCTACCTCAGTGTTGCACAGCCTAGAAAGGTCATGGTCTGCCTGTGTGCTCTGCATCTCAAACAAACCTGCCTGGCCCAAACATGGAACAGCCACAGGGAGAAGCAATAAGAGGTTGTTCATACTTGGTGCCAATCACAGATATCCCACCATCATTGTCACTCCTGACTCTCAAGGTTTTTTTGTTCATCCATATGGTCACTCTACTCTAAAACCTCTTGAGCCCACTGCCATGCCATGAAATGTCCCTAATGTAGTCCTTAAGAGGGTCTTCCTTCCCCCAACTATTTCCTTGTCATAGTTCTTTCCCTCTTCTGGTATAACTGTACTGTAAATATTTCCAGGGGCTGGAACTCTAAGGAACCATGCTCCTATTTCTCAGGCTGACATGAGACTGTCTTCATGGATTTACACTTCTCAGTCCCTTCAGTGGTGTCTGATAGTCTACCACTTCACCATGGTAAGGCTTCACCTTGTGTGTTAACTTGGATGTGTCCTGTTACCTGGACTTTTGGTCAAACATTTTTCTAGATGTGGCTGCAAAGGTGTTTCTTAGACGAGATTAATATTTCAATCAATATACTTTGAGTAAAGCAGATTACTATCTATAATATGGATGAACTTCATCCGATTACTTAAAGTTCCTCATAGAACAAAACTGAGGTCTTCCCAAGGAGAAGGCATCAGAATTCTTTCAGAGTCAAAGTGCAACTCTTTCCTGAGTCTTGAACCTGCTAGGTTTGGACTTACCAAGCCTCCACAATTATGTAAGCCAATTCCTCAAAATAAATCTCTCTCATATATATATGTATATGAAATCTTGTTGATTATGTTTCTTTGGAGAACCTAGGATAATAGATTCTTTCCCCAGAGTAAACTGTGAAGGATATGGATTCACATTAACCATGTGGTATTATGTACTCCATTGCCTCCCACATCATCTAATGTGCTTACTTCAAAGTTCATACACAGCAGATTGAGGTAGAGGATGGGGAGAGGTTAAGAAGTCCTTTGTTCCATGAAGTTAAACAAGTATTTTATTTTACTGTGAAAAAATCTAACTTGTGGGAATTGGCATACTATTTGTTAAAGGCAGAGGAACTACTCCTCTGAAATGGTTTACCCAAGTATGGTCAACAGAAAAATACAATGCCAATCTTTGTTCTTTATTCATTGGATTTCATATATCCCTTCAGATGGATTGCTTTCTTTCTTTTGGGTTGTTTAGGTTGGTGATTAATTTAATGAATTGGCCTAGTTTCCATCAATTTTCACATATATAGAATCTCTCACGTGGTGGACATTTATGGAACATTTTACCCAGGACCTTTCTATCTATTATTGGAGACCCCTGAGGAAAATAGTCCTTCTTCAACTCTCCTAAGAGGGTCACCTCACTCCTGTATATCTCCACAGAACTGTAGAGATCTCTCTGTGGACCAGTAATGCTACCCTCCTCTGACACAAACGATTCCCCAGAGTAAGACCTTCACTCAAGCAGGGCTAAAAAAACTCCTTTTAGATTCTTGGATTTGGGGCTGAGAGAATCACATCATTTCCTTTTTTGTAAGTGGTGAGAACTCTGAGAGATTTTAGCAGCCATGTTTTCTGTCATACATATAAAGCTATTCTAACTCCTGTAGGTGAGGAGTCAGAGGGAGTTTTTAGGAAGTTAATTCCAGTTCTTTCAGAGGCTCAGACATCTTTCTGATAGTTTCCATGACACACTTCTATCCTCAAAGTAAATACCCTCTTCCGTTATGACAATCCATGTTGCATTTGTGCTATTTGCAATCAAAGGAGTGTTAAGTAACGTATAAAGAAATCATGGCATCTATGAAACCAGCATTCTGCTCTAGTCTTAGGCAGCTTAAATTTGTGTTATCTTGGATGAATAGAAATGAATATCTTGTCCTCTGGCAGGGTAGAGGGTATAAACACTTGAAGCCATCCCACAGGTGCTTTGGGTGCTGGAGAATGGCTTCAGAGCTGATTTGTTATTCACAACCAAGAAAAATATTTTTCTTCAACTCTATTAGTAACACATTTATATATGTAATTTGCTATGGAGATCATCCTCTTATCTGTTATGTAGGGTTTTACAATCAACACTACTAAAGTGTGTGTTGAGAGATTTTAGAAGAATCAAAAGGAACATAAAAAACAAAATCTGAAAATGCTCACATTCTGATTTTATCTCCCATTACTTCATACCCTTTCTGCAGACTTACTTATAGGAAGAGACAGGGGAACTTCTAGGATTTTTTTTTCTGAGTTTCTGCTCTATCTAGCCTGAAAATATATTTTCATCCTCTCTTAGTCAGTTTGAAGTACCATAATAAATGTACCATAGACTGGATGCCTTAAACAATAAATATTTTTTTCTCACAGTTCTGGAGACTAGGAAGTTAAAGATCAGGGGGCCAACAGATCTGGGGAGGAACTGTTTTCTGGTCTACAGACAGCCATCTTTTTATTGTATCCTCAAATGGTGGAAAGCAGAGAGAGATTTCTCTGGAGTACCTTTTATATGGCACTAATCCTATTTATGAAGTTTCTACCCTCCTAATCTAATTACCCCTCCGAAGCCCTACCTCCTAACACTATCACATTTGGACTTAGGATTTCAACATCTGAATTTTTAGAGAGCACAAACATTCATTGTATAACACTTCTTTTGTTTGCTTTTCATACATGAGGAACTTTTATCCATTTAAGATATTCAGAGAGTAAAATAAACTTCTTACTCAGCTTTCCACTTCAACTTTTGTTTCCTCTTATCTGTTCTTTACGTACTAACCGAAAAGGTATTTTGAAGATATAAAAGCAGACCACTAAGTCCCCTGTCTAAAATATTCCATTTGTTTCCCACCATAATTGGACTCTAAATTTCTTACCAGCACTCTCTAAGTCCTGTATGATCTGGGGCCTGGATACACTTGCTACCTCCAAGGAATGTGACCTTTTTTTCTCACTCATGCTCTGCCAGTCACCCTAGCTCCTCAGCCTCATGGAAGTACCTAGTCCAGAAAGCATTATTACAAACCAGAAAATTGTGTGTACAGTGAAGCAACCAACAAGGCTCAGTTATTAGAGAGGGTTAGGGAAAATGCTAAGATGTCAGTCAATGAGGAAGTTTTTATCCTGGGAGACAGAGACACTTAAACAGCACATCAACATCAGTTATTTGACTGTCAAAAATATGAGAAAACTAAGTGTGCAACTGCCTCAATATTCCCCTGCTCTGAGCACCATGGGACTCCCATCACCATTCAAGTGAGACTGGAAAGCTAGTACCAGGCTCCTGGCAATATAGAGTGTCATACTTAATAACACAAGTTTGATTTAGACAAAACTCCATTTGAAACCTGGCTTTCCCACTTAGTGGCTGTATTATTTAGGCAAGTCACTTAATCTTACTAAGCCTCAATTTTCTACACTGTAATGTGGCAATAATTTGACTTTGTGAAATTTAAATTAGAAAAAATATTTAAAGCCCCTTATCAGAGCAAACATTCAGGCATTCCTAAATTGTGAATAGTACCTAAACAGAAGTGTAGTATTGGCTTTTAGTTTTGTTTTCATGAATTCCATGTTATAAATGTTAAAAGACTGATTAAGCAGGAAGAGAGCCAGCACAGCAGTCAATTTCTTGTTGATTTTGATTGTGTTAGACTTTGTCAGAAATCTTTGCAGTACTTGGGGCAGTGTTGGTATAGGACATAGAGCGATGTCCATCGGAAACTCATGTTCCTGAGTTTTGTCCAAGATTCCTCATCCAGAGTATCTGGAGTTGAGAGCAGTAATGGGCATTTTAAGCAAGTTCCCTGGATGACTATTACTACACACAGAAGTTGAGAACATATAATTTAGTCTCAAACAAAATTGATTGAGTAAAAGAAATGTACAATTCTGGTCCCAAATGAAACAATCACCATTTAGCTTCATATTTTTTGGAAAAAAAAATCTTTCTTCATAGCATAAGCAATATATTAGAATGTTTTTAGAAGAAATGCAGTGAACAAAGGGTCAAAGGTTGCTGGGCTGTGTATTTTAAAGCCCTAGATATCTTGTCTTTGACATTTCAAAAGTCCTCAGGGGGGCCTATAAATTGAATGTTCTATACCCTCATCCTCACAAAAATCCATTCTTCCGGAGAGCTGCCTCCCATAAAGCTGTTTCTATCAGATAGTGGCTTATAGCTCATTTATTTTAATGTAGCACCCTCATTCAGCACCTTATCACTCTTACCCTATATTTATGTAATTGTCCGGCTCCCTGTTTAATTCTTGAAAGCTTTCAAGCCACATCACTGTTTTTCCTCTGCCCCACTTTTGGGCAAGCTGATAAGAAAGCCTAGGTATTTCCTCCTTTGCATGAATGGGAGGCTCAAATTGTCCAAGCTCCAGTCCATATGAGGGAACTCTCATCCCAGCCTTATGTCCTAATCACCATAAAATCCAAGCCAGTCATCCGTCCCTGCTCTCTCCAGCCATTTTTGGATCTGCATGGAACTTTTCCCTGCTCTCCCTAGAAAGCTTCATTATGTGAATAACAAACTTTTTTATGTCCTCTTGTGTGTGTAGCATCATCTATCTAGAACTGAGGCCAAATTTGGGGTGGGGGTATCCATCTATGTCCATAAAGTGACCTAAACCATCTGAAAAATTGTCAGTGGCCTTTTAACCCACCTCAATACCTGAAGTTTCTTTGTCTTGTCTGCATGAAGCTAAAGGATTCATCTTGTCAATATTTGCCACTTCTGCACTTAAGGCTAAAATTAAACATTTTTGACAAAACCAAGTTCTAAAACCTTAGCCTAGCATCTAAGACCCATAATTTGACTCAATTTACCTTTCCAGGTTTTTTTCTCTTTTTCAAAAACTTGTTCTTTATAGAATAGGTGATCTGATTCCAAAGGAATTTTTTAAGTCTGATTAATGTTCATAATTGTCTTTAAAGTATTATTTATATCTTATTATGTTATTTAAACTTTCAATTCTTAAATTTGTTTTTCAACTAGATTTTAAAAAATCAGGAATTTTCTTTACTCTAACCCTACAGGTCAAGGCAAAGCCTGGCACTTCATGTGGGCTTAAGGAGTACTTATTCTTATTTTATAAAGATTCATAATCCTATTCCATTGTTTCTCAAGGGCAAGAAATTAAAGCAAAGGATAACTTTTGATGTGGAATTTTAGGTAAAATTTTATGTTTTAATCATGCATGACTTTATAGGACTGTGTTTAGGAAAATATTTTTATATAAAAATAAAATGGATAAAGGACAGACATCAGGGTGGGCAACAAGAATAATCACAGCTAATGATAAAGAATTTGTCCTTTATCTCAACTCTGTTTACTGAGTTCTTACTTGCTTTCTAATCATACACATTTTCCCTTTTACCCCAGTTGGAATGTAACCTGGGAAAATTGCTGGCAAATAGTGGGCATATGGTTGCCTATCTGAGGATCAGTAAATAATTTTTAATACTGTATGCTAAGTTGTTTTATTTGTACAAGAGTCTTCCCTCCTAGGGAGAAGATCTCAATCTTCAGATTTTCTGGTAAATCATTGATACAAAAATGATTCTGGAAGGGGATCCTTTTAAAATTTCTGTTTCATTCTATAAATCTCTGTGTAATGTGTAAGTTGTCAAAATAAAAATGGGGTAGTTTGTGTCAACCCCAACAAAAACAAAACAAAACAAAAAAAATAAAAATAAAATGGATATGTGCTTTAGTCCACTGCAATAAACAAACTTGAACTTTTCTCACAATTGTAATGTGTTTTCTTATGCTAAGTTATTAAATCAACTGCTTTGTTTTGAATGTATTGATATTTTACAGAAATTTTTCCACGGAGGGCCAGGGCCGTGCAGGGCCTCAGCGGCACTGCAAGGTCCTAAGTTTGATTCCCGGTACCAAAAAAAAAAAAAAAAAATTGTTTTCCACTGATATGCTTTTAGTATATATCTTAATCATAAGTAAGAGCAATAGGCAACATGTTGGCAAAAAGTGCAAAACAGTAATTTTTTCCATCGGATTTGTGTTCATGTGAATAAAGGAACTATGACTCCTTTAAAAAGTATTTCTCTTCTGTCAGCCCTCCGTTTGGCCTCTCTTCCCTAAGCTGATAACTCAAGAAGCTCAGAAGCCTCATAGCTCTCTCCATAACTCTAGATATGCCAATAAGTTTCTGTTACAGACATGAAATAAGTCATAGTATACTAGTGGCAGAAAGCAAAATAGAAAAAGATGCCATTATCACAAATTGGTGTCAGGTTTCTTAACAAATGTGTACTCTTTGGAATATCAAGAATCACAACCTATGACTAGTTGTAACACAAATGACATTTATATTTAAATGTCACCTTTGAAAGCACTATGTGTTAAACAGTCTGAAAAAAAAAATCTAAAAATTTCTGAGACTTCCTTAGAGGAGTTTTGTATCTGCCCCTATTACTTTGCTACTCTTAGACATACTTTCCCACATTTTCCTCATATCTGGTATTTTTTTGATGGCTGTGTAGTATTGATCATAATATCATCTAAAT